>OX328278.1:6950000-8200000 GCA_946814005.1 Chamaenerion angustifolium | reverse complement strand
ATGTGCCACAATTTCACATGATGTTGGAATGCAACTTTAGTTTCATATTCAACACATATTTGAAAATCATTTATACTATCGATATAATTAATAACTTCTCCATCTACGGTGATTCTACCATCATAAAGAAGGATGAGAACCACCATTGTTCGAAGAATACTAACACCTAGTTAATATAAAAAATATAGATAATAATTCGTATTTTTTGAAAATTAAATATGTTTATATTAAATATTATAAGTAATTAATAATAAATAAATAAAAATTGTGAAATACCTCATGGACAACGTCTAACGAATTAGTTGACAATTCAAACACAAATTCAATAGAGAAACGACAACGATACGATACCAAGAGGCTGAACATGCAATGCAATTATCGAGGCGGATCGATTGGGATGAGAATGGGAAATGATCGGGTGAGGGGGATTTATAGTAGATGTACCCGCGAATGACATTCACGGGTGGATATTAGTTTCTGTTCCACTCGCGAATGTCATTCACAAGTGGAACGGTAGCTACTAACAGCAGTTCCACCTGCGAATACCATTCCCGAGTAATGCCTTTTAAGCATACTCATAAATATCATTCGTGGGTAGTCTTTTTTAGCATACCTACCCGCGAATGAAATTCACGATTAGGTATAAATTTGATTTTTTTGTTTAAAATAAAAAATATTTTAATATTTTCCTTTAATTTAAGGTATATTTCAGTCAAAAATTCTTATGTAAGTGTCGAAGGGCATATTTTACTTAAAATAATAGTTCACCCAATGCAAGTTCCCAGTCAAAAAGTTTGGATGCAGTGGCGCCTGACACAGACCGCATCATCACTTGTTATTTAATTTAGGGTTGACAATTTCTGACACGACACGAGTAAAGGACACGACATGATCTGCTTTAAAGCGTATATGAGTTTGACCTTAATGGATCCCGTGTCTAAACAACTCTTATACATTTAGACACGATTATTAATCGTGTCTAAACAACTCAAATCTGCGGATATCTGTATAAACATGATTAAACACGATTAACTATTCGTGTCTAATCGTGTTGTGCATACATGTAACACGTTTAAACACATTTAAATATAATAATAATAAAATATTAAAATACTTACTTACTTTTTAATATTGAACTATCAAGAACTTACTTTGTATATTTGAATTTGTGTATATATGGATTTGTGTATATATTTGCTTTAAAGCGTATGTGAGTTTGACATTAACGGATCCCGTGTGTAAACAACTCTATACGTTTAGACACGATTAACGACTTATACGTTTAGACACTTTAAAATTTATCCGTTTAGACACGAGACATGTTTAAATACGACACGATTAATGACATAATACGATTAGAAACGACACGTCGATTGCCACCTAATCTAATTCAACTTGCGGAGTCTATCCTGCGCCTGTGGTTGATCCGGGTCAGCTCTCTCTCCCAAACAGAAGGCCAAAGAAACCAGAGTCTCGCTCTTGAAGTTTAACAGGTTCCTGAAATATTCATTGATCCGCTCCTCCAGTTCCCTCTCTAGTCTCTTATCTACTTGATGTAATTGCTCTGTACCTTCCGTTCGCTATGAGGGACAATTATATTAAGATGTTAAATTTTGGTTTTGAAAGAACAATCCTTTCTAGGGTTCCTTGAACGTCTGGCAGTTTCTTGATTTTTTCTTGCCTCTGACGATATAATTTCCGTTCAATTGAGCAGCACACCGTAGCGTTTGCCTGCCTTGATGCTATTGTAGAAAACAGCTCTTTTTGTGTTTCGTCTGTGAATTACTGCTGCAATGGGGGGTAATGTGGAAATCCCTAATTGGCTTAAAGGGTTGCAAGTAGCGCCTGTGTTTCGGCCAACTGACACGGAATTCACAGACCCAATTGCATATATATCAAAAATCGAGAAGGAAGCTAGTGCCTTCGGTATATGCAAGATCATACCTCCACTGCCCAAACCCTCTAAGAAGTATGTGTTCAATAACCTGAACAAGTCATTGGTGAAATGGCCTGAGCTCGGTGATGCTCTGAAAACTACTAATTCAGAGGATAAGACAGGGGAGGAGGTTAGTAGGGCTGTATTCACTACTAGGCAGCAGGAATTGGGTACTAGCGTGAAAAAACCAAAAGCAACAGTGAGTAAAAGTAGTAGTAATCAGCAAGTGGGTATCCATAAACAAGTTTGGCAGAGTGGTAAGGTTTATACTTTGGAACAGTTTGAAGCCAAGTCAAAGGCTTTTGCACGAAGTTTATTAGGTGCAGCAGTAAAGGATATGTCTCCTCTTGTTATTGAAGCAATGTTTTGGAAGGCGACCTCTGAGAAGCCAATATATGTGGAGTATGCTAATGATGTACCTGGGTCTGGTTTTGGGGAACCAGAGGGCCATATTTGCAGACGAAGGAGGAGAACAAGAACTAGGACTTATTATAGGAGACAGAGAGACAAGGATGATGAAGTAGATGATAAGCAAGCTACTTACGCCCGTGAGACCAAAGATGTTTCTCCTAAGAAAGATATAGGTGCTTCATTAGAGATAATACATTCTTCTTCTTCTTCTTCTTTGGGTGTATTATTCGATGAAACTCCACCGGCGTACAGGAAGAGTGGTTCTAGCGGTAGTAATGAGTCGGAAGGAACTGCCGGATGGAAGCTTTCCAATAGTCCTTGGAACTTGCAAGTGATTGCACGCTCAGCTGGATCTCTGACACGCTTCATGCCAGATGATATTCCTGGTGTCACTTCTCCCATGGTCTACATTGGCATGCTATTCAGCTGGTTTGCTTGGCATGTCGAAGATCATGAACTACATAGCATGAATTTCCTTCATGTTGGCGCTCCAAAGACATGGTATGCAGTTCCTGGTGATTATGCCTTTGCCTTTGAGGAAGTCATCCGCACAGATGCATATGGTGGTGATATGGATCGGTTAGGTATGTGTTTGATCATATTTATCATATTTTATGGAAGATATTTAGAAAGACTTGAATTGAATGTAAAATGAAGATAGTTTTCTTAATCACATTTCCTAATCATTGATTTTATTTTATGGTTCTTCTTACAATTAAAAATCTGCTAAACAATGTTTATTTATTTTAAAAAATGGTAATCTACGTATCATGATCTTTTGTCCTGTCCTGTGAAGCTCTCTGCTTATTAAGCGAAGAATGTTAATTTTGCTGCAAGCAGTTTTGCCGACTTAAATAATGATCCCTCCAACAATTTGATTGCAAGGTTGTGCTTACAACGTAGCTATGATAAGGAAACCCATGTTTTAAGTTGCATGTTGCAACGTAGCTACTAATTCAGTGGGTATAAAAATTGTAGGATTTGATATCGAAATGTTACCATTGATGAATCTGCTTGTAGTTTTATTAAATTTTGCAGCGTGAATGTGAAGGCAAAGTCCAAATTTAAAGCTTGTATCTTTTATTTGGCACTGTAGTTTTCTTGTGTAAGGACGTCTAGATATTTTAATCAATTGAGATGGTAAATTGTCCAAGAATCTGAGTTAAAGTTGTTTGCTCACTCCAGTGAGTTGTACAGTTTATGAGTCTACTTTTTTTTATCAACCACGAGAAAACTTAAATTTCAATACTATGTTTGTTGTTTGTGATTTTTTACAGTGTTTAGGATCAGTCTTTTACTTGTACAGCATCTCAGAAGTTCATTTTTTTTTTTAATCTAGCTGGTCTCTCACGGTTGGGCGAAAAGACGACTGTTCTTTCACCTGAGGTCATGGTTACATCGGGCATTCCTTGCTGCAGGTTAGTTCTGATCCCTTTTCTTTCTTCTAGCTCCTGCAACTTTTTGTTCTTCTGAGCGGTCTTTTCGATTTGTTTTTATAGGTTAGTACAGAATCCTGGTGAATTTGTTGTTACCTTTCCAAGGGCTTACCATATAGGATTCAGCCATGGTAATTTCTTTTTAACTTTGATGCAGATGTGCAACTTTCTTGTTAGTGAACTGCTATGTGGGTTATTTGCTTATTATCTTATATATTCCTGGACTGACTAAAGATAAGCTGCTTAGCACTTAATTGTAGTAGTTTGTGGTTTGTACATCTGAAGTAGCTATATTTTGAAAATTCAGGTCCTGCCTTAACCAAAGAAAACTAACAGAACCTTGGAGGAGGTTAAGCAAGGCTGCATTGATTGTTCGTTTTGTGTTATTAAGAATATATATCCTTTTTGCGGGCAATTTGTACTATCAATCTGAGATGACTCCCAAGTGTGGCTATATGAAATGTTAGCTGTAAAAAATTTATTGATTTTAGTTTTATGTAATTTAAGATGCATCTTAGTTTGAACTGGTATAATATATACGTCAGAAGTGATCTCTAATCATTTTCCATTACAACATGGGATGTTTGTGTTTGGTTTATGGCAGTCACTAAATGAGGTGTAAGTTCTGTCTACCTTCTTATTCAGAGTCTAAAAAAGGTGGTGCTTTTTCAGTTTGTGAGACGCATGAAGTGCTGAAATTTAGTTGTAGATGGAGATTGGTTTGAATGCTGAAAGTTACAGAAAATGACAGCTCAGCCTTAGCTTGAGGAGCAAGTTCTACTTCATCTTTTATATCATAATAATGTGACCGAAAAGATTTCCCTCTTTCTTTTATAGCTGTTGCTTGCTGAAAGTATAAACTGCGTTGCCATGGGAGTACTGCTATTATTATTTAATTTTTTCTTCTGGGCCACCCAGGTTTTAACTGTGGTGAAGCAGCCAATTTCGCAACACCACAATGGCTCAGATATGCAAGGGAAGCAGCAGTCCGCAGAGCTGCTATGAGTTATCTGCCCATGCTCTCTCATCAGCAACTTCTTTACCTGTTAACAATGTCATTCATGTCTAGGTCAGCTAAAAAGCAGCCATTTCATTTACATATGTTTGTCTAAACTTCTTTTTAGTTTAATTATCAAGAGCCATCTGAAGTTCATTTTGATTTTTTAGTGCTTATTTTGGTCATTTTACCAACGTTTTGTTACTTCTCTTACTAACATGCAATTATGTTGGTGGTATCTAAAATCAATCAACTATTACTAGGAGCTATTGAATGTGTGGGATTGATAGCTTAATGGCCGTCTATCTAGATGATTTCTTGATGACACATTGTCTTCCACCTGTATGATGCCAGGGTTCCGAGGTCATTACTGCCTGGTGCACGAAATTCTCGCTCGAGAGACCGCCAAAGGGAGGAAAAGGAGCTATTGGTTAAAAAGGCCTTTCTAGATGATATGCTCAATGAGAATCACCTGCTATATTCCATTCTCAAAAAGGATTCAGGTTACCGTGCAATTGTATGGAATCCTAGTTTACTGACATCATTAATCAGTAAAGAATCAGGATGTACATCTTCTTCTACCGCTGCAAAGGAAACTGTTGCTGCTAGTGACTGTCCTAAGAGTTCGGATAATCTGCTGGAGAGCTCTTACATGGAAGCACAGTCTGACTTAGATATTGAAGATGATTTGTTTTTTGATTTTCAAGTTGATTCAGGAACTTTAGCATGTGTGGCTTGTGGAGTTCTTGGTTTTCCATTTATGTGCGTGATGCAGCCTTCTTCTGCGTCTGCACAAATCCTACAAGTGGATTGTTCTCTTTTACAAACAAAGCGTGGTAATTTTCAACTGTTCATTCCCTTTCTCTTTTAGACAGTAACTAACTATTATTGGACTTGTTGGAGTGTTTTGATTTATCAATAATAATAATTGCAGAGGACCTTGTTGATGTCACTGCGTCTCCCAAGGATCTGCTGCAAGTAGCTCCAGGCACTTCAAATAGATTTCTAAGACCCAGAGTATTCTGTTTGGAGCATGGTATCCAAGTGCAAGAGATTTTACAGAACAAAGGCGGAGGTGCAAAGCTTATTGTAATCTGCCATTCAGGTGAATCTGCTTCCTTTTTCTTCCATCTGCCATAGCTGCTTGTGTTCCCATCTTGAATGTAAAAACTAAAATGCAAATTGACCAACAGTTTGTTATACTATATATATATATATATATATATTATCCGCACTGTAGTGATCTAAACCAGTTTGTGTCTTACCTATTATCAATTGGTTTAACATGTAGACTATCAGAAGATAAAGGCATATGCTGCAACGATTGCCGAGGAAGCCAGAACCTGTTTTGATTATAAGGATATTCCATTAGAAGGTGCATGCCAAGAGGATCTAAACTTGATAGAAGTTGCAATTGTGGATGATGGTCACTCTGAAGATTGGACTTCAGGATTAGGGATCAATCTGCAACACTCTGTGAAAGTCAGAAGGAATTCTTCCACAGAGCACCAATTTCAGCATGCTTTGATATTAAGTGGTCTGTTTTCTGATCATAGTGGCGGTTCAAACATGTTGAAAGCTAATTGGAAGGCTCGCAAATCTAGGTCAAAGACAACTAGGTTAGACCATCCAAAAAGTCACGAACCATGTAAAAAGAAGAGCCTGGAGGCTGCTCAAATGCTTCAACAGAAGAAGAGTGTGCAAAAAAAATTTATACAATACACTAGAAGAAGCAAGAAGTTGAAATCTGGTGCCACCAATGATAAGCAACATGAAATCCAGGTGGTTCAAGTGTTTGGGGACGTGGCTTCGAGTTTTATTCCTGCTCAAGCAGCAGCTGCAGTTTTGCCTGACTTGACCTCACTGTTTGTCGGAAGTGTAGAGGTCCAAATCATAAATCAGACCAGCTCATGTGGCAATAACATGGAGGTGGTGGATGGAGAATCTTCTAGGTTTGCAAGGAGTAGAAGCAGTTCAGTTATTATGCAGAATCAAGATGGAATCTCCACAAGAACAAAAGAAAACAATCAGCATATCAAGGATAACTGTTTGAACTCTGAATATTCTACTACTACTCAAGTTAGCAGTGAGGCCACTGAGATTCCAGCAGCAGAAGACGTCAATACTCTGTTGGTGATGGGGAGAAAAGGTGCTGAACCTGCCTCAATTAGCAAGGTCATTGTGAAGGGAAAAGTATTTTGTGGGTCGATAGATTCTCAAATGCAGCATCATGAAATTAGAGAAGAAGAATCAAGAAAGGAATTTTCAGAAGGGATCCATGCTGTTGCTAATGATAAACTGTCTCAAGAAGACCCTCTGTTTCGTCAACAAGTAGAGGAAGAGGAAGCTGTAATTCCACCGTTGGTAGAAGAAGAAGATTGGCATGGAGTAGTAAAAGAGGCTCCTATTTCAGATTCTGCAGAAGGAGAAGAAGACTATTGTAGTAGTAAAACGTCAGATATAAGAGAGTGCTCAAGCTCTTTTGATGAAAAGTTTCACCCAACCACCAGTAGTAGTAGTTCAGTTTGTAGGAGTGATGAGAAACCGCCTCCTCTACTTGATTCTTCTTCTGCTACTGCTGTTGTAAATTTAACCTCAGAGAGGCTTCCCGATGCTCCTGGAGAAGAAGTAAACATAGGAAAGAGAAAGAGAAGAAAGAGTAACTTGGAGGTGATTGCAGAGGAGGGGACGTTGCTGAGTAGTAGTAGCAGCAGCTTTGTGAAAAGTCCATGTGAAGGTTTAAGGCCTAGAAGCAGGAAAGTCCTCCTGATGACTGCCCAAGAAGAAGAAGAAGAAGAAGAAGCAGAAGAAGTGGTGATGAGGGTGGGTGCAAAGAAGAAGAGAATAAAACAAACTTGGGAAGATGAGCACCGATGCAACCTAGAAGGATGTAGGATGACGTTTAAGACAAAGCAAGAAGTGTTGCTGCATCAATGCAACCGATGCCACCATGAAGAGTGTAGGAAGAAGTTCAGTTCTCACAAGTATGCAGTGCTTCACCAAAGAGTGCATGATGATGATAGGCCTTTCAAGTGCCCATGGAAAGGCTGCCCCATGTCCTTCAAGTGGCTGTGGGCCCGGACTGAGCACATTAGAGTTCACAGTGGAGAACGGCCCTACAAATGTAAGGTGGATGGGTGTGGCCTGTCCTTCAGGTTCATATCTGACTATAGCAGGCACCGCCGCAAAACAGGCCATTATGTCAGCTAGCTCATCCAATCCAATGTTGCTAAGGCCACTGTTGGATGCTTGGGGGGTTCAGTTTAGCCTGTGTTTTATTTTGTTTCTTAGCTGTGTATCCTGTCCTTTAATGGTGTTGTCATTCATCACTTGTAGAACTAGTTATCAGCTGAGTGCAAGAGTAAGTGTTTGGATGTGTGTTAGTCAGGTGGGTGGTGGGATTCTCTCCAGATTGGAATTGCAGGGTTTGTTGCTCTTCTATTGCCGTGTTGTATTTGATTGCAATTTCCCCACTCGCTGTGCTTTCCATTTCCACTTCTCTCTTTTTCCTACAGTCCAGTATAAATCACCAGCTAACTGAGTAACTTGCAATTTCAAAATTACATTTATTCTTTGTCTTGCGGTTTTCAAATGGATGTGGAGAGTCACAGAGGGATGGATACGTATAGTTCGGACATTGAAGAACAATCTAGATACAACTAAGGAAGGAAATTACAGCATCTATCTCACTTCGTTGTGCTGATAACGGAAAGAAGAAAATGAGAATGGTACAATAAATTAAGGGAAAAGTCTGAAAATAGTATCATGTTTGCACAAAATGGCTTTCGGTGCAACTTGTTTTTCTAGTGATGGTTAATGGTTCAATACGTTTTATAATGAAGGTAATTGGTACTTTTCTGTTAAAAAATTCCGTTAAATATTTTTCATATTTGTAAAATTAACCAAATATTTTTCTAAATGTTACAATTACACCCTACAAACTTACACTAATGTTTCAAACAAGTTCCGACTCGATTCGAGCCACACAGGGGGGTCCCCTAGCCAGGGTTCGAACCCCGACCAGGTCACCCAACCCTGGGGACCTGGTCTGGTTATGAACCATCATTTTCAAACATGTTGGACCAAAAACAATCGTTTGGGTTGGAAAACCATTTTCGTCAAACATGTTGTACCATTTTCAAAATTTTCCCATAAATTAAAACGTAGGGTAAAAATTATCACGTTCAAATGGTTACATCTCGAAATGTAAGTAATCATTTAATAATGCCATAAAAGATAAATGATTAAAATGTAACATGGAACAAACATAAGCACTAAAATTAATAACCAAATTAACCTCTATATTTTCAGAATTTCCAAAGTTACAGTATCCGTAACCTTGTTCACAACTACATGACCCCTATTTTTTTTTAAACCTTTGAGCTTGTTCCAAATTTTTTTTTGACATTACGGTAATAAAAAATCAATGTTGTCATTTGTACTTTTAGAGTTCTAATTTAAATATCTACATAGTCTAATTATTTTAATTTTATTTAAAGTTGGTCCCGAAAAATGAATATTTACATATTTGATGGTTATGAGCTACAAAAATCCCAATTTTTAAAGTATTCATTTTTACCAAACTTCTCCAAAAACATTTTAAAAATTAGATTACGTACTTATCTAACTTAGAAATCTAACCAAACAAAGGACGTTGATTTCTGACCTTTCCATCAATTACATAACGTGTGTTCAAAGTTGAGTATAAAGTTTGATCTTTTTTAATCAAAATATTTTTATTGTTCTTTATTATTATTTTTTTAAAAAAAAGTCAAACTTTTACTAAATATATAAATTGTGTTATAAAAACTAAGTTCAATGATCTATCAAAGTTACAACATCCAGGTTAAATCAAATATCGAATTGTCTATTTTTTATGGTACCAAACCCGTAAGACCATCCTCATGTCTCCCGGACTTACGCCTTCTATCTCAACCCATAAAATCTCTTATCTTCGTGGTTTGGAGGTTTCCAATTACACCTCATCTTACTGCGTCTATTGAGTAACCTAAGTTTGAGGTTTGGAGGTTTCCAATTACGAACTAGATAAAGACCAACTGCTCAGAACCTATCCTAACCTTTTCGATTTTCGAATGATTTTGTGATAGCCTGAAAATCCCTAATTATGATATTACTCGATCAACCATGTGTCACTCCACATTGTTGAATTGAGTATGTGACACCTTGACCAAACATGAATGCTCTTCGTCCATTCACATGAGGGTACATTCAGAAGTCGTTCAAGTGTGTACGGGTTCTAGGTTACCATTAATATCAAAAGAAATATGTTAATATTATAGGGCTAAAAGTCATTTAGGTACCTCAAAACTTACGTTTTTACAAATAGGTGCCTTAGAAAAAATTATTACTTTCGATTACCTCAAAGTCATAAATGTATCTAATTTAATTGGGTACCTGAAAGTAACAAAAACAACGAATAACAATTCAATAACGACAAAGTAAATATATTCGATTGCTACAATAAAACAACTTAGAGATGCCTGAAAACAACAGTAAAATAAAGTATTGTTATCCTAATGGAACAAAATACTACATGCGTGACAAACACATGACCAAAATATTAAAGTAGATACATTTATGATTTATGAGGTACCCGAAAGTAACATTTTTTTTCCTAAGGTACCTATTTGGAAAATCGTGACTTTTGAGGTACCTAAATGAATTTTATCTCAATGTTAGAAAAATGTTTAGACAAAAGTCACTTATGGTGAATATCTGGAAATCTCCGAGGGCCACCAACTCATGTTAGTAGAATGACCGACGTTGGCTTTGGGATTTATCTTTATCGTCTTTGGTAATGTCCACCATATCCCTAGTTTAATTTGATCCTGAACCATTGTGTTTGCCTTTATTAGAGGGCGTCCCATTGATAAATTCTCCCATGATTAAACCTATCCCATTTAATCATGAATAATTAGATCATCACTTCTAATAAATTATTGTATAGTGATGATAGTCCAATAAGTTATACATGATGGTTGATGTAGTATGACACATCCAGTGACATTTGTTCTATTCATCTTTAAGCTTTGCACAAGTTATTGTATAAGTAGCTCAATATTGATGACCTCCAACTAGGGCTGACAATGGTGTAGTGAAAACTTGGGAGTGGTCTGTCGAGTACCAAAGGGCGTTCAAACATATCAAGCGAGCCATGATAGAAGAGCATGTTCTCGCATTGCCCGATCATACTAAGCCATACGAGGTACAAACTGATGCTTCAGATTATGCTATTGGAGGAGTATTGATGCAGGATGGGCATCCAGTGACGTTTGAAAGGCGCAAACTCAATGAGGCCAAACGGAGGTACACGCTTCACGAGAAGGAGATGACCATAGTGGTGCATTGCCTTCACACATGGAAACATTACCTCCCCGGTTCACGGTTCGTTGTTAAGACAAATAATGTTGCTACGAGCTACTTCTAGACACAGAAGAAGCTTTCCCCAAAGCAAGCTCAATGGCAAGATTTCCTATCGGAGTTCAGCCATGCGTTGGAGTATAAACCTAAAAAAAACAATCTTGTAACGAACACGTTAAGTCAAAAGGTGGAGTTGGCAACCAAAACGTGATTAGAGAATCCATTGGTGGAGTGTATCAAGGAGGGATTGAAGCAAGACTCCTAAGCTCATCCCCTTATACAGTATGCGCGAGATGGCAAGACCCGACGATTCTAGTACGAGGTGCTCTACACTAAAAGCAACACTTGTTCGTGCCTCAACATATGAATTTTTGCAAGAAAGTGTTGCAAGAATGCCACGATTCTAGGTGAGAATGTCATCTAGAAATGGATCATATGACGAACCTCGCAGAGGAAATGAATTATTGGTCGAATATGCGTGATGATATTGAGGCATATGTGCGTACTTGTCTTCTATGTCAGCAGGACAAGATCAAGCAAAGGCGACCGGGAGGACTTTTGGAGCCATTACCAGTTCCAGAGCGTCTGTGGGAAGGTGTTTCCATGGACGCCATCGTAAATCTCCCTAGTTTGAAGGAAGCCAATCAATTATGGTGCTGGTGGACAGGTTTTCCAAGTATACAACCTTCATTCTGGCGACGAAGGATTGCCAACTAGGAAGCCTCTAAGTTGTTCATGCGGAACGTGGTGAAGTACTGGGTGTTCCACACGTGATCGTGAGTGACAGAGACCCGCATTTTACAGGCAAGTTCTAGACTGAGATATTAAAAATGCTTGGGATAGACTTGAACTTTTCCACCAGTTTGTGTCCCGAAACCGACGGTCCGACGGAGAGGGGCATTAATGTCTTGCTGGAGTTGTACTTGAGGCACTATGTCTGCACCACGTAGACGGACTGGGCAAAATTACTTGATGTAGCTCAGTTCTCATAGAATCTGCAGCGAAGCGAATCCACAAACCAAAGCCCGTTCGAGATTGTGACGGGACAACAACTACTAACACCAATTGCAGTTGCAACAGAGTATGCGGGACAAAGTCCAGCGGTGTACAAGTTCACAAAGGGGTGACACGAGCAAATAGATTTGGCGCGGTCATGTTTACACAAGGCCGCCAAGAGGATGAAAAAGTGGGTCGATGCTAAGAGATATGACCAATAATTCAAGATGGGCAATTTGGTGATGGTAAAACTACACCAGGTTCTGCAATACAAGAATGTGCACAATGGACTATTGTGAAGATATGAAGGTCCATTCTGAATCTACAAGAGATTGAGCAAGGTTGCTTACAAGCTCGAGCTCCCACAAAAGCTCAAGTTGCATCCAATGTTCCATATCAGTATGCTCAAACCGTATTGAGAGACCCAAGCCGAACCGAGTCTTCACGTGCATCAATTGGGACCAAGGTCTCCTATGATCGCGATGTCGACGAGATCATTTCAGACCGCACTATCTGCCAAAAGTACAGGAAACCAAGGTATGAGTGCTTGATCAAGTGGAATGGACAACTCAAGTGCGAGGCCAGTTGGAAACCTGAGGAAGTCTTGTGGCAGTTTCAAAGTCAGATCGAGAAGTATCACGCCGAGAACATGACGAGGGTGTCGTCCGAGTTTGGTGGGGGAGAATGACACGGACCCGCATACGAAAACGTCTTTAGGGCCCATTCACCTTGCGACACATGACAATCCCATATTTGTAAAACTCTAGAAGGTTATGTGCATTTATGGTAACAACCGAGAGATGTCCACATTTTACGTACAAGTCTAGGTTCATTGTACTAGGGGATATACATCACATATACTTGTTGTCATATGTGGCCCTCATTCATTGCATGCAATATATCGTTTTCTATAAGAGAGTTCCCCTATTTTCTATATAAAGGGGACTCTTCTCTCATTTGTATTCGCCAGAAAATTCAGAGAGTAATACAAGAAGTAGTGTTTCACTCATATATCAAGAGTTTGCTTATAGTTTTCTGTGTGAGTGACTGAAAGGTTGCTTAGAGATAACCTCTAAGTTCGTGACACTAGTATGTTAGTATGCTCTAGTTTGAGGACTAGTTTAGCATGATGTCCAAGTTAGGTTTTTATCCCAGTATGTTATTATGCTTTAGTCTTCTATATAGTGGGGTTATTACTATTAGACAACATATGAATGAAATTATAAAAAATCTGAATCCCCTCCCTCCCTCCATTTCTTTCTATCTTCTCCCTCACTCTCTTTCTTCCTAATTCTTCTCAGTTCTGTTACACATTGCCATGTTTACTGCTCAACCCACTGGAGCATATCATTGTCTTAACGCTATCTCCTTAGAAGTGTTGGAGAGCAACTTTCGTTGTTGCTTTACTCCAGTGGAGAAGAAACCTCGGTTTGTACTTTATCGGGATTTTGCTACAAGTTTTTAACCTCTTAGGATTTTTTTGGCCAAATTTGCATTTCATTCAATAGAATAAAACGTCGTGACATGTGTCATAGTTGTTCAGGATTACAATCTTTCACTAATAAATAAGTAAAAGGGGGGTGGGGGTCGTTCGACCCAGTCATTTAGTCTCACTCCCATTTGGGTTTGCTTTGCTATCCAATTTGAACACTCGTTTTCTGTTCGTGAAATAGCTCGACATTGCACCTGCATATGTTATCTCGCTAGTGCTCTAATGTTTTGGACTATTGCCGCTACTCTCCATTGTGTTGGCCCCTCACGTATTTGATGCATTACGATTTGTGAGTCCGATTCGATTACGATGTTCATCCATCCCATTTGCATTGCCAACCTAAGCCCCTCCAAGATCGCTATTGCCTCAATCGTTTCCACGTTGTCTCATCGCATTGCTCGGTTCAAGCCCCCCATGAGTGTCCCATCGGCATCCCTTGCCACTACACCTATTCCCGCTTGGGCCGAGCTTGTGCACACCGCTGCATCACAATTTATCTTGATGATGTCTCACCTCGGCTTATCCCACTTCTAGTTCGGTCTGGCTGGTCCCAGCGCGGTTTCCTTCCGTGCATTTGTTGTGGTTTCGTCGTATGCTTCCCGGAAAGCCCTGATCGTCTCCCATGGGTTCAGTAGTTTAGCTTCGAAGGCTGCTCTACATCGCATCTTCCATATCTGCCAGCATGTGAGGATGCATTTTGTCCATCGAGTTTCCCACGTTGGCCCTTGAACGTCCGGTTCCGTGCGCCTCGCTTCCAACCATTTAGGTACCTCTGTCTGGTCCGTTCTGT
This sequence comes from Chamaenerion angustifolium, assembly GCA_946814005.1. NCBI lineage: Eukaryota > Viridiplantae > Streptophyta > Magnoliopsida > Myrtales > Onagraceae > Chamaenerion > Chamaenerion angustifolium. Next base: position 8,185,561 of record OX328278.1, on the reverse strand, counting down.
CCACCTGAATGCCTAGCACCTCAAACCAGACTGGATCGGTTCACCTGCACTAAAAAATCACGTGTTCTCGTGTTTCCATTCGTCCACATACCGGGCAGCTTGGTGGGACTTGCATTCCACACCGTACTAGGTTCTGTTTTACCGCGATCGCATTTGACACGAGTCGCCACATGAAGTTCTTCACCTTAGGTGTTGTTGTCATCGCCCATATGTCCTGCCATATTGGCCTATGTCGGCTTCGGTCTTCCTCGGTGTGTTGCCCCTCCAACTCTCGAAGTCGGTGATAGACAGATCGCGGTTGTTGGTCTCCATCCTTCGTGTGTGGCCATATGTACCTGTCCATCCCTCCTTCACATGGGATCAACATATTTAGAATGTGGTCGACATCCTGTGGTGTTACCTTCGCTCGCACTAGCTCTTCATTTTAGGTCCTATTCAGGTTGATCAGTCCGCTCACCTTCATGGTTTGAGCCGTAGGTTCACTTTGTTCGACCGACACTCTATAGCCGACCCTTGTGACCACTCACGGGTCCTTGTAGACATCAATGTTTTCCCCGTGCCTAGTGACCACACACCCTCCCGTTTTAGGACATCTCTCCCGTGTAAAAGGCTGCTCCATCCCCACGATGTCCGACCTCCTTTCGTCGCCTCTAGGAAGCTATCATTCGGGAAATACAAGCCCTTCATGATCTTCGCACATAGTGTATTCGACTCATTTAGGAATCTCCTCGCCATTTTTGTGAGCAAAGTTGTACTGAATGTTTGAAGTTCCCTAAATCCAAGTCCCCCGATTGTTTTGACTTGGTTAGGATCTCCCACCTCCGCCAATGTGTCTTCCTACCCTCGACCGTTGCTCCCCACAAAAAATCCACTATCATTGAGTTTATGTCTGAGCACTATGTCTTAGGTAGTTGGAAGACACTCATAACGTACGTCGGTATAGCAGTGATAACTGTCTTTATCAATACCTCATTCCCCGCTTGGTTTAATGTCTTTGGTCTCCACCCGACTAGTTTGTCTTTCACCTTATTCCTTAGGAAGCCCACTGCCTCCTTCTTTAATCTTCTCCAAGTAGATGATAACCCTAGGTATTTGTCCAATCATTTGTGCTCCTAACGTCCGACACCTCCTCCACTATAATCCTTTTGTCCAACACCTCTTAGAGTTTAGAGTTGCTCTAGTTTGTACTTTGCTGAGAATAAAAGTTTGTAGACAATTTATTGCTTGAGCCTCCTCTTAATAAAGATTATCAGTGTGGATTGGGTAGAGAAAAAGCGTGTAAAATTGAAAAGTAAAAGTCTATCAACTTAGTTTTCTTTTCCTAAAAAAGGAATAATATTGTAAGTTATATAAGTTACCCGTGAATCCGTCAAATCGAATTCGAGTTAGCATAACTAATCCATAAGGTCCCACTCCCATTTCCACCATCCGATTCGGGTCAGACCTTATTGTCTCACGGGTCGGGTCAACACGACTTGAAACCCGGCAAGTGAAATCTATCCCCTAGCGCTCGCTCCACTCCTAATGTTAGTAGGCAATCACCCTACTTCACGGACGATAGATAGTAGAGGCTCTGCTCTGCTCTGTCTATCTTCCTGTGGTAGTTCGTTCGTCACTATTAACCAGAAAGCAAGAAAATGGCAACTGCGCCATGCATTTCTTCTTGTTCTCTTCGCAGATTCGTTTACGGAACTTCCATAGAAACGATTGGCTTTTTGTCTCAAAACCCCCCAAACTTGAAACTATCGCAGCTTTCTAGAAGTTTTCTATCACTCTCCATCCGAAGAAAACATTTGAGAAAATCATTTCAAGGTAAATCGTCTCTGTCTATTTGCATGTGTGTATATATATTGCTTTTTTATATATAAATTTTCGTTGTGAATACGTCAAGGCGGCTTATGTTTTGTTGCTGAACTCTTGATCGTCCAAAAGCTATATGATGCTGCTTAAATTCTTGTCGGGTGTGATAGAGTGGATTTAGAAGCTGCCGATGGCTGCTGGGGTAGGCGAGGCATATCGATAGTATACATGAGTTTACAGTGTCATGGGCAGAAGGAGCCTTTAGTTTTTCGGAGCCATTGATTTGTGGGGGGAGAATTGGGGAGTCTGTTACTGAAATTCCCTTTCTTCGTTATTGTCGTAATCGTAAACGGACTCTATTTTGTTATTATGAAGATAAATTTGGATCAACAAAAAAGACGATTATGGGTTGCAGTCTTTATCTTTATCTTTTCCTTTTATTTTTCTTTCTACTTAGCTAGACGAAAGTTGTTGACAGAGCTTGTAGCTTAAAATGTTCTAATGTAGCTGCATCATAATGAAGGATAGTTTTTTGGAACCTCCAATATAAAAAAAATCACATGTTGCGTCTCGTAGATGTAGTATTTCATTTTCATTCTGATTAAGTACTTGTGGCTTACACGGTTGTCTTACTGACCTTCCTCAGTAAGAGCTGTGGCAGCCCCTGCAGACACACTATCTAGCTTCGATGAAATGGTCTCTGGAACCCAGCGCAAGTATTACCTTCTCGGTGGCAAAGGTGGTGTGGGGAAGACGAGCTGCGCTGCATCACTTGCTGTTAAGTTTGCTAACAATGGGCATCCGACTCTGGTTGTTTCAACTGACCCAGCACATTCATTAAGCGATTCTTTTGCTCAGGTTTGTAGTTCACAGCTTCTCTTTGTTACTTTGATGAATATGTGATTATAGGAATGAACCAAGAAATTTAGTCTGGTTGGGGCAAAAGTAGTATGGGTAAAAAATTGAACTAAAAAAATTTCACGGGACAAATGTAAAACTTTAAATGGCTAAATTATATTTTTTAAGTTTAACTTCACATAACAGTATAACACTAAAAATTAAGGATCTCCTTTTCATGGCATTGTGCTTATGTGTTTCATATTTGTACTGTTACGATATATAAGTAGATAATTTCATTTTAGATAATCTCCTTACAGTATAGCAGTATAGGGTATATATATACCTCTCTAAATGAATATGTATGAAGAGACTTTTTCATATGAAAATGTACATTGTATTGAGCCTTATATTTGAATTAGAGCTTGAAGTTAGAGAGATGGAAGTTTGGGGTTCATCGCTAGAGTGATCAGTTTTTTTTTTTCTCACCACCACCTAGTGTTTTCGGCCAGAAGTTGCAGTCTGGCATCCAAACAAGATGCGTGTAGTTCTCATGTGCCGTCGTTTCCTTCACCTGTCGATGCTTGGAAGAGCGTCTCTGCTGTCTACATCTCTATGATCGCCTTTCAGTATGCTCACGATGGTTTGCAAGACTTCTACAACACTTCCAACTCTGTTACCACCTCTTCTTCGATTGCCTTGGCTGATTGCGCTTTGTTCACTGTTGATCTACCAGTTACTAAGAGAGGGCCTAAATGCTAACCTGAGTACCTCTGCTGAAGAACCATTGCTGGAGAATCACAATGCACACTACATAAACTCTCGCTTCTCTATAGAGTCGTACTATTATCTCCGTTCAACTAACTCCTTTTTCACTGCGCTACTTGTCGGTTTAGTTGTTGTTGAATCTGGTTCAGTGGTTTGCTAGTTCTGATCTAATTCAGTTAATTATTTGACCTGATTTACTAGTTCAGTGATCTTGGTTTTAGTATAATGGGTCACCAATTCACATAAGTCCAGTTGTGTGACGGAACTAGTTACCTAGATCAGATAATGTTCTCACTCTTGCCCAAAACAGAGAAACTTTGTCTCACTACAATTTAGACAGAGGTCAGAAGCTATGATGTTATAGATCAATGCCCGTAAAACTGTGGCATGTCCTCACGTCTGGTAGATTCTGACCCCAACCTCAGACAAATTTGTTTCTGCTTCCGCAAAAGGCAATCGCTCCAAGAGATAATTTAAATATGTGTATTTAGGCGATGCTATGTCTATTGTATATTTCAAAATTGGTATTAGAGCCATAGGAGATTGGTTTATAATTGTCAAACCCAATTAAAATTCCGATCGCGGTCAATCGTGACTGAGATGAGTTTCCGGCCGTATATGGCAACCGACGACCACCCCGAGGCCAAATCAGAGTCTGTCGTAGCATTCGTGGCTATAGCTCAGGCCGAAACGGGAGGCTGCAACCATAGTGGCTGCAGCCTTGCTCAGGCAGGGCGACAACCTTCGTTGTTGTGGCCCTACGACTGATTGCCATAGCCTTTGTAGGTCCGACTCCAGTCGCTTGGGGGCCAGGGAGGCTGGGGTGAGGTTGACCAGTGGTGGCCGCCTTGCCCCTTGTGGCCGACCGTCATGTCTAACCACCTCCTGGCGGTTACGTCTGCTTGGGTTTCCAAAACCCTAGCAGTTGCATTTTCTCGTATGGAGAAGAAGACGTTGGGCCTGTCTGAGTGAACCGATCCAGATTGATCTAGTCTGTTGAGTTAGACTGAACCTGTTCAACACGATTTAATTTGCTAAGGATGACTAGACCGATTTGGTCCAGATTGATTGATTGACATAGGTTGACCGCTTTGGTTCAGTCCGGTTTTGATGGCTAAGTGCTGTCTGGATCGGCCTGAGCTGATTCAGAGGTCTGGGGCCGCCTGAATCAGTCCTGAAAGAAACTTGGAACTGATCCTTGACCCTTTGCGGGTTAAAATAACTTGTTTTGGTTCGGTAAATGTGACATGACTCTTTTATTAATATTTTGGAATAATTAAATTAATTGTTGGTCTAATTTTAAATTGCTGGGAGAGACTAATGTTATTTTATGTTGCATGACTGCATAAGTAAAACATTGTGTGCTTTTTGTGAGTTTCCTGGATTACTTTGTATCTTCTGCAAGATAGATAGTCTTCTCTTACTTCATATGAATTGACTGTTGACTCCATTACTGATAAAATTGACTAAGTTATGGCGGATTGAGATCGCAAGCATACTGTTTGAAAATTGGTCTGACATGTTAATTACTTTTACCTGTTGAAAATTTAGTCTCTGAATTTCGTTTGTTAAAACTTTAATTTCTAAATTTTGTTTTAGAGATTTAAGTCCACGAATTTCCTTTTGTTGAGACTTGGTCTCCGAACTTTCATTCATGGAGATTTTGATCACCGAACTTTAATTTATGTGATTTCAATCCCAGCCGTTTGGTTAGGGTGACTTTGGTCCATCAAGTTTTGAAATTTACAAATTAGTTCCAATTTGTTTTTTGAAATATCTTAATATATATATGTGTATTGAATTATTTGATTTGTTACCTTAATTGCATAGAATGGATTATCTTGGTAGGTAAATTTAATTTTCGTTTAGAATAGGTAGTAAACCTTTTGGATTGTTTAGAATAGCCATTCGGAAGTTTGTTTTAGTACAAACTGCACTCAGGGATATGTTCCTTAGTGTGAACCGATTGTTTACTCTGCGAGGTTCTTCAAATTTCCTTAAATAATACTAGGATAATTATTTGTGTGATAGAACGTTTTGATCAGTGTTTTAAAAGGTCCTGAGGCGAGGCGCATAAGGCGCCCCGACCATGTCGTGATACAATCCCTTTAGTGAGACGCTCGTCTCACTGCAACTCGTCGCGCCACAACCTGAGGCGTGAGGCTCTCGCATCAGGCGCTCGCATCAGGCACCTCGTTCATCTTGAGTTTAGGGTTTGTAATTTTTATCGCTTTCATTCGTTTCTTCATCTTCAATTTTCTCTAGCAGCATAGCAGAACATAACTTACTCCATCAACATCACTCTTCATCTTCAACCTTCTCCATCTAACAACAAAGACAACAAATCTTTCGTGATTGCTTTCTTCGATTTTGTGCCTCAGTAGTAGATAGTTAGATAAATAAATACCAGTTTTTGCAACCATCATTCTGACACAGCAAATATCTGATTTAGTTGTTGCATTCCACCTCATGCTATTTTTAATTAAAATCTGTTTGTGAAAGGCTGAGAGTAAGCCACCTCATGCTGAACCTGAATTGTGTTTATCTTTTGGTGTTTTAATTGACTCATGAAGTAATCTTGGTTTTCTGTATGATGTTACTGTTTTTAGAGTACTGTATGGATGTCAAGGCGAGGTGAATATTGCATTTGCTCATGATTTTCTTAGATCTTCCTCGTATGAAGATCCAATAATGAAAGCTCAATTGGTCTTTTAGTGCCCGATTTAGGATTTTCGCACGAAAATGTAATCACTTTATCGTATACTTCACATTGCGAAATACAATTCCAGTAGATGTTACTATGAAAGTGGTCCTAATTAAAAAGAATTGCATTGACCACATCAAGAAGATCATGAAAAAATCTGACTATGAAATAACGAGTCAACAGAATGCTTTCCATTCGAGTGGGAGCTGTAATGATGCTGAGACGCGCGCTATCATGTAGAGTACTGTGGATGACATCCTTTGTGAGTTTGACCTTAACACACGGCTAAAGAGTTGTGGAATTCTTTGCAGGCTAGACTTGGTTCTATACGTCTGCTCAGTTGCGGTCACTCAACATTAAGTTCGATTTATACAAGATTAATCATCAACACTATGCGAGACAACATTTGAGGCATATGAACAATGTGATCACGAAATTCAAGGAGAACGATCACGTATGTGACCGATGATCAACAAATTCAGGTCGTAATCCGTTTGCCTAACACCTGGGAACAAATGAAAATCAACATAATTCATTATGTGGTTCTCAATATCTTTGAACATGTTCGAAGACACGTTGAGTTGAAGAGGACTGCTTCAAAGCTGTCGGGCCTAAGGCTTAGGTGCGTGGGTCACCATCCTCTGGACCTAAGATTAGTAGTCGAAGGCGAGGGAATAATGGACGACGCGATGACGCAGATGCATTAGAGGTGAAGAAGACGTAGATTGAGCCAAGCCCAAGGACTCCTCTGAAAACAACACTGTAAAAACATTCGTGTAAAGTCGAGAAGCTTATGTACAAGAAATGCTACAACTGTGGTCAATAAGGACATTTGGTGAACGCATGCCCTGAATCGATTCAACATGAATGTCTTTTTGTCTATTCTAGTAAAATTTGTGTTTTTAGTACAGTTATGTTGACTGAGTCATGTACTTTGTGAATTTTGAATTCAGTATTGACAGATTGAATAACCAGAGATCGTGATATTATCGTAGAGTCCTACGTGAAAATAAGTGGATTTACATGGGTAACAACTGACGTGTTGAAGTAAAGAATGATTGAAACTTGTGGTTTGCGCTTGCGCGATGATTGAGTTCTAGATCGAAGTGATATCCTATATGCTCCGTAGATTGGTTGAAATATTATTTCAGTCGTAGCATTAATGAAACTCTTTTTAGATCTTTTCATGATCTTTCCATCCAATTGTTTTTAGTATCAACTTTATTTGGATTTGGTATATCAACTGCAGACAAATTATCTTGCAATTAGTTCATTCTGACTTTTGTAAACCCCATAGTGTTACGACTCGGCACGGAGGGCAGAATTTTATTACATTTACAAATGATTACACTTGTTATAGATTCATCCACGTGATCTTTCATAAATCAGAAATTATACATTTTTTCGATCTCATTTTTTAAAAGTTGGTTGAGAACGAGTTAGATTGAAGGGTATAAGCTCTCCACCCTTATTGTGGAAGAATGGTGTATTTCAGTGAAATTTAACGGTTTATTTAATGAAAAAAAGAATAAAATCATTCCTTAGTCATCCCCTACACCCTAAAAAAATGGTGTTACAGAAATGCGTAATAGAATGCTCTTTGAAATGATTGGGTCGATGATAACATAGGCTTAATTGTCGATTTTTTTTTTGGAGAAACACTTTGAAGGTTGATGCCTACATCCTGAACCGTGTGCCGACGAAGAATGTTAACTCCACCCTCATTTGTATCTGACTGCATCTCCTCAAAATTATCCGTTACTGACAATTCTGTACCTTTGGACTGGGAGTTAGCCTAAAATTACACCAACACTAGAAGGTCCAGAACTATTAGACATTTTATTGGTTTGCTTCCTACTGGTTCTAGCAGTCTCTTCCGCTTCAGACACCCTTACTTATCAGAGGTGTCAATTTTCAATCCGACCTGAAAATGATCCGAAATTGACCCGAGTTCGAGTCATAGAAAAAGAGCGGTGGGTCATTTTCGGGTTGATCTGTCTGACCTGCCGTAAATCGCGGGTCAGGTCCGAGTTGACCTGTCTGACCCGAACCATGTAGAAAAGCTGTGTTAACTGTTAATCACAAAGCTGCTCGTCTTCGGTGCTCTAGTCCCAGACTCTCAGCTGAAGAGAAACCAGCTCCAAGTCCAACCCCAGCCTCTAGTGCTCGCCAATCACTCTCGCCTTCTCCACCTTGGTGAGACCAAATCCGAAGACGGAATCCTACAACTGAGCTGCATCAACTACAGATTTCGACAATCTCGAAGCTAAATTCAAAAACAGCAGAGTTCGTCAATCGTAAAGCTGAGAATCGAAAAGTTCATACTTTCTTACCCGATTGATAAATGGATAAAGATCTGGGTTCAGACTTAGAGGTTGAATTAATTTCAGAAGATAAAGATCCATTCAAATTTCAAATGGTGTAAATGAATGATGAAATCTGCAGATCACAGAGAAGATAAGGTGTTGTATATTATTGATTTATAGTTTATCCTTTGGTTGGATATTATTGTCTGCTTGTGTTGTGTTGTGTGCTTGACTGCGTGCAATTGTGTATGTGGCCTTGTGTTTACTTGTGGCGTGACCTGACTGTTTGTGTCTAATGTATTTCAGACTTTCAGTATCTGTATCTCAGTTTGTGTATGAGTATGTGGCCTTGTGCAATACTGCAATTGTGCTCGACTCTTTTGTGCCTATGTGGAGTGGAACCCCCTGCCCTATGTGCTTTGTGTTGTGACTACTGTCAGCCACTCAACACAGGTTCGACAGCTTCTGACCTTCGACCCACGCCCTGCTGGCTGTTTATCCACGGGCAGGTCAAACGGGTCAACCCGTCAGGTCGGGTTCGGGTCACGAAACCTGACCCGCACAATACGATGGGTTGAATTCGGGTTGATCCGTACAGTGCGGCGGGTCAGGTTGGGTCGGGTTGAACCCGAATTGACACATCTACTTATCATGCTCTATATTAACCTTGTCTCGGTCAGACCCTTATCATCACTGCAAATATATGCATCATTCTCTGCATCCCCTTCATCCCCCCACCCAGCTCCATTAATCATTCATTGTTTTCATCTATATCAAGTAGATAAATGCTACTCACTCACAACATCAAGGTTATCACAACGAGCCTTTAGAGCTTGGTTATACTTTGTATAAACCAAATCATTCAGTCTCTTAGCTGCCAGTCTATTTCTTCTTGGAGTATGAATCTATTTAAATACATAAAAAAGAAAAGACAAAAATAAACATTAAGCTATTTTAACTATCAATTATGTCACAAATAACAATAATTTACACTAAAAGAGTAAAACATCACTTGCTCAAAGATACTTCAATTCCGTTCACATCCTGAAGCACTCCACGTGAGACTTAAAATCTTAATCGCAAGTTTTTGCAAATGTGGAGTAGTTTTGTTTTTTGCCATAAAAAATTTGGAGTGGTTGACCCAAAGAAATACCACCATTCCACTGTCAAATTGAATTTAAAAATTATTAGTAATAAGTGTTAAATTATGAAAAATATAAAATAACTACAGTAAATGAAGCATTACCCAGTGCTTTTTTTTCCCCTTGTCTTAATAGCAAGAGGGATGCCATATATACCTTCAACATTCTTGTATGATGAAAGTTCATCCAAAATCACAATCTGCACACTTTCATTTTTCCAATCTTTGTATGCATTTATACAACCCATCAATAATCTCTTTGTCAAATTCTATTTCTGGATTTGAATAATAAAACTCTGGATTAAGAAAATGACCAACATCCAATGGATAGTGAAGTTGACAATCTCATCGATCATCAGTAATCTTGAACACGTCTTTATACTTCTCTTCTCTGCTATTGAGCGATTCTATCAAGGCTTCATTAACTTTATCCTTAGCTTCATATGTGAGGATCAACTGGGGTAGGATTATTCTCCTGTGCATCAAAGGGATGTGTGATAGTATAGTGTAACCACGCATCCTCCTCCCCCTGAGAAGGGGCAATGATAGAACGCGAAAAGAAAGGCGTGAACTCAGAAAACACGACATTGATCGACACCAAATATCTGTTCAAGTCAAGAGAGTAACAACGATACCCCTTTTGAACGCTAGAGTAACCCAAAAAGACACCGCAAAACTTTAGGATCCAAGAGTATAAGAATTCAAGGTACTCCATCAACTCTTTAACAAATTCACAATGATTAATCATGTCAACAATTGATCCGTCAATAGAATTTTTAATTTGTAAGAATAAGCGGGCATCATCCCTTAGCCATGCTTTTCTATTTTTTCATCTAAGGGAGGTGTGTCGGTTAAATGATCATCTTTCTCAACACTACGAAGGTAAACACGAATAGTTCTACTCCACTCTATATAGTTATCCCTACCAATCAGTCTAAGTTCTGTAACCTTTGACATAGTTGAAACTATCTCAGTCATAGCACTTCTTTCGTTCATCCTAAAAAAAAAAATCAAGCACCAAATAAACACCAAACTACCCGAAACACTAAATTTAGAACTGAACTATCCAAATTCTCAAAGCGGCAACAAGCGACAGGTAAATGTCACTATCAAAGCAATTTAACTTAGCTGAATTATCCAAACCTCACGCTAGACCTGACAAGGCCAGCCTAACTGAACCAATTGCTCATGGCAAGCGAACCAACCAACCAAAGAGAAACGGCTGAACACGACTCCACAGGACAACTAAACTCCTGGAGGGGAATCAACACAGATGTGTGTTGCAAACCCCGAGAATACGGCCACAGACGAGCAATAGATGTCTCAGAGATGTCGGACACCAGAAGCGGTGCAAAGAATCGTCCACACATGCCTACACGCGCGTGGCGTCGGAAGCAGATCTTGCGGCGGCTCGTGAGATTCATGCACCTCTTTCGTAGACGTCGGACTTCGAGAGACGCACCTATCTGTTGTGGCGGTGAGAATGCCCGACCACCTTGCAGTGACTGGCTAGACTTCCTTCTCAGAATGAAGAAACCCTAATTCTGACAACCTAATTATGAAGACTCTGATACCATGTAGAAGGAATTACCTGAATACTCCTTAAATTTCATGCTTGCAGATCCCTCTTTTATATACACACCAATCACTCTTACTAAGGTAAGTATGATATATGGTAATCACCATACATGGGAATAAATATATTCTCTAACAATATCTTATGAAAGAACATGGTAATTCCCTTAAAGCCTTGAGAGGTATAGGAGGTTGGTTGAAAATCTAAAATACGTCACAGTTACTTGTCCAAATATTGTTTATGCAGTCAGCATCCTTAGTCATTTGATGCATGCACCTACGGTCAAATATTGGTCAATTTTAAAAAAAAGGTATTACTTGATTGGAGCTCCAGGAATTGACGTATTGTACACGTATAATGGACATGCATGTATTGAATGTTTTGCAGATGTTGACTAGTCTGAATTCAAGAGTGATAGAAGGTTCACTACAAGTTACTATGTTTTCGTAGGTGGAACTCTTGTGTCTTTGGAGATGTAAAAAACAAAGTGTGATATCTAGATTTAGTGTGGAATGAGAGTACAAAGGTATGACACAATCTACATATAAAGTTATGTGGATATATCATATATGGCCCGAAGTAGAAACTATCAATTAAATTTTGATGTAATAATCGAGTTGCTCTTCGTATTGTCTCGAATCTGGTGTGTTATAAAAGAATGAAACATACTGAGGTCGATTGTCAGTTTGTTTGAGAAAAATTTCGGGAAAAAATTATTTCTACAAGTTATGTGAAGACAAGCAAAAAAATAGCAATTTTATTTACAAAGTTTTTAAATGAAAATCGGGTTGAATGTCTTTCTAACAAGTTGGGCATGATTAATATATATGCTTCAACTTGAGGGGGGAGGGAGGGACAGTTTAATTTAATATATATATGTATACATCTTTTAATGAACAAGTATGAAGAGATTTTTTCATCTGAAAACTTACATGTATATTTGATTTGTATAGGACTTAACTGGGGGAACCTTAGTTCCCGTTCAGGGACCTGATGCTCCACTCTATGCTCTTGAGGTATTGATACAGATTTAATTCAGTGATAAAATCATGTCTGTTTCCAAATTTCTGCTCTTTATTTAGTTTTTAAGTCTTCGGTGGTAACTCTATTCTTTTCCAACAGATAAACCCTGAGAAAGCCAGGGAAGAATTCCGTACTGCGAGTCAGAGTAATGGAGGTACAGGGGTCAAGGATTTGATGGATGGAATGGGTCTTGGAATGCTTGCTGACCAGGTACAATCATACTATTATATAAGTTGGCCGCTGCATTGAAGTTTGAATGAGCATCTTATGATTCTATGCCTTATCTATTATTACTGTATAGCTAGGAGAGCTTAAGCTGGGGGAGCTACTTGATTCTCCTCCTCCTGGTCTAGATGAAGCTATTGCAATTTCTAAGGTGAACTCTCCCTCTCTTCATTTTACATAATGCATTTTTGCCTTCATATTCCATTATGCCTGGCCTGCTAAAAGCTCCAAGATTTTCCAGGTCATACAATTTCTTGAATCACAAGAATATGGCATGTTTACGCGAATTATATTCGACACTGCACCTACAGTAAGTTTGCTTGGTTTGGTTTTATCTACTCTTGCACTTCTCTTCTTAATTTGTGCTGTATCTTATCTCAGGGTCACACCTTGCGACTTTTGTCTCTGCCGGACTTTCTAGATGCATCAATAGGCAAAATAATGAAGGTAAGAATGTCAAAACATGCTGTAGAAGAAGGCTATGCCAGATTTTACTTTCTTTGATGTAATTGCTATTTGAAATATGATTCCTTTCCGCTGCATTTTTCTGATCTATAATTCAGTTTGTTGTGTGTAATGTTGCTTAATAACTGCTTGATGTTGTTATTAGTTTGGTAACTATTAGCCCCTGTCTCGCTTGTTTTACTGCAATATTTCCACTTTCTGTTATTGATGCAACATTTGAAAATTTCAGTGTTTTGTGAAATTTAACATGAAATAAAGTAGTAATAGTATGAATATATTTGTTGTAAAACTACGTACTTTACTAGTAATGGATTGATGCTACTTGCAAAGGATTTCAATTGTTTTAAATTTACGAATCTTGTCAAAGTTGATCTGATTTTTTTTTTTTATGGGACTGATTTTATTCTTCCATACATAATGGTTGATCTATTTCTCGTACGACCAAGTAACTTTCTGTTATTGATGCAACATTTGAAAATTTCAGTGTTTTGTGAAATTTAACATGAAATAAAGTAGTAATAGTATGAATATATTTGTTGTAAAACTACGTACTTTACTTACTAGTAATGGATTGATGCTACTTGCAAAGGATTTCAATTGTTTTAAATTTACGAATCTTGTCAAAGTTGATCTGATATTTTTTTTTATGGGACTGATTTTATTCTTCCATACATAATGGTTGATCTATTTCTTGTGTTAGTTTGTATCCTATAGTGTTTATTTATGTTTCCTTTGTTGCAGCTTAGGCAAAAAATTACATCAGCCACCTCAGCTATCAAGTCTGTATTTGGCCAAGAAGAAAACAAGCAACTGGATGCTGTAAGTGTGACAGTTAACTAGAAATTTCCACGGATTTATTATTGAGCACCATGATCAAATTTATGACATTATTTTCTGATTATGTAGTCTGACAAATTGCAACGCTTGCGTGATAGAATGGTCAAAGTACGTGAACTTTTCCGTGATACCAATTCCACTGAATTTGTGATAGTAACAATTCCAACGGTAAAGGTTAATTCTTTCCCGGAAGCCTTTTTTGGGGAGTAATATTTATGTGTATAAACTCTATTATCCACTGCCCTGTTTTTCTTTTATCTTTGCAGGTGATGGCTATCAGCGAGTCATCTCGGTTGCGAGCCTCCCTCAGGAAGGAAAATGTTCCCGTTAAGAGGCTAATTGTCAATCAGATTCTTCCACAATCTTCCTCAGACTGCAAGTTCTGTGCAATAAAAAGAAAGGTAACGTTTCGTATGTTTCTAGGAATTTTGTAGATGATTTAATAGTTTGTGGAAGGTATTGATGGATAGATGATAATTAAATGAAACTGAATCTCTTTGTAGTAGTATATCTATCTATCCACATCAGAATCTACATGGAAACAATAACTGATGCGGGCTCACTTGTACAGAAGCAATATTGTAAATTTTAGTCTAGGTTTAATGATCTGTTTGTTCTTACTACTTCTCTACACCTGCGCAAACATGACTGTAAGAGCTCCACCTTTATTATCTGGCTGGGATTGATTTGGCATGAATGGGGTTGATAATCATTAGGAAAATTGCATATAGGATGCTGCATGCATCAAAGGGGTTAGTTTCAATGTGCCGATTAAAGCATTCAGATTTAAGTACAGGAAGTTTCCAGTTTGAAAATGTAACCTGAATCTGAAAACAACTGATATATCTCATAAAGCAATATTTATCTTCATTTTATTGAAGATAATAATTAGATTAATTACTTTATCCTTTAGTTTATCTAAATCCTTTACAGTTATATGGATATATAGAGATAATTCTCTTTATTTGATATGTATACGGATATATATAAAAAGTTCTGTGTATATTATATATGGATATATATAGATAGTTTTCTTTGTACTATATATAGATCATTCATTGTATACAAAACTTCAAGCTTTGCAATACAATGAATTATTCATTCTTATTCATCTTTCAACATGGTATCTTTTCTCTGAGAGCCTTTTCTCTAATCTACCACAACTCCGCACCAACTTGCTCTCTTATTCCTCAGTCAACATCTTTTCATCTTCTTCATACCAATTCTTTGATATCTTTCGATCTTATATGTTTATCCAGGCCAATAAGGCAAATAACCTCCTTCTCTCCTCGGATTCCACAAAAATTTGGATAATTGATTCTGAGGCTACCCACCATATGACATCCCATAAAGAATGGCTATTTGATATCTGAATCAACAATACAACATCTCAATCAGTTTATTTGCTGAATGGACATTAATGTCAAGTGACACACATGGGTTCTTGCTTTATTGCCCCTGATTTGTGCTTGCAAGAAGTATTTTTAGTGTGAGATTTTCATTATAATCTTGTGGTTGTTACTAAGCTCACTAAAGATTTAGATTGTTGAGTAATAGCTTCATCCAACAATCTAATTATCCAGGCCCTCTCAGATGGGAAGACACTAGGGATATGCAATAAAAATAGAGGATTATACACCTTGCAGCATCAACCCTCTATCAGACCACCTGTTATTGCGAATGTCACTTCTCAAAGGAAAAGTACGGATGCTCTTCTGTGGCACCAACGTCTTGGCCATAGCACTGCCCTATCTCGTTTACCTTTACTTGTCAATCATGAGCTTGCACTATCTATCCCTTCGCAAAACAAACTAGACAAACTTTCTCAAGGAGTGTGTCTCATGCCCAACAACCGTTCACTTTAGTACATCTAGGGTCCTTCCAATGCGCCAATAATCAATGGATACAAATACTTTCTCACAATGGTTGACGATTACATTCGCAACACTTGGATTTATCTATTAAGGCTAAAAAGCGAGGTAGTACTTTACATCAAACGTTTCCTTCACATGATCCGAACCCAATATCAATATTCCGCATTTGGGGTCAATTTGTTAATCACCTCACACAACAACTATTCCATGAACTCGGGATAGTCCATCAAACAAGTTGTCCTCATACTCCTCAACAAAAGGAACGAATAGAACGCAAACATAAACATCTACTTGATATGGCTCGGGCGATTTGATTTTAATCTTTTATCCCTACTAAATATTGGGGATATTGTATTTTGAGAAGAAATGTTCCCTTTTCTACTAACCAAAATTGAACTACAAACTATACTCCCTTCTGGTCGCATAGAACTCCCTTCTGCCGAATTAAACTGTAATTTTGAGATGACACCTGATCCATCACCCGGTCACTCAAAAGATGATCCACGACATGTGTTGCATCAATCAAGTAATGAAAACTCAGCTGTACTAGAAGATACCACTTCTTTGAAGACACCTGAGAAGGTTGCGGTGAACGAAGAACACCACACCACAATCTTGAACAACCCAGCAAATGATTCACCAGAAGCTAGAAATTTAAGGAGGATAACCCCAGTCAGCAAACCGCCTTCGTGGATGACAGATTGCGTGACTAACAAACAATGTTCTAATGTTACTTTTGGCCTAAGCGAATCACTACAATATCATCATTTGTCTGCTAGTTTGCAGTTTTTTTTAGCAACTCACGACTACAGGAGCATAGAAATTTTGCCCAAGCAACTCAGGATAAGAACTGAGTAGAGGCTATGAAAGCTAAAATACTTTCTTTACAACAAGACAAGACGTGGAGTACCGTTGACTTACCACCAGGAAAACGACCCACCGGATGCAAATGGGTGTAAAAATTAAGTACAATTCAAATGGAACATTGGAACGTTATAAAGCACGACTCGTTACTAAAGGTTACATGCAAATTGAAGGGATAAATTTTAATGAGACCTTCTCCCAGTAGTAAAGATGACCTCTGTTCGCGTCCTTCTCGCCCTTGTTGCAGCCCACTCATGGAAAATCTACGACATGGATGTTAACAATGTCTTTCTCTAAGGAGACCTACTCGAGGAAATCTATGGACATGTCACAAGGTTTTGTTGAAGCTTACTAACCCGATCAACTAAATAAGGTATGTCGGTTATTCAAACTACTATATGGACTTAAGCAAGCTTTCCAACAATGGAACATCAAACTTACAAAAGCTCTCCTCGCAAATGGATATTCTCAAAGCAAGACCGACTATTCACTCTCTACAAAACGATAAGAAAATCGATGGGTTTATCTTGTTATATGTGTTGATAATCTTCTCATTATTGGTTCAGACTTAGTTCTCATTGAGGAATTAGAGAAGACCTTACGTGACAATTTTAAGCTAAAGGACGTTGGCCCTTTGCAATACTTCCTTGGCCTTGAAGTTACACGCTCAAAACAAGGCATCATGATCAATCAACGCAAAGATGCGTTAAAGTTCCTTGGTGATACGGGATTAATTGCCGCTCGGCCTGCCTCCACACCCATGAAACAAAATTTCTGTCTCACAACTCACGAATTCGACTCCACGTTCGATACAAACGTTACCGCTGGTCCCTTCAACGATACTGAAAAGTTTCTTCGATTAGTAGGATGCCTACTTTATCAGTTTATCTCAGCATGACAAGACCACATAGCTTATGCAATTCAAAATTTGAGTCAATTCGTACACAATCGTAATAAATCACACTACGAAGCAGTTCTAAGGGTGGTTCGATATATCAAAAGTAGTTAACACAAGGACTATTTTTTCTTGCAGAAAATGATTTACAGTTACAAATTTATTGTGACTTGAATTGGACTGCATGTCCCTTCACGAGACGTCCGGTTAGTGCTTATTGCATGAAGATGGGGGAAGTCATCATCTTTTGGAAAGTGAAGAAACAGAACACGGTGTCACGATCAAGTGCAGATGGCGAATATAGAAGCATATGAATGACGACAGTTGAAGTGATTTGGATTCAACGTTTACTGTCGGAACTAGGATTTCCTACTACTGGTCCCACTACAGTCTAATGCGATAGTAAAACAGCTATTCAGATCTATAAAAATCTTATTTTTATGAACGAACCAAGCATTTCGAGCTCGACTGCCATTTTATTCGTGAACACATCGAGGATGAAACAGTTCAAACCTCCTGCATAACATCAAAAGGTCAACTTGCGGACTTATTAACGAAGGTCTTGGGACGACAACAACATGAACATTTACTTATAAAAGATGTCTTTCAAGAAAAGGAATAGTAGATGAGGAGGAATATTGAGTATAATAGTTAGATTAATTACTTTATCCTTTAATTTATCTAAATACTTTACAGTTATATGAATATATATAGATAATTCTCTGTATTTGATATATATATATATATATGTATATATATAATTATACGGATATATACATTAATTCATGCTTTGTACTATATATAGATCATTCTTTGTATACAAAACTTCAAGCTTTGGAATACAGTGCAATTATTCATTCTTATTCATCCTTCAACACATTTTTCTTATGACACTTCTCCTGTTGTTTGTAAATATCAGGATCAGATGCGTGCACTTGATATGATAAAAAATGATCCAGAACTGTCAAGTTTGAATCTTATCCAAGCACCACTTGTTGATGTGGAGATAAGAGGTGTTCCAGCTCTCAAATTTATGGGAGATATAATTTGGACATCTCAACATAATACGGATGACTAGGTAAGCCTTCTATTTCATATATATATATATTGAGTTTGATTGGAGGGACTGCATTGGAAATGATGGGTTTCTAATGTTTTCTGATTTGTATGTAGAGTGTTTCCTTTTTAGGATTCTGGGTTTGCATTTTTAAGCTGCGTTTTCACTGATTTATTTCACTGATATATCTGGTATTATGTAAGTTTGAGGTTGGGGTGGGGGGTTAGCCAGGGGTGATTCCACTAAGTGACCATGTTTGTTAATTAGATTCAACATAAAATGTTGATTACTACGTATAAATGATCAAATATGATAAATAACAAGTGAGTCGTGAACCAAGTTCAGTTCTGCAAACACCTTTTAGACACAGAGTTAGATGGTTGAATTCATTTTTTGTTGTTACTTACTATCTCATAATCTGTCATTGCAGCAACCATGTAACTCAAAGAAGACTTGGAAGTATACTTTTGAGAATGTCTGCTTCTGCTGGGAAATATAGATTTGTTTGTAAATGTTACTCTCTTTTTGTCCTTCATTTTTATGAGTATGTGGTATAATGAGTCGTGCAAGCTTATTCTTGTCTCTGATATTGACATGATTTTGCTGGTAATGGTACCCACGATAGATACATTAATGCCGCTTAGCTGCTATAATTTGTCAACTAGAGCACCTACATTTTTTGAAGGTTGGGTCAATCTTTCTTTTCATACCAACAACTCTATGACTCAGAAGGTATGGTAGGTTTCTATAACAATAAAAAATTTCGTTTACTTGCGACACCATTCTTCCTAATGGAAAGGTACCCTGGTATAAGGGAAAGGACAATCGGACGGGTCAAAGTTATTCCAACAAGTTGTTGTTGCACCACTATTGAACGAGGCACGAGGCAGAATGATGAATATCTTACTCTCATTTTTTATTATATTTTTCCTAAAAAAGTTATGATCTAAATCGGTTTGGCCTTCTTATAGTAAACTAACTCTTCTTTCCTTAATCTTTCAATGTAAACTCACAAATCCATCTTTTGCATTGTTTTTCACTCCTTATCATTTAGCTTCAAGTAGTGGTGTCTCTTGAATTGTAGGTTGAATCCATTGGAAAACATATTCATGGTTGGCTTCCCCTTCCACGTTACCTCGAATACTTACCACCTCCTTTCATGAAAGTATTGCTCAACACTTTGGTTACGAGGAATCTCTTGCAAGTATAAATTGACATTTATAGTATTGCTCCTCATCTCAATCCAAATCTTGATTGGACATTTCCACTTCGCCTCCTATAAATACATAATTGATCCAACCACACAATAATGTTTCAAGTTTAATCTTCTTTAACTCGGAGTTTTTATGATAATTAAAGATCAACTCAATCTATCTTCTTTTCCTACTTGAGGGATGTTTCCAGATCACCTTTTTCATGAAATTGGTGTCTAGTATGTTCCTATCTTCTTGGTTCCAATTGTACCTCTTGAAGTTTAAGCAAATTAATGTTGCACTGCTCTCCTTCGTCCAACCAAACTTCTCCAAAACCAATTTCATATCAACAATTGATACGCAACTCATCTTTTCTAAAAGTGCAGGCACAATAGATTCAAACTACTTAAATAAATTGTACTTTGACCTCTAAGATATGATATATATATATATATATATATATATATATATATATATTCAAATTATGCTTCTTTTTTCCTTCTTTTTTGTTTGATTTGCTAAATAGAATAACCTAATAAAAGTTAAAATTAATAAAAAGATAAACATTTAATAAACCTGAAGCGAGAACCTAAACTTTGATACAAGTAGATGTGATTCTCGTCAACATGAGACAAAAATCTTAGCAAGTCGAAGTCGTTGGACCGTTTCTGCTTTCGAAAAGGATGATAAATCATGACTCGCTGCTGGGATGCACGAACCATGGTATGAAAATGCCGTAACCAAAGATGAAAATTTTGATTAATAAATCAGAGTTGAACGCCACAAAAAAATATGACAAGTTTGATAATTTTCACATAATCAAGAGAACATTTATGACAATATTTTTTTCTTTCAAAATCTGAGATATGTGTAATTTGGCTATCACATAAGGTGGTTATTAAAAGACTACAAAGTAGGGGTCAACAAAAAAGACTGGTAGACTGAATTCCCGAAAAAATCATCCCAAGACCGTCCCGAATTGCCCGTTCCGAGTTTAAGACCGAGTCAATACGAGTGCTTTTTTTTTTCTCTTGCAATTTGGGCTCAGGCTCGAGCTCGATTGTTATACCAAAAATTCCGACAGAACCGGTCGGACTCGACTACTTAATGGGCTAGTATTATGGAGAGCCCAGCCCACCAGCCTCAACCTAAAATCAAATAAGCAGAAGCACAACCTTTTTTTTTCTTCATTTGTATCTTCTTCAGAGGCGCAACCTCAACCCACCATCGTCTTCTTCTCCATTCAAGCACACCTCCGTTGACGATCTCTCCCTTCTCAACTCCGTCGAGGACGTCATCATCGGTCAACGCGTCGTCGTCCTTAAGCCCGACGGAACTCAGGTCAGTATGAGATCAAGCCCTAATACTATTTCTTACCCTAGGTTGTGCAATATCGATAATGGATCCCATCTTCTTTATTTGAAACTATTAATCTCATTGCAATTTAGATTGGTATCGATTTGTAGCATCTTAGTCATCGTTATTTGTAGTAGTAGCAATCCTCAGATTCAACAGTAGTAGTATGCTAAGATTTTGGGGTCTGACCATCCAAAAATTTAGCCCAAAACCGAGACCGGACCGAGTCAAGCAAGGCCGACTCGAGAGTTTGTTTTTACGAATTCGGTCTCGGTCCTCCTAATATAAGGCCCAAAATTTCAGGCTCGTTTAAAAGAAACAGTAATGAAATTATCTAATGAGCCTAAGTATTGTTTCGCCTACTAAACCTTTAAAATACTTAAGGGTTAATTTCCTGAACCGTTACTTATGTTTGACAATGTGACTGAACCGTTCAAACTTGAGCTCAACCGTTACTTAAGTTGACACATGTGACTGAACCGTTACTATCACCTAACTTCCGTTATTTCTTCCTGTTAAGTAGTCACATGTGATTGTCACGTGATATACTTGTAATTTGAAGTTCCTAAACTACCCTAAACAACTTATCTACTTAACAGCAGCTGATTCTTAGAATCGAAGAACAAGGAAGAACCGAAGAGAAGTTTGAGAAGAGAAGTTAGAACAAGGAAGAACCGAAGAACTGAAGAACCCAATTGAGAAGAACTGAAGAACCGAAGACAGAAGCCCCAATTTTGAGGTAATTTGACAGTGGGTAACCCTAATTAGCAACCCTAATTCGTTTTGCTGCAGTAATTTGAACCGTAAAACCTTATTTTCGAACCTTAAATCGTCAAATCTGAGGTAATTGTTTGTTGTTTCTTCTTTTGTAGTATGTACAGAACCCTAGATGTGAACTGAAGAACCCAATTGAGAAGAACTGAAGAACCGAAGACAGAAGCCCCAATTTTGAGGTAATTTGACAGTGGGTAACCCTAATTGGCAACCCTAATTCGTTTTGCTGCAGTAATTTGAACCGTAAAACCTTATTTTCGAACCTTAAATCGTCAAATCTGAGGTAATTGTTTGTTGTTTCTTCTTTTGTAGTATGTACAGAACCCTAGATGTGTTTTTTTTTACTGGAAAAATCCAGCTATGTGCCCTTACGGTCGGATTGCAGTGATGCAATTTCAACAAAGAGAGAAACATTTGAAAGAACAATTGGATGTTGCGAAAACCCGAGCTCTTGAAAGTCGACCCAATCGGAAGTTAGTTGCAGTCTTGGTAATTGTTGTTGTTGTTGTTGTTGTTTTTGTTCTAAGTTCAATTGCGAAGAATTAGTGGAAGTTAGTTGTACCTTTGTCTGTAATTGAATGATGAATAACAATGTGTATTTTGCGAAGGTGGTGACTTATGTTTGTGGACATGTTGTTAAATGAAGTGTTATCTTTTCTGAACTGTGATTAAAAGGTGACTTAAGTTTGTGAACTGTGATTAAAAGGTTACTTACGTTTGTGAACTGTGATTAAAATGTCACTTAAGTTTGGACATTTTGTTACCCAACCGTTACTAAAATCCAGAATACCCTAAAAAAAACACAGAATCCATAATAATCCATCAAAATCCAGAATTCAGAATACATCCCAAAACATAATCCATCCTATAAAACAAATTCTTTACAAGCAACTAAAATTCTTTACAAGTAACCAAAATTCTTTACAAGCTGTTTGGTCTTCTTGCCCAATGTGTGCCAAATTGGATCCAATTGTCTCCAATATCGATCCGTATCTTCTTCTTTACAACTAGTCCTGATGAGGTGCTTTAAGGGCTCGACCAACTTTGTGCAGGTGAAGGAGGCATTAGTGTTATCTGCAAGTTCCATTGTTATAGATCAAACTTATAGCCAGGTACAATGCAGGTTAATAGCTATGAAAGCAAAAATTGCTGCTAAAGGAGGTCCAACAGTTCAGTGTTGTTTCAAAATGCAACAGATGAGAAATACATGTCTAGATGCAAATAGTGAAGATTACCTTTTTATTTCCATTTACCTTTCCGTGTTAGTTAAACTAAAAGTAACTCTTTCAGTCTGTGCTCAAAATCGACAAGGAGGAGGTCTGCAAGTTTCTGTGTGAGTGAAATGGAAGTTGATGGGAAGTTGGAAAAATTGACTTCAAATTGACAGGAGGGGGAAACGTTGCAAATGTGACAGGAGGGCATTATTGTCCTTTCAATTGACTTCAAAACGTTTTAATTGGGTCATGTGCTGTGCACGTGACATTTAGACGGTAAGATTTGACGGAAAGTTCACGGAGTAACCTTTCAGTCACATGTTCAAACTTAAGTAACGTTTCAGCTACACAAAAAAAGATGAGTAACCTTTTAATCACATGGGTCAAACATAGTAACGGTTGAGGTAATTAACCCAATACTTAAACAAGTTAACTTAAATAAAAGAGTTATGAACTAAACGCCCAACACATAAGTTCTATATATTAAATGTTAAAAAACTTTAACAAACTAAAAATAATAGGGTTAATTACCAAAAAACAAAATTAACTTTAAGAAAAAACCAAACAGCAAACCGAACATTTTTTATTATAAATAATAAACTAAACTTTTGGGATTGAGCAATCAACAAACCTAGCTCAAATTTATATTTTGTTTGAACATATTTTTTTTAATGTTTGAGGGAGTTATTAAGTCAGCATTAGTTGAAGTATTATAAGGAAATGGTATTACGACTTAATAACTCCCTCAAAAATTGAAAAATCCGTTCAAACCTGATGAAAACTTGAGTTAGGTTTGTTGTTTGCTAAATTCAAAAAGTTTGGTTGGTTGTTTATAAAAATAAAAAAGCTGGTTTGCTGTTTTATTTTCCTCAAAGTGGTTTGTTTTGTGATAATTAACCCAAAATAATATAAGATTAACTATTCATATGCTTTTTGCTCGAATTCTTATGATTCGTCGCACTGAAAGAAGTGTTACTCTATTGTTGGGTATCAATAGTGACAACTCAATATGGGATAAGGTCCATCATGTCTCCAAGACCCAATAACATTTCAGAGAGGTGAAACCCAAATCATTCAAGACTGGGCCGACCCACACTAAGGGTAAGCTGGAACCCATAAAGCGGTCCAGTGCCAAACCCGAAACTAAAGTGGTCGCCAAAGTCCCTACCGGTCGCCATAAATGAAGGTCAAAGTCTCCCACTGCTCGTCATGGGAGTGTTCGCCAAGAGAGTCAAACCTATCAACTCTGGTCCTACAACCGACACCGAATTACAACCACGATCCACCATAAGCATGAAATCCACGTACCACCGCTCCTCAAGAAGACCAAGAGATGACCTATGGACTTCAGTCCATGCCTCCGGCCTCCGATGAAGCGCTAGAAGTCACCCACTCTGTCAACCCGTTGAGTGCTTCACTGACCAGAGAACAGTAGCCTCAATTCACTCTTGGCCAATTGAGGAGCTCATCAATAAAAAGATAAAGGAACAACGCTGAGCCGTCATGACCCTTTTCCGAGAACGATCGTCCCATCCATTCACCACTGCCCTTATAGCGGTCAGAATATCAAAGGATGTGGTGACAAGACCCATCCATGAATACAATGGCGGAGGAGATCCAGTGATCCACGTCAACAGACATGAAGCTTCTCTTTTGAGTAAGTCAGATGATGATAACCACTTAGCCCTGCTATTTCCATCAACCCTCTCGGGTTCGACGTCGTCTTGGCTCTTCGATCTCCCTGTTGGATCAATAGGGACATGGTCCTAATTAAAGAACAAGTTCCTGGAGTGATATATGGGCGAGCGCCAATTGCTGAAGAGCGTGGTCACCATAGATGTTGTCAAACAACAACCAGGAGAGACCTTGACCGACTTCTATAGGTGTTTTCATAAGAACGTCACAGAGATCGATTGTTCGAGCTTTTTATAGAGGGTTGGATGTGGCTAACAAAGCCTCAAGAAAGCTGTGCAACAATTACCATGTTCAAGAAATAGGAGACACTAGAGGAGCTGATAGTAAGGGCTAAAGGTTTCATAGACCTAGAGAGGGCACACTCTGAAGCTAATTTCCTGGTATCAACCTCGCCGAGGGCTATTCCAGAGCCCCAACGCGATAAAAAAAAAGGAAAGGAAGGACAAGCGAGATCGGGATAAGCCTAGATTCGAAGCCCCCAGACCAAGCCAAAGAGAGATTCCCGAGTATTTTACGCCATTAAACTGGCAGATCTCGACGATACTAGTCGATATGGAAAGAAGGTTCCTAGCAAGGCCACCAATGCTCCGGAAGAATGCTCAACCAATGGGCAAAGAAATGGAGATCGACTGTTGCTACCATATAGCGAAGGGTTACAAGACCGATGATTGCCGCATTCTCAAGCGCGACATCGAGAAATTAATCCAGATAGGCATGTTGAAGGAGTTTGTGGCAGGAAGAGAGCGAAGTTGGACGCCTTCACGTAGAACTCATTCGCCAGTTCCTCAAGAACAATTTGGCCCATCCCAGGGATAGAGAGTAATAAACATAATTGCAGGAGGGTTTGAAGTTGGAGGCGAGGGGTTCCATGAAAGATATGCGTTACAAATCTCCACAGCTACACAGCTAGGAAATAGACCTCGTCCTAATAAGGACATTATCATTTCATTTTTCGAAGAAGACCTGACAAATGTCACAATTACACACAATGATGTGTTAGTCATTACGACTGACATCGCTAGATGCGAAATGAAAAGAATTCTGATCGATGGAGGAAGTTCGACAAACATTATATTTCTAGACGCTTTCGAAAAGATGGGCAAGTCCAAAAGAGACCTTAAGCGAGTCGAATTTCCACTCATTGGCTTCGCTGGGAGACAACAAATTCGATGGGAGACATATCCCTGTCGGTAATCTTGAGCGAAGGATGGAAGAGCATAGAGGTGTGGAAGAGCATAGAGGTGTCGGCCGCCTTCATAGTGGTTGACGCACCTGCCTCATATAACGCCATCCTGGTGAGGACCACCATCAACCTAAATAAGATTGTGGCATACATAGTCCACTAGAAAATGAAGTTCTCCACACTGAATGGGATCAGAGAAGTTCAAGGCGATCAACCGTCCTCACGCCAATTCTATGTGAACTGCCTTCACAGGAATAACCAAAGAGAGTCTCTCGCCATTGAGATAGAGACTGTCCCTCGTGAGGACAAAGCTGACCAATCCCAATGGAAGAACCGACAGAAGTCGAAATAGATGGTCCAGAAAAGAATGTGCGCATCGGAACCACCTTGAACGAATACCAAAGGGACGCCTTGACCTTCCTGTTGAAAGAATATAAAGAATTGTTAGCTTGGAAGCCCAGTGACATGCCAGGCAGCAACACCAACATAATCTCCCACGAGCTGCGGATAAACCCTTCGATCAAGCCCATTGCTCATAAAAGAAATTCATTCAGATCTGAGAAGCGCTTGGCGATCATACAAGAGGTAGGATGACTACTTGAAGCCAAATTTATTAGAGGGGTACGCTTTCAAAGTTGGGCCGCTAACCTAGTGCTGGTCAAGAAGTCGAACAGAAAATGGAGAATTTGTGTTGATTTTCGCAACTTGAATAACGCCTGCCCAAAACATCAAATCAATAGGGGATTCCAAACTTCGGCCAACGAGTTTGGAAGTGATGAAGGTGGTTAGCCCCGGTAGCCAAC
Source organism: Chamaenerion angustifolium (assembly GCA_946814005.1). Classification (NCBI taxonomy): domain Eukaryota; kingdom Viridiplantae; phylum Streptophyta; class Magnoliopsida; order Myrtales; family Onagraceae; genus Chamaenerion; species Chamaenerion angustifolium. The sequence goes on along the minus strand of OX328278.1, from coordinate 8,158,971 downwards.
CGATAGAAACATCGGAAGAGAGAAAGTGAATATGTCAATCCCTGACGTAAACACATGAACTTAAACCCAACCCACATTCAGATAGTGTTGGGTACCAGTTGCGTGAGACCTATCCAGTAATTGCAACATAGAGCCTTCAGGTCGTCGCAAAGAGGAAAACACCACCCATCATCAATCTGGGCCGCCTCGACGTAAACCTCTCCTTCATGCGGGTAATGCAATCCTAGGCCCATATACCTAGGTGCATGTTCTTCTCCTAAACTCGTCAAGGCGACCACATCCTTGAACTGATTCGACATCAACTCATTGGGCTTAATATTTAAGAAAACATCATGGCAATGTAAGAACAAGACTAAAATAGCAAAAAGGAGGAAATTTACTGCCTAAAAGGAAAACGAAAAGGCAAAAATTTACATGTCGAAGAAAAGACCAGGACATTTGTCTCAGGCACAGGACATTTGTCTCAGGCACGTCTACTACGATTGGTGTGACGACTTGACTCTCGAAGGTTGGTTTCGACATAGAGGCCCTTTGGTCCTACACCAGGGTAGAAGCATTCCTCATGGAATGAGTGGCATTGGAAGCCCTAGCAACAACCTTCTACCCAGACGTAGAATGGTCTGGAGAAGGTTTAGAGCAAGAACCCTTGCCGGAAGTTTGATTTTTGTTGTCAGCCATGATCGTAAAAGAAGATTTTTACCGTGAGTGAAAATACTTAAGAGAAAAACTTGAACAGAGGATTAAGGCATAGAAAAATGACACTTGAACTCTGAAAATAAGAAAACTTGAACACGTAAAGTGCTAAGTGACAAAGGTTGTTTTTTTATAGCCAAATCTGAGGAAACCCAACGGTTATTTTTAAGAAAATCACAGAATGATTACACTTCTTTGGGGGAAAAGTCGAAGCAATGTCAGAACTTAAAGGGTTACATCAGGGAGATAAATGGTCGAAACAGTAAAAAAAATTTGTCAACCTAACCCCTATTACAGTAGTTAAAGAGATACGCATGCATTAGACGTCTTTTTGACCTCTCACCAAATAGTGCATTCATTAAATACTCAAAATCCTACAAACAAAAGTGCTCGCCAGAGAGCTCAAACAAGCCTATGCTAAGACTCTAGCAACAGTAGCGCTTGTAAGCATATGCCAAAAGAGTAGCGAATGAGCATGCATAAACCCTGGCAACCCAAAGTGTTCGCCTAAGAGGGTAAATGATCAACATTCCAAAAACTCTAGAAATCAAAATCGTTCGCCAAAGAATACGGAGCATCAAAAGGCACAAAGATCAAGCAAGAAATCAAATGTCAAATCAATAGGTCACTATCTCAAACCCTTCCTCACAACCGACACTGAATATACAACCATGATGTCCCGTATATCTCGGACACATATTCTACAAAGATCACATAAGGCAACTGTAATATTACATTATAACTGTAATATCTACTATCCTTATCTGCAATGACACAATACTTACAGATATATTCGGTTACCAAAACGGTTTGGTCTTCCATCCCTATAAAGACTTCTGCTTTACATATGTTACATTACATTTTGAGTCCATACACACGATATGCTCATTTAAGCATCAGAGTGGGACCCAGAGGAACCCGCTCTGTTGCGCTCCCCTTCTTGCAGGTTCATCGGAGCTGCGACGAAAGCTTGCGGTCATCAAACAATTAGTATCCAAATCAACATTCAGTGAGCATCCATAAATTTTAGACCCAACAAGTATAATCTTTGCTCTTGAATTTAATTTTGCCTTTATATGATCTCAGACCATCTCCTATTTCTAATGCTTACAATTTTTAAAACGTGGAAAATTAATCTGATAATATTTCTAGCATGGTATGTTGTGTTTAAAAAGTCCTTACATCTTTTATCCTAATAGAAAATAGAATTTTAAGATAAAAGGGTGATTTTTCGTAAGAACTTACGTATTTGTAATACTCTCTTACCGTTTTAAAAGTTATAAATATTTTTCACAAATGGACTTCTCTGGTATATTCCGGTTGACTCGGATTGTGATACACATATTTCGGTTGACTTCTCTTATAATATATTTATCGGATATTAATGAATTATTTTATTAATATATTATATTATTTTAATACTTATAAATATATTTTTTTAAATTTTATATTTCAAAAAATGAGTATTATATTTAGAAAATTATAATATTTTATTTGATAACTTGATTTACGAAAATCTATGTAAACTTTGTTTAAGGTAAATAATTCCAATGCACCTCGATGTTTGACTGATGTTGCTAAATGCATGAACATGTTTGAAAGTATTGTTTCGTGCACCCTTAAGTTATAAACAATTATTAAATGCATCAACCGTTAACTATCCGTCCACTTTTACCGTTAAATATGTCAAAATGACAATTTTACCCTCTTGTTCTTGTTCATATTATCTTCAACACTAAATTCAACTCCCAAATACATATTTGAGTTTCAATTCTAATCAAAATTATATTTTGGGATTGAATTCATTAGGTTGAATTCAAACTCAAATCTATATTTTTAGGTTGAATTTGAAACCAACTATGTGTTTTGGAGGTGGATTAAGTGTTGAAGATGAACAAGAGAGTAAAATTGTCATTTTGATATATTGAACTGCAAAAATGGATGAATAGTTAACTATCGATGCATTTAACAACACGTTCAAACATATAGGTGCTAAAAACTACATGAGTGCTGCAAATAAACAATATGAGTAAATATATGGGTGCATTGAGACTATTTACCCTTTCTTTTATTAATTTATATGATTAATATCTATTGTTTAATTAATAATAATGACAGTTCAATCAATATTTACTATGTATGAATTAATACCATAGTTAGATGCATCATTAGTTAATATCTAATTAACATAATTGTGTATTAGTTAATATGGATCATTATTCTAACCAAACACCGGTATTAATTAATACTAATACATGATTAATGCTTGAATCAAACACTACATTTCTCATGATAATAAAATTAACATAATCATGAATAAAAAAATTATGAAGAGTATACATTAACAAAGGATTAAATAAAGTACAAAGATATACGAGACATGTCGAGTAATCAGTAGTTGATCAAAAATATGTATGTATGTATATGTATGTATGTACTAGGGATCATCTACCATCCATCATCCATCATCCATCATCCACCATCCATCATCCATCATCCAATCTGTCGTCTTCAACGTATGTTTTTACCTCTTTTGGAATATGAGCATACCAAAATAAGCCATTGCACGGCAAAGTACACCAATAAAAACAAGGATAATAAGGCAAGTATTCCAATCTCGAATGTCATATCCATTCTTCATGAGGGCACCGCAACGAGTTATCAGCCACACTCCATAGTAGCTAGAATGGATCAACAAAACAAGCAATATCAATAATACACTTAATTATATTTGAAAACAGAATATGAAACACTTACTTTTTTACATTGGCAATCACAAATGCTTGTAATGCCCACTTGGGGTAGCAAAAGTTGGAGATGATCTTCATAACACCATTATCATTGGGTCGGGTTGCAATCAGAGTCATGATCACCGGAAGAAGAACAGACCACTGCAGGAAGCAATAGTAAAATAGTTTGAATTCAATGATAAAACACATACACAAACCAACTCACTCACTCACCAACTGAGCAGCACCCTGTTCAAAGAACACCGCAAGAGCATAGCCAATCCCTGTCACGCAGTACACAAGGCAGAGCAAGACAATGTAATTGTCAAGAAAACTGGACCTGGGGTTTGTAAAGAAGTAGAACATGGAGAGGTACACCAATGGTTTGATCACAGTATTGGATTGATCTATTGAATCCTTAGCAAGGAAATAAGCTAAGTTGCTCATTCCCGAAGCGCTTTCTCTCCAATGCTGCAACTTGTCGAGGGACAAGGATCTTAAGGCTGCAATTTTACTCAAAAGAGCTGGAGGATGGGGGAATGAATCAGATACACACACACACACACACTTATTTAATAATTAAGGACAAATTATTATGCAAATAACTTACACACTGCAATAATGGTGTAAGTATAGCCAATTGCTCCAAATGATTCATCTCCAGCTTTAGCTAGAGTTCCTAAACAGGCCCCAGCGAGTAAGAGTATTAGATAATCTACTGCTTGCACTTTTGCTTCCCGTAGTCGTTGTTTACCCACCCTGCAATACCGGGATACATACAAATGAAAAGAAGAGAAAACACAGTATTAAAACCAATATTTAATTACAATTGCTTACCTCCCGAGGAAGTATCTATACTGTGAGAATACTCCAGGTGTTCTGCGATGAGACAGATCCTTGGACTTCAAGAAATTGAGGCGTATCTTATCACGTTGTCTTTCTATATTACTTCTCATATCTTGCCATAATTCCCCAGCAAAAGATTGTTCCTCCATCCCTCCTCCTCCTAAATTTGATGCTGCAGCATTAATGCCAATAGCTACATCCACGTTAGTATTAGACGATGATAGCAGTATAGATCCAGCATCATCCCTCATTTCTGGAGGAACCGGGTATCCGTTGTAAATCATCCATCTCACTGGAAGCTCTCTGAGATGAACACCAGAGGAATGAACGCTGCTGCTTGGTGCAACAATCCCCTCCAGAATGTCTATCAGGTGATCTGGAGGGTTTACACGATCTGGGACTTCTATTCCAATACCTCCAAAGTATTCTTCCAACTTCTTCACAGGTCCGTGGTACACAATAAGACCACCTTTCGCCAACAGGACCAGGTCGTTGAACATTTTGAACAGTGTGTAGCTGTATGTATGTATACCAAGTTATTCTCTTCTTTATTTTCTTCTACATAACTAAGAACACGATTCATGGTATAATTATTTACTTGTGGGTTTTATAAATACTACTCACTCACCTTGGTTGATGTACCACCATGCAGATATTGACCCCTTCGAGTGCTTCGTGTCGCAGAGCTCTCATTAGCAGTAGTGAAGATGCACTGTCCAGACCAGACGTCGGTTCATCTAATATCAAGAGAGAAGGTTCAATTACCATTTCCAACCCTACATTCACTCTCTTCCTTTGGCCTCCAGAGATTCCTCGCTTCTCTACTGTACCAACCAAAGAGTCCCTCACCGATTGCAGGCCCAGCGATTCAATTACTCTTTCTACAACAAGCACTTTATCCGCTTTGTTCATGATGGCAGGGAGCCTTTAAATTAGGATCACAAAATATTAGGACAGATCACAGATGCAATGCAAAAGAAGACAAAAGGCAAAAAATGAAAAAAAAATACAAGGTGATTATGACTATGACAGACAGGCAGGCACAGTAGTCATTATTAATGAGATTGATCTGAAAACAAATGAAGAACGAAGAGACATATTGATGGACCAACCTGCACTTTGCACTGAACCAGAGATTTTCTTCCACAGTCAAGTTTCCGTGGACAATATCATCTTGAGGCACAAACCCAGTGATCCTCTTGTAAGAGTGGATGGATTCCTTTTTCCCATTGACCAAAATGAGACCAGTGATTGAGCAACCAACGGCTTTCCCTGCAAGTGCAGAAAGAAATGATGTTTTGCCAGCACCTGAAGGACCCATAACTGCTGTGATCCTACCCGCCTTCAACTTTCCAGTAACGCATCTAAGTAGATGTTTATTTTTTCCTTTCAAAGTAAGGGTCAAGTCCTTGAATGAAACTTCAATTAGTTGCCTCTTCTTCTTTGTAATTTCATCGTGATGATGATCTGCCGTTGCCATTGAAATTACACCCGAAAAGGTGAGGCTTTTATCATAGTCATTCTCCAGCTCTTTCTCCTTCTCTTTCTCGAGTTGAGCATAAGCATACTTGAAGATTTGAGTACGAGAATTTCTTTGCTTCTTCTTTTCTTTTGATGATGATGACGGGGCAGTTGAATTGCCGTGTGGATTATCTGTTATGGGTGGGTGGTGACCTACATCGCTTCTGCCAACATCATCATCATCATCTAAACTATGAGATTCCTCAATAATGTTGTTTGGAAGAAGTTTGCGTCTTGAAAATGTCCCCGATAAATGTGCTTGCATTTCAAGGGCATGCCTTTTAGCAGCATCTTTGGCAGCCTTCCACCTTTGGCGGGCTCTGGCAGTCTCTCTGGCACTCCTTGCAGCAGCCTCACGAGACTTGGCAAGTCTTCTTGCTCGAATCATCAGGAGTTGATCAGAACAATTATAGATGATTAGAAGCAAGGTAGCCATTGCCGCCTGGAGAAGTAATTGAATTTTTTTGTCAAAATTAAAAAGTTTGTCTTCTAAAGAAAGAAATAAACAAAGATTCTATATGCTGCTGCTGCAATAACAGAAGCACGAGTAAACCCAATTATTTACCTGAATTATATTGTATATCCAATTGATATAACACAACCAAGACAAGAGACAGTTATGAGATTATAAAAAAAGGACTTACGATTAGCATGATTCCTAATGCCTGAAGGTTTTGGTTTGAACTGCTGGCATCACATGAAACCAACTTGAAGCAAGCTGCATCATCATAGCAACAAATATATGAAAAACAAATATACGTGTATCATCAGAGGTAGACCATCCACTTGTTTTAGAGGGACTTATCCACTAGGCTAGAACATACCTTTGTCTTAATTACAATATGAGGAATTTAGTTCTTTCGAAAGGAATAGACAGTCTAACAACTGCATATCATTGGCACGTGAATAATAAATAACTTACGTTTTTCAGATATTGAACCCATCCTGCAGTACTGTCTGAAATCAAACAAAATATGTAAATAGAAACAAAATATATATGATAAGTGAGGAAAATATTTGACCATATTTGCAGCAATCAATTATTGATGCACAGAATAGAAACATATATATATATATACACACTTTTTCTAATGAAGTGAAGATAAGTTTGAAGAAGTACTACCCGCGGTCACAAGCAATTTTTTCTGAAGTTGAAGGACAATAGGATCCTGCAGAACAGAACATCTCCCTGCTCCTACCAACATCTGCCCATATATTTGCACCACCACAAGAATGGTTAGGTTGTCCTGGGGGAAGTTGGTATGTGTATCTGCACAGAATTACAGACCAAATGCATATTTACTAAACCCCATACATAGGCTGTGTTGTTTGGAAATTTCCTCCACGCAAGAACCAAACAATAACTAATTATACATAGCTAGCCTAGAGGAGATACTTGTAGAGACATGCACAGGCTATCTTACACGAAGTCAATTTCCAGCTAGCTCGGGATGGTTTTCAATATATATATATATAATAAGTGAATAGAAGGAGCAGAAGAAAATATCAAAACATGTAGGATGGAACTAACTTACGGTTCACATACTCCTGTGGATGCATTGAGTGTTGCTTGAGGGCAATAAGAGCCTAATGGGCAGGCTTCAAATGGTTGGTATGTCAAAAGAAGAGAAGCAAACAGACATATGTTAGAGATGTTTGTTTATCCAATATACAAAAGCATCTAATTAAGCTTAATTAATTCGTATTCATTCATCAAGAAAATGGCAAGAAAGAAAGAAGATACTACTACTTACGAATCATGCAGGTAAGGCCGTGGGGGCAGAAGAAGCCCTCACAACAGCTAGCACAGTCGTCCGTTCTTTCAGGAATGCTAGTTGCTTCTTTAAGGTCCACATTCTGTGTTGGGGGAATACTACAAGCCCATCCTGGTTCACATCCTGAAATCCACGTGCTGAGGTTGCAGTTCTTGTTAGGCTTCAAGTAGTTTGTGCTTACTGCGGTGTCAAAGAGGTAATTGAAGTAGAACTTCAATTCTGCTGCTGTACACAAGCGCCGTGCCACATCTCCTATCCAACCAAACCATTATTTTATTTATTACTAATCATCCAGGACATTCTTTGAAATGTGTTCCATTTGAAGAAATTTGTTGGCACAAGAAAGAGGGTTGTGCTGCTAAGCATACCATTTGTCTTTTGCAAACAAGTAGACAAAAAGGTGAGATTAGATGAAAAGTTGAAAGCTCTGTTCCAATCATCTGACCTGAAAATAACGAAATTTCATCCATCCAGTCAATGATGGTATAGATGATGATGATGATATTATAAATGAAAATGGATGGCTTAAACCACAAAATAAAAAGTGGAGAATGAAACAGAAAATACAATATCTGAACGACAGGCTCATTTCCTAACACATCCTTTCAATAATTGGAGTAACTCATCAATATTTTTTAGCGCTGAAACCAGAATCACAATCAATAAATGCAGATGACATTCATTTTATTCTGCCACAATATAAAGATAACCTTGTCAAGGAAAAAGCAGATCAGGTATCCAAGTATTTATTAAGTAAACATATATGAAAGAAAAATGTTAAAATGAATTCCATTACCACAGCTCTAACCAAATCAACACAGATTTTAATCGGTCTATGCAGTTCTGAAACTATTATGCCCCAATGACACCTTTTATTGAGAACCCACACACAAACAGCGATTACTAGCAGACTGAACTGTTATTATTGATGGAAGAAATGAAGAGAATAAAAGGAAATCAGAAAAAAACTCAAGCAAATTAATATTAATTGCTCGAAAGTAAGGCAAGTACTCACGGATCTAAAATGCAGAAGCTGGACCTATTGGTGATCTCATCACCAAGTTGAATAGTGAGATTCGAGATTCGGCTGTAAGCAAGCTCCGTCAGGAGTGGCATAACGGCAGAGTTGTTCAGTTGGCCGCCGTAATCCCCCATGTCTTGGCCCTGGACCCCAGAACCACCCAGGATTAGTAAGAGTAGCAGGAGGAGGGTTGAATGTAAGCCTCTGAAGAATTCTTCAGTAAAACAGCTCATTATTATTATTATGCACTACGCCGCATGGAAGAAGAAGATGATTCAGGATAGAATAAGAAAATGTGAGTAGGATTTATGGAGGAGGTTGCAGCTTGCTAGTAATTGAGTTTGATTCATGGGTCAGCTCTAGAGAGGAAGAGGAAGGTTTATCAAGGAGTTTGAACAGGTTGCTGAGCTTCCATGTGTATATGTTTCAAATTTACAGGGTCAACTGTCAGTCTGTGACACGATCAACAAAAGGAATCAATCAATGAACAAAGATGAAGGGGGGACGGCAGTCCGGTTGTCAAGTTAGCCACATTCATCCACAAACTGTGCTTTGTAAACCGAAAACAACCGGTCGGATTGTCGGTTCAATTTTTCAACGAAAATATAAACAAACAAAACGATAAAAGACTGGCATCCGTTTCGGGAAACTGCGTTTTACATCTTCCTCATTAAATTAAATATATTTGTTTAAACTTCAACGGCTCTTACCGTTTTTTAGTATTGGTATAATGATTTAAGTGTTAATTAGTTATTTATTGTTATCTCATCATTTGTTTATGGGTTAAATACCAAGTAGCTACCTGAATTTTGGACGTTTTGCAACGAGCTACCCGAATGTTGAAAATTCAAAACGGGCTACCTCAACTTTGAAAAATGTGCAAATAGCTATCTTCGTCCAATTTTCCGTCAATTGTCGTCCGAAAGTCGTCTGAAAGTCGTCTGAAAGTCGTTGGAAAGTCGTCGGAAAGTCGTCATAAATTGGACGGAGGTAGCTATTTGCACATTTTTCAAAGTTGAAGTAGCATGTTTTGAATTTTCAAAGTCTGGGTAGCTCGTTGCAAAACGTTCAAAGTTCAGGTAGCTACTTGAAATGGTTTTGTGAAGAGTTAAAGATTGAGCGCATACATGCATCAGTAAAACATGCACAAGCCAATGGGGAATTGGAGACGGTGAATAAAACAGTTTTGAATGGCTTGAAAAAGAGATTGGACGCCCTGGAAGGAAAATGCACAGAAGAGTTGAAAAATGTGTCTGTGGCGCTTCGAACAACACCAAAAAGGCAACGGGGGATACGCCTTTCAGATTGGTGTATGGTTCTAAAGCAGTGGCAAGAAACGAAGAAACGAATTTGCGTGCCAAGACAGAATAAATAAGTCGTCTCTAAAATGCGAAGGACCTTATAAGGTCGTCATCATTCCCCACCCAAATGAATCTATCCTCGAAGATGAAGAAGGAAAAAAAATTAAAGAACATGTTCAATGCGAAGCACTTGAAAAATTCCACGCTTAAAAGGTGTCGCGAAGTTTATCTCTTTCTATCCGACTTAAAAATGTTTCATACTTTGTAAGGTTGCCAAGAAACATTCAATAGTCCAATACATATCAAAGGCATTGCGAAATATTGAAGAAACATTCAATACTTAATGGTGAAACGCTTGAGTTTAAGAACATTAATTAAAGACGATTAAGTGATACATAAGTGTCCCTATCAAATATGAAAAGTACTTAGTTGGATAAATGCTAAGTACTAAAGTGTCGAATATTAGGTATCACTATTACGTAGATAAAAGGCAATTAGCTAAAATAAAACTAAGTGCCGAAAACTATTACCCAAGGGTTAAAGACTAAGCGTCGATAATGAAGATGGAAATAAACTTAGCAAAATAAAAACTAAATGCAAAAATATCATAATAACCTAGGGCATCGAAATTCACCAAAGTCTTTACAATGAAAAGGAAATGTGGAAAATGGCTAAAGTCTAGAAAGACTAATTGTTAAATCTGAAAAAACTAGAAAAATTGCTAAGTTTACTCCAATGGCTAAGGCGCATCCTTGGAAGGGGAAGGATGAAGAATATGATCTTCTTTGGGGGGGGGGGGGGGAGGATGAGGCATGCCTTGAGCAGAGACGGACCCTTTAGATGAGTTGCTTTTACCCTACTGACTCCTCCTCAGCTTCTCAGACCATCATGGCAAGGTAGTCCTGCATTGAAGGGAGATGGTCCAGGGGAAGTTGACGTCAACATTTAAAATGTCCCTGAATACCCTCTTAAAGACACTAGATAGGATGGAGTGATACTACACTGTCGCAGCAAGTTCGAACTCCTTGGCGCCCCAGAAATTTTCTATGGCCTCGACGAATTTCTCCTCCAGCCTCTTAGGGATCTCAGTCTTCAGATGCAACGCCTCCTACATCGCTCGGGCAACCTCCTTATTCACCTTCGCAGCCTCTTGTTGAGAAGTTAACACATCTCCTTTGAGATGGGTCACTACCCTTTGAAAATCCTCCACCACAACGGAGAGGGCACTTCTTTCCGCTGCACCTCCAGCAAATTGGTGGCGAGCTGCTCCTTCTGCGCCACGTCAGACTCCAGCTTGAAATGTTTCACCTGTTCGATGTCCATGCAGTGGTCCTTGCGCTCCAGATCATGCTCCAAGGAATGCACCTTCTTGAGATGGGCATTCGTTGCATCATTTTCCTCAACCTGGCCGAGGATGGTGGCGCTCATCTTCAGCTGTGCGGGGATGAACTGAAAGGGAAAGTGTTAGAAATTTTCTAAGTAAGGAAAAGTTCTAAGAAATAAAGAAAAAAAAAAGGAAAATAAGAATGCATGGATCAGTAGGGAAAGCCCTTGCTTGATCAGGACCTCTAGAGCGCCCTGCTCCAGACTCAGAGACGTCTTATCAGTTGGTAGGCAGGCACCGACCAGCAAATGGAGACCAAATCGAGATTCATGACATAGTTCCCCTTGATCAAGGGAACACCCTTCAACTTGGAGCAAGGCTAATAGGGATCAGCGTCGTCCATGGTCTCATACAGGTCCCTCTGGAGATCGAAATGTGGCCCCACGTAGGAAGCATATCGTCCCTCTCTAGTGCGCGCTACCATTGAAGGAGATGTATGCGTCGCTAGCTGCTCGCCCAACAAGATTACCTCCTTGGAAGGCAGCATCCCGGACACGATATTCTGAGCTGGGGTATGCGCCTTGTGCCCCGAAGATTGGTCTGCACCTTGTGCCCCGAAGACCCTGAAGGCGCCGCTCCAGGGGTAGCTGAGCAAGTATGAAAATGCCCATCGTATTATTCCGTGTAAGTCCATATGATGCCGCCATAGGCCCAAACAGGAGGACCCCACTTCTTAGTAAAAATAACATTCAACCTTCTATTAAGGAGTTTATCTTTGGCATAAAATGATTTAGGAACCGCACCTTTCAAGGCGACAGCAACACAGGGTTGAAGAGCTCAGGCGGCGCGGTGAGGGGATCAAGTGTATTCTCCACCCGAACCATATTCTTCTCTCGCTTTGAAGAGGAGTGTCTCTCCCGCTTCTTGGAACCCTCAGGGGCGTCACCCTTATTCTCCTTCTTCTTCCATGGTGCCTTTTTCTACGGATCACTCGCATGGGCGTTTCCTTTTTCTTCCGCGGTGCCTTTGTTATGGCCATAAGTATAGGCAATCTTTGCAAAAATCCTTTTCTACAAAATATAAGGGTGGATAATTACCCGGAAAGATGGACAAGGTGACGAAGATCGGCGCTCTACCAAGGAAACGACAGCTGCCTTTAAACACAACTCGATGGTCTCCTTGGAAATGTATTGGGTGTGACCCATATGGTGCTCCAGGTGTATGAGCATCAAGGACTCCATGTCGTATGAGGACATTTCCTCGACGCCTGGACAAGGGTCTTTGCTCGTCTAAGCCGCTCCCAAGCCCCACGATACTCCGCCCTTGAAGAAGAAATATGTGTTCTTCCCATTTGAGTTCCTAGTTCTAAATCCAGTAACTAGAGGGCGAGAAGAATCCCAACGCCAATATTTAAAAGGGGGAAGGACTCGGGTCGCAAAACGAAAGACTTCGAGGTGGTTGGAATCAAGAAGATAACAACAATGAAAACGATTTAAAGAATAATGCCACCCTCAGAGATGGCACAACACTTTATAACTCACCCAAGTGCGGATAACATTGGGTGAGAGTTGGGTAGGAGAAATTGTCTAATGGCGGTGTAAACACCTGATTTTGGCTCGGGATCATAATACCGTATGAGAGGAATCGAGATTTGAAAAATATAAAAAAAAAAAAAAAAATTTAAAATAATAAAAAAATAATAAAAAATTCCAACGGTGGAAAATTGCCTCTTTTCCACCGATTTTATTTGTTTATTATTAAAAAAAAAAAGTTTTTATTAATTAATTAAATATGTGTACATTTTCTCTATAAAATGAGGGTAGCTTCAATGAATGAGGGAGGCTTCAAGAAGGTAAGCTACGGTGAAGAGTTTCAAAGGAAGAAAGAATGAGAGAAAAAAAAAAAGAGAAAAAGAAATAGAAAAAAAAGAGTGAAAAATACCGATAATTATCGGACTCGGTTCATCGTACGGTATTTTAAACCTCCCATGAGTTAGGTATATTTCTCTCATCTTCAATATCATATTTTGTAATTTCTAAATGTGAAATAAAATTGAGAGTTTATATACATATATTATCTATTTATGTATAATATACTTGTTAATATATATATATATATATGTGTATATTATATATTTATATTATGTTTATGTATTACTATATATATGTCTATATGTATAATATATATTTATATTATGTTTATGTATTACTCTATATATATCTATATGTATAATATATATTTATATTATGTTTATGTATTACTATCTATATATCTATATGTATAATATATATTTATATTATGTTTATGTATTACTATATCTATATATCTATATGTATAATATATATTTATATTATGTTTATGTATTACTATATATATCTATATGTATAATATATTATGTTTATGTTATCTATTTATCTATATGTATAATATCTATTTATATTATGTCTATGTAATATTATATATATATATTATGTATAATATATGTGTATGTAAAAAAAAAATTCAAAATTGACTTAGGTCATTTCCAAACTTTGATGAAGGTTATAACTCGGTCCTTGGACTCTCGGGTCATTTCTGGGACGTTATCGAGTGTTATAAACCAAACCGGAAAGGTTTTGGGCCATTTGTGCAAATTGTTTTTTCTTAATTCAGCTCTTTTTAAAAAAAATACATTTTGATTTCTAAACTTTTCTAGACATTCCATGATTTCTAAAAATGTTACAAATAAGTCTAGAATAATTTTTGGGTTATTTTTAGAATTTTACCAAGTATTACAAATAAATCTAGAATAGTTTAGGGTCAATTCTGTAATTTTAAAAAAATATTTTCAGTTCAATTATATTTTTTTTTCGAAAATTAAAATTTTGATTCCTAAAATTTTATGGACATTCCATGACTTTTAAAAATGTTACAAATAAGTCTAGAATAATTTTCGGGTTATTTTAGAACTTTACCAAGTGTTACAAATAATTCCAGAATAGTTTAGGGTCATTTCTGCAATTTTCGAAAATATTTGTCCAATTCAGCTCAAATTTTTATAAATTGCATTTTGGTCCCTATATTTTTTTGGACATCCTATAACTTCTCAAAATGGGACAAATTAGTCCAAAGAGCTTAATACCTTCAAAAAAAAATCATTCGTGCATGTTTTGACACGTTTAAAATGGCTCGAGAGTTAAAAGATTTTTCTTTCGAGCACGATTAACTTTAGTTCTCTCTTGTTTATTTGAAATAAAAAAAAAAAAAAATTTGTTTGTACATGGTTTGTCTAATTTAAAGAAAATGCGTGTAGTTTTTTTTGGGCCAAGCATGATTAAAACGGGCAATTCGGGCAAAATTAAAAAAAATTTCAAAAGCAAATTAAAAGTACCGAAAGGGCGGATTATGAGCTCGCGAGCTTTTAAGACGTAATCAAACCCCCGAACTCGATTCTCTGGACGTAGACCTTTTTAAGCCCTAGGATGTTAACTCCATGTACCATAGGCAATTTAAGGATTCCGATTAGCCTTCAATTAATCGGTGGCGACTCTTTCAATTTTTTTCGGTCCGATTGATGACCCCGCTCGACCGGACCCGTCGCTCGCCAAGACCCGACATTTTCAAAAACGAAAATTTAAAATATTTTTCCAAAACGGGTCGGGAAAGTCGGATCCGACGTCCGACAATTTGGCGACTCTGCTGGGGACCTCTTTTAGAGGGTTTAGGCTTTGTCATGTTTGCTTTGTCATATTATATTTTTGCCATATCCGTTTTGACCGTTTGCTCATGCTTGCAGTTTCAAATTTTGTCCAAGTAATAAGTAAAAAAAAAAAAAAATCTTGTTTTGCACACACCACGTTGGTTACCATTACCCGCTCGGACCTGGAGAACATTAAGAGCTTAGGGAGTTTAGTAGGGGAATGCGCCCGGAGCGGTTTGGACCGCCGGCACGCACCCAAACAACTCAACTCGATGATCGGAATGGGCCCGTGATCCTCTTTAGGGGGTGAGGTTCCGCTGGTTCAGAGGACCTAGAAATCTCATCCATTTAGAACAAAAGCTCCACACCGTGTTTAGTCTTTACCCGTTTTGTGTGTATTTCCATATTTTGGGCTCGACTAATGTAAATGAGAATTCTTCCCAAGTATTTGGATATGAGATTGACCCACAGCCCATGAAGAAATTTGGCCCATGAAAAAGTTTGGCCCATTGATGTAAATGTGTTTTGCTTTGGCCTTAGATCATGACATGTATAGGATTGGGCCTTTTGTATTGTATATTCCAGACTGTTGTAAATGTAATACGAGTCTTATTAATGAAGTTAAATTCTCGCACTTGCATTGCATTTTTCCAAAAAAATAAAATATATGTAAGCTCCGTTCATTCAATCTTGTATCCTTAAGACGTTTCACGCACCATCTTTGGTAAGGATGAAAAAAAAATCATTGCCCTCACATTAAGGTCATACAACCCCCTACGGTCGAAATTGCATGAATATGGTAAGTCATGACAAAAGAGAATCAGAAATACGTGAACAAGAAGATTGACGAGGTTCACGAGCTCGTAAACTACAAAGTCAATCGGATTCTCCTTAATGCCTTGTCTGAATTCTGGAATATGGAAAACGCGTCCGCGTGATTAACAACAACGGAATACGTTCACAAGTTCCATTCGACACCAGCAAGTCCGTCTTTCAACCCGGATTAGATAATCAGGGATAGACTCCAACAACCACCGTCATTCTAGCAATGTTGGGGCACTTTGGAAAAATGTGGGGGCAACGTTGCTAAGTTGAATGACACCCTTGAACAGTTCATACGAAGAATGAGGCAAATAAAAATATTTTCAAAATACATGTCCTCGACCTTCGTTCGAACCAAGGAACAAGCAACAAATGCACTCAATGAGCTACGTCGTTGTGTGAAACGTCTTAAGAACTAGACATCGATTGGCCAAATCCTTATAAAGTATTTTTGAAAAAAACTTTTGCCATACATGCAATCAAAGTCTACGAATGGAATGAACGGAACATGCAGAATTTTTGAAATCAATCATGCATGATCAATTGTGTATTCATCCTTCTTACTATGGTATTTTGGATTTAGGTTTCCGGAAATCCATGCGACATTCGATGACTCCGGCACCTCAAAAACACGAGGAGAAATTCATCAAGCTAAAGCAAACCATGCACACCATGAGTTCCCGCACAGTGCAGTCAATCGCTGGCATGACCTCCTAGGTCGAGTGGATTTTTGCTTTTCTAAGCTCCGGGCAGCCGTGACTACCACAATATCCCTGATCTCGTCTTCCCGAGGAACACTACTGTCGTGGTACTTCATCAATCCATGTAAGGCACTTTTGCCATCCTGACGAAGCTCTACCTCCCACATATGGCCATCCTGACCAAGGTCCACCTCCCACATATGACCATCACACACCCGGAAGAAAAAAAATACTTTTAGGACTGAGTTTTCGTCCTAATTTCATAGATTATGAATTCGCATGGAGGAAACATTTAGCCGAAAGTTCAGGGACATTGTTGTTTCCTCTCCTTGCCGTTTCATTAACAGGCCCACACCAAGTGATCCAACTCGATGACATTGATGCTCACGGGGGCTTGTCATGCTTATTTTCAACCGGTATCACTAGTGGAGCTCTCCTCAATGAAGCTCCCAGGGGCTTTTTCGTCCGTCCACTCGCTAATGGGGGCACCCTTGCCGAATCTGACTTTATACATTACAGTGAATGATCTGTTGGCTCAGACGACATTTCAATTTGAAACACAAAATCAAGCAGATACCAAATTGTATCAATTCCTGAATGCAGTGAGTGAGGAGTATGATCAGGAAAAACGAGATCTACTCCGAGAAAAATCTGTTACCTGATGAAGAATCAACTTATGCAACTATCCGATCAAGGAAGGGACTAGAGATAAGTAATGGGTACCGCAGCAAGGAGGGACACCGAGGTTCATCATCATAATTGAGCTCGTCTTCTATGTTACGCCTCGCTTAGAGAAAGTGGCAATCATAGTCAAATCGACCCACGCCACCAGACCACATTCGACCACCGGAAAAGGGAAGGTTGTTTTACAAAGTAAAGGAGATGATAAAAACAGCTCTGTTTCGTTTGATCGAGCTAAAGCATAGGCGACTTAAATAGAGATGAAAAGACGTCATTGTTGACACGGGGAAGACGTCATCAAGATGTCATTGTTGACACGGGACAGACACCGTTGTTGACCTCTGCAAAAGAGTCGCCATTGTTGACACGGGACAGACGCCGTTGTTGACTCCTGCATAAGAGATGCCATTGTTGACGCTCGTCGTTGTTCACAACAGGGGAGACGTCATTGTCAATGCAGAGAGATGCCATTGTTAGCAGCGTCGATCGGAAAGGCTTGAAATGTAGCCACTACGGAAAGTTCGTCACAGCAAGGCGAAGTACTTCCAACTGATCGGATTCCCTGAAGGGTGGAGAAAACCATGGAGGGACAACAACATCGACGCCAGCAACGTCGTCACCACGGGAATGACAGCTGCAAAGAAGAGAAGCAGGCCAACAATTACCTTGTGTTCTTATTTGCGTCTTTGCGTTAAAAAAATTGGCAACGGTCGCACCCATGAGTAAAATTTCTCCGGAAAACAAAAAAAACTTCCAATGGAGATCAAAATCAAAGAAATTTCAGCCTATTGTTGTACAATCGAAGAATCATACAGTCAACCATGACTCACTGATATAAAAAATAAATCTGGCATGCGGAGTTCCCAGAGAACACCACAAGAAAATGTATGAATGGTCATGCGAGGAATGACTTGCAATTAATTTCCCAGTGGCCCGACTATACCCATTTGAGATGCGTGAATGCTAAAGAAGCTGAACATCTAATGGAAGAAATTCATGAAGGTTGTTGCAGCCCACACATGAACGTGCAAGACTTGGGTACTTTGGGTTCACCATGACGGCTGACTGTATAAAACATGCCCAACAATATCACATTTGTCAAGTATACGCGGACCAAATCCACACGTCACTGCACGAGCTCTATTCCAGAAATTCCCCATGGGCTTTCAAAACGTGAGGCATCGATGTAATCAACATGATTTTCCCAAAGGCATCCAACGGTCATCGATTCATATTGATTACAATCGATTACTTCACCAGGAGTATAGGTTATTACCCTGGCGTCAATAACGACAAATGCCATTGAATTTTTCATCAGCAAGGACATCGTCGTGTGTCATGGGATGCCGAAGTCAATCATCACCGACAATGCCACAAAACTAAATTGGTCAATGAGTTGTGATCAAGCATAAAAATTCATCTCCATATCACCCACAAATGAATGGCGTAGTGGAAGCATCAATTGAAGGACTGACATGATAAGCTGTCTTGGGCACTCATGGCATACATGACCTCAATACAGGCACCAACAGGGGCAACCCCATTCTCCCTTGTTTACGGGATCGAATCCGTGTTGCCAATTGAAGTAGAATTCTCGCCAGCTAGGATCCTCGCCGAGGCAGAGAAGGACGAGTCAGAGTAGGCGAAATGCAGATACTTGCAATTGAACCTCATGACAAAAGGCAGCTCTTCGCGCAGTGCCACATGCATTTGTACTAGCAACGCATGACTCGTGCATTTAACAGGAAAGTCAGTCCAAGAGGATTACAAGCAGGCAATCTAATTCTCAGAAAAGAAATTCTTAGAGTCAATCCAGACTCTCGGGGGCAACTTTGTGCCTAAATATGAAGAGTCTTATGTCGCCAAAGAGACTTTCAGCAGAGGAGCCATGATCGTCACCGACATGGACAATCAAGAACTCTCCAGTCCAATCAATATGGACCCAGTCAGAAAATACTATCCTTAAAGAGTTCGTAACCATAAAGCGAACCTCCAAAAGTGAGAGAAAATTCCCGCTAAATCGAAAACCCGAAAGGGCGGTTTAGGCAAAATTTAGGGAAGAGGGGCATGATTGAAAATACCCAAAAGGACAATCATGGCAAATGGAGAGGAATCAAATCCCTGCTAGGTGGAAAACCCAAAAGGGCGACCCTAGGCAAAAAATTAAGGGAACCGAGAGGTGCGGTAAAAAAAAAAAAATACCGCAGCAAAATGATAGAAAAGCGAGAGATAAAAAAAAAAAATCATTCAAGTCAATCAAGATTCTCGGGGCAAGTTTATGCCTAAATATGAAGGGGATTATATCGTCAAAAAGATTTTCAGCGGAAGAGCCATGATTATCACTGACAAGGACGAGCAAGAACTCCACAATCCAATTAATGTGGATGAAAAAAACTCGTAACCAGAAAGCGAGCCTTCAAAAGTGAGAAAATTCCCGCTAAATCAAAAACTCAAAAGGGCGGTTTAGGCAAAATTTAGGGAAGAGGGGCATGATTGAAAATCCTCAAAAGGACAATCATGGCAAAAAGAGAGGATTCAAATCCCTGCTAGGTTGAAAACCCAAAAGTCCTACCTAGGCAAAAATGAAGGGAACCCAGAGGTGCGGTAAAAAAATAAATAAATACCGTAGCAAAATGATTGAAAAACGAGAGATAAAAAATATATCATTCAAGTCAATCAAGACTCCCGGGGCAAGTTTGTACCTAAATTTGAAGGGATTTATGTCATCAAGAGATTTTCAGTGGGGGAGCCATGATCATCACTGACATGGACAACAGAGATCTCCCCAATCCAATCAATGTGGATGCAGGGAAAAAAACTCGTAATCAAAAAGTGAGCCTCCAAAAAATGAGAGAAATTCCCGCTAAATCGAAAACCTGAAAGGGCGGTTTAGGCAAAATTTAGGGAAGAGGGGCATGATTAAAAATCCCTAAAAAGGGCGATCATGGCAAAAGGAAAGGAATCAAATCCCGGCAATGTTGAAAACCCAAAAGGGCGACCTAGGAAAAAAATTAAGGGAATCGAGAGGTGCGGTAAAAAAAAAAACCGTAGCAAAAGGAAAGAAAATCAAGAGATAAAAAAAAAAAAAAAAAAGCTCAAAAGTGGACGACAATGTTTCCCACAATAGCAATAAAAAGAAATTGTGATATGCATTAATTTGAGCTGCCTCGACAACTTGCATGGATACACCTTGTGAACATAGCATGAATAGATTTTGGGACCTCATCAAAGAGGAATCCAAAGTCGATTAATGAGAAAACAGTCTGAGAAGTCCGCACAAGCAGTCAGACATCTCGAGAAGGGTTTTTACCTCCAAAATGAATTACAAGCGGAGTCTTTAGGTGCTCAACCTTCACAAGTCATCCCCAACGATCAGAACCTGTAGAAGTCCAGCTTCTGAAAGTTACAAGCCGACGAACGGGGCTTTGAGATGCTCAACCTCCGTGAGTCATCATCGACAACCAGGACATGTAGTTATCTAGCTTCTGGGAGAAAAAAAAACGATGAGCGAAGCCTTTAAGTGCTCAACCTCCGCAAGTCATCCCCAACGATCAGAACATGTAGATGTCCAGCTTCTGAAAGTTACAAGCCGACGAACGGGGCCTTGAGGTGCTCAACCCCCGTAAGTCACCCACAACAAAGCTTCTGGAAAAAAATGGCAAGCGGAGCTTTTAGGTTTCAGCCTTCGCAAGTCATCATCGACGACCAGAACCTGTAGTTATCCAGCTTCTTGGAGTCACAAAAAAAAAAAAGAGCGGAGCCTTTAGGTGTTCAGCCTTCGCAAGTCATCATAGACGACCAAGACCTGTAGTTATCCAGTTTCTTGGAGTCACACAAAAAAAAAAAACAAAAAAAAACGAGCGGAGCCTTTAGGTGTTCTGCCTTCGCAAAATCATCCTCGACGACCAGGACCTGTAGTTATCCAGCTTCTGGGAATCACAAAGCCGACGAGTGGAGCCTTTAGTTTCAGCCTCCGCAAGTCATCCTCGATGACCAGAACCTGTAGTTATCCAGCTTCTGGGAGTCACAAGCTGACAAGCGGAGCCTTTAGGTGTTCAGCCTCCGCAAGTCATCCCCAAAGAGTCACAAGCCGACCGACGAGTGGAGTCTTTAGGTGTTCAACGTTCTCAAGTCATCATCGACGACCAAGACCTGTATGTGTCCAACGTCTGGGAATCACAAGTTGATGAGCGTTTAGACGTTCAGTCTCCACAAATCATCGTCAACAATCGGGACCTATAGGTGTCTAGCTTCCGAAAGTTGCATAATAATGTTTGTCTACTATGTAAATAATGAATAAAGAGAAGCCAAAATCAGTTGTTTGTCTTTGAACACACACTCATGAGATCACTTCCATGAGCGCGTGCTCAAAGAGGGGCAACTGTAAACACCTGATTTTGGCTCGGGATCATAATACCGTATGAGAGGAATCGAGATTTGAAAAATATAAAAAAAATAAAAATATTTTTTTTTTAAATAATAAAAAATTCCAACGGTGGAAAATTGCCTCTTTTCCACCGATTTTATTTTTTTATTATTAAAAAAAAAATGTTTTTTTTATATTATTAAAAAAAAAAAAAAGTTTTTATTAATTAATTAAATATGTGTACATTTTCTCTATAAAATGAGGGTAGCTTCAATGAATGAGGGAGGCTTCAAGAAGGTAAGCTACGGTGAAGAGTTTCAAAGGAAGAAAGAATGAGAGGAAAAAAAAAAGAGAAAAAGAAATAGAAAAAAAAGAGTGAAAAATACCGATAATTATCGGACTCGGTTCATCGTACGGTATTTTAAACCTCCCATGAGTTAGGTATATTTCTCTCATCTTCAATATCATATTTTGTAATTTCTAAATGTGAAATAAAATTGAGAGTTTATATACATATATTATCTATTTATGTATAATATACTTGTTAATATATATATATATATATGTGTATATTATATATTTATATTATGTTTATGTATTACTATATATATGTCTATATGTATAATATATATTTATATTATGTTTATGTATTACTCTATATATATCTATATGTATAATATATATTTATATTATGTTTATGTATTACTATATATATATATATATGTATAATATATATTTATATTATGTTTATGTATTACTATATCTATATATCTATATGTATAATATATATTTATATTATGTTTATGTATTACTATATATATCTATATGTATAATATATTATGTTTATGTTATCTATTTATCTATATGTATAATATATTATGTTTATGTTATCTATTTATCTATATGTATAATATCTATTTATATTATGTCTATGTAATATTATATATATATATTATGTATAATATATGTATATGTAAAAAAAAAAATTCAAAATTGACTTAGGTCATTTCCAAACTTTGATGAAGGTTATAACTCGGTCCTTGGACTCTCGGGTCATTTCTGGGACGTTATCGAGTGTTATAAACCAAACCGGAAAAGTTTTGGGCCATTTGTGCAAATTGTTTTTTCTTAATTCAGCTCTTTTTAAAAAAAAATACATTTTGATTTCTAAACTTTTCTAGACATTCCATGATTTCTAAAAATGTTACAAATAAGTCTAGAATAATTTTTGGGTTATTTTTAGAATTTTACCAAGTATTACAAATAAATCTAGAATAGTTTAGGGTCAATTCTGTAATTTTAAAAAAATATTTTCAGTTCAATTATATTTTTTTTTCGAAAATTAAAATTTTGATTCCTAAAATTTTATGGACATTCCATGACTTTTAAAAATGTTACAAATAAGTCTAGAATAATTTTCGGGTTATTTTAGAACTTTACCAAGTGTTACAAATAATTCCAGAATAGTTTAGGGTCATTTCTGCAATTTTCGAAAATATTTGTCCAATTCAGCTCAAATTTTTATAAATTGCATTTTGGTCCCTATATTTTTTTGGACATCCTATAACTTCTCAAAATGGGACAAATTAGTCCAAAGAGCTTAATACCTTCAAAAAAAAATCATTCGTGCATGTTTTGACACGTTTAAAATGGCTCGAGAGTTAAAAGATTTTTCTTTCGAGCACGATTAACTTTAGTTCTCTCTTGTTTATTTGAAATAAAAAAAAAAAAATTTGTTTGTACATGGTTTGTCTAATTTAAAGAAAATGCGTGTAGTTTTTTTTGGGCCAAGCATGATTAAAACGGGCAATTCGGGCAAAATTAAAAAAAATTTCAAAAGCAAATTAAAAGTACCGAAAGGGCGGATTATGAGCTCACGAGCTTTTAAGACGTAATCAAACCCCCGAACTCGATTCTCTGGACGTAGACCTTTTTAAGCCCTAGGATGTTAACTCCATGTACCCTAGGCAATTTAAGGATTCCGATTAGCCTTCAATTAATCGGTGGCGACTCTTTCAATTTTTTTCGGTCCGATTGATGACCCCGCTCGACCGGACCCGTCGCTCGCCAAGACCCGACATTTTCAAAAACGAAAATTTAAAATATTTTCCAAAACGGGTCGGGGAAAGTCGGATCCGACGTCCGACAGGCGGCACATCTCAACCAAAGTAGGTTAATAAGTAAACCTTAGCCCCGCATCGATTTGAAGCGGGAATAAGGTTTCCTCACCCTCCCTAGGAAGACACGGGGCGAGGATTTTCCAGATCCACGTCATCAAGGACGGGAAACCGGGTAGAATGAGCATCGCTCATCCCCGACTCTGCCACCTCTTTATAAAAAATGAAAGGAGAAAGGAGATTAGACTTGGGATTGGTAAAACCAGGTGGAAAGAATACGTTAGCCTCACTCCTTTTCGAGTCGCTTACTGCCATCCCTTTAGCTTGATAAATAATGTGAAGATGGTGAGCACTAGGATGAAAGGAAAACACCGAGTTATGATGCTGGAATCGAGGGGAAAAAGCGTTCAAAATCGGGTGAAAAAGACGTTCGGAATCCGTGTGAGGACGTTCGGAATTCGGGTGAGGGCGTTCGAAGCTTGGCTGGAAATGTAGAGAGAAGGCAGATAATTCTAGAGAGAGAAAGTTCCCAATTTTTGAAGAAGGTTTGAAAATTACAAATGGAAGGAGGTTGTGCAATTTATAGAGGGTACCATAGGGGACGCGAAACGTCACATGAGCTAGGCCTACATGGAAAAATAACCAAAATACCCCTATCGAAAATGAAGTCACAGGGATCCATGAAGCTTCTAGAAGATCTCCTCAAAAGCTAGTTCAAATTTTGAAATTTGAAAAATTTAATCATGAGACGCCAGACCAGCGCAGTGCATGAAGTGCATGTGGAATTCTTGCGAGGATGGAGCGAAGGAAGTGTCCCTCACAAGGACGCATCTGACCCAGAGGAGTCAAAAAGCTCCATGAATTGGCCAAAAAACACTAGCCTTGATCCCAAGGGGCTTCGACTCTACCTTGGAAGAATGTGATAACCCTAGGATGAACGACGCTCATCTTGGGCTTCGGGGTAGATGATGGGTTATGCGCCTTGGGCCCAGGTATTCCTATGCCCGGCCAAGGTCCAAGTGGACTTTGACCCAAACCGGACAGGACGAGAGTGATGCCTCTTGTAGGGAATGGCGCCACTCCCAAGAGACTCGTGGGCGACGCCCCACGAGGATACGCCCAACACCCCTATCACTGTCTAGACTTAGGGGGACAGAAAGTATTAGGTACAAATGGATGTCAGAGGATAAATGAGTACTCTAGCCTACAATACGACATCATTATAGTATATTACGACAATTTATGGCATGACAAGGACAAGACTGACAAAAAGGAAACCTTGACCTAAAGTAGCTGTCCTATTGCTCATTAATGCTACTCAACCATGACCCCTTCGCCTGAGATACCCCAAGATGACCATGGTAAGGTCTGACCTGACCCAGGTCACATGTAAGGGGTTATAAATACTCTCCCTACCTTTCACATTTAATATACTTCATCATTCAATACTCCTTCTACATTTTCTCCCTCAACCAATGAATCTTCGACCGACTTTATCATCGAAGGGGAAACAATGGGAACACTCTGGACTTTCCTTATGTGCAGATCATCGGAGCAACCAGATGACCGCTTTGAAGGAACCGACCCAAGGCGACCCCCAAAACCGTGATCCAACAATAAGTGATTGCATTTTAATCATCATAATACAAGATATCGTAAATGTAACATCAACTCTTCCAAAAATTAGTCATTTGATAAATAAAGATATTAAATTTTTATATATTATATACGATGTATCAAAGTTGAATTAATTTTATTATCTAAACCATTTATAAAATTTATTTATTTTCCTTGCGTTCTATTTATGATTATGTAACATTTGCATCTGTAGACTCTCTCTCTCTCTCTCTCTATATATTAATTTAACTAAGCATCCTATAATTTTGAGAAGTAAGTTTTTTACACAATTTTCTCTATCGTAGTTTTAAAATAATTTAATTTTACTGATCAATATAAAAACAAAAAAGGTTACATACATGTTATCATTCTCTCACATCCACATGCACGTAACAATTTACTTTGGAAAATTACACAAAAAATAAAAGTGAAATAAATAAAAAAGAATGAAAACATATTTTTTTTACAATTTGCAAAATAAATTTAAATAAATAAATGAACTAAGTTTTGAAAGTACATAATGTTTAGAATGGGAAAAAACGATTAAAAAATAGTAACTAAGTTAATTAAAAACTTAACTACATAGATAGTAATGTATATATCATTTTGCAAAGAATTAAAACATATAACTATTTATTTGATTTTTAAATTTAAAACCTAAAAAGGGTAGAAATAAATCAAATCTTAAACAAAAGTTGAAAATATATAAATAAATTTATATCAAGTTAATAAATAACAAAACAATAAAATTAAAATACATCGTAATAAGTCTATATTTTAGTCAATACAAATGATATGTAAGTATCTGACAAATGATTTTAGGTATCTCAATATATTTTCATATCAATATTAAAATGTTTGAATTTATATTATGTAAATTCTAATTTATACATTTTTTAATAATAAAAATATCAATCAAATGTACCTTGATAACTTTTGTTATCATATTTGACATCCATATGTGTACACAATCATGTTTATTGAGGAGCGATTTTTGGAAAAAACAAACTATAGGACAATATTATTATATTTTATAAAATTAAGTATATAAATACATATGTTAGACTTGCATTTATGCATTTTCAGTTATTAATTTAAATTAAAATGATACTTTTCATAGAATTTTAAAAATAATTATTTAATATTACTATTTAGCAATTATGATTATATTTTGAGTAAATTTGTATATATATAAAAATATAGCATTCTAAATAGTGTAAAATGTATATATAATTTATTAAGTTATATTTTTGTATATAGTCTTCACATATTTTTAACTAATAAAACAAATGGATAAAAAATAAGAAACAATTAGTTATTACTAAATAAATTGTTTGTAAATGACTTTTTTTATAGTTCTATTACTAAATGAATTTAACATATATGTAATGAATATACCATAACTAATAAACATTATAAAACTTAACTACTAAGTTGAATAATGTTATATTAATAAACAAATTTGTAAGTTGAGTTAATCATATCAATATAATTATATCATTAAATTAATTTGATATTTTTTTTCTAATTAATATAATAATTTAAACTTTATGTTAGACTAAATTTATATATACGACAACTTAAATAATTTTTATAGTTTACGCAATGCGTGAGGCAATTCTCTAATCTATATACATATTAATTTGACTAAGTATCCTATAATTTTGACAAGTAAGCTTTTTAATCAAGTTTCTCTATCATATTGTTAAAATAATTTAATTTGATTGGTCCATGTAAAAACAAAGTTACATATTCCATGTCATCATTCTCTCTCATTCACATAACACTCTAAAAATAATCAAAAACTCCACATTCATTTTAAAAAACCGTTACATTTATAAGTATGTTAAATTAAATTTTGCGTTCAAACAATAGTAAATTGCAAGTTTGCACCTCACAATTTACTTTGGAAAATTACACAAAAATTAAGAGTGAAATAAATAAATAAGAATGAAAACACAACATTTTTTTTTAAATTTGTAAAATAAATTTGAATAAATAAATGATAAACAAGACTTATGATATATAAATTATATTTAGTATTTATTTAAGCCTAATTTATAATTAGATAGTAATATATATATATATATATATATATATATATATACTTTTCACCAAGAATTAAAATATATAAATATTTATTTGATTTCTAAATTTAAAACTAAAAAAGGTAGAAATAAATCAAATCTTAAACAAAAGTTTACAAAATAAATGATTATATCAACTGTCAAGTTAATAAATAACAAAAAAAATACATTGTAATAAGTCTATATTTTATTCAATAAAAATGATATATAAGTATTTGGAAAATGATTTTAGGTATGTCAATATTTGTTAATATCAATAATGAAATATTTGATTTTATATTACTTTAATTATGAATTATACAGTTTTAATAATAAAATATCAATCAACTGTTACTTGATAATTTTTGTGATCATATTGACATCCCTAAATGTGTACAGAATCATGTTTGTTGAGGAAAGATTTCTGTAAATAAAATAATAATACAATAATAATATATTTTTAAAAATTAAGTATATATATACACATGTTAAATTTTTATTTATGTATTTATAATTATAAAAGTAAATTAAAATCATACTTTTCGTAGAATTTTGAAAAATTATTATTTAATATTGCTAGTTAGCAATTATTATTATATTTAAAGTAAATTTTATATATAAAAAATAAAATTAATAGTGTTCTAAATAATCTATATGTATATCTAATTTGTTAAATTATGTTTGTGTATATTATATAGGCTTCACATATTTTTAACTAAGAAAACAAATAAAAATAATAATTCACTATTACTAAATAAAATGTTTACCAATGACTTTTTTTTTATATTTTTATTACTAAATGAAATTAACATACATGTAATGAATATACTATAAATATTATAACGTAAGTTGAATAATATTATATTAATAACCAAAAATAAAAATGTTTTTATTTTGTAAGTTGAGTTAATCATATCAGTATAATAATATGATTAAAATGTAATTTGATTTGATTTTGCTATATGATATAATAATTTAAATTTTATATTAAACTAAATTTATATAAGGACAACTTCAATAATTTTTATGGTATGCGCAACCCGCGGGTAAGTCCTCTAGTAAACAATAATTTGAACAAAAAATTACATTTTGCTCAAAGTGCCGTTATTATTTAATGAGATATTGATACTTTAATGGATAATAGATTCTTACTAATTTAATGAAGATTTGGCCAAGAAAACTAATTTAATGAAGATAGTTAAAAGAAAACAAAAATTGAGATAGTAAATTTAAATTTCTCGCTTGGCCAAAAAAAATAAAAATTAAATTTCTCTCAACTAATTTAAGGGTCGGTAGTTCAAGGGGCGACATTTTAAGTAAAAGTTGAGTGTTTGTTGTTATGAGTGTAGAATTCTGTTGACTATTGAACGCCGAAAAGGATGGCATGATATATCTTCTGCAGGAATAGGGAGAGAATATAGAACCAATATTAACAAATAAAACTACGTACTTCAATCTTTGTTGATAGAGTTTAATTTCCATCACCACCACTTAATAAGAGAGACAGAATGATTTGATTTCTATTATACCAAACGAGACGTCTGAACTGAAGAAGAGATTACAAACAAAGTTCGTCTTTTGTATTGACTGTGGTACATCTCCTTCACTGTACTAGCTAGCTAAATTTTGTTTTCTGAAGAAGATAGAGACTTAGATTGCATTGGCTGAGTCATGATTTTGTAGGTGGAAACAATGGAAGATTTAGTTTTGGATCACAATTTTTTTATTGAGGATATGGATGATGAGATGGATCCCATGAATAGACATTGCGGAGAAGATGATGGATCCGATTCAGATCATTCTTCCCACTCCAATGGACAAACCAGCATGCCTGATTCTTCCATCACTTCCTGGCCCCAAAGTTATAGGTATATACTTGTAACATCTCTAATACCATTTATCTATATATTTGAATCTTTTTCGTTAATAGAATTCATCATCCCATGCAGGCAATCGATCGATCTCTATGCTAGTGTTCAGTCACCAAAAATTACACTACTTGAAACACAATCATTGACCCGACGTAACAACTCGTTTCTAAACTCATCATCGTTTATTCTGAGACACCCATCATCAACTTATATTGAGAGGCCTCTCCTGAAGGATCCAGAAGATGAGGAATTATTTCAGGAAGAAGAGACAAGGTGGAAGAAAGATGCACATATTCAGTCTTCTCTTGAGAAGGATGGTTCAGACGATATAGAACCAACTCCTGGTCGATCTTCCTTCCGACATGCTGTTGTTAACGGTAGGTAATCATGCATGTATTCATTCTAGCTTTCTCAGCAATTTACTTAATCTATTCATTAGTATTCTGATTATTATCATTTTTTTTTTGTTTGGATCATGTGCATGTGCATGATCATGTGTGGGTCTGGTCTATCCAAATAGGGTTGAATGTTCTTTGTGGTGTTGGGTTACTCTCAACTCCATATGCTGCCCAACAAGGAGGATGGCTTGGAATTTTCATTCTCGTATCATTTGGATTTGTCTCTTTTTACACGGGCATGCTTCTACGTAGTTGCTTGGATAGTCAACCCGGGCTGAAGACATATCCAGATATCGGACATGCTGCATTTGGCACATTGGGTCGTATTTTTATCTCAGTAAGGAATTTACAATGTTACCATTCATTACATTACGACAAGCATGACAGATATGTTTCTAATAATTTTGGTTATTGTTCCAGGTTATCCTGTACGTGGAATTATATGTAAGTCTAGAGTTTGTTGCTTTTGTTTACAGACTGATGATTCCATGTTCATTATCATTACTGAATGCATTTGTACAATAATGAATCAGGCGTCTTGCGTTGAGTATATCATACTAGAGAGCGACAGCTTGTCCAGTCTCTTCCCAGATTCTCACATATGCTTGTATGGAGGCATCCAATTGGATGCTCGCCAGTTGTTTGCATTGTTGAGTGTCCTTGTGATTCTTCCAACAGTTTGGCTCCGAGATCTTAGTATTCTCAGTTATATATCTGGTGAGCACCGTCGTTAATTACTTAGCAAATCTTATCTTCACTGTTAATTAGCTATCTATAGCTATAATTATGTACGTAAGGTTATAATGAATTTGTGTTGTTGTAGCTGGTGGAGTTGTTGCATCGTTTGTGGTTGTGGTCTGCTTATTTTGGGTTGGTTTAGTCGATCAAATTGGTTTTCACATGGACAGCACAAAATCACTCAATCTCAGCAGTCTTCCTGTTGCCATCGGTCTGTACGGCTTTGCTTATGCGGGACATGCAGTCTTTCCTAATATTTATAGTTCAATGGCGAATCCAAGTCAGTTCCCAAGGGTGCTAATAACTAGGTACAAACAAACAAACATATGTATGTATGTATCTATGTATATATATATATGTATGTATGTATGCTTCTTCTTATTAATTACTATATATAATTCAATGTGTTTAATTAATTATTTATTGTGACTGTGTTTCAGTTTTAGCATTTGCTCAACATTGTACATAGGAGTTGCTGTTATGGGTTATATGCTTTTCGGTGATTCAACAGAATCACAGTACACGCTTAATATGCCAAAGGAGTATGCTGCTACAAAGATTGCTATATGGACAACGGTAATAAACAGTACTAGCTTAGCTTATATGAAGTTGTTCATCCTATCGATATGCTTTTTTCCTTTCCACTTACATTCAATTATTTATTTTTGTGATACAGATCATCAAT
The DNA here is from genome assembly GCA_946814005.1 of Chamaenerion angustifolium. NCBI lineage: Eukaryota > Viridiplantae > Streptophyta > Magnoliopsida > Myrtales > Onagraceae > Chamaenerion > Chamaenerion angustifolium. The sequence goes on along the minus strand of OX328278.1, from coordinate 8,128,020 downwards.
CCATTCACCAAATATCCTTTGTGTTTGATATGTACTTTCCATACCCGTGTAATTTGTTCCAAAAAAGTATATAGTATGTTGAATAATAATGTCCTTCCTTTACTAGCTAGTCAGTCCTACATATGCATTGACATTGTCCCCAGTGGCACTAAGCTTGGAGGAGTTAATGCCACCTAATCATCCTCGTGTGTACGACATTATGCTTCGAACCATGCTCGTCCTATCTTCATTGATTGTTGCTCTAACTGTTCCCTTCTTCGGTAAGTTTGTTTGATATTACTTTCACCTAATTGACTTCATCACGACGATCAGGATCAACCATTTCTATGTGTTTCCTTCTTTTATAGGCTTGGTGATGTCTTTGATTGGATCCTTACTCTCAATGTCCATTGTAAGTAAAAAAAAAACTATCTGTAGACGCTATCATGTTTGCAAGTAATTATAGCTTTGTAAATAATAAAACTACTTGCACTCATGTATTTACTTGATTTGATGAGACCCTACCTTTGTTTTGAACGACAGACTTTGATCCTTCCTTGTGCATGTTTCCTGAGCATATCAAGGGGAAGAATCACCTATTTGCAGGTATATATATTACGTACAAATTGATCTTCAAAGTATATGCTACTATATATATATGCTTTAAATGATCCAGTATGTTTACTTTGTTCTGTGTATTTTTGGTAGGGAATATTTTGCAGCACGATAATCATGATTGGAGTGGTGTCATCAGTATCTGGATCCTATTCTGCAATCTCAAAAATAATTCAAAGTCTACGGAGTTAACACAGACATGTAATTTCCAAATAGAACGAAGAATCAGACATGATCCATATCTTCACTAAATATTACTCTTTAGTAGAGTTTGACTCGTTTTGTTCTAGATAGACATTTTTATATTTTAAAATCATGTGATTTCTATCAAAAGTTTTTTATGTAGAAAGTCTTTTATGGTACTTAGTATGATGCTGACGACAATTTTGTTGTTTTAACTGTGTTCTATGAGCATCATTTGTTGGTGTATGAAATCAACAATCAATCCATACATATTATATAGGGAAAAGTATGAAAAAGATGTAACATGTTTGCCCAAAGTGGTGAATGCGGCCCATTGTTTGTTTTTGATGTAATATGTTTGTTAATGTAGGTTTTTGATGAATTCCGTTTGTGTCCGTCAAAAAAGTCCGTTAGTTGCCTCCATGCCTTGCACGTGAGTTTCGGTGCGTGTGAAAAGACAAAGATGCCCCTTAGTACTTGCTGGGTCAAATCTACCTTTTTTACCTGCTGTGGAATGTCTGTAGCTTGCGGGGTCGAATGCGTCTTGGTTCTTGGTTTTGCTCGATGGGTATGGAAGCGCTGCACCTACTTAGGCTCCGACGACAGTGCTACATGGGCCCTCGCCACACCCGACGAGTTCGAGTCCGTTCCTCGCATCTGCCGTATCATCCTTGCCGTCTATGAACTTGATCTTCACCACCCACAGTATTTTCCTGCCGACGGCTACCGCCTCGACCCCAACTGTGTCGTCAAGCGCGTCACTTTCGAGAAAACTCAAGGCCGCGACCCACCTTACGTTATTTACATTGACCACGACCACCGAGAGATAGTCCTGGCCATCCGCGGCCTCAACCTCGCCAAAGAGAGTGACTATAAGATGCTGCTCAACAATCGCCTGGGTATGCAAATGTTCGACGGTGGGTATGTCCATTACGACCTGCTGAAATCGGCGATTTGGCTGCTAAACTTAGAGTCAGAGACGCTCAAGGGGATGTGGATGGAGAATGGATGTGATTATGATATGGTTTTTGCGGGCCACTCGCTTGGATCGGGCGTGGCCGTGCTACTTACTGTGATCGTGGTGAATCACAGGGACAAGTTGGGTGGGATTCCGAGAAACAAAGTGAGGTGTTACGCAGTAGCTCCAGCTCGGTGTCTGTCGCTTAACTTGGCGGTGAAGTATGCTGATGTAATTCACTCCATAATCTTGCAGGTATAGTATACGATTACTACTACTTTAATTGGAATTCATAATCTTTAGTAGAACTTGGCATGACTTCCATCAGTTCAATCAGTTTGAGCCAAGAACTAGTTGATTCATTAAATTTAAAGAGAAAAAATATTGAATATTTTGGTGATGAGTTCTTCTGATGAAGAAATGTTCGTTTGTTTTACTTTTGTTTGGCCAAAGAAGTGTCCTCCCATCCCTGTTTGATTTTACTTTCAGCTCGTAGTTCTTAAGCCCAGCTAGAACTACAAAAAAAAAATGATTTCTCACATATTATTTGATTTATTTAGGATACGTTGGTTTATTTCTTTATCTCCAAATTTTAGCAGGAAGCTAGCAATAGTAATTATGAGTTTCAATCCTTAGAACCTGAGGAAGAACTGAAAGAGAGAGTTATGACTTAAGAAGAAAGTTGTTAGAAGATAGGCTTTGTTTTCTTCTTTTTCACTTTCCATAAAACTTGTTCGTTACTTAATAACCTCTTGGTAAACCTTCTAAGCAAGTCTTGATCAAAACCATCAATCAAAAATCCATCTACTCTATTTGGTATCTAATGCTTTTCATTACGAGACGTGGATTACATTCAAGATCAATACAAAACGAGCACATGCATGTTTTTTTTTGTCAGTCTTGTTAGTTCCTGGGTTTCGCTTCTTTTTAAATTAATGGTTTATGTATGCGAACTGTTCATTACCTTCTTTATGCAGATGGGATGGGGATGGGATGGGGAGTTCTTCGGTTTTTGAAACTGAAGTGGTGCTATAGAGGTGATATGTTTTTGGGGAGAGGGACCGGTTCGGTCTTAGGGAGGGAAACGGTTCGGTTCGCAAAGAATAAAGGAGGGAATACATAGAGGGTAGTTTGGGTATTTTCGTTTTTGGTTATTTCAACATTCAAATTATATGTCATGTGAGAAGCACGTGTTAACTTTTAACGGATAAATTAACAGAAAAACTAACGTTTCTTCAAAAACCAACAGAAGTAAACGTTTTACATCAAATACCCGCGACCCAAAACAAATTTCATCGATTACCATTTGGGCAAACATGTTACATCTTTTTCATACTTTTTCCTATTATATATGAAGCCAATAAAGTTTTCTAGCTATTAGGGTTTGACTACTAGTAATAGTGTATTATTAAGGGATACGACACGTTTAATACTCGGGTATGGGGCAAGATATATGTACGGAAACACTGTTAGGGTAAGCACACAAACATTACCATCAACGTGAGGGCTTGATAAGTACAAATACTCAATACTTGTGTCATTAAATACAGTCTACATTCAATGTTATTACTCCATACTCATTCAAGTGTTAAAGAGGGAATTGGAGAAAAACTTCCAACCATCTCCTTTCCCGGGTGTTCGGATCAACCCAACAGTTCGGATCAACTCCCAACAAGTTTCATTTTTTTGGTACCTTATTTAGAAATTTGGCACCGTCATATGTAGAAAATTGAGCAAAAAGCTATGCAAACCCGTGCAACAGTTAATAAGCGAAAGCAAGCTAGGGATGAAACTCCCCAAGGAACTGCCCCTACCCATGTTCATCTTGTCGCCACAACACTCATGTGCGGTCCTCGACCACTAACCACTTCTCATGTAAACCACGCAACCAATCCATCTGCATTACACGGAACCTTCGATAGATGAAGGCATGCATCTCTCTCGTATTGTAGTCTCTTTAGCACAACTACCCCCGCAACAACCGGTAGGCTCCTTCTCTCAATTGGGAGATCTTAGTCCTTTATCACTTCGTAGATGCTTGCCATTTTGGATATATTCTTGAAAAGGGTCAAATGAAAGACATCCACCTACGAATAGACCTCGATGTCGTCTCTAAATGCCTTCCCCAAAAGAGAAAAAGCCATGCGCTTCGATCCGAACAGGAAGCGGCCTCTAGCATCCAAATGACATAAACTTCAACTCACTCTGCGCTCCCATAAGTTCTGGCACAACGCACACCAAGAACACCGCTACAGTCAGGAAGTGCTCAATTATAAACCTATAAGTCAACCAATCAACCACTCTCCAGTCTTTGTAACACTAACAATAATTCTTCATGGCAAACCCTTGCAAGTCAAGAAATTCTGGAGCAAATGACACCTAATGATCACTTGAATGACAAAATTAATATTTTCTATTGGAAGTCATATTTTTTTCCACATGTGTCATCTTCACCAAACAAAAATCTCCAAAGATCATGATTTGGAGGAGATATTCTGTATAGATCTGCAACTTAGGGTTGACGTCATTGTAATTTTAAAACCCTAGCAAACTGTAAGGAACTTGGAACAAACAAGAGAAGTCTATAAATGGAAATTAACGAAAATTCAAAGTTCGATCGAACCACCACGAAAACGGTTAAAACTAAGCGTCCACAAACCACCAATCAAGGATCATTTCACGAGCATGACAAGATTTCATAGCAATGCTTAATTTTCTCCTTGCCAATGGATATTTTTAGAGAGTGAAAACTTAAACGATCATTAATGGTGGATTTTGGCATGGTAGTTTCTATTTATATTTCTGGCCATGTTTAGATTCTATGTGTTCTAAGTTACCTAACCTAACTGACAAAATCGAATTTGGTTGAGCTGTTTGTGAGATATCAAGTATGGAAAATTCGAATACATTATAAAAAGATGAGACTTTGAGACCCCAAAAGTTACATTTTTATGAGTTGTTTCACAAAAAGTAATTATTTACCTTGTATTTCATCATAAGGGTTTTCCATTGACACCAATAACACCCAAAACAGAGCTAGGAAGAGACAGAGAACGAAGCTTTCAAAGTCGATTTTATAATCCGTGAATTTGTTCTTAAGTTGAAGAGGGAGTTGATCATGATCAGGTAACTTTGACCGACCCGTAGATACACTCTGATGTTGAAACACAATGTTGTTTGTGGTGTTGAACTCATAATGGAACCATCTAGGTACAGTAAGTTTTAGAAATTTTCTGAGATGGTTAAAAAATTAGTTAATAATGGGGAAATTGGGTTTTGCCTTGTTTTGTGTTAGTAAATCTGCAACCTAAGTTGGACCCAAGGGGATGTTCGTCCTGAATATATGGTTGAGATGTTATTGGGCATCATAGTTCGAATGGAAAACTTATACTCTCATTCACGTTAATTTTAGGGATTTCGGACTAACAGAGCTATCAATATTATAATCGAGGTTCAATCAAGGTAAGTAGTTTAAGCTTATTTTTACTGTTACAAAATGAAATATTTTTCTTCATTGCATGAAATTGTAAAGATAAGCCAAGATTATTGTAGAACGTGATTATGAGTTTCATTTACAAAATTCGGATCAAGTGCTTGATATTGTTTGATGAAGTATGCTTTGGATGTCATCCGATTTTGCACGTAAATGTTTTGAGCTGATTTGGTATAAGATTTCAGTGTAAAATAGTTTACTAAAATTCATTTTTGGTAGTTTGATCTTCATTTCTGATTTTGGGTTAGTTAGTCTACTACGATATGAAACCCCTATGAGAGTACATTGACGTATTGATACGAAAAGATCATAATCATTTTGGTCGCCTCAACGAATACATCTGGGATCTTCATCCTTCCAATGGGGGTTTAAACATTAGAGCTTTCCTGAGACACAATAGACGTGGTAAAAAGACTAGAGCAACTTATGTTTTTGATCACAATTGACGGACCTGCTTCTTGGAACCCTTCCATTAAACTAGGTATGTCATGCGCTGGGTCGTGGCATGGACACCCGAATGACCTCCCACGACCGAAGTATGAAAAACTCAAGCAGTTCTGTTCTTAAAGTGTTGTGAGCCCCAATAACAAGTTTGCCTTTGCGCCATAGCTTGTCCTCCTTCCAGGTGAAATTAGTTTGACATGTACCACGTTGGAGAGTTGAGATTAGCTGCTGGCATGTCGGATCCCCTTCCCAACTTGCAGCAATCCGTGGCATGAAGATCAGTGGAAGACCCGAAATAAAAACTGCCGCAATAGAGCATTCACCGATTCGAGACAAGGCATCGACATCCACATTTTCTTTGTCAGCTTTGTACTCAATTTCATAGTCGAACTCGAGGAGTTTGGCCGGCCAAGTGTGTTGAAGTGGGGTGGCCACCTTTTGCTCGAGAAGGAACTTGAGGCTTTGTTGATCGGTGTATTTGATGAAAGAGTGATCGATAAGATAATAATGTCATTTCTTCACAACAAAGAGAATGTCAAGTAACTCCTTCTCGTAGGCCGAGAGGGATTGGTGACGAGCGGATAGGGTCTTGCTTATGAAAGCTATGGGATGACCGCCTTGCATGAGGATTGCGCCAATCCCAATTGCAGATGCGTCCATTTCCACCACAAACGACTTGGAGAAATCGAGAAGAGCTAGGACCGGAGCTGTGCGGAGAGCATTTTTTAGGGTTATAAATGTTGTTTCTGCGGTTGGATTCCACACTATTTTATCACGCTTGAGAAGCTCCATGAGTGGTTTACATAGTGAACTGTATCCTTGGATAAAACGACGGTAATAGCCGACCAACCCCAAAAATCCACGAAGTTGACGTATCATTGTGGGAATCGGCCAGTTTGTAATAGCTTCAACCTTTGATGGATTGGTTGAAATGACCGAACCCGTGACGAAATGACCGATATATTCAACTTTCGAACCTGCAAATGAACACTTGCTCAACTTTGCAAAGAGGGAATGCTCACGTAGTTTTTGGAGACCCGCACACAAATGATGTTCATGAGTGCGTATATCTGAGTTGTAAATCAAAATATCATCAAAAAACACCAATACTAAATCACGAAGAAATGTCTTGAATAGAGAGTTCATCAAATGTTGAAAGGTTGTCGGTGAGTTCGTAAGCCCAAACGACATTACGAAGAACTCATAATGGCCTTCGTGAGTCCGAAAGATGGTTTTGTGAATATCCTCTTCTCGCATCCTAATTTGATGATAACCTGAGTGGAGGTCGAGTTTTGAAAGAATTGAAGCACCAAGAAGTTCGTCGAGTAACTAACTTCTCTATGAGTGGAATGGGAAACTTATTCCAGATTGTGGCAGCATTAAGCTTGCGATAGTCAACACAAAATTTCCAAGACTCGTCTTTCTTCTTGACAAGGACAATGGGGCTGCAAAAGCGCTCGTGCTTGGTTGAATGACTCCATTCTGCAGCATTTCACCAACTAGTTTCTCAATATCTGATTTCTGTATGTTCAAGTATCGGTAAGGGCGAATAACAATCGGTTGGGTCCCATGTCGAATAGTGATCGCATGGTCAATTGCACGCTGCAGAGATGGGCATGCCAGTTCAGCAAAAACAACGTTGAATTCCTGTAACAATGCAGTAAATGGGTGTGGTAGAAGATCATCCACGGAGGATCTTGTAGTATCTGTTGGAGCAATTGCGAGGCTGCAAATATGAATTGAAGTAACCTGTTTCTCCTTGTCCAGCAGCTTGTTCATCCGTGACAACGAAGGAATGCTCATGGCTACCTCCCTACTGCCATATAACTCACAAAGTTGTTCACCATCATAAAACGTACGGTAAAGCTTGTCAAAATTCATGACCACATCTCCAAAACGTGACAACCATTGAGCACCCAAAAATAAGTCGAAAGAAGATAACGGAATCAAAAGGACGTATGCTGAATAAGTTTGTCCCTATAAACTCCATTGAAACCTGACAAGCTAGGTTGCACGACAAAACTTGGTCGTTGGCCATACCCACATTTAAAGGCGACAATTGCATATCAGGACATCCCAGCTTACGAGCAGTAGTAATATCCAGAAAATTATGGGTGCTACTTGAGTCAACCAGAATATTTAATGGTTTTCCCGCTGTCGAGCCCGTTACACGAATCGTGGAGCCTCCAAATGAACTGGTGATAGCGTGCAGCGAATTGACAGGGTTGTCAGCCAAGGGATCCTGGAGCGAAGCCTTCTATAGTGCAGTAATATCTAATGCATCAACTTCCAGCATGAAGAGATGTTATTTCTTACACTGGTGGCCCGGAGCGAACTTCTCATCGCATCCAAAGTAGAGTCCCTTTGCCCGCTTATCAACAATCTCCTTACTCGAAAGAATGCGGCTGGTGCGGGATCCTGCGTTCTTCCATTGTGGGGTACCATGATGTGGAGGCTTGGGTGGAGGTTGATGCGGGGGTGATAGCGAAGAAGGTCATGGTCGAGGTGGTGCAGGTTGTAGGCTCAGAGCGTAGCTTTCTGGAGCTTGGCTAAGGAAAAGGCAGCATACGGAGTCTTCGGTTGGAGCATGCGAATAGGACCCTGTAACTACGGTCGAAGACCACCGACGAAGTAGGTTAGGGCCTGTTTCTCTGTCAACGGGTCCCTGAGCTGGATGTGATAAAATAGTGTCGAAAATTGCCGATAATACTCAGTGACCGACTCTTCTTCCTGCAGGTTCCTGAGGTCGAGCATGGGGTTGTCGAAATCGCTTAGGCCAAAACGAGCTTGGATTGCAGTGGAGTACCCTGCAGTTCTTTCAGTTTAACAAACGTTTGATGCCAAAGAAGCGCGTCACCTTCAACATGGATAGTGACGATATCGATTTTCTGGTCGTCTGACACATTATCCACCTTGAAGAAGTGCTCACATCGGTAGAGCCAACCTACAACGTCATCACCATGTAAATTCGAAAAATCCATTCGTCTGAAACAGAAGGTGCGTCCATTCAGACTGGGAGACTGAGAGTTGGTAGAGTGAGAGTTGCCGTCAGTTTCACCGTCCACACCAGGTACGACTCCTTTATGTCGAAAGTAATCGAAGTGCTTTAAAATTCCATTCATCGTGACCTTGATTTTACCCAGCATTGTATTGTGGCCTTCGACTGCCTGTTGCAAGGTGGCCAGTGCACGGTTTTTCTGTTGCCAACGAGTCTCTGTCGCCATGAGAAGAGGAGGGGAGGTGAAGGAACGAAGAAAAAGAATTCGTCGGAGGAGGGTGAATGCACAGGGAAGGGGGTGAGTTGACTCTGATACCAATGATACCAGATAGATGGAAATTAGAGGAAATTGTATTCAATCACAGTGTGAGAACGATCTGCTACACAAATCCTCACATATATAGAATATTATTATTCAATTCCCTAGGCTCAGCTAACAGAAGAACCATTTATGCCAGCAAGGAAGGATGACGCTGCATTATTGGAGAAGCTTCTTATTCAGTTTGTTGATGCAAAGGTGATGGACTATTGCAAAGGTGATGGGCTATGCATGTACCATAACAGATGTGTGCACGGAAGGTGTTTGACGAAATGCCAGAAAGAGATTTTGTTTTAGGCGGGTCAATCCGTCGACATGGCAAGTCGGGTCCAGGTCGTGAAAGCTGACCTGCACAATACGGTGGGTTGGGTCGGGGTTGACCCGCACAGTGTGACAGGTCGACCCGAATTGCCACCTCTAATTTTCACGTCAGATGGGTACCACTCACAGGGAAGGCTATAGGAAGATCTCGACTTGATTAGGTGAGGTGATGGGATTACAATTGTTTAGCGTTCATGTCGCCAATTTATGTGGAGGATGTAGGCAATCCTTTTATAGCATCCTGGCTCAAGTCGGCGCTAGTTATCTAACACGGTGGGTACTGACTTTCAATGGATTTTCGTTTTTATTGTGTTCTCCGCTTATTTTGAAGTTTGTTTAAGATTATGTGCATCATCATTTTCTCTGTTTTTCTAGTGACCACTACGGTGTCTGCTGCAGATCTTCTGCCACTCTGCTTCTTTCGATGAAGTAAGAGTGGGGAATGACAGCACGTGCTAAGAAATTGTTTGTTACACCCCTCTCTTATCTTAAGTAACTTAAATGGGTAGATTTCTATTATTAATGATGTTCTTCATCTTTTTCTATTATCCGCAAAAAAGACTTTGGGTTGTGGAGACGTAGTCTACTCCACCTGATAAGCTTACTACGGGTGGGAAAAATAACTCTAAAAAAAGTCTGATCCGAAATTTCGGAATTCATGCATGGAGGACCAAGATCAAGACCGAGTTCATCCCAAAAAATCCGCCTGAGGTTGTATTTCTTGACTCGGACTGGTCTCGGTTCTGAATTGACTTTTTCTCTAAAATAATTATAAAAAAATATATTCAAAGCTTTTAAATACAAATGACAATGCAAATATTATATCAAGTATTCAATACAAATATTATACCAAATATTCAATACAAAAAAGTTCAAATTTCAAACATAACTCTAAACACACAATAAACTAATTAAAAAAACATCATACATATTGATTCTAACTTATACTCAATCCGGGTCGATTTATTTGGTCTTTTTTTGTAAAAAATAAACACAACCCAAGTTTGGAATAAAAAAACCTATCCGTTTTGACTCAATCTTAAATTTGAAAAGTACTATTTGGAACAGTCTCAGAACGATTTTTTCGATTTTGCGGTCCATTAGTCTTTTTTGCTCACCATTAGTCTTTTTTGCTCACACGTACCGCTTAACATCATATTTAAGCCTAAACCTATATATTCGACAAAAAAAAACTATATTTTCCCACACAAAAAAATGAGTAAAAAACAACTTTTCCATTTTTCGTCCACTCAGAAATTACAACAAAAAGAAACTCTTCATCCCCACTCTTTCCCTTCTCAAGTGAGCAAAACAAAATAAGAGTTTAGTGTGACGAGAATATACAATAATATTTGTATTAGTTAGTATCACAGCGCAGAAACTAGTATAACATCTGTATTCACGACCCCACCAACCTTTATCCTCCTCCTATCTATCTGTTCTGTTGTTTCAGAGTGAATGTTTTCACATCGAAGAATGGAGATGGACTGGTGGACTCAACGAGTTAATCACTGTGATGAGTCTCGTGTAATGCGGAAGCTGACTCCGTCTTTTAGATGGCTTACTGCTGTTGGCCACAACCATTTCAACATGTTTGGACCAAACACCTGAGAAGACAACCTCCTTCATTCGTACATTCATAGGTCCAAACAGATGAATTATAAGATGATAACTGTCATCTACTAACCGATGTCACGTTCTTGTAAAACCCGAGGTCAAATGGATGGCGATAGCTCTGCCCAGACTTCCTCGCTAACCATGCTCCTCGAACTCCTTCATAGTACTACAGAAATAAATTCACTCGATCACTCAAACAATGAATGATATATTCTTATAAAAAGAAAATAAATAAGTAGTAGAGGGATTTACCTCTATGGTTGTCATGTTCTGGGATAGGAGGTAGATATGCCAACCTAGTAACGTACCAAGTGTAAAAGTCAGTCCAGTCACAGGTACGCCACATATAACCTGAGATGCATTTATCAAACTAGTCTCAAATTGGATACAAAACCTTCACAGAAAAAGCAACTACTTCTCAAAAGAAAGCAATTTCGGTAACGTACGTAAGTTAGTTTTATCAAATGCGGATTCCCAAAGTGCCACTCCTTTTGGATTACAGACATAAACATAATGACCTGCACAGCCAGATATATCGATGATACTGCCAGATATAATTCAAGATCACCAACGGTATCTTATATATATAAATAAAATGTTAGATGGAGAGTCTCATACCATGGAATACATGCTTCCAATAGTGGCAAATAAGACAAGAACAAAGAAGGCCTTGTAGTTCCAATAGCCAACACAATTGTTTATCCATATACAGTGATGATCCTGAAACCAAGTTGCTAATTAATCTGACTGAGAATAATGTGAAGAAAAAAAATAGACTTCTTGGAGAAGGGATGGATCTCACAGCTTACCATTCTCAACACACATCTTCTACAGACTCGGCAGTGGTGACATCTTGGAGGTTTGTACGTAGAGCAAGTCTCACATTTCCTTGGTAAGACCTACCAAAAGAGAACGTCATACAAAATCATCATGTCTCTAAGTGGGAGGGAGAAAAATATAGGCGTAAAATTGACAAACCGATCGGGTGTTGGTGTCTACATAGGAAAATGACAAAGGACACACCAACACCCCACAAACAGTACTTCTATCGAGATCAGCTTAGGGGATTAAGTGATGACGAGATAAGTTATAGTTCACGTGATATATTTGTCATAATTAAATTTTTTTAATCTCAATTAAACAAATTTTATATATTCAGCTAATTTGTAACCCCTACGGATTCCCAAGAATCCAAAACATCTCGGATATTTGCATGGAGTTGTCAAATTTTAGCTTGTTATGCTTATCACTGATCCACTTCAACATTGTTCAGTAGCATATGACAAATAGAGTCTATCGCCAATTCGACTTACCACAACCTATCTCCCTAATGATGCACAGAGAACCATGAATATGAGTGTCAGAATATAATAAACATACAAACACCTAAATACACATATTTAAATTATCTTTTGGAGTGATTGCCTTTTGCAGAAGCGAAAACAGATATGTCTAAAGTTAGGATCACGATCAGACTGATGGAAGGACCCACCATGATTTAACGAACAATGACTTATACCACCACAGCTACTGACCTCTGTCTAAATTGTAGAGCATAGGAGTTTCTCTACTCTAAGCTAGAGTGAGAATATTATCATCAAATTTTCCAACCATGAGCACCCATATATATAGTCATACATAGAAGGAATGATTTGTGTTAGTATCCAATGTTGGGCTTATTAGAATTAACTTTCACTAATGAATGATTCAGTCTCAAAAAACCAACAATGAGGAACATCTATGGTGGGGGTAGAGATGAGGACCATGATGCGAGTCCATCTCGAGGTAGGGTGCGGGATAAAAGTCTAGATATAGGGCCTAATTGAAAACATTAGTTTTATTTTGTATTTATTTTAACTTTGGATGCATATTAATTGATTACTTATAAAATTTACTTTGATTATTTGATGAATGAATTTACTTGTTTTTTGTTTTTTTGGGATAATTTTCCATGTAAAATAACTGTTTAAAAACTTATCTTAAATTGATACTTAACATTGTTCTGTACATTCGTATAGAATTTTAATTTGTTTATCAATTCAATCTATTTTTTAAAAAAACAATGGGAGATATTACTAAAAAGCGACATTTCTACACTATATGGATTTAAGGTACCTAAAAGACATTTTTGAAAGAAAATATTTATTTCATAGACTTTAATTATTTTTGGAAAGATTAGGTTGAATGCACAAACAGAGTAAAAGTATCCGTTTATAATTACCTTTCTATAAAAGTTACTTAAATATATGAACTTATGAAATTTTTTTAAAAATAATAATTTTAACCCAACCCGTTTTTGGTAGTCCCGAGTAGAGTTAAAATTATATGTCCATTAGTTTCTTGACGATAACTGTGAAACTTATTTGCTCGCGACTGTCAATCGCGGTTATAATTAAGACAATTCCTACCCGCAAATGAGATTCAAGTTTAAGATTATTTTCGCAAATAATATTCGAAAACAGACATTTTGGTATTTGGTTATCAAATGAGGATTGGGGCTATTTTGGAAAAACAAAACAAGAATTTGCAGATGATGTTACTTAGATTCAGTAATGAAAAATGATTTGATGTTATACTGAGCAATAATTTTGGTATATAAGATCAGGAATCCAAACTCAAATTAATACAGCTTAAGCTCATTAAAGAAAAAACAAACTAACAAAGGAATATCCAAGTCTCAAACAAACATTAATCTAAAGATTCTAAACATTTTGAACTGAGCATCAATCAAGGCACAAAATTTTCAATATACTTAAACAAAGTAGATGAAAGATCTTAAAATGTAAATGAAATTATTTGAATACAGTTCTCTCAAAAGGCAAAGTGAAGAGAGGAATACAAAACACTCCCTTATCACATTTCATTTCATTTTCATATTGGAAGATGAACTCGGGCTCGGTCCTTTAAGCATAAGTACCGAAATTTCAAGCTCAGACATTTTTTTGGAAAAAAACTCGTCCCGCCCGTTCCAAGCTCACATATACCATTCCAGCAACCAAATATTGAAATTTCATATTCCATTCCATTTCAATCCATCAACCAAATAACATCATATTATTATCTACTATTCTCTATTCTTATTCCCTATTCTCTATTCATTATTTCGTATTTCACCAACCAAACACACCGTAAAGGTTTGAACAAGACAAACATTTCTACAACTACTATTTTGAAGGATCATTCTTTTATAGAGAAAAAGTCAAGGAAAAATACACTGTTCATCATTCTGTTTCCTTCTAATGCCATCCCTCCAAACAGAAGTACGGAGATTTGGAGGTAAAACAAATCCCTCTAAATATCTTCCAATCCCATCCCTATCCGACTAGAAAGAGCTTTGTTTCCACTCCCTTTTCAAATCATGTTAAAATTGTTGTTTCTGCAGCAACTAAATCTTAATTTTATTTATCACATTGTAAACAAGAAAGGCCTGAAAATAATAACCTTGTCGTCCAAATTGCAATGTATAGTTTAAGCTATTAATTCCGGTTAGAGTCGGCTAGAAGATCAAGCTACTACTACATAACAATCATTAGTTTCAATGTATGAATTGTGAGATTCTAAATAATGCCGGACTCCAAGTTACGAAATCAACTGATCCATGAAATTTTAAATAACACAATAGAGAGTAGAATGCAATTAAATGCAACAAAGAGAAACGGAAGCAAAGTAAGCACTACTTACGTTTCTCTTCGATGATTCTTGGTGATCTGAAACCTCACCGTCTTCAGCATCAGGCACGTAGGAAGAAGGAACATGACCAGGGTCAGTGAGGACGCAAACTAAGAAAGAGAAGACGCAAAAACCTATCAAAAAAGTAAAGATGGCGATATTCAATGATCCAGCTGAGCTCTGGAGGCCGATCCAATCGGCTAAGAACACGAACAAGGTGACGTAGTACACGAAACCCATTGCCAGAAACACCATGCAGACTGGGATGGATCGAAACCTCTTCCACTTTATCATGGTGAAAAAGATCTTTTGTAAGAAGAAATCCGGGAGGATCTCTACCGAGTACCGACACAGTTCTCAGGAAGATAGCATTTTCTTCGATTGATCGCGTGAAGAACTCTTTGTTCGTGATGGCCCCGAGTTTAGGGCACAACAGAATATACCTTCGTGATGAGCCCGGGCCCGATACGCATGTACACCAACTAACATGGGTTATTGAGTTAGTTTTGAGTTCGATAGAGTACGGGTTAGACCTATCAATTATATCATTATATGGACCCAACTCCAAACGGGATTCGAGTCAACAAAATAAAATAGAGTGATAGGTTACTTTTGGATGACTTGTCTAAAGAATTTTCAGTAAGTCGCAATCTTTCGATTCTTCCATTTTTCTTAAATCTTGGACATTGGAATTCTCATTCGTTTGTGGACGAACATGACATGGAGAATTGGGAAGACTCAAGCATGGCGATGGTAATGGCTCCAGACACCAATAGCCAACACACTGACATTTCCACAGATGTTGATGACAGAACCTATCAAGTTTGTTGCTGAGCGAGAAGACGAGAGAGAAGCATCGATTTGGAAATTTGTTTTCTTGTATTTTAATGTTTGATGAAGGGATGAGTACATATACAATGAAAATAAGCCTAACAGATTTAATTCTATCTATAACTAATCTCAACAGATAAAACCAAACTAATTCTAATAGATAGACTACTATCTCTAAGACCCCTTTCAAGTTGGAGCAGAGGAGTAAATGTTGAAGAGACCCAACTTGGCAGTGAGGATACTGAATTCTGGTTGTAAAGACTTTGTAAATATGTACGCTAGTTGATGGTGAGTATGAAGGTAAAATAGTCAAAATGCCTCTTGCACTTTGGTGCGTACAAAATGAGAGTCAACTTCTATATGTTTGTTCGTTCATGAAAAACTGGATTGTTTGCAATGTGTATTGTTGCTTGATTGTCACAAAATAAGGAGGAGAGAGGTACGGGTTGTTGAAAGCTTTGGAGAAGGAATGCGATTCAAGTGCCGGTGCCTAGTGCTATGACACGATATTCTGCTTCGGCAGATGAGCGACTGACCGTAGCTTGCTTTTTTTTTTTACTTCCACCAGATTAGGTAGTTTCCAAGGAAAATGCAAAATCCAGAGACTGAACGATGTGACTCTGGTCATGCAGCGTAATTAGACTCGACGAAGTCTCTTACTTGTGGTGGGTTGTTTAAAGGGAAGAAGAACCCAAGTCCTTGTGCTTACTTTAGATGGCCAAGTAAATGTCTGGCGACTTGGAGATATGGAGTGCGTGGAGTGGAGACAATTTGACTTAAATTGTGCACAACATATACAATGTCAGGTCTGGTATGAGTGAGGTAGAGGAAGCGCCCAATGATTCTTCTATATTGTTGGGGATCGACGAGCAATTCCCCTTATGTGGTGGTAAGCTTTGCCGAAGATATGGGCAAAGCAGAGGATTTGATGTCAAGGCATCCAGAGTCATTCAACAATTGGAGAGTGTATTGACTTTGATTTACGGTGATTCCTGATTGGTTTCAGGTGATTTCAAAACCTAAAAAAACTCGCAAAGGACCAAGGTCCTTGAAATAGAAATGTCATTGTAGGTGGCTCTTCACGCGGTTGATCTCGTTGATGTCCTTTCCTACAAATATGATGTCATCAATGTACACGACTAATGCCATGAAAGAGGTGACGGTTCCTTTCATGAAGGAGAGTGGTCTGCATGACTTTGTAGAAAACCGATTTGAAGATGTTTGACGAAGACCATATAGTGATCTGCGTAATTTGCATACTGTGCCTTGTTGTTGTAGGTAACCTGAAGGCAACTCCATATATACTTCTTCACTGAGGGTGCCCTTTAAAAAGACATTACTTACGTCCAATTGTATTAGATGTCAACTATGCATTGTTGCTAGATAAAGTAGAACCCTGAAGGAAACTAATTTTGCAACAGGCGAAAAGGTATCAATGAAACCAATGCCTTAAACTTGCGTGAATCCCTTTGCGACCATGTTAGTCTTTATTCGTTCTATGTTTCCAGCTGGTTGATATTTAATGCGATAAACCCATTTGCAAGCAATTAGGCGTTTTTTTCGGTGGGAAAGGGGAGAATTGTCCATATGTTATGAACCTCTAGTGGAGTAAGTTCGTCCTACATTGCCTTTCGCTATTCAAAATATTTCATTGCTTGGTGATAAAATCGTGGCTCATATGTGGAAGATATAACAACAATGTATTGTTTTTAATTGGGGGGAAAGACAACAGGTAGAGACGTAATCTTGAATGGGGTATCGACATGTATATGCAGAGGTTAAGTGATCCTGCAGATGAGTCGGTGGTCGAGTGGTTTGAGTTCTTCGCCAAATAGTGGGAATTGGTAGAGGCGAGAAGACGAGAGAGAAGCATCGATTTGGAAATTTGTTTTCTTGTATTTTAATGTTTGATGAAGGGATGAGTACATATACAATGAAAATAAGCCTAACAGATTTAATTCTATCTATAACTAATCTCAACAGATAAAACCAAACTAATTCTAATAGATAGACTACTATCTCTAAGACCCCTTTCAAGTTGGAGCAGAGGAGTAAATGTTGAGGAGACCCAGCTTGGCAGTCAGGATACTGAATTCTGGTTGTAAAGACTTTGTAAATATGTACGCTAGTTGATGGTGAGTATGAAGGTAAAATAGTCAAAATGCCTCTTGCACTTTGGTGCGTACAAAATGAGAGTCAACTTCTATATGTTTGTTCGTTCATGAAAAACTGGATTGTTTGCAATGTGTATTGTTGCTTGATTGTCACGAAATAAGGAGGAGTGAGGTACGGGTTGTTGAAAGCTTTGGAGAAGGAATGCGATTCAAGTGCCGGTGCCTAGTGCTATGACACGATATTCTGCTTCGGCAGATGAGCGACTGACCGTAGCTTGCTTTTTTTTTTTACTTCCACCAGATTAGGTAGTTTCCAAGGAAAATGCAAAATCCAGAGACTGAACGATGTGACTCTGGTCATGCAGCGTAATTAGACTCGACGAAGTCTCTTACTTGTGGTGGGTTGTTTAAAGGGAAGAAGAACCCAAGTCCTTGTGCTTACTTTAGATGGCCAAGTAAATGTCTGGCGACTTGGAGATATGGAGTGCGTGGAGTGGAGACAATTTGACTTAAATTGTGCACAACATATACAATGTCAGGTCTGGTATGAGTGAGGTAGAGGAAGCGCCCAATGATTCTTCTATATTGTTGGGGATCGACGAACAATTCCCCTTATGTGGTGGTAAGCTTTGCCGAAGATATGGGCAAAGCAGAGGATTTGATGTCAAGGCATCCAGAGTCATTCAACAATTGGAGAGTGTATTGACTTTGATTTACGGTGATTCCTGATTGGTTTCAGGTGATTTCAAAACCTAAAAAAACTCGCAAAGGACCAAGGTCCTTGAAATAGAAATGTCATTGTAGGTGGCTCTTCACGCGGTTGATCTCGTTGATGTCCTTTCCTACAAATATGATGTCATCAATGTACACGACTAATGCCATGAAAGAGGTGACGGTTCCTTTCATGAAGGAGAGTGGTCTGCATGACTTTGTAGAAAACCGATTTGAAGATGTTTGACGAAGACCATATAGTGATCTGCGTAATTTGCATACTGTGCCTTGTTGTTGTAGGTAACCTGAAGGCAACTCCATATATACTTCTTCACTGAGGGTGCCCTTTAAAAAGACATTACTTACGTCCAATTGTATTAGATGTCAACTATGCATTGTTGCTAGATAAAGTAGAACCCTGAAGGAAACTAATTTTGCAACAGGCGAAAAGGTATCAATGAAACCAATGCCTTAAACTTGCGTGAATCCCTTTGCGACCATGTTAGTCTTTATTCGTTCTATGTTTCCAGCTGGTTGATATTTAATGCGATAAACCCATGTGCAAGCAATTGGGCGTTTTTTCGGTGGGAAAGGGGAGAATTGTCCATATGTTATGAACCTCTAGTGGAGTAAGTTCGTCCTACATTGCCTTTCACTATTCAAAATATCTCATTGCTTGGTGATAAAATCGTGGCTCATATGTGGAAGATATAACAACAATGTATTGTTTTTAATTGGGGGGAAAGACAACAGGTAGAGACGTAATCTTGAATGGGGTATCGACATGTATATGCAGAGGTTAAGTGATCCTGCAGATGAGTCGGTGGTCGAGTGGTTTGAGTTCTTCGCCAAATAGTGGGAATTGGTAGAGGCGAGAAGACGAGAGAGAAGCATCGATTTGGAAATTTGTTTTCTTGTATTTTAATGTTTGATGAAGGGATGAGTACATATACAATGAAAATAAGCCTAACAGATTTAATTCTATCTATAACTAATCTCAACAGATAAAACCAAACTAATTCTAATAGATAGACTACTATCTCTAAGACCCCTTTCAAGTTGGAGCAGAGGAGTAAATGTTGAGGAGACCCAGCTTGGCAGTCAGGATACTGAATTCTGGTTGTAAAGACTTTGTAAATATGTACGCTAGTTGATGGTGAGTATGAAGGTAAAATAGTCAAAATGCCTCTTGCACTTTGGTGCGTACAAAATGAGAGTCAACTTCTATATGTTTGTTCGTTCATGAAAAACTGGATTGTTTGCAATGTGTATTGTTGCTTGATTGTCACAAAATAAGGAGGAGTGAGGTACGGGTTGTTGAAAGCTTTGGAGAAGGAATGCGATTCAAGTGCCGGTGCCTAGTGCTATGACACGATATTCTGCTTCGGCAGATGAGCGACTGACCGTAGCTTGCTTTTTTTTTTTTACTTCCACCAGATTAGGTAGTTTCCAAGGAAAATGCAAAATCCAGAGACTGAACGATGTGACTCTGGTCATGCAGCGTAATTAGACTCGACGAAGTCTCTTACTTGTGGTGGGTTGTTTAAAGGGAAGAAGAACCCAAGTCCTTGTGCTTACTTTAGATGGCCAAGTAAATGTCTGGCGACTTGGAGATATGGAGTGCGTGGAGTGGAGACAATTTGACTTAAATTGTGCACAACATATACAATGTCAGGTCTGGTATGAGTGAGGTAGAGGAAGCGCCCAATGATTCTTCTATATTGTTGGGGATCGACGAACAATTCCCCTTATGTGGTGGTAAGCTTTGCCGAAGATATGGGCAAAGCAGAGGATTTGATGTCAAGGCATCCAGAGTCATTCAACAATTGGAGAGTGTATTGACTTTGATTTACGGTGATTCCTGATTGGTTTCAGGTGATTTCAAAACCTAAAAAAACTCGCAAAGGACCAAGGTCCTTGAAATAGAAATGTCATTGTAGGTGGCTCTTCACGCGGTTGATCTCGTTGATGTCCTTTCCTACAAATATGATGTCATCAATGTACACGACTAATGCCATGAAAGAGGTGACGGTTCCTTTCATGAAGGAGAGTGGTCTGCATGACTTTGTAGAAAACCGATTTGAAGATGTTTGACGAAGACCATATAGTGATCTGCGTAATTTGCATACTATGCCTTGTTGTTGTAGGTAACTTGAAGGCAACTCCATATATACTTCTTCACTGAGGGTGCCCTTTAAAAAGACATTACTTACGTCCAATTGTATTAGATGTCAACTATGCATTGTTGCTAGATAAAGTAGAACCCTGAAGGAAACTAATTTTGCAACAGGCGAAAAGGTATCAATGAAACCAATGCCTTAAACTTGCGTGAATCCCTTTGCGACCATGTTAGTCTTTATTCGTTCTATGTTTCCAGCTGGTTGATATTTAATGCGATAAACCCATTTTCAAGCAATTGGGCGTTTTTTCGGTGGGAAAGGGGAGAATTGTCCATATGTTATGAACCTCTAGTGGAGTAAGTTCGTCCTACATTGCCTTTCACTATTCAAAATATCTCATTGCTTGGTGATAAAATCGTGGCTCATATGTGGAAGATATAACAACAATGTATTGTTTTTAATTGGGGGGAAAGACAACAGGTAGAGACGTAATCTTGAATGGGGTATCGACATGTATATGCAGAGGTTAAGTGATCCTGCAGATGAGTCGGTGGTCGAGTGGTTTGAGTTCTTCGCCAAATAGTGGGAATTAGTAGAGGCGAGAAGACGAGAGAGAAGCATCGATTTGGAAATTTGTTTTCTTGTATTTTAATGTTTGATGAAGGGATGAGTACATATACAATGAAAATAAGCCTAACAGATTTAATTCTATCTATAACTAATCTCAACAGATAAAACCAAACTAATTCTAATAGATAGACTACTATCTCTAAGACCCCTTTCAAGTTGGAGCAGAGGAGTAAATGTTGAGGAGACCCAGCTTGGCAGTCAGGATACTGAATTCTGGTTGTAAAGACTTTGTAAATATGTACGCTAGTTGATGGTGAGTATGAAGGTAAAATAGTCAAAATGCCTGTTGCACTTTGGTGCGTACAAAATGAGAGTCAACTTCTATATGTTTGTTCGTTCATGAAAAACTGGATTGTTTGCAATGTGTATTGTTGCTTGATTGTCACAAAATAAGGAGGAGTGAGGTACGGGTTGTTGAAAGCTTTGGAGAAGGAATGCGATTCAAGTGCCGGTGCCTAGTGCTATGACACGATATTCTGCTTCGGCAGATGAGCGACTGACCGTAGCTTGCTTTTTTTTTTTTTACTTCCACCAGATTAGGTAGTTTCCAAGGAAAATGCAAAATCCAGAGACTGAACGATGTGACTCTGGTCATGCAGCGTAATTAGACTCGACGAAGTCTCTTACTTGTGGTGAGTTGTTTAAAGGGAAGAAGAACTCAAGTCCTTGTGCTTACTTTAGATGGCCAAGTAAATGTCTGGCGACTTGGAGATATGGAGTGCGTGGAGTGGAGACAATTTGACTTAAATTGTGCACAACATATACAATGTCAGGTCTGGTATGAGTGAGGTAGAGGAAGCGCCCAATGATTCTTCTATATTGTTGGGGATCGACGAACAATTCCCCTTATGTGGTGGTAAGCTTTGCCGAAGATATGGGCAAAGCAGAGGATTTGATGTCAAGGCATCCAGAGTCATTCAACAATTGGAGAGTGTATTGACTTTGATTTACGGTGATTCCTGATTGGTTTCAGGTGATTTCAAAACCTAAAAAAACTCGCAAAGGACCAAGGTCCTTGAAATAGAAATGTCATTGTAGGTGGCTCTTCACACGGTTGATCTCGTTGATGTCCTTTCCTACAAATATGATGTCATCAATGTACACGACTAATGCCATGAAAGAGGTGACGGTTCCTTTCATGAAGGAGAGTGGTCTGCATGACTTTGTAGAAAACCGATTTGAAGATGTTTGACGAAGACCATATAGTGATCTGCGTAATTTGCATACTATGCCTTGTTGTTGTAGGTAACCTGAAGGCAACTCCATATATACTTCTTCACTGAGGGTGCCCTTTAAAAAGACATTACTTACGTCCAATTGTATTAGATGTCAACTATGCATTGTTGCTAGATAAAGTAGAACCCTGAAGGAAACTAATTTTGCAACAGGCGAAAAGGTATCAATGAAACCAATGCCTTAAACTTGCGTGAATCCCTTTGCGACCATGTTAGTCTTTATTCGTTCTATGTTTCCAGCTGGTTGATATTTAATGCGATAAACCCATTTGCAAGCAATTGGGCGTTTTTTCGGTGGGAAAGGGGAGAATTGTCCATATGTTTTGAACCTCTAGTGGAGTAAGTTCGTCCTACATTGCCTTTCACTATTCAAAATATCTCATTGCTTGGTGATAAAATCGTGGCTCATATGTGGAAGATATAACAACAATGTATTGTTTTTAATTGGGGGGAAAGACAACAGGTAGAGACGTAATCTTGAATGGGGTATCGACATGTATATGCAGAGGTTAAGTGATCCTGCAGATGAGTCGGTGGTCGAGTGGTTTGAGTTCTTCGCCAAATAGTGGGAATTGGTAGAGGCGAGAAGACGAGAGAGAAGCATCGATTTGGAAATTTGTTTTCTTGTATTTTAATGTTTGATGAAGGGATGAGTACATATACAATGAAAATAAGCCTAACAGATTTAATTCTATCTATAACTAATCTCAACAGATAAAACCAAACTAATTCTAATAGATAGACTACTATCTCTAAGACCCCTTTCAAGTTGGAGCAGAGGAGTAAATGTTGAGGAGACCCAGCTTGGCAGTCAGGATACTGAATTCTGGTTGTAAAGACTTTGTAAATATGTACGCTAGTTGATGGTGAGTATGAAGGTAAAATAGTCAAAATGCCTCTTGCACTTTGGTGCGTACAAAATGAGAGTCAACTTCTATATGTTTGTTCGTTCATGAAAAACTGGATTGTTTGCAATGTGTATTGTTGCTTGATTGTCACAAAATAAGGAGGAGTGAGGTACGGGTTGTTGAAAGCTTTGGAGAAGGAATGCGATTCAAGTGCCGGTGCCTAGTGCTATGACACGATATTCTGCTTCGGCAGATGAGCGACTGACCGTAGCTTGCTTTTTTTTTTTTTACTTCCACCAGATTAGGTAGTTTCCAAGGAAAATGCAAAATCCAGAGACTGAACGATGTGACTCTGGTCATGCAGCGTAATTAGACTCGACGAAGTCTCTTACTTTTGGTGGGTTGTTTAAAGGGAAGAAGAACCCAAGTCCTTGTGCTTACTTTAGATGGCCAAGTAAATGTCTGGCGACTTGGAGGTATGGAGTGCGTGGAGTGGAGACAATTTGACTTAAATTGTGCACAACATATACAATGTCAGGTCTGGTATGAGTGAGGTAGAGGAAGCGCCCAATGATTCTTCTATATTGTTGGGGATCGACGAACAATTCCCCTTATGTGGTGGTAAGCTTTGCCGAAGATATGGGCAAAGCAGAGGATTTGATGTCAAGGCATTCAGAGTCATTCAACAATTGGAGAGTGTATTGACTTTGATTTACGGTGATTCCTGATTGGTTTCAGGTGATTTCAAAACCTAAAACAACTCGCAAAGGACCAAGGTCCTTGAAATAGAAATGTCATTGTAGGTGGCTCTTCACGCGGTTGATCTCGTTGATGTCCTTTCCTACAAATATGATGTCATCAATGTACACGACTAATGCCATGAAAGAGGTGACGGTTCCTTTCATGAAGGAGAGTGGTCTGCATGACTTTGTAGAAAACCGATTTGAAGATGTTTGACGAAGACCATATAGTGATCTGCGTAATTTGCATACTGTGCCTTGTTGTTGTAGGTAACCTGAAGGCAACTCCATATATACTTCTTCACTGAGGGTGCCCTTTAAAATGACATTACTTACGTCCAATTGTATTAGATGTCAACTATGCATTGTTGCTAGATAAAGTAGAACCCTGAAGGAAACTAATTTTGCAACAGGCGAAAAGGTATCAATGAAACCAATGCCTTAAACTTGCGTGAATCCCTTTGCGACCATGTTAGTCTTTATTCGTTCTATGTTTCCAGCTGGTTGATATTTAATGCGATAAACCCATTTGCAAGCAATTGGGCGTTTTTTCGGTGGGAAAGGGGAGAATTGTCCATATGTTATGAACCTCTAGTGGAGTAAGTTCGTCCTACATTGCCTTTCACTATTCAAAATATCTCATTGCTTGGTGATAAAATCGTGGCTCATATGTGGAAGATATAACAACAATGTATTGTTTTTAATTGGGGGGAAAGACAACAGGTAGAGACGTAATCTTGAATGGGGTATCGACATGTATATGCAGAGGTTAAGTGATCCTGCAGATGAGTCGGTGGTCGAGTGGTTTGAGTTCTTCGCCAAATAGTGGGAATTGGTAGAGGCGAGAAGACGAGAGAGAAGCATCGATTTGGAAATTTGTTTTCTTGTATTTTAATGTTTGATGAAGGGATGAGTACATATACAATGAAAATAAGCCTAACAGATTTAATTCTATCTATAACTAATCTCAACAGATAAAACCAAACTAATTCTAATAGATAGACTACTATCTCTAAGACCCCTTTCAAGTTGGAGCAGAGGAGTAAATGTTGAGGAGACCCAGCTTGGCAGTCAGGATACTGAATTCTGGTTGTAAAGACTTTGTAAATATGTACGCTAGTTGATGGTGAGTATGAAGGTAAAATAGTCAAAATGCCTGTTGCACTTTGGTGCGTACAAAATGAGAGTCAACTTCTATATGTTTGTTCGTTCATGAAAAACTGGATTGTTTGCAATGTGTATTGTTGCTTGATTGTCACAAAATAAGGAGGAGTGAGGTACGGGTTGTTGAAAGCTTT
The DNA here is from genome assembly GCA_946814005.1 of Chamaenerion angustifolium. NCBI lineage: Eukaryota > Viridiplantae > Streptophyta > Magnoliopsida > Myrtales > Onagraceae > Chamaenerion > Chamaenerion angustifolium. The sequence goes on along the minus strand of OX328278.1, from coordinate 8,102,897 downwards.
GGAGAAGGAATGCGATTCAAGTGCCGGTGCCTAGTGCTATGACACGATATTCTGCTTCGGCAGATGAGCGACTGACCGTAGCTTGCTTTTTTTTTTTTTACTTCCACCAGATTAGGTAGTTTCCAAGGAAAATGCAAAATCCAGAGACTGAACGATGTGACTCTGGTCATGCAGCGTAATTAGACTCGACGAAGTCTCTTACTTGTGGTGAGTTGTTTAAAGGGAAGAAGAACTCAAGTCCTTGTGCTTACTTTAGATGGCCAAGTAAATGTCTGGCGACTTGGAGATATGGAGTGCGTGGAGTGGAGACAATTTGACTTAAATTGTGCACAACATATACAATGTCAGGTCTGGTATGAGTGAGGTAGAGGAAGCGCCTAATGATTCTTCTATATTGTTGGGGATCGACGAACAATTCCCCTTATGTGGTGGTAAGCTTTGCCGAAGATATGGGCAAAGCAGAGGATTTGATGTCAAGGCATCCAGAGTCATTCAACAATTGGAGAGTGTATTGACTTTGATTTACGGTGATTCCTGATTGGTTTCAGGTGATTTCAAAACCTAAAAAAACTCGCAAAGGACCAAGGTCCTTGAAATAGAAATGTCATTGTAGGTGGCTCTTCACGCGGTTGATCTCGTTGATGTCCTTTCCTACAAATATGATGTCATCAATGTACACGACTAATGCCATGAAAGAGGTGACGGTTCCTTTCATGAAGGAGAGTGGTCTGCATGACTTTGTAGAAAACCGATTTGAAGATGTTTGACGAAGACCATATAGTGATCTGCGTAATTTGCATACTATGCCTTGTTGTTGTAGGTAACCTGAAGGCAACTCCATATATACTTCTTCACTGAGGGTGCCCTTTAAAAAGACATTACTTACGTCCAATTGTATTAGATGTCAACTATGCATTGTTGCTAGATAAAGTAGAACCCTGAAGGAAACTAATTTTGCAACAGGCGAAAAGGTATCAATGAAACCAATGCCTTAAACTTGCGTGAATCCCTTTGCGACCATGTTAGTCTTTATTCGTTCTATGTTTCCAGCTGGTTGATATTTAATGCGATAAACCCATTTGCAAGCAATTAGGCGTTTTTTTCGGTGGGAAAGGGGAGAATTGTCCATATGTTATGAACCTCTAGTGGAGTAAGTTCGTCCTACATTGCCTTTCGCTATTCAAAATATCTCATTGCTTGGTGATAAAATCGTGGCTCATATGTGGAAGATATAACAACAATGTATTGTTTTTAATTGGGGGGAAAGACAACAGGTAGAGACGTAATCTTGAATGGGGTATCGACATTTATATGCAGAGGTTAAGTGATCCTGCAGATGAGTCGGTGGTCGAGTGGTTTGAGTTCTTCGCCAAATAGTGGGAATTGGTAGAGGCGAGAAGACGAGAGAGAAGCATCGATTTGGAAATTTGTTTTCTTGTATTTTAATGTTTGATGAAGGGATGAGTACATATACAATGAAAATAAGCCTAACAGATTTAATTCTATCTATAACTAATCTCAACAGATAAAACCAAACTAATTCTAATAGATAGACTACTATCTCTAAGACCCCTTTCAAGTTGGAGCAGAGGAGTAAATGTTGAGGAGACCCAGCTTGGCAGTCAGGATACTGAATTCTGGTTGTAAAGACTTTGTAAATATGTACGCTAGTTGATGGTGAGTATGAAGGTAAAATAGTCAAAATGCCTCTTGCACTTTGGTGCGTACAAAATGAGAGTCAACTTCTATATGTTTGTTCGTTCATGAAAAACTGGATTGTTTGCAATGTGTATTGTTGCTTGATTGTCACAAAATAAGGAGGAGTGAGGTACGGGTTGTTGAAAGCTTTGGAGAAGGAATGCGATTCAAGTGCCGGTGCCTAGTGCTATGACACGATATTCTGCTTCGGCAGATGAGCGACTGACCGTAGCTTGCTTTTTTTTCTTTTTACTTCCACCAGATTAGGTAGTTTCCAAAGAAAATGCAAAATCCAGAGACTGAACGATGTGACTCTGGTCATGCAGCGTAATTAGACTCGACGAAGTCTCTTACTTGTGGTGGATTGTTTAAAGGGAAGAAGAACCCAAGTCCTTGTGCTTACTTTAGATGGCCAAGTAAATGTATGGCGACTTGGAGATATGGAGTGCGTGGAGTGGAGACAATTTGACTTAAATTGTGCACAACATATACAATGTCAGGTCTGGTATGAGTGAGGTAGAGGAAGCGCCCAATGATTCTTCTATATTGTTGGGGATCGACGAACAATTCCCCTTATGTGGTGGTAAGCTTTGCCGAAGATATGGGCAAAGCAGAGGATTTGATGTCAAGGCATCCAGAGTCATTCAACAATTGGAGAGTGTATTGACTTTGATTTACGGTGATTCCTGATTGGTTTCAGGTGATTTCAAAACCTAAAAAAACTCGCAAAGGACCAAGGTCCTTGAAATAGAAATGTCATTGTAGGTGGCTCTTCACGCGGTTGATCTCGTTGATGTCCTATCCTACAAATATGATGTCATCAATGTACACGACTAATGCCATGAAAGAGGTGACGGTTCCTTTCATGAAGGAGAGTGGTCTGCATGACTTTGTAGAAAACCGATTTGAAGATGTTTGACGAAGACCATATAGTGATCTGCGTAATTTGCATACTGTGCCTTGTTGTTGTAGGTAACCTGAAGGCAACTCCATATATACTTCTTCACTGAGGGTGCCCTTTAAAAAGACATTACTTACGTCCAATTGTATTAGATGTCAACTATGCATTGTTGCTAGATAAAGTAGAACCCTGAAGGAAACTAATTTTGCAACAGGCGAAAAGGTATCAATGAAACCAATGCCTTAAACTTGCGTGAATCCCTTTGCGACCATGTTAGTCTTTATTCGTTCTATGTTTCCAGCTGGTTGATATTTAATGCGATAAACCCATTTGCAAGCAATTGGGCGTTTTTTCGGTGGGAAAGGGGAGAATTGTCCATATGTTATGAACCTCTAGTGGAGTAAGTTCGTCCTACATTGCCTTTCACTATTCAAAATATCTCATTGCTTGGTGATAAAATCGTGGCTCATATGTGGAAGATATAACAACAATGTATTGTTTTTAATTGGGGGGAAAGACAACAGGTAGAGACGTAATCTTGAATGGGGTATCGACATGTATATGCAGAGGTTAAGTGATCCTGCAGATGAGTCGGTGGTCGAGTGGTTTGAGTTCTTCGCCAAATAGTGGGAATTGGTAGAGGCGAGAAGACGAGAGAGAAGCATCGATTTGGAAATTTGTTTTCTTGTATTTTAATGTTTGATGAAGGGATGAGTACATATACAATGAAAATAAGCCTAACAGATTTAATTCTATCTATAACTAATCTCAACAGATAAAACCAAACTAATTCTAATAGATAGACTACTATCTCTAAGACCCCTTTCAAGTTGGAGCAGAGGAGTAAATGTTGAGGAGACCCAGCTTGGCAGTCAGGATACTGAATTCTGGTTGTAAAGACTTTGTAAATATGTACGCTAGTTGATGGTGAGTATGAAGGTAAAATAGTCAAAATGCCTCTTGCACTTTGGTGCGTACAAAATGAGAGTCAACTTCTATATGTTTGTTCGTTCATGAAAAACTGGATTGTTTGCAATGTGTATTGTTGCTTGATTGTCACAAAATAAGGAGGAGTGAGGTACGGGTTGTTGAAAGCTTTGGAGAAGGAATGCGATTCAAGTGTCGGTGCCTAGTGCTATGACACGATATTCTGCTTCGGCAGATGAGCGACTGACCGTAGCTTGCTTTTTTTTTTTTACTTCCACCAGATTAGGTAGTTTCCAAGGAAAATGCAAAATCCAGAGACTGAACGATGTGACTCTGGTCATGCAGCGTAATTAGACTCGACGAAGTCTCTTACTTGTGGTGGGTTGTTTAAAGGGAAGAAGAACCCAAGTCCTTGTGCTTACTTTAGATGGCCAAGTAAATGTCTGGCGACTTGGAGATATGGAGTGCGTGGAGTGGAGACAATTTGACTTAAATTGTGCACAACATATACAATGTCAGGTCTGGTATGAGTGAGGTAGAGGAAGCGCCCAATGATTCTTCTATATTGTTGGGGATCGACGAACAATTCCCCTTATGTGGTGGTAAGCTTTGCCGAAGATATGGGCAAAGCAGAGGATTTGATGTCAAGGCATCCAGAGTCATTCAACAATTGGAGAGTGTATTGACTTTGATTTACGGTGATTCCTGATTGGTTTCAGGTGATTTCAAAACCTAAAAAAACTCGCAAAGGACCAAGGTCCTTGAAATAGAAATGTCATTGTAGGTGGCTCTTCACGCGGTTGATCTCGTTGATGTCCTTTCCTACAAATATGATGTCATCAATGTACACGACTAATGCCATGAAAGAGGTGACGGTTCCTTTCATGAAGGAGAGTGGTCTGCATGACTTTGTAGAAAACCGATTTGAAGATGTTTGACGAAGACCATATAGTGATCTGCGTAATTTGCATACTGTGCCTTGTTGTTGTAGGTAACCTGAAGGCAACTCCATATATACTTCTTCACTGAGGGTGCCCTTTAAAATGACATTACTTACGTCCAATTGTATTAGATGTCAACTATGCATTGTTGCTAGATAAAGTAGAACCCTGAAGGAAACTAATTTTGCAACAGGCGAAAAGGTATCAATGAAACCAATGCCTTAAACTTGCGTGAATCCCTTTGCGACCATGTTAGTCTTTATTCGTTCTATGTTTCCAGCTGGTTGATATTTAATGCGATAAACCCATTTGCAAGCAATTGGGCGTTTTTTCGGTGGGAAAGGGGAGAATTGTTCATATGTTTTGAACCTCTAGTGGAGTAAGTTCGTCCTACATTGCCTTTCACTATTCAAAATATCTCATTGCTTGGTGATAAAGTCGTGGCTCATATGTGGAAGATATAACAACAATGTATTGTTTTTAATTGGGGGGAAAGACAACAGGTAGAGACGTAATCTTGAATGGGGTATCGACATGTATATGCAGAGGTTAAGTGATCCTGCAGATGAGTCGGTGGTCGAGTGGTTTGAGTTCTTCGCCAAATAGTGGGAATTGGTAGAGGCGAGAAGACGAGAGAGAAGCATCGATTTGGAAATTTGTTTTCTTGTATTTTAATGTTTGATGAAGGGATGAGTACATATACAATGAAAATAAGCCTAACAGATTTAATTCTATCTATAACTAATCTCAACAGATAAAACCAAACTAATTCTAATAGATAGACTACTATCTCTAAGACCCCTTTCAAGTTGGAGCAGAGGAGTAAATGTTGAGGAGACCCAGCTTGGCAGTCAGGATACTGAATTCTGGTTGTAAAGACTTTGTAAATATGTACGCTAGTTGATGGTGAGTATGAAGGTAAAATAGTCAAAATGCCTCTTGCACTTTGGTGCGTACAAAATGAGAGTCAACTTCTATATGTTTGTTCGTTCATGAAAAACTGGATTGTTTGCAATGTGTATTGTTGCTTGATTGTCACAAAATAAGGAGGAGTGAGGTACGGGTTGTTGAAAGCTTTGGAGAAGGAATGCGATTCAAGTGCCGGTGCCTAGTGCTATGACACGATATTCTGCTTCGGCAGATGAGCGACTGACCGTAGCTTGCTTTTTTTTTTTTACTTCCACCAGATTAGGTAGTTTCCAAGGAAAATGCAAAATCCAGAGACTGAACGATGTGACTCTGGTCATGCAGCGTAATTAGACTCGACGAAGTCTCTTACTTGTGGTGGGTTGTTTAAAGGGAAGAAGAACCCAAGTCCTTGTGCTTACTTTAGATGGCCAAGTAAATGTCTTGCGACTTGGAGATATGGAGTGCGTGGAGTGGAGACAATTTGACTTAAATTGTGCACAACATATACAATGTCAGGTCTGGTATGAGTGAGGTAGAGGAAGCGCCCAATGATTCTTCTATATTGTTGGGGATCGACGAACAATTCCCCTTATGTGGTGGTAAGCTTTGCCGAAGATATGGGCAAAGCAGAGGATTTGATGTCAAGGCATTCAGAGTCATTCAACAATTGGAGAGTGTATTGACTTTGATTTACGGTGATTCCTGATTGGTTTCAGGTGATTTCAAAACCTAAAACAACTCGCAAAGGACCAAGGTCCTTGAAATAGAAATGTCATTGTAGGTGGCTCTTCACGCGGTTGATCTCGTTGATGTCCTTTCCTACAAATATGATGTCATCAATGTACACGACTAATGCCATGAAAGAGGTGACGGTTCCTTTCATGAAGGAGAGTGGTCTGCATGACTTTGTAGAAAACCGATTTGAAGATGTTTGACGAAGACCATATAGTGATCTGCGTAATTTGCATACTGTGCCTTGTTGTTGTAGGTAACCTGAAGGCAACTCCATATATACTTCTTCACTGAGGGTGCCCTTTAAAATGACATTACTTACGTCCAATTGTATTAGATGTCAACTATGCATTGTTGCTAGATAAAGTAGAACCCTGAAGGAAACTAATTTTGCAACAGGCGAAAAGGTATCAATGAAACCAATGCCTTAAACTTGCGTGAATCCCTTTGCGACCATGTTAGTCTTTATTCGTTCTATGTTTCCAGCTGGTTGATATTTAATGCGATAAACCCATTTGCAAGCAATTGGGCGTTTTTTCGGTGGGAAAGGGGAGAATTGTCCATATGTTATGAACCTCTAGTGGAGTAAGTTCGTCCTACATTGCCTTTCACTATTCAAAATATCTCATTGCTTGGTGATAAAATCGTGGCTCATATGTGGAAGATATAACAACAATGTATTGTTTTTAATTGGGGGGAAAGACAACAGGTAGAGACGTAATCTTGAATGGGGTATCGACATGTATATGCAGAGGTTAAGTGATCCTGCAGATGAGTCGGTGGTCGAGTGGTTTGAGTTCTTCGCCAAATAGTGGGAATTGGTAGAGGCGAGAAGACGAGAGAGAAGCATCGATTTGGAAATTTGTTTTCTTGTATTTTAATGTTTGATGAAGGGATGAGTACATATACAATGAAAATAAGCCTAACAGATTTAATTCTATCTATAACTAATCTCAACAGATAAAACCAAACTAATTCTAATAGATAGACTACTATCTCTAAGACCCCTTTCAAGTTGGAGCAGAGGAGTAAATGTTGAGGAGACCCAGCTTGGCAGTCAGGATACTGAATTCTGGTTGTAAAGACTTTGTAAATATGTACGCTAGTTGATGGTGAGTATGAAGGTAAAATAGTCAAAATGCCTCTTGCACTTTGGTGCGTACAAAATGAGAGTCAACTTCTATATGTTTGTTCGTTCATGAAAAACTGGATTGTTTGCAATGTGTATTGTTGCTTGATTGTCACAAAATAAGGAGGAGTGAGGTACGGGTTGTTGAAAGCTTTGGAGAAGGAATGCGATTCAAGTGCCGGTGCCTAGTGCTATGACACGATATTCTGCTTCGGCAGATGAGCGACTGACCGTAGCTTGCTTTTTTTTTTTTTACTTCCACCAGATTAGGTAGTTTCCAAGGAAAATGCAAAATCCAGAGACTGAACGATGTGACTCTGGTCATGCAGCGTAATTAGACTCGACGAAGTCTCTTACTTGTGGTGGGTTGTTTAAAGGGAAGAAGAACCCAAGTCCTTGTGCTTACTTTAGATGGCCAAGTAAATGTATGGCGACTTGGAGATATGGAGTGCGTGGAGTGGAGACAATTTGACTTAAATTGTGCACAACATATACAATGTCAGGTCTGGTATGAGTGAGGTAGAGGAAGCGCCCAATGATTCTTCTATATTGTTGGGGATCGACGAACAATTCCCCTTATGTGGTGGTAAGCTTTGCCGAAGATATGGGCAAAGCAGAGGATTTGATGTCAAGGCATCCAGAGTCATTCAACAATTGGAGAGTGTATTGACTTTGATTTACGGTGATTCCTGATTGGTTTCAGGTGATTTCAAAACCTAAAAAAACTCGCAAAGGACCAAGGTCCTTGAAATAGAAATGTCATTGTAGGTGGCTCTTCACGCGGTTGATCTCGTTGATGTCCTTTCCTACAAATATGATGTCATCAATGTACACGACTAATGCCATGAAAGAGGTGACGGTTCCTTTCATGAAGGAGAGTGGTCTGCATGACTTTGTAGAAAACCGATTTGAAGATGTTTGAGGAAGACCATATAGTGATCTGCGTAATTTGCATACTGTGCCTTGTTGTTGTAGGTAACCTGAAGGCAACTCCATATATACTTCTTCACTGAGGGTTCCCTTTAAAAAGACATTACTTACGTCCAATTGTATTAGATGTCAACTATGCATTGTTGCTAGATAAAGTAGAACCCTTAAGGAAACTAATTTTGCAACAGGCGAAAAGGTATCAATGAAACCAATGCCTTAAACTTGCGTGAATCCCTTTGCGACCATGTTAGTCTTTATTCGTTCTATGTTTCCAGCTAGTTGATATTTAATGCGATAAACCCATTTGCAAGCAATTGGGCGTTTTTTCGGTGGGAAAGGGGAGAATTGTCCATATGTTATGAACCTCTAGTGGAGTAAGTTCGTCCTACATTGCCTTTCACTATTCAATATATCTCATTGCTTGGTGATAAAATCGTGGCTCATATGTGGAAGATATAACAACAATGTATTGTTTTTAATTGGGGGGAAAGACAACAGGTAGAGACGTAATCTTGAATGGGGTATCGACATGTATATGCAGAGGTTAAGTGATCCTGCAGATGAGTCGGTGGTCGAGTGATTTGAGTTCTTCGCCAAATAGTGGGAATTGGTAGAGGCGATGGAGGGCTTGATGTGGTTATAGGTTCAGTTTGCAAATGTTCATGGACATGTTGAGGAAGTGCAATGTGCGGAAAAAATCCACGATGTCAGTTGAAGAGGTTGCGATGTGGAAAGGGAATATATGCTCATGGAAGATGACGTCTCGGGAGATAAAGAATGATTGTGTTTGAATGTTGTACAAGCGGTATCATTTGATTCCGAAAGCGTATTCTATGAATACTGTAGCAATAGCTCGTGGGGAGAATTTGTCTTTACTGCTTTTTAATGTTGAGGCAAAACAAAGACACACAAAGGTCTTCAAATGATCATACGATGGAAGTTTGCCAAATAGCAATTCAAATGGACTCTTGTTATCGAGAGTTATGGATGGCATTCAGTTTATGAGATAAATGGAAGTGAGAACACACCCTTCCCAAAATGAAGGAGGAACTCGCGATTGGAAGTAAAGAGCTCGGGCAACATTCAATAGGTGTTGATGCTTTCATTCAACAACGGAATTCTGCTGCGGTGTTTCAACACATGAGAATTGATGAAGTATGTTCATCATTTGAAATAATTGTTCAAACATTAGCTCCTTAGTATTATCGGAACGAACCATTTTGATTGTAGAGTTGATCTGATTTTTAACCATGGCTATAAACTGAGAAACAATTGTGCTCACATAAAAATTATTTTGTAGTAAATAGGTCCAAGTGCTTCGAGAAAACTCATCCGCGATTGTTAGGAAGTGTGATTGTTTTGAGTGTGTCGGTACATGAAATGGTCCCCAAATATCACAATGTATAAGTTCAAATGACTGAGTAACACTGGATGTACTATTTTTATTCAACGACAACTGTCTCAGTTTGGCAAATGGACATATATTACAATTATTAGTAATAGTGCAAGGTTTCAACGAGGGATTAACATGACTAAGTAACTTCATAACAGTGGGACTTGGGTGTCCAAGTTTATTGTGCCAAAGACTTGAAGATGCACTAATGACAACATTAACATTGTTCCTTCGGTCTTGGGAGTCTCGTTCCGTGGACATTTGAGCAAGTAGATTCCTTGATGGAGATAACTTTTCCCAATCACGCTTCGTGGGTCCTGAATAAAACAATGTGTTTTGGAGAAACGTTGGTGAAATCCGAGTTTCGTAGTAAGCAACTAATAGAAATTAGGTTAAATCGAAAAGTTGTTATGAAGAGCACATTGTGCAGATCTAATTCGGGAGATAACATCACTGATCTTGCAAATGCAACTTCTATTAGAGATTGGTTTGGTAAATAAACGGATACGTTACTGACGACATGCAATTGTGTAAATAGGTTTCACTCAAAACATATATGACAGGTTGTTCCTGAGTCGACAATCCAATAACTCGAATTTATATCATTGAGACTAGAAATATCCTTGAGTCGATTTCCAGGGTGATGTGCTTTATCTCGGATTCCGAGAAGGAGATGACCATTTCATCTTCCACTCATGGGCATTTTCATGCTATGGCGATGCCCAAAATTTGAGAGGTGTAGACTTCTCGGGCGCTACCGGTCTCTCATGTAGAGGCAAACCCGCCGCTTATCACATTTAGGGTTCTATTCTTTGTTCTAGGGGTGTCCTGCCCCCTTTCCCTTTCGGTGACGCCCATCGATCCCTACAGATAGGGATTTGGCTACGCCTCACTTGGCGACACAGTTTTTTAGGAGTCCCTTTTTGATTAGGGCTTCTATGTCTCTCTTGAAGATCTTACAATCATCTGTGGTGTGACCTTTGCAATGATGGTATCGACAATACTGATCATGGTCGGACCCTATGGGCACACCATTTTTTCTTGGAACTGGGAGCGACGCCCAGTCGCTCTTCTCCATTTCATTCAAGATGACCGAAATATCATGTTTTAAGGAGGTGTAGGTGTCATAGACTTCCCTGCTGGGGCGCGACACCAAGGGATGTCACTTATCATCTCCATGATTATTCTTGTGCGGGCTCTGCTCCGGCTTTTTCCCTTCATGGATTTCCTTCTTGGACTCCTGTCATACCCTAAAACTATACTAAAAGTGTCCGACCACCATTACTAAGAGTCGCTAGCAGTGGCAAAGCCTTACAAAAATGACTATCAATCTCACAAAATTCTAATGGTTCTGAAATCGTAAATACCAAATATGGTTCTTCAATTCAAATTCATTATTCTAGAATCTCTCGTTCTAATCGAGGTTTATTCTAAAGATATGATAAAATAGTATTGCAAGAGTCTTTCTTCCAAGCACATTCGAAAATAAAGTTGTCACTCCTCCAAGAAACACCTTTGATCTTTACTCTCCGTCTGAGTCTGAAATGTTTGTATATAAGGGGGTGAGCGATCCAGATGCTCAGTAAGTAGCACTAGTTTACTTCTATCAGATCAAGACCTAAGAAACAGTTGGCACTTTCGCAATTATATATGATGGAATCATGCAAGGCTTCAAAAGAAACTCTTAAAAGTAAGCACGTTATAATAAATGCAATCGTTGAAAAATTATAATGCATGCTTCGTTTAAATAGAGTGTGGATCTAAGTCCTCTTACTACGCAACTTAGACTTAATCATCTTCCATTACTCTCCCGCTGGTTGGGTCTCCAAATCTCCCGTTGGTTCGGGTCGGCCTATCGTTCATTCATAAGATCCTTTAACGTATTGATACATTGTCTAGCGTAGTTGACTTAGAGCTCAAAATCAAATGTTTCCTTTATATCTCAATTAGAAAGCATTGCATTCTACTTCACAAAAGTTTGCTAGATAATCTTCGTAATTTAGCCCCCAAAAGGAATTTTGTGAACAAACACATAATCAATCATACATAGTTTGCATAAATAGTGACATTGTAATTATACTTTTAAATAAATTAAAATTTGATGTTGAATTATGCATTCATACTTTTCGATAAAATCATTAGCAACCATGTCATGCATAAAGAGATTTATACTTTTGTAAACATAGAAGCAAACTAACACCACTTACCTTGATTGCTTCCAACTAGTAACTCAATTGAGATCCAAGCTATTGCAGCATTCCTAATACATCCAAATGTACATACACTAAGATCAGAAACACGCTCATCACCCCTTCCCCATTCGGGTCCTTAATCCCGTTATTCCACAATTTTGTCTATAATCAAGTTCAGAATTATCATGTAGGCAACACTTATTCTAACAGGCCTCCGATCAATAATATGAAATCCAATTTTTTGATAAAATCATACAAGATACAATTTTCAGTCAAGGTCACGTGGGCGCAAACGCCCCGTAAATCCAATTTCGGATCTGTCCAAACGATCTCCGAAATATATGACTCTCGGGTATGTTTGCTGCAGAATTACAGATTTCAGAGCTAACTTTGTTGGCCCATACCTTTCTCTACAGAGGTCCGATTCGGGTCATCTTGGTATTGTTTACAAGCTTATTCAAAGATCTAAAACATAGAATGATTCCATGATTCCAATTTTTAAATAATATCATGAATTCGTAAGGTTTCAAAACTACTATGACATGACATATTTATGCAACATGTTTATTTTATACATAATTGGGTGCACAACTTTGAGAAGGATGTGTGTACTTACCAATAGATGTCGTGAATAGTGTTCCTAACTATGAAGATCGTATGAAGCCCCACCTTGCACGTCACCGACCCCCTTTTTCGTTCATCTTCTCTCAAATTGGTTGATACCTTAAGTGTATTTCAAGTAATAGAGAGCTAGAATGAGAAAACGTTTTTTCCCTTGTGTTTCTCGTTGAAAAATCAGTACTAATGAGGATTGAATTCTTAATTCTCATTTCCTTTAACCACCATTACTTCCCACAAATCTTGATAGCTTTAGATGGAAGATTGTCTCATTTCCATTTGATATTCAATCAACTTTTGTTTCCATTGACAATTCCAATCAACATTCCTATTTCTACTAGTCTCTTAGATTTTTTTTTTTTAAAATTATTCCATATTGAAGTATCCATGGTGGTACAATCTACCCCCGTTGAAATAATTTCGTCCCTAAAATTATAATTACTTAAATTATCAATGAGGTATGGATATTTCGTTTTGATCGTTTCTTCCACTTCCCAAGTTGCTTTCCTTTCTGAGTAATATTGCCATTGGACTTTAGACATATGGAATTATACGACGTCTCAAGACTTGATCCTTGGTGTCTACTATTTTAATTGGAGTCTCATGAAAGGATAAGTCTTCTCTTAATTGCAATGGTCCAAAATCTATAACGTGATTTGAGTCGTAGACGTACTTCCTCAAAATGGAGATATGAAATACGTCATGCACTCCCGATAAGGCCGGTGGTAATGTGAGTTGATAGGCCACCTCTCCCGTCCTCTTTAATATCTTGAAAGGTCCGAAAAATCTTGGACTGAATTTTCCTCGCAAACCAAATATCATGACTCCCTTCATCAAGGAAACCTTCAAGAATACTTTATCACCGACTTCGAACACCAACTCTCGACGCCGCTTACCATCATAACTCTTTTTTCTACTTTGGGAGGTGCACAGTCGTTCTGTTACCAATTTAACCTTTTCCTGTAGCTCTTGCAGCAATTTGGGTCCCAGCATTTTCTCCCACGACATCCCAATATCTTGGATATTTTCACTTTCTTCCGTATAATGCTTCATACAGTGTCATTTGTATACTAGCCTAGTAGTTGTTACTGTAAGAAAATTCCTCCAAGGGTAAATGTTCCTCCCATGAGCCTCCAAAATCCATCACACATGCTCACAAAATATATTCTACAATTTGTATTGTTCTTTCTGATTGCCCGTCAGTTTGTGGGTGGACGGTTGTACTGAAATGCAAAGTCGTCCCCAAAGCTTGATGTAAGCTTTTCCAGAATCTAGACACAAATTAAGTATCTCATTCATAGACAATAGTCACTAGAATTTTGTGCAATCTCATGATTTCCTTCACATATAGTTTTGCAAGTTTATCTAGGGGTGCATCCTTCCTAATAGGCAGGAAATGTGTGAATTTTGTTAGCATGTCCACAATTATCCATATCACATTCTTTTCGCTAGGAGTCCTTCGTAGATCTGAGACGAAATCCATTGATATGTGTTCCCACTTCCATTCTGGTATGAACAAAGGTTGTAGTGGGCCAGGGGGTCCTTCATGCTCTACCTTTATTTTTTAACACGTTAAGCACTGAGATACAAAGTTTGTTATGTCTTTTATTATGATCCACCAAAAATGCTCTTTTATATCTCGATACATCTTAGTTCCTCCAGTTTGAATTGTATAACAAGTATTGTGGGCTTCATGCAACACTTGTTTCTTGATGCTTGAAAGGTTTGGCACGCATAACCGACCATTGAATCTCAATGACCCATCAACATGGATACTAAAGTTTGTGTCAACTCCAGATTCGAAACGAGCTTTTGCCTTTTGGAGCTCTAGGTCTTTAAATTGTTGGGACTTCATTTGATCCACTAAGGTTGTCTGATCTTGAATGTTCATTAATAGATCTCCACTTCGACAGATCTGTATGTCAAGGTACAACTTCATCATATCCACGAGGATATGCCTCTGAGTGGTAAGAATCATCGCCAAGTTTACTTTTGACTTCCTCCTTGACCCATCTGCCACCACTTTAGCTTTTCCAAGTTGGTAGTTGATCATCAATTGATAGTTGTTAATCAATTCTAACGATTTTCTTTGTCTCATGTTAAACTCTATCTGTGTGAAGACATTTCAAACTTTTGTGGTCTGTAAAGATCTCACACCGTTCATCATATAAGCAATGTCTCCAAGTCTTCAATGCAAATATGATTGCGGCAAGCTCCAATCTTTAGTGCAAATATGATTGCAGCAAGCTCCAAGTCGTCTGTCGGATAATTATGTTCATGCTTCTTTAGTTGTCTTAATGTGTATGCAACCACTTTATCATTATGTATTAACACACAACCTAACCCCTCTTTAGAGGCACCTGTTGAGGCCTCAAAGTTGCTTCTTCTGTTCGAAATGGCCAGACAGGGCGTGCGACGCGGGCAACCGCTCTTCCCTTCTGTCTAGGAGCTCGTCTAGCGCTGTGATGAATGCCATGGTGAGAATCAACTCAGGGGTGACCTTTCTAGGAGGTGTCGCCCTTCCTGAAGACACAATATGCGACTGCGCTGGGCCGTGTATTACTGGCTTGGGCCTAGGGGTGCTCGATGATGAGCCTTCTCGATAGGTGTCAGAGCAGTAGACTGATGCCTTCGATGCCCACCTAAAGGGGTTGATGCACTAGGGAGCGACTTTCCCTGAGCGTTGTCCCGTGGTGGCATAAAGATTGAGGGTTCTAGGTATTGCTGAAGGCTGTAAAGCGAATCTCCTCCAACAGTCTCTTGGTGATTTGTCTTCACTCTTGTGCTGAGGGGAACTATAGTTGCAATATTTGCTCAGCTTCCCACAAACGATGCCAGTTGTTGGATCACACTCTCTCATGCTTGAAGGCATCACTCATCAATTCTCCAAGACCTGTACAAAGGAAAGCCCCGGGTTTTCCCGTTTGTTTCCCTTTCGATATGATTAAGTCAGTCAAAGTCTTTTTGGAGCGGTAAAGGTAGGTGTAAATGTAAGTGCTTATCCTTAAAGAGCACTGAATTGTGAGTATTTATAGGAGGATTTAACCCGTTGACCAGGTTAACTTTTTACTGTGGTTAGGCAACCTTTGACCATGGTTACTTTCTATCGACTGGGAATTAAGATGTCAAATCACCAGGTATATGAGTAGTTGTCTTACCATGTCAGATACTGGGAGGCGACGCCTAGGGTAAGTAACGTTTGTGAGGCTATTCAGCGTCGGGTTTGCTGACTTTAGGTAGAGCGTTTATTATTTAGGGCGAGGAAAGCTACCCTCATTATGGGCGAAGCGTTCCGGATCCATCAAAGCTATATGGACGACACTCTTGTATCCATCAACTACAATGTAGAATGAAATTAGCATCCACTTAAATCTTCAACTTGGTGAGTTAGCACTTTCTAAATCTTTCTGGGAGAGATGGTAATGAAAACAGGTGAGTTCATCAATCTAGAACATATAGACAAACTCTCAATTGAATGGTAATGACCATAAAAAATCGTTTAAATCACTTCTCCACAGGGGTGAGCTCGGAACGAGCTTTTCTCCAAAAAAATCTAAAACCCAAATTTCGGGATTCATGCTTGGAGGACCAAGACCGAGCCCGAGACTGAGTTCATCTAAAAAAAACGCCTGAGACGGTCTTTCTTGACTCATGCCGGTCTTATTCCTGGACTGACGTTTTCTCTAAAAATATATCCAAATCTTTTAAATACAAAACACAATGCAAATATTATACCAAATATCCAATACAAAAAAAATACAAATATCACACCAAATATCCAATACAAAAATGTTTAAATTTCAAACACAACTCTAAACACACAATAAACTAATTAGAAAAACACAATGAATGTTGATTCCAATATATACTCGGTCGAACCAGTTTATTCGGTATTTTGGGTAAAAAATAACTAAACTCGAGCCCGAGTTTGTTATAAAAAAACTGTTCGTTTTGACTCGGTCTTAAATTTGGAACGAACTATTTGGAACAGTCTTGGGATGGATAATTCGGTCCACCGGTGTTTTCTCCATGCTTCTACTATCTCAAAAACATGGAAGGTACGAGATTACCTCGACTTTTGAACTTAGAGCACCTAAATAAGTTTTACTTGTGAAAGTCTTTGTAATTTGTGAATGTCAATGAGAAATACATATATATATATATATATATATATATATGTATAATTTGTATATCTAGCGAACAATGTTGAGGTCAACGCCTAATTCAAAGGCACAAAGTCTTGAATTGAGGTCCGAGGTGAAAAATTGATTAAGGTGACTGCTTAACCTAACCAAGTGCCATTTGGATGTCGCTCTAATTTGACTATTACTTGAAATTGGCTTTTATATTCGTCGGCTAACTAAAAGGTATGAAGCCTTCAGAGTATCTGGACGGTGCCACTTTGGGTTGTCCTCTATTCCGACAGTGTAATCGAAAAAACCAAACTTCTAAAGTCACGTAATCAAAATGTGCAAACCCTAATAGAATAGGTTCTCAACATTGCACATTTGGACCTCCCTATAATACAACTGAGTACTCAAAATTGACTTCTAAAATCATCACCGAACATAAAGGAATAAAACCTTAGAAGGATCTGGACGACGAACCTTGCCCTCTAAAATAATTTCTAAAGTCGTAAACTAACTAAAGATGTAACTTAGACGAACCTTAGAACGTTTTTTATGACACGCCTGTGGGTCTCCCTATAATCTGACTAATATACTTGAAAACAACTTCAAAGTCGTCATGTAACTAAAAGGTGCGAGGCATTACAGCTCTAGACATTACTCGTTTAGGTTTCCCTATAAATCGGTTATCTAGAAATTATTTTAAAGGTCATAGTGTAAACAAGAGGTGAAACATCTACAATGAATTACTTAACATCAAGCAAAATTAAGACGGATCTGAAACATAAACTTCATTGATGTATGAACAACAAGAGATGCACTTCTCAAGAAATGGTGAGTTGGTCCTCCAACACCTTGTCGTGATTCTTCAGTGCCTAGACCTTTGCATAGACTGACTCCATCTACTTTAGTAGACACTTCATTTCTTATGTGAACGTCACTTGTTGGCACAAGTCTTTAGACCCTTTCCTTCAAAATTTTGCAATCTTACTTGAAGGTCTTACATTAGCGAGGAGATAGTCCAAAGTTGCATACACTTCGATCTCATGTCATTATGGAAAGCGATGTCAATATCCAAGGCCAGGAGACACAATAGGGTTCCTACCAGGAAGATCTGAAAGGTAAAAATATATGTTGAGCGAAAAAAATTCATAAGAGGTCTGTCAATAAAGAGCAAGGGAAATAAGAAGTAATTACAACATGAAGGTTGCTCATGTGAGTCTAGTTGAACACCTTGATGTAAGTAACGTCCATATTGATGTGACGAACGTCTACGGGAGCACGATCACGTTGAGGAGATAAATCAACAAGCCAGTCAGGTTATCAAGGCACTACCCTTCTAGAGTAGATATCCCATAAGGGAGAAAAAATGGATCACAAGGTGGCAAAGGGTCAAAATTCGAGGTGATTAACAAAGACAACCAAACACGAAGGCCCCCCCTCACCACTAAAGTAGTGTGCTAAAATTAAGCAAAACAAATTAAACAAATTAACGAACAATAATCGTGCAAACGGTTGCACAGAAAAAGCTAACATAATTGACTTATTCATCCTTCAATTTCAGTACTTCATTGTTCCCTTGTCAGAGCTTGATCACTTTCAACAGTTTGAAACAGTGAGAGTTGTCCGTGCCTTGGTTGATCAAAGGGAACTTTTAGTGTTCCAACTCAATGTGAAGTTCGCGTTCCTAAATGGGGAACTACAAGAGGAAGTCTATGTGGAACAACTACACGGCTTTGTCAAAGAAGGTGAAGAGGACAAGGTGTACAGGTTGCATAAGGCTCTTTATGGCCTGAAGCATGCACCATGAGCTTGGTACAACAAGATCAACTCTTTATTTCTTGAGAACGAGTTTGAAAGGAGTGAAAATGAGCCAACACTGTACGTCAAGGAACGAGGTATGAAATAGTTTATAGTAATATGTTTATATGTTGATGACATTATCTACTTCAACAATTTAGAGGAACTGTTACACGAATTCAAATCATCTTGCACAGAAAAAGCTATAGAATTGACTTATTCATCCTTAAATTTCTCAACTTCATTGTTCCCTTGTCAAAGCTTGATCAATTTAAACATCTCCCCGTGATTCAAGCTCACACATTCTGATCCTCTACAGGAAGAATTGGTGTTTTGCTAGGCACCGTGCCTTCGTGAACAAATTTGTGTTATGTTTGTTTGTGACACAAAACTTCAACTCAATCTTCTCTTCGAACACAAGGTTTCTTAGGAAATGATGTTGCACATCAATATTCTTTGTCCTTGCATGGAACACTGGATTCTTCGCCATTGATATGGTCGACCTATTCTCATGCCATATTTCCACTGCGCCCTTCTATTGACAACCCAAATCTTTCATGAGCTTCAACAACCATAATGCTTGTCTTGTAGCTGCTCCTGCTACGATGTACTCCGCCTCTCTGAGGAACTCAGAGCTACTATGTCCTGTTGCTTGGAACTCCAAGTAATGGCTCCTGAGCCCAGAGTGAATACAGACCCACTTGTACTCTTCCTATCGTTAATACAGTGAGCCCAGTCACTGTCCATGTTCCCATGTAACTTGAAATCTTCGACCTTCCAAGATCCATTGTTCATGCAACATAATTGAGAATTCTCTTTGTTGGTCCAAGATGTTGCCTCGTTGGTCCGTGCATATACATTGACACTACGCTCACACAATAGGCAATGTCTGACCTTGTGTGTGTAAGGTAGTTCAAGCCTCAAACCATGCTTTCGTAAAGCCTCACGTCAACCTTCTTTGTTCCATCCTCCTTCTGTAGATTCTCATTGAGATTCGTGGGAGTTGGAGCAACTTCAGCCTTCTTCATATGGAACCTCTTCAGCAAATCCTGAGCATACTTCCTTTGACACAATAAAGTTCCCTCTTTGCACTGTTTGACTTCTAAACCGAGAAATTATTCCAATGTTCCCAATTATTCCATCTTGAATCTCCTCATCATTGATGATTTGAATTCGTGTAATAAATCCTCTGAAGTGTTGAAGTAGATACCGACATCAACATATAAACATACTACTATAAATTTTTTCATACCTTGTTAATTGACATACATTGTTTGCTCATTCTCACTCCTTTCAAACTTATTCTTGAGAAAGAAAGAGTTGATCTTGTTGTACCAAGCTCGTGGTGCTTGCTTCAAGCCATAAAGAGACTTATGCAACCTATACACCTTGTCCTCTTTACCTTCTTTGACAAAGCCTTATGGCCGTTCCACATGGACTTTCTCTTGTAGTTCCCCATTTAGGAACGCGAACTTCACATCAAGTTGGAACATTGGACTTCCTCGTGTAGTTCAAACCTCGCAACCGGTGAGAATGTTTCCTCAAAGTCGATCCCTTCCTACTGTCCATAGCCCTTTGCAACCAGTCGTGCCTTGTGCTTCTAGACACTTCCATCAGTGTTGAACTTGACACAGAACACTCGCTTAAATCCTATCGCCTTCTTACCATAAGGAAACATGGTTAGTTCCCATGTTTCGTTCCTCAAAATTGATCTCATTTCCTCCTCCATGGCACTTTACCATTCAACTTTTGATATTGCCTGATCAAAGTCTCAAGTTCTGTAGTAATCAAAGCAAAGTAACAATGCTTGTAAATTTCATCAATTTTTATTAACCTTTTTGGCGAGGAACCTGACGAGCTGCCTGAATATTGGAACTTTGAATCAAACTGAGGGAATTTCAATTTGAAATAGGGGAACTCTGATTTGAGCTGGAGGAACTTTAATGACTTGGTGGTGTTGATGGCGGGTTGGGAACTTCATTCACTCCTTGCTCTTCTGTGGAACCATGAAAGGTGATGTTCCTCTGTGCGTTGGAGTTGTTCCTAACTTCCTGTTCTCACTTCCACTCTGTATTTTCATCAAACACAATGTTCCTACTAACAATAATCTTGCCATTAAGAGGATTGTATAGCCTATATGCCTTGGATTGTGTTGCATAACCAATAAACACATATTTTTTAGACTTATCATCAAGCTTAGTCCTAAGATTAACCATGGCATATGCTATACAACCAAAGACTCTTAAATGACTTACAGATGGAACAGTTCCTTTGAAAGTTTCATATGGTTTATTTTTCATCACTTTCTTTGTTGGGGAAAGATTTAGGATGTAGACTGCTGTGACTACTACTTCACCCCAGAACGAATTAGGAACTCCCTTTGCTTTCATCATACTTCTTACAATTTCCACCACTATTATGTTCTTCCTCTCTGCGATATCATTCTGTTCCGGCGTGTATGGTGTTTTAGTTCCCTTCTTATCCTATAATGTTCACAAAAGTTGATGAAGTCATGTGATAGGAACTATCCCCCACGATCCATTTTCAAAGCCTTCCATTATTTCCCTATTTGCTTCTCCACCAGTACTTTGAACTTCTTAAAGTTCTCAAATGTTTAATCTGTAGCATTTAAGAAATACATCCAACTAAACCAGCTATAGTCGTCAGTAATGAGCAAGAAATACCTGCTCCCTCCAAGTGATTCCGTATGCATTGGTCCACATATGTTGACATGTAGTAGCTCAAGACAATCACTGGATCTCCAAGCCTTGCTACTGGGAAATGTTCCCCTGGCTTGCTTTCCATACACACATCCTTCACACAATTCCAGTTCCCTCATCTTTGGCAAATTGTGCACCATCTCCTTGAATTTTAAGAAGGGAAAAGTATGAAAATGGTACATCATGTTTGACGAAAATGGTTTTTCAACCCAAACGACGATTTTTGGTACAACATGTTTGTAAACGATTGTTTTTGGTACTTCTATCTAACTACCGTTGAATATATATATATGTTAACTTATCACGTGGCATGCCACGTGACCAACCCTGCAAAAATGAATTTTTGCAATACCCTTTCCGCCTTTATCATTCTATTTAGGGATCCTGCCCAATTATAACAAAGTAGTTTGTCCCGAAGCCTTCGTGAGTGTCGCTTAGAAGTCTTCATGCAACTGTGGAGTCCCCTGACTGTGAAGGTTGCCTGTGAAGTTCTTCATGGCTCCTAGTAAGTTCCCTACGTCTTCCTCCTCCAATCCTGTAATTGTGTGAAGCTTTTGCTTCACCTGTAATGCTGTGAACCCTACCTGTTGTCTCGCAAAATCAATTATCCTAGCGACAACCAAACCACCTGACATATCGGTTACGTAGAAGGCGTCTTTGGCTTTGCCTCCTTTAGTCAATATCTGCCCTTTTGATGGACAAACTGTTCCCCCGAAACACCCTCGTGATGTCTGAAAGAAGTCCGGATCGATCCTGGGTGCACAGTTCAAGCTCCAATGCCGGGAAGGGAGGTAAACATGGTGCGTTATAAGCTACTGCACAACTTAGATGCAGAAGCGGTTTCAAGTTTCTTTATATGAAAAATAGGGATAAGCACTAAATTGCATATATCCAACTTTGGAGGGTGCAAAAAAACATACTGGACTTATTTTTAACAAATTTGCAAGACATGGTCGCCTTCTTTCTATTGAATGACAGAAAATAAAACAGACTCAACAATGAAGATTTGAAGCTACCAAATGGAAACAATTTTCTATTTTCTTTTCTTTGAAGTTAGTGTTTACAATTTTGGCTGAAATTTACTATTTTAAAAAAATATAACTATGTTTTTGTAATCCTTCGACAGTTTGGTAACTAACCCTAAGAAAAATATTACTCAATTTGAATTTCACCTCAGAAGCTCTCCTCTCAATGGCTACTTCGAGACATTGAACAACACGGTCTCTCTCGGTTTCTGAATCCACGAGGTACCCATCAACATGTCAAATATAGAACTCATATAAACAATATTAGACCAAAAAAATGAATACTATTACAGAAAGAAGATACACAAATTAAACTATGTATCAAGTCTTATTTTATCTAATAAGATTCATTTCTTCCAGTATGAACCACACCGTGGAAAACAACATACTTTATATTCGTGAGCGTGCACACAATATCAAACAGCATCTTTGGTCAATCCTCAGACCTTATCGTCACAATGGTGTACCCTTTCTAATTGCATTCCATAACAGTTACCTCGGGCCTTGAGCCCGAACCCGGACCAAAACTATCCACCCTCTCGTAATCTCTATCTGCATACATAATCTGGTGCAGTCTTCTACCCCTGTTAGTCACCCCCGACTCAGAAACAGTTGTCTTAGCAGAGTTGAAGTTGTCATTTCTTTTTGACACATTGCAGAGCATCTTCTTGATTGAGGCAAGGCGTTTTGGCCCTAAGATTCTGGAGAGAGTGGAATTGTCTATGACATGGACTACAGCTGTTGCACGAGCATTATGGGTCCATATATCGACATTCATGATGTTGTATTGGAGCCTTGAGAGAACCTCATAGACTTCTGAGAACAAACTTGGTCGATCGATTCCAGTGAACTCAATGAAGGTGTGTTCTTCAGAGGGGACCAAAGAGACGAACTAAGACAGAGATGCCTCGACGCGAGGAGAAGCACGACACGAAACTACTTTTCGAACTGAGAAGGAATCCACAAAGCGATGGGAAGAACGAAGCGAACCAAACTGGGAGACGCAGCAAAGGAAGCGAACTGAACTGGGAGGAAGCGATCTGAACGGGAGAAACAAAGGAGAGCAACTGACAAAAAAAAATGAAGAAGAAGTTGAAAGGATATGGATTTGTACAGAAAAAACTCACGAAAGGATATAGAGGGTAATTAGGTATTTTCGAAATTAATTTACAAAAACAAAAATTATATATAAAGTCACATTACAAAAACGTGACTACTTAACAACATAATTAAACGTCGGGTGGACGGAAGGTCCATTTAACATCATTTTCTAACATATTTAACCATTAACCATCATAAAAAAACAAGTGGTACCAAAATCCATTTTTGTCAAACAAGATGCACCATTTTTATACTTTTCGCTTTTAACAATTTAAATCCTTGCATATTGAAATGTTCATACCTCAAATGCCATAACCTTGCATCGTCATCACCTTTCACTGTCAACGCTTTGCTCAGGTTCCCTGATAGGTTCAAGGAGAACATTCTGTTCCTACCCATAGGAACACGAACCACTAACTCCTTGGACTTCTTTTTGCGGATCATGCAACTATCATTGTCAAACAGGATTGAATAACCCGAGTTTTGTAATTATTCCACACTCAACTAATTTTGAGCCAAGTGTGGTACATACTGAATGTCATGGATATGCTTTGTTGTTCCTTGTTGTGTGTGGATGAGTATGGTTCCCTTCCCTTCGACTTCAAGCTGTTTGTCATTGCCAAGTTGAACTATTCCTTTCTTGGAACCATCAAGAGTTTTGAATATGGCCTTAACATTGGACATGTGATTGGAGCAACCACTGTCAATATACCACATTCCACTATCATTCATGCTACCTTCGAACTCAACTAGGAACAACTTGTCTTCTTGTTCCACATAGTTGGACTTTTAATTGTCATCGTCCTTCTTCCAGAAAGTAGCAGTTTTGTGCTTAGGCTTATTGCAATAATAGCACTTGATAGGACCTTTCTTGGAAGTTTGTTCCTTTCCATCATTGAAGTGTCCTTTCCCACGAGCTCTTACTCTAGAACTATTCCTACCACCGCCTCTGTGTGAGTTGTTTTGGAACTTGTCCCTGCTGGAGGAATCTCCTTTGGCCTGGAACACTCTATTTTCCTTCTTTTCTTTGGATCTGTTCAAACTCTCTTCATGAGCCTACAACGATCCCATCAACTCATCAAATGTATATTTGCTCATATCCTTTGACTCTTCTATGGCTGCCACCACATGATCGAACTTCATGGTAAGACTTGTCAGCACCTTGCTCACAACATGATGGTCTATTATGGTCTCACCATAGGAACACATCTGTTGCACAATACTTGAAACTCGAGACAAATATTCCTACACAGATTCCTTCTCCTTTATGAGAGATGTCTCAAACTCTTTCCTCACCGACTATAGCCTCACTGCAATAACCTTGTTGTCTCACATATACTATTGCTTTAGAGTATCCCATGCTAACTTTGACGTCTTTGCTGATGCAATCCTTAGGAAGACCTCATCGTTTAGGGCATGTTGTATCATAAACAGTGCCTTAAAGTCATTATTTCCCTTCTATCTCAATTGTTGGTTAGGCTCTTCTGGATTATCATCTTGAAAGCCTAGTTCGACGAAACTCCATAGATCTTGTGATCTGAATAATGTTTCCATTTTGAGACTCCAAAAATGGTAGTTAACACCTTTGAAAATTGGCAATTGAGACAAGTTGTTGTCTCTTATACCATTGTTCTGGATTTTGAACAATTTCACTCTTTGGGCTTCCCTATGTTAATCGCTCAAAGATGACCTTACTTTCCCAAGAAAGAAACCCGAATTTTGTAACTTTGAAGCTTAAAAACTTGACAATGGAGAGAATAGAGAAAGAGACAAGATTGTTGTAACTTGATTGTTTTTCATTGATCAACATTATAACGTTTTTATAATGAAAATAACTAACTAACTACCCACTAAAGTAGTGTGCTAAAATTAAGCTAAACAACTTAACGAACAATAATCGTGCAAACGCTGCACGGAAAGAGCAAATAGAATTGTCTTATTAATCCTTAAATTTCTCAACTTCATTGTTCCCTTGTCAGAGCTTGATCACTTTCAACAAGAAAAGAATAAGTTGAATGACCATTAAAATAATAGCTAAGTATAGAGACTACAAGTTGGCTCTTTGCATTCCTCCAAGATACTGTTAGATACACTCTCTCCTATGAGGATCACTCTACAGAGATAAAACAAGTCTCCCCTCCCTTTTTCAGAAGCCTATTCACTTTTGTCCTTCCGTTTCCAAAGAAAGCATTGTTGATTTTAGGAGAACCAAAACATATATTCAAACAAGAGCAATATGCTCAATGTCGTAGCTTACAAAATCATTTTTACAACTACACTACATTACTACTTATAATACATTAACATTGTTTATTATATTACAAATGTCCCATGATATTCCTAGTATGGGTGGTATGTGAAGCACTAACTGTTGTCTTAAACCCACATGCTCCACATTCGGTTTTGTTCACCATGCTGCACATGTCTAACACTTGTTGGTGTTAAGCACATATTCAACACTCCCCCACAAGCTGAATAGTGGGATCACCAATGTTTAGCTTGCACAAAACTCTTCTTAAGCTTGTCCCGTTCACTGCATTGGTAAGTATGTCTACGAGTTGATCTTCCGAGCGAACAAATGGAATTATGATCGTTCCATCTTCTAGTTTCTCTTTTATAAAGTGCCGATCAATTTCAACATGTTTGGTCTGATCTTGTTGAACTGGATTCTCAGGAATACTTATAACTGACCGATTATCACATAATATCTTACATGGTTCCCGGATAGGAAAACCAATTTCATCTAACAACTTGTATAGCCATAAGACTTCTGTTAGACCTCGAGCGATTTCTCTGAATTCTGCCTCAGCACTCGAAAGTGCCACCACATTTTGCTTTATACTCGTCCACGTTACCAAGTTTCCTCCAACCCTGGCAAAGTAACCTGAGTTTGATCTTCGGTCTATCGGATTTCCTGCCCAATCCCCATCTGTGTATACTTCTACTTTAAGGTGATCATTCTTCTGGAACAGTACTCCACTTCCTGGTGAACCCTTTAAGTATCGAAGAACTCTCACTGCAGCTTCCATGTGATCTGCCAGCGGCTTATGCATGAAGTGACTTAACACACCTACTGCGTATGCAATATCTGGCCGGGTGTGTGATAGGTAGATCAATTTCCCTACTAAGTGTTGAAATCAGGCTTGATCTGTCGGTTCAGCTCCTTCCACTATTCGAAGTCCATGGTTTGGTATGATTGGTGTGTCTGATGGCTTGCAGTCCATCAATCCTGTTTTCACCAGTAAGTCTAAAATGTATTTTCTCTGTGATATGAAAATACTTGTTTTAGACCGTAGTACTTCAATCCCTAAGAAGTACTCGAGTTCACCCAAGTCTTTCATGTCAAACTCCTGAAAGAGATTTTTCCTGAGTAGGATTATCTCTTCAGTATCATCACCTGTAATAATCATATCATCAACATATATAATTAAACAGGTTACTTGACTCCTTCTCCTCTTGAAAAACAAGGTATGATCAGCATTGCTATGTTTATAGCCATATTTCCTCATGGCTACAGTAAACCTCCTAAACCATGCCCTGGGTGATTATTTGAGACCATATAGAGCTTTCTTCAGTTTGCAAACGGTTGATCCTTGGAACCCTGTCATGAACCCTGGTGGTGGTTCTATATAGACTTCTTCCTCTAGATCACCATGTAAGAATGCATTTTTTACATCAAACTGATGTAGTGGCCAATTTTGATTAGCCGCTATAGAAAACAAGACTCTTATAGTATCAATTCTAGCCACAGGAGAGAAAGTCTCTGAATAATCAATACCATAGGTTTGAGTATACCCTTTCGCCACGAGTCGTGCTTTGTACCTTTCAACCGTTCCATCCGCCTTATGTTCTACGTTGAACACCCATCTGCATCCAACCGCCTTTTTCCCATATGGGAGATCACACTTCTCCCACGCCTGATTCTTCTCTAAGGCCTCCATTTCTACTTGCATTGCACGCCTCCATTCTGGATGTTTAACTGCTGATTCCACCGTACTTGGTATATCCTGAGAATATACTGCAGCAGCAAAAGCACGCACCACTGCTGATAAGCTCCTCCTGGCTAGGTTTGCTATCGGATATCGGCTTGCTTTTGGGCTATGCTCCGGTTCATATCGTACATGAGGAATTCCCATGTTTCTCCTGGCCGGAAGTACATATCTCTCATGTACTAGTGATTCTTCCACAACATTAGAAGTATCATTACATGGAGTTATAGTAGTGGAGTTACTGATCTCAGGGATATCAGTCGAGATTGACATGGATGCTGAATCATCCGAGACCTGGATTATAGGAGTCAACGTCTTAGTGGTTCTACCAACTTGCTCTTTTGGGACTATCTCAGTCAACATTGGTGTGGTCGGAGTGGTTAGGATCAACCAATCTAATGGACTATCCTCATGATTATTCTCCCCCTGAACATGAGATTGGGATGAATAGTAGAATTCTGTTTCTAGAAAAGTACAATCCATCGTAATATGCATGCGATTGATTTTTGGATTAAAGCATCGATAGCCTTTTTGATGAATCCCATACCCGACAAACACACATTTGACAGAACACGGATCAAACTTGGACCGATCCGTTTTAGGAATGTGTACAAAGGTAGAACACACAAAGATATGAGGGTGGAGTGTTAAGGTTGTAGGAACACCCATATGATTAGATAGAATTTTGAGAGGTGTTTGGAACTGGATTGCCTTCGTGGGTAGACGATTACTAAGGTAGACTGATGTTGCAACAGCTTCTGGCCAGAATGAACTGGGAACATTTGACTCAAGCATTAATGCTCTTGTCATTTCTAAAAGATGACGATTTTTCCTTTCTGCTACCCCATTATGTTGAGGGGTATGTAGACAGGATGTTTGATGTATGATACTGTTTTCTTTAAGAAATTGTTGAAGTGAAGAATTAACAAACTCTCCACCATTATCAGAACGGAGTACCTGAATTTGTTTACTAAACTAGGTTTGAATAAGTTTGGTAAACTCTACAAACTTAGTGAAGACTTCAGATTTATGCTTAAGGAAGTATACCCAGGTCATTCGTGAATAATCATCGATAAACAAGACAAAATATCTAAAGCCAGTATTCGACATACATTTTCCATTATTTGGAGCTTGTACCCAAACATCAGAGTGAATTAACGAAAACACATATTTGGCTCTAGATTCAGATATGGAATATGATTGTCTATGACTTTTAGCAAGAATACAGGTCTCACATAGAATTTCTTTATTTGACGGAAATAAACTTGGAAATAATTTATGAAGATACCCTCCAGATGGATGAACCATTCTCTGGTGCCACAACCACTGTTGTCTAGTGACTGTCCCGTGAGCAAGCATTGCAGTTCCGTGGTGAGACACTTCTTCCACATAATACAGGCCTTGGCGTTCAAATCCACGTCCAATAACATTCCCTAACTAAATATCCTGTAATAGAACAGAAATTGGGATACATCAGTACCATACAGTTTAGCTCTCTTGTTACATGACTTATGGATAGTAACTTGCGTGCTAAGATAGGTACATAAAGACAGTTTCTCAATTTGATATCTGAAGAAATATTAATGGTTCCCGCTCCTTGAACCGGTATTAATTCTCCATTAGCTGTCTGAATCATCTCTCTTTCGGATGTTGACTGACTGACAAAGTCTCCTTTGTCAAAGGTCATACAGTCCGTGGCTCCACAATCAAACAACCATTGTTCTCTTTTTTCTGTCGTATTTCCCTGAGCAATAAATGTTCTCCCAACAGTGGGATTACATTCGGGTTCACAATTATCGGGCTTTAAACACGGTTTAACACACGAACCATCAGAAAAAGCATAATTAAATCACAAGGGGTAGGAGGGTAATTTAACACCTCCTAACCCTATACTTCAAAAAAGCCGCTTGCTCCTCCTTCAGTATGTGCCGCCTCCTTCTCCTGCAGCATCCTTGGCTAGGCTAGGGTTTCAGCCGACGCGCCTCGCCTTCTGGATTCTTCCGACAGGTATGGCGGTGCCGGAGAGGAGCCGAACCTCTCCTCATCACCGCGATTCTGATCTGTCTACCTAAGGCTCCTGTCGTGATTTTCTACGTATTGCTAAACCCTAGCCGCCGTTGCCACCGCTCCGAAGGGTTCGGTGCCCTTCCATCCATTGTCACGGTTAATCGCCGCTATGACTTGGTTGTCGGCACCACTCCCGTCGGTTTCTCTTCCATCCTTCTGAAAAACCAATTAGCTGGAAGCATTCCGCCCGTCCGTGGCGCATCTTCCCGTAGTGGCTGCAGTGGATTGTTTTCCGGTCGACACCACCGCCCTTCGTCGACTTTCCGCCTTTCCCGTGAAACGACTGTGGCCTGGAGGCGCTTCCGAGGCCAATTCCTGCAGCTCCTTCCTCCGGGATGTATTGGGCCGAGAGTCCCACACCGAGTTCCAGTCCCGTCGGTTCGAGTCCCTTCCTTGTTGCTCACATTACCACCCTCCAGTCACGTTCCGGCCGGATGGTTGCGTATGCAGCGTCCACCTTCGGTAAGGGGTTACACCTGAGTAAGTCGTGTTTCTCGTTATCAAAATCATCGCTTACCGCATGTAGGAATTGGTATAATTTGGTCTCGACCCGTTTGGAATTCCAAATCTGTATGTCTTGTGGACACTTCATTTGATTCGGATCCCTCAATTCAATGTCCCTCCATAAGCTTTGCATTTTGCTGTATAGAGCCTCTAGAGAATCGTTGCCCTGTTTGGTATTGTTAGTTCGAACAATTGAATTCCATCCTTCCCTTTACTGTAAGTTGCTCCTAATATGTTCCATAAGTCCCTTCCTGTAGGATATTCAGCATACTGGTGAACCAGGTCTAACACCATGTTATCTAGCATCCATGAGCACACGATCAAGTCGTCTTGCTCCCATTGTGCATAGCTCGGTTCCTCGGGTTGAGGTGGTGCCGGAACACCTGTCAAATAATGCAACTTTCCTTGGCCTCCGATCTTCATTCAGATCAATCTCGCCCACAGGGAGGGATTGCTCTCATTCAACTTAACACTTAAGTTGATTGTTGCAACTGCTATTGACTGACTCCTTGTGTTGTTGGATTGTAGCAGGGATGAAAACATTGTCGCCTATTGAGCTGCCATCGACTCGTTCGCTGAGCCTGGTTCGTTGGTGCAGGTACTGTCCCCTTCGGATCCCGCCATGACTGAGGTACGTTTTGGTAAATGATGATCGCCGAGAAAGGTACCGATCAATTGATCGAACAATACGTCTCTGATACCATGTTGATTTTAGGAGAGCCAAAACATGTATTCAAACAAGAGCAATATTCTCAATGCCGTAGCTTACAAAATCAGTTTTACAACTACACTACATTACTACTTATAATACATTAACATTGTTTATTCTATTACAAATGTCTCATGATATTCCTAGTATGGGTGGTATGTGAAGCACTAACTGTTGTCTTAAACTCACATGCTCCACATTCGGTTTTGTTCACCATGCTGCACATGTCTAACACTTATTGGTGTTAACATGTTCAACTAACCTTGCAAGGTCTCTCCACTGCAAATTTGATTTTAACTTACGAAGTTCATTTTTGTCTCGTTTAGAAACTACTTTCAAGGTTAATGCTTGTACTCTTTACACGTGATAGTAGTTTTGACGCTTTATTAGGACACGTACTGGGTACATGATTGTATTTTTAGGGTTGTAAAGCTCTTCTTTCTAGCATGTGGTCTACTTTTTGTTGATTTTAAAGCATGTACTGAAAGATTCATTTTTTACGGTTTTAAAGCTTTTCATTCTTTGCATGTCTTCTACTTATGACGATCATGTATGTACTCCGTCAAAGAATCAATTTTAGTGTTTTACGGCTTTCCACTCTTGCATGAGTCAGCGGATTTAACATTGCAAGGCATGTAGTCGGTGAAAGATTCATTTGATGTGGTGTGAATTCTTTTCATTCTTGAATGCATGATCATGTGTATGTGTTTTCTGACTCGAACAATAAGTCAATAATAAGTTGTGTATTTACATTACATGAAGACAGGGTAGTAAGAGAATCAAGAGTAGGAGAAGATTAACCAAACAAACACCTACATGCAAATCTCTCATAAAACTAGTTCCTTATCAGTCTCGTTAGTAAAAACAGTTGTTTTGATTTATCTACTTCAATTATGTTAATTTATTTGGTATATATTGATTTATAATTTCTCATAGGTATTCCAAAAAAGCGCACTTCTATATCAAAATAATGTATTCGTAAAAATATTTGGAAAAAGGCATATTGGGCAGCGTTGAAAGCTTTTTCGAACTTTTTCTTTAGCTAAGTCTCTTTCTACTGAAAAATTCTAATTTTTTTTTACGAAAAATAATAATAATCAAACCAGAGATTAACTAATATGCATCCTAAAATGGTACTTTTTGTTTGCAATTGAAAAAAACTAGAAAATTTCACTCCTTATTAATTGAATCTAGTTTATTATTTCTGAATGAGGAGTCTTAATTTCCCAGTCCTCAGACGAGGAAACCCTATGTCGTAACAGTCCGTTCTTGATTCCAGTTGGAGATACTACAACAAAGTTGCTCTACAGCGACGGTAAATAATCGTTGCATGTAGCACTGTTGGCGCTGCTAATACCCTGTTTTGATGCTAAGAGTCGTGTCAATAGGCCATGTGGCTAAAGGTATCCACGACGACAATATGTCGACACCAAAGGTTCGTTGATGCTGGAATGAACTATTGGTTTGACCATTAGCATTGTCAATATGTCGACGCTGTTTAAGCATAATTACTGTCATCATTTTTTGGATGATAAAAAAGGTGTTTTGTTTTGACATTCCTCTGACGTAAAATTTTTGCATTAGTGTGAGCATATTGTGGTCACTATTTCATTATATATTGCATCGATTTGTGTTTAATGGAAAAATCGGTAGTATCCGTCAAAGGTAATATGTCGATACAGTTAATTCGCATTGATTCGTTTTTATTGTCCATTCTCTCATGCAGACAACATATACCAAAATAGAGCATACATAAACCTTGCTACTACAAATTACCATATCCAAAACATTTTATAGTCAAAACACAGAACACTAATATTCCAGGAACATGGTCTACGATCATCTACAAAATGAAGTTAACATTGTTCAGAGACTAACTATCTACAGCCTATGACCATTGGACATTACAACTTTACAGAAGAAGTACTTACAACTTTTCAGGAGTACTTATAACGAAACATCTCAAATCAATTTTGGAAAAAAGTTCAAAAATGCACTTGTCAAAGTACCTTGTAGCCTTTCTTCATTGATAATGCACATTCTCTTGAGATTTGTAGGCTCTTTACGATCAATTTTGTAGTCTTTCTTAATTGGTAATGTACTTGTCAAAGTACATTCTCTTGAAATTTGTCCTGAAAACAAACATGCATGAACAATCAAGACATGGGGCAAAACATACAAACCTAAACATAGAATTATGTCAAGTTAACAAGCTCACTGCAACTTTTATCCCATTCTGCAGTCTTCCTTTGTAAAGTTGTGGAATCAGATTTACATTTGTTCAAGAAATGAATGAATAACATTTACAAAATCAAAATATACCCACCTCTTTGAACAGTACCTTTCCATAGGAACCTTCACCAATGAAGGTTATTTTATCAAAGTTATTTGTTGCTTCCTTCACCTCCTCGAGAGAACATGATCTACATGGAAGAAGGGCTCCCATATGTTAACCTCGTATGAATACCCTAATCATGCAGAAGAAGAACTTTAATCAATTTAATTCATTTCATAATAATTCCCGATTGCAAAAATATTGATGATCCTGTGCTACTTACTTGCACTGGCGAAGACCCCAGAAGAAAATGCAACAACAGAATGA
The DNA here is from genome assembly GCA_946814005.1 of Chamaenerion angustifolium. Lineage (NCBI taxonomy): Eukaryota > Viridiplantae > Streptophyta > Magnoliopsida > Myrtales > Onagraceae > Chamaenerion > Chamaenerion angustifolium. The sequence continues at coordinate 8,069,883 of OX328278.1, read as the reverse complement.
TCATCATCCATGGATTTCTTAAGCAAATGCTGCACTGAACCTCCTCTTGAACAACACCTCATGTACAATAACACGAAGCAGTAGACCAAAAGGCATCTTACCATTACACATCCTCCAATAACAACAATCAAAACCCACATACTTTTCTTGTTCGGTGAATTTAATTTAAAATCCACAATGAAAACCTCCAATAACATGTTGAATTCTTGTTCGATGAATTCAATTATTGAATTCTTGAATCCTCGTAACATGTTGGATGAAGCATCGAGATACTGCAGATGATTCAACTGAACATATCACTTCAGAATTTGACCTGAAAACGAGTTGTTATTCAAAAAAAGTATGATCAAGCTTTTTGGCAAATTGGGCAGCTCGCTAAACCCATTTGCGCTCAAATTCAAAACATGTAGTCTACTGATTCCACCGAGTTTCGGTAAGATTTATGAAATTCAAATCGCTCAAATTCATAACCTGTAGTAAACTGATTCCACTGAGTTCCGGTAAGATCTATGAAATTAAAATTCAGAACATGTAGCCTACTGTAGATACGGCGACACTGACATCTCTTTCCGGCAGTAGAATTGCGGTATGGGTTCTGTGTCGCCGGGAGCTAGGGGTAAGCACAAAAGACTGGCTGGACGGAAATTCCGACAAAACTTGTCTGAGACCGGCCCGACTAAGACCGAGATCGACTAGGACCGAGACCGAGCTGACGAATTTTTTCCTCTAAGGTCGGGCTTGGTCTCGGTCTCGGGCTTTTTCCCACAATAATATATGTTGTACTTATATATTATATACATCTATAAATTTATATTTATCTCTTTATTAATATTTGTTTATCTATATAATTAAGTATCATCCATATTTAAAGTTAATTGTGCAGTAGTCCATTTGGTTAACATGTTTGATTTGATACTAAAGTGCGTGAGTTCGATCTACTGTTAGGGTTTTCTCAATTTTATATTTTTATCACTTTACTATTACTAATTGCTACGTATAAAATTATATGATATGATAAAATGCACATGTGTGTTAGTTCCCTTGGTAATTACCATGAACTTTAATGTTGGAGGTCACGAGTTCAAAACACTTTGTTAATTATCCTAATTTAATTTTTTTTCTTCACATTAACAATATTGTCTATCATAGAATGTTTTGGTCGGATTCTATTTCTGTCCAGTACCGGTATTTTCTCTAAGTTTATATGTTGGTGTCCCATTTAGCAACGAAAAATGTAATATTACATTCAGCTTAATGTCACCACTGTTTATAGTTCTACTGCATCAGAAAATCTTGATACTAAATAATTGTTTCTGCAATATAATATGTTGGTATAACTGATTGTCTATATTAGTATCGAACGTATTTTCAACAGTACATTTTGGGGGAATACCACATGTTCCTTAAAAATCAGAAAGGGAAAACATGATGTACTTTAAGAGTGCTATCTTTTATGTTCTTGTAGATCCGAATGTTTGAAGACTTCATGATGCATCTGGTATTGAACTGAACAACCTTAGTATATGCGTATTTTTGTTTTCCATTTTTTGTTAAGTGTGCATGTTTTGTCAAAACTAAGTAGTAGTTGGTCAATGCTTTTGTTTATGCCCACTTTTGTGGATAGGGTTATGTTCCATTATGTGTGAATCTTAAACTTTTGATTAAGATATGAACTTTAATTATTTCGGCCTTGTGTTGTTGATTACAACTTTGGATGATACACTGTCATTTGTACGTGATCATATTTGTAATAAATGTAATAGCAAAACAAAACTAGATGATGCAAGAAGATGTATGTGGTTGTACAAAACATATAATTGCATCAATATTGAGTAGTCAAAAAAAGAAAAGAAATGAGAAATGACGTTTACCGATGTCTTACTAGGCTATGTCCTGCAAAAATAAAAATTAACTGAAACAGTAGGGAATAAAGTACAACAGAATATCATGATGTAATATAGGATGACTATTATCGGGAATATCATGATGTAATATAGGATGACTATTATCTGCAAAAACAAACTCTTAGCAACAATAGTTATGGATAAACATTCTATACTATTCCTATCAAATAATGAGTATCGTTGATAATAGTTATACGCATCAATACCTTGGGATGCTTTATATTTTCTAATGCATCAGCATATATCCGTAACAAATGTGCTCATTTAGTAATGACGATTAATGACACAATATAATGACTATGGTCACAAAATACGCATAAACAATTATGACATGTTCTTTTCACGGAATGGAAAATGAATTCGGCTTACGGATTCCATAAGAAGTTGTTCTTTTCGCGGAATTGCAAAAAATTGGCTTACGGATTCCGGGCGGGTAGGCTTACACATTCCGTCCCAAAACCTCGGAATTCTTAAGCCGGGCGCGCTAGGAATCCGGAATAAGAGGCAAAATGACTGAAATGCCCTCAAAACATTTTCTTAAGGGTTGAATTACCCTCGGTCCATTCAGCGTTTCCATTTCCTTCGTTCTCCTTCTTCCTCTGCTCCTTCTCCTTCAGAATTGTGCTCAGCTCCTTCTCCTTCGGTTCAGGTATGCTCTTCTTCTCCTTCTCCGTTCGGATTTCTGTCTCCTTCTCCATGGTTCTAGGTTCTGTTCGAACCCAGAACGCGATTCTGAGTTTGAACAGAACCTAGAACGTGATTCTGGACGAATTGGACGAATTTCTGGACGAACCTAACATTGTTTGTGTTTAGGATTGGACGAATTGGATGAATTGTTCGTGTTTAACATGATGTTGTTCGTGTTTAGCATGATGTTGTTCGTGTTTAGCATCTTGTGTTCGTGATGATGCTTCGTGATGCTGTTCGTGTGTTATTGAGATTGTAATTGCTATTCTTGATGATTGTTATTGTGTTATGCTAGTTGTTCTTCTGGGTTCGGTTGTTCATATGTTGATTATGATGTGTATGCTCATTATGCTTGTTTCAGTTTCGCTGAGCTACTTGTTGGGGACATTTACGGATGGATAGGATTATTCAAAGGTACTTCCTTCTATGGAGTCTGATCCATTATGTCTCTCCATTTTATTGTTCAAAACTTGAGTTGCCTGCTTAAAAATGTGATTTTTATGAACATATCGGCCTTTTTTCCACACACATTGCCTCTAGCTTTGGCAAAGCAATAAATAAAGACATTGAAGATTACAAGCATGAGGAGATTGTATTTGCCTCTAGATTTTGTATCATGTATGTGTGGTCATTTATGTTAGGTTTCAAGCAAGTAACTACCACTTTGTCGGACCGACTATTATCGTGTGTTCATGAAATGTTATATAACGGATATTGTATTTAACGTTATTTCTAATCATGTTATGCAATCAATTGATTGTGAAAATAAATATTATTTTGCATTATAATTTACATTATTAAAAAAAATGTCGAGATTGGTCTTTTAAATAAATTTAAAAAAAAAAATCGTTTTTATTTTTATTATTTATTTCTTTTTTTATTATTATTCTTAATTTTTAAAATTAATTAATACAAATTATTTTTATTATCTACTATACATATATAAGTAGGGACAAATATGTCATTTTACCACATTCCATTCCCTTTCCATATCGAATTCCACCAAAGAAACAACACAATTCCTTATTCCATTCCACCAAAGAAACAATTTCATATTCTTAACTCATATTCCTTATTCCCAATTCCTATTCCCTATTCGCTATTCCTTATTCCGAATTTCGTGATAGAAACGCCATGTTATAGTATTATGTCTCTATGAAAGGAGTGTAACAACGATTAACGACACCATATAATGACTATGGTCACAAAATACGCATAAACAATTAAAGTATTATGTCTCTATGAAAGGAGTGTACACCACATTCTTTAGTGATGACAAACCTTTTAATGACGTCATATTGTCGTCAGAGAGACTTTTAGCAACATGACCTATCGCTGCCAAGACTTTGGCCGTCACTACAGATCAGTAACAGCAATGCGCATTTAATGACAATTTTTTGTCGTGGCTAAAGAAATGCGTTTTTGTAGCGTAGAACTGTGGACTTAGGCAAAAAAAACTTTATCAACGGGGTAAATGTTGGATACTAGGCGATGTCTAGTGCTTGAGATAGTCATGACCAATAATCATTGGTATGTCCGAACCCGACGAGCGAGAGCAACAATATTTTCTCTAACTTACCTAGGCGAAATCCCCGAGAGTAGGGGTGTCAATTTTGGACACGACTCATAGGTGACCCGCCCATGGGTCGTGTTTGGGTCGAACGTTTTTGACCCGTGGGTCACTTTGACATGACTCGTCCAACCTGCATGAAAAATGGTGTCGGGTTTGAGTTGTACCTATTGTGTGTCAACCCGTGGATGTGTATAACTAAATATATATTATAGTAAATTATATAATAGTTTATGGGTTGCACATGCCGTCGTATAAAAAACATAGATGCATTGCCTATTAGGCTATTACTCTCTATTGTTGACATTATGGACTCCATGCATGCTAGGACCATAATGAGGAACGTTTTCACATATGAGCCTTTTTAGATAGACACTTTCACTTTATGAAAATTCTTATGGGTATACCAACATAAAGATTTGAGTGCTTTGCCATAACCTTCGTCGGCTATCCCCTGCCCCTTCCATGTCGCCCATGTCGTATCCAAGTAAGGGACAGATCAGTCACTTGTAGACTACCCCTCTCTACTTCCATGCTGACGCTTCAAATTGTATTCTCAATCGTAGCCATGCAAGGAATTGAATAAGCAAACACTGATCCTTATTTTGCGCTTAGAGTACCTACCAGTCGTTGGAAGATACTTCATATAGTTGTGTTTTAGAGTCTCATCAGTCAATAACATCGTCCGATGCCAATGCAGGAGAGAAGGCGGATGAGGGAGTGGTGAGAGAGAGGATGTGAGAAATGGAGGGGATTGGAGATGGGATGAGGATGGAGGTAACGATGAACCGTTCCAAATACTCTATTAAGTTTAGGGATTTTCAGAGTCTATATCCTATATAAACAAGTTTTTGATTTTTGTACCAGGGTCCTACGTTATATTTGGGTGAAGAAAGACAGTCCTGCAGGTAGGACAAGATGCTGCTTGCTACATTCTAAGGTTCAGTAAGTAGACAGAAGAACAGGCAATATCTTGTTGAACATAAGGAAAGATTTGAGCTTTTTACTACCATAGCCGATACATACAGCTCTAGCTCGTCACAGTAACTAGATACATCTACACATTTTTCCTGCAAAGATGTTTGATTGTGGGGTGATGGCCATGGAAATAATCTGCAGCATCAAGAAGAGAAGATCCTATTTCTCAGATAGCTGATCGTTCCAGTCCTTGAATAGCAGCAGCATGTACAGAGGAACGTTCACTGCAGCAATAACAATTATCATTTGCACGAGTCGAACCAGTCTATGGATCACAACCTTGCTCCATGATTTGCCGCCTCGTTTTGGTGCCATCTTCCCTCCCGCTTCCATAGTGATATTGATATTTGTAGACTCATCTGTTTCTTGATTGTGTTTTCTTGCTATTGGTCTGATCACAGCATTGCCCCTTTAAATAACAGACCACCGTCAGTAGTAAAACACAAGGGATTTGAATACTTTTCATTTGGTCACAATCAATGGATGATATTTTGTCACCTATTTAGTTCTACTGTGGAGAATTTGGGAAGTAGTCAATGAGGTGACATAATCTGAAGCTAAAAAGAGACTCCAAATTCAAGAAGCATAAATTTTCACCGAGCAATAAAAATAATCATAAATAAGAAAGTGGGATGTATATATATTTTTGTACCTTTCGACGGATCCCGTGTCACTTTGATTCGTAGGAGGAGCTGCTAAGCTTTTTCTGACGAGGTGCATCGACCCTTCTGCATCCCAGACCATCTCATACTCGGCCTCATCATCATCAGTTTTCTCTTTTCTTCCTTCTACAAAAAAGTTAGAGCTCAGTAGCTCAATGAATGAAGCAAATTGATGCCAAGCGCTCTTGCTGCTCGTGGGCCAGAAAAGGAGGACTAGAAGGGTCAGGACGAACATCATGATATACCTGATAAAAATTAACCACCATTTACAAAAATAAGTACAAAATCAACAGTCTATCCTAAGCTGTTCATCAGTACCTACCCTATGTAGATATGTAGCTGTCGAGGAAGGAAGCACAACTGAGTCAAAACTGCTTCTTCACTGGTTGAGTTGGCCACAGTAAAGTTGGCTATAGACATAAGCATGAAAGAAGGGTATTTGTTGCCTTGTTGCCAGCTTACAGTTCCCACAGTCATCTGTGTAAGTGTTCCAATTAGATGCCATCTCTCATTCATAAAACTGTAAAACAGAAGAAGACTGCAATGCATCCATGACATGACTAAGTAGATGATTTTACCTCCTTGATGGGCCCATCTTTTGACTCGTGGCTCACAACACATTGATCATGATCATGTCCTGATAAAACAAGTATCTACAAAGATTTTCACATGACTTGTTAATGGCTGGAAAATAGAGTAACTGTTGCAGAATATGATAAGGAATATATTCATCATATATATACAGCGACTTACAGGTTTAATAAAACTTAGCAAGCGGTTTGAAGATTCCTCAGTGACATAGTTCTGATACCTGTACTGATTGAAGGTCAGACCTTTCTAAAGCAAACCAGTTCAATCAACATAACTTGCAAGGGTAGGTCCAACGTCCAAGTTATTTAACCAAATTAAAAAATGACAGAAAGGAGACTTACCAAATTCCTTGATTTTGTCCAGCTCTCTTAATTCTCTGAATATTAGATAGAATCATGTCAGCCACGTGCCTAGTGTACAAACTCAACCATCAAAAAAGTTCTTTCTTTTTTGGCTAGGCAAATCAGATGATAAGTTAATAGCGAAACAGGAACAGGGTAAAGAAGTGAAAATATGTCTCTAAACCGAAAGCCGCATAGAAACTCATATTATACTTGGAGAAAAAATGAGAAACACAAGCAAGAACAAGCAGCAGATACTTGGCACTTAATTCATTCACAAATTCCAAAAACAATATTCGTGCATAAATATAACCAGGCTGCATTCAACATTAGCGAAAATGAGGATAATACCTGATTGATGATTGGATACTTGCGATGAGGTCCGCAGTCAGTCTGATCAGGGCGATACAATGGAATGTGTGTCAGCAGAACTCTTGGATCAGACTGCAAATCTAGGAGAAGGGGGGAAGAAAAGGAAAGGACAAGAGGATTTTGAATTTTTCAGCAAAAAGAAAGGGAAATGCTAACATCTAAATGCCATACATTGATAAAAAGATGCAAGAAGATCAGCTAATTCATACATGAAGATGCATTTTTCACAAAATTCCAGGTCAAGGAAGCACGACTCTGTTGTGGATCGCCTGCATCATCATATTTGGTGATTAGATGGCCCTATGGACAAGAAATTAAGACGCTTCTCAAAAAAAAAAGACAACCACTATAAATATTTTAATGTAACTAGTTAGTTCCTAACACAAATAACCAACGTGTACAAGAAATAGTCGGAGAAATAAACAATAGTTGCACAAGATTGTTGCCAGATTCACCATCTAGAGATTGAGATTCTACAGCAATGAAGTCCACTTTTCCAACTCTGAACTTGTAGTTGCTTGTCCCAAACTCGTTCTCGTAGCGACTAATTGCCTGTATTAAAATAAAGAATAATGCTTTACAGGTATTCCAGCTATTCTTACGAATTCATAAAGCATTACAAGTGATAACAATATCACTTTTGAATTCTGCTAATCTAGTCTTCACACACAATATCAAGTAAGTGAGCAGTATAATCTATGAAAAAAACATGATACCTCTGGCTTATAAGAATGAAGGCCTGAATAACCAATATCGTGGTTTCCAGAAATGTAGAAAACCGTGAAATCTTTGTGTCCTCCGTGAGACTTTAGATCGAAGATATGCTTAAAGCGATTTAAAAATTCCTGCCATCTGCATAAGCGCTAAGTGAATTAAGAAATTCTGTTATACAGATCTAATTCTTATTTACATGTTAGTCTCCTTATACATGATATTTCTGCATACACGGGCTGGATGTTACTTTCATTCTAATAGTGGATATTATTGTATAATCTTGAACATCATTCTTGATTAATTCTGATGTTATAGTACACATTGAGTATCTAAGCAGCGGCTTTTAAGGAAGGGAAAAGAAGAAAGAAGAGAAAATATTACTCTTGATCGGATAAATAAGGGCCACCATCAGAGTAATCACCCAAAAATATGACAACGTCAGGCTTGAAAGGAAGAATGGAACCGAGGTATGCTCTCCGCATGTACAGATCCACATAGAAATGTACAATCCCTGATGCGTGTGACTTTGGGTCAAAAGGAAGGGAAGTTCTGTCCATGAGCTGTAAGAAATAGAAACTACAACATTCAAGTGACAATGAAACTGCAGCAGCAGTAATGAAGGAAGGTACACAAAGAAGTTGAGGATTATATTACAAGAACCTGTGGATCAGCAATAACTGCAACTTTCACGTAATCATTCTGATATCCTACTTTACCCGTCTGAAAAAGCACAAGGCCAATGAAATAGATACATTCAACAAATCCAAGGAGGTATAATGCTAATCAATGATTTTGTTAATTTTATAAGTACTTTTAGTCAAATTTAAGAACTACAAAAACTAGTGCATACACTACCATCTTGCTACAATTTTAGAAGCAGATCAATAAAGAAACTGGATGGGGTCATAAACACACATATACATAAGCAAGATGAGATGTTAAAAAAACAATTGCTGCAAATGACTCCTGAATATATATATAAAGAAAATCATTAGAAAAAAATATGCCAACAACCGTCCTAGCTATGCACCATAAGTAAGCAATACATTCAAGGATGTGAAATGCCAGAGTAACTGATAGTTGTGAAGTGTCAAACTAGGAAAAACGAAAAAACATAAAGATCATAATGAAATTTCCCTCCCAGACACTTAAGTAAAGAAACTAGTTTCCTTTTTACCACAATTACACCATCCATCAACACTTACAGATTTACAGCAACAACTAAAATCGATTTAGTTATCGAACCAAAACGCAACCTTGATATCGAAAATTCGACTATCGAGTATCACTATTTCCACTCAACGAGCGTAGGAGCTAGCATTTTAATCTCAAGAAGGTCCCAGCTGCACGTCTTTTACTACGCATTCCAATTAGTGAATGAGCAAAATGCAATCGTAGATCAATGGATAATGCAATACCGTGGATCCAGCAGAAGACGATCGCAGGTGATGGGGCCACGAACAAGACCAGAAAAAGGGTACCCAGTAGGCAAGCATCTCTCCGTAGAGAAGGGTCACCATCCACATCACGCAGAGCAACCCAGTTAGCTCTCTCTGCTTCATTGTTTGCAAGAAACGACGTCCTTCGAAATTGGGATTGATTGATGCAGTATTGGGAATTGAGAAACCACAGTCTTCCAGAATCAGAATGAACCCATAGGGGAGGAAGGGAGCTCTAGGGTCAACGACTCAACAACTGCTAAAAGTTCGACAACAGCTAGAAGTTTAAAAGTCAAAACCATGGGCAGCTTCAAAAGTTACACATGACTAATTCATTTTGTGACTAATTGATTTTGTGAATGTCCATCTTAGTAAAAACAAATTGACTAATTGGTTTTGCTAACTTGTATCGTCTTAAAAAATCAAGGTTAAACACTATTTTAATATATGAAATGACAATATTGTCTATAAACCCTATTATTCACCCCTATTATTCACCGTAAGAACATAAGAATGGAACTCCTATACTTGCTTCCTAAACATATGAAATGGTGTTGGGAAGAATGGATAACAAGAAGCTCTTGTTGTTGCTTGAAAAGAATTGCTTTTGATTCCCATATGCGAATGGAATCCAAGCTTCAAACGGAAGATGGTACCTGTTCTTCAAATCCCATCAGTAGACCAATAAATTGTTGTTGTACATGTTCTTCCTGTTCTTCTATTCACATATGGGATTCCCATCCAAGCTTTTCCATTCGGTTTCAAGCTGTTGATTACCATCTGCGAAGGTGAAATCGAAGCTTGAAACGAACTGAAATCCAATCCAAGCTTGAAATTGAACTGAAATCGTCCTGCTGGAGGCTTGAGGAAGCTAATGGACCTGTAGACGATCTGATGGACCTCACGATCCTTCACTCGATTTGCTTCTGATGGTGTAAAACCCTAATTTGAGTTGCCGTCGATGGATTCTTCTGCAAATGTGGAAGATTTCAGAGCTTTGGGAAGTTCTTTTTCACCAGATGATCCCTCGTCGAAATGTTCATCTTCTGCGACGAGTTCATAGGAGACTAGGAGCGTCATTTCGATTGGTTCATGGCTTGGTTTATCTCCATTGTCTTCCAACACACGTTCATAAATAGTCATTCTCCATGCCACCCCGACAGAGCTCCAGTCCCGAGTGATGATTCTAGATTGACCAATTCAGCAATGAAAGGTAGATCGTGCTGCTATGATCTTGCAAGAGGAGGAATGTTGCTTCAGTCGAGAAATGTTGCTTCAGTCTGATGAATGTTGCTTCAGTTGAGAACAAATCCATGGAGGAAGATGAAGAACAACATAAAGATGAAGGAGAAGATGAAGATGAAGAACAACTCATTTAGGGTATAATAGTCATTTGATAAATAAAAAATATGTTAAAAAAATAATTAACGGAAAAGAGTAACATCTAATGACGGAATAACCAATTAATCACACTGAAAAAAAAAAGACGTGTAACCATTCAGTCATGCAGTAAAATTAATTAGTCACATTTTGAAAATCTGTAATCAGTCTGCACAATGGTCAAACATGTGTAACCATTTAAGTAAGGGAAAAGTCTGAAAAACGGACATGATGTTTGACAAAAATGGTTTTTGTCAAACATCATGTCTGTTTTTCAGACTTTTCCCTTTAAGTAATTAACTCTATTACTTATTTCAAAATCAATTACTCAAATATTGAATTTTAAAAATTAATTGACAAAATATAGCTATTTATAAATGTAATTCACGAATTTATCTTTTTAGTAAGCAAAGTCTTCATGAATGGCATTAGCTAGTATATCTATATATAAAGAAAAGATTGAAAATGATTTAAGTACAAAATATTAGTTGAAGGCATCCTTGGTCCGCAGCTCAGCCCTGACCAAGGATACTCCCTTACCTTAAAGGTGGCGCGCAACCCCTTCTCCATCTCCTCAAACTCCCGACGAGCTTGCTCCACCATCTCAGTGGACGCCTCCGCCCTCCTGTTCAAGTCCTCCATCTCCTCCGAAGTACATCCCAAATTCTGAAACTGCTCCAGCTCGATAAGTAGATCAACTTGCTTATTGGCGAGCTCCCCTACAATCCGCTCGATCGTCGTCTCCTCGCGGACGAGCTGACAACATAAAAAAGGGGATAAAGTTAAAAGAGATCAAGGAGCTACAAAAGAGCGAGTAATGAGAGGAATAAAGGGAAGTTTATAAAGGAATAAATAGGATAAAGGAACTTACCAAGGCGCGACGCTCGAAATGCGAACTCATAACGGCCTCGATGTCGTTCAAGTTTGAAGGGACCTCCACCCGTTCCTGAAGTGGAAGGATCTCATCCAACAGATGCATGCAAAGGTCTGGGTTACCCCGCAGCGTTGTCTTATCAGAAATTTCCACCTTCCGGAGACTGTGGCAAGGAACCCAGAGACCCCTCAGGTCTACCACCTTTGGTGTCTAGAAAGGGCCCACCAAAGAACAGTACTCCCCAACAAAGGGAGTCTTCAAAGTGCCTGTTGCGGCACCCAGGGTCTGGACCCTCTTATGAGCCCCAGCTCCGCTAGAGGAGTTGGGAGCAGCATGATCGGGAGCAGGGGCATCAACCTTCCCGGGGGCAGGAGCCTCGCTCCGGGGAGCATAAGATCCCCCCGAAGCAGCAGGACGCTTCTTGCCAGAACTCCTCTCCCTTTTGGCTAGAGCAAGAGCAAAAGTCGCCTCAGCTGCGACATTCTTTGAAAACAGGCAAAAAAATGTATTAAACCTGAAGTTGGATCCGAAGAAGAAAAACAGAGGACATATTTTGAATAATACATCTTGGGCGATCACCAGGGGCAGCCCCAGAATGTTCCTCCTCGGTTCTACGCTTGGTCGCGCGCCTGGAAGGAGGAGGAGGTGGACTCAAAGTCGCCTGGGCAGCAGACATCCCTGTCTTACCCTGCTTTGAGAAGAGACTGAGAAGTTTAGGTCCCCGAGTGCCTACAACACAAAGCCAAAAAACAAAAAAGGGTCAAAAAATTACCCAATCAATAGAGAATGGCACAGACTGATGAATGCCCGCCAGCCTAAGCATGGACTCTGAAGTCTTCGCCACCGAGCGGACTGTACAGAAGTCCAGTTGCCTATGATGTCGAAACAAGCCATCGATAGAATTCCGATCACTCCCCGATAGCTCTCCAAAGCTCAGAGGAATATGCTGCTACGACTGAAAAAGCTCCCAAGACATACTACCCTTACCGAAGAAATAATACTTCTTGTAGTTGGAGTTGGTAGCACGGAAATCATCCACCAACTGAAAATGGACATTCCAATTCCATGCATGGCCCCCCCATTCCTCAAACTTTGGCCATCGCGTTTGAAAATGATGAAGGTGGTTAGCCCTAGCAGCCAACCGATAGAAACATTGGAACAGGGAAAGTGGATACGTCCATCCTTGACTAAGCACATAAATTTAAACTCGACCCACATCAGAATGGCGTTGGGTACCAGTTGCGTGGGGCCTATCCTGTAATTGCAACAGAGATCCTTAAGGTCGTCGCAAAGAGGAAAACGCAACCCAGCGTCAATCTGGGTCGCATAAACGTAAACCTCTCCTTTGTGAGGATAATGCAACCCTAGGCTCGGATACCTAGGTGCATCTGCTTCTCCTAATCCATGTCAGGACGACCACGACCTTAAACTGAGCTGGCTTCAACTCACTGGGCTTGATATCTAAGCAAAACATCATGGCATGGAAAGAACAATACTAAAATAACAAAAAGGAGGAAGCTTTACCGCCTAAAAAGAAGCAAAGAGAACAGAGAAGACTACCTGTGGGAGAAAAGGTTGGGACATTGGTCTCAGGCACGTCCACCACGATCGGTGCGACCACCTAATTTCTAGAAACCGGTTTTGGCCCAGGAGCTCTCTAGTTCTGCGCTGAGGAAGAAGCATCCCTTATAACAAGAAGAGCATTAGAAGCCCTAATGCAACTTTCTGCCTAGAAGAAGACTGGGCAGGAGAAGGTTTGAATGATGATCCCTTGTCAGAAAATTGATTCTTGATGCTAGTCATGGTAGTAAAAAATAGATTTTTAGTGAGAATAAAACGTGGGAAAGGAAAAGCTCAAACAGAGGATTGAGGAACACTTGAACTCTGGAATACCAAAGCTTGAGTGCGTAAAGGGCTAAATGCCAAAATTTGGATTTTTATAGCCAAAATTGGAAACCGAACGGGTACGTCCAAAAAGGCTTAGACAATAATTACGCCCCATTTGGGTAAAATCGAAGCAAAGTCAGAATTCAAATGGTCAAATCGGGGAGACAAAAGGTCGAAATAGTAAGAAAACTATCAAGCCTACCCCCTGTTTACGGAAGTCAAAGAGACAGACATGCCTCAAACGCCGTCTCGACTTCTCGCCAAATAATGCATCCATTAAATGTACAAAAACCTTACACAAAAAGGTGATCGCTAAAAGCTATACCAAGCCTCTCCTAAGGCCCTCACAACGGTAGTGTTCGCCTAAAGAGTGGTGAATGACCATCCATAAACCCTGGAAACCCAAAAGCATTCTCCTAATAGGGTAATAGATCAAACATTCCAAAAACTCTAAGCAACCAAAAACCGATCGTATTCAGATGCCTAAAACGGTTTAGTCTTCCATCCCTATAAATACCCTTGATTTACATACGTTCATTACGTTTTGAGTTCATACACACAATATACTCATTTAAGCATCAGAGTGGGACCCAGAGGCACCCCCTCTGTTGCGCTCCCCTTCTTGCAGGTTCATCGGAGCTCCGGCGAAAACGTGTGGTCATCAATCAATTACCACTCAAATCACTGTCATGCCAGCATTCGGAAAATTCAGACCCAACATTTAGCATTGAATAGCAGTTGCTGACACCTACATATTGTGTTTAGAAGTCGTATTAAATAACATTAACAAATATTTTTTAAGGTGGAATTGTTGTCACTAAATACAAATGTTTAACAATGTTATTAATTGATAGTATCAAGTGTTTTTAATGGTGGACATATTGTCACTAAGTACACATGTTTAGTAACATATTAGATTGTTGATACAATTCTATAGTGACAACACCGATCGTTGTTAATAAAGTGTATATACTGACGACATTTATTGTTACTGAACGCCATTGACCTATTAGTGGCGGTACATCTTTTAGTGACGATATTTTACAGCCGGAAAGACCTTTAGCCACGAGGCTTACCCGACAAGACTTAACCCGCCACTGAAGGTTAGTAACGCCAACGGGCATCATTTAATAACGACTTTTTACCGTGGTTGTAACTGTACATTCTTATTGTGCTATGATTTCTTAAATGTAGGGAGAACACAAATTGGAATTTAAACATCACAATTTATTAATTTTACTAATGTACCATTAAAATTGTATTTGTTTGTTAATCTAAAAATAACAACAAACCTTGTATTTTGTTTTAAAAATATATCATATTTTAAAATAAAAAATAATTTTTTGAAAGAAGAAAAACCCAAGGGTGTAGGTTTTGCTATATACAAATATATATTCCATTTTTATATTAAGAGATGGTTCTCGTATAGAGTTTCTCTTTACAAATTGAATTAATTGAATTGTTTAAGTTGTAATGAGTCCCAAAATACTATATTGGTGAATGATAATAAAAGGAAGCACTTATATATAAATTGATTATATTCTTTTATCAACAATTAATTTTAGTATAAAATTCAGATTGCATAACTTATTTGTCTGTCAAGTTTGAGTAAATTCGATATAAAATTTAGGGTTAATTACCAAGGAGCTACCTGAACTTTGAATGTTTTGCAACAAGCTACCCGAACTTTAAAAAATCAAAACGGTCTACCTTAACTTTAGTGAAGGTGCAATGAGCTACCTCTGTCCAAATTATCGTCAACTGTTGACAAACATTCGTCGGAAATTCGTCGGAAGTTCGTTGGAAATTCCTCAGAAATTGGACGGAGGTAGATCGTTGCATCTTCGCCAAAGTTGAGGTAGCCCGTTTTGATTTTTTAAAGTTTGGGTAGCTTGTTGCAAAACGTTTAAAGTTCAGGTAGCTCCTTAGTATTTAACCCTAAAATTTAATACAAACCGCTATCTATAATTTAGGGAAACATAATCCTTATTTTTAACTAACTTGTGAAGATCCTTTACTCCCTTTAATACTGCATATTACCCTACAATATAATTCCACATTGCAGTTTGCATGAGGTTAGATTTTATAATGAAATAATTTGTAAAAAGTCAAACATATCCACAACCACAGCTTTTTACTCTTTCTACTCCTCGTATTCTCTCTAACAAACCATTACATATTACATATGGGCATTAACTGGTGTTTGATTAGATTATTAACTAATACATGTATTAGTTAGTATAATGTTTAATTAGAAATAATGGTTGATACTAACTAATATCTATGTATTAGCTCATACACAATTCTAGTGTTAATTATGTATTAATTAATACATTCTAGTTGACTGCACAAGTGTTATTCAACCTTATCGAAATGAAGTGAGACAAATTGTGTTCTTCCTCCTTACCGAAACCAGGTGAGACGATTTAACTTCCATTCTTCTTATTTCACCGTCTTAATTCTCTGTGGTGCCATTGAACTTGTGTGGGTTTGATTGAACTTGTGTGAGTGCAATTTAACTTTTGTGGGTGGCTAATTATGACATGTGTTTGTAAAATCATGTACATGTTGATCAAGTATGCTCTGATTCTAACTTTATACGATGGTGAATTGTGAGGTTGAATTCTGTGTTAATTGCCATCGATATATTATTATCTCGTACCTGACTTTTGAAAGTCAATTCTCATAAATGTTGGTCAATTGAATTCTATTGTTTGATATTCAAATGCAGATATCCATGCATCGTGTTCTTGATAGGGTTTTCGCGGGACTTGTCTCGCCATTAGGTCTAACAATTGTTAAAGTGATAAATTTGTTGAAAAACTGTACAACTCTTTATTCCAGAAACATAGTTTGCTGAGAACAATAGAGACCCAGAGTAGGAAAGGTCAATTTACTTGTAGAAAGCATTATCAACATAAAATAGTTTTTTCATAAGTGAAGTACAATACTGTAGTATATTACCTTTTAAAAAAATGTTAGTTATTGTTTAATCCTAGACAAGATAAGTTCATGTGATTAGAATTTTGTCATGTGTTGTATAAACCAAAACAGTGATCAGTTTGTTGTGTTAATTATCAGGGAAACTACTAAACCTTGCAGTAGATAGATACAACAACAACGTACGGTCAGTTTGGTGGCCAGTTTGGTGTGTTAATTATCAGGGAAACTACTAAACCTTGCAGTAGATAGATACAATAACAACGTATGGTTTTATTCAGGGTAATAGTAGTATAACATTCAAGAGATTGTTGAGTTGTTTTAAGTCTTTTTCTTTATTATTGCATATATGGATAACTTGAATTTAGGAAATGAAAGAAAAATGAGGAAAATTTTGATAATAATCACTTTTATGGTCATGAATATTATTGTTATGCGCTTCTTCAGTAGACATTGTGATGGGTAAGAGTTCTACAAAAAGTTACATTATGAGACTTGTGTATGAGAGTGAAACATCTGTGTCATGAGCAATTAAGAATGAAAAGGGGTTACTTTGTCAAATTTTGTAAAATGTTAGAGGCTGTTGGAGGTCTAAAGTTGACAAAGTACTTAGATATTAATGAACAAATTGCAAAGACATTGTATATACTTTCTCATCATGATGAGAAAAATCGAGTCATAAAGTTCAATTTTGGAAGGTCTGGGCAAACAGTTAGTTGGTATTTCAACAATCATATCAATATTAAGACTAAACAACGTACTTACCAAACGAGCTGAGTCAATACTACTTGACTACAATGATGAGAGATGGAAGCATATAGTAGTTAGTTTTTTTAAAGGAAGCATATAGTTAATTTTTTTTTAATACTGATTAATTTTATATTAAAAACAAATAGAATCAAGTTGTACATAATAAACAGTGTGTCAAATCTCAATCTGTTAGAAGATTGATTATAAGCCATAAATTGTTGTGTTTACGTGTATGTTAGATGAATTAAACAATTAGTGCACACTACATGAACATCAGTATTTTGTGAAGAAACTTTTGCAAGGTAAATAATCTCTTTAAATTTAGAATTATTTGTAAGAGATTTGTTAGAGTTAAGTGAGGAGAATAATAATTAGGGAAATTTCTCACAAAAAATATTTTCCTTACTACATTGCTAACAGATTTGTAAGGAAAAGATTTCGGAGGAATAATTAAGATATTTTGTGACAGATTTTCCTTATAATTAGTTTTAAGGATAATCTCACTAATTACCTTTTTCAATCCTAAATTTTGTATAGGATTTATAGCTTCTCAAAAAATATATTCATTTGCAAGGGATTTATATCTCCTTAAAAAAATATTTTTTTTTGTAAGGGAAAACCCTAAGAAATATTATATGATATAATATTAGCAACAGGAGAACACAACCCTCGCTCTGTTCTGCTGTTAACACAATTCTAATCTATGCGGTCTGCGACTGTAAAACTCTGCAGTCTGTGACTCCAAAATTCCAAAACTGGTACTGCGACTCCGAAACCCTACGATTCCGCAAGCTTGTTCATTTAAACCGGATCGACTGAAGTGGTCTGGTTCTGGTCTGATTCGAACCGATTCGGCCGAACTAGTATCAAAACCAGATAAGTTTTTTGGGCTTCAAGTAGACCAATTCAAAATAGTACCAAAAATTCAGTTCGAATCGGTTCGAATTGATTCGTTTTTTATATTGGTTTATAATTAAATTTAAATCAAACCCGTTTTAAACCATCTTTAATAAATCAAGTCGGTCTGATGTATCTCAAGCATCGGTCCATCAAGCAGACTTACCTCAGTGAGTCAGTCATTCCTCAGACTTTAAACAAAGACGCTCGTTCTAGGTTTTTCAAAAACAGAAACGCTCCTTGCCGAACTCCAGCTCCTCTTCTCAAAGAAAGAAGGGAATTCTGCACTCTGCAACTTTTAATCGAAGCAGAGCTGATCTCTTCTTCCGAACCAGATCGTTGCAAATCCTAGTATCCACCACACCAGCTTCAATATCCCTCTGTTGTCATGGCCCGACGAGCTCTAACACGTTCCGTCCTGAAGCGTCTGGTAGGCGACAGCTCAACCTCTCGCTGCTGCATCCACCCAGCACGTTCGATCTGTCACTTACATGCCTCATCTAGGCGATGGCACTCCACGTCTCGTGACTCTGATTCCCGGAGACAGAATCGTCTCTCTCGTGACTGACGTCGTGGAGCAATTCATGTCGGCGATGCACGCGCCTATTTACTTTGAGAAGTATGATGTCATTGAGACATGAAGTGCGTGCCAGAGGAGGTGATGGATTCAATACAGAAGAACAAGGTGGCCTCAAGGGAGGGTTGAAGACTCCGGTGGGTGGTGGTGTTAGTTCGTTGAATATGCAGCTCAGGAAGAAGCTTGATCTCTTTGCTTCTCTTGTCAATTGCTTCAACTTGCCTGGTTTGCCAACGCGTCATGAGGATGTGGATATTGTCGTGAATAGGGAGAACACTGAGGGTGAGTATTCTGGGCTCGAGCATGAGGTTGTACCTGGTGTTGTCAAGAGCTTGAAGATAATGGGATGTAGTTTCCTGCTGCTGATCGTCTAGATTGATATCAATATACTATAGTTGACTTGAATTTGAGCAAATCTAGAACCTTGGAGACCGGAACTCACAAATCTAAAACAAATTTTGGTACCTAGTACTTTATATCTATACTTGAGCCTAGTGCCTCGCGCTTCTTAATTGGTTGTTAGCTCTATATTGAATCAGTAGACGTGTGTGGAGTTAAGAAATGGAGATCTACATGAACCTTGGATTCTCTTTTCTTCTATTGAATCCAAGTGATTCTATAGGGATGCTTTTGATTAGCATAAACTGAAGATAAAGTTACAAAGGTGACATTCATTGTTTCGTGAAAGACTGATCTAGTCCTCTTGAAATTCAGAGGGCATTCTAAGAGTACACGTTGATGATTTTTTTTATTATGAAATGCTTTTCATTAGTCTTCTGTCGCATAGTATGTGATATTTTGGTCATGTATTGAGCTGAGCAGCTTCTCCCTTTGTTTCTTCGGGGAGTCAGTCTTTGAAAAGGCTACATAAGTTGGATACGTTTAAATATGAGTCATGGATTGGATAACGTTTAATCCCTTTCAACGGGCTAATGGTTCCACTACTTAAGTTGTTCCATAATTTCTATTTAGAAATTTTTGACTAAGTATGTATTATTTAGATACGTTGCTAATTGTTATCTCTTTATAGTAGACTTTGAATGTTTAAACTATGAACTTGTTTTATATAATATATATATATATATATATATATATATATATATATATTATATTATATACATAAATTCTTAAAATTATTTATAGTGATTTTCCTTGAGAGTGCATAAATTGTCTCACAAATTTAACTGAATATACTCCTTAATAATCCCTTAATAAATTTACTAAATAAAAACCTTCACTATTTTCCTCAAAATTCTTGAAACAAAAACCCTTGAAAAAACCCTTTATAATTTACTTCGGAAAATACTCACAAAATTCCCTAAATAAGTTTGTGAACGAATTGATTTTTAAAAGTTTGCTAGAGATTTTATGAGGAAAATTTGTTGAAACGTTTTGCAAGAGATTTTCCTTTTAAAGTGCTATTTCTCTGGTAAGCTTATTTGTTAAGGGTATATATATATATATTATATTATATACATAAATTCTTAAAATTATTTATAGTGATTTTCCTTGAGAGTGCATAAATTGTCTCACAAATTTAACTGAATATACTCCTTAATAATCCCTTAATAAATTTACTAAATAAAAACCTTCAATATTTTCCTCAAAATTCTTGAAACAAAAACCCTTGAAAATATCCTTTATAATTTACTTCGGAAAATACTCACAAAATTCCCTAAATAAGTTTGTGAACGAATTGATTTTTAAAAGTTTGCTAGAGATTTTATCAGGAAAATTTGTTGAAACGTTTTGCAAGAGATTTTCCTTTTAAAGTGCTATTTCTCTGGTAAGCTTATTTGTTAAGGGTATATATATATATATATTATATTATATACATAAATTCTTAAAATTATTTATAGTGATTTTCCTTGAGAGTGCATAAATTGTCTCACAAATTTAACTGAATATACTCCTTAATAATCCCTTAATAAATTTACTAAATAAAAACCTTCAATATTTTCCTCAAAATTCTTGACACAAAAACCCTTGAAAAAATCCTTTATAATTTACTTCGGAAAATACTCACAAAATTCCCTAAATAAGTTTGTGAACGAATTGATTTTTAAAAGTTTGCTAGAGATTTTATCAGGAAAATTTGTTGAAACGTTTTGCAAGAGATTTTCCTTTTAAAGTGCTATTTCTCTGGTAAGCTTATTTGTTAAGGGTAGATCCCTTATAAAATTCCTTACAAAGTGAAATTTCTAAGCTATTTTTGAAATTCCCTTCGAAATTTCTTGTAGTGACAATTACGGGTTATATGTCAGTATAATCTCATTGCTGCTTCGTATCATTATTCATCATCGAATTTGACAACCCCCTCCTCCCTTCTACCTGAAGTATAGCCTAGAGAATTTATTCTTAATGTAGGCTGAGGGTATTTTATTTAATTATCTGTAACAAGTCGTATTGGGATTAAGCTTTGAACCCCAATCCATGCTCCAGCACCCAGAAAGTGGGAAACTTTAGAAAAGAATTATTGACATCCAATCCACAGATACTAACAACAGAAACAAGGACGGACAAGAACAAAAACTAAAAGGACAACATGCGACAGAAACAACAAGTGCATACAACAAAACATCAAGAACAACGAAATCTCATCAAAAGCAGTCTGACGTCGAATCCATTAGTTGGTGCCACCTAGGACACCCTTGAGCTTCTTCACTAAATCTGGGGGAAGGAAAGTTGTCTTAGACACCAAATCAGTGGGAAGGTCATTTGCAAACAACGCAAAGTCCAGAATCTGGAGTCCAGGGCTTGGCGAGCTAAAGAACGCAGTGGCTACGGAGGTTATACCCGCAGCATTCACCTGAAAATGCAACAAACCTATAGGGAAAACCATGACGTCTCCCTTTTTCAATTTCTTGTAGTACACGGCATTGCTTGAGGTGATGAATCCGGCGAGGATGGAGCCTTGAGTCACCAATAGAAGTTCTGAGCCAGCCGGGTGGGTATGCAGAGGGATGACCCCTCCAACAGCCAAGTCCAGTCTGGCAACAGACAAGCCGAGCCCATTCACGCCTGGGAACTGGGCGGCAAATGCAGGTTGCACGGCTGCTTTGATAATGTTGGAGGTGTTACCGGCAGCAACGAGCCCGGAGAAGACAAAGTCCTGCACTGTGACGGTGTCTGGGGATTTGCAGGAGTAGCCAGCTGGGGTTTCAGGGAGCTTTGTGTCTGCGACACAGAAATCGGCAGCATGGGAGGAGGAGGAGAATAGGAGGAAGGAGGAGACGAAGAGGACGATATTGTGCAACATTTTGACTCCCATTCTCTCTTTTCTTTTGCAAAATCTAATATGTTACTCCTTTGATCTTCCTTGTGTGCCTCCTTCTCCTACTATTAGTAGTGTTTATATCGATAGGTGGGATGGTGGAAATGCCAAGATAAGTGTTTATCTTGGTTGTTGCAGTTGAGCCACTGGTTCTAATCTAGCAAACGTTAAATATAGAGACAGCCGTCACCGTTAGAGATGTGGTCCCGTCAAATTGTTCCCTTCCAAAAAGACAACAAGCCTCTTTTTCCTTTCTGTCAAAGTTGATCTAGCTTCTAAGTATTTGGGTGGAGGCACTGATGTTTTCCTTCCTTCCTTCCTTTTTGGAGGATTCCACACTGTATTATTTATTGTATGTATGTTGGTAAAAAAACTACAGTCCAGTCCCATTGTGTGTGGTCTGCTCGATCCCTTCCATTTCAATAGATTATCTAGAACAAATAACGTTACTACCCTAACTTACTCAATCTTCCCTTTCTTGCAAACCTAAACTTCAGTATGGACGCTTCGTCATCACTTACCAAAATTCTCTAAAATTGGTGATCGATTTGAGGTAGAAAATGATAACACTACAAGAAATTTGTCTGTCTAAGGGAATTTCAAAAATCCCTTAAAAATTTCACTTTGTAAGGAATTTTTTAAGGGATTTACCCTTAACAAATAAGCTTGCTAGAAAAATATCACTTTAAAATGAAAATACCTTGCAAAACGTTTCAACAAATTTTCCTTATAAAATCCCTAGCAAACTTTTAAAAATTAATTCCCTCACAAACTTATTTAGGGAATTTTGTGAGTATTTTCCCAAGTAAATTATAAAGGATTTTTGTTTCAAGAATTTTGAGGAAAATAGTAAGATTTTTTATTTAGTAAATTTACAAAGGGATTATTAAGAATTATATTCAAGTTAAATTTGTGAGGAATTTTATGCACTATCAAGGAAAGTCACTATAAATAATATATATACATATATTTATAACATGTAACAGAATACACACATATATATATATATATATATTATATGAAACAAGTTCATAGTTTAAACATTCAAAGTCTTATAAAGAGATAACAATTAACAACATATCTAAATAATACATACTTAAGTATTGGAACCATTATCCCGTTGAAAGGGATTAAACTCTTGGCCTTGTTTTACAAATTGCTCCATCATGCTTTGTACTAATGCTTGCATTTGGTTAATATGAATTTGTTGACTTCAACGTTGTTTTCATTATCTTCATTGTAAACCTCATCAATTGATTCTTCAGAGACGTTAAGATGGTTATCAGATGGAGCGGTCCTTGTGTGGTTCGATGATGCCTCCCCCTCAATTGATGTACCAGAAAAAAATCCTTCTACCTCCTCCTCGAAGCATAGCTTACCACGACCCCGGAACATATTCCTAATCAAACATACAAACAAAACTAGTTATGTCTCATAAAAGTTGTTAGCTAGCTTATCATTTTCTGGAAGCATGTCTTTTACCGTGCTTCCAGATAAATGCATATATCCATGGTTCTATATGGAAGACCGGGTGGAAAAATGCATATATATGCACTCCCAAACCCAGCAAGAAACACAAAATACATACTAAAACCTTGTCAATAGACAAACTCAAATGTCTTGTATATGCTCAATATGAATATATAGGCATTCCATGGAAATCTATCCAATAGCAACTATTTCCATGAGCTCTCTAATCAGTCAAATAAGAAAAAGATACGTCTATTTTATTCTCTGTTTAAACATTAAGAGTTGATAAGAAAGCACAAACAACCATTTCCACTGCACCTGATAAAAGAAGTAAACAATACCTACCTTCCATCTAGTGACCGATGAATATTGAGGAACTACGAGGGATGCTTACACTGAGGACAAGTTGGTTTCTCCTTATAAGTAGCCCAATGAAGAATGCATGTCACACTGCCACATGAACAAAACAACCATCAACACTTCCATTTCATATAGAGAAGAAAATTAAAAAAAAATCACATATCCTAACAAGAAAGAAACTATCCTCTTTCTCTAGATAAAAGATAGGAAAAAGTATGAAAATGGTGCAACATGTTTCACCAAAATGGTTTTTGGTACTACTTGTTTTTTAACGATGGTTAATGGTTAAATACGTTAGAAAATGATGGTAAATGAACCTTCCGTCCAACCGACGTTTAATTCTGTCGTTAAATAGTCACGTTTTTGTCACGTGACTTCTATGAAGAATGCTTACACTAAGGACAAGTTGGTTTCTCCTTATAAGTAGCCCAGTGAAGAATGCATGTCACACTGCCACATGAACAAAACAACCATCAACACTTCCATTTCATATAGAGAAGAAAATTAAAAAAAAATCACATATCCTAACAAGAAAGAAACTATCCTCTTTCTCTAGATAAAAGATAGAGAAAAGTATGAAAATGGTGCAACATGTTTCACCAAAATGGTTTTTGGTACTACTTGTTTTTTGACGATGGTTAATGGTTAAATACGTTAGAAAATTATGGTAAATGAACCTTCCATCCAGTCGACGTTTAATTCTATCGTTAAATAGTCACGTTTTTGTCACGTGACTTCTATGAAGAATACTTACACTAAGGACAAGTTGGTTTCTCCTTATAAGTAGCCCAATGAAGAATGCATGTCACACTGCCACATGAACAAAACAACCATCAACACTTCCATTTCATATAGATGAATACGTTAGAAAATGATGGTTAATGGTTAAATACGTTAGGAAATGATGGTAAATGAACCTTCCGTCCAACCGACGTTTAATTCTGTCGTTAAATAGTCACGTTTTTGTTACGTGACTTCTATATAATTTTTGTCTTTGTAAATTAATTTCTAAAAGACCTAATTACCCTCTATATACTTTCGTCACCTAATTACCGATGTTCTTGAATCTCTACACCAAGCCCAGCAGAGGTGAAGCTGAAGCAGAGGTGAAAATGGAATCGTGGGTCCCACTGTTCGACATCCTCCTTAACTCGAATACGCCTGAGTTCGACGCAGAACGGTGGTTAGAGGAATCATTCGACGCCTCATCAGCTACCCGAATCACCGCCATCGCTTTCTTGGATATGCTTATGCACTCGCAAATTGCCATTACCGTCGACTGTTCTTCCTCTTCTCCTTCTAAGAGCTCGCAAACCAAAAGGTAGATTGAATCCAGCAAGGAATTAGCTTCATGTGCGTCCTCTTATTGCCTAGTGCTGCTTGATCTCTGTGCAGGTTGATGTTTATGCAGACTTTGCCATGTATGGTTAAGTCTCAGATACTTTCCTTCCTTGCTCTCGAGCACCATCGATTCAGTTCCCTAGATCTCTTGAATTTTGCTCGCATACGTATCCACTCCACTAGTAGCAGTCGACGAAGAATTTCGTATTTACCTTCAGACTAGGATTAATTCAAACTCGTTGAAGAGCTTCTTGGGGGTCAAGCCTCTTGGTACATAGAGATGTGTTGAGGCAGGAAATAATATGGTGTCTAGGTGATGGATGATCATTCAATCCCTTTGTTGATCGTTGAGTCCCGTCGATAGAGGGATACATAGTGAAACCGAGGGTAGATAGCACAACACGTGCAAACATGAAGTGGAATAATGGTTGGATACTGAAACCTGTGTGTGGAAGGAAAATGTTGTGAGGGAGGTGGTGCATCTAAGTGACGCAGTTGATGTCTTCACCATTCCAATCTACTGGGATCGTAGGAAGGATACTCTCCGGTGGCCCCTTACGAGAAACATGAGGATTTCAGTGTGATCTGCATATCACTCCCTCACATGTAACCAGAGGAGAGATGCTTCGAACAGTGGGGAAATGCTGCAACTGCAAGCCGACAGTGTATCCTCACTCTGGACAACAATCTGGAAATCGAAGGTATGCCCCAAAATCCAAACGTCTATGTGGAAACTTGTGTCAAATGCGATTTTCAACTTGGTTCAGAGAGGGATTCCAACTATTCTTGTTTTCCCGGACTGTGACGAAATTGAAACGAGAGAACACCTCATATATGGCTGCAGCTAGTCATGCCAGGTTTGGGTAGATATTCAGGGAATGAATCTTGACGAGCAGGTACTAGAATCATTGGAGTCTTGGCTGAGAAACAGACTATCAACATCAGGTGGAAACAGTGAGGGCATTCAGAAGCTGAGAGTACAGGCGGAAGTTAGACCGAAATGGTATTTTAAAATTTGGCATAGCCATGTGAGATACCACGTGTTATATTAACGTACATATTTAACAGAAGTTAGACGGAAGTACCAAAAACCATTTTTCATAAACATGTTGTACCTAAAACCATCATCTGGGTTGGAAAACCATTTTGGTGAAACATGTTGCACCATTTTCATTCTTTTCCCTAAAAGATAATATGTTTCTGTAACAGAATACACTGTGTTGTGCACAAGAAGTGAAACAACAAAAATGAGAAGTCAGTTTTAGTGTTTGACAAACCAGTATGCGTGCTCGCAACCTTTTATTAGCGCAGTCTCCTCGAGCTCTATCTTGTCCAAGTAAATATCACAAAAGTCACCATGCCCTTCATAACCCGTTCCACTAGTTAAATTCAGGCCCGAAAATTGCTTCTAAGAATTCATAGATTCCGCATAAATAATATAGATACTTAGATAGACAAGATTAATCATAGATATATAGATAAATGAATCATTTGTATAAGCATATGAAGCACGTCATACAAATTACATATGAATACAAGATAAAGAACAAGTGACTTTCAATATATAAACATACAAGGCATTCCTTGCTTACAAACTCCACAACTGGTAAAAGGTATCGATAGGAAGTTTGGCCAGCTGAACTGAAAGCTAAGCTCATACACTGATGATTCAAACATAGACATTGTAATGAGGAACTTAATATCTTTGAAGTGGCAAAAGTAATATATCAGTATTACTGATAGTCAGTGGCTTCACATGAAAGTCAGGTTATTTATAGGATACATAACTCCTCTATAAACAATTAAGCTCAGCTTAATCATCCCTAACAAAGATTCATATCTGTTCATATCGTAGACTATTCGATGTCTAGAAAAACAATATTTTATATCATTTTGCATCAATCATCATTACAATGGTCCAACCACCAACGATAAATTCATCGACTCCACTAGCTCTAATACCATAACGCAGCACAACGATATTAAACAGAAGATATTAAGGAGCATACCAGATCCTAAATCAATAAATCACCAAGGCCACCGACCAGCTGATCAACACCGGTTACTGAGATGGCGGTGGCCATGCCTGACCTTGCGTTGTTTTTGTTTGTCGATAAATGAAACTTAGAGACGAAATTCAGGGGTTAACCTGAATTTACAGATGAAAGACAGACGAGATCCAGAAACCGAAATCAGACGTCTGAATATTATCTCAAGAGGTAGATCCGTAGAGGGAAGAGGAATCTGGAGATGATGAAGAACAAATCCAGATGTTGGTTCTCAAGTAATTTCCGCCTCTTTCCGGCGATAGCTTATCCATCGTTACACGTGGCGCATCTAGAGGGCGCCACTTCTTCTATATTAGTAGGATTGCGGCCCATTGGTTTAACAATATGGGCTTGAAACAGATCGTATCCGTTCCAATCGAGACCACATATTATTACATCCACGGAACAACCACGACCGAGCAGAAAACAAATCTCATTCACGGTCGAGCGAGCAGAAAATTTAGAACAATTGAGCAGAATTAGGTTAGGGGCTTGCGCATAAAATTTAGGTCGACAGAAACAACAATAATTTCTTAATTACATGGGTTGAAGACCTGTAATAGGTTTGAGCAGAATTACAGATGTATAGGTAATGGCCTCATAGTCTTTGGTGTCAGACGGACTTTGCAAAAAAAAATAATACAATTACGATATATCTAGGTAGCCGAAGAAGTAGGAAGGCGTTAGTATTTCTTAGGGTTTTTCCTTACAACTTTTTTTTAAGGAGATATAAATCCCTTGCAAATGAATTCTGAGGAGCAATAAATCCCTTACAAAATTTAGGATTAAAAAGGGTAATTAGTGATGGATTATCCTTAAAACTATTTATAAGGAAAATCCATCACAAAATATCTTCATTATTCCTCTAAAATATTTTCCTTACAAATCTGTAAGTAAAGTAGTAAGGAAAATATATTTTGTGAGGAATTTCCCTAATTATTATTCTTCTCACTTAACCCTAACAAATCCTTTACAAATAGTTGTAAATTTAAAAGGATTATTTCCCTTGCAAAATTTCCTTCACAAAATACTGATTTTCATGTAGTGTTATATGGTTTATGACTGTTGCCCAATTGTTTTCCACCCCAAGACGAAACCCTCGACGACGGCTCTAGCCTCTATAATTTTAGCACTATCCCCTCGCGTCATGCTATGGACACCACATAGGACTTGACCCCTGTAATTTTGCGCAATCACACCTATGCCACCCTTCCCGATGTAGCACACCACGAGGTGTCACAGTTAATCTTGACAACTTCCGGTTCTGGTCTATCCCATTTCGTGGTTGCGGTCGTTATTCGTGTGTTGTGGTTTCACATCGTTATGTTTCTAAACTCTATCACCATCTGACGAATGTTGTTTTCTACCACCAATGGGTTTGGTAGTTTGTTCTCAAACACCATTCCATACCTGGACTTCTATATGTTCCAGCGAATTATCAAGATATGCCCCCATCGATTCTCTAGTTGGCTCCGACTTTGTCCCCGCTCCGTGCATTTCTCTGTCAACCATACCTTCATCGTCGTTTCACTCGATACGTTCACATCAAGGCCGAGAACTTCCATCCATACCTGTTTCACACTGTTGCATCCTACTGTCATATCCTCTCGAGTCTCCACTTGCTCGCACATCGGATAATCTTGTGTTGTTGGTATCCCTCTCCGTGCCAAATTATACCTCGTCGCGGTAGAGTTTGAGGCTAGTTTACATGCGTAGACTTTCACCTTTGGCGGCATCTTGGTCTTTCATATTGTCATGCGCTTGATGTAGTTTCATCTATCATTTCTTTTGGAATTTTCTTCCCTCTTAAGTAATGATAAGGTAATATTGTTGACACCTTCCCGTCTCGTGTAATCAACCATTTCATTTTGTCTCTCCTTGGTTCCAGATGTATAGGAATACTGAGAATATCTTGTACATCTTACATGGGCATTGCCTCCCTTATGACCTCCGCCCTTCAAGAATATTGATCTATATCGATTCAATCCACTACTCATGTAGCTGTCTGTGTTTCAGTTATTGGGTGAATTCCGATTCGTTGTCCCCGCCTACTCGGGATCCATAGGTCTGTGAAAGCTCGTATTGTTATTGTTCCCCCATCGCCTAAAGACCGTATCCCTTCTTTTTGTAAGATATCCTGACCTGCTAATAGACTTGAACAACCCCATGATGTTTTGCTTCCTTTTCCCGCGTGTAGGAAGTTTGTAGCCGAAAAATAAAGACCTTTCAACAGCCTAACCCATAGGGCATCCGATTCT
The DNA here is from genome assembly GCA_946814005.1 of Chamaenerion angustifolium. Taxonomy (NCBI): domain Eukaryota; kingdom Viridiplantae; phylum Streptophyta; class Magnoliopsida; order Myrtales; family Onagraceae; genus Chamaenerion; species Chamaenerion angustifolium. Next base: position 8,040,569 of record OX328278.1, on the reverse strand, counting down.
TCAATCATCATTGCCGCCATTTTTGCTAGACGTTTACTATTGAAGGACTTTAGATCTCTAAAGTCGAATCCGCCTTCACTTTTCGAATTGGTCATGATATCCCATCTCTTCCTATTGATTTTTCGATCCCCATTTGTAGTTCCCCACCAATATCGGGCAATCATTGCATTAATTTTGGCACACTAGGTCTTTGGGAGTTTGAACACACTCGTGTCGTTGACATATGTGCGAATGGTCATAACTACTGCTTTGATCAACACCACTTTTTGACATTGTTTAGAAGTTTGGATCTCCATCCCTAGATTTTGTCGCGAAGCTTCTCTTTGAGGAAGGTTAGTGCCTCCTTTCGAGAACTCCCCTAAATCGATGGTAACCTTAAGTACTTTCCCCGGTTTCTTGCGTTATTAATACCGAAAAAGGTCGTCACATCCTACACATTCTGCTCATTGGTTTCTGCCCCGAAGTAGATGTTGGATTTTGCAAAGTTGACCATTTGTCATGACACTACACAATAGTCATCAAAAGTCCTGTTTAGTGCTTGGGCATTCTCGGTTGGGCCCTTTATAAAGAACATGGAATCATCAACGAAGAAGAGGTGGTGTATTTCTAGGCATCCTCTCCTTAGTGTTATCCCTTTAAGGTTGATGTCCTCGACCTACTTCTTCACCATTTGTGACAATACATCCACCACCAGGATGAATAAATAGGGGGAGAATGGGCATCCCTGCCTTAGTCCTCTAGATGGTGTTATCGTTGTCGTGCACTTGCCATTGACATTAACTCGGTAAGATACCATCAAGATACATGCCTTTACCCACTTGATCAATTTCCATCGAATCCTCACTTTTCCATAACCACCAGGAGAAAGTCATATTCCACTCTATTGTATGTATTTTTCATATAAATCTTCAAAGCATACTCCACAACCTGTTAGTTTTTTTAAGTTGTTACAGTTCTTGGTTGAGTGATAACTCTTAAATATGGTAACTTATTATCATGCTGAGGTGACAAAATGTCAACTCAACCAGCCAAGCGGGTGACTCGACCGGGAAAGTGGGTGACTTGATAGAAGACATTAGAGGTGATAAAAAAAAATGGATGCACTGAATTCCCGACAAGACATGCTCAAAACCGACCCGACTAGAACCGAGACCGAACGTGCGTTTTATTTCTTCAAGTCGGTCTCGGGCTTTTTTTCCCAAATGCCCGACTAGGACTGGCCCGACCTTGAAGAAAACCGTACAAATTCATGGTACCAAAATTTCGGTATTGTTTTTGGTCAATCCAAGTGATTTTTGTACCAAATATTTCGGTGCAAAACTGAGACTAGCCCGAGTCAAGCAAGACCGACTCAGCCTTTTTTTTTTACCAAAGTCGTTCTCGGTTCTCCTAATGTTAAGACTGAAATTTCGGTCTCGATCTCGATCATGCCTCCAAGACCAGCCCGACACGCCCATGATCAACACTAGAAGAAATGATGTATAATATGATAAGAAAACAGTTCTGGAACATACCCCAGTATAGGAGTATGATCCAAGATGTGTCCCCTTTGTTAGATATTTTAGTGTAATTGGATTGACTAGTTGACCAATAGGATCATAGTATATCATTAAACAAGCCACAAGGGTGCGGAGTGCATGCTTGTTTAAGTATATTATGATTCACTGTATCGGAGATTCGTCAGTTGCTTAGAGACGAGCAATGGGGGTCAAAGGGGGCAACGCCTCTTTGTAGGGGTCAGAGGGCAGCGCCGCTTGGCTAGGTCCCAGGGGTGTGAGCCCCTGGTTGGGGGCGAACTGTAAATTTGAATTTTATTCTAAAAATCATTGTAAATTTGAATTTTTGGAATTAATTACTGAACATTTTAACCTCAAAATTCCCGGTTTTTGGACAATTGCTTTGGAGCCAAGTTTAGGCCGAACTGTTGCAATGACTTCGGCTCCAAGTCATCATCCCAATGTGTCCCTTTGTTTTTTGGAGCCAAATTTTGAATTGAAAGGACATGGTTTAGCCGAAAGGTCATATGGGTTGCCAAAGAGTGTAGTGTCTCTTCCAAAGGGCATAGTATCTCTTCCCAATGGTGTGGTGTCTCTTCCAAAGGGTGTGGCAAACACAATAAATTGGTCATAGGGGAGGTCTGAAAATTTCATCTTTAACATTCACAATCCTTCTCAAGTTCTAGTTAAGTATTCTGATTTTATCCGATTGAAAGTTTGTCTGCATCCAAATTGTTTCAATTTGAAAGTGTCATCATGACTTCAGAACAATCCAAGAAACCCTATTCGAAAGTTCAACAAGAAACCCAATTCGAAGGTTCAATAAAGATTGAAACAATTTATTTGAGGATGACGAATAGAGAATTTGGTATAGATAAGACGAGCAAGTTTGCAAAGTTAGATAAGTTCGAAGGCTGTGACTTTCGAAGATGGCAGAAGAAGATGCACTTCCTTTTAACGACCCTAAAGGTGGTGTACGTGCTGAGTACTCCCATGCCAGAACTGTTCGACAATGAAATAGTGAAACAGACTAGACGCCGCTGCAAATGGGAGAACAATGACTTCATTTGTTGTGGTCACATCCTGAACAGTATGTTTGATTCCCTATTTTTTATTTACCAAAATGTCGAATCTGCAAAAGAGTTGTGGGATTCCCTTGAATCCAAGTACATGGTCGAAGATGCTTCAAGCAAGAAGTTTCTTGTTAGTAATTTTAACAATTACAAGATGGTTGATACTATACCGGTCATGGATCAGTATAACGAATTGTTAAGGATTATTAGACAGTTTGCTCAAAATACCATAGTTTTGTTTCCTTCCATCCATTGTGTCTCTCCCATATTCTTGATTATCTCTGTGGCCTAATTTGTTGGTTTGAGGGGATTGGGTCGTCCATTACTGGCGCAAACCATTCCCTCTCTATATATAGGGATGCTCAGGGTTGGAAAACCTGATGACAGTGATGCCCTGTCGCCCTACAGTTTAGACTGAGGTAAGAAGCTGTGGAAACCTAGGCCACTGACCATTAACCAGTGGCGAGACCTCCCGTCCGGCAGACCGTGGTCCCAACCTCAGATCTCGAGAGATCGTCGTAGGAGGCACTTGTGGGTTTCACGGGAAAGCTACATAAATAAAGTGTTAGAAATGTTCAACATGAGTAACTGCGAACCAATTGAAACTCTAGTTTACGTTGGTCAACCTCTCAAAATGGATATATGGACCAGATAAATATATTTTGTAGCTAAGTGCAGTCGGAAGCCTGATGTGCGCAATAGTGTGTACTCGACCTAATATTTGTCATGCAGTCGGCATGGTATGTAGGTATCAAGCTGAACCTGGATTGAAGAAATGGTAGGCAATAAATAGGATCATGTGATATCTAAAAGCAATCGTCATGCTCTCTGCTACAGACTTGCTAGAGATCCGAGAATCTCTGGATGACTGGGTATAACAATGCGGACTATGGTGGTGACTTTGATGAGAGAAAACTCACCTCAGACTTTATGCTCTGCTCTCCGATGGCGCCAAATCGTGGATGAGCAAGAAGCACTCGCGCATTGTGTTGATCACCATTGACGCCAAATTTTTGGGTATTGTGTGGACCACTTAGTAGGTTGTATGGTTGAAGAAACTTCCGGATTGATTGCTGAGTCATTAGAGTCACAATCTCCGTGATATAAAAACCCAAGTATCATAACAAGTCATAGCAAGTAGATATCAAGCAAAACTATGTTAGAGGCGTAGTTAGACACAAGGTGATGAGTTTGAAGTACTTGTCTACTAATGAGATGGTTGTGGACCGTCTCTCCAACCTTGAAGAGGGAGTCTTTAATGAGGAATGTGTAGTCTCTAGGACTGTGTAGACTTAGTTGATGTACTTCATTGGTTTTATTTCCATACAATGGTCTTTAACTTGAATTATATTTGAGTATGCATGTTTTCACAGTTTGAGTATTTTGTTTGGTCTTACTGTGATTTTTTATTGATATATTTCAAAGTGGATTAAATCACCCTCTCACACGGGTGATAGCTTCTATGCCGTTGTGGCTAGGTGTGGCTGATGATGGTTTCTAGTTCTGGAAAGGGTTTCGTGTCCGGAACTATCTGATTTCGCACTACGACAAATTATGGTTTGTCAATCCACTCGGGGATCGGATGGGAGTCTTTGTGACTTTTGGTTCGAGTACTTTGTGTGCTTGACGGACATCTGTACATCATTAGGACATATGCTCCGTGGGAGAGTAGATATGCTGTAGCGCGCGTTCCTTACCGCAGCGCATCCCAAACGACCATGGGTATGACCCGAGATGTGGTCTTAACTCGAAGTCGTGTGAGTCGCAGAGGTCTTTGCGTAAGAGCCACGTATGTACCCTCATTAACAGAGACTTGAGGTCCGGTTCAATGTTTTCTATCTTAGTCCGTATTCGATGGGTGCGCTCACAAGTACCTTGGACCTGGTTCTAGAAAAGCGAGTTGAATTGTGATGATGGTTTTGTGGGAAGAGGATGGTCATTATGGGATCCTCTTGATATTTTGTACACTAGGTGGCAACGAACCGCGGCATAAGCTGCGGTTATGGGCGCAATACATATATAGGTCTGCAAGATCCTTGTGCGGTCAGACCTGGAGAAAGATTACATGACCAAGGGTGTATGGCACATTTCCACTGCTGGTGTGAGATCCACGAGTCGCTGCAACTCCTAACAGATGCACAACACCTTGCTCGTTGTGCCTGCCGGTCGCATGACTGCTACCTTGTATATGACTTTACTATATAAGGGGAATTCGTTCTTCTGGTGCTGGCATAATGAATGAGTGCCCCCCACTTTGTGCGAGTGGGAGATATTGGTTTTGGGGGATTGGGTCGTCCATTAGTGGGAGCCTATTATAATAAGCCAAGTATTGAATACTGACCCAAACCATTCCCTCTCTATATATAGGGATGCTCGGAGTTGGAAAACATGATGACAGTGATGCCCTGCCGCCCTACAGTTTAGACTGAGGTAAGTAGCTGTGGAAACCTAGGTCACTGCCCATTAACCCGTGGCGTGACCTCCCGTCAGGCAGACCGTGATCCCAACCTCAGGTAGACCCGCTTCCGCTAAGTCGATCGTTTAAGGAGGTAACTTAAATATGGGTTTAATGTTGTGCCCTAAACGATTGCATGTTTCACATATAATCCAACATAATTTATTCATGGTATCAGAGTCAAGGAAAGATTCTTGAAGCATAAATGAAGAACAAGGTTGATCGGTTCAAAGCTTCCTTGCTTTGTTTTTCTTCAGTTGCTGCTTCGTTGGTCGCGTTTCCTACGTACGTTCGAGTTGTAATTCAGTGTGAATCTTCTGTAGATGTTCATGTGCTACAAAGCTTGTTGGCGGTTGCTCTTTGATATTGGTTGGAATTCTCTTTTTTATATTTAATGCATCGGTGTGTCTGTAATTATCCCAGCTGTTTAATCAACACGTAGAATACCAATATAACAGAGCTTTCTTTCCTTTCATCCATTGTGTCTCTTCCCTCCGTTATGATACCGTGTTAAATTCTACAACATGTCGAGTTAAATCCAATGAACAAAATAATGGGTAATTATTCATAGAACTTGAGTTCTATCCTAAAATCAATTGTTGGTATGAGGAGGTAGCTAATTTATATATATATAGTGCCTAATGTATTGTCAACCACCGATGTGGAACTTAACCCTTCAACAGGGTTCATGGTTGACTGTTAATAAATGGGGTGAAGGCTCTATTGATGGTTGATTGCAAGTGTAACCTTCAGATTTGGGACCTTGGTCAGTCTACAAACAATAAGCGTGTCGTCTAGGATCCATCACGACTTTTTCCTTCCAAGTCTTCCGCAAAGTTTTACAATGGAAAAGGAATCAATCAGTGTCCTCCTCTCTCCCCCCTATCTATACAAAATCTCCTAATCGTACGGTTTAAATCATCCATTGCAATCTTTTAGCTGTGAAATGTCTTCTTCCGCCTCTCTCTCTCTTTCTTCACATGCATGCTTGGCTTCCTGCCCCTTGGTCTGGACCACGCCGTCGTCCTCCATTCAATGAGTTTATACCAAGGGGCAGAAAATGATAAACTCATTGAATGGAGGACGACGGCGTGGTCCAAGCATGCATGTAACCAAGCATGCATGTGAAGAAAGAGTGAGAGAGGCAGAAGAAGACATTTGACAGCTAAAATATTTTCGAAGGATGATTTAAACCGTACGATTAGGAGATTTTGTATAGATAGGGGGGAAGGGAGGAGGACACTGATTGATTCCTTTCCCATTGTAAAACTTTGCGGAAGACTTGGAAGGAAAAAGTCGTGATGGATCCTAGACGACACGCTTATTGTTTGTAGACTGACCAAGGTCCCAAATCTGAAGGTTACACTTGCAATCAACCATCAATAGAGCCTTCACCCCATTTATTAACAGTCAACCATGAACCCTGTTGAAGGGTTAAGTTCCACATCGGTGGTTGACAATACATTAGGCACTATATATATATATATAAATTAGTTATCTCCTTTGATTTTAGGATAGAACTCAAGTTCTATGAATGATTACCCTTTATTTTGTTCATTGGATTTAGCTCGGCATGTTGTAGAATTTAACACGGTATCATAACGGAGGGAAGAGACGCAATGGATGAAAGGAAAGAAAGCTCTGTTATTTTGGTAATCTACGTCTTGATTAAACAGCTGGGATAATTACAGACACACTGATGCATTAAATATAAAAAAGAGAACTCCAACCAATAGCAAAGAGCAACCGCCAACAAGCTTTGTAGCAGATGAACATCTACAAAAGCTTCACACCGAAGTACAACTCGAACGTACGTAGAAAACGCGACCAACGAAGCAGCAACTGAAAAAGAAACAAAGCAAGGAAGCTTTGAACCGATCCACCTTGTTCTTCATTTATGCTTCAAGAATCTTTCCTTGACTCCGATACCATGAATAAATTATGTTGGATTATATGTGAAACATGCAATCGTTTAGGGCACAACATTAAACACATATTTAAGTTACCTCCTTGAATGTTCGACTTAGCGGAAGCAGAAGCGGATCTACCTGAGGTTGGGATCACGGTCTGCCTGACGGGAGGTCACGCCATAGGTTAATGGGCAGCGACCTAGGTTTCCACAGCTACTTACCTTAGTCTAAACTGTAGGGCGGCAGTGCATCACTGTCATAAGGTTTTCCAACCCTGAGAATCCCTATATATAGAGAAGGAATGGTTTGGGCCACTATCCAATACTGGGCTTATTAGAATGGGCTCCCACTAATGGACGACCCAATCCCCAAAAACCAATATCTCCCACTCGCACAAAGTGGGGGGGAGCTCATTCATTAAGCCAGCACCAGGAGATCGAATTCCCTTTATATAGTAAAGTAACATACGAGGTAGCAGCCGTGCGACCGGCAAGCACAACGAGCAAGGTGCTGTGCATCTGTTAGGAGTTGCAGCGACTCGTGGATCTCACACCAGTAGTGGAAATGTGCCATGCACCCTTGGTCATGTAATCTTTCTCCAGGTATGACCGCATAAGGATCTTACAGACCTATATATGTATTGCGCCCACAACCGCGGTTGGTGCCCACCTAGTGGACACAATATCGAGAAGATCCCACAATGACCATCCTCTTCCCACAAAACATCATCACAATTCAACTCACATTTCTAGAACCGGGTCCAAGGTACTTGTGAGCGCACCCATCGAATACGGACTAAGATAGCAAACATTGAACCGGACCTCAAGTCTCTGTTCAGAGTAATGAGGGTACGTACGTGGCTCTTACGCAAAGAGCTCAGCGACTCACATGACTCCGAGTTAAGATCACATCTCGTGTCATACCCATGGTCGTTTGGGGTGCGCTGCGGTATGGAACGCGCACTACAGCATATCTACTCTCCCACGGAGCATATGTCCTAATGCTGTACAAATGTCCATGAGGCATACAAAGTACCGGAACCAAAAGTCACAAAGACTCCCATCCGACCCCTGTGTGGTTTGACAAACCATAATCTGTCGTAGTGCGAAATCAGATAGTTCTGGACACAAAACCCTTCCCGGTCATCCCAACAGACTTCCAGAACTAGAAACCATCACCAGCGTCACCTAGCCACCAAGGCATAGAAGCTATCACCCGTGTGAGAGGGTGATTTAATCCACTTTGACATATATCAATAAAAAATCACAGTAAGAACGTAACAAAACACTCAAACTGTGAAAACATGCATACTCAAATATAATTCAAGTTAAAGAACATTGTATGGAAATAAAACCAATGAAGTACATCAACTAAGTCTACACAGTCCAAGAGACTACACATTCCTCATTAAAGACTCCCTCTTCAAGGTTGGAGAGACGGTCCACAACCATCTCTAGGGGTGATAAATAAAGACTGTAGGACTGAATTCCCGACAAGACCGGGCCGAGACCGGCCCGAGACTTGCCCGACTAGGACCGAGACCGAGCGGGCGATTTTTTTTTTCAAGGTCGGTCTCGGTCTTTTTTCCCGAAAGCCCGATTAGGACCGGCTTGGACCGAATGTATGTGGATTTGGGATTTTCATTATACCTCACCGAAAGTAATGTGGATTTTGGAGGTTTTCTATCTCTATAAAAGTTGCATCCTGATAAATTTACTAAAGAATATAGTGAGCTCATAGTGTTTTTTTGAGAGGTGAACTTTTCCTTCGCCTTTTACTAAAGAATACCGTGAACTCATAGTTTTTTTTGGGGGGCGTAGATTCGGTCCAGGACCGAGACCGGCCCGAGTCAAGAAAGACCGACTCAGGCAGGCTTTTTTGGCCGAGGTCGGTCTCAGTCTCGGTCCTCAAGAAGGCAATACCGAAATTTCGGTCTCAGTATCGGTCTTGCCTTCCAGACCGGCCCACCCATGATCAGCCGTAACCATCTCATTAGTAGACAAGTACTTCAAACTCATCACCTTGTGTCTAACTACGCCTCTAACATAGTTTTGCTTGATATCTACTTGCTATGACTTATTATGATATTTTGGTTTCTATATCACGGAGATTGTGACTCCAATGACTCAGCAATCAATCCGGAAGTCTCTTCAACTATAAAACCTACTAAGTGGTCCAAACAATACCCAAAAATTTGGCATCAATGGTGATCAACACAATGCGCGACTGCTTCTTGCTCATCCACGATATGGCGCCATCGGAGAGCAGAGCATAAAGTCCGAGGTGAGTTTTCTCTCATCAAAGTCACCACCATAGTCCGCATTGTTATACCCAGTCATCCAGAGATTCTCGGATCTCTAGCAAGTCTGTAGGAGTGCATGACGATTGCCTTAAGGTATCACATGATCCTATTTACTGCCTACCATTTCTTCAATCCGGGTTCAGCTTAGTACCTACATACCATGCCGACAACATGACAAACATTAGGCCGAGTACACATTATTGCGCACATCAGGCTTCCGAGTGCACTTACCAACAAAATATATTTATCTGGTCCATATATCCATTTTGAGATGTTGACCAACGTAAACTAGAGTTTCAATTGGTTCGTAGTTACTCATGTTGAACATTTCCAACACTTTATTTATGTAGCTTTCCCGTGAAAGCCACAACTACCTCCTACGACGATCTCTCGATATCTTAATCCCAAAGATGTGCGCCACCTTACCCATGTTCTTCATGCCAAATAGAGAAGACAATCAGGCCTTCACCTGTGTGAGGAACTCCAATCTATTTATGAATATGAGTATGTCATCTACATATAGAGTCATAAACACAAAGTTCGATTCATACCCTTTTGGTGTACACGCAATGATTCTCATTCATCAAGAGAAATCCATTTTCCACGGCCAAATCATGAACTCTGCGGTACCACTGCTTATAGAACTGTTTCAGACCATAGATCAATATGTGAAGTTTGCACACTAAGTGCTCATTGTCTTTCTGCACAAAGCATTCAGACCGCTCCATATAGATCTCTTCTTCTAACTTACCATTGAGAAAGTCGGTCTTAACGTCTATCTAGTGCAGTTCCAAGTCTAGACTCAATCCAATAGCCATAATCAATCAATTTTTGATACTTAACTTTTCATCAGTCTTGAGCTTCATCTTAAGAACCCATTTAGATCTATTGCTCTATGTCCTCTCGAAGGTCGACCAGTGTCCAAACACCGTTATTCCTTATAGATTCCATCTAGTCCAAAGTGTTCATCTCATCTTCCATTACTTTCATCCATTCTTCTTAGAAGGGTCTATTGAGAGCTTCTCTAACGTTTTACGGCACAATAACCACATCGTCAGATATTAGTGTGTTTAGTTCTCCATCACCTTCGAATGCATATTGTCGGGAAGAAAACTTATGTTCTAGCCCACGACCTAACAACTCACTACTATCAGGGTATGACCATGATTCATAATGCTCCCACTGTCAACAAGATCATAAGGAGCGGAATCTGTTCCATTCGCTCTAGCAGGCGGTGAATTCGACGGACGACGAATTGATTCATCATCTGCGGTTTCAACTCTCCCACTCGAATTACCATGTGTTTGCTCAACTTGATCTCGAATCTCATATAGAGATCGATCCAAATCAATCTCCCCCTTCTTAAGAAATTCGTTCTCTACAAACGTTACGTCTCGTGATTCGATCTCGGTTACACTCCCACTATCCTGCTCGACTATAAACACATAACCCTTGGAGGTATCAGAGTAACCGAAAATACTCTTCTCTCCTCTAGGTCCAATTTTTCCCAAACTTATTTGAGAAATAATGGGTGTAAGCGGCACACCCCTATGGACGCATATGGTGAAGGTCCAGAACTTATTCCAGTCCAAAACTCATATGGAGTGAAGTTAACCGTATTCGTCGGCACATGGTTCAGGATATAGGCATCAGTCTCCAAAGTGTTTCCCCATACGAAAATCAGCAATTGAGTCTGCACCATATCGACCGATCCATTTTAAGGAGCATTTTGTTGCGCCTCTCTGCAACACTATTTTGCTGAGGGGTGTAAGGGACTGACAACGGATGAATAATTCCATTTTCATTACATAAATCGTTAAATTCCACTGAAAGGTACTCTATTTCCACGATCAGGTTGGAGGGCCTTTACCCTCCTATTTAACGAGTGTAATCATCTGTAAATGCAATGAAATTTAACGCTCTCTCTTGAACCCTAGCACTAAGAGGGTCACAGACGTCGGAATGGACTAATTGCAAATGGAAATTTGGCTCTAGGTGCCTAACCAAAAAGGCTTTCTGGTGGAATTTTCTGCTAGACAACTTATACAAGTAGACGACTCCACTTGAATGTTGGGATGCAAACCCCATTGGGCTAGCTACTGAATTCTATGTTGACCCTTATAGTCAAATCTAGCTTGTCTTTCATTCTCATCGCAAACATATCTGTGAGTAGAAGAAAATATGAAATTGTTATTGTTGCATAAATCTAAATCCGAAACAATAATCTAAAATATGAAATTGTTATTGTTGCATGAAAAGATAATCTAAAACCGAGTTTCATTAATCCTAAGACTAAAATAACATATCGGCGAATCTGCGAAGCTTAAAGGAAATGATTTCAGACTAAAATTCTACCGTCGTGCAAGCGCAACTCACAAGTTCTAAACCCTTCGACTTTAACACGAAAGTTGTTGTCGATGTAAATCCACCTAATTTCACATGGTACTGTATTACACTCTATGAAAACGTCACGATCCCTGACTATGTGATTTGTCGATCCTGAATCCAAAAAATCCACAAAGGACATGACTCAGTCAACATATCTGTACTAGAAACACAAAGTTCACTAAGTAGCCAACAAGACATTTAGGTCAAATCAATTTAGGACATGGCTTCACAAAGTGTACCCACTGGCCATAGTTGGAGCATTTCTTGTATTTAGGCTTCTCGGCCTTACGCGAACATTTTTGCGGTGTTGTTTTCGGAGGAGTCCTTAGGTTCACCTCAGTCTTTGTCTACTTTGCCTTCAATGCATTTGCGCCATCGCGCTGTCCATTACTCCTTCACCTTCATCAACTCTTCTTAGGTCTAGAAGATGGCGCGACACGCACCTCAACCTTAGGTCCAGCGACCTTGGGTCTGTCCTCTTCAACTCAAAGTGCCTTCGAACGTGTTCGAAGGTAGTGAGGGCCTTAGAATGAGTTATTTAGATTTTCATCTATTTCTAGGAGTTAGGCAAAGAGCGGATTACGACCTGGATTTGCTGCTCATCGGTCACGGACTGACCGTTCTCCTTGAGTTTCACAATTATGTTGGCCATAGGCCTCAGATGCTATCTCGCGGAGTGCTGGGAATTAATTCATCATGTATGAATCAAACTTAATGTTGAGTGAGAACTGTCGAGAAGTCGTATAGAACCATTTCTAGCCTGCAAAGTATCTCACATCCCTTTATCCGTGTGTTAAGCTCAAACTCATCCACCGTACTCAGCATCATGGCGCACGTCTCAGCATCATTAACCTCCCACTCAAATGAAAAGCCTTCTGCTGTTTTGTTATTCTAGAATCGGGTCTTTTCATAATCTTCTTGATGGGGTTAATGGATTTCTACTTAGGACCATCTTTATATGCTTTCTCCGGATTTTATAGATGTCATTGTTAAATCTAAGACCTATGTCCAACTAAGCGATGATGTTCTACAAGGTGGCCTAATTTCTCTAACTAAAGGAAATTCTAATAGGATCATGGAGACACAAGGAACAATGTTCTATTGCATGTAAAAGACAAGTCTCATACTGATAGGACAAACTTGAGAACATACTTAAACCTGGGGGACAACCCTAGCTATGCCGAGAAGCACTCCCCATATCCAAGCATGCCCTAAAGTCACTACTATCAATCGAAACAGAATCTATACCAACAGTCCTTAACGGACCGAAGTCGAACATATCGCACTAAACCAAAGTGTTCGACTCTTACACAAAACAATCGTCCTAGTATTATTCAAGGAAATTCGGAAAACCTCGCAGACTAACCGACCGGTTCACACTCAAGAACCTTTTCCTAGGTGTAGTTCGTACTCATCCAAACTTTTGCAAGGCTACTAAGGACAATTCTAAAAGTTTGCTATCTATGCTAAGTGAAAACTAGATCTACCTATCTAGGTAATCTAATACATGCAAGTAAAGAAACAAACCATACATGTCAATACACACATATATATATTGATACCTTTCAAAAATAAATTAACTTGGGGCTAATTTGTAATTTTCAAAACTTTGAGGACTAAAGTCACCCTAACCAAAAGTTCGGGGGTTCAAAATCAACACAAATAAAAATTTGAAGACCAAAGTCTCAACAAATAAAAATTCAAGGACTAAAGTCTCAACAAACCAAAGTAATTAACATGTTAGACCAATTTTCACACACTATGCTAGGATCTCAACAATCACAACCTAGTCAATTATACCAGTCATGGAGTCAAGAATCAGTCAAATAAAGTAAGGCAAGACTATCTACCCTGCAGAAAACACAAAATAATCCAAGGAACTCAAGAAACTCACACAGTGTTCTATCTATCCAGTCATGCAACATAAAATAATAGAAGGCTCTCCCAACAATTCAAATTGGCCTAGCAATTAATTAAATTAACCCAAATATTATTTATGAAAGGGTCTAGGCACCTTTACCGGACTAAAATAAACCACTAGGACCCACAGAGGGTCCAATATCAACACCAAATTTGTTTCAGGTGGCCCGGGGCCTCAGAATTAGTTTTGAACGGTCAGACAGTATGAAACCATCTGAACCGGCCCAACCAGTCGGTCTGAACCGAATTAGTCTGATCGGACTGAACCGAACCCGTTTGGTCGGTTGAAACCGACTAAACAGAATTGAACCGGTTCGGTCGGCTCATACCGACCAGACTGAAACGAACCAGAATAGTTCACGAAATGAACCATTCTGGTTCACTTCAAGCCGTCCGGTTCACAAAAAATCGGACTGGTACAGTTCATCTTTCCCAACGGGAAGTTTTCAACCCTAGCAGTCGTCAGCCCCAGGGAGGTGGCCAGCCACTATGGCTGGCCACGAGTGAGGGTCGACCACCACGAGACCCCTCCCTCTGCTGCCTGGACATGGCCAGCCACGAAGGCTGGCAACGGGGGTAGGTCGGCCATTACTGGACGACCTTACCCACACACAGGCGTCTGGAGCCGTGGCCACAAAGGCCACGGCAACCAGTCGTTGGGCCACAGCCACGAAGGCTGCAACCAGTAAGGGTCGAGGCTGCGACCAGCAAGGGCAGAGCTACGTCCATGAAGGTCGCCGCCGCCCCTGATTCAGTCTTGGGGTGGTGGTTTCCGTGGCTGGGGCTCGTCACGGTCACAACTGACTGTAGTGAGAATTTTCTTGAAATTCAACAACTCGGAAACCAACCTACTATGGCTATGATACCAATGTTGGAATTTATGTACGAAACAAGCAATCTATTAGGGCATTACATAATACATTATTAAGATACCTCCTTGAACGATTGTCTTAATGGAAGCGGAAGCTGATCTTCTTGAGGTTGGGACCACGGTGTGCCGGACGGGAGGTCACGCCACGGGTTAACGGGCAGTGACCTAGGTTTCCACAGCTACTTACCTCAGTTTAAACTGTAGGGCGGCAGGGCATCATTGTCATCAGGTTTTGCAACCCTGAGCATCCCTATATATATAGAGGGAATGCTTTAGGCCGGTTTCCAATACTTGGTTTATTGGAATGGGCTCCCACTAATGGACGACTCAATCCCCCAAAAACAACAAATAGGCCAGAGAGAAAATCAAGAATATGAGAGAGACACAATGGATGGAAGGAAACAAAACTCTGGTATTTTGTTATTCTAAATCTTGATTTTACAACTATGATAGTTAGTCTATCTTTAGTAAGAGTCTAACAACTGTATTTTCTAATTGATAAACTAATATATAAATCTAATCCCTAAATCTAAGATTAATAGATAATATTTAAATCTAAGACTAATTGACAATATCTAAACCATATACATTTCAACAATCTTGTTTATCAAGGGACGGCTTCACCCCTTTTGTTAAACAAATGACTACTTGCATAAAAGGCAACACCCCTTTACACCATATAAAGAACAACAATTCTTTTCATAGCTTAATAAGGCAATGCCTCTTAACCTAGACTATTTACAAAGTAGTACTCCCATAAAAAGAGTGTTGAACCATCGAATAGGTTTTCTTGTTGAACTTTTGAATAGGGTTTCTTGGATTGTTCTGAAGTCGTGACGACACTTTCAGATTGAAACAATTTGGAGGCACTCAAACTTTCAATCGGATAAAATCAGAATACTGAACTAGAACTTGAGAAGGATTGTGAATGTTTGAGATGGAATTTTCGGACCTCCCCTATGACCAATTTATAGTGTTTGCCACACCCTTTGGAAGAGACACCACACCCTTGGGAAGAGACAATATGCCATTTGGAAGAGACACTACACCATTTGGCAACCCATATGACCTTTGGGCCAAACCATGTCCTTTCAATTCAAAATTTGGCTCCAAAAAACAAAGGGACACCTTCGGATGATGACTTGGAGTAAGTCATTGCAACATTTCAGCCTAAAATTGGCTCCAAGGCAATTGTCCAAACACTAGGAATTTTGAGGTTCACATATTAAGTCATTAATTCCACAAATTCAAATTTACAATTAATTTTTATAATAAAATTCAAATTTACAGCTCGACCCCAACCAGGGGCTCTGCCCCTTGGACCCCGCCAGGGGCGCTGCCCCTTTTTGACCCCCATTGCTCATCTCTAAGCAACTGATGAATCTCCGATACAGTGAATCATAATATACTTAAACAAGCGTGAACTCTGCACCCTCCCGACTTGTTTAATGAGATACTATGATTCTATTGGTCAACTAGTTAATCCAATTACACTAAAATATCTAACAATACTCCCCCATTTTAGTGTAATCCTTGATTAACTAAAAACAAGGTCATAACAAACAACACAACAAAATTATGCATATATGAAATATCATTACGATTGAATTTCATCTTAGTGTATTACACATTTCAAATATTCTATTATCAAGGTGTCACTATGGATTGAACCTTTGCTATTCATTATGAATACATGCAGATAATATACACATAAATTAACATTCTCAAATGTTCTTTCTAGCCTTTTACTATCTTTGTGTCCTAATCCTTCATAAGCATATGAAAGCCAAGTCCTAGCTTCTTGAAGCGGCTAAACTTCACGTTTACATAGGTAGCTCTTTTACTCTTGCACCTGCATATGCAATTTTTCAAAAGAACTATTAAGAAGTTAAAATTCAACCTCTTTTATTTGCAATTCTGAACACATACTTTGGGATAATACAACCATTGTGTTCCAATCTCTAGATGTTAAGATTTCCACATTGAATTGAACACCTAATGTAATATTAGGTGAGAATTGGGTATCTCAACATGAGAGATTTCAAATGGACTTTAATCCTATCCCTACAACGATTTGTTCACAAGATCTCTTCTTAACCCTTTGGTTAAATGATAGGCTAAATTATGTTGAGTTTTTATAAACTCCATTGGTATAACACCATGCATGATGAGCTCACAGATCATGCTGTGTCTAACACCTAAGTGTCTAGACTTGCCTTTGTATACTTACCTATATGCATTAGCCAAGGCGGATTCACTATCACATCTGATAGATATAGAAGATATCGGTTTGGGCCATAATGGAATTTCATAAATCAGATTTCTTAGCCACTCAGCTTCTTTACCAGTTGATGCCAATGCAACAAACTCAGACTCCATTGTTGAGTGAGTAATGCAACTTTGTTTATTTGATGCCCAAGAGATGGCACCTCCCCCAAGAAGGAATACTCATCCACATGTAGAAGAATGATCTTCCACATTGGAAATCCAACTTGTATCTGAATATCCTTCAAGAACCGAAGGGAATCCAGTATAAGTCAAACCATAATCCATGGTTCCTTTCAAGTACTTGAATACTCTATTTAAAGCTTGCCAATGATGTGAACTTGGATTTCTAGTATATCTACTAAGATTTGCAACAACATAAGCAATATCTGGCCTAGTGCTAATCATGGCATACATAAGACAACCAATAGCTCTTGAGTATTCAAGTTGAGATACTGCAACAGCTTTATTAGGCAGAAGCTTAAGACTAGGATCTATGGGAGTGCTAACTGGAGAACAATCTTTAAAATTAAATTTATTCAAAATCTTCTTAATATAATGGGATTGAGAGATTGAAATACCATTGTTCTTTCGCTTGATCTTTATACCAAGAATCACCTCAGCCTCCCCCAAATTCTTCATGTCAAAATTAGATGATAGGAATTTCTTGGTTTTATCAACTTGATTTTGGTCAGTACCAAAAATCAACATGTCATCTACATATAGACAAATGATAACTCATTTACCAGAAGTATCAAATTTGCTATATACACACTTGTCTGCTTGGTTAAGAAGAAAACCATTAGACAATACCACATCATCAAGTTTTTGATGCCATTGTTTTGGTGCTTGTTTAAGACCATACAATTATTTCTTCAACTTGAACACCTTGTTTTCACATCCAGGCATAACAAACTCTTCTGGTTGTTTCATACAAATCTCCTCATCTAAATCACCATTCAAGAATGCAGTTTTCATATCCATTTGATGAATTACAAGGTTATGAATAGTTGCAACTGCCATTAATAACCTAGTAGTGGAGGTCCTAGCAACATGAGCATAAGTATCAAAGTAATCAATCCCTTCCTTCTATCTGAATGCTTGGATAACCAATCTTGCTTTATACTTATCTATACTACCATCCACTTTTATTTTCCTTTTGAAGATCCATCTGTTTCCCAAAGCTTTACAGCCAGGAGGTAGATTAGTCAATTCCCATGTATTATTATTCATGACCGAATCCATTTCATCCTGGATAGCTTCATTCCAGAATGCAACATCTCTTGAAGCCATAGCTTCACTAAATGTTCTTGGATCATCTTCAATCATAAAACAATATTGATACTGATACTCAATATCATCTTTAGACCCTTCAACCAAATAAAGTTGAAAATCACATCCAAAAGATTTGGCTTTTGTAGTTCTAGTGCTTCTCCTTGGTTCAGTCGGTCCACGTACAGAAACAGTACCACCAGAAGCATCTGAACTTAAAGAATTCTGAATCATATCTTTTGGTCCAGGTATAGATGTAAATCTATTTTCATCAAAGTTAGCATCTCTTGATTCTATAACTGTGTTAATAAACACATAGTCATTATATTATAATACATAGAACCTATATGCATAAGAATGCTCAATATACCCAATGAAGATACAATTTATACCTTTTTCACCCAAGTTTCTTCTTTTGGTTTCAGTGAGCCTTACAATTGCTCTACATCCTTAAACTCTCAGAAAACTTAATTTGGGTGGCTTTTTATACCACAATTCATATGGGGTAATCTTATTCCTTTTATTATGAATTCTATTCAATAAATAACAGTCTGTTAACATAACCTCACCCCAAAAACCTTCACTTAAACCTGAATAGGACAACATGGAATTAACCATCTCTTTCAAAGTCTTATTCTTCCTTTCTGACACACCATTTTGTTGTGGTATATAAGGGGTTGTAGTTTGATGTATTATACCAGTAGATTGAAAATATACTGGATCATAATACTCACCTCCTCTATCAGTACGTAAATTTTTAATCAAATTACTTTTATGTAGCTCAACTTCTTCTTTATAAAATTTAAATTTATCAAGAGATCCATCCTTAGCATGCAATAAATAAACATAGCAATATCTAGAAGCATCATCAATAAATGTAACGACATACTTTTTATTTCCTAATGAAGGAGTAGCATGAAAATCACATAAATCGCTATGTATCAGTTCAAATACATTGGATACTCTATTTACATCCTTGAAAGATTTTCTAGTTATCTTAGTTAACATGCAAGTTTTACATTTCTCATTGTTTATATCAATAGCAGGTATAAGACTCATTTTAGACATTTCTTTCATTCTTTTATAATGAACATGTCCTAGTCTAGCATGCCATAAATCTGATTTATTCATATTATTGCTAGTACTAATAGAAGTCATACAAGCAGATTCATTAACAAATGAAACCTCAACATTTAACATAAACATACCATTACTTAAATAACCAAATCCTAAAAAAGTACCATGTTTGGACAAGATATACTTACCACTTTCATACACTTGTTTATAACCACACTTGTTTAAAACAACACCCGGTAAGAGATTCTTTCGAATCCCGGGAACATTAAATACATTGTTTAAAGATACACATTTTCATGAAGTAAAGATAAGCTTAACTTTTCCTAGTCCTTTGATTGGTTCAGTCGCAGCATTTCCCATCTTTAAGACAAATCCATCTTCAATTGGTTGAACGTCTTTGAACCAACGAACATTTTTGCAAACATGATTTGTTGCTCCTGATTCAATCCACCATGCAACATGATCATTCTGCACATAAAATGCCTCATATATTACTGTTACATAATTATGACCCGAATTATTATTTTGTATTAAAATCTAACCTTGTTGCTTTTCAGGATCCTTAGATCCTTTTGAACCAGCGTTATGCTTGCCTTTTCCATCCCAACAATCCTTCTTGAAATGACCAGGTTTGCCACACTTCCAACATGCCACCTTAGGCTTCTTGTTGAAAGACTTGTTGTCATCTCCTTTAAACTTTCGTTTGTTGTCTTTGTTAGAGTTTGAAAATTGACCCTCTTCAACCATGTTCACATAAGATTTACCAACTTGGTTCTTACCCTTAGGGTTATTGTCAACGTTTTGAGCCCTTAAAGACTCCTCAATCCTGAAGTGACTTCCAAGTTGAACAAGAGACACCTCTTCCTTATTGTGTTTCAGGGTATGTTTGAAATCTTTCCTTGATGGTGGTAGTTTGTCAATAACACTAGAAACCGATATGGAATCATCCATCTTCATGTTATGTTGAGCAAACTGTCCCAGAATCCTTAAAAGTTCGTTATACTGATCCATGACCGGTATAGTATCAACCATCTTGTAATTCTTAAAATTACTAACAAGAAACTTATTGCTTGAAGCATCATCGGCCATGTACTTGGATTCAAGGGAATCCCACAACTCTTTTGCAGATTCAACATTTTGGTAAATAATAAATAGGGAATCAAACATACTGTTCAGGATGTGACCACAACAAATGTAGTCATCGTTCTCCCATTTGCAGCGGCATCTAGTATGTTCCACTATTTCATTGTCGAACAGTTATGGGATGTGAGTACTCAACACATACACCACGTTTAGGGTCGTTAAAAGGAAGTGCATCTTCTTCTGCCATCTTCGAAAGTCACAGCCTTCGAACTTATCCAACTTTGCAAACTTTCTCGTCATATCTATACCAAATTCTATGTTCGTCATCTTCAGATAAATTGTTTCAATCTTTATTGAACCTTCAAATAGGGTTTCTTGTTGAACTTTCGAATAGTATTTCTTGGATTGTTATGAAGTCATGATGACACTTTCAGATTGAAACAATTTGGATGCATCCAAACTTTCAATCGGATAAAATCAGAATACTTAACTAGAACTTGAGAAGGATTGTGAATGTTTAAGATGAAATTTTAGGACCTCCTCTATGACCAATTTATAGTGTTTGTCACACCCTTTGGAAGAGACACCACTCCCTTTGGAAGAGATACTATGCCCTTTGGAAGAGAGACTACACCCTTTGGCAACCCATATGACCTTTCGGCCAAACCATGTCCTTTCAATTCAAAGTTTGGCTCCAAAAAACAAAGGGACACATTGGGATGATGACTTAGAGCCGAAGTCAGTGCAACATTTCGCCCTAAACTTGGCTCCAAATTAATTGTCCAAAAACCCGGAGTTTTGAGGTTAAAGTGTTAAGTCATTAATTCCAAAAATTCAAATTTACTATGATTTTTTAGAATAAAATTCAAATTTACAGTTTGAACCTAGCCAGGGGCTTTGCCCCCTGGACCCCGCCAGGGGCTCACACCCCTGGGACCCAGCCAAACGGCGCTGCCCCCGGACCCCTGCAAAGGGGCGTTGCCCCCTTTGACCTCATTGCTCGTCTCTAAACAAATGTTTAATCTCTAATACAATGAATCATAATATACTTAAACAAGCGTGCACTCCGCACCCTTCTGGCTTGTTTAATGAGATACTATGATCCTAATGGTCAACTAGTCAATCCAATTACACTGAAATATCTAACAAAGGGGACACATCTTGTATTATACTCTTATACTGGGGTATGTCCCAGAACTGTTTTCTTATGCTATTATACTTCATATCTTCTAGGGTTGATCATGGGCGGGTCAGGCCGGTCTTGGAGAAAGGACCGAGATCGAGACCGAAATTTCAGTCTTAACATTTGGAGAACCGAGACCGACTTTGGAAAAAAAAAGCATGAGACAGTCTTGCTTGACTCGGGCTAGTCTCAGTTTTGCACCGAAATATTTGGTACAAAAATCACTTGAATTGACCAAAAACAATACCGAAATTTTGGAATTAAACCCGCTCGCTCCTCGTCTTCCGTCGCATTTTCCTTACGGAACCGATCCAAGAGTTGTTGAGTACTTCAAGGTCATGAATTACTAGTGTTTCAAGGGTTACACCATGAATTTGTACGGTTTTCTTCAAGGTCGGGCCAGTTCTAGTCGGGTATTTGGAAAAGAAGCCCGAGACCGACCTTGAAGAAAACAAACCGCTCGTTCGGTCTCAGTTCTAGTTGGGTCGGTCTTGAGCCAGTCTTGTCGGGAATTCGGTGCATCCATTGTTTTTTTATCACCTCTAATATCTTCTATCAAGTCACCCACTTGCCCCGTCGAGTTACCCGCTTTGCTGGTTGAGTTGACATTTTGTCACCTCAGGAGGATAATAAGTTACCATATTTAAGAGTCATTACTCAACCAAGAAATGTAACAACTTAACAAAACTAACAGGTTGTGGAGTATGCTTTGAAGATTTATATGAAAAATACATACGATAAAGTGGAATATGACTTTCTCCAGGTGGTTATGGAAAAGTGAGGATTCGATGGAAATTGATCAAGTGGGTAAATGCATGTATCTTGATGGTATCTTACCGAGTTAACGTCAATGGCAAGTGCACGAGAACGATAACACCATCTAGAGGACTAAGGCAGGGATACCCATTCTCCCCTATTTATTCATCCTGGTGGTGGATGTATTGTCACGAATGGTGAAGAAGTAGGTCGAGGACATCAACCTTAAAGGGATAATACTAAGGAGAGGGTGCCTAGAAATACACCACCTCTTCTTCGTTGATGATTCCATGTTCTTTATAGAGGGCCCAACCGAGAATGCCCAAGCACTAAAGAGGACTTTTGATGACTATTGTGTGGCATCAGGACAAATGGTAAACTTTGCAAAATCCAACATCTACTTCGGGGCAGAAACCGATGAGCAGAATGTGCAAAAGGTGACGACCTTTTTCGGTATTAATAACGCAAGAACCCGAGGAAAGTACTTAGGGTTACCATCAATTTGGGGGAGTTCTCGAAAGGAGGCACTAACCTTCCTCAAAGAGAAGCTTCGCGACAAAATCTACGGATGGAGATCCAAACTTCTAAATAATGTCGAAAAGTGGTGTTGATCAAAGCAGTAGTTACGACCATTCCTACATATGTCAGCGACACGAGTGTGTTCAAACTCCCAAAGACCTAGTGTGCCGAAATTAATGCAATGATTGCCCGATATTGGTGGGGAACTACAAATGGGGATCGAAAAATCAATAGGAAGAGATGGGATATCATGACCAAATCGAAAAGAGAAGGCGAATTCGACTTTAGAGATCTAAAGTCCTTCAATAGTGCACGTCTAGCAAAAATGGCTGCAATGATGATTGAAGAATCGGATGCCCTATGGGTTAGGCTGTTGATAGGTCTCTATTTTTCGGCTACAAACTTCCTACACGCGGGAAAAGGAAGCAAAGCATCATGGGGTTGTTCAAGTCTATTAGCAGGCCAGGATAACTTACAAAATAAAGGGATATGGTCTTTGGGCGATGGGCGAACAATAACAATACGAGCTTTCACAGACCCATGGATCCCGAGTAGGCGAGGACAACGAATCGGAATTCACCCAATAACTGAAACACAGACAGCTACACGAGTAGTGGATTGAATCGATATAGATCAATATTCTTGAAGGGAGGAGGTCATAAGGGAGGCAATGCCCATGTAGGATGTACAAGATATTCTCAGTATTCCTATACATCTGGAACCAAGGAGAGACGAAATGAAATGGTTGATTACACGAGACGGGAAGGTGTCAACAACATTAGCTTATCATTACTTAAGAGGGAAGAAAATGCCAAAAGAAATGAGAGATGAAACTACATCAAGCGCATAATCGAAGCTATGGTTGACAATATGAAAGTCCAAGATGCCGCCAAAGGTGAAAGTCTACGCATGTAAACTAGCCTCAAACTCTACCGCGACGAGGAATAATTTAGCACGGAGAGGGATACCAACAACACAAGATTACCCGATGTGCGAGCTGGTGGAGACTCGAGAGGATATGACAGTAGGATGCAACTGTGTGAAACAAGTATGGATGAGAGTTCTCGGCCTTGATGTGAAAGAATTGAGTGAAACGGCGATGAAGGTATGGTTGACAGAGAAATGCACGGAGCGGGGACAAAGACGGAGCCAACTAGAGAATTGATGGGGGCATATCTTGATAATTCGCTGGAACATATGGAAGGCCAGGTGTGGAATGGTGTTTGAGAACAAGTAAAGTATGTGTTTGACCTCCAGTAAGTGAGTTTTGTTAGGTTATAAGTGTGTCACACACTTATGTTTAGGGATCAGTTCGTAATTATTGTTGCTTGTAAGTCAAGTCTCAATTATCTTAGCTTTAGGGACTAAGTTGCAAAATGATGTCCTAGCGTCTGTTGTCTTTTCCTTATATATGTCTACAGTATCTCAGACAAATATCAAGCAATAATCAGATAATATCCGTATTGTCTCCTGTTCTTCATTTTCCCTCATCTCTTATCTTCTTCTTCTTCGTTTTCTATCCCTCATAATCAACCAAATCCGTAAACATCAACATGGTATCAGAGCTTAATCGAGCCTGAATCACTACCCAAACCTGTTTCTATCTTGATTCCATGGAAGAATCATCACCTGCCTTTGCCAACAAGAAAGTAGCTAAGCTACTTGGCGAAGAAAACTTCCAGCAATGGAAGCAGCAGGTTTTGCTATCTGTTCGAGGTTACAACCTTGAGAATCACCTCAACGGGGTGAATATTCCTTAGTTCCTGGGGGATGATACAGGAGCTACCATCTCAAACCCTGCCTATGCGAAATTCCTTCAGCAAGATAGCTCATTGGCCTTATGGCTCCTAGCATCGGTTTATACTCAGGTCAGTAGAAGGTTAATAGGGTGCATGACAGCTGCTGCCATATTGCAAAAGCTTCATCGTGATTTCTCATCATCTTCTACAACTAGGATTATGCATCTTTATGATAGGCTTAAAGTTAGGAAGCATGTTCATCAGTCCATGTGTGATTATCAAACCACCTGTGATAGTTTAGCCAGCTGTGGTCACCCAATAGAGGAGATGCAACAGATTTCCATTGTCTTAAATGGTGTTAAGGGTCAGTATGACAACGTGATAGTTGTTATTCATGCTAGTCAGAACCCGTATACCATTGTCTCTGTGAGCTCTGTTTTGCTTGATGCTGAATCTAGACAGTCTGACCTATTGTTTGATGCAAATGCTAGTGTTAATGTTGTCGTTGCTAATATCCCTAATCTCAGTAAACCTGTCGTGCCTTATGAAGAGAGTAGTTCAGGAAGTAAGGATAGTGTGTCTGTTAACCCTACTCATTCTGGTATTCTACCCACACCTCAGTATCATTCCACATCTCAGAACACACCTCAGAACCACCCATCCCCATTAGGCCCTCCTCCTTTTAGCAGTCAGCAGTCTGGTAGGGGTAGAGGCTGTGGTAGAGGTTTTGGCAATAACAGACTTCAATGTCAGTTATGTGGGAAGTTTGGGCACTTAGTGCACAGATGTTTCCATCGATTCAATGTGCATTTCACTAGGGTCACAGACCCACAATCCACATCCTCAGCACCCTCAGCCAACCTTGCATCCTATGACTATGGTTTTGATCCATTTCAACAACCATCATCACCACAGTCCCACTACCCACAACCTTAGATGCACAAATCTCAAGTCCATCCTCAATCTGCTCAGACTAATACCATATCCCTTCCCACTGCTCAAACACACTCAATGCTGCAATACTCCCCATATCTTTCCCCCGTACCACCCATCTATCCATATATGATGGCCCCCTGCTTTGTTAACCCAGCTCAACCATACTCTACCTTTCCTAACCTACAACTCCCTACAACCACTGCCTCACCTCAGCTTCCAACCCAGACACCCTTCCAGGAAAACCTGGCCAGTGGCTCAAACACAGCTTCACCTGATGGAAGCTGGTTCCCTGACTCTAGAGCCACGAACCACCTGACCAATGATCAGCCTGCTCCGCATATGACATCTCCATATTCTGGTCCAGGTAAGGTTCTAGTTGGTAATGGTTTCTCACTTAAAATTTTTGCAATTGGTTCTTCACATTTACCTTCTTCTGGAAAACATCTTGTCCTTAATAACATGCTTTACATACTTGCTATTACTAAAACCCTTCTTTCTGTATCTCAGTTTTCAAAGGATAACCAGGTTTATTTTGAGATCCATGCGACACATTGTCTGGTTAAGGATTCCATCTCCAACAGGGTGCTGCTCAAGGGTTTTGAATTAGGAGGTCTTTATCGTCTTGATTTATCTAGTTTTCAGTCTAGTACTAATAAGTTAGTCGAGTCTGCTGATGTATGTACAGATCAATGTCTGAGTCCTCAAACTGATTTTCAGTCTTTTTGTAATAATGCAGTTTTACCTGCTGAAACCTCAACCTTTTCGGTTAATGATAATGCAAATTCTCAGTTTATGTTTAGTCCTGTTTCTTCTGGATATACCTCTGATATTTCTGATGACAGTTCCTCTGCTACTTGCTTTAACAATGCATCTACTACTGTGTTACCTGAGTTTGAGTTCAGTTGCTTTCTTACCTCACTTAATAGCACTGAATCCTCTAATCTGTGGCATATGAGATTGGGCCACCCCTCTAAGAACATCCTTGTGAATTTTCTTAGACTTCAAAATCTTCCTAGTAATCATATTTCTTCTGAGTGTGCTGCTTGTGCAGTTGGAAAAAGCAAGACACAACCCTATCCTTACTTGAACACCATCTACTCCCACCACCAGCTCAACCCTCCTCCTATTCTTATCCTTCTCATCCCAAATCCTCTACCATGTGCATCCAATGCAAATCAGATCAAAAACTTCTCTTCAAGGGCTCACTATGTCCCTTGCCCTGTCTGATGATCTGACAAATTCTGAGCATCGCACCATTCATGAGGCACTTCAATCTCCTCACTAGCTCCAGGCTGTTCAGGAGGAGCTTACAGCTCTTTCTACGAATAACACATGGATCCTTGTTCATCTACCTACAGGGAGAATCCCAATTGGCTCCAAGTGGATCTTTCCCATAAAACGTAATGCTGAAGGGGCAATTGTCAGGTACAAGGCTCGCCTTGTTGCCAAAGGCTTCTTCCAAAAAACAGGTTTTAACTTTCAGGAAACCTTTAGTCCAGTTATAAAGTCAGCAACTGTTGGCATTGTTTTATCATTGACCCTAACTCATAAATGGTGTATCAGACAGGTCGACATAAACAATGCTTTTCTTCATGGAGATCTTCATGAGGAGGTATTCATGGTACAACCTCCTGGTTTTGAAATTCAGTCATCTTCACCTAATCTGGTATGTAAACTTCAAAAGCCTCTCTACGACCTTAAGCCAATCGTCCAGAAAACCCAATTCATCACTCAAAGATGAAACACGTCGAGATTGACCTCTTCTTCATCATGGAGAAAGTCCACTCCGGGGACGTTTTGGTTAATTTCATTCCTGCATCAGAACAAACAGCTGACATCTTAACTAAGCCTCTAACTGAAAAGCATTTCATTCCTTGTAGGAAGAAACTTGGGGTCTTCTCACTTGAAGAACTGGAGGATCATGGTGTTTCACCTTTTCTCCAGGACACATCCAACTCGCCCTGAATTTTCTCAAAATAGTTTGTAAGTTCATCCAATTTTTGTATTGACTGGTACTTTTCTTATCTTCTTCATCCTTAGTATAGTTCCGTGTATACATGATGTTTTGTTGTTTGCCCCTTAGTTCTCACTGCAGTCTATCGTCTCTCAAATCCGTTCATCTCTCTCATTGGTTTGATCATCCTTCTAATCTTGGTATGTTTATGCCTAACTTATCATGTTTAGCAATTTCGCAAGATTCACATGTCATCTGTTTATCCTCTCATACCTGAACCTGCTATTGCCCCTGTGCATCATTACTGTCTCTCTTTAAGCATACTATCTATCAGTATAAATCTAAATGGCATAGGGCATGACTTGAGTCCAATAATAGAGTGATGCCTTAAAGAAAACGACAAGATACTTTCGGTTTTCACCCTTGAGGATAAAAATATCAAGGCTCAAACCTTGCAGTCATGCTGGTAAGATGGGAGCTCGAACTCCTCTGTCATTTTTTATGTCAAAACAAATTCAAAATAAGAAAAATGAAAGAACAAATACAGTGATATATGCTTGTAAGAAAGAAAATGAATGGGAATGATGCAATTTGGCAATTGAAATGGATCAGGTATAGGGAGATTTATACATATGCTTGTGTTATATCCTGGTATTGCTGATCTGGTAGTTTTGTCATTTCCATTACCAATGATTTCAGGTAATGATCATACCGTGATCAGATATGTGTTCAGAATTTGTGCAGAAGCTAGTACTGTAGTTAAAACCAAAGGTAAGAACGACTCAAAATCAGTCAAGCACAGCAGAACTACTCAGGATGCACTGAGAAGGTAAGAAAGCACTAAGTCTTCAAAAACTGGATTGTCCTTTTAGACTAGCAGCTCAAAGTAGCTCAGCACAAGAAGGAAGTTTGGTCACCCAAATCAAGATCTAGTATAGGGAATGTTAGGTTATAAGTGTGTCACACACATATGTTTAGGGATCAGTTCATAATTACTGTTGCTTGTGGGTCAAGTCTCAATTATCTTAGCTTTAGGGACTAAGTTGCAAAATGATGTCCTAGCGTATGTTGTCTTTTCCTTATATATGTCTACAGTATCTCAGACAAATATCAAGCAATAATTAGAACATTTCCGTATTGTCTTCTGTTGTTCATTTTCTTTCCTTTCTTCTCTTCTTCTTCTTCGCTTTCTATCCCTAATATCCAACCAAATCCGTAAACATCAACAAGTTTCACTAATTCAGTCAACGGTAATGCCCTTGCCCCTTTAAGCACTCCGTTAAACACTTCGACCAAATTCGTAGTCATGTTTCCATATCGAGCGCCTCCATCGTACACCAGGGCCCATCTCTCAAGGGGGATGTTCGAAATCCAGTCACGGTACTTTCCATCTTACAGAGTTAATAGATTAGAATACCACACATCAAAGTTACGTTTATCAGGGGTACTTGCCATTATATACAACTTCTTTTTCAAAATTACGCTTTTGAAGGTGTTATTGAAATTACTCGCTAGATGACGCGCGCAAAAGCGATGCGTTGCACGACCATGTTAAGCGTATACATTGTCGACCGCGTTAATTATTGCTCTGTGTCGATCAGACATTAGACAGACAACTCTATCCTTCGTCACGTTATCCCGGAGATGCTGCAAAAACCAGTTCCAACTCTCATTTGTCTCTACGTCTGCAATACCAAATGTCAAAGGATAGATGGTGTTGTTAGAATCATATTATACGGCTACGAGAACGTTTCCATTATATTTTCCATACAAATGCGTCACATCAATACTTATAAGTGGTCAGCAATGGACAAATCCTTCAATAGCTGGACCGAATGACCAAAACATCATACCAAATGTGGCTACTTGAGTTCCAACATTTACTCTTTTGGGCAAAATATCATAGACTGTCCCAGGGATGTATACGGGCATGGCTGACAGTAGTCGCGGACGGTTTACAAAGGCATATTCCTGTGTTCCGTATAAAGACTCCAACACTACTTGTTTGGAGTACCACGCCTTCAGATATCCAATTTTCGAACCAAACTTATTCTCCACCATTGACTGGATTACTGAAATTTTTAATCTAGTGTCAGCTAAAACAGAATTTCTTATTAAAGACGCTATCATCTTGCAATCAATGTTTTGGTGTCGTTCAATGGGGACTTCATTCGTGCATGTATGTGGAGCATGCAATTTGGATATTCTCCACAATCCAGTATGCTTTAAAAGACTTCCTCTTAATGACCATGATCAATTGATGGGATGAACTTTACACTTGAAGACAATTGATTTTAGGGTCGATGTCTCAACAATGCAAATCTTAGAATTAGAAATATGTCATCTCCTCATAGCCGCAGATAACTCGTCCTTACTACTAAACTTCATGTTTCTGTTTAGGCCCCCTTCAGTTGACGGTTCATCAA
The DNA here is from genome assembly GCA_946814005.1 of Chamaenerion angustifolium. Lineage (NCBI taxonomy): Eukaryota > Viridiplantae > Streptophyta > Magnoliopsida > Myrtales > Onagraceae > Chamaenerion > Chamaenerion angustifolium. Next base: position 8,010,944 of record OX328278.1, on the reverse strand, counting down.
CGTCCATATACAACTCATCTGTTGATTGAAAGTCATCAATCTAGTTACTATCAATCCAATTTCCAGCAGTGGGTTGCATCATTTGAAGGGTGTGGGAGCTACTTCCACCATCGGAGCTACTTCCACCCTCGTCAAACTCAAACACCTCTTCATTTTATTCATTAATGTGACCCGTAAAATGCTCCATATACGGATCTTCTTCATTTATTGAGGCATCTGAGAGTGCATCAACGTCGACCTCGCCATCGGAGAGATCATGAGTGTGACCATGCAAAACATTCTCTGTCTCACCAACATCAGATGTGTTTGACATCAAGTTACCTTCTCTAGTTAAGCTAAACACAATAAATTTACTAGTCACGCTTAACTGTAAAGCAATAGACAATGCACTTTGCGATCGAATCCGTACAAACTTGCAAAGTCCATCAGTATCTGTAAATTTATAGGATATGTTTATGGACCTAGCGTCAACGTCATGTCAACCGCACTCGATACATATAATTTCCTTTAGTATATAAGTAGGAATATCCAAGGTAGCTGTAGTAATACTGGAAGTACCACCCACATAGACCTCATTACCATTCTGAGACAATATTTCACCGTCATACAAGCAAATGATACCGATCTCTGTCATGTTTGATCCTAAATAATTAATATTATAACATTTCATATCAGATGTGCTTATTTTTTAGATAATCTAATATTTATGTAAATATAACTGCAAACAATTTTAAAAATATTGTAATTAAAAAATACATGCAAATATATTACATGCCTTGTGTCAATATTGCAGATGAAGAAAAAGATGCAGATGATGAAGAAGACGCATATGATGAAGAAGACAGAAGAAATGCAGACGGATGAAGAAGAGGAAAACGAGTTAAATAGAATTATAGAGGCTAATAATTTAAAATTTTGCACAGAAAATTCAAATAATTGGGGGCAGTCACAAATAATTGTGTAAAACGCTATTGGAGGTAGCGAAAACAAATTTTTCGCTACGGGGAGTAGAGATTTATTGATTTTCGCTACTGTAGGTAATGAGTTTTTTTCGCAACCTACAGTAGCGAAAATGAAAAAATCGCTACTACCAATAGCGAAAACATGATTTCGCTACCTCCAGTAACGTAGATACACATTTTTTCAAATATTTTCAAACGGTATTTACATTTTCCAATTTATTTTATGACATAGTTACTTTTTGAAAATTTTTATGTATTTCGTCATTGATTGGATGAGTCTGAAGTCAAGTCAAGGCATATTTTATATATTTACAATTTATAACATGCAATGTTCATTTTGAAATTAGAAATATCTCTTTCTTTCTCGTCATTGATTGGATGACTCTTAAGTCAAGTCAAGGAACATTTTATATTATTATAATTTATAACATGCAATTGTTATATTTATAAATTATAAATATGAAATATCCCTCTCTTTCTCTCTCTTTATATATGTATCGAATGCAGATCCTGCTGCCTGCATCTCCCTCCTGGGCTGAGTGAATAAGGTACGTACATTCTTTGCATCAGTATATATGTATATAGAAAAAGAAACAAATTTTGATTTTTTGATTTAATTTGTATGGAGTCACTTAAGTTGAGGATGGGTTTCTATTATCTTGCCTCGCATCGATTCACTTTTTTCTATATATCCTTAACAATTAGTAAGATTGTAATCTAACCTACTGGATTCCATTGTATCTCTCTTTTTATTTTTTAGTAAAGGAATTAAATACATGTCATCCTCTTTTGGATGCATTTAATTTGTTTTTTATAAGAATTTCTAAGTGAAAATATACAAGGGGAAGGCTGTTTTTAAATACAATAAATAGTTTGCAAATTTGATTTTAATATAATTAAGACAGTATAAATGATACAAGAAAACTCATTAACAAACTCCTCTCTTTTGGATAAAACTCATTCCTTTTCTTACATAGTAGTTATTAGAGATGCCGAATTATAAAAAAGAAATCCCATAAGAACTCGAGGAGATAGATTGTTATGTGTCAAGATTGCAAGTCGTAAATCGTAATAAAAATAATAACAAATTATTTAAAAAAAATAAAAATTAAAAAGCTATATCACATGATCAAAGCCCTTAAAGTAATTTCACTTTGTGGTAACTGAATTTCCAAAGTCAGTTGGCTTCATTGAAGCAGGTCATATTTTTTTGTTATTGTTGCATCTGTGTTTGAGTCATTTGGCAGAAAAATAAAGTGAATTTTTTTGTTTTGTTTTGTGTGTGTGCTTCTAAACATTCGCCTTATACTATATTCATATAACAATTTTGTATAAAAGTATAAAATATCATACTTCAGTATGGGAAAAGAATACTTGCCCTTTTCTATTTCATATCCTTTAGGACTTTAATAATCTTGTTGGTCACTGAACAGTAGGATCTTCCCAATTAATAGCAATTTAAATAGGATGTTAATTGGCGGGGGTTATAAGGGATGCCTTATTTAATAACCATTTATCACTGATCTAAATAAAATCAAGAAGATTCTGTCCACCAAAGGCGTCGCCCGTAGTGCCAGAGAGGCGCCAAACTATACAAAGACGTCGCCTCCAAGTGTAAAGATAAGACTGCATTAAATGGGGTTCCGACATCATTAAATGAGGATCAGACATCTCTGATATTTATAGATAAGATCATTGTCCCATCCGAATGATATTTTAACCTCAATTAAAAGGCTAACCACGTTAAAAAGGTAACACTATTCATCGGGGTAAGCCAAGTCTATAATTACAGGCATTCATTATCATTTATTACATTCAGAAATTTTACCACACGCACATAAAAGCTCTTCAAAAGCTCGGACTGACTTAAGCTCCGGAGTGGATAAAACGGATCAACCCGAGGAGAGCGAAGCCTGTATAGGAGAAAGATTTCTGAGGATCCAACATCTGGCGCCGTCTGTGGGAAACCCTGAGCAAAATATTGTCATGGCTCCCGCCAATACGCGAGCTAAGAAAAACCAGCAACCTGAAAAGTGAAGTTCACTCCATTGTTTGGAACAACACCTGACACCTTCAGCTTTCATGTCGCGCCTTCAGCGCAACTTAGGAGCGGCGCTTCCAAGTGCTTCAGCCTCGATTGGTGGCCATGCAAGAGCACCACCACCTCAACAGAATCAGGCGCCGCCCATACCAGCGCAATCTCATATAGCGTCATCAGGAGGAAGAAGAGCACCCTCAATGGTGCCTAGTGCCCAAGAGATCGTTACCCCTGCGCTCATAGCGGCAATAGACGAGCTCTTAAACCGAAGAGATCTTATGGCTGCGGCTCGTGCTGCTCATCTTAACGAGCATTGTCCCATGGAGGAAGCAATGTCAGAACCTCAAATGGTTCAGGTGGATTCTTTGCTTAGGAGCGTAGCCATGCAATTGCCCACAGTAACAATGACTCCTTATCCGGGTGAAATAACTCTTGACAAGGTTAGAGAGATTGTTGCTGAAGTGATTAAGGAGCAGAAGGGCAGGGTGATGCCCGAGCTGAGGGATAGTGCGTCACACCCGTTTACTCCAGAAATTCTGGACATAACGGTGCCAACGTGTATTCATGCCTTGAAGATTGACTCCTATAGAGGGGAGGGTGATCCCGTGGAGCATATTCAGAGGCATGAGTCCTCCTTGTTGGGAAGAAGTAAAGACGAAAACCATTTTGCATTTCTCTTTCCATCAACTTTGAGTGGTGTCGCCTCCCATTGGTTCTTTGGTTTGCTCAAAGATTTCGTAAAATCTTGGGGGGACTTGAAGGATAATTTTATCGTCCAGTACATGGGCGGGAGACACTTGATAAAAAGCATCGGCACCTTGACCACATCAAACCAGTGGGTGAAGAAAGTCTGGGAGATTTCTACACTCGCTTTAATAAAGCTCTGGCTAGTATCGATCAGGTCATCACAGGAGGTGAGACCATTCGAGCTTTTGTTCGAGCGTTGGGTCCCAGGGGTTCAGCCTTATATGACAGCTTAAGCGTCGTACCTGTCCACACCATATCGGATATGGCAGCGAGAGTAAAGTCATACATTGACCTCGAAATAGCCAGAGAAGGAAGAAAACCTCTAAAAGATCATAGAAAAGAGGTGTAGGAAGGGAAATCGTCCCCAAGAGGAATCGACCACAGAGAAATCGTCCCCAAGAGGATAAGCGCCGCCCTAGCATGCAATGCCCAATGTGAGATGTTTTTGAGGCTTTCACGCCCTTAAACCTGGAAATTTTCATCGTCTTGAACGAAATGGAGAAGAAAGATTGGGTGTCACCTCCACTACCTCGAAAAACAGAAGGACCTATGGGCCCCTATCATGAGTAGTATTGTTGGTACTACCGAAACAAGGAGCATAGTACCGATGATTGCAAAACCTTAAAGAGGGATATTGAGGCGCTCATTCAAAAGGGACTCCTCAAGAATTTCTTGGCAGAAAGGGATCGAAATTCCAGTCCTCGAAGGGAAAGAAGAGTGTCGCCTAAGAGAGAGAGGGGACAAGAAGCTTCCTGAGATAAAAGAGGACATGTGCGAGTGATCAGTTGTTGCTTCACCTGAGGAGGGGAGACTAGCAGCGCCCGAGAGGTGTATGCTACTCAATTGTCTAGCACCTCCAAGGCAGGGAAGCGCCCTAGATCAATAAGAACTTAGTTGAGGCAAATTAAGGCATATAGAAAGTCGATACTCACGGAGAGATTCTATCCCATCAAGACCAACGCTCATATTTGGCTCGGGGGCAGATGATGGGGTTTATAAGGGACGCCTTATGTAATAACCATTTATTACTGACCTAAATAAAATCAAGAAGATTATGTCCACCAAAGGCGTCGCTCATAGTGCCAGAGAGACGTCAGCCTATACAAATGTGTCGTCTCCAAGTGTTAAGATAAGATCGCATTAAATGAGGTTCAAACATAATTAAATGGGGATCAGACATCTCTGATATTTATAGATAAGATCCTTCTCCCATCCGAATGACAGTTTAACCTCAGTTAAAAGGTTAACCACCGTAAAAAGGTTAATCACCGTAAAAAGGTAACAATATTCATCGGGTTAAAGCCAAGACTATAAATATAGGCATTCATTGTCATTTATGACATTCAGAAATTTTACCACACATATAAAAACTCTTCAAAAGCTCATACTAACTTCAGATTCAGAGTGGATAAAACGAATCAACTCGAGGTTGTCTACCCGTGCAGGTTCAACTAGAGGAGAGTCATGCCTCTCTAAGAGAAAGATTTCCGAGAATCCACCGTTAGTGACAATAATTAGTTGATTTTTTACTCTACAAACTTTATAACTAACGAAATTCTACTCCCACTAACCTTCTTATCCACCCATACTTAGTTAATATTTGTATTAAATAAATATTTGTATTAAAATTTATAGTATTTAATAACTTAGTTTATATATTGTTTTTTTTATCAAATTTATTAGTTTGTAAAAAATCCTAAATTGTATTTATTGTAAATTTTTAGATGCGTTGTTCCTATTCCTGTTTTCTTTTTGAACAAAATAAAATAAATATATATGTTTTTAATAAATATCATTCCATAAAACTTGTTACTTTTATTAAAATATTCTGATTTATTTTGAGTTGATTTTTAACTTTTTATTTCTCTCAAATTTTAAGTGGAATTTCCAAAAATGGTTATTAAGGTGAATTTTTCTTTGTCAAGACGTCAAACTTAATTTACTAAATTGTTAATGAAACATGATTTGAAAGTGCGAAAACTATTTGATTGACTAGAGTTCCCTGTGATGGAATACTAAATACTAGAGTTCCCTGTGATCAAATTGCTATTTGAATTTATACTTTAAGTAAAAAATATTAGTTAAACTTTAATTTAGAGCAATTTGATATCACCTTTTTTAAAAAAAAAAAACTTTAACATAAAAATTCAGCCTCAACCCGTCAGACCCGACTTCATTATGCATATGAAGGCCTCCTACATGTCTTCCTTGAGATGCAAAGCGCTCAGTTCTCCTCCCTCTCTTCACCTTCCGTGAGCTCTCCCCTCGCCTCACTCATCCTTCAACCAATCCTACCCTGTAACGTCACCCAACAAGTATTCCCTTTTCTTCGCCAACTGCAACCCTAAGAGTCAGGTCTCCATGAATGTCAGGACCGAGCTCTACAACTTTGACAACGACAACGACGAATCAAAAGATTTCCTCTCCGCCGGCGACACCCAACTACCCACACTCTTCTTCCTATTCTCCTTTATGTACTTCACCTTCCTAGGGTTCTGAATCTATAGCTGCCTCCAAAACAAGCGATCTTTACACCAGATCTATCTCCTCATGGGTGGCCTCCTTGTCATGAAGTCCATGAACCTCATATTTGTTGGTAATATTTAGGAGAATGAAATAATAATTTTCGAGATTAAAATTACATGAAATTATTGAATGACATGCAAATTGATGAAATGACGAAATTGCCCAAAAAATTGGATTTTGCAGAAAAATACTGAGTCCCGTATCAAAACGGTCTCCTTAAGGCAATTTCGTCCCCCTCACCGTAAATGGTTCGTGTAAGAGGAAAATTAGGACGATTACCTCCCAGGATAAAACAGTGCCGTCAAGGCGAAACAAACACGGTGTTTCCCTTAACCGAACTGAACAATACCTGAACTCGGACTTCGACGGAAATTCGAACACAACGGGAAACTCGGATCTGACTTAAATCTTGAGCAATATATTTGTTGGTAATTTTTGGGAGTGTTTTAGATTTCTTTTAATTGAGAAGAACCAACCCTATTTATAGGGTTTATGGTACTCCTTGAAATACCAACAACTATATTACAATAGGAAACACACCATTAGGAAATATATATATATATATATATATATATATATATATATATTATTAGGAAATATATTATTAGGCAATATATATATATATAAATATATATATATTATTAGGAAATATATCATTAATATTCTGTTGATATAAAAAAGATAGTAACAATATTCCATGTATATTTTGCAATATTGTGAAGAATATTAAGAAAATATTTCCTAATATATTATACCAACAATCATATTTCCTAATATATTACTTCCTTCCTCATTTACCATTCATAACAAAATTGGGACGGTTTAATCCTAAACCGGCCCAGGTTGAAACAAATTGGTCCAAGGGCTGGGCCACAACCAACAATCCCCCACATGAATGGAGAAATGAGAGAATTCCTAGACGATCTAGACATGGAGTAGGAGTTCAACGGTCGACACCTGCATAGGATAGGTAGGTGTTACCCTTTGAACCTTCCCTCGTGAAATTACATCGACTTTACTGGCTAGTCAGTAGACGCGATGTCCTTGAACTGTCTGTCGTTGGTGTAAATGATAATATAACTCACACATGTATCTTCCTAGTATTGTTCAGTTCACGCATTCATGCCCGTTCTGGCCATGGGCATTGCCTGGTTCTGCAAGCGTTTCTAAGAATTGTGCCCTCAACAATTCCTTTCGAAGCGACCCCTCTTCTCACTTGCATAGGTGATTCATCATGTCATGTGTTACTCCAACACTCTATATTTTTGAATCATTAAAAGCACTAGCTTAACCTCATCCACTGTCGTCACTGTTTCTCATCATAGGAATGAACTCGGCGTTAAAATCCCCCACAGTGATCTAACCTCATTCTTGTGATTAGGTTGTCCCTTTGAACCCAGATCTTGGGATCTCCAGTCAACTAGGTTGAGTTTTCCTTCTCAAAAGTGTTTACTGCACGGGCTTTAGTTCCATTCCTCTCGATGATTGGCCAACTTGCTCTTTATTTAACCCTTTGGTTAATGGATCCGCTATATTATCCTTCGATTTGACATAATCAATTGTGATAATTCCTGTCGAGAGCAATTGTCTAATGGAATTATGTCTACGACGAATATGTCTAGACTTACCATTATACATATGACTTTGTGCCCTGCCAATTGCAGATTGACTATCGCAATATATGCTTATTGCAGACACTAGTCTTGGCCACCTAGGAATATCCTCAAGAAAATGGCATAGCCATTCAGCTTCTTCAGCACATTTATCAAGTGCTATAAACTCAGATTTCATGGTAGATCTGGCTATAACCGTTTGCTTAGAGGATTTCCACGATATGGCTGCACCCCCTAGGGTAAACATGAATCCACTTGTGGAGTTCGAGTCTCTTGATGCTGATATCCAATTAGCATCAGTATATCCTTCTATAACCGTTGGATATCTCGTGTATTGCAACCCATAACTACGAGTATATCTCAAGTACCTTAGTAATCTTCTGATTCCATCCCAATGATCAGTACTTGGATTACTCGTATATCTACTCAACACGCCAACAACGTGTGATATATCAGGTCTAGTACACGTCATCAAGTACATGACACTACCAATAACCCTAGCGTACTCAACTTGAAGGACGCTTTCTCCTGTATTTCTTGAGAAATACTTATTTGGATCTATTGGAGTGCAGACCTCCTTTTTGTCATCCTTTTTGAATTTCTCTAATATCTTATCGATATAATGAGATTGACTTAGAGTAATTCCTTCTGATGTCGGATTAATTTTAATTCCAAGAATTACATCAGCAAGGCCCATGTCTTTCATGTCAAATCTCGAATTCAACATATCCTTCGTGGATTGAATCATCTTATCGTTACTTCCAACGATAAGCATGTCATCAACATAAAGACACAAAATGACATAACATTCATTTGTATCTTTCACGTAGATGCATTTGTCACATTCATTTATTTAAAATCCTTTTTCCAGGATTACATTGTCAAATTTCTGATGCCACTGTTTCGGTGCCTGTTTCAGACCGTACAGTGATTGAACAAGTTTACAGACTTTCTTTTCTTGCTCTGGCGCAACAAAACCCACAGGTTGTTCCATGTAGATTTCTTCCTCTAAATATCCATTTAAGAAAGCTGTTTTTACATCCATTTGATGTATTTCCAAATTTTGCAATGCCGCTATTGCGAGTATCATTCTTATGGAAGTTAGTCTCGTAACCGGAGAATATGTGTCAAAATAATCAAGACCTACTCATATTTGTTGGTAATATTTAGGAGAATTAAATAATAATTTTCGAAATTAAAATTACATGAAATTATTGAATGACATGCAAATTGAAGAAATGACGAAATTGCCCAAAATATTGGATTTTGCAGAAAAATTCTGAGTCCCGTATCAAAACGGTCTCCTTAAGGCAATTTCGCTCCCCTCACCGTAAATGGTTCGTGTAAGAGGAAAATTAGGACGATTACCTCCCAGGATAAAACAGTGCCGTCAAAGCGAAACAAACACAGTGTTTCCCTTAACCGAACTGAACAATACCTGAACTCGGACTTCGACGGAAATTCGAACAAAACGGGAAACTCGGATCTGACTTAACTCTTGAGCAATATATTTGTTGGTAATTTTCGGGAGTGTTTTAGATTTTTTTTAATTGAGAAGAACCAACCCTATTTATAGAGTTTATGGTACTCCTTGAAATACCAACAACTATATTACAATAGGAAACACACCATTAGGAAATATATTATTAGGAAATATATTATTATATAAATATATATATATATATATATATTATTAGGAAATATATTATTAGGCAATATATATATATATATATTATTAGTAAATATATCATTAATATTCTCTTGATATAAAAGAGATAGTAACAATATTTCACGTATATTTTGCAATATTGTGAAGAATATTAAGAAAATATTTCTTGATATATTATATCAACAGTAATATTTCATAATATATTATTCCAACAATCATATTTTCTAATATATTACTTCCTTCCTCATTTACCATTCATAACAAAATTGGGACGGTTTAATCCTAAACCGACCCAGGTTGAAACAGATCGGTCCAAGGGCTGGGCCACAACCAACAATATTTGGAGTTGAGGACAAGCACTACGTCAAGGTCACCGGAACCCCTCATGGATGGGATGTCATCTTCTACATCTTCTAGTTCATCCGCATGATTCTCCTCTTCACCGTGATCGTCCTAATCAGAACTGGCTGGTCTTCATCCACGTGGTTTCCTAAAATTTCGGTCCAAGACTGAGATCGGTCCGACTCAAACAAGACTGACTCAGACGTTTTTTGGGAAGAAATCGGTCACGATCCTCCAGTAGTAATGCCCAAAATTTCGGTATCGGTCTCGATCTTACAAAAAAAAACGGCATGTCCCGCCCGAGTTCACTCGTAGGTTAATCCCACTATGTCACACAAATAGAAATTGAACAATCAATAAAGTTAATAGAAGCATTGGACTGTAAGTTACCGAGTTCATCTTAATTAAACAAAGAAAATTAAATGTAAAACGTCTAATCTAAACTTAAAAAAAATATGTTACTTCAATATTTAATTTCTAAAGAGGTAAACTGCTCTTTTCCACCAAATCTTTACGCTTTTTGAAGAACCCTCTAAATTTTTTTTTTTTTTTAAATCATTCCTAAAATTTGCAGAGATTGTGAGTTTCCCCAGCACGGCAACACGTATAACTTTGCATGGTAACTTAACATAATATGTTCTCAAAATTACAAAAATAGTAAATTACTTCTAAAATTTCACAATTCAACCATTCCCAACCCATTCCATATGATACAGATAATTTTTGATTCGATCTACACTCGATTGAGTCCCACTTAATGAGCCTATGCTTTGATTCTTGACCGAGATCATCCGCCCATGTGTGATGGGTTGATCTCAGTCAAGGCCTAGTCTCCCTCCCTCTTCCCAGGAATTGGGTCTCAAGCTAATGTTCGATTTAGCCCTAATTCCAATAGAGATAGGGGCCAATTTTTGAGCTAGAACAGTCATCACCCATAAGCGAGTTGGTCTGAGTCAAGTTCCAGAACACATACACACACTAGACTAGTTGGTCTGAGTCAAGACACAAAACACCCTTCACCCATAAAACAAATTGGTATAAGTCAAGACTCATACCTAACCCTTTCAATTGAGGTGCAATTTATCATCAATCAAGTTAGAGTTCAGTTTAGGCCCACTTGAGGAATATATTGTCTGAGTCAAGACCCAGACTCATACCCTAGCTATGGTCAAGCTTGACATAGACCCTACCCCATCGATTGATGCTCAATTAAGTCCTAACCGAATTGTGACTCCATTGCAACATAGAAAAAATTAGAAGACGTTAATTGTGACATTCTAAAAGTATTCTATTACTTTTTTCATTTTCAAAATATATTTTGTTGATATTGGATAATAAATTGGACGAATGGAAAAAAAGTCATAATATTTCCAAACATTAAAAAAGAAATATAAAAACAATACTTTAAGAGGGATTTGAAAATGTGTTCAACCATTGTGGGGCAAATTGACAATTGCCCTCGGACAAAAATAATACCTCAATTACATAATTTTCCTTTTATTTAAATGGTTAATTACTAACAAGATACCAAATTATGCTACTGGTACTTTAAAAAATGGGGCAAAAAATTACATTCGTTTTTTTTTTTATCAAATCTATATAGAAATAGACGTGGTAGCACATGTTTATTTAATAGTGGAAAACTATATTATTTGTAAAATAATATACACAAAAAGGAAAAATAAGTTTTTTTTTGAGTTTTTAATATCATTTTAATAATATAAAATAAATAAAAGATTTAAAAAGGACTTTTTAGGTATTATTTATTTATTTATTTCATACTTTAAATAAATATGTTATATTAAAATACTTATATTTGTTTCTCAATTTTATATGTATTTTTGAATATTTATAAAAATAATTTAATTTTTTACACCTCTTTGTTAGCTTACTTACTTTTGCGTAGTTGAAGAAGTCGTCTTTATGGGCGCAGGAACCTTAAAAATAACAATATTGTGAGTGTTGATGATGTTCCATCCCATCGTATTTCGTATTTATGTCTCCTGCTTATTTACCATTCTTACAAAGTAACTCTGCATAAGATTTGTAGTTTCCTTCGCCACCGTATTCTAATAGATGTTTTGAATCCTTTTATAGATATTGTTTCTTTGCAAGCCAATGGAAATGTCTGAAGGTGATAGTTCTGGTGGTGATGGACAAATTGCGAGAGCTTCAGTGTTCGTAGTACCATCGAACCCAGTTCATGTGAATAATACTTTTCCAATAGGTCGACCATGTAGTGCAGCTGAAAAGACATTGAAAACGTTTGGTGCACAACTCTCTACAATGGAGAAAATAACAAGTTATAACCGAAGGGTGGAAACTCTTTGGGCATCCATGGTGCTCCTTTCTGGCTTCGGCAGTGAATTATCTATCAGAGACTTTTGGTTTTCTACGTTAGTGCTCTTCATAAATAACATACAACTCTTAAACAAGAAATATGTAGATGATGAGGAGCAACAAGATGGGTCTTCTCGGGATCGCCAATCAGAGTACGTCCAAATCCAAAACTTCAACTTTAGCAACAAATTGTTATATTACAAGAGATTTAAATTAGTATTTTGAACATGAGAGTTGGTTCATTCTATTAGTATATATGCAGGGCTAGGGGGTTTGTTCAGAATTGTAGAAAGGTGTTAAGTCCAAGGTTGTTCCCATTCTGGAGAATCGTAATCATGCTTCTCATCACCGTGAAGTTTACAGGAGCCATCTATTTATGCATTAGAACAATCTTTATCCCCGCGCGCATCCTTGTTGAAAGTGGAGTCGATCCCAATAAAACCATAGCAAGGAACAAAAAGTATTCTTTATTAGTGTTCTATGCTTTGGTCATTTGTGAATGTTTTCTTTTCTTGTTGGGGGATTTGTACTATCTGTACAAGATCTACTGTTGTAAGCAACTCCATAGGTTGAGCATAAAATTACAATTTGGAAGTTCTTCGGAGGATATGGAACCAGTACGAGGGTTCTTTATCGACAGCATTTACTCTCGTGACCCAGAAAGAGACATGGTGACTTATGCTGTGGATCTTCTGTCTTCCGCTTCAAGAAGTAAGGAGCTATTGGGAGTTCGAATCATGACAATACTTGGGAACGATTTAAATGATGAAATTTTGAGAAACATTGGTGCGAATTCCACTGCATTAAACACATTAATCAGGATGTTGAAATGGGATGATCCAGATAAGAGGATATCAGCAGCAAAGGTGTTGTCCAATCTTGCAAAGGTGAAGGAAAATAGCATCGCTATTGCTGTAATGCTAGGTCCTATCAAAGCTATATCTTACCTGTTTGAATGTGAAACAGAAGGAGGGAACAGAGATAATGCCGCCTTCATTGATTTGGGACTCCAAATTATTGAAAAATTGGCGCATGATGAAGATAATTGTGAAAAGATTGGCAAAACAAATGGTCTTTTAGGTAAACTTGTGTCCCTTACAAAGGTTGATAATCACTTGGGAGGATCTGGATCTATCCAGCCGCTGAGTCTTCAAAGATCCTTGAAGGTGCTGAAGCTGGTGACGACACAAAGAGGTATTACCTGCAAAAACATTCGAAGAGAGATCTCAGAGCTGATTCTGGTGAAAAATATTCAAGTTATTTTAGCACATACACAAAATTATGATAAGAATCTGCAGACACTTGCACTGGATGTGTTATCCAACTTAGCAGAGGAAAACAATGCAAAGGAGTGCATAGGAGACACCCCTGGAGTCCTTGAGTCCTTGGGGAATATTTTCTTTGGCGGAGGTGATGATGGTGTTGAAACAGGTAATTCAAACATTTATTTCAGGTATTTCAGCTCAATTGTTTCATTACACTAGAATCAGGTACACTTATACAACTTTTGTCTACATATCTAGAAGCTATATTCATCATTACACTGTAGTGCAAATTTGTTAATATTGCTGGTTACTTTAGACAATATTCCAGATTTTATGGTTTTGCTGGATTTATGGCTTTATTGACTTGCTTTTGTTGACTTGTTCCAACACTCCCCCGTTGAGTAGTCGGATCTCTAATACTCAACTTGTCGAGTACTTCCTTGAATACCTTTGAGTTCACTGCTTTGGTGAGTATATCCGCTAGCTGATGCTTAGAGCGAACAAATGGCAGTTTGATGTTTCCAGACTCAAGGTTTTCTTTTATGAAGTGTCTGTCCACTTCAATATGCTTGATCCGATCATGTTGCACTGGATTTTATGAAATTTTGATTGCCGCATTGTTGTCACATAATAACTTACATGATTCGGTTGGTGGAAATCCGATTTCTGTCATCAATTTTCTTAGCCATAGGATTTCTGTTAATCCTCTAGCTATTCCACGAAATTCCGATTCTACACTTGATAGAGCCAATAACTTCTGTTTCTTACTCCTCCAGGTTACCAGATTATCACCAACAAATGTGAAATATCCAAAGGTTGACTTCCGGTCAACTGGTTTACCTGCCCAGTCAGAATCTGTGTAACCTTGTATTTCCAGATGGTTATTTCTTTTGAACAAAACTCCATTCCCTGACGTGCCCTTCAAGTACCTCATTATCCTTGTGACCGCTTCCATATGCTCAGCTTAGGGCTGATGCATAAATTGGCTTACTACTCCGATCGCATACGCTATGTCTAGTGGAGTATGTGATAGATATATAAGCTTGCCCACCAACCTTTGATATCGCTCCTTATCTGCCATTCTTACTCTTTCTGATAGTTGTAAGCCATGATTTACTACCATTGGAGTTTCAGCCGGTTTGCATTCCAACATCCCTGTCTCTGTCAGAAAATCCAGAATATACTTACTTTGGGATATAAAAATCCATTTTCTTGATCTTAGCACCTCGATTCCAAGGAAGTATTTCAAATTTCCGAGATCTTTCATCTCAAATTCTTCGAACAAGTTCCTCGTGAGTCTGTCCATTTCTTCTTTGGCGTTCCCTGTGATAATCATGTCATCGACGTAAATAATCAAACAGGTTATTAATTATTATGTTATTTTCAAGAACAAGGTATGGTCTGAGTTGCTTTGCTTATACCCATATTTTTTCATGGCTATAGTAAACCTCCCAAACCATGCCCGAGGAGACTGCTTCAGACCATAGAGTACCTTTTTTAATCGGCACACCTTTTTTCCTTGACTCTCATTCTTGTATCCTAGAGGAACTTCCATATACAATTATTCTTCGATATCTCCATGGAGGAAGCATTCTTTACATCGAACTGGTGGAGCGGCCAATCTTTATTTGCTGCTATAGACAACAATACTCTGATTGTGTTTATCTTGGCTACTGGCGAGAATGTCTCATAATAATCAATCTCGTATGTCTGTGTGTATCATTTTACCACCAATCTCGCTTTATATCTATCAATGAGCCCATCTTGCTTATATTTGATAGTATACACCCACCTGCATCCTACTGGCTTCTTTCCAGCTAGCAATCTGCACATTTCCCACGTCTTATTTTTTTTCTAGTGCCTCCATTTCAATATTCATAGCTCGTTTCCAATTCTTGGATTGTTGAGCTCCATCGGTTGTTCGCGGGATTTATTCTGTGAGAATAGACATTGTGAATGCCTTCGCCTCTTCACTTATCCTCCCCCTTACTTTGTTTACCACTGGATATCTTGATCTGTGTGACTCCCTTTCTATTGTATACCTCTTTGGTGGCCTTCCTCGATTCTCTCTTGGAGGCAACTTATATCCTCCAACAATTATCTCCTCTTGTTCTCCCGGTTCTTCACTCAAAATATTGATGTTTTTAGTTTCAGATGAACTTACCGGGCTTACCTCACATACCCCAACTGGTGATGAAATACTGGTTGTGACCCTTAGTTCACTGCTCGATACTGGCGTATCAGAGGTTGGCTCAAGGGTTGGACTATCTTGCTCTTTTGGTTCCTCATAGGAGATACTAGGTCTGTCATAGGAGATATAGGAATTATATACCCATTCCAGTGGATCACCTGTAAGACTCCCCGCCTGACCACTGGACTGGTGATAAAAATAATATGTTTCAAGGAAATCATAGTTCATGGTGGTGAACATGCGACGAGTTTTAGGATCATAACACCAATACCCCTTTTGATTAACTCCATATCCGACAAACACACATTTAACTACACAAGGATCAAATTTGGTCCGGTCAATCTTAGGTATGTGGATGAACAGAGAGCAACTTAGGATTTAAACTTAGAGCAGGGGGTACTTTGGTCAATTCAGAGAGAGTCTGAATCGGTGTTTTGAAATTGAGAATTTTTGTAGGGAGACGATTCAGGAGATATGTTGCCGTGACAACAGCTTCAGGCCAGAATGATTTTGGAACTTATGACTCAATAAGTAAGGCTCGCGTTATTTCAAGGAGAATTCAAATTTTTCTTTCCGCCACACCATTTTGTTCCGGAATGTGTGGACAAGAAGTTTGATTAATGATTCCTTTGTCAGAAAAGAAATCTTTCATATGTTGATTCACAAATTCTCTCCCATTATCCAACCTAAGGACTTGGATATTTTTCTGAAACTGATTTTGGATCATTTGGAAGAAGTGAGTGAATTTGTCAAACACTTCTGATTTTTGTTTTAAAAAATACACCCATGTTATACGAGTGCAGTCATCGACAAATAATACGAAATATCTAAAACCTTGACCCCCAGAAATTGGTGCGGGACCCCACACATCAGAATGCACTAATGAGAACATGGAATTCATACGAGTACTATTAGGCGTAAACGTATGTCTATGACTTTTTGCAAGAATACAAGTCTCACAAAAAAGATGACTATTCTTAAAAAACAACTTAGGGAGTAAAAGTTTTAGATAACCCGAGGATCGATGACCCAATCTCCTGTGCCATAACCAAGCCTCTCTTTCGGAAGTCCCATGAGCAAGTAGTGCCGAACCTGGTTGAGCTACTTCATCCACGTAGTACAAACCAGTGCGTTCAGTGCCACGCCCAATAATCACCCCAGTTTGGATAACTTGCAGTATGCAAAAATTTGGATTCATCACCATAGTACAATTCAGTTCTTTAGTGACGTGAGACACCGATAACAATTTATTCGAGAGAGTCGGGACCAATAGACAATTTGATATACTCAAGGTTGGAGAAATTTCTACTGTTCCCATTCCTGTCACTTGGGCCTTTGCCCCATCTGCAGTATGAATGTATTCAATCCGGGATTTCAAAATATTCTTAATATCACGGGAATCATACGTCATAGAATCGGTTGCCCCACAGTCAAAAATCCACCGGTAATTCTTAAGTGTATCTTTCTGGACTGATTATGCATGTTTTAAAAAATCAGGGACTGAACCGAAATTAATTGGGGCGGTTTTCTGATTTTTTAAAACACTAGGTACCAATTTGCTAGTGTTAAAAGGGAAGGGACTTGGATGTAAAATCCAAATCCCTTTACCTTCATTTGGGCAGCCACTCTCGTTCACAACATTTGAGACGCCTCCTTCGTTATTCTTCGGTTTAAAGCTCCCTCCTTGGTGGCTAGGGTTTCCGCCGTGGCCCTCGTGGCGGCTGGTGTCTGCGATTCCGGCAAAGGCTTCGGCTCCTTCGTAGGCTGTAGGCTTCGGTGGAGCATGGCGAGGCGTGGAAGCCGATTGTTCGTGGGTGTTGGTGGCCACCGAGTTGCCCACCACGACGGTGACGCGACTCCGTCTCTCCTCCCACCACTCGGGATAACCGAGAAGTTTCAAACACCCTTCCTTCGTGTGCTGACTCATCCCAAAGTGAGTACATTTAAGTTTTCTCTTGTCAATTCGGGGTGAAGATCCGCCGAGTTTCCTTATCGTGTCCGACCGATTAGTCGTATTCTGGCTCCTTTTGCTGAATTAGCTGTTGTATGTTGATTAGCTATGTTTATTAGGTTGCTGTCAGTATTAACTGCGTTGATTAGCTGCTGTATGTTCCAATTTCCCACTAGATAACAGACCCTCGCTGAGTCCCGAACTTGTCTCCGATGCTGTTCCGTAGGAGGTTGCCGCTCCCATGATGTGGAGCTGGGCGACCTCCTTCCGGACTGAGGCATATGCTTCTTCAACTGAGGGGAGTCGGTCCGATCGTAAAATCTCACGTTTGATTCCATCAAATTTGGGATCAATTCTCCCTAAGAATTGATACAACTTGGTCTCGTTCCAAATTTGGTTGTAGGAGGTTATATCTTGACTGCATATCATAGGATTTGACCTCCTGACTTCGATCTCTCCCCATAGGGATTGTATCGAAAGCCAAAAATCTTTGAGTGTAAGTAGTCCCTGCATCATTTTTGCAGCCCAATTATGAAGGTCGAAAATTTGCAGTGAATCCTTACCACTCCCATAAGTCGTTTGCAGTGCCTTCCACAAATCTCGGGAATTAGGAAAGTGAGCCACATTATTTGCTAATTGTGGCCCTATGATCTGAATCATTCATGAGAACACAATGAGGTCGTCTTGTTTCCACCTCTCATAGCCAGGGTAGGATCTGCTTGGGGGTTCCGGATCCCAGGTTATGTGCTGCAATCGACCCCTTCCCTCAATTGTGATTTGCATCAATTTGGCCCATAGATGGTAGTTTTGGCCGATGAGCTTTGTGCTCGCCGTGACGGTTTCTCGTAGGCTTTTTTCGGTTTTGTGGTTGAGGTTAAGACCATTTTTCAGTATGTTGGCTATTTTGAGGGTTAGGCAATCTTCACTTAGACCTGAACCCATTTGGGTATGAAAAATTGGAGTTTAGGAATGTTGGCTTTCATTGTCAGACATGGCTGGTCGGATCGAGTATTATTCTGGTATATGATGAGCCAGAAAAACACCCAATCCTTCAAGAATTGTGGATTGGCTTTAATACCATGTTGAAACAGGTAATTCTAACATTCATTTCAGGTATTTCAGCTTAATTGTTTCATTACACTAGAATGAGGTATACTTATACAACCTTTGTCTACATATCTAGAAGCTATATTCATCATTACACTATAGTGTAGATTTGTCAATATTGCTGTTTACTTTAGACAATATTCCTGATTTTATGGTTTTGCTGGATTTATGGCTTTATTGACTTGCTTTTGTTGACTTGTTCCAACAGATGGTGCTGCAGTCAACATAGCTAAATTCCGACTCGATGCTGGGGAAGTTTTACTAAAGCTTGCCAAGAATAGCAGGGGAAATTGTCTGAGGATTTTGAAAATGAATGACATGAACGAAAGGTTTACGAAGGAATTAAATTATTCAAATCCTCGAAGAACCAAGGTTGGTGAACTTTTACTGCAATTGTGTATAAATAGTGGAGAAAGCATTCTGCTACTGTCGCTTCTCCGTGCTACTTCAGACATGGTAAGAAGCACTCTATATATATGCTCCCTTTATTTGTTTCCCTCTATGTGTTACTGACATTTTATGACGTCGTTAGATTCTTGAAGAAATCACTGATAAAAAAGTTGAAGTTCAAGCTGTGATGGTCGAGATAACAGCATTTGGTTGCAAAGTGGACGACTGGATCGACCGTATTGGCTCAGATGGAATCAAAAAACATACGCTTGCTACAAAATTGAAGGAAATACTGAAGAGACACAAGTATGACATCTCAAAGGAACGCCCTAATGTATGTGATTTAGTTGTTGAGATGGCACTCTTGATGGTTAAGAATGAGCCAAAAAACATAAAAGTCTTCAGGGAAGTAAGAATCCAAGATGAGATGAAAGACATACTGGAGAGAACAACAAATATTAAAGAGATGATTAATATATTGGAGAGTATAGGGTAAAAAACAAAAAAAACAAAGCAAAACAATGCTTGTGTCAACTACTTCAGATGTGCCGTATATGGGAGGGACTGACTTTCGAGGTGTGCATTTTATTTCTTTTCGTTTACATACATTCAAAATAATTGTAGTAAGTTTCACGATGAAGTAAAATACTTGTCTTAATTGTTTTTTCAATTTTGTTGATAAAGTGATATTGAATGGATATTCGTTTTTCGAAAGAAAAAGTTCCAACAAAATTTAATTTTCAAATGTTGGTTGGTGTAAACACATTAGGATCTCTTATAAAAGTCCGTTCGTTAAAGAGACAAAAATACCATATGCATCCAACATAAAAGAAAAGATTTTAGCATCCATTCATGATTTGGGAGACGTTAGTTCTAGGATACTCTATTTTTATAGGGATAAAAAAAAGTGTAGACACGCGTGTTAATAATGTGTCACTTACTCAACACAAGTAAAAGGGATACTTGTAAGGTCGGAGCAAATATAGTCAAGACACTAAACTTCTCAAAAGTCATTTTTGAAGGTGAAATATTTTGTCATTAATCAATTAAGAGGGACATAGGAGACGTAATGGAATATGGCGACAATTTTGAAGGACATCCATGGTAAAATCAAGTCAAACACGAAGACATTCATAAATAGCTCTATCGTTTTAATTCTATTCGTTCACCCACTCAGAATGGTTAATTCACAAGGCAGGGCCGACTTAGCCCCTGAGATCAAAGCAGAGCTAATCTTAACAGAAGATGTCACAATTTCGTGGTCTTGAAGGTCCTAATATTTTTGCCCTCAAAGAAGCTAGAAGCACATTATGCTTAAATTGCCATGTGTCTGCAAAGGATTAGTTGTGCTGCCCTTACTCTCCTCCACTGTTGTTTTATATTGTATTTCTAACTTTTTCATCCATAACACCATACTTCACCCATTCAACTAACACTTCAATTACCATCCTAATATGGTCTAGCGGTTTAACGCTGAAGACAAAGGAAATCTTTGAATTAATTTCTTATCTCTCAACCAAAATATCCCTCTTGAATGTTTACAAAAGTAAAAAAGCTACTTTGTTTGTTTCAGTTTAAATTCCGATACTAATTCAGACACCAATTCTATACCAAGTGGACTCAAAAATTGAATTATAAGCACTTATGAGTTCAATGCGAACACTTTTATGAAATAAATTACAAGAAATTTTTAAATTACAAAATGACTATTTTAAAACAATTTAAAGATCATTTAAAAATGCCTAGTGCAAACCAAATCGACCTTTCGCTTGATCAGGACACTTGGATTCCTATGGATGAAAGCTTGGCTTCTCTAGTTCTTATTGAACTTCATTCAGAGGAAGACATTTTATAAATATCGTAATGCTTCCTGTTGGACACCAAGCAATGAGCTGCATAATACGACTCCCTAAGCATAAACGACAAATATACATGCATCGAGTGAGCACTCAAACACCGGGCAAGCGCGTAAAGCAACCATCCCCGATGGTCGCCGAACTTGGGCATCCTCACATAAGACTATAAGAGTATCTCCCTCTGTCACAATGCATAACGATCATCCTTAGGGAAATCACACATACATGATCCTCACAATGAAAGTACGACTAACATATATTAAAGATATGGTCTATCACTAAGGATTCTAGGACTATATGTTACCTTAATATAAGACGCAACATATTTCTAACCTCTGTAAAGTAACACGAACCTATCTCTACCAAAATACTAGAGTTCAACAAGTCTAAATGCTATTTACCTTTCTCACCTACGACAAGTCGTTTTTAATATACATTCATTATTTCTTCGACCAACACATACTCATTTCAACATCAGATAGGGACTTAGAGAAACACCTTCACATGTTCTTTTTGTTGGTTCTCGGATCAACTACGCGTATTAGGAACAATTTATGGTAGACAAAATCAACTCTTGACGAGTTAGCATGCAAATCGATATACCACATACAAACACTTTTTTTATCAACGAGTAGTTGATTAGCTTACCTGATTAAAAATTAGATAATTATGTATTTAAATGCTTATTTATTTATTTGGCGAATATGTTGTTTTATTATAAGGATATTAGTCTTCAAGCTAAGAAGGGTCCCAATGTTTTACAATAATCGAAAGTAAAGAGGGGTGGGGGTTGACAAACTTAGTTGTCTAAACACATTCTCATTCTATATTTTTTCTTAAACTAGTTTGCGCATTACTTAGCAGACCTATGGGCTTTATTCTACTAAACAAAGCTAAGGCCACTTGCAAGGTCGAGCGCATTACATACCATTGCTTCGATTCTCCTACTTTTGTTATGGGTCGTGCCTTAAAGTTGTTCCACGACATTGAGTGCATCAATCGCGATCTCGATAACATTGCATTGGTAATTTAAACCCATAACATATATGATTTTTTTAATTCATAGTAAAAATTAGGTACTGTATTGTCGGGTGACAATACTTTATGAAGCATGTGAAGCAACTCATCGACAAACTGGCTAGAGACCTTATAAAGCACCTTTTGATGTAACCGTTCATATATAAATGACATTGGTGTATATGAGGTGCAACCAGGATATAAGCTTTTCTTACAATCTGCTAACATCCTAGATAATGTCTGAGCCTCTAGATTCGGTACCTCACCATTATCCATATTAATACCACCAAACCCACCATTGACCATATTCTTCATCTCTTCCCTAGATGTTGTATTACCTATGCTAGACATAACTTGTTCATATTCCTCACAATGGCCAACCCATGCAATATACATGGGTAATATTCCGAATTTTTCCAAATGCAACTTCACAGTACTTCTTGTCCTTAACGAACAACCATTATAGTTTATGCACGAACAATAAATGCTACCTTCCCAAGATGAATGAGCATAAGAAAATTCAAGAAATGCAACTACACATTGCTTATACTCCAAGCTTTGTCGAGTGTTGGGCAACCAACTCTTATTGACCTCTTAGTTATTTCTTCATAAAAATGTTTTTAAATTGTTAAAAGGGTTAATTACCAAAAAGCAAACCCAACTTTGGCCTAAAACCAAAAATAAATTAAACTTTGTTTTTTGACAAGAGGCAAACCGAAGATTCTTAATTGAGCAATTAGGAAAACCGACCAAAGTCACCGTTAATTTTCGACATAAGTTTGAACAGTAGAGGAATCAATGAAGGGATATTACAGTTCTACCATTTTACCTCTCAAACGGTTGGACTGTTGATATTCCCAGTTCGTTTTGCTAAAGCTTCTGCATCATTTGGTTCTTCTAATGCTGTCCGAAAATTAGGTTATGAAGGAATCTTTTCATCTGTTGCCCATTGAAGGTTGCGAACGAACCAATCCTGACTCCGTTGAAGGTCTGTGACTCCATCGAAGGTCTGTGTTTCAGTGATAGTTGTTGTGGTTCACTCTATTAAGGTAAGCAGTGAACATTCATTCGTTTTCGTTCCGCTCTGTTCTTGGGACTTGGTGAAGCTACTGCTATTGTCTATAATCAGTATCTTTTCTTCATATTTCGATTTTGTGGAAGTAGTATTATATGTTGTTCTGCCCGATTATACTCTTTTCTTCATATATGATGTTCGGTCCGGTTTAATTTTGTGGAAGTAGTATTATATGTTGTGTTGTCTTGCAATTGAAATGTCTGACTTGATGTCCAACCATACTGGATGCAAACACATAGGTCTATATGGAAAATGACGACAGTGATTCTTACCTTATCGAGGTAAATTAATATGGAAGGTTATTCAAGGAAAATGATTGCATCAAGGAGTATGTTGGGTTAGTTGATTACTATGAAGTAAAAGCCGATTTTACTTACAAGGAGTTGATTCAAAATTTGAAAACTCAGTTCGAGAATAAAGATGGAGATTTGTTATATAATAAGTTTGCAAAAGATGATTTCAAAACTGGTTTAGTGTTGATTGAAGATAAACGCAGTTGGATATATATATTTGGGAAACAAATCCCCACTGTCGTTATCTCAATATATGTAGAGAAACCTACTAACTCTACTTCTGATTTCTTTTTATATTGATGGAATTACGTTTCAAGCTGCTCCATTTCCACATTTGGGGGCATTACTGTACAAGGTGGTGGGCTTGGAGGCAATAGTAGTGGGCTTCAAGTCCAGTCAGAAAAATCATGTGGGATTCCCACCCAATCAGAAATTTTTGTTGAGGAACATCAACAAAACAGTGAATAAAATGAAAGTTATCAACCCAACGGTACCGACTGAGTGTTAGATGATGAAAAAGATGATTCAGACCAGGATTACGAGTTTTGGGAAGATGTGCTGAATTAATTCGAACTAGTAGTTGGTAGAATCAATTCGACCCGAACAAAGGTTACAATATCCTCTCTGGTAGCACCTACTCATCCTACCCCAACTGAGAAAACTACAAGTCAAGGTACAACATCTCATATTACACCAAAGGAAGGTTTAAGTCAAGTGAATGTTAATCTTCGTGAAGAACTTGTTAGTGAGGAGGAGCTTTTTAACACCACCAGAATTAGATGAGGGACTAGCTGTTGAATGTCAGAGGTTTTCCCAATATAACCGCAGAGAGTACGTACATGGGCCACAACTGAAGTTAGGAATGAGGTTCCCTAATGCTGTCGTGTTACAGGATGTATTAGCGGACCATATCGTGGCAAATAATTATTCAATCCACTGAATTTTGAATAAGTGGAATAAGATGTCAGACGTATGTAAGGCGAAATGTGGTTGGAAGTTATAAGCTGCAGCACTTGAAAATGAGAAGACAGTGCAAATTAGAACATACCAACCAATCCATTGATGTGGAAGAGCCCACAAAAGCCGCTAGTGTTCAGCTAAGTGGATAGCTAGGACATACCTGTCGATGTTGAAAGATCATCCACTTAAGGTATGATGAACCGTGTCCAAAGATAATGAAGAAGATTGAATTCAACACCACTTGGATTGCTAGGTACTGCAACATCATTTGTGCGGGATCGCATTTATACGAATATTAATGTATGGGAAGAGTGTTCATCATGGATTTTACCAAACAAGGGTGCAGTTATGAGAGGTTTCAACTCACCAGTATGTCGTGTGGACATGCTATTGCAGCCATTTCGTATGAGAATGAACTAGTTGAGAAGTTTGTGCACGAAATGTACACAAAAGCTGTAAATCTGAGAATTTATGCGGGTATCATACATCCAGTTCCAAGTGAAGAGGAATGGGTACAAAGTAACACACTACCCATTAACCCATCTATGTATAAAAGGCAATCTTGTAGGCCAACCAAGAAAAGAAGAAGAGTTGCACATGAACATCAACAGACCAAACACACAAAACATCCAACAATGACATGCTCCATTTGTAGTAGAAAGGGTCATAATAAGATAGGGTGTCCAACAAAGCAAACCAGTACTGCAAGACAGGTATAATACATACTTTACTATTATGTATGAATGAAATTATATTTATATGCATGGTTGGCCAAATGCAGGACATGAATCAGGATGTGGTCGTTCCACCATTTTAAAGAAAGAACACGGT
Source organism: Chamaenerion angustifolium (assembly GCA_946814005.1). Lineage (NCBI taxonomy): Eukaryota > Viridiplantae > Streptophyta > Magnoliopsida > Myrtales > Onagraceae > Chamaenerion > Chamaenerion angustifolium. Next base: position 7,985,771 of record OX328278.1, on the reverse strand, counting down.
TACAAGGGGAGGTAAATGTTCGACCTGAAATTCAACACTGGAAACAAGATCGAAGAAGAAGAAAAAGTAATATTATGGGTATAGGTACTGTCACATTTTGGGTATAGGTAGTACCTTCTATCTAGATAAAGGTAGTGATGTTGTTTTGGGTGGACAACATTTTGGAACACCACTTTGTAATGGATGTTAACTGCAGATGTTATAGTTTGGATGCAGATGTTAAGCTGTTATAAAATGATGTTCGGGCATGAATCGACTTTTGCTGTTAATGTTGTTTCAAAAATGCTGTTATAAAAATGTTGTTAATGTTGTATGTATGCTGTTAATGCTGTTAAAAATGTTGTTGTATGTTGTTTTGCTGAAAGTGACATAAAAGTATGCTAAAAGTAATGCTAGAACATGTTTGCCATTCAGCTTATCCAACATGAAAGTATGATGTTCAAACAACATGTTTTGGGGCATAAACAACATGTTTTACATCATATTTGAGTGTTTTACAACATAAACAACATAACATGATGTTTTACAGCATAAACAACATATTTTACAACTTAAACAACATGAATGAGGACAACGAATATGAGATTTCCAATACACAGAAAATATCATTATATTCATAACATCGAAAATACGACTTACGCAATACAAACCACTTAGAGGACATACTATATGTTGCAGACACAACCAGTCATTTGTTTTTTCCAATAAAACACAGCATAACTAACATACTAAGACAAACAACTAATACAACTAGAATCTTTGCCCTTTGCTCCAATTTTTGAATCTTCAATTCGAACTTTTTGGTAGTCTTCTCAATTTTTTGAGCAACTCTCCTAGAATGGATACACATCACGACATCATACCTTTAGAAGTAGCCACAACCTTTGATTTCCAGTTCGTTATGTACAAACATAAGCCGCACTGTCATAAGACAAAGGGATGAACAACTATGAATAAATTAATTGTTTTAGACACTTACATTATATCGGGGGTATCATTAAAATCTTCGTCCATAGTTCTTGAAGGTCCAAGAAATCTTCAATTCCGCTAGAAGCTTGCAGATGCACACTCGGATATCTTATCTTATCATCGACTTACCTGAAACAACAGACATACCTGGCCGACTGAGCGATTGAGCGGAGAAGAGGAGCCCTAAAATTCTAAACGCTGGAAACCAATCTGTTTCAAACATAGAGAAAAAACGTCTTTTCTATTTAAGAGGGAAAAGGGTAAAACAGTAAACTTCCTTCATTGACTCGTCTACTGTTTAAATTTCCATAGAAAATTTACGGTGATTTGGTTCGGGTTTCCTAATTGCTCAATTAATTATCTTCGGGTTGTCTTTTGTCAAAAAACAAAGTTTACTTTGTTTTTTGGTTTTATGCCAAAGTTGGGTTTGCTTTTTGGCAATTAACCCTTGTTAAAATTCTGCTACAGTATATGACATCCCAACTGATAAGACATTGATTAACTATATACAGGTTCCTAAATTCAAAGTGTAACCAATACATTTAACCTGGAATCTAAAATGGAAGTTTTCAACTAAACACTTACACTATTATTCATTCAACCTAACAACGAAAAAAAATAGAAAACCAAGCAATTCCCTAAAACATGTATAAGTCACCCAATAAATTTAATGCAAAATTGAAGACTATAAGTATTTGAAACGCAACAACTACACTTGATTACAGCAAATGCTAATGGCATATATCTCTGCATCATCCCCAAAACATCACAAATCATTGGTATTTAACAGCTAAATCAAACAATTCTCACAAAATTCGAATAAACAAGAACAACAGAGTTTACCTACTTGTCCAGAGTGCAGCAACTGTGCAGATTGCATCCATTGCAAATAATTTGTGTCTTCAGTATGTTAGTGCAACAAATTGTTGGACTAATTGCGATTTGTTGGCCACCAAGATCGGGTTATAGGTCAGCAGTTATGTGAAGGAAGTAATTCTCTCTTGCGTCATGGATCTGTTTCTTCTCTCCGTTGAAATTTAATGAACTTTGTTCTTTTAAGTGAGAATCACCTTTACTGACACCAAATCCAGTAACAATACAGCATAACACTGACACTATTAATGGGGAAATTGTAACAACGTTTTGCAATAAGGTCATCTGTTATAACTCAATGTGGATATTCTGTCTGCAGTGCATTTGACACGAGGCTTTCTTCAAGTTAACTAGATTGCGGCGAAAATAGTACACACTAAATACTTGTTTTATCATTGGTAAGTAATACGACATTAAATAATGTATATAGTTACAACATATGAGTCTGACACTGTGGGTGTTTGATTGAGGTATTAACCCATGTATTAGTATTAACTAATACATGTATTAATTAATACAATGTTTGATTAGAAATAATGACATGTATTAACTAATACATATGTATTAGCTAATTCACAATTATAGTGTCAATTGTGTATTAATTAATACATTATCTAACCATGGTATTATTTAATACATAGCAGAAATTTGGGTTAAATACCAAATAGCTACCTGAACTTTGGATGTTTTGCAATGAGTTACTTGAACTTTAAAAATAAAACACGCGCTACCTCAACTTGGATGAAGGTGCAAATAGCTACCTCCGTCCAATTTACCGACAACTGTTGACACAATCGCGTCAGAAATTAGTCGGAAATTCGACAGAATGCGTCGAACATTTGTCAGAAATTGGACGGAGGTAGCTATTTGCACATTCGTCCAAGTTGAGGTAGCCCGTTTTGAATTATTAAAGTTCGGGTAGCTAGTTGGAAAGAAGAATATTTTTTCAGCCTTGGACAATGGAATGACTCATCGCCAAACAAGCATGAAGTGTCCCTAAGGTCATGAACCACAAAAAAGAGACAAGGAAAACCAAATCTGAAGTATCACTATCTCAAACCCTACCAAGAAATCAAGCTCGACTAGAGGAACTTCAATCAAGCTTCGGGGGCAAATGTTGGGTATTGATAGTGACGACCCAATAAGGAAAAGGCCTCGAAGGCCTAATAACCCTGGAGGTGGTAAAACCAAGATATTCTAACCGCATCAGCCTAAGTCAAAGTCAACCTGGCCCACCATAGAGTGGCCCAGGATCGAGCCCAGGACGATATGGACGCCAAAGGCTCCCTAGCTGGTCGCCATTCTTCACCAAGTCGCGACCTCCTACTGCTCGCCATAGGAGTGCTCGCCCCGAAGAGAGCCTTGCCTCTCTCCTCTGGTCTCACCAACCGTTAATAAGGAAGTGGCCACGATATCCCGCGTATCTCAGTCACATATTCACTAAGGATTAGATATGGTAACTGCAATATCTCGCCGTAACTGCAATATCTATTATCCAAATCTTCAACAACACAATATTCATAAAGATATACGGTTACCTTATACGGTTTGGTCTGTCCTACTCTATAAATACCTAGGCTTTACATACGTTCCTTACGTTTTGAGCTATATACACACATATACTCATTTAAGCATCGGAGAGGGACCTAGAGACACCCCCTCTGTTGCACTTTCAGGTTCACCGGAGATAAGGCGAAAGCACTGTTCAACCGTTACCTGGCATTCAATTCACTGCGAGATCAGCAATCAGGATTCTACGATCCAACATTTGGCGCCGTCTGTGGGAATCGAGTAATACAACCATGAGAACTCGATCACAAAACAACCGCCGGAGCCAGACTCGCCAGCAATCCTCGGACAACTCTGATTCCGTCGCTGCTTCGCCGCTCCAACAAGAGCCTGCCATCCAGGAAACCCCCAATGTCGTTCCTCTGAGGACGGCCCGAGAACATGTCGGTAATTCCAGACCGACCCCTGCTCCCAACCATACCGAGACTCCATCACCGCAAACCGTCCACATCGCCGGGGAAAACATCCAGTTAACCCAGGAGATGATATCACTGCTGTAAGCCATCCTAGGACAGGATTGCTGTCATGCCCCTGCTCCCCAAGGAAACACTCGCCCTGCTGCCACAGGACCCTTACCGACTGAAACCGCGAATCCTGGCACCACAGCGCCCCAGGAGGATCAGGAGATGACATCGGGGCACCAGTCCCTACCCCCGGCATCCACCGAGCATCCGGTGGCTACTTACTCCACCAATCCTTCTGGTCCCTCGCCAAACGGGACTTCGCCTAAAAATTGAACCATGGACCAGGTGGACGACCTTATCAATAAAAGGCTCCAGGAAAGACGACTGACAGTCGTAGCTCCCTTCAAGGAGCGATCTGCTCATCCTTTCTCCAACGACCTCGTCATCATCAAGATCCCGAAAGACATAGACTCTCGAGCTATACCTGAGTATAGTGGTGGAGGAGATCCCACCATACACGTCAACAAGCACGAGGCTTCTCTTCTGGGTAAGTCAAATGATCCCAATCAATTGGCTTTGTTATTTCCATCCATTCTTTCGGGTTCGGCTTCGTCCTGGTTCTTCAGCCTCCCTGCAGGATCTATAGGAACTTGGGCAGAGTTAAGGAGCAAATTCCTGGAGAGGTACATGGGCGAGCGCCAGCTAATGAAAAGCGTGGTCGCCATGGATGCGGTCAAGCAACAGCCTGGAGAGTCGCTGGCCAATTTTTATGGACGTTTTCATCCGAACGTCACAGAGATAGATCGTCGAATCTCAAATGGGGAGATCATTCGAGCTCTTTATCGAGGATTGGATGTGGCCAACAAGGCCTAGAGAAAGCTACGCAACAGCTATCATGTGAAGGAGATCGAGACGTTGGAAGAATTGGCGTCCAGGGCAAAAGGTTTCATAGACCTTGAGAGAGCGAACGCCGAGGCTAACTTCCTTACGACCTCACTAAGGGTGGTTCCCGAACCCCGACGCGATGGTAAGAAGGAGGTAAAGAAGTAAAAGAAGGGAAGAGATAGTAGGCCCCGGGTCGAGACTAACCCGGTGCCCAGAAATCCAGAGGTCCTTGAGTACTTTACGCCTTTAAACAGGAAGATCTCAGCGGTATTGAGAGGAGATCTTTGGTGAGGCCACCGATGCCTCGTAGGGATGGTCAGCCCATGGGGAAATATGTCGAGAGCTACTGCAGATACCACAAGTGCAAGGGCCACAAGACTGATGATTACCGCATTTTGAAGCAGGACATCGAGAAGCTGATTCAAGGGGGATGTTGAAGGAATTCGTGGCAGGACGAGATAGAAGTCGAATGCCACCTAGGAGACATCGTTCGCCAGCTCCTGCTGAACAAACTGATCCATCTGGAAGCAAGAGAAGGGTAAATTTGATTGCGGGAGGATGTGGTGCATGAGGCGAGGGGTCACACGCAAGGGAAGTCTATGTGACTCAGATCTCTACAGCAGTTCATCTGGGAAAGCGACCCCGACCTGGGGAGTACATTGTCATCTCATTCTCCGAAGATGATTTGGCACTTGTCACAACCCCCCACAATGATGCTCTGGTTATCACGACTGATATCGACGGCTGTGACGTTATGAGGATTCTGATCGACGGAGGGCGCTCAACAGATATTCTATTCCTAGAAGCCTTCGAGAAGATGGGCAAATCTAAGCGTGACCTGATGAGGGTCGACTTTCCACTGATCGGGTTTGCTCGGAGAACAACTTATTCACTGGGGGCAATAACCACGCCAGTGATTCTGGGCGAGGGATGGAAAAGCATCAAGGTACCGGTCAGTTTCCTGGTGGTCGACTCACCTACATCTTACAACGCCATCCTGGGGAGGACCACAATCAACCCCAACAAGATTATGGCCTCCACAGTCCATCAGAAGATGAAGTTCCCCACGCCCAACGGGATTGGAGAAGTGTTCGGCGACCAGGCTTCCTCGCGACAATGCTATGTGAACAGCATGCGCAGGAAGAACCAAAGGGAGGCCCTCGCCATCGAGACAGAGGCAGACCCTCGCGAGGATTTGGCTCGACCAGTGCCTATGGAGGAATTGGAAGAGGTCGAGGTCGATGACCCAGATAAGAAGGTGCGCATTGAGACCACCTTGAATGAAGATCAGAAGTAAGACATGACCGCCATCCTCAGGGAATTCAAGGAGCTCTTTGCCTAGAAGCCGAGCGACATGCCAGGTATCAGCACAGACATCATCTTTCACGAGCTAAGGATAGACCCTTCTATCAAGTAGATCGCTCGGAAGAGAAGATTGTTTGGGACAGCCATCGTCTGGCGATCAGATAGGAGGTTGGCAGGATGATTGAGGCTGACTTCGCCAGAGAGGTGAGATTCCAGAGCCGGGTCGCCAACCCAGTTTTGGTCAGGAAATCAAACGGCAAGTGGAGGATGTGCGTCGACTTCTGCGACCTGAATAGAGCTTGCCCCAAGGATTCATATCCCCTTCCCAGGATTGATCAGCTGATCGATGCTGCCTCTGGTCACGAGATGCTGAGCTTTATGGATGCCTATTCAGGCTACAACCAGATCCGTATGCACCCAGATGATGAGGCTCACACCGCTTTTTATGCAGACAGGGACATTCTTTGTTACAAGGTGATGCCCTTTGATCTAATAAATGCGGGGCGACTTATCAGGGGATGGTGAACCGCCTGTTCCAGGATATGCTAGGGAGAAACATGGAGGCTTATGTGAACAACATGCTCGTCAAAACCATCAAGGGAAATCCGCACACAATAGACATCCGCGAAACTTTTGAGTGCATGAAGAAACACAACGTTCGCCTGAACCCTGCAAATAGCACCTTTGGAGTTAAGTCTGGTAAATTTCTTGGATTCATGGTCAGCGAACGAGGTATCGAGGCGAACCCGGAAAAGCTAAAGGCCATAGAAGAGATGAAGTCGCCGACCTCCTATAAGGAGGTTCAGTGCCTAAATGGTCGCTTAGCTGCTCTCAACCGCTTCCTCTCCAAGGCGAGCGACAGGTGCCTCCCATTCTTCAAAATTCTAAGGGCCAACTGCAGGTTCGATTGGACGCCAGATTGCGAGGAGGCGTTCCAATCCTTGAAGCGGCATATCCAAACACTCCCAGCTCTGACAAAGCCCATTCCAGGCGAGCAGCTCTTCCTTTCTCTAGGCATCAGCGACGTGGTAGCCAGTGCTGTTTTGATAAGGGAGGAAAATAATGTTCAGAGTCCAGTGTACTTTATTAGCAAAATGTTTAACTCAACAGAAATAAAATATGTCCAGATTGAGAAGTATCTCTATGCCTTAGTTATTGTTGCTCGAAAGCTGAGAAATTATTTTCACGCACACGACATCACGGTTCTCACCAATTAACCTCTCAAAAATTTCCTGATGAAACCAGATTCTTCAGGAAGAATGGTCAAGTGGGCGATCGAGCTCAGCGAGAAAAAAACGGCCATCAAAGGTCAAGCACTAGCTGATTTCATTGTGGAAAGCACAAGTAATGGTCAAACAGAAGCAGATAATAGGCCAAGTCAGTCAGCAGACAACAATCAAATCTGGGAGCTTTATACAGATGTATCTTCATCGAGAGAAGGCTCGGGAGCAGGTGTAATTCTCATACCTCCTGAAGGCGAGCCTTTGAAATATACGATCGCCCTAACATTTCAGGCGACTAATAATGAAGCAGAATACGAGGCTCTTATTACTGGACTCAGACTGGCAAAAGGAATGGGCATATCTGCGCTTAAGGTAAAAAGCGACTCGGATCTCATTGTCAATCAGGTAAATGGCACTCATGAGGCAAGGGGGGAAAAGATGAAAAAGTACCTCAGCATCGCCAAGAAGCTCGTCGCATAAATTCCAAATTTTGTGATTGAGTCTATTCCTCGCCAGGAGAACCAGATGGCAGACTCCTTAAGTAAGCTGGCATTTGGAGGAACCACAATTCAAGATGTACAATTCCTGGAAAAGGCCTTATGTTCAGTCCTTGAAAGCACAGCAGAAGTCTTCAACATTCAAGGAAAGGTCACTTGGATGACTCCGTTCCAGAATTACTTAAAAGAGGGGATCCTCCCATAAGACGAAGGCGAATCTACGATGATAAGGCGACTTTCAGCCAGTTACCTTATTATAGATGGAGAACTCTACAGGCGAGGCTACTCGACTCCTTACTTAAGGTGGGTTTCTTATCCAGAAACAAAAAGGGTTATTCGAGAAGCTCATGAAGGGGTGGCAGCATGTCATGAAGGTGCTCGATCATTTACAAGAAAGATCTTCAGGCTGGGATACTATTGGACAACTTTGGGAAACGATGCGGCTGAATTAACGCAGAAGTGCAAGACTTGCAAGCAATTTGCACCACGATCAGGTCGACCGCCAACACTATTATCCCCAATGGCAGGTGCCTGGCCTTTCACTCAATGGGGGATAGATATATTGGGTCCTTTTCCAATTAGCACTGGTCAACGCACTCACATCATAGTGGCGATCGATTACTTCACAGAGTGGATAGAGGCGAAAGCTCTGGCTTCTACAACGGAATTTCAAGTCATCAAGTTCCTGAAGATCAACATATTTTCCAGGTTTGGCATTCCTAAAATACTCATAAGTGATAATGGTCTGCAATTCATAGGAAAGGAGCTCAAATGGCTCTATGAAGAATACCATGTCGACCATCGTTTCAGTTCAGTGCATCATCCTCAAACGAATGGGCAAGTTGAAGCAGCCAACAAGGTTGTTTTAGCAGGACTCAAGAAAAGAGTTCGAGCATTCAAAGGAAATTGGGCGGAAGAACTGGAAAACGTATTATGGGATATCAGAACAACGCCTAAAGCAGCCAATGGATAAACATCCTTCAGTTTAGTGTATGGATCAGAAGCAGTGGCGCCCGCCGAAATAGCAGTGCCTACCCATAGAATCCTACACTTCAACACTGAGGCAAACGAAGTCGAACGCAGGACTGACCTCGACCTGGCAGAGGAAAATAGGTTGCAATCAGAAAAGACACAAGCAAATATGCGTCTAGCGATCGCTTAATACTTCAACAGAAAAGTCAGCGCTCGCCAATTTTTCGTGGGGGAGATGGTTATGAGAAGGAACGAATTTATAAGACTGGACAGTCAGAATAAGCTTTCAACTAAGTGGGAAGGACCATACAAGGTAGTAGAGATCGCTGCCCCAGGATGCTACTATTTGGAAACCACTGAAGGAAAAAGGTTACCCCGTCCATTCAATTATGAACATCTAAGGAGATTTCATGCATAGCTTGTAAATCAAAATGTTATGTTAATAAAATCAAGTCATTCCTTCATAAAGCGTGACTACTCTAATCAAATCGAAGAAAAAGCCCTGACGCCAAAGTCAGGCCAAAAGCCCTGACGCCAAAGTCAGGCCAAAAGGTCTTAAGCGACTCCTTCATGAAACAAATTATCGAAGATGCTCAAGGAGTCTTAAGAGATCACTATGGAAAGTGAAGCTGCAAGTAACAAGTTCCTTTCGTAGAGGCGAGCACTACAAAAGTTTAAACTTTATTAAGGTTATTCATCTTCAAGCCTAGAAGTCTATACTTTTAAATCTTAAGATATTTTCCTTGAGGAGCTTATACTTGGCGAGATAGAAGAATGGTTCTATGAAGTCTTATCATCTTTCGCCTAAAGAAAGGTCCAAAGACCCTAAGGGTCAAGACAATCATAAAGCGAAGAAAAAGTCGAAAGTCGTTATGACTAAGACCTCTGAGGAATCTCCAACGTATTCAAAGTCGAATAAACGTAAGGGCTTGCGAATATAGAAGACATTCGATATTATAAAGAAAAATAACTGAGTCTGAATTCAAAAAATAATTACAAGGTAGGATAAAAACTATCATCTAAAACAGAACCAAAAAGCAAAATATGATCGCCGGAGAGGTGGATGCTTCAGGCCTTGGAGTCATCAGGAGCAGGAGTACTTGGCTCGCCTTCGGGGGCAACCTCCTTAACAGCAACAGCTGGGCTGACCTCTTCAGCAACAACAACAGGGGTTTGCTGAGGAAGGGAAATCTGGAGGAAGGACTTAAGGGACTCAACTTCCCGAATAGGGAAGTTGGGATCATTCGCCTGGACTTCCTCGATCAGGACTTGGAGGAAATCGGCAATCTCCGACTTCATCACCCCCAAAGTACAGTCAACGAACTCTTCAGAGGCCTTGAAGTCGTTGACCACACTTTGGGGGGGAAGGAACAGACTTCAGCTGCGCGGCTAGTTGTTCCTTCTCCTCCTCTAGAGCGATCCCCCTAGCTTCAGCGGCGACCCGTTGAGCCTTCGCCTCTACCCTTTGGGCTCGGGCCTCCTTAAGCTTAGCCTCTAGGCGATCCCTGACAGACTCCCCTACATCTAAGCACCGATGAAGGGATTCAGACTCTTAAAGGGCGACCGCGGCATCGACCTCCCTCTTCTTCACATCAGCAAGGAGCCTTTCCTCCTTCCTGAAGTACTCCTCCCGGGCACCTTCCACCAAGGAAACTGCCGCGTCAGTGGTCAACTTGATGGCCTCCATCTACTCTGGGAGAGCCCCCTGCTCCGGTACTGCTCCAACTCAACAAGCAAGTCAGTTTTCTTGTTGGCGAGCTCTCCGACGATTCGACCAACCGCCACCTCCTCTCGAACGAGCTGGAAACAAAGAATAAAAAAGTTGTTAGTCTATGATAAAAAGCGAGCAATGTGAAAGCATAGCGAAGAGTTGAAGCCTTACCAAAGCAAGTTATTCGAAATGGGTCCTCATGAATCCCTCGACATGGTGCAGCTCCGAGGGAACCGCGGAGCGATCCCTGGGAGGAATTATCCCTTCAAGGAGTCGCATACACAAATCTGGGTTGCCCCGGAGGATTTTCTTGTCAGAGACCCCTTTCTTCGAGAAGTCTCCACAGGGGAACCAGACGCCCCGAGAATTCACAGCCTTGAGCGGCTGGAACATGCTCGCCAAGGAGCAGTACTCCTCGGGAGGAGTCTTCGAAGCGCTGGGGGCATCAGACCTTCTTCTGATTCCCAGATCCCCCGGCAGGAATATGGACTGAGGACTCGGAAAGAGAAGGGGCCGCCCCGATCAAAGCCTTCTCCCCGGGGGCTGGATCTCTTAGGAGGAGGAGGACTTTGAGGGAGAACTGGGCGATTCTCGTTCCTGACTTTTTTGGCAGGAGGAGGAGGAGGGTCCCGGGCCACGTCAGCGGTGGGCTTCTCTGCAAAAAATAAACAAATAAGTCAAAACCTAGAAACCTAAGGCATGAGAGCAATGAAAAGACTAACAAGAAGGTAACTTACCTGGTTGGCGAGGGCCAACAATGGCGAGGAGAGGTTCCTCCTTGGACTTCCTCTTAGAGGAACGCCGGGAAGGAGGAGGAGGAGGATTCAGCGAGGCTTGGTCTACGGACAGCCCCGCGTTTCGCTAGTCATCAAAGAGACCTATAAGTTATCGGCCCTTGCCTACAACCTTACCTCAAACCAATAAACAGAAAAAGGGTTAGAAATAATTACTCAATCATCAAAAAGTGGCGTGGCCTGACGAACGCCCGCCATCTCAAGCATATTTTCAGTGGTCTCCCCCACCGAGTGGATGGGGTGAAAACTGGATGATCGATGCAAGAGGAACAGATCATCGATGGCATTCCGGTCGCTCCCGGAGAGCTCGTCGAATGTAGGAGGGAAATCCATATCTGGTGTAGACAACTTCCAAGACATGCCCCCCTTGTAGAAGAAGTAAAACTCCTTCTAGTTGGAGTTGGTGGCCCCGAAATCGTCGACCAACCGGACATGAACGTTCCAACTCCATGATTGGCCTCTCCACTCCGCGAACTTCGGCCATCGGGACTGGAATTGGTGGAGGTGGTTCGTCCCAGCAGCCAATTGGAAAAAGCACCGGAAAAGGCCAGTGAATACGTCCATTCTTGACGTATACACAGGAACTTGAATCCAGCCCATATCCTAATGGCGTTGGGTACGAGTTGCGTGGGATGTATCATGTATAACCGACACAACGCCTGCAAATACTCACAGAGAGGAAAATGGAACCCAGCATCGATCTGGGCCGCATAGATGTAAACCTCTCCATTGCGAGGATAATGCAGACCCAGGCCTGGGTATCTAGGTGCATCCAGTGCACCAAAACCACCAAGCGCCACCACCGTCTTAAAATAAACCGGATTCAGTTCGTTGGGCTCGACATCTACTCGAACAGTTCAGATATGGCAACAACGAGTATAAAAACAAGGAAAAATAGGGGATACTCTCAGAACAGAGCAATAAAACAGAGTATTTACCTTTTGGAGAAAAGATGGGCGTCTGGATTTCAGGCCCATCCACCACCACAGGCGTGGCTGCGGACCTCCCAAGGTCAGTCTGCCTCTCATTCGAGGCTGGTAGAGAGCCGTCCCTAATGGGTAGGGGTATTGGTGTTCTTCGGCACCTTAGGGGTCGAAGAAGAAGCCTTGTTCGCCGTTTGCTTGATCTTTCCGGATTGACTGCGGGTGGCCATGGATTTTGCTAAGATGTGAATTGGGAGGATTGACAAGAAGAAAGGAGAAGTTTGCAGAGAATGATATCAGAAAACAGAAAAGGCTCTAGATTCTGAAGGAATGGAAACGTAAAGGATAAAATGAGGGAATTGCTGTCCCTTATATAGACAAAACAAGAAGTAACCGACACAGACAGAATCGAAACGACACAGAAGAATAATTGCACTTTTTTGGAAAAAATCAAAACAATGTCAATATTTTAAGAGACACCACGGGGAGACAAACGGCCGACCAATGCAGAAAGCTGTCAGACTACCCTTGGGTTACAGAATATTAAAATGACAGGCGTGCTTCAAATGACTGTTCGACTTCTGGATGTCTGTGCAGTTATTAAATGCTAAAGTCCATCAAACAGACAAAGTGATCGCCAGCGCACTAGTAGGCTTTATTAGGAAATCCCTTTTATAGATAATGATTGCCTAGTAGAGAAAGGTAGACCTTCATAAGCCTAGACTGCCTCGAGTGATCGCCAAGAAGGAATAAAAAGAAGAATATTTTTTCAGCCTTGGACAATGGGATGACTCATCGCCAAACAAGCATGAAGTGTCCCTAAGTTCATGAACCACAAAAAAGAGACAAGGAAACCCAAATCTGAAGTATCACTATCTCAAACCCTACCAAGAAATCAAGCTCGACTGAAGGAACTTAAATCAAGCTTCGGGGGCAAATGTTGGGTATTGATAGTGACGAGCCAATAAGGAAAAGGCCTCGAAGGCCCAATAACCCTGGAGGGGGTAAACCCAAGATATTCGAACCGGATCAGCCTAAGTCAAAGTCAACCTGGCCCACCATAGAGTGGCCCATGATCGAGCCTAGGACGATATGGACGCCAAAGGCTCCCTGGATGGTCGCCATTCTTCACAAAGTCACGACCTCCTACTGCTCGCCATGGGAGTGCTCGCCCCGAAGAGAGCCTTGCCTTTCTCCTCTGGTCCCACCAACCGTTAATAAGGAAGTGGCCACGATATCCCGCGTATCTTAGTCACATGTTTACTAAGGATTATATATGGTAACTGCAATATCTCGCCGTAACTGCAATATCTATTATCCAAATCTTCAACAACACAATATTCATAAAGATATACGGTTACCTTATACGGTTTGGTCTCTCCTACTCTATAAATACCTAGGCTTTACATACGTTCCTTACGTTTTGAGCTATATACACACATATACTCATTTAAGCATCAGAGAGGGACCTAGAGACACCCCCTCTGTTGCACTTGCAGGTTTACCGTAGCTAAGGCGAAAGCACTGTTCAACCGTTACTTGGCATTCAATTCACTGCCAGATCAGCAATCATGATTCTACGATCCAACAATGAGGATAATGATACAACATTCTTGGTAATCTACTCCTCCCTACGCGAAGGGACTACATCCAGTAGTCGCGGGGGGTGATGATTTCTTATTAACCCAACTAGTATTGATCAAGAAGGGGTGGACCGTTGACTCATAAACCCAATAAAATTTTCACGTCCCTTAGGTTTACGACAATTTCACCCTAATGAATGTGAAATGTATAAGTGTCTAGACGTCTCCTCTCAGTAAGAGCATGTAGTAACCTTGCATCGAACATGATACGAGATATGTCTGTATCCCATCCAAACCCCGCTATATCTACCCAATATCGTGTCATAAAATCTAAACCCATCATTTCCCCGCTCGCCAATACCTATCATCTCTAAGGCGAGTACTTACATTAACGTTTAATTTTTTTGGATAATTAAATATCTTAAAGAATTAAAAATTAATCAAAAGTAAACTTAGCGTTACCGTATCATGAACGTTATGCAGTGATATATGTTGTTCTTGACCATCCAGCAGGGAAGGATCTGTCGATTCCTTCTACGGAGAGTAGGAACGTCGTGAGTTGGTGCGCTGACCACGATGCATTATTTGTCCATAAAAATTGAAAAAAGGATTTTACAATTATTCAAATTATTCATTACAATTTAACCAAAACAAATAACAATTCATCAGTTACAAACCTAATTAGGCATTCTAGATAGTAATTACACTAAATTACAATCCAATCAATAAGTTTCCCCACAAATTGGAAAATTAGGGTTTTACAATTATTGAAAGAGTACATTTTAATTCATCAAAAATACATAGCAATTCATAAATTCAAACAATTAGGAATTCTACATTACGAAACTAAAAAAATTTAGGGCTTTAATCTGATTCAAAGAATACATTACGAATCTACCCAAACACATAGCAATTCATCAATTAAAGATAATAATGCATTCTAGATAGCAATTATAACTAATTACAAACAAAAGATTGAAAAATTAAGTTTTAGACTGAACCTTACGCTTGGAACGTGGAGGAAAAAAGGAGGTTTGCGAGAGGAATGGTGGTGTCACGATAGGAAAACGACAGGAGGCACGACAAGAGCACTATGGTGAATATCACTTGATTTGTTGGCCCTCAGCAACACTTGCAGAATGGTAGTCAAATATCTCTAGATTTGTCGAGGAAACGACTGAGCACTGCCAATCTTTCATTCATGTTATGTACCTCATTGTGGCAGGTTGAATCTTCATTCCTTCAATGAAAGCCAACTTCTTTGGATTTACCTTAATTCCTCTGTGACTAACCATATAACCCCATAGCTTCACAAGTTGCACACCGAAGGCGCACTTTGAGTCAATCAAGGGCATCGATCATACTGAGGATATTTTGGAAGACACTTTGGCATTCGAAAGTGTTCCTCATATCCTCAGTATGATCGATGCCCTTGATTGACTTGACTAGCATTTCAACAAAATATGCTTCCATAGTGACGTCGATCCTAACAACAGTTTTTTCAGCATCCTATGGTAGGTGGCACCAACGTTGATCAAGCCAAATGGCATGATAGTGTAGTGATAAATATCAGTTTCAGCATAGAAAGTAGTATGGAAGGCATTGCCCATAGCCATCTTAACCTGATTGTATCCTAAATAAACATGTATGAAACTTAATGGCTCTTGGTCGAAGGTGGTGTCGACTAGTTGGACGATCCTTGGTAGAGGGAATGAATCCATGGGGGAAAGCATTGTTCAAGTCCCTAAAGTTGACAAACATTCTCCATTTTCCATTGCTCTTCTTAACTAGTACCGGGTTTGCAACCCAAGTCTGAAACTGGATTTCCTTCACGAAGTTGGCAGCGACCAATTTCCACGCCTCTTGACTGATAGCAAGAGTATTATCCTATCCCTTGGGGCATCACTTTAGAGTGATTGCCTCTTCAACTCATGGGATATGGAGTCCCTGATGATATCAAACATATCACTGAGATTTAAGGAAAAATAGCATCATAGCCTCATCTTGATCACTAAGGAGCATTGTTCCAATATGAATGACCCTATCAGGTCCATCCAATTGAAGCATCTAGTCCTTCAACAGGGGTAGGACAACTTTTCACTTCTCTTGGATCCTCATCCATTTGGATAGATAAAGTTTCCTTCTCCTTTTTATTTAACACATGGCGACGAAGGAAGTGAACGTAGCAACTCCTTGTAATGGGTTGATCCCCCCTCACTTTCCATTTTCGTTATGTGTTAGAAACTCTATTAGTTGGTGATAGGTGGAGTGGCATATTCGGTTGGGATTGAGGGTGGAGCACCCAAATATGACATTACACAATGTTAGGGCATCAACCACAATGAATGTGACACCAATCGTTACCCTTCGCCCAAATATACTAGCAGTGTGTGGCTTCTATAAGGTAAGTGGTCCTCAATGCAAATGTCATCAATAGGAAGTTCACCTTCTTCTGATAATTTTTTTCTTTTTCCTACTTTATTTAAGGCGTCGAATAAGAGATGCAAGTTGAAGTGCCTGAATCTATTAAAACCCTCTTCATATCATAACCATTTATTCAAGGGAAAAGTCTAAAAATGGCCATCGTGTTGGCACAAAATAGTTTTCAGTGCAACTTGTTTTTTAGTGATACTTAATGGTTCAATACGTTTGAAAATGATGGTAATTGGTACCTCCGTTATTTTTCTGTTAAAAAATTCTGCTACATATTTTTCATATTTGCAAAATTAACCAAATATTTGTCTAAATGTTACAATTACACCCTACATACTTACACTAATGTTTCAAACAAGTCCTGATTCGATTTGAGCCACACGGGGATCCCCTAGCCAGGGTCTAAACCCCGACCAGGTCACCCAACCCTGGGGACCTGGTCTGGGCTCAGACCCAGACCATATGACCCCCGATTGGGGCTCAATTGGAGCCCCAATCAGTTTGGACCGAACCCGTCTTATGGTCTGGGTCCGAACCCAAACCAGGTCGCCCAATCATGGGTACATGGTCTGGGTTTGGACCCAGTCCATAGGACCCCAGATTGGGGCTCAATTGGAGCCCAAATCGGTTAGGACCGAACCTGTCTTGGTTCGGTTGAAATGATTGGGGCTCCAATTGAGCCCCAATCGGGGGTCCTATGGTCTGAGTCCAGCCTATACTAGGTCTTCCAACCATGGGTACATGGTTTGGATTCGGACCCAGGCCACATGACCCACAATTGCGCCGTAATTGGAGCCCCAATCGGGGGTTCTATGGTATGGGTACAAACCTATACTAGGTCTCCCAGACCAGACCGCCCAACCATGGGTACCTGGCCTGGGTCTGAAGCCAGACAATGTCTCCCAACCATGGGGACATGGTATGGGATCGGACCCAGATCGTAGGATCCCCGATTGGGGCTCAGTTGAAGCCCCAATCGGTTAGGGGCGAACCTGGTTGGGTTCGGTTCAAACGATTGGGGATCCAATTGAGCCATAATCGGGGGTCCTTTGGTATGGGTCTGAACCCAAATCAGGTTGCCCAACCATGGGGACATGGTCTGGGTTAGGACCCACGATTGGGGCTCAATTGGAACCCCAATCGGTTTTGACTGAACCTGATTCGGTTCAGTTCAAATATTCTGGCTCCAATTGAGCCCCAATCGGGGGTCCTATGGTCTTGGTCCGAACCTAGACCGAGTCCTTAGGTTCGGACCTTGGCTAGGGGACCCTCTGTGTGGCTCGAATCAAGTCGGCACTTGTGTTGAAACATTAGTGTTAGTTTGTAGGGTTTAATTGTAACATTTAGAAAAATAGTTAGTTAATTTTCTAAATATAAAAAATATTTAATGGAATTTTTTAACAGAAACCTAACGGAACCCAATTACCATCATTTTCAAATATGTTGGACCAAAAACAATCGTTTGGGTTGGAAAACCATTTTCGTCAAACATGTTATACCATTTTCAGACTTTTCCCGTTATTCAATTGTGATTATCAACGCGTCACCATTCAGGCAAGTTACATGTTCCATTTTATATTCAGAGAAGAAAATGACCACTAAATTTCCAGTCCTAGAGTGCTTTACTGCGATGGTAGTTTCCGAGATTTGAGAACCATACATTTCTCGGGCAATGATGGTTTCTCCTCCAAAAGCTAAACCTCCACCAATGACATTCAGGGTGCCCTTCTTGGCTCTAGGGGCATCTTGTCCTTTTACTGGCGACGCACGCCTATCCTTACAGTGAGGGGTTTGGTTGATTCCTCTCTTGGTGATAAAATGTTTTAGAAACCCCTTCTGAATCAAAGTCTCGATATCCCTTTTGAGGAGTTTGTAATCATTTGTATTGTGGTGCTTACAACGACGGTATCGACAATATTGATCTATGTCTATCCCCATGGATGCGCCATTATATTGTGGTGCAGGAGGCGACACATAATCCTTCTTCTCCATTTCGTTTAAAGTGATCGAGATTGCTTGATTTAGAAAGGTGAAAGTCTCGTAGACTTCCCCGCTAGGGCATGGTACTATGGGGCAACACTTTGGATCTTTATGTCCATTCTTATGAGGGCACTGCTATGACCTTTTCCCTTCATACACTTCCTCGATAGATTCTTTGTGGGCTTTACTACAACACTTCACTATCTCCAAGTCAATATACGACTTGAACCCCACTGCCATTTTTTAACCTTGTTGATGGACATGACACTTAGGCTACCATATAAGGCGGTGTCTTTGGGACCCAATAGTATCATCGCTTGTAATGACCTGGTCGATGCTCACCAATTCTTTATTGAAATAAATTTAAAAATCGCCCAAACTCTTGTTGTTCATCTGCGCGATGTAGTCAAAGTACCAACAATTTTCAAGAGTTATCACCCCATGTATTGTACGATAAACATTTCCTTGAGGTCTCCCAAAGATTTATGTAAGACTTGGGAAATCCAAATAATCAATGACAGTCAACGCCACCTAGAGTTGAAAGACAAAGTAGCGCGAAATTATTATCATCGTTTGTTCTTCCCTAGAAGGAGGCTTCGTGCCTATGGATGTGTTCCACAAGATCACCCTTTCCTCGACAGCAGTAAATTCGAGGAATCTGGACGTGAGGAGAAACAGTAAATTCGAGGAGTCTAGAGCTGAGGTGAAACAGTAATTTTTAGGATTTCCGCAGTCATATCCTCAATCGTGTCATAACCCAAACTTTATACTCCTTCACCGTTCAAGCGAGAAAATCTCTATCTCTGTTGGAGGGAAAATGCGAGTTGTGACTCGACCCTCCTTTTTGTCCTGTATCTCATCTAAGGTTGTTATGATGGCGGCGGTAAGAATCAACTCAGGAGTGATAACTTCCTTCAGAGGTGACTTAGTCTGATGAATCACTGTAGGACTGCTCCAGACGATGCACCTCAGGCTTGAGTCTGAGTGGTGATATGTGTTGAGCCTCATCTATTATTGAACGACGACATGTTGACGCCTTGGTTGTTTACCTACGGAGGATGAAGCGCAGGGGATCTGCACACTTGGTGTGGACTATAGGGGCATGAAAGATGATGGTTCCAAGTGCTGTTGAAGTTTGTAGAACGAGTCTCCTTCAGCGCCCCCACAAAGGTTTGTCTTTGCTCTTGTGTTAGTGGGAGCGATAACTTAATTTTTTGCTTAGTGGTTCCCATAGACGGCGCCACATATTGGCTCTTCCTTTGAGTTTTCGAATCAATGATGCTTTACGCTCCACAAGATCTACAAAAAGGAAACCCCGGGTTGACCCGTTTGTTTCTCATTAAGTTAGTACCAAGTCTTGGAATCAATCCAATAATATGGGAAGTCAACAATAAATATGTTAAATGTAGTAAATGCATCATATTTATCAATGGTTTAACTCTTTTACTGTGGTTAACTAACATTTCACTGTGGTAACTTTTTATCGCTCTTGAATGGAAAGGATATCAAATCATCTGACACGGAGGAACTGCCATCTTGTCATTTGACAGGTGACAGGTGACAAGTATGGGGCTGGCTCCTATCTTACGAAGGGGAGGCCTGAGTCATTAATTTAAGGCGAAGCCCTCTCTTGGCCTCAAGCAAGGTCTGGGATAAACTAAAGATGAAACTTTCCTCTTGACCTCACGTGAGATCTAGAATAAAATTTGAGGTGAAATCTTCTTTGGACATAGAGGTGATACATCCCTAGAGCGCAGGGATAAGAGGTCATCGCTTAGTATCCTTTAGTATGTATAAGAGGTCATCGATGTATCTGATAGATGAAGAAAGAAATGGTGGTTATTATTAGGGGTGAGCGGTTTCGGGTACCCTGCAAATTAACAGGCTCCCGGAACCTACCCAGTTTAATAATACCGGGTATTAAATTTTGGAAACGGAACTTACCCGTTTAATTTTGGACCCGAACCTACCCGGAACCTGTTTGTACAAACGGTTCCGGGTACCCTGTTAGGAACCAGTTTCTTCGCATCCTCGGTTCGATACCGATTCAGTACAGGGTCCGGTTCGGTTTCAGTTTGGTACCGATTACACAATCCATTTTAGTTCCAAAACACAAACAATTCTAAATTAAAGTCCAAACCGAATAGTTCCCAAATATACAATTCCAAATTACAGTCCAAACAACATTTCCAAATCACTACATTGACTCATATTAATGTAACAAAACACACAATTCCAAACACAAAACATATTTCTTCATGTAGCAATATTTTTCACGTTGTGCATAATTCCACTAAGATCAATGAAAAAGAACAAAAAAAAAATGTTACTAGATAATAGTTAATATTATATTGCTATGTGATATATAGCCAAAATTAAATAAATAAGTCATGAATATAGAATAATGAATATTGAATCCCTTGTTCATATTTTTCAGCATCTTCCATGTATTGCTAAATTGTAATAGGCAATGTGGATCTTCTAAGCCAATCTTGACTAAAATTAAAGCTTCCACAAGATTCACACTCAGTGAATTACAAAATTGATCAAGCACACGCCCTGATGTGCTAAAGGTTG
The DNA here is from genome assembly GCA_946814005.1 of Chamaenerion angustifolium. Classification (NCBI taxonomy): domain Eukaryota; kingdom Viridiplantae; phylum Streptophyta; class Magnoliopsida; order Myrtales; family Onagraceae; genus Chamaenerion; species Chamaenerion angustifolium. Next base: position 7,965,073 of record OX328278.1, on the reverse strand, counting down.
ATTTAGATGCTACAGTAGTGGTCAGAATTGCTAAAATGTCTCTTGTCATCATAGCAAGCAGCAATTCAGTAAATCAAAATCTTTTTTAGTTTCCTTTTCACATTTCTCTTCAGGATAGCTCTCTAAATCACTTTGGGATATCACGTCAACGTCCATATCATTCTGCTTATTAAACCATTCTCTTATCTTTGATGGATACATACTATCAATAACAGGGACACAACCATCAACGACTCCACTACCATCACTATCATCACATGGTTCATAAGTATCGACATCATCCAAAAGATCATCATGCATCTCTAAAGAGTTCATTTTTTATCATAAAATACATAGAGACGGTCTAAATCACTTTTAACTTGAGCAGTCATGTTTGCAACTATCAAGGGATCACTGCAGATCAACCTGCAACAATATTCAACATACTTCAAATTATGTCGAGGATTTAATATGGCAGCAATCAAAACCATGACATTTGCTTTCTCTATTTTTCCGTAATACTTGTCAAACTTCTCCCTCATTTCCCCACCCATTGACTTGAGATTGCAATTAACATCCTTTTCCCAACTATTCAAAGTTGTAAGTATGCTTACAATTTCATCAAAATAATTATCAAAAGTTACACAGATACTTCCTGAAATTCCCTTGGCATCTGCATAAAAGTTCTTCAAGAACAATGTCAATATTCTCGCATTATCCCAATCACCAATACTAGAAACATTACCATCAAGTTCCTTCACAAAACCTACTTCATCATCATCTTCAGGCCTTAAGAATGCTTGTCTAAATTTAACTGCATTTTCAAGCATAAGAAATGTAGAACTCCATCTAGTGGAGAACTTCTAACATAGTTAACCAAGTGGAGAACTTCTAACATAGTTAACCAAGTGGAGAACTTCTAACATACTTTAAATGTGATTCCTTCCTTTATGATGCATTCTTCAAATGTCTTGGCTCTAAGTAGAGAACTTCTAACATACTTAACCGCATTACGAATGTGAGCAATTGATTCATTGATTTCTCTTAATCCATCCTTCATAATCAAGTTCAATATATGAGCTGCACATCTCACATGAAAAAATTCACCACCTAAGATAAGTACATTTTTCAGCTTATTTTTTAAATACCCAACAACCACATCATTAGATGATGCATTATCTACTGTAAGTGTGGATATATTATCTCTTATCCCCCAACCAAGAAAGCATTGCTAAACCGTCTTCCAAATATATTTGCCCTTATGACTAAGCATCACAACAAAGTTCAGGATGCGTTTATGCAACTTCTAGTCATCATCCATAAAATTCGCAGTGAGGCACAGTAACTTTAATTTTGAACGGAAGTCCATATGTGAGTGGTTAACACAATTCTTGATTTCATCTTATTTAAGTTCCCCTTCAAAATTATCTTCTCACTAGCATACAGTTTCATGCAATTTCTAGCCACACTGAACCGTGAAGCATGCTTGTATAAAGGTTTTAGTGTTGAAACAAAATCCTTAAAACCTTCTTTCTCAACAATTGAAAAAGGTTTCTCATCCAAAATAACCATCTTAGCAAGCATATGTCTACACAATTCTTGATTAAATTTCCATGTTCCAAGTGTATTACCAGCAAAATCATCACCATATTTCATTGGTTGGAAAGTCGATGACAAATGTTTATGTGTCTTATCAACATTATCAGGATATTTGCTACAATTTTTCAAGTGCTTCCATATAGTTGATGTACCATTAGTTACATAATATTTGATCCTTTCATGACAATAATTGCATACGCTTTCCTCAAACTTCTTCTTAGCATTATATTCCTTTTTATAATGAAACCATACCTGAGATTGACTTCTTTTGCTACCTCCTGCTTATGTTTCATACTTGATAATTGTTCACTACATGGTATCGATGCAATAACTGAGGCAGTATTTGTTCCTGGTCCAGTTGCAGAATCAGATTCGATAGCATTGCAACTAATCAAATCGTTGTTATTAATTATCTGTCACAAATCATAAACAATTCAGATTCACAAACAACAATATACTCAGCAATATACAACAACTTATTAGTTATTATAGCAGCTTATTATTCAGCAATTTGCAGCCGCAATATTCAGCTTATTACTCAGCAATATTGCTATGTCTTACAACAATATTCATATGCATAAAATATTGCTATGTATTATAGCAATATTGTTGTCTTACAGCAAGTAATTTGGACAAACAATATTCAACAATCAACAATATACAACAAGTAATTTGGACAAGCACAAAGTTTCCTTACTAAAGAAGTTTCTAATTTGTCTAAAGAAGTCAAGTTGAATCAAGCAGAGTTTCCTTACTCAACTAAAAGCTTCATATGTGATTTGGACAAGCACAAAGTTTGGATCCAATCAGATCACTTGCTTATTCAAAAGGACGGTAGCAAATTAGGCAAATGTTCATCTAATTTTCATAACATCTTACCAAATTCGAGGAGGCTTCATCGCTTCGCGCTGGAGAAGCTACGCCGAGGAGGCTTCATCGCTTCGCCGCAAGAGGCTTTGTCGCTTCATCACTAGAGATAACTGTCTTCGTCACTGCGCCGCAAGAGGAGGTTTCTGTCTTCTTCACGCCAAGAATGGAGATTGGAGACTAATGGAGAATGGAGGTTGTCACTTAGACACATACCGAATTACCGATTATTGCTTATTAGGGTTTCTAATTTTTTTAAATATATATATATATAGAAAGAGAGAGAGAGAGACGATTCCGGTTCCGATTCCTTTAGGGTACCCATATAGGAGAACTGGAACCGAACAAAGAGGTTCTTACTTTTTTTTACTTAGAACCTACCTGATTTGTAAAACGTCTATCCGGAAACTACCCTTAGTTATTATAGATCATTGGCTGGGCTAGAGCCACCATGGCAACAGTATTAATACCAGTGGCACAAACATGTAAATACATATTTTTATCATGCAAGATATAGCTGCAAACAAAGACTGACCACTCCACCGGTTCAATGTGAGTAATGCATTTCTTCACGGAGATCTTGAAGAAGAAGTGTATATGGAGGTTCCACCAGGATACAAAAATGAAGGTCAAGAAGGAAAGGTGTGTCGAGTGAAAAATTCACTCTACGACCTGAAACAATCTCTTCGGGCGTGGTTTGGGAGGTTCACTATAGCCATGAATACATATGGGTATAAGCACAGCAACTCAGACCACACCTTATTCTTAAAAAATATGGGAGACCAAATAACCTGTTTGATCATTTATGTCTATGACATGATTGTCACAGGGAATGATCCAGAAGAAATACACAGGCTGAAGAAAACGCTGTTTGACGAATTTGAAATGAAGGATCTCGGAAACTTAAAGTAATTTATCGGGATTTAGGTACTAAGTTCAAGACAAGGGATCTTTATATCTCCGAATAAGTATATTTTGGATTTCCCGACGCAAACAGGAATGTTGGAATACAAACCGGCTGACACTCCAATGGTGATAAATCATGGTCTACGCATAATGGAAGGGACAAAACTAGCGGATAAAGTTCGATATCAAAGGCTAGTTAGCAAACTTATATATCTGTCACGTACTAGACCAGACATTGCCTATGCAGTTGGAGTAGTAAGTCAGTTCATGCATCAACCTCAAGATGATCATATAGAAAAACTCATAAGGAGAATGAGGTATTTGAAGAGCACTCCTGGATATGGAGTCCTATTTAGAAGAAATGGTCATCTAGAAATACAAGGGTACACAGATGCAGACTAGGCGGAAAACCCGGTTGATCGAAGATCCAAATTCGGGTATTTAACTCTTGTTGGAGATAATCTGGTAACCTGGAAAAGTAAGAAGAAAAATGTGGTGGCCCTATCAGGTGCATAGGCAGAGTTCCGAGGAATAGCGATGGGACTAACAGAAATGTTATGGATAAGAAGTCTAATGACAGAGATAGGTTTTCCTCAAACTGGATCCTGTGAACTGCTATGTGACAACAAAGCAACAATCAGTATTTCAGAGAATCAGGTTCAACATGATCGTACCAAGCATATTAAAGTGGACTGACACTTCATTAAAGAAAATCACAAAGCCGAGAATATCAAATTACCATTCGTTCGCTCCGAGGACCAACTGACAGATATACTTAGCAAAGCAGTAAACTCTAAATCATTCAGAGTGGTACTAAGCAAGTTGAGCGTTGGAGATCCGACCACTCAACTTGTTGAAAAATAGAAAAGAGAATGTTAACATACCTGTACTGCACTCAATAACTAGTTGTTTTGTCAACACAGTAAATAGTAACAAGTGTATAAGTAAGGGAACGACCATGTACTGATTTATATGAGTTAAATAAAAGAAGACAGTTTTCTACTTACTGTTTTTACCTTAGACAACAATAAACATGCCCGTTGATAAAATAGATACCCACCTGATCAATAGAACAAGGAATTAAGCATCAGAGATGATCTTTTCCTGGAAAGAGACGAGGAAAAAAATGGTACAACTACAACCTGCATAAGACGGGAAAAACAAAGTTTTTCTTAACGAGAAGTAAGACAAACAAATCAGAAGAATAAATTTGGAACCTCGAACTTTAATAAAAAGGCATATCCTTCCAACATAAAAATACATATGAACGTTTTGCTTATGTCAAAGCCACAAGCAATAATATCCTTAGCATTTTCCCGAGCAAGTCTTTGTTTTTTCTCCAACAAGTTTTTGGCTTTCCTACAAGTAGAAATTTTTAATCATTAACATCAGCTACTGCAAATACAAAATCTGTAGCTTGTATGTGTCAAAATCATGTGTGGAAGGTAACCTGCTGAGTATGGGTTAAAATCAATATTGTCTGCGAAGGGAACCTGTTGGTGATGCACGGAGGAGAAACAGAGCGTCTGTGGTGGCTGCACAAGAGAGGGAACAAGAGTTTCGAATTTGTTGGTTTCTGAGAATCTTCCTTTGAAACAGGCGTCGCTCCTCTAGGATCGGACCTGCACATAATGACAACTTCGGGTTGACCCGCTTATTCCACTCTGAAGCTTAAGTCAGTCTGAGGCTTTAAAGAGTTTTTATGTTGATGTGGTAAATTTCAGAATGTAATAAATGATAATGACTGCTGGTATTTATAGGCTTTGCTTAACCTGATGAATAGTGTTACCTTTTTACCATGGTTAGCCCTTTTTAACTAAGATCAAACTGACTTTCGGATGGGACATGGATCATTATCCTCAAATATCAGAGATGTCTAATCCCATTTAATGATGTATGATCCCCATTTAATGCGGTCTTATCCCGACACGTGGAGGCGACGCCTTATATAGTTTCACGCCTCTCACACATTCATAGGCCTCATATAAATGGTTTATATAAATCTTCTTGATTTTATTTAGGTCAGTGAGTAATGGTTTATTAAAATAAAACATCCCTTGTAAACCCCATCATCTGCCCCCCCGAGCCAAACAGGAGTGTTAGTCCTGATTGGATAGAATCTCTCTATGAGTTTCGACTTTCTATAAGTCTTAATTTTCCTCAACTAGGTTCTTATTGTAAAAGGCGCCGCTTAGCCTTTAATTTTACTAGGTGTTAATACCTGTAAATTTCATAAGCGTCGATGCACCTTTAACTTTACTAGGTGTTAATACACCTAGAATTTTCTAGGCGTCGATGAGCCTTTAATTTTCCTAGGTGTTAATACACCTGGAATTTTCTAGGCGTTGATAAGCCTTTAATTTTCCTAGGTGTTAATACACTTGGAATTTTCTAGGCGTCGATAAGCCTTTAATTTTCCTAGGTGTTAATGCACCTGGAATTTTCTAGGCGTTGATATGCCTTAAATTTTCCTAGGTGTTAATACACCTGGAGTTTTCTAGACGTCGATAACCCTTTAATTTTCCTAGGTGTTTATACACCTGGAATTTTCTAGGCGTCGATAAGCTTTAATTTTCCTAGGTGTTAATACACCTGGAATTTTCTAGGCGTCGATGAACGTTTAATTTTCCTAGGTGCTAATGCACCTGTATTTTTCTAGGCGTCGATAAGCCTTTAGTAAAGTTGTGATTCCAGTCTTTTCTTAAATCGATAAGCCTTAGTAAAGTAGGTCTTTTCTTTTGAATTTCGAAAGGTTAAATCAGTTCATTTTCCCCTCATTACATCATCAATACGAGTGATCTTTCAAGATCCAACGGTTCTCATTGCCCATCTTTTGGTTTTCTTCAAGGCGGGAATGTAACAGTGCTATGACGTTAGCAATCCGTGTGACCTTTGAGATCTAACGGTCCACAAAAAAGTAACGATTCGAATTCCGTTTTAATCCAACGGTCTTCTAGGGGTGACGTTTCGAATTCAGTTGCAATGATTGTCAATTTCTTCATGGGTCCACTATAAGAAGGGGTGGCCCATTCATTTCTAACACTTTTAGCTCTGCCTTCTCTCTAGATTCTCTCTCTAAAAAACTCATCAGCTTTAGACATCGCCATTTAAGAGGAGCGTCGCCACTATTGCCCATTGTCGAGTAACGCCATCAGAAGTCTATCTGTCTAAAAAGTCATGGAATCTTCCAGCAATATCCCCAGTAAGACTCTCAACTTTCCCCTTCCTTCTATCGACCCTAAACAAAATATCCTTACCCATGAGAACTTCGCCTAGGCAGTCGAAACCTCGGGTATGAGCAATACTGATTGACCCGGATTCCCTTACCCTAAGTCCAGGGGCGACGATCGGGTATGCTTTCCAAGTGTAGACGAAGCCACGATCTATTTGAGTCAAATAGAGGCGGGTCTTCGCTTATCTTTCTATGAATCCCTAGTAGAAGTGTGTCGTTATTATGGCATCACTCCTACCCAGTTGACCCCTAACGCCATACGCATGTGCGTAGTATATATTATCCTCTATTTTGAAAATGATTGGCCTTACTCTCTGTCTTTATTCCGATCCTTCTATTGTCTTCAGTTCAACACCTTTGGCGCTTTTCTTTTCCAAATTTGTTTTCCTGAGTCAAAAAGGTTGGAACGTGCGACGCCTAGGGCAAAACCCTTGGTTCTAGAATGCCAAAAAACCCTTGGTTAGTGGCTTCAAATCCACTAACTCAAATTGGAAAAACAAGTATTTTTTCTTCTTTGGGGGCGTCGCCTGGGCTTTAAGAAATCCCCGAACAGATCGTTTGCCCTCCTTCACCGAGTATTCTGATGAGGATTTCGATACCCTCAACCCTATATACCTAGCACATTCAAAGGGACGACTCTCATTTATATCCAAGGATACAAGGGAGGTGATGCTTGCTAGTGCGACATTAAAGTCGTCAATTTTTCAACAAGAGATTGATTGGGTATTTTTCTAATCCTTTCCCTTTTTCTTTGCAGATAATGATGATTTTGATTACTTATTTCAACCTTCTGGAAGCTATGTCCAGGTAACGACTAGTGTCCTTCCACCAATCTGAGAGGAGTAGGAGCCCTCCAAAAAGAAGGACAAGACCAACCCTGCTGATCCCTCCAACACTATAGTGTTGGATGAGAGTACTGAGGAAACAGCGCCGCCAATAAGTATTCTCTATTTTGAAAGAATTTTACCATGTTTTGTAAAGGTTTGGCTAACTGATTGTTGGTTTAAGAAAATCAGAAGCGTCGCCAGAGGGTGAGAGGTTTTCTACTTCTACACTCGATCCCTTACCCCTCAGACAAGCCCCGCCTCGAAGGTCCGCCTCTCCTATGACACCCACCATGCCCCAGGTGTCGCACGATCAGGTGTCTCAGATGTGTCCTAGGCTATCTGCCCAGCCATCTTCTAGGCCAGCAACGCCTCAGGTGTCTCTGCCTACTGCATCAATCGATCCTCCTTTGCGTACTACTGAATGCCATGGATTTGATTTGAGTCGGCAGCTCTATGAGACACCTGTCTACGAGAATCGCCTGATGAACTGGGAGGAACCTCCCTTCAAGGTATCGCTTGGAAGGGACCAGTATTCCAAAAGGAGTCTCCCTTCAAGCCAAGCTCCCCGAAGGAACCCCTTTTCACTCTGACCTGGCTCTCCATATTGTGAGCGGGTCAGTTCTTCTAGGAGATTGTCACCAACTCCACTTTGATCCTCAATGGGTCAAAGGGGCTATTAGGAATCATATCACCTCAGACGCCTCTGTAAGTTTTTCTTACTTACACTTTGTTACTCTCCCCTTTATTTTTCTAACATTTTGTTTATAGCTTTTGGCCACATAAACTGAGGTCGGTGCCTTGGCAGTGCACTTGGCCCACAAATGTGCCTCTATGGAGGAGAACGCAATAAGGGCTCCTAAGGCGGCTCATCTTGATAAGGAGAGCGCTGAGTGGATGAAATATAAGACTAAACTCGAAGAGGATAATGCCTTCCTACGCCACCGTCTGGATGAAGATCTTGAGCTCAAGGAAGGAGCCATTGAGAAGACTCACTTTGCTGTATAGAAGGCCAACAAGTTTGCCCAACAGCTTGCAGAGTGTGAGCAGGTCTCCAACCAGAAAAGGGACAATGCCCGCCGAGCTGAGAAGATCCTTTCTTCCTTACCTAAGGAGAAGGAGGCGGCGCTTCACCTGCCTGAGGACTGACCAAAAAGACAAGGAGGCAGCTTTTCTCCAGCTCGAAGTTGCCCATAAGGAGATAGAGGCGGCACTTCTTTAACTAGAGACTGCTAGGGTAGAGGTTATGCAATCTTTTAAGCAGACTGCCGCCTTTAGGGAGGCTCCTGAGAGATACTTGTTGGACAAGATCATCCGAATCTATGGAAGATTAGTCTCCCAAGATTAGCCTGACTTTCCTGTGGAGCAGGTAAAGGGCTTTCAAGCCTTCTTGCGGATGCAACAACAAAACATGGAAGCTGAAGCTGCTACTTAAAAGCCTAAGTCTTCCAAGAAATACGCTGTGACGCTAGAGGCTAGCAATACTCCTATCCCAAATAAGGATGGATAGAAGAGGGCGGAGCCAGAGCCCAGCAGCGTTCCTCCTCCCAAGGGTACTCCTAAAACCACTCCTCCCCGGGGCACTTGAAGATTTTACTGCTTTCTAGATTTCGTTGTAATTTCTATTTTTTTAATACTTTTTAGCACTTGAACATTTTATCTTGTAAATCATCTTTTTAGATAATGAAGTCAAGGCATGTCATCAAGGCGACGACTCTTTATTTTTGTCATATATTTGATAATGAAGCCAGTGACTTTGAGAACTTGCAATACTCATTCATAATAGATCATACTTGATATATTTACAATGGCATTGTAAATTACAATCTAAGCATAGATGTTTTTCAAATGTTCCGCATTGAAATTATACATTAGATTTCTTCCTTCCTTATCCTCCAAGACATAGGCGTTGGGGTAAGGGACATCGCCGACCTTATAAGGCCCTTCCCACTTCAGAAATAATTTATTAATCTTATCAAAATGTGAGAATTCATTTATTCTCCATACCATCTCCCCCATGAAGAATTGGCGAGAGAACACTCATCGATTATAATATCTAGCGGTGGCCAACCTCATCCTTCCTTGGGTTTCATCTGATATCCATCTTTTAGCGTCCACTAGATCAAGGACGACGCACCTTTGTTCATCATTGGGCGCTGCCTCAAAATGTGTTACTCGATGTGATGGTACTGTTATTTCAGTAGGAGCCATAACTTTTGGCCATACACCAATCCAAAGGGTGTTTCACCCATGGATATTTTTGGTGTTGTCCTAATGGACCATAGAACATTATCTAATTCATCAGTCCATTTTCCTTTCAAGGCGTGAATGCGCTTTTTCAATCCATTGAGAATGACTTTGTTTGCCGCTTCTACTTGCCCATTCGTCCGCGCATGCCTTACCGAGGCGTGGCGATGCTCAATGTACAATTCTTTACAAAAGCATTTTAGCTCTCTTCCAGCAAACTGAGGGTCATTATCACTAACAAGAAAACTCGGAATTCCATATCTGGATATAATTCTGGATTTCAGGAATTTCACCACTTGGAATTCTGTAGTCGACGCCAGAGCTTTAGCATCTACCCACTTTGAAAAGTAATCCACTACTACTATGATATAACACTTCTGCTTAGACTTGGGGACCCACCAAATCGATTCCCCATTGCACGAATGGCCAGACGATGTGCATATGTATCAATTCAGATGGTGGACGCTCAATTCTTGTTGTGTACTTTTGGCATGATTCACACTTTCTCACCATTTCATCTGCTTCCTTCGTCATTGTCAGCCAATAATACCCTTGATTCAAGGTTTTTCGAATAATATCCTTCATGTAGCTCTCTAAGTATGGTAGTAGTCTCAGGTCGAGCGACACATTGTAAGAATGGCGTAGAAAATCCTTTTTTGTAAAGGATTCCATCAATCAAGGTATAGCTTGACGATATACGCTTCATTCTTTTAAGCTCCGCCTCTTCTAAAGGTTCGATCCCTGATTCCAAATATGCCTTTATGGGCGTCACCCATGTATCGATGCTGGGAATGTTAAAACATTCATAGGTTCCTTTAGTTGAAACACTTTCAACAAAATGCACTTTCAAGGGTGCTTGCTACTAGGCATATTCACTCAGAGCATCTGCGTCTTCATTTTCTTCTCTCGGAATGGCATTAATCTCAAATTGGGCGAAGCTTTCAATCAAAATTTTGGCTTCGCGTAAATACTTTTTCATCATCTTTCTTTTGGACGCATGTTCCCCCTTGATTTGATTAACCACAAGTTGATAATTGCAGTATACTTTGATGGCTTCGATGCCTATACCCCTAACTATCCTCAGACCCGCAATCAACACCTCATTCTCAGATTCGTTGTTGGTGGCCTTAAAAGTTATAACCAGGGTGTATCTTAAAGATTCCCCTCCATCTGGTGGAGTTAGCACCAATCCTGCCCCCGAGCCTTCGATGGATGTAGATCCACCTATGTACAACTTCCATACAGGAGATATTTCTTCTATAATGATTGGAGGCAATATGTGTGGACTCGACAATGAAGTGTGCCAAAGCTTGGCCTTTGAAGGCTTTACTTGGAGCAAATTGGATTCAAAATTCACTTAACTCTATCGCCCACTTTATCATCCTTCCAAACGCATCTGGTTTTTGGAGGAAATGTTTTAGTGGTTGATTAGTTAGTACAGTGATTTCATACTCGTGGAAGTAGGGGCGAAACTTTCTAGCAGAAACTACCAACGCAAATAGATACTTCTCAACTTCTACACAGTTTATTTCTGCCTTTGAAAGGACTTTATATACATAGTAAACTGGCACCTGGCCAGACTCTATGTTCTTTATAAGTACGGAGCTTACAGCCACTAGACTGACACTTAAGTAGAGAACTAAAGTGTCGCCCCTTTCTGGCTTAGCTAGTGGAGATAAGGTTCGAAGATGCTTTTTCAGCTCTTGAAACGCCTCTTCGCATACTAATGTCCATTCAAACTTTTTGTTGGCCCTTAATACTTGGAGGAAGGGTAGGATTTGTCCCCAGCTCTGGATAAAAATCAACTTAGCGCCGCCAACCTTTCATTTAAACTCTGCACCTCCTTGTGATAAGTGGGACTTTTACTTGCCAGATTGGACCCCAAATGCACATTTGGCAGGGTTTAATCGCACTTGATTAAGCCTTATAACTTCGAACATTTTCCTGAGGTCTTCTGTATGGTCAACGCTCTTTATAGAATTTACCAACATATCATCAACATAAGCCTCCATTTTCACCCCTCTCATGCTCGCAAAAATCTTGTTGACCATTCTTTGGTAGGTGGCACCAGCATTGATGAGCCCCAAAGGCATGATAGTATAGTGATATCTATCACTATATGCATAGAAAGCTGTGTGATAAGCGTCGCTTGCTGACATCTTGATCTGGTTGTATCCAGAATAGGCATCCATGAAACTCAATAGCTCGTGTCCTGAAGTGGCGTCGACCAGTTGGTCAATTCGCGATAAGGGATATGAATCCTTTGGACATGCTTTGTTTAAGACCCTGAAATCGACACATATTCTCCATATTCTTGTGCTTTTATTCGATAGTACAGGGTTTGCGACCCATGTCTTGATACTTGTGTTTATATTGAGCTCGTGGGTAATAATCTCCTCACTTATACCCGACATATCGCTCGGTTTCCAAGCAAATAGCTCTCGAAATTCAATTAGCAGGAGGGTAAAGCCATGGCCTACTCTTCTCGAAGTGTCGCTCCAATTTGGACGACCTTTTCAGGGCCATCTATCCATATCTTCACCATCCCCTCTACTGGTGTTGGGCGAACCTTCCCTTCCCTTAAATCCTCCTCTGCTTGGATGGATAAGGTATCCTTTCCTTTCAACACTCGGTGCTTGATTTCCTTGTACCCCCCCTATCCCATGAGGTGTTAGGAATTTCAGGAGTTGATGGTAAGTAGAATGAACCATGCGATGGGGATTCAGAGTAGATCGTCCCAATATCACGTTGTAGGCTATAGGGGCGTCAACTATAACAAAGGTGATGTTTGTTGTCAAGGATTTCCATCCCTCACCTAAAAATACTGGTAAGGTAATGGATCCTACGGGAAGTTAACTTTTTTCAGCAAATCCCAAAAGTGGGAAGTTCACTTTTTTCAGCAAATCCCATTTTCTTCAAAGCATCAAGGGAAAGAACATCTGCGAACTTCCCGAGTCGATAAGAACTCGCTCCACGTCATAGCTAGCAATTTCAGCAGTGATGACCAGTGCATCCTCATGCGGGCATGTCACATGATCCATCTCATCCTCTCTGAAAGTAATACTAGTTTCATCTAGCGATCTAGGGCGCTTTCCTACCTTATAGGTTCCAGATAACTGAGTAGCATAAATCTCTCAGGAACTACTAATCGCTCCTCCCGAGGCGAAGCCACAACTGATCACTTGCATGTGTCCTTGTTTGCCTCAAGAGCCTTCATCTCCCGCTTCTCTCTTCGTGGGAGAGGAATCCGATCCCTTTTTGCCACGAAGTTTTTGAGGAGACCCTTTTTGGATAAGCGCCTCAATATACTTCTTCAAAGTTTTGCAACTATCAGTACTATGCCCTTTGCTTCGATGGTACCAACAATACTGCTCATAAAAGGGGCCAAAAGGTCCTCCTGTTTTTCGAGGTAGTGGGGGCGACGCCCAATCCCTTTTCCCCATTTCACGCAAGACGACGGAAATCTCCTGTTTAAGGGCGTGAAAGCCTCAAAAACTTCTCGTTGTGAAAGTAGGATATTGGGGCAGCGCCTGTCCTCTTGTGGACGACTTCGTCTATCCTCTTGGGGACGACTTCTTTGTGGTCGCTGCTCTGGCCTTTCTCATTCTTGTACCTCCTTTCTATGATCTCTAGGAGGTTTTCTTCCTTCTTGGGCTATTTCGAGGTCAGTTTATGACTTGACTCTCGCCACCATATCTGATATGGTATGAACAAGGATAACACTTAAGCTATCATGTAAAGCTGAACCCGTGGGACCCAGTGGTCTGATCGATACTAGGCAGAGCTTGGTTGAAGCGGATATAGAAATCTCCCAAACTTTCATCCCCCACCTGCCCGATGCGGTCCAAAGTACCAACACATTTTAGCAGTTGTCTCCCACCCATGTACTGGGCGATAAACGTTTTCTTCAAATCCTCCCAAGAGTTGATAGAAGCTTTAGGCAAGACAACGAACCAATGAGAAGCGGCGCCACTCAAAGTGGGAGTATTTTAGCAGAGGGAAAGAGGACAGCAAAATAGTTTTCATTTTAGATCTTCCTAATAGGGAAGATTCATGACTCTGGACATGCTCTATGGGGTCACCTTCCCCTCGATATACCTCGATCTTAGAGACTTGAACATACTTTTGCACCTCTACATCCAGAATTTCATATGTGAAAAGGTGTGACGCCCTATCTCCCAGCTCGGGCATTACTTTGCCTCGCTGCTCCTTGCTCGCCTCAGCAATAAGCTCCCTCACCTTGTCAAGGGTTATTTCACCCGGAGGAGTACCCATTATTACTGGTGGGTATTTGCGTAGCAACGCTTATGGGCAAAGGATTCTCCATAACTGCCGTTCCTACTACGGGAACCTCTCGGGGTTCTGATGTTGTTTCATCAGTGCGGTGATACTCGTTAAGACGGGCTGCACGAGCATCAACCATAAGCTCCCTTCGATTCAAGAGCTAATCTATCGCCTCTATGAGCGCAGGGGTAACAATCTCTTGGGTAGTAGGCACTGCTGAGGGTGCTCTTCCTCCAAATGATGCTATATGAGACTATGCATCCTCTTAGGCAGTAGGCACTGCTGAGGGGTAACAATCTACTTGATTTTATTTAGGTCAGTGATTAATGGTTTATTAAAATAAGGCGCCCCTTATAAACCCCATCAGAATTGATCATTAGGGGTGAGGTGTACAGAGACGGTTGAGGGAAGAGATCGAGCGAGGCACCAAGGGTTGAAGGTGGACCAGTGAAGGGTGGCATTAGAGATGTTGCAGGTCTTGTTGAGCAATACATAGTTTGTGAGGAACTTCAAGGTCGAAGGAGGTGAGCTTAGTCGATCGATCCGAGAGCTGGTGTCGAGGGTTACGTCTCAGACCTCCTGCCCCAGAGCTTGGACCTCCTGACGTGTGTGACTTTATTTCATAACTCAGACCATAATAATTTATTATTACTTAGGTTAAGGCGACGCCTTGACATAATTACCTCGTGTCCCTCCCCACCACCCTTCGTCTGAGTTGTGAGGTGTTCATTGCCATGGCTATGATTCTAGTCAAGTGGTTTCGAGTATGGAAACCAGAATTGCCCATAGTAAATGTCAGAACAATAGGGCGTTACTTAATATTATCCAAGCAATTACGGAAGGAACCCCTATTTTAGGTTGGAGTATATATATATATAATAATACAACTCATGGCCTGAGGTTGAACCCATCACGTACAAATGTTCTTTTTTCGTTTCGTATATATTATTCAAGTTTTATTGCCATTCGAGAGTACTAAATATTGAATGAAAGAAGAGATTTTACACGAAATTCAGATAGACGTGTTGTAATCGGAGGACCATACTATTCAAATTAATATTAGAAGGTTGATTATTGTTCATTTGGATCAGGCCCATTGTTGATGGTTCAACCCATGTTTGGCATGCCCGCTCTTCGTTTATGGCATGCCCGCTCTTCGTTTTGTCTCGGCCTGCTCCATTCGGTCTGATATGTATAAGCTTCTAGAATCCGTATCTTCAGTTCCTTTTGTTCATTTCCGTTGTCATTAATAATTGTGCCTGGTCCATTTTATTAATAATTGTGGGCTAATAAAATTAGCTCCCATTTCATTAATAATTTTGGGATAATAAAATTAACTCGTGGACCAATTCAAATGTTGGGAGACTTGTTTTGATTTATATAGTATGAGTTGATATATATTAATCGACATGTGCGAGTTCCTTGAGATTGCTCGATTACTTTATATTTACTATAGGATAGATAGTGTTACCTTACTTTATATGATTAACTATTGACTCAGGACTCTTAGACATGACTAGGTTATGCTTAATTAAGTTCCGAGGATTCTGTGTGTGTTAGTCATCCGCTTAATTATTTCTAATAACTTTGGTCTCTAAACTTTTGAAAAATTACAGATTAGCCATAACTAATTTTTTAAAGGCATCAATATATATACATGTGTGTATTGAATTGTATTATTTGTTACATTACTTTCATGTATTACATTACTTCGACTGAAATATCTAGTTTCCACGTGGCTTAGGTAACAAACGTGTAGGAATTATCCAAAATACCTCTTTAAACATTTGAATAAGTTCGAACTGCATCTGAGAATATTTTCCTACCAGCGAATCAGTTGGTTAGTCCCGAGGTTCTTCAAATATTCTTGAATGCTAGGACGATCATTTTATCTAAGAGTCAAACACTTTGCTTTAGTTCAATTTGTTTGATTTCGGTCTTGTAAGGACTTTCTGGACTGTGTTTTTTATTAATAATAGTGGCTTCAAGGCATGCTTAGAAACGGGTTGTGCTTCAAAGCATAGCTAGGGTTGACTTCCATATTTAATTATGTTCTCAAGTTTGTCTGATTGATCTAAGACTTTCCCTACACATGCATTAGAACATTATTCCTTGTGTCTACATGATCCTAGAATTTCCTTTAGTTAGAGATATATATCCGCCATGAATTTCATTTAGACTCAACGATGACAACTACAAAATCTGAAGCAAGAGTATACAAATGGTCTTGGTTGAGCAGAAGTCGCTTGAACATATCATGAAGATCATGAACAGACTTGACTCTCGAACAACGAAACAACAAAAGGTTTTCCATGTTAAATGGAAGGCTAAATATATTGAGGTGTGCGCTACGATGTTGAGTATGATGAATGATAACATATTTTGTGAGTTTGACTAGGAGGACACGACTAAATGGCTACGGGATGCTTTGTAGGCTAGATTTAGTCACTATACAACTACTCAGCTACGCTTGCTCAACTGAATTTATTTTTTATACGATGAATCCTTAACACTCCATGATGCAGCATATGAGGCATATGGGCAGTATGATCACTAAAGTCTAGGAGGTCAATCAACAGTTGAACGATAAGCAACAAATCTAAGTCGTAATCCACACTTTGACTAACTCCTAGGAGAAAATGAAAATACAAATTACCTATTCTGAGGACCTCAACACCTTTGAACACATTGAAAAGCACATTGAGCTAAATGAAGACTGACTCAAGGCCACTAGGCCTAAGGGTAAGGTGCACTTGGCATCAACGTGGGCGAGGGAGTGGTGTATGGCGCGATAACGCAGATGCACTAGGGGCAAACAAGGCTATGACTGAAGTTAAGCCAAGGGCTCCTCCGAAAAAGCAACGCACAAACATCCGTGCAAAACCAAAAAACCTAAGTCCAGGAAATGCTTCAAATGTGGCCAAAAGGGACACTTTGGGAATGCATGCCCTAAACTGGCATGAAAAGCACGTCTTGTTAGCTATTTTAGTGAACTTTTTATTTCTAGTACAGTTATGTTGGCTGAGACATGTCCTATATGGATTTTGGATTCAGGCTTGACATACCACATAGTCAGGAATCGAGTGGCTTTCGCTGAGTATCAAAGAGTCACGCGGGAGACTAGGTGAATTTACATCGGTAAAAACTATCGGGTTGTTGTCGAAGGGATTGGAATTTGTGAGTTGTGTTTGCACGGTGGTCGAGACCTAGTTCTATGTGATGTCCTTTATGCTTTGCAAATTCGTCGATATGTTATTTCAGTTTTAGGATTAATGAAACTTGGTTTTAGACTATTTGTCATGAACTTTCCATCTAGTTGAGTTTAGTATCAAGTTTTTTTTTGCTTTGGTATTGTTTATGGTAGAGTTATTATTTTGGATTTGTATTGTTGCAATATTAATTTCATGTTTTCTATTACTCGCGAATGTGTTTGCAATATAAATGGATGACACGCTAGATTCGGTGACATAGGTCAACATAGAATGCAACGACTAGCCCAACGGGATTGCTTTCTAACATTCAGCAAGTGTAGTTGTCTAGTATAAAATCCACTCGAAACCTTCTGGTAGTCTTGTTCCAAAAAAATTGGTTCGGCCAAACTGAATCAAAACTGGTCTGGATCGGAACAGGTTCAAACCGGTTTGGTTAAAATAGTTCAAAAAACAAACCAGCTTTTTAAGGCTAAAGTGAGCCAATTTAGAAACAAAGTTGAATTCAATTTGAATCGATGCGAACATACTCATTTTTGGGTACTAGTTTGTACTTAAATTGAATTAAATTGACTCAAACATATCTATTGGTTTTGAATCGGTCCAAAAAGTCGATCCACAAATAAAAATTTAAACCTTAACCTGATTGGATCAGATTTTGAACCGGACTAGATCCAACTTTTGAACTGGTCCGGATTAACTTTTGAAATAGTTTTTTTTTAAGAAACGAAACCAAACCAATCTGAACTGAATTCAAATTTGTTCAAACCCTACCATTTTTTTCAATGTTAAATAGACCATTTCCTTTAGTGAGAAAAAAATATAATGGTCTAAATAAACAGTTCTAGTTCAGTTTACAACCGCTTTAGGGTTGAATCATTTCATAAACAAACCTACCTTTTGGTAAGGCATGTATGGCTAAATTTTTCTTGCAATTAGTTCATTTTGACAACAGTGGTCCTCTTAGTGTTAGGGCTCGACATGAAGGGGATAAATCACTACGATTGCAGATGATTACACTCGTTATGAATTTGTCTACTTGTTCTCCCATAATTTAGAGGTAATAAGTTACTTCCAAAATATTTGAAATTTGGTTGAGAACCAGTTAGATCGAAGGATCAAAACCCTAGACATTGGTCGTGTAAAAGCGTACCTTTCAGAGGAATTGAAAAGTTATTGGATGAAAAATTGATCATGCTTCAGTTGATGCTTCCCTACACCACTTAACAAAATGGTATTGCAGACAAGCATTAATAAAACACTACTAGACAAGGTTTGTTGACGATAGCGTGAGATCAATTGTCAATTTCCTTTTGGGAGATGCTCTGAAGAGTGTCACTTACATCCTGAACTTTGTGCCGACGAAAATAGTTAACTCCGCTCCATATGATTTTTAGACTAGGAGAAGTTCGGACCTTAACCATATATGCCCTTGGGGTTAGACGCTTACACCTATGATTCTTGGTTGGTTACTCAGAAACCTCAAATAGGTATGTGTTTATAGTCGAGCAGGACAGTGGGAGTGTTACTAAATTCGATGACCACACGCAACATTCTTAGATAGAGAATTTCTAAAGAAGGGTGAGATTGGCTTGAATCAATCTCTATATGGCATTAAATATCAAGATTAGCATACACATGTTCATTCGAGTGGGATTTATGATATTGTAGATGATGAATTTGTTCATCGTTGCCGAATTCACCCCCTGATGAGGCGAATGTACCAAATTTTTCTTTTGATGATCTCGTTGACAGTTGAAGCATTAGAGATCTCATTTCCACTGGGAGTGACTGTGTTCATACACCTAATGGGAGTGAATTGATAGGTTGTGGGTTGAGACAGAAGTTACCCTCCCGACGGTAGTGCTCGAAAGTGATGAAGAACTAAATTTGCCAATATTGAAAGAGATGGATGTTAAGTCTAGAAACCTTATAGAAACTCTTATGTAGCCTTCCAAGAAGAATTGATGAAAGCAATGGAAGAGATGAATTTTATGGTGGAAAAACGGTGTTTGGACACTAACCGACCTCCCGAAAGGACACGGAGCTATGGACGAGATGAATTTAAGTGTACAAGCTTCACAAATCGATCTATGGTGTAACACAATCCTATAGGAAGTGGTATCAGAAATTTAATAACTTAATCGTGGAAGATGGATTTCTCATGTTAGATAAGGACTATTGCATGTATATCAAAAGGCGTGGACCAAATTTTGTGTGTACGACTCTATATGTAGATGATATACTCATAGCCGGAAATAGTTTGGTGTTCTTCACATAGGTAAAGGCATGGATGTCCTCTCCATGAATAAAATGGATGTCCTCTTCACGTATATGTTTGGGATTCAGATCTCGAAAGATCGTCTTAGGAGGCAAATATTTCTTTCATACGAGGGCTACATAAACAAATATTTGGATAAGTTCAACATTAGTGACTATGAATCAGTAGAAACTCCATCTTACAAGTGTATCTCTCAACATGGATATTTGTAATAAGACAATAAAGAGGATAATATGCTATAATAAATGCATCGTCAAGTATACCATATGCTACTGAAGAGATTTGAGTAGGTCCAACGGTCGCTAGATGATTGCGTACAATGATAGAGACTGAGTTGGTGACTTTGATGGGAGAAAATCTGCTTCAGACTTTGCGCATATACTCTCCTATGATGCCATATCGTGGATGAGAAAGAATTATTTGTGTATCGTTGACCGTGATGAAGGCTAGATTAGTGGCTCTTATGTGGGCTACTCAGGAGGCTATGTGGCTGAAGATACTCCTGAATTGATTGTTGAGCCTTATGAAACGCAATCTTGGCGAGAAAGTACCCCAAGTATCATAATAAGTGAAAGCACATAGATACTAAGTACAACTATGTTAGAGATGTGGTTAGACACAAGGTGACGAGTTTGGAGTACTTGTCTATGGAGGAGTTGGTTGTGGTCCATTTCACTAACCTTGAAAAGGGAGTATTTTGTGATGCATGTGAAGTCTCTAGGGCTAGGTCGAGTTTGTTGATGCGCTTCACTGATTACATTTCCCCGAAACATTGTTTCTTCACGCGAGAAAACAAGGTTCTGGGTATTAATCTCTTCCCCAGTGAACAAACAAGGTATTGAATATTTTAACCATAAACCGGAACCGAACCGGAGACGAAAAGAAATAGGTTCCTAACAGGGTAGCCGAAACCGTTTGTATAAATAGGTTCCGAGTAATTTGCGGTTCCAAAATTAAACGGGTAGGTTCCGGTTCCAAAATTACATATCCTGAATTAAACTGGGTAGGTTCCGAGAACCCCTAAATTTACAAGGTACCCAGAACCGCTCACCTCTAATTTCCACTGCTAAAGTGAGATATGCGAGACGTTGCAACTCCTAATAGATGTGCAACACCTTGCTTATCGTGCTTGTCAATCACACCACTATTGACCCGTACATGACTTATATTATATATAAGGGGATGTGTTCTCCTGGTGATGAATTTGTGAATGAGTCCCCCCACCCTTTTTAAGAGATGTTAGTTTCGGTTATTGGGTCGTCCATTCTAATAAGATCACTAGTATGTTATTAACCCAGAACTTTTCCCTCTATTTATGAGTATGTATAGAATTGCTCATGCTACTTACCCCTTATACTTGCTTATAGCAGAAAAACCCTAACGGCCCTACAGTTGAGACAGAGTTCAGTATCTGTGGAAACTTAGGTCATCATCAATTAACCTGTGACATGTCCTCCGACCGACGGACCGTGATCTCAATCTCAGTTAGATCCGATTCCACTTATGTTAAGTCAGTCGTAAGAAGAGGTAACTTAAATATGTGTATTTATATTGTGCCCTAACCGACTCATATTTCACACGTACATAATATTAATAATAATAATAATACCAATGTGTGTATATATCCTTACTTGATCCTTATTAAGCTTTTGATGTGCTTGAACTGCCTTCCTGATGGGACCTCAATTGTCATAATTCTCCTTGGCCTTTCCTCCATTGACATCCTTCTCACTACTCTGGAGACGCCCTGCAGGGTATCGAGAAGTAACAACCGCCTTCTTCTCTTCCTTGATGACAATCATCATCATCCTCTTTTCCTCCTTCATCTTTCCAGGGCCGGAAACGGGCGATGATCTTGGTATAAATTCAGAGCTGCTGGGCACCACCATTTGCATCAGGTCCTTAGGCGACCCAATAAAATCGTGCCTTCCAGGTAGCGGCCTGACTCCTACCAGAATTGGGACGGGTATCCCTGACTCCATACGGTCCACATAGAAGAATTGCCCTAACTGTAACTTGTTGGACAATATAAGTTCATTGTCTTCTTTGGATAGGGAGACGTACGTGGAGTGCGAGGAATCCGACACTTTGATGAAGAATCCTTGGTTCGGCCACAGATCCCGTCCGGTCAGCGCAGGGACGATGCTTATCACCTGTAACAGCACAGATCGGTGCTCTCCCCCAACCTTAACCTTCGAGTTTATACTCTGAAGCAGCTTTATAACAACTCCAGGAACCAGAAAAGCCATTTTCCCCACCTTCTTCTCTAATGAAACAGACATAGACGCAGACGCAAGGGGATGCTCATGCAACTACAGGAGAGGGGTCAACCAGAAGTGGCAGCAGACATGGATGGATTGTACAGGAAATCCTCAGAGTGTCCTAGTCTTATAATAGCTTGGCATTTGGGCCACGTATTCAACCAAATCACTTTCTCAACTAACACTCCGTCATATAGCTTCAAAGACAAGAGAATTCGATTATGGCGTGACTGAACCGGGTAATTCGTTGTTTAAAGTAACAATGAAAGATATACTACGAACTACCCATCGGATAAGGCGGAATAATTAGTTGTTATCGCCACAACACAACTTGATGCTTCAAGGAAGTCATATTAAAAATTTAAAGGAGATCCAACTTCTTGTATTATAAGAACTATAGTATTTAGACTAAGCTCATTTTGTTGCAACATAAAATAATAACTCCATTCTAACTAACATGGCAGTAGGTAGATAAGGGAGAGGAAGGTGAATGGTCAGGCAGAGTTGAGGAAAGGGAGCTATTGAGAAAGGTGGGGGCGGTAGAAAGTCTTCCTCTATATTTCCTCAACAGCATGAAATCGTCTCCTTTTCTCTATATCTAAATATAAATAAGTAAATAAATGAAAACATATAATGTAGCATAATTCATGTTTATCATTTGACCAAAAAAAAATTGTTTATCATCGAAGTTACTGCAACTTTGTTCTTTTACTACAATTAAAAAAGACAGATATGAAGTCTTAAAGGTTCTGTCAAGACAACATCCACGCGCCGTATTTCCTATTACAGATGAAGTGGCAATTCAATTGATGTTGTAGTCAAGTGATGTTCTCACAATAGTAGTCAAGCGCCTTCACATGTCATAGGCTAAATACTAGAATTGTTTTCTAAAATATAGCCTTTTTTGAAACCAAAATATCAAAATAACTAGTTTTCAAAATTATTTATCAAACTATATACAAACTTGTGATTGTCACTTGCGGTTAAAACGTTCATTATGTTTCACTTGTGGCTAACCTCGGGTCAAACATTTCAGCCTACCCGTGACTACCAGTCACATGTACGGATGTTTATTTTACTTTTTTGGTTGACTTTATTATTATTTAAATTTCACATAAGTTAAAATCTATTATTATTAACTATGTAATTATTCAATATGATTTTTTCACATTGTTTCGAGTTTGTCTCAATAAAATAATTTAAAAAAGGCTATTCGGGGTACCTAAAACACCCTTATTGAGATTTTTTTTTTCAAAACATCTCCAAAACAAAATTAAAAAAATTGCTTTCAATAACTAAACAACGACATTACATTTCTAGTTCCACAACTCCACAAAATAATTATAGTATGTTCATCTAGCATGTAGTTATCCTTCGGGATAAATCTTGTGGCTCTTTTGATTGGTTGATGAGGGAAAGTGGGATGTTCCCAATAATTATAGTATCTTCATATACGTAATAGATTCCAAAAATTTTCTTTCAAATATTTTTGTATCCGCAAATGGTAACAAAAAGATAACGGTGATGACCTAACATGACACGCATTATAAAACCTTGTATGGTGATCTCTCTGGGATTCGATGAGGACAAAGTGAACGCTTCCAATTGGTATTGTATCCCTATATAATCCAAAAACAAGTTGTCAATGGTAATTGTGCCTTAATATAGATGAGTACGGAATTGCTAACAAATAGATACTACTATTTATAGTATCTACATATAACAATTATTTTTGCTTGAGGTGGTGTGGTGGTGGGTCATCTTGGAGTATGATGAGATTAGTTGGGATACTCTCAATAATTATAGTATTTCCATATAGACGGCATTTCTTCTTGGGGATAGAAATGATGGTTCTTTATGGGGGCGGGGGTGATGAGGTGAGGTGGGACTCTCCCAAATATTGTAGTATCACCATATAGTTGGTAATTCTCCTGTGTTTAGGTAATGGTTATTTTTTAGGTTAAGTCGTTCCATGACCATTTATGTGAAGAATACATAGAAGTATTCATAATTCCCAAATTAGAAGTGGATGGAAAAGAGCAAGAGGAAGTCAATGGACAAGAAGATGGGGAAGTCGATGTACATGATGAAAATGAAGTTGTAAATATGAGGAAAAGGAATATGGTGGATATGAGGAAAAGGGGGATTCGTCCTTTGTAGATGACTAGAGGAAAAATATCCCACAATGTTGAATGAACGTGAGAATGTTGAGTCCGATGATGAAATTAGTAATAAAGTTTTGGAGTTGACCCAACCGATGACCTACTTACAATATCCTCCCGAGTTTACATTGGGTGATTGGCAAGATAGGTTTGAATGTACTAATTAGACAATCACACTAGGGAAATAATCCCACAGTGAAGGAGATTTCCAGGTTGGCACACAATATGAGAATAAAGTTTTAGTTCAACGTCTCCTCAAAATTTTGCATATTCAAAATTCTTGTGAATGTGTCACGGTCAAATCAAGTCCTACCGTAGTGTTATTTAAGCCTATTAATGATAATTGTTTTTGTTTTTTACGAGGGGCGCAAAAGAGAATGGGAAACTTGGAGATAACCAAAACCCACCCTACACACTCATGCACAAATATTGTTGCAATCCAACAACCAACATAGACAACTTGACTTCAAAGTCATCGTTGATTAATATATATGTACGTGTATAAACCCACGGGTATTAGAGTTTGCAACTTCTAACAAGTTGTGATGGATAAGTATGCCTAAACTCCCTCGTACCGTACGATGTGGTATGCTAAACAAAAGGTAATGAAGATGATGTTTTGTATGCACGAGAGTGCATTCGAGCAGTTTCCACAACTTATGGTTGCAGTATGTCATATTAATCCTAGCACTATTTATGACTATGAGTGGAAAGGTATACCCACAGAAGGAGCTGTTAATTTTGGAAAGTGGTTATAGGAATATGGATCTCAGTTGAAGGTTTCCCCATTGTCGACCATTAATTAACATTGATGGCATATATTTTTATGGAAAATACATGGGAAAGTTATTAGTGACAGTGGCATACGATGCTATACTTTGCCTTTGCAAACTATGATAGTACATATAGTTGGACATGGATTTTAGAGTGTTTACGCAAACATGTGATGAAGGATAAATGTCAGGTATGTATTATATATGATCATCATGGAGGTATTAAAAGGGTTGTTACGACTATTTTCGCGGCACCTTGGGGGCTCAATAGATACTATCCTCGTCACCTTGCTAACAATTTCAAATAAAATTCATATGAAGAAAACGTTCTATGAAATGACATGGACGACATCGACGAGAAAGTTCAATTCGATGTTGAAATTATTCAACAGTGCTAACTGTTGGGTTTGAATCTCCCAAGTGCTGACTTGGCAGTGGATTAAATGCCAAAGGATGAACGAACATTGGCCTTAGCTCCGGTGAACCTGCAAGAAGAGGATCGCAACAGAGGCCTTAAAAGGGTTTTGGCGATCACCTTTTCTGTATATGGTCTTAAGCATTTAATGATTGCACGGTTATACAGAAGTTGAACAGACAATTGAGGCATGTCTGTCTTTTTTTATTCTGTAACCCAAGGGTAGGCTAACATCTTTTATACCGTTCCAACCGTTTGTCTCCCCGATGTGTCTCTTAGAATTCTGACATTGCTTCGATTTTTACCCAAAGGGGTGTAATCATTCTCTAAACCGTTTCGATCATGTTTGTTCGGCTACTTCTATTTTGTCTATATAAGAAACTGAAACCCTTTTGTCTTTTACGCGTTCCAGTCAATTACATTCCAGAGAATTCCTTGCTTCTCAGTTCGCAGTACTTCTGCTTACAACTTTCCCGTTTTCCTTCTTCGATTTCCATGGCTTCCAAGACCCAATCGGCAGGAAAGGGCAAGGCGTCAGCCCACAAGTCTTATTCCCACCAACCGTCTTCTGGTCAGATGGTTTCTACGACGGTCACCAATGCTCCCCTGACCATCAGGGATGGTTCCCTCGCCGGCGCCGAGGCAAATGAACCCTGCCCCCAAGCCAATTTCTGGGCAATCGACTACTACACCGGTGGTAGTGGACGGGCCAGATACCAATGTTCCCGCCTTTTCCCCGACAGGTAAATATTGATGTTTTACTTTTACTTCTTTTTAGATAATTCTTCCTGCTTTTTATTTTTGTATTATTCTTGCCATACCCTGGTGTTCCGAATAGATATCAAGCCCAATGCACTGAATTAGGCTCAGTTAAAGGCAGTGGTCGTCGTATCTGGCTTAAGAGAAGCTGATGCCCCCATGTACCCAGGCTTAGGGCTGCACTATGCTGGCGACGGAGAGGTTTATGTTTATGCGACCCAGATAGGTTCTCTATGCGAGGATTTGCAGAAGCTTTACTGCTACTACGGGATAGGTCCTGCGCAGCTAGTACCCAACACCATTAGGATGTGTATTGGGTTCAATTTCATATGTTTACGTCAAGAATGGACGTATTCACTGGCCTTGTTCCGCTGCTTCTACCGATTTGCCGTCGGGGCGAACCATCTCTATCATTTCCAGACTCGGTGGCCCAAGTTCGAGGAATGGAGGGGACAGGCTTGGAACTGGAATGTTCACTTCCGCCTGGTGGACGACTTTTGTGCTACCAATTCCAAGTACAAGAAGTTTTACTTCTTTTGCAATGGTAGCGTATCATTGGAGTTATTCCAGCTGGAAAGGGATACTCCTCCCGTCTTCGGAGAGCTGACCGGGAGTGATCGGAACGCCAACGACGACTTCTTCCAATTACATAAACAATCGAACTTCTGTTCGATTCGATTGGTGGCGGAAAATTTAGAGTCGATGCTCGAGCTGGCGGGCATTCATTAGGCCTCGCCCATTTCTATTGATTGGGTAATTTTCTAATTTTTTCCTCTCTTGGCTGTAAGCATTCGGAGCCACAAACTAATTGGTATGTTTTCCAATCACACTAAGGCGGGGATGTCTCCAGACCGAGCGTCGCCGAGTATTCCACCTCCTCCTTCCAGGCGTACGTTTAAGCGCAAGCCTTAGGAGAACCAACCTTCGACTACTTCTGCCACTTTCCAATAAGGTATGCAACTAAATTTTAACTTTTATTTCCTCTGTTTTAGTCTTAGGCTTCTAATACTTTTTCTTACCTTTTACAGGGAAGACCACTGTTGATGTGGCTCCAAACCCTACTCTTGCCAAGAAGGCCAGAAGTTCAGGCGAGGAACGTCCTACCCCTCCTAGGGGTTCTGCTGCCCCCAAGGAAAATGCTATCGTGGTGGCGGAGGTCGCCACGCCTACCTCCGATAAGGCTGCTCCCAATCCTGCTAAGGAGACTGGGGCTCAGAAAAAGGGGCAGACTGCCACGAGTTCCTCGAAGACTCCTTTCGGGGAGTACTGCCCCTTGGTGTTCTTATTCCAGCTGCCAAAGGCTGCGAACCCTAAGGGCGTCTGGGCCCCTTGGGGGAATCTCCAGAAGGTGGAGATTTCTGACCAGATGACACTCTGGGGTAACCCAAATTTATGAATGCATCTCCTCGAGGGAATTGTTCCTCCTCGGGATAGGGCTCTGATCCCACCGAGCTACCCAGCATCGAAGGGGTCATGAGGACGTACTTCGAGCAGATTGCCCTGGTAAGTTCTTTTTTCTTTACTTATCCTCAAATCACCTTTTGACCTTTCCTTGATTTGATTGTACTTTGCCCCTTTTTTTCTTGTAGTCAGCTCGTCTAAGAGGAGTTGGCGATCGGTCGGATCGTAGGGGAGATCGCCGATAAGCACACCGAACTGCTTATCGAGATGGAGCAGTACCGGAGCTTGGGCTTCACTCCTGATCAGATGGAAGGTCTGAAGGAGACGGCTGAGAAGGCCACCTACTTGGTGGACCATGCTCGCGAGGAGTACTTTCAGAAGGAGCAAAGGTTACTCGCCCTCATGCAGAAGAAGGAGGATGAGGCGGCCCTCGCCAATGATAAGCGGACGAACACCGAGCTCAAACTTAAGGCGGACGACCAATATTCTGCTGAGGTGGAGGCGGCAAATGCTCGAATGAAGGCTCAGTTGAAGGAGGTTGAGGCCAGGGGGCGCCTTGGAGAAGGAGAATGAGTAGCTTGCTCTTCGTCTACAGTTTGTCCCATCCCCCAAGAGCGTGGTCGAGGACTTTAAAAAGCCCGAGGAGTTTATCGACTTCCCATTGGAGGTGATGAAGGCCGAAGTGTCTTCATACCTCCAGATCCTGGTCGATGAGATTCAATGGATTGACCCTAAATTTCCTCTCCGGGAGGTTCAGTCTCTTCAGCCCTTCATCGAGAGTAGCTACTCCAAGGAGGCTCCTGCTGCTGTTGTTGAAGAGGTTGCCCCCGAAGTTTAGCAGGAAGCCGCTGTCCCTGAAGAGCCCAAGTTCTAAAGTCCTCAACTCCTCGGCGATCATATCTTTATTTTTACTTTCGATAATAATCTTTTGTTTTCCCCTGTTTTTCGGGAATGTTTGTAATTATTTTTTGATTTCATACTCGGTTATTATTATAATATTGAAAGCCTTTATATTCCTAAGCCTTTACATTTATTTAACTTTGAATGTGTTGCCTATTCTTCCGATGTCTTTTTCATGTTTACTTTCGACTTCTCTTTGTTTTATGTTGATCTCTCCACACAGGGTCTTGGACCTTTCCTTAGAATGATAAGTCTTTATAAATTTATCTATTCCCCTCGCCAAGTCTAATCCCTTTAAGGACACTATAATCTAATAAAGATGTGTTAACTTGTTAAGGTTTAGAACCTTTGGAATATTCGTCTAATCATGAGGAACGCGTTACTCAAAGCTTCTTCATCTTAAGTGATCGCCTTAGGTTCGTTCCCCAACCTTCTTGTGTTTGTTTCGCAAAGGAACTGTAAACCTTAATATGGATTCATTCTCTTTGGAGGTTCCTTCTTAAATTTTGCCCAACTTATAAGGGAACGGCTTTCTTGACGGATCACTCGCCTTTTACATCAGGACTTCTGCCTGATTTTAATACCAAGTCTTATTTGCCTAACTTTTTCCTTAGGTCTTTTCACCTGATTTTGATATCAGGTTTTGTGCCTCACTTTGGCGTCAGGTCTTCTGCCTATCCTTAGTGTTAGGTCTTTTCGCCTAATTTTGATATCAGGTCTTCTGCCTGACTTTGGCGTCAGGTCTTTTACCTAACCTTGGCGTTAGGTCTTTCAGCCAATTTGAATATCAGGTCTTGTGACTGACTTTGGCGTCGGGTCTTCTGCCTAACCTTGGTGTTAGGTCTATCGCCCAATTTGAATATCACGTCTTGTGCCTGACTTTGGCGTCAGGTCTTTCGCTTAAATTTGACTTTAGGTCTTTTGTTTTGACTAACTTTGGTTCTAGGTCTTTCAACTAAATTTGACTTTAGGTCTTTTGTTTTGCCTAACTTTGGTGCTAGGACTTTCGCCTAAATTGGTCATCGGGTCTTTCTGTTTTGCCTAACTTTGGTGTCAGGTCTTTCGCCTGATTCAGTCATCAGGTCTTTCGTACAATTTTGTTATCGAGTCTTTTTGTTTTTCCTAACATTGGTGTCAGATCTTTCGTCTGATTCGGTCATCAGGTCTTTCGCCTAACTTTGACGTTAGGTCTTTCGCCTAACTTTGACGTTAGGTCTTTTCTCCTTCGTTTTTGTTCGAGTGGCCATGCTTTATGAAGGAATGATTTCCTTTATTGTCATAACATTTTGATTACAAGCTATGCATAAAACCTCCTTAAATGTTCAGAGTTAAATGGACGGGGTAGCCTTTCATCTTCTGTGTTTTCCAAATAGTAAGATCCTGGTGCAGCAATCCCTACTATCTTGTATGGACCTTGCCACTTAGCTGGAAACTTGTTTTGGTTGTCTAGTCTTGTAAATTCATTCTTTCGCATAACCATCTCCCCCACGAAAAATTGGCGAGCGCTGACTTTCCTGTTGAAGTATCGTGCGGTCGCCAGTCACATTTTAGCCTAGGCTTTCTCTGATTGCTATCGCTTTTCTTCTGCAAAATCGAGGTATATTCTGCGATCGATTTCATTCGCTTCCGTGTTAAAGTGTAGGATTTTGTGGGTAGGCACCGCTATTTCGGCGGGTGCTTCTGCTTCTGATCCGTACACTAAACTGAAAGGTGTTTCCCCCGTGGCAGTTTTGGGTATTATTCGAATAGCCCATAATACGTTTTCCAGCTCTTCTGCCCAATATCCTTTGAAGGCTTGAACTCGCTTTTTGAGCCCTGCCAGAACAACTTTGTTGCCTGCTTCAGCTTGCCCATTTGTTTGATGATGATGCACTGAGCTGAACCTGTGATCGATATGGTATTCTTCGCAATGCCACTTAAGTTCCTTTCCTACGAATTGTGGACCATTATCTCTTATGAGTATCTTGGGAACGCCAAATCGTGAAAATTTGTTGATCTTCAGGAACTTGATCACTTGGAATTCAGTTGTAGAGGCCAAGGGTTTCGCCTCTATCCATTTGGTTAAGTAGTCGATCGCCGCCATGATGTGGGTTCGTTGTCCATTGCTGATGGAAAAGGGGCCCAATATGTCTACTCCCCATTGGGCAAAAGGCTAGGTGCCCACCATTGGGGATAGCAGTTTTGATGGTCGACCAGATCGTGGTGCGAACTGTTGACAAGTCGCGCACTTCTGTGTTAATTCTGCCTCATCTTTACTCAAGGTTGGCCAATAGTAGCCTAATGTGAATATTTTGCGCATCAATGAGCGTGCACCTTCATGGTATGCGACAACTCCTTCATGAGTTTCACGAAGAACCCTTTCTGTCTCGGGATGAGAGATGCACCTTAGATAGGGAGTTGAATATCTTCGCCTATAGAGCTATCCATTTATGAGAACATAGCTTGCTAAGAGACGTCTTATCCTTGTGGATTCACCCTCGTTTTCTGGGAGAATTCCCTCTTTCAAGAAGTTCTAGAATGGAGTCATCCAGGTTACCTCCCCTTGAATGTTGAAGACTTCTACTCGGTTGTCGAGAACCGAATATAAGGCTTGCTTCAGAAATTGCACATCCTGAATTCTTGTTCCTCCGAACGCCATCTTGCTTAGAGAGTCTGCCAGCTAGTTCTCTTGGCGAGGAATAGACTCAATCGAGAAAGTAGGAATTTCGGCGATGAGTTTTTTAGCTATCTCCAGGTACTTCTTCATCTTTTCCACCTTTGTTTCATAAGCGCCATCAACCTGATTGACAATTAACTCGGAGTCGCTTTTTGCCCTGAATGATGTTACGCCCATTCTTTTAGCAAGTCGGAGTCCAGTGATAAGGGCTTCGTATTCGGCCTCATTGTTAGTTGCCTTAAAAGTAAGGATGATCACATGCTTTAAAGGCTCGCCCTCAGGGGAGATAAGAATCAGTCCTGCCCCCGAGCCTTCTCTTGAAGAAGATCCATCTGTATAGAGTTCCCAGCCTTGACTTGTGTCTGTTTCTGTTAGACCATTACATGTGCTTTCCACTATTAAATCTACCAACGCTTGACCTTTGTTGGCCATTTTCGGCGCAAATTTGATCATGAACTCGCTGAGCTCGATCACCCATTTAAACATTCTTCGTGAAGAGTCTGGCTTCAGCAGGAAGTGTTTGAGAGGCTGGTTGGTGAGGACTGTGATGGCGTGCGCGTGGAAGTATGGTCTTAACTTTCGAGCAGCTGAACATATTTTATTTAATCTGAATTAAACATCTTGCTAACAAAATACACTAGACTCTGCACATTCTCTTCTTCTCTTATTAAGATGGCACTCGCTGGAACCTCGCTTATGCTTAAATAAAGGAAGAGTTGCTCGCCAGGAATAGGTTTCGCCACAGCAGGGAGTATTTGAAGGTGTTGCTTTAATGATTGGAAGGCAACCTCGCACTTCGACGTCCACTTAAACCTACGGTTGGCCCTGAGAGTCTTGAAGAACGGAAGTGACCTGTCGCTCGCCCTGGAAAGGAAGCAAGGCCAGGCGGCCATTCAGACATTGGACCTTCTTGTGGCAAGTTGGTGACTTCATCTCCTCAATGACTTTGAGCTTTTCCGGGTTCGCCTCAATTCCACGCTCGCTAACCATAAATCCAAGAAATTTGTCGGGCAAGCTCTGTTCAGGTTGCGTCCATGAATCTCAGCATTTCATGATTATAGGTTGCGTCGACCAACTGATCAATTCGAGGAAGGGTATAGGAATCCTTCGGGCAAGCTCTGTTCAGGTCGCGAATGTCAATGCACATTCTCCACTTGCCGTTTGATTTTTTGACAAGAACTGGGTTGGCGACCCAGCTCTGAAATCTCACCTCCCTTACAAAGTCGGCTTGGATCAGTCTGCCTATCTCCTGCATGATCGCCAAACGCTTGTCTGATCTGAGTGACCTTCTTTTCTGAGCAATCGGCTTTATCGAAGGATCTATCCATAGCTCATGAGAAATGATTTCTGTGTTGATGTCAGGCATGTCGCTGGGTTTCCATGCGAAAAGTTCGTTGAATTCCTTCAGGAGGGAAGTCAGGGCGTTACTCTTGTCGTCGTTCAAGGTGGTCCCAATGTGCACCTTCTTTTCTAGACCATTGATTTCGACCTCTACTAACTCCTCCATTGATGCTGGTCGAGCCTGGTCCTAACGAGGGCCGGCCTCTGTCTCGATCGCGAGGGTTTCCCTTTGGTTCTTCCTGCGAAGGCAGTTCACGTAGCATTACCATGAGGAGAGTTGATCGCCAAGAACTTCTCTGAACCCATTTGGTGTGGGGAACTTCATGTTTTGGTGGACTGTGGAGGCCAGAATCTTATGGGGATTGATTGTGGTCCTCCCCATGATGACGTTGTACAATGTAGGCGAGTCGACCACTAAGAAGATGATTGATACCTTGATGTTCTTCCATCCTTTGCCCAGAATTACCGGTAGGGTTATGGCTCTCCGCGGATAATTTGTTCTCCCAACAAAACCTAGTAGGGGAAAATTGACTCGCTTAAGGTCACACTTGTATTTGCCCATCTTTTCAAAGGCGTCCAGAAATAGGATATCTGTCAAGCTTCCTCCGTCGTTCAGAATTATCTTCATGTCACAACCGTCGACTTTGGCTGTGATAATTTGTGCATCATTATTGGGGGGTTGACATGTGCCAAGTCATCTTCAGAGAATGAGATGACAATGTCTTCTTCATGTCGAGGTCGTTTTTTCAGCTGGACACGTGTAGAAATCTAAGTTGCATAGACCTCTCTTGCATGCGGCCCCTCACCTCCGGCACTAAACCCTCCAACAATTAGGTTGATTTAACCTCCTGCTCTGGGATGGGCCAGATTTCTCAAGAGGAGCTGGCGAGAGGATTCTACGTGGTGGCTTTTGACTCCTGTCTCGCCCAGCCACAAACTCTTTAAACATTCCTCTATGAATAAGCTTTTCGATGTCGCGCTTGAGGATGCGACAATCATCGGTCTTAAGGCCCTTGCACTTATTATATCTGCAATAGCTTTCAGTCTCTTTCCCCATGGGTTGAACACTATTGCGGGGCATCGGTGGCCTTGCAGAGACCTCTTTCCATCTCGACTAGTACCGCCAAGATTTGCCTATTTAAAGGCGTGAAATACTCGGGGACCTTTGGATGTCTAGGTCCTGGGATTTCTGTTCGGCGCTTGATGTCTCGACCCTTCTTGTCCTTCCTACCATCACGTCGGGGCTCAGGAACCACCTTAGCGAGGTTGTCAGGAAATTGGCTTCGATATTCGCCCTATCAAGGTCTATAAAACCTTTCGCCCTTACTGTCAGCTTTTCCATCGTCTCTATCTCCTGCACGTGGTAGCTGTTGCACAGTTTCCTCGAGGCTTTGTTTCCTCCCCATGTGTGACCCGACAATCTATTTCTGTGACGTTCTTATGAAAACGCCCATAGAAGTCGGCCAGTAATTCTCCTGATTGTTGCTTGACTACATCCAAGGCGACCACACTTTTCTTAAGTTGGCACTCTCCCATGTATCGTTAGAGGAATTTGCTTTTGAGCTCATACCAGGTCACTATCGATCTTGTAGGGAGGCCAAAGAACCAAGACAACGCCGAACCCGAAAGGGTCGACGGAAATAACAGGGCTAAGTGATTTAGCTCGCTCGACTTACTCAACAGAGAAGCTTCATGCTTATTAACATGTATGATGGGATCACCTCCACCAATATACTCGGGGATTGCTCTGGCGACGACATCCTTTGGGATCTTGATGGTGACCAGGTCAGTGGCGAAGCGGCGGTGTAATCAGAGTTGACTGAGGATTTCTTTTGGATAGAGTTTGCATGACTGTTTACTCGTTCCCATAGACGGTGCCAAATGTTGGGTTTGAATCTCCCGGGTGTTGAATTAAATGTCAAAAGATGAATGAATATTGCTCTCGCCTTAGCTCCGGGGAACCTGCAAGAAGGGGATCACAATAGAGGGGCTGTCTATGGGTCCCTCTCTGATGCTTAAATGAGTATACTGTGTGTATGAACTCAAGTCGTAATGAACGTATTGAAAAGCAGAGGTATTTATAGAGTACAGAGACCAAACCGTTATAGGCAACATAATATCTTGGTGAATATTGTGTTGATGAAGATTAGGATAGCAGATATTACAGTTATGGCGTAATGTTATAGTTACCGTATGTAATCTTTAGAGAATATGTTCCCAATATATGACGGTTGGTGGGACTAGAGGTTAGACTCTCTTGACGAGCACTCCTATGTCGAGCAGTAGAAGGCTGTGACCTTTGGCTATGGGTGACATGTATGGAGCCTTAATTGACGTCCACTTTGGCTTGGGTTTGATACTGGACCGCCTTATGACGGTCAGATTAACCTTAATGTGAGTCGAGCAGGTCTGAATGATATGGGTTTTACCCCCCTGTGAAGTTATTGGGCATCAGAGGCCTTTTCCATATTGGTTTGTCACTATCAATACCCAACACTAACGAGGGCATGTATCGTCAAATGTTAGCCAATTGTGGGTGTTTTAATCTATGATCTTAAAGCGTACGATGGTGCACATAGATACTGCGTTAGGACAACAAATTAGTAAAAGGTCTTCAACAATGTTTTGAAAGGAGTTTGTTCATTACCTATAACGACATTGGTCGATATTACATTAAAATGATTGAACACGTATGTTGTTAACCGTAGGGCCAATATGAAAAGGTAAGGGTGATCATGGGCGGGGCGGGCCGGTCTTGGAGGCAAGACCGAGACTGAAATTTCGGTCTTGACTTCTGGAGGACCGAGACTGACTTTCGTAAATAAAGACCGCCCGAGTCGGTCTTTCTTGACTCGATACGCTCTCGATCTTGGATTATATTTTTTGGTCAACAAAAATTGAACCTATCCAAAAATAAAAATAAAATCTAGCAGTTGGATCAAACATTAACAGACCCGAATTATATGCTAGGAATGCTACGCTTGACGGACGGAATGTACACATGGAAGAGGAAGACACAAGACATGAAGGAAGACTACCTTCTATTAGGAATAAGAAGTCATTCGATTTGGGCTGACGCACGATCTGTTACTGCGGAGTCTAGAGGAGCATCCATTGATGACCGGTAGGAAGATCAGTGACGAACATATCTACTACTTGTTTACGAGGTACTTCATTGTCCATAATCTCTTACTTAGGGAACTAAACAGAGTGGAGGCATGATCGACTACTCAATTAGAATTTTAGGGTTTCTAAAAAAGTCGGGTCAATCCGGTCCTGCTTGGGAATTTGAGAAAAAAGCCTGAGTCGAGACTGAGTCTGACCTTGAAGGGGGAAAACGCCCGCTCGGTCTCGGGCCAGTTTTGTTGAAAATTCGGTCTAGACAGTCTTGTTTTATCACCCATATGAAAAGGAAGTGGCGACGGGAAATTACTTTCGTAATAAAGTGAGACAGTTATTGGCGGCCACCGAGGATGCTTCAAGCTAGCTGAAACGAATACTTACTTGTACAGAGAAGAGCGTGAAGTAAGAAGGCATGTTGATAAATATTACTGCGTAAACCAACGACAGATGTCATGTGACTGCGTTGAATGGATATTATTTGGACGACCATGTCAACACGCCATGGTAGTCATCCGATGCATAAATATGAATGTCAACCCCTAAATTGATCCACATTTAGGTGTTGATTACTACATGCGTATATACCTTCCTAAATTCCACCCTTTATCAAAACATTATTGATGGCCAAAGTGGAACAGTCCAACAGTAAGGTGTGATCCGCAACTGTTAATTTCTTCATGTGGACATAGAAAAGTATGAATTCGGTATGAGGTTGATTCTAGTAGTACACCACGAAAAAATAAATGTGGTTAAATATGTTACTAAAAGAGATCTTATAAACAGTGATGTAGAAACCACAATTATTTTGTATCGTTGTGTAACTCGGGATGTAATATCGTTTTTTCAGTTACAAATGTAATTTGTTTAGCTATTGAAAGTTTTTCTTTTTTGAGATGTATAGAACATTTATATATATCTCAATAAGGGTGTTTTAGGTACCCCGAAGAGCCTTTTCGAAATCATTATTTTGGGACAAACTCAATTTTTAAAAAAAAAATCAGATTCACTAACTGCATAGCTTAACTACATAGCTGATAGCAATAAATTTTAACTTATGTGTAATTTAAAATATAAAAACGTTGCCCAAAAAAATTGTACCCATGAATGTCGGTCATGGGTAGGATTAATAATACATCTTACACACTACTAACAGTAACAAGTTTATATAGTTTGATAAATAATTTTGTAAACTGGTTATTTGTGCATTTGGTTTTCACATGGGGTATATGTTTTGGGGAAAAAAATCTTAAATAGTGGTGTTGTCCTCAAATTTGATGTTTATGGTCTAACTACGTCTTTAGTTACTTATATTTTACATAATATTACTTTTTAGTTATTTATATTTTTTGACGTTGCTAACTTGTTACTTATGTTTCATGTGTTAGTATTGAAATATGGACGCTACCATGTATAGCGAATCGTGACAAAAAGTGGTTGAGGAGAACCTAGCGCGCGTTCCATTGACGCGCTTCTCCCGTTCGAAGCCCTAGAACTGGAGTCGCCTGGTTACGAGAAGAACCGAAGCTCTGAAACTTGACGACTCAAGATTTCAGCTCAGTTTCTTGCTCTAATATCGTCTCGCTGCTCGAGCTGGGGGATTCGCCAAGCCTCTATTTTACGAGTTCGCCAGCTACTCATCCTGCTCCTGTTCGGCGATCGAAGACTCCTATCGGCCACTCCAATTGCTTGAGCCTTTCGATCGACGATCTATTCAGCCCTCCGGCCACCGATTCGCCAGCTGCTGATCTCTCCGGTGCCAGCTTCAAATTGGAATCAGCCCTGCCGATCGACACGGAACGCCTATCACTGTAATCCCTATAATCCGACCTGTTCTTTCCTTCTTCGTGTCTTCCTACTGTTTTGCAGGCGGCCGACACTGGTGTGAGCTTGTCTGATCGGTGCTGTCTATGGCTGAGGCCAACTCTTGCGGTGATGCTGCCCCGGGTATGTCCCAACTAACTTTGGTTCCTTCGGGGAACCTGGGTGTTGATAGAGGGCCTGCGAATAGAGCTTTAGGTGCGATTATTTCTAATAAGCATGTTAAGAATAATGTGGTGATGAATGTGCTTAGAGAAGCCTGGGCTAGGTTTGGTTCGGTTGCGATTGCTGAGGTGAATGATTCTACACTCGTTTTTGATTTTGATAACTTGAAGGATAAGGAACAGATTATTGATCTATCTCCCTGGACGATACATGGTCATTGTCTGAATATTCGATCGTGCCCGATCAATAAATCTGTTGCGGATGTTGATTTCTCTAGACTGCAGGTTTGGGTTCAAATCCACGGCCTTAGCCTTGAAATGCTGAATAAGACAAATGCCAAATGCATAGGTGACAGCATAGGTGTTTGCTTGAAATTGGAGGAGGATAGAATCATGAAACAAAGGAATTTCTTGAGAGTCTTGGTGGATGTCAATGCGGGTGCTCCATTGATGCCAAGATTCAAATGGATGGACTCAAGTGGGGAGGAACGATGGGCTTCGGTTAGGTACGAAAGGCTCTCGGATATATGCTATGGGTGCGGAGTTATTGGCCACTCTTCTAAGTCTTGCACTGATCCGGTAGTGGCTGACCCGACGGATGACTCCCCTCTGTTTGGACCATGGACTACGTGTGAGAGGCCCAAGACTAACAGCCGCTGGGTCTGTGTGGGGGGTGGTGCACGGCAGGCCACCTCCAGAGACCCACGGTTGAAGTCTTGGTCTCAAATGATGCAGCAAAATGGTTTGAGACTGAAGTTGGGAGCTGTCAGCAGGGGAAACCAGAATGGCTCGAGTAATGCTTCTCGTTTGGTATGGAGGGCATGGGGTGACCAAAGGAGTCATGCTTCAGGCTCCTCTCCAATAACGGTCCCCTTGTGCCGAATCAACACAAGGAGGATGATCTGCCTCATGATGACCCAACAACCAAAGTCATCTCGGCACCAAATACCCTAAACTAACAGCAGGACCCGAGGAATGTGGATGGCTTGGCTCCCAAGGTAATGATAAACGGGGAGTCTGTGGAGGATGGCGAACTAAACTAGTCTGAGATTCAAAGGATCCTGGCCACGGCAACTCCTCTTTCCCCTTCGCAGTCTGCCTCCCATGGCCCGAGCATATTCGATATCAATGCGGTCCAGTTCGGGGTGCCCGCAAAGGCTATGAATGCTGTGGAGGAAGACCTGGCCTCTGTGGTTAATAGGGGTTTGCTGCTTGGGGTCAAGACTCGGGATGGAACTGAAATGGAAAACATTTCCTCAGACTTGGGAGGCAATGGCACGGACGGCACCGCAGTGGCCTCAGGAGGCTCGAATATTGGATCTCACTGTCCAGCTTCTTCCAAGGGGTCTGCTGCGGCTGAGGGCATTACTGGAGCTGTGGTTAAGGGGAATTTGACTGGTATGGCTAGGGAAACTGGCGAGAAACATCAGGTCTGGGCTGTTTCGAAGGACGGGGACAGAAACTTTGACTGGCTGGGTAAGATCGCTATCCCGACTGAGTCAAAGAGGAAAGGGGAAATTCAAGAACATGGAGAGTCTGTCAAGAAGAGGAAAACCAGAAGTGGGCCATCGGCTTTGGGGAATGGGGGGATGATTTGTTTTGACCAACGACCTCTTGAGGCAGCCCAAGGACACGGGGTGGTTCTACGTGATGTTAGAAAGGTGGAAGGGAGGAACACTAGACAATCGGAGAAGGCGAAACGGTCTGGTGGCTGTCAATCGACAGCCACTGGCTCACAATGATCTACCTAAGCTGGAATTGTCAAGGGTTAGGGTCTCCCTTGACAATTCGCCATCTAAAAGACCTGGTGAGGGGATCTCAGCGGACTATTGTCTTCCTGATGGAGACAAAGAAGAATGAGGCCCACTGTGAGAAAGTTAGACGAGAGATTGGGATGGAGTATGCTTCGTACGTTCATCCTATTGGTGCGAGTGGGGGTTTGGCTCTTTGGTGGACAAAAGAGGTAAACCTTCATGTGATTTCGAGTAACAAAAACTTCATTGACACGACTGTGTTGGGTGGGGATTCAAGAGGTATTACGCGCATTACCTGGGACTATGGTGACTCGGTTTTCGCGCGGAGGTGTCAAAACTGGGCCGAATTAAAGATTCTTGGGGCGAATAGGACGGACCCTTGGGTTTGCATCGGCGATTTCAACGACATCTCCCATTATAGGGAGAAGGATGGGGGAGGCCGAAAGGATCAGAGGAAAATTGATGGTTTCAACACTCTCTTGGACGACCTTAACCTCGAAGACTTGGGCTACAAGGGATCTATGTTTACTTGGAGCAACAACCAGAGAGGGGATGATAGGATAAGAGAAAGGTTGGATAGGGCCATTGCAAACCCGAATTGGTTAACCCTATTCCCATCGGCTCAATGTGTTAACGGGCTCAGTATTGGTTCCGATCATGCTCCGATCTTGATTCACCTTGCGCGCGATGGCCTTAAAGGTAAAAGGAGTTCAGGTTTGAGGATATGTGGTTGGAGAAAGATGAATGCCGGGAGGTTATCACCTCGGCATGGCAAAGAGGAGGTCCGATGATTCACGGTTTGGAGCTTAAAACAAAACGGGACCGTTGTAGGCTAGCCTTGACCGAATGGAGCTCGAAGGAGTTCAAGCACAACCTCGTGGAGATTGCCAAGGTAAAAGCGGCTCTTAGATCTATTTCGACAAACCATAGTCGTGAGGGGGATTTCGGCGAGGAAAGGTCCCTTAAATCAAAGCTCCACGCCCTTTGGAAGCGGGAAGAAATTTTTTGGAAACAAAGGTCGAGAATCAAGTGGTTGAGTAACGGAGATAGAAACACGAGTTTTTTCCACCATACTACTATCTCTCGAAGGAGGAGAAACAAGGTCGTCCGTCTTAAAGATGCAAATGGGGCTTGGATTGAAGGGGATAGGAAGATCAGATCTGAATTGCATGGGTTCTTTTCAAACCTTTTTACCTCGGAGAGAGAGGCCGGGAGTGACTCGATTGGCTTTGACCGGGTTATTGAGTGTGTGCCGAATATGATCACCACGGACATTAATGATAACCTCATGGCTTTAGCTACCTTTGAGGAAGTGCGAACGACTTGTTTTCAGATGGGGGGCTCGAGGGCACCGGGTCCGGACGGCTTCTCGGGGATGTTTTACCAAAAGAGTTGGGCCACGATCGGATCGGACTTGCTCACTTCGGTTAACGCCTTCCTTGCGACAGGTATCATGCCTTCATTTCTTAACCAAACCCATATTACCTTGATTCCGAAAATTACTAGCCCTGTACATGCGGCTGACTTTAGGCCTATTAGCTTGTGCAATTTTGGCTATAAAATTATTGTTAAGGTTCTGGCGAATAGATTAAAAACCTATTTGCCAGAACTGGTCACCCCGTTCCAGAGTGCGTTTGTTTCAGGGAGACGAATACAGGATAGCATTATTATCGCCCATGAAATGTTCCATTACATGAAGACAAGAGGCAAGCCTAGAACGACCTCGGGGAGGTCGGAATGTGCTCTAAAAATGGACATGCAGAAGGCGTATGATCGGGTGGAATGGGATTTCCTCCTAGCGAGCTTGAAACAACGGGGCTTCAACGACAAATGGATATCTTGGATCAAGGCTTGCGTCTCTACGGTCACTTACAAAGTCTTGATTAACGGTGACCGTTCGGATATGATACGACCCTCGAGAGGACTGCGTCAGGGTGACCCACTTTCACCTTATCTTTTCATCTTGGTTGCTGACGTACTCTCTAGACTGCTAAATGATCAGGTGGCCAAGGGTGTGTTCAGAGGCATCCGTCCGAGAAGGTCATGCCCGGAGATTCAACATCTCCTCTTCGCGGATGACTCGCTATTCTTTCTGAAAGGCTCGTTGGCCCAAGCAACGGCTTTTAAGGGCTCTCTTGGCGACTACTGCAGGGCTTCAGGACAGAAGATAAATTTCCAGAAATCTTCGCTTTATTTCACCTCGGGGGCACATGACGATTATAAGAGGAGCATCTCGGATCTATTTGGAGTTGCACATTCCTCGGACCCGGGATTCTACTTAGGCCTTCCTACTGTTTGGGGCCGATCCAAGAGGGAGGCCCTCATCTATCTTAAAGAGAGGGTCCGTGACAAAATTCTATGTTGGCGTAATAAGCTCTTGAATCATGCGGGGAAGGAGGTACTTATTAAATCCGTTCTTAGTGCAATCCCTACTTATGTCATGCATATCTTTAGGATCCCGATCACTTGGTGCAATGAGGTCAATA
Organism: Chamaenerion angustifolium; assembly: GCA_946814005.1. NCBI lineage: Eukaryota > Viridiplantae > Streptophyta > Magnoliopsida > Myrtales > Onagraceae > Chamaenerion > Chamaenerion angustifolium. The sequence continues at coordinate 7,923,632 of OX328278.1, read as the reverse complement.
GTCTCATGGCTCGATTCTGGTGGGGATCTAGGGACGGCCATAAGAAGATCCATTGGAAAAACTGGACCTCGATGACCACGGCTAAGTCTATCGGGGGTTACGGATTCAGGGACATGAACCAGTTTAATCGGGCCATTCTCGCAAATATGGCAACTCGCATTAGTCTCGAACTGGATGCTCTATGGGTTAGGGTTCTTAAGGGGTTGTACTTCCCAAACGCCTCATTCATGCACGCTTCGGCGGGAGGGAGAGCTTCTTGGGCTTGGGCGAGCCTTCTCGAGGGGCGGGATGTCCTCATCGAGGAGGGTGTGTGGACCCTGGGGGATGGAAGGTCCATACACCCTTTCGCGGATTCGTGGGTGCCTACCTGTTCTAACCGTAGGCTTCGGCCCCTTGTGGTGGATGACAACCTTCCGCCTCAACGGGTTTCAACTTGGATTCAGCCTCTAGGCCGAGGGTGGGACGTGGACTCCATTTGCGAGGCGGTCCACCCGGATGATGTTCAAGCTATATTGCAGGTTCAGATCCCTCTTGCTCAAACCGCGGACTTACATAGGTGGCCACACTCGAGGAACGGAGCGATCAACGTCAAATCTGCCTACCACGTGCTTCATGCGAAACAGGCTCGGCAGAGTGGGAGTCTCGACATTCAGGCGGGACAGCGGTCGGTGCCTCCTTCGGTGTGGAAAGCGATTTTGTCGTCTAACGTGTGGCCAAAGGTCAAAGCCTTTACTTGGAAGTTGGCGAACAATGTTCTCCCGACGGGGTCATCCTTGAGGCGTAGAGGCGCTAATTTGGATGGTCTTTGCCCGGCTTGCCATGATATTGAATCTCGAGAACATCTCTTTTTTGGTTGTCATTGGGTTCGGCAGGTTTGGACTAGGTATGCAGATCAAGCGGATACGGACGTGGGAAACATCTCAGTCGACGCATGGTTGGCCTTGGTGACGAATTTCAAGGGCAACCGTGGTTTGGCGAGATCCAAGGACTGGAGGACGCTCATGGTGGTAGCATGGGCAATCTGGAAAGCGAGGTGCAAGAGTGTGTTCGAGAACGTCCAACCTAATCCGACGGCAATTCAAATTGAGGTAACTCGCACGTTGGCCGAACTCGGGTCGGCTATGTCGAAAGCCACCGTGGCTCGTCACTTCAGGGCTTGGGTCGGCCCGCCTATTGGGGTCATAAAGATCAACTGTGATGATGCGTGGTCGACCAACAGGTCACATGGTGGATTCAGGGTTATTGCTCGGGACAACGACGGTGCCGTCTGTGGAGGTTCGGTGGGGCTACGCCTTGCGGGATCGGTGGACGAGATTGAGGCGGAGGCGGTTGCACAAGGGGTCCAACTTGCCATCGACAATGGTTGGACTCGGGTCATCATCGAGACGGACTCTTTGAACATCATCAACCACATCCGTAAAACAGAATTCGCTTGGAGGATTGACTCGATTTTGTCGAATGCGGTGTTACGCTCTTCTGCGATAGGGGAGATTGCTTGGGAACACGTTCCACGGTCCGCCAACTCATGTGCGGACTGGTTAGCAAATGCGGTTTTGTCGGGGTTGTGTCCTACGGATTGGGTGTCTACACCACCAACCTCTTTGTCTAGATGTATTATTTCGGATATTGTATTGAACTCTAACCCGACTTCGGGTACCTGAATGCATTATGTTAATTTGGCCAAAAAAAAAAAGTATTGAAATATGAGAAACATGTGTAGAAAGTATGAGGTTGTTTTCCAGTTGTACGACATTATGAGGAATGCTTTGCAAATCAATCAAACTAATCACCTTATATCACTCTGCGCAAGACTTTATTTGTAAACCTATCATGTAATCAAATATTGAGTTGCACATTTGCATGTAAAATTTATTTAATTCATACATTAAAGGAACATAGGTTGGTTATTCTTGATTAAATCGTTGCAATAATATAGGTAAATTAAAGCACATAGTATCATATGTTATGAGACAAGAATAACCAGAGCTGCACATAAAACGTTTTGACTTAAGTTACTATATTGAGAAATTAAGAAAGCAGTGTAGTTAATAAATATATAAGTAAGTATTAAAATAATATAAATTTATCGTTAAATAAAAGAAAGACCAATAAATATATGTTTAGTCATTAACATAGTATAATATTATTGGTTTTAAGCATCATAATTGTTTGTTGTGCCACTTGTTATATTATAAAAATTTGAGAGCCAAAAGATCCTGAATAGTCATTTATGTCATGTGTTATTACATTTCTTAGTTAAGCTGAATTATACTTTTGGAGATTAAAACCTTTTTCACATTTATTTTATAAATAAAAGAATTTATAAGTCAGAGTAACATAGTTAATATTATTTAATTACAATATCGAAATTTTGCAAGTAGGAGAATATATATACATAGATACATATATTTATGCATCTAAATAATATAATATTATAATAAATAAATAATTATATAAAATCAAAATAACATAATATTTATATAATAGTGTGCATTTACCATTTGATCAAATTTAAATCTACAATAATTTCAAAACTCTGAAATGAATAATAATGAGCAATATTATTATCTGAGTTAATCTAAAACAACCTACCAGCCGTATTTAAGGAAATCCTAACAGTTGGTGTAGGAATATATGTTGGGTATTGATAATGACAACTCAATACAATATAAATCCGCAAACCCTTCTCGACCCAATATACTCTCAGACGGGGTCATACCCAAATATTTTAAGATTGGGTCGACCCATACTCAGGGAAAATTGGAACCCATAAAGCGATCCAGCATCAAACCCGTGATGGAAGTGATCGCCAAATCCTACAATGGTCGTCAATATCTCAGTCAACGCCTTCTAGGTGTTCGTAGTGGGAGCACTCACCAAGAGAGCACACCCATTCACCTCTGGTGCCACAACTTACTCTAAATATTACGTAATATTGCCCCCGTATCTTGGACACATATTCTACAAAGATCTTATAAGGTAACTGTAATATTATGTGACAATAGTAATATACGCTATCCTTATAGCCACAACGGTAAATATACACGATAATTATGTTACCTATAATAGTTTGGTCTTCCATCCCTATAAATACTCCTGATTTACATACATTTATACATTCTGAGTTCACACAACAACAATATACTTATTTAAGCATCACAGTGGGACCCAGAGGAACCCCCTCTGTTGCGTTTGCCTTCTTCGAGGTTCATCGGAGCTCTGGCGAAGTTCGTATCATCGTCAAGATTGACATCCATTCAGCGCTTACTCAGCGTCCAGTGAGCACCTAGGAATTCCTATCCCAACATTTGGCGCTGTCTATGGGAAAGATCAAACAGTCATGCAGACTCGCTCTACTCGCAACCGTAACAAACAGGTGATGAATTAGCCATCCCATAACATCTCCTCGGAATTAGTCGCCTCACCGCTCCACCTACAAGAAATTGTATGTGCAACAGTTCCTAATGCTATTCCACCAAGACCGGTGGTGAAACACATCGGCACATCCTGGCCAGTCCCGGTTCCTCATTCCATAAACATTCTGGCCCAACCCGCTGTTTCCTCAATACATGTAGTCAGGGAGACCATCTCGGTCAATACGGAGATGCTATCACTCCTCGAAGACATCTTAAGAAAAATTTCATAGGCCTAGAAAGGGTGAACGCCTAAGTGGAGTTGTTCGCATCGGATTCGCAAAGGGCTAATGCTAAACCGAGCCGTGTAAAGAAGAAAAAAAGGACATGGGGGAGCATGAAAAGCCTCAATCTGAAGCCCCTAGGCCAAATCATAGAGAGACCCCCGAGTATATCACACCACTCAACAAGCAAATTAAATACTGGTAGAGATAGAGAGAATTTCATTGGCTCGACCACCAATGCCTCGAAAGAACGGCCAGCCCATGGGGAAATATGCTGAAAGCTACTGTTGTTATCATAAGGTGAATGGCCATAAGACCGATGATTGTCTCGTACTTAAGCGTGACATCGGAAATTGATCTAGAAAAGCATGTTGACGGAGTTCGTGACGGGGAGAGAGCGAAGTCGAACTACCCCAAGAAGAGTTCACTCACCAACACCTTAAGAAAAATTCGGTCCTTTACAAGGCAAAAGGGTCATCAACCTGATCGGTGGAGTATTCGGAGTCGGAGGCAAGGGAAGCCATGCAGAGGAATTCTATGCCACGAAGATATCCACAGCTTCACAAATGGGAAAAAGGCCCCGTCTTGAGAAGGACATCATCATCTCTTTCACTGAGGATGACCTCGCACCCATCACAATTCCGCACAACGACGCACTGGTCATCACGGCTGACGTAGTCGAGTGCGACCTAAAAAGGATTCTGCTCGATGCAGGCAGCTCGACGAAAATTCTGTTTCTAAACACCTTTGGAAAAATGGGCAAATCCAAGAGGGGCCTCAAGCGAGTCGACTTCCCACTCATGGGCTTCGCTAGAAGAATGACATACCCGCTCAGAGCCATTCTTATACTGATAATCTTGGGAGAATGATGGAAAAACATAAAGGTGTTGATTGCCCTCATAGTGGTTAACGCTCCCACTTCATACAACGCCATCCTGAGGAGGACCACCATCAACCCTAACAAGATAGTGGCTTTCATAGTCCACCAAAAGATGAAGTTCCCCACATCGAATGGGATTGGATAAGTCTTGGGCGATCAGCTATCCTCACGACAATGCTATGTGAACTGCCTTCGTAGGGAGAACCAGAGGAAGTCTCTCTCGATTGAGACAGAGGTTGGCCCACTTGAGGACAAAGGTCGATTTGCACCAGGGGAAAAGTTAACCGATGTCGAGATAGATGGCCCAGACAAGAAGGTGCGTGTGGGAGCCACCTTGACTTAAGAACAGAGGGATGCCTTGACCTCCTTCTTGAAAGAATAAAAGGATATGTTAGCCTGGAAGCCTAGTGACATGCTAGGAATCAGTAGAGACATTATCTCTCATGAGCTGCGAATAGACCCTCCGTCAAGCACATCACTCATAAGAGAATATCATTTGAATCGTACAAGCGTTTGGCGATCAGAAAGGAAGTCAGAAGACTGCTCAAAGCCAAGTTCGTAAGAAATGTACGTTTTCAGAGTTGGGTAGCCAATCCGGTCCTAGTGAAAAAGTTGAACAAAAAATAGCGTATGTGTGTTGATTTCTGAGACTTGAACAAGACGTGCCCCCAAACATTCCTACCCCCTGTCGTGAATCGATCAGTTAGTCGATGCAACCTCTGGTCACGAATGCATATTCCGGCTACAATCAGGCCCAAATGAACCCGGACGACGAAGTCCACAAAGCGTTCTACGCAGACGATGATATCCTTTGCTATAGAGTAATGCCTTTCGGACAAATCAATGCAGGGGCGACCTATCAGCGCATGGTGAATCATCTATTCAAAGATATGCTAGGTCAAAATATGGAGGCTTATGTGGACGAAATGCTCGTAAAATCCATCAAGGGAAGCCCCCACACAATGGACATACAAGAAGCTTTTGAATGCATGCAAAGACACAGTGTCCCCCTGAACCCGACAAGATGCGTCTTTCGAGTAAAATCGGGTAAATTCTTGGGTTTTATGATCGGAAAAAGAGGAATTAAGGCAAACCTTGAAACTGTCAAGGTCGTCGAAGAGATGAAGTCCCCAACTTGCCACAAGGAGGTCCAAAGTCTGAATTGTCCCCTGACCGCATTAAACCATTTCCTATCAAAGGTGAGAGACATGTCATTTCCCTTCTTCCAAACTATCACATCCAACTGAAAGTTTGAGTGCACGCCGGAGTTCGAGGTTGCTTTTCAATCACTCAAGCAGCACCTGCAAACACTCCCGGCTCTGGCCAAGCCCGTTCCCGACGAATTACTTTTTCTTTATGTAAGTGTCAGTGAGATCGCAGCCACTGCAGTCTTAGACAGATAAGAGGAAGCTAAACAGAGTCCAACCTATTTTGTAAACAAACCTTTCAACGCAACTGAAATGAAATACATCCACATTGAAAAGTATCTTTATGCATTGGTTATCGTCGCGTGTAAGTTTCGACCATACAATCACCGTCCTCGCCAATAAGCCCCTCAAACACTTCATCATGAAGCCAGATTCTTCAAGCAGGATGGTCAAATGGGCGATTGAGCTGAGCGTATTCATAATAAAGTTTGTTGGGAAAATGACCATCGAAGGTCATGCTTTGGCAGACTTCATAGTGCAATGTACCGGAAGTGGTCGCTTCAATGCCGAAAAAGAGGAGCCAAAGGCAGAAGAGAAGAGTTGGGAACTCTACACTGGTGGATCCCTCTTCAAAAGAAAGCTCGGGCAGGACTTGTCCTCGGTCCTCCTCGCGGCGGACCCTTAAAATATGTCATCACTCTCACACTTAAGGCGAATAAAAAATAAGCAAAGTATGAATCACTCATAATGGGGCTGCGACTCGCTAAAGGAAAGGGTATGACCTCACTGAAGATAAAAATTGACTCTGAATTGACTCAGTGCAAAGCTCAGTATGACTCACGTATAATACAACGACCATAGATTTAACTCAGTGCATCATCCCCAAACTAACGGATACGCTGAAGCAGACAACAAAGTAGTTCTGGCAAATCTCAAAAAGAGTCCAATCCTTAAAGGGAAATTGGGTAGATGAGCTGAACAATGTGTTGTGGTCCATCATAACGACACCCAAAACAGCAACAGGGGAAATGTCATTCAATCTAATGTAAAGATTTGAAGCAGTAGCACCCGCCAAAATAGTTATGCCTACCCACAGGATACTACATATTGACGTTGAATAGAATGACCTCGAATGGCTAACAGATCTCGATTTAGTCAAAGAAAAAAGAAGGCAAGCGGGTGAAACCTAAGCAAGGATGAGGCTAGCGACCATTCGATACTTTAACAGAAAAGTTGGCGCTCCCAGTTTTTCGTGGCGGAGATGGTTATGAAATAGAATGAATTCACAAATCTGGACCAGCACAACAAAATTTCAACCAAGTGTCAAAGCCCTTACAAGGTAGTAGAAATCGCCGCACCAGGGTCATATTACTTGGAAAATATGAAGGGAGCAAGGTTAGCTCGTCCTTTTAATTCCGAACATTTATGAAAGTTTTATGCATAACTTGTAATCACAGTATCTAAATAAAGAAAAATATTGCTTCGTAAACAGTATAACCATTCCAGAGGCAGTGAATAAAGCCTCGAAAAAAAGAGCAAACAACCAACAAGGTAACAGTCCCTCTAAAATCAACAAGAAGACCTAAGAAAGGGGGCGGATGAACCAACAAGGTAACAGTCCCCTCAATTAGGCAAAATTAGGATTGCGAACGAACCAACAAGGTAACAGTTCCTCTCCCAAATTAGGAGAAAGGAGCGGACGAATTTTTAAAGTAACAGTCTCTCCAAGTAAAAATAGATCTAAAGAGAGAGAGAGAGGCAAACGAATCCATAGAGCGGTAACAGTTCCTTGCAAGTTAGCCAAAAAGGAGCGGACGAACTATTAAAGTAACAGTTTCTCCGAATTAAGGAGGATAAAACTACTCTTATTCACAAATAGGGGTTCCTTACAAGAAAGGAGAAAAAAGTGAAAACATAAGGGAGGTCAAGTAACTTTGCAAGGTTGTAATTTTTCTTGCCACAACAAACTCTCAACTTGAAGCTCTACATCAACTTTGTCACCTGGAGGCCTGGAGCTTTAAGGTCTTAGCTCTTTAGGGCTACAGCCTCCTTCTCGACTCCGAGAGCAGACTCCTCCTCGCCAACAGCAGTTGCAGTAAAGGCATCCTTGGCATAACCACTTTCCATGAAGTCCCAGAGTGACTTTACTTCAGAAAGTCGGAATTTGTGATCCATCTCACAGATCTCGTCGACTAAGACTTGGAGGTAGACAACAACCTCAACCTTCATCATCTCCAAAGCGAAGACGGTGAACTCATCAGACTTCTCAAAGTCTTCGACCACGCTCTGGGGAACGAGACAGGCTTTAGCCTTAACTCCAGTTGCTTCTTCTCGTTCCGGAAGGCGTACCTCTGAGCACGCGCCTCCCTTAACTCGCCCTGATGGCGAGTGATCTCCGCCTCCAACTGAGCAGAGTATTGGTCAGACGTCTTGGCTCGGCCCTCAGACCGGAGCCTGAACTGATCCTCCCTTATCTGGACGAAGGCGAGAAACTCATTCTCTCTCTCCTCGAACTCCCGTTGGGCCGGCTCCACAAGCTCGGACGAGGCTTAGTCCTTTTTCCTCAGCTCCTCAACATCAACGGGGTTGAACCCGAAACTTCAGTACTGCTCCAGCTCAATAAGTATGTCACACTTCTTATCGGCGTGCTCCCCCACCATTCGCATGATCGTCGTCTCATCTCAGACTAGCTGACAAAGGGAAAAGAGGGGAAATAAAGTAAGACGATTTGAGGACCCAAAAAAACAGGATATGATAAATTCATTAGGAGCAAGAAGAAAACTGACGAAGGCCTGACGCTCAAAATGCATCCTCATAACGACCTCAATGTCGTTCAGCTCCACCGGGACCTCTCCCCGATCCTGAGGAGGAAGGATTTCGTTGAACAGGTGCATGGAGAGGTGTGGGTTGTCCCCTTTAGCACCGTTTTGTCTGAAATCTCCGTTTTATAAAGAGAAATCAATGAAAAGTACTCCCCGATGATGGGAGCCTTCGAAGTAGTGGTCATCGTCGAGCCACGGGTCAGGACCTTTTTCTGCACCCCGGCTCCCCTCGAGGATCTGGGAGCAAAACGGTCGCCCACGGGGGAAACATACGTATCAAGAGAGGTTGGAGCCTCACTTCGAGGGACAAATGGACCCCTAGCAGCAAAACTTCGATCCTCAGCCGGACCCCTCGCCTTCTTCGAAGGGGCAACGTCAGTATTGGCCGGAATTTTCCCTGAAAACAAGCAAAAGGGCTATTAGTCATGGCGAGTAACAACTCAACAAGAAGAATAAAGAATAAGTCAAAAACTTGAAGTACCTCGGAGGCGATCGCGAGATGTGGTCCTAGAATGTTCTTTCTCAGACCTTCGCTTGATCGTGCATCTTGTTGGAGGGGCAGAAGGACTAAAGATGACTTGCGTCGCTGACAACCCTGTCTTAGCCTGTTTCGAAAACATGCTAAGGAGTTTAGTTCCCCAGGTGCCTACAACACACAAAGCAAAAAAGTGAAAAAGTTAAAAAAAAATTACCCAGTCAATAGAAACTGGTGAGGTTCGTTGAATGCCCGCCAGTTGAAGCATGGACTCTGAAGTAGCCGCCACTGAGCGGACTGAATAGAAGGTCAGCTACCGGTGACGCTAGAGCAAATTGTTAATGGTGTTCCTATCCTGCACCGACAACTCGCTGAAGCTCGGAGGAAGGTCTCGACCCGGCTTATGAATATTCCAAGGAAGACCAACCTTATAAAAGAAGTAAAATTTCTTATAATTTGAGTTGGAGGACCGGAAGTCATCCACTATTCAAAAATGAACAGTTTGGATCCATGCCTTGGCCCTCCATTCTTCGAACTTTGACCATCTTGTCTGGAAATGATTAAGAAAGTTGGCCCTTGTAAAAACACATGAACAAATAAAAAGAGTACGTTCATCCTTGACGCACACACATGATCTAGAACTTTACCCACATCCGAAGGGCATTGGGTACCAGTTGAATAGGAGTTATCCCGTTATAGTAGTAAAGTTCCTTCAGCTCCTCACACAAAGGAAAGTGCAACCCAGCATTGATCTGGGTCGCATAGATGTAAACCCCGCTTGGGCAACTACAACCTTAAACTAAGTCGTCCTCAGTTCCTTAGCCTTTATATCTAAGGCACTGTGACAAAACAAGAGCAAGACTAAATGATATGAAGGGAAATACCATACCACCCAAAAAAAAGGAAAAACGAGACAAACTACCTGTCGGGGAGAAGGCTAGAACATTGGCCTTATGCGTGTCCACCATAATGGTTGTGGTGGTGTGGCTCCGAGTGGTCGATTTTGGCATCGAGATCCTTTGGCCCAATGTCGGGGTGTGGGAATCCCGAAGAGAGTCCCTCATGGTAAAGAGGGCATTTGAAGCCCTAGGGGTCATCACCCTCTATTCCTTGTCGGAGGTTTGGTTCTTGTTGTCAGTCATGTGGTCGCTTAAAGATTAAACTTTTGATCGGAAAAGAAAGTCTGAGCAAGGAAGACTATAGTACTGATAAAAGTGAAAAACACTTGAAAATTGTGAAGAGTAAAAGCTCATAACACTAAATGCCAAGGGAAAGATTTTTATGGGCAAATGTGGGGAAACCGAACGGTTGCCTTCAGAAATCTCTGACAATGATTACGCCTTTTGGGTAGAATTCGAAGCGATGGCAGAAGATGAAGAGTTCCATCGGGGAGATAAAGACACGGAACAGTACAGAATAAGTGTCAGCCTAACCCTTCTAGTACATAAGTTGAAGAGACGTGAATGCATAAACGTCATTCGACTTCCATGTCCCCAGACAATGTGCCTAAACTCTATGAACCAAAGTCTTCACCAAGGTACACAAGCAAGTATCTCCTAAACCCTAACAATGGAAGTGTTCGCCAAAGGGTAGAGAAAAAACATTCATAAACCCTAGCAACAAAAGCGTTCATCAAAAGGGTAAAGATCCTGCATTCAAAAACCTTAAGAATCAAAACCGTTCACCAAAGGGTACGGAATAATACAGGGTATAGCTCAAACGAATCATCATTAAACACCTAATTGGACGTCACTATCTCAACCCTTCCTAACAAGTCAAGCTCGACTGAATCTTCTTCACCAGAGCTTCGAGAGCAAATGTTGAGTATCATTAATGATGGCTCAATATGGCACAAAGCCCACAAGGTCTTCTCAGCCCAATGTAATCTAATAGGAGGTCATACCCAAGTATTTTAAGACTGGGTCGGTCGGCCCACTCTTACGGAAAACTGGAACCCACAAAGAGGTCAAGCATCGAACCCGTGATGGACGTGGTCGCCACCAAAAGGTCCTCAATACCTCAGTCAATGCCTTCTAGGTGATTGCCCGGGGAACACTCGCCAATAGAGCACAACCTCTCACATCTGATCCCACAACCGACTGTAAATATTCGATAATATTGCCCCGCGTATCTCAGACACATATTCTAAAAATATCTTATAAGGTAACTGCAATATTATGTTACATTAGTATTATATGCTATCTTTTATGATCAATTCTCTACAAACACTCAATTGGATGAAGAAATTGATCACAATTGAGAAGAAACACATGTTTTTTCAGAGAGGAAAGGAAGAGAAGAAGAAGACAGTTTTTCTGTGGAAACACCCAATTAGGTAACCTCCACGCGATTTGGCAATTTGTATTAATGATGGTTACTGTTACAAAATATGTATACATGGAGAAATACAGTATAGTACAGCCTACGGGTACATTAATACATAATCTAACATTACATATTAATCGGACTCCAATACCTAACACTATCTTTATAGTCACAACGACAAATATACACGAATATTCGGTTGTCTATAACGGTTTGGTATTCCATACCTATAAATACTCCTCATTTACATACATTAATTACACATTCTTCTTGAGTTCATACAATAACAGTATACTTATTTAAGCATCTGAGTGGGACCCAGAGAAACTCTCTTTGTTGTGCTCCCATTCTTGCAGGTTTATCGGAACTCTATTGAAGTTCGTGATCACCGTCCAGATTGGCATACAGTCATTACTTACTCAGCATCCAGTCACCATATGACATTTCCTGTCCTGAGAATATCCACACCTTCAGTTGTCTATATGTGTGTGGCCACAACAATTAGCCAATGGATGTGTAATTTTCACACCTACATCAATCGGTGTATTAAGAACGACTCCACGTCTATTCCATATGTGAAATGAAATCAATATATGACGAATATAGTATAATTTATTATTGTAAGAGTTAATAATGTCGGCACAAGTGGAATTTGACTGGCATGGAATCCAATAATATATAGAAACAAGGAATGCTTCAATTTTCATGTGAACGTAGACAAAAAAATAAGTTTTCCTTTTCCTAAGCATTTGTATGTGGAATCGGTGGCTTTCCGCAGGTGTAGTCCACGCGCGCCAATCTGTCCTTGCACAGGAATCCCAGCTTCGGCCTAGGTTTCATCCCGTGACAGACAAACTGATTCGCTTCCTTCCAATTGGTGAAATTCGTTGCATTTAATTACAACAGGACAAAGGAATCGAACAACTGAATCTAGAAGGAATCAATGCAGCTTGTGATTGGACGTTTCCATGCAGTGTATAACATGAAGAAGTAGGGCAAACCAGAGCTAAACCTCGGCGAGAACTGGCGGGGTTTTTTGCAGCGGTAAAGGGATTCAAACATCGACAGTTGCTGCCCAAGCTTGACCACCTAGGTGGCCACACCACCAGGGAGGTCGCCGACCAACACCACCTACCGCAGAGGAAGAAGCAGGTCGCCGACCACCACCTACCTACCGAGTGTGGGTTTAAAGGAGATTCATTTTTACAAGGTAACCTTCTAGACTCAAGTACATGACATAGAGCTTGAGAAATTTAGTGAAGTCAATGCCTGGAAGATAGGGAATATGATAGGAAACTGCCTGGAAATTGAGAAGCATGTTGGGAGAATTAGTAGGAGTTATATGAGGATCCGTGTAGAAGTTAATGGGGATATACCACTGATGGCGGGATTCTGGTGAAAAAATTCCCAAGGATTGGATAAATGGACATCGATAAAATATGAACGTTTGCCTGATTATTGCTATGGGTATGGGACTTTAGGTCACCCCACCCAATCATGCAAAGCGGAGATACAAATGGCGGAATATGACCAGAGTATACCAATGAATGGACTGTGGCTTGTTGGGGTAAGGCTAAAATAGGCCACGACAAGATAACATGGGGACGAGAGGAGGGGCAAGGATTGAACCAAGGGACGGGTCCTAGGAAATCGTGGTGTGATATAATGGTCAAGGTGAGCGGAAGGAACACGGATACAACACAATACCAAAGTCGAATGGGGGCACTGAATGATGACGGTGGGAGGGAGGAAGGAGGTCCCACCCACAAACCGACTGAATGAACATACGGAACAAGATCATATGGAAACCGACCTAGCCCCCAGCGTAGGGGAGCTAAATAGCCAAGGAACCCGACCGGCTGGGACCGAGCCAAACAAACCACCAGACTTAAAAGCCCTAACCATCCACCTTACCTAACACCAAGCTAACATACTCGCACCACCTAAGCCAAATCCAATCCAAGTACCCGAGAGTATCCCACCTCATCCGAGCCGAACCTATACCCACCCCATACCAAGACGAACCCAACCACACCAAGTAGAACATGCCCGGGCCGAGAAACTCCCCAAACTACCCCAACCCTTGATCACCTACCTACCCGACAATCAAATTCATATAGACCCGATCCAGAATACCACCACCCTCCAAACATACATTGTAGAGAACCCACCTGATACACCACCCGCCACGCCACCGACATCCCCCAACCGTCGAACCATAACCCCACATTCGGCTTGAGCCCATACCTAGACAAGATGACCTTGAAGCTATATAGGGAATAGATGGAAGACCAACCGGGGACGAAAAGAATGAGGAGAAAGGAGGAGGAGATTGAATGCCCGGGACCAAAAATAAGGAAAATCCCGAGGAGAAAGTTGACCAAGATAAACCCGAACCGCAAAAAGAGAGCTGAAAGAAGGAAAGGGGGTATAAGCAAACATGAGGAATCATATGAGCTGAACAAGGGTTCTAGTGGCTGTCCTGAAATAGCCACGGGGGCCCAATGAATGTGATATCCTGGAATTGTCAGGGTTTGAGGTCGGCCCTGACAGTTCAACACTTACGCGACCTCAACAAAAGGTATCGCCCAAGCATCATATTCTTAATGGAAACAAAGAATGGGGATACCTACTGTGAACGGATGCGGACACGAATGGGGATGGATAATATGTACTATGTGAGCTTGAATGGGGCATTGGGAGGATTAGCATTATGGTGGTCATCGGAAACTAAGGTCTCAATAACATATGCCGATCCGAACATCATTGATTGTGAGGTACAATTAGCAAGACAGACTGAAACTATGCATGTCACATGGGTATATGGTAGCACAGAAGCAAACGAACGAACCCAAAATTGGAACCTTCTACGAACAATAGGGAGGGTCGAAGTGGTAGTTGGATGGTGCTTGGTGATTTTAATAGCATATGCCACCAACATGAGAAGCAAGGTGGGAGGAGATAGTCACAAAGACAAATGGATGAGTTTAAACAAATGATTGAGGACATCAACATGGAGGACTTGAGGGAGCATTGTAACCCCCATACATGGTGTAATAATCGGAGTGGCCCAGACCGAATAAACGAGCGAATTGACCGGGTCCTAACAAATGTGGTGTGGACAATGAAACATCCACAAGGGAGATGCATTAATAAGCTAGCCATTGGGTTGGACCATGCACCATTGGTGGTCCAAGTCAAACAACCGAAAAGAAGGGCAAGGAGAAGGTTTAAATTTGAGGCAATGTGGTTAGAGGATCACGCATGTAAGGAGGTGATAAAGGAGGCATGGGAGAGACCAAAAACACGGAGGGAAACATAGGGGGTCTACACAAAGTTGAATAATTGTCGAATGCGCCTCACGACATGGAGTATCCACATTTTGGGAACAATATGAGAGAGGTAGCAAGCATAAAGGCAGCCCTAAGAAACACTGGCCAATGGGTGATGGACGAAGAGGCGATACAGGAGGAAAGGAGGCTAAAGGGGAAACTCAAATCCCTTAGGACAAGAGAGAAAACATTTTGGAAGGGAATGCAACAAGGGAGGGGGACAGAAACACTAGCTTCTTCCACCAAACAATAATAGCGAGGCAAAGGCGAAATCAAATATGTCAATTTAGGGGAATGAATGGGGAGTGGATTGAGAACGAGGGGAGGATATCCGATGAGCTATATCGATACTACGGGAACATATTTGCCTCGGAACAAACTGAACCGGGTGATGAGTTCCTCCGATACATACCAAACCAAGTGACATCCGAAATGAATGAAAATCTACCAAGGGAGGTAACGAACTTAAAAATCTGGCCGACAACATACCATTTGGGAGGATCATGGGCGTCGGGTCCGGACAGGTTTCCGTGTCTGTTTTACCAAATGAACTGGAACATCGTGGGGGCAGATGTCATCACCGCGGTCAAGGCTTTTTTCAGAACAGTAATCATTTTAAACACCCTCAATAATATTGATATTGTACTTATTCCAAAAGTGCAAAACCCGACAAAGCCCACTAATTTTCGGCCTATAAGCTGTTTTAACTTCATGTATAAGATTATCTCGGAAGTGTTGGTGAACCGATTGAAATTATATCTATCAGAGCTTATCACTCCTTTAGAGGGTCTATTTGTATCAGGTAGACACATTCAGGACATTATCATGGTAGCATATGAAGTGTTCCATCACCTACAAACGGGCCGAAATGGGAACAAGGTGGAATGTGCCATAAAGATCGACATGCAAAAGGTGTACGACAGAGTAGAATGGTACTTCCTACTGGACACACTAAGGACTAGAGGTTTCGCAGAAAAGTGGGTGGGATGGATTAAGGCGTGCATATGAACTACCACATACCAAGTGGTGGTTAACGGGGCACGAACCGAACAAATATGCTCAACACGAGGTATCCGTCAAGGTGACCCATTATCACCTTATCTGTTTATCTTACTTACGGATATGCTATCTAGGAGGATTCTTGGGGCAGATAGGGAGAATGAGATAAGGGGAATAACACGAAGGAGACAGTGCCCGGAACTACAGCACCTGTGTCAGAGCATACAACATCAAGAAAAACAAAGAACTTGGGTGAATGTGAGAGTTGTATGTAGATTAGTCTAGTTTTTCTAGATTAATCAATATTAGTCTAGGTTAGTCTAGTTGTTTACTTGTTATGTTACCTAGCTTGCTCTATATAAGGGTTTCTTCTCCTTTGTATTGAATCATCTTAAGACAATACAATGTTTTCCTTAGTAAAAGTCTTGTGTTCATCTTTCTCCCCACATTTGTAGAACCAGATTTTATTTTTCCGCTGCAATCCTTTAATCTCGTTGATCTTCAAACTCCTCACTCATCTCGACAGCTTCAATCATCTCAACAACTTCAAACTCCTCAGCAATAGCAAGAAGACCTGCCGGGATGCTCGTCGGTCTTCAATATCTCCAATCTTCTCGGCGGTCTTCAATCTCTTCATTCATCATCTCAACAGCATCTTCCACGGCATCTCGAGCAAGCGCCTACGTTTTCAGACTCAATCTTCCCACACCATCTTTAGCAAGTGCAGCTTCTTCACACAGCATCTATTGTGTTTCTCTAGCATCTCTTGGGAGTGTAGACTCCACAGCATCTCTAGCGTGGATTTTCTTGGTCACCCACAAGCACAACCGCTGGTCTCTAAAGCAAAGGAACTCCAGCAAGACAAGTGTTCGACGAAATCTCCCACAAAGGTGATGTTTTTATGGTCTTAGATCTTTCAAGAAAATGAGCATCTTCAATCTGCTTTGATGGTGTTGGAATGCTCCCTGTTGCTGCTGGTTCTTCCTTGTTGATGTACTTACATTGTTGCTGATGTGCTTACTGCTTGCTGCACCTATTGCATTGTGTTGCCCTGCTCCTGCTTTGATATGCTGCTCTGTTCTTGATTTGTATCTCCTGGAGTTCTTGAAAAAGAAAACACTGATATGTTGTTTGCTGATATGCTGCTCGGTTCTGTGGATTTTATTGCGGCAAAGGAGACTGTGAGACTGTGATGACATTGTGACCGATATATTTGGAATCATCTGTGGACTTTGTGTTATCTGGGCTTGCTGGTTTTCAATGATAGGTTGACAGTTACTTGGTCCTGGTTTTGCTTCTTCCAGACGCTGTTGTAGACATAAGAACTCAGTGTCATCCTAACTGGTACTTGCATTTTGCTCGGTAGTGTCTGATATGCTCCATTTTACTGCATTAAAAAATACCAGACTGTTTGCTGATATGCTGCTCCCGGTGTGGCTTCAGATTCTGATGCTGAATCATATTCATATTTGTTTGGAGGTTGTTAACATTAGACTGCAACATATTTAGCCCAGATTGCGCTAACATATTCATTTGTTGTGCCGAGCTCACAGAATTTTGTTGCTGCTGCATTGAATCTATGGCATTTCATTGTCTAGTCTCCGTACTAGGATTATGTTGAAGCGAGTTCATCATAGTCTGCTGAGGATTCAAAACAGAAGAAATAGAGCTATGATGAGATAGGTACCCCAGTTCTTTACTGAATTTTACTGGATAATGTGCTCGGTTATTTGCTGGTTCTGTGCTGAGATGTGTTGATTCAATACCCCCACAACCAGTGTTGAATTACTCGTGCTGAATTGCGGGTTTGGTGATGTGAAGATTTGTAATCACGTTGAGTTTGGGCAACCAAGTTTTGATGATTTACAATGGATTTGATACAAGCTTGAAGTGTTGAATTTAGATTTTAGTGTTAGTTTTCTTCTACGGCATGACCACGACGAGATAACCGAGATGGCACCGCGATTGCATGACCGAATCTTCTTTCCTCTCGTCTAGATTTCAACTTGAAAAACTTGTGTTTGAATGTGGAGTATCTCACTGAAGATGAAGGTGTGCAAGCTCAACTCGGTTGGAGATTTGATTGAGATTGAACTTGGGATTCGTCACGAGCAAAGGAGCATTGGAAGTTTTGGGGTCAAAATTCAGTAAATCAAGAAAATCAAAGATCTTGGATGAATGTCAGAGCATACAACATCAAGAAAAACAAAGAACTTGAGTGAATGTGAGAGTTGTATGTAGATTAGTCTAGTGTTTTCTAGATTAATCAATATTAGTCTAGGTTAGTCTAGTTGGTTACTTGTTATGTTACCTTGCTCTATATAAGGGCTTATTCTCCTTTTTATTGAATCATCTTAAGACACTACAATGTTTAAGCCTTATGTTCATCTTTCTCCCCACATCTGTAGAACCTAACAGTCTCATCTTGTGCCTTTGCTTCTTTCGGTTTCCTTGTCACACGGTTCTTTCGGTTCGGTTTGGGCATGGTCCCCCTCCGTTCGGTATGTGATCATGGGTGGGTTGAGGGGTAATGTTTCCTCCGGGGGTTTTGATTGGGGTTGCCATCTTGTGTAGAATGTACTTTGGTTTTGGCCAATGTGGTTCGGGTATGCATATGCCCATGGGTTGGTTCGGTTCAGTTGGGCTCATGGCTTGAGGTATGATGGTTTTGTTTCGGCATTTTTTTTGGCCAAGATTTTGATTCAGCATGGCTCATACTGGTTCAGCTCTTTCGGTCGGTTAGGTTTTGGTGATAGGTTGTGTGGTTTGGTTCGGTCTTGGTTGGATTGGTGCGTTGGTGGTGGGGTTTGTGTATGGTTAAGGCTTTATTATTGGGTTGGACATTGTATGGTTTGGTTGGCTTGTTGGCTTGGTCGATGTCTGGTTCGGTTTGCTCGGTTTTCATGGGCTCGGTGTCACTGGATTCAGTATGATGGTGGTGATGCCCGGTCTTTGGTTTAACCCACGGTTCTCCACTTTGCCACTTTCCTCGTGCCTCCCCACGTGTCCTTTCCCTCACTTCGGCCATGATATCAAACCACGACTTTCTCCCCTCTTGTTTTTGCTTTGACCCTTGTCCCTATTCACCTCCCACTGTTTGCTTTGTTTTGGCTTGCTTGGATCGTACCTCAACAAGCCACGGCCCAACATAGGAACTGTCGGATCATGTTCTGCAAAACACACATCTTTCGAACATGTTTGGGTCGTGTGACCCAGCATGCCACACCCATAACAGAAATCAGATAAGCGCTCATATTTAATGGTTGCCCATCTATTCCCTCCTTGCGACTTTTTCCACCAAAAACCCGTCATCAAAGGCTTGTCCCCATCAACGTCATATAGCTCCTATTTATCCTCCCTACCAGCTTTTCTATTTCTAGGCAATTTCCTATCATGTTCCCTATCTTCCAGGCATTCGTATCACTAAACTTATCCAGACCTAAGTCATGCACCTGAGTCCATATGTGTACCTTTTGGAAGTCGATCTCATTCACTCCCATGCTCGTGTCCCACCTCTTGATGTTCAGGAGATGACCACTAACTGACCACGGGGAGCGGTCTAATATTTACTCGGCATCTTCATGTCGTTCGAAATCGAACAGCCAAATTCTCTCCTCCAATTCCGACATATCAACCTTTCCATATCGTGCCCAAGCTGATTTTAGAACCCCCGTTATCATGCTTTGTTTGACCGGTTTTGGGGATAGGACTCTCCCAACGTACCATACATCATTTTGGACTTGTTGATTCGAGTCCAAATCAACCACAGTTTCGTCAGGTTGCAGTGCCTTCACCTCGGGTGACAACTTCTTACAAAACACAAAAACAGGGTAAATTGGATTATGTTTCAGTGGCTTGGTATGGATTATGGAAACCGGATATTGTGCTATGATTTGCTTATGTTCGGCACCGATGTCGTGACCCGACTACGATTATGTCCCTCCCTAGGTCGTTCGGTTTTCCACTCTGTAGCTCGACTAGTCTCCAGCTTAGTCCACACCTCAAGCCCTGCTAGACTAGACTTTGAATGCAATTCTGAGCTAGGAGTGTCTTCCCAGGTAAATCGGAGAAATACTCTGCAAATGTATCATCTCTTCCCCTCTCGTTTTCACTTTGCTGTCGCTCGGTCTCACGGTGGCTTGTTTGGACGCCTGCCTCCGATGATGGTGGCTCCCGTGCACCCTTATTCCTGGCCAGAGCAAACGCCTGCTTGCCCCAAGACGTTCATCGTCCCTTCTGCACTTCTAGGGTTTTAGCAATTTTCCGTTGAAACGGAGCTGCAGTTGGTGAGGTACGTTGCATAGAAATGCAATTCGTGAGCAGTGTTGCTTCCTTGTCCTGATGTGATTGGATTGACTGAATGGATTGACAATAAATGCCCAAGAACGTAGCAAATTAGATTGCTGAGGGACTCTGCACGAGGGGAACCCTACAGATGCGGGGCTTCCTTCAGCAGCAGGTGAGACGCGCGTTTATTGCAACCGCGTGGTATCTTTTTTAAGAAAAAAAATTGAACATGAAAAAGATGAGTAAAAGAATATTTTAATCATTTTTTCACCTTTTTATTGTAATCGTCACATTATAAAATTTAAGTAACTGTTCAACACAACTTACTTTTATTTGTTAGAACACTTGTGCCAACATAAGTGACTATAAACTAATGTACCCTAAATTAAAAGAGTTGATCTGGATAGAAGGGAGAAGACTGATAGTTCAAAACACTTTTTATAATATCTGGATCCGGAAAAGACTCCATTTCCCCTGGTGTTGGCAAAAGCACGACCCAAAGAAATGAAAGCCACGGTGGAGAGTGTAATTACAGAATAGTACTAATAATAATCACCAAGTGCCTTTTTTTCCCTCCGACTGATCCGAACTTAGGTTGCAGAAGTAATTACATCAATGCTCAGCAACATAATCAATCCATGAGAAGGTTGAAATTGGCATTATAACTATGAATCATAGATGCGGACAGAACTAAGAATGGACTGCCGACAAACCGGGCATTTAGGGCTCACCTCACGCTCCACAGACAATGCACAACGCTGACAGCATACCAAATGTCCGCATGGAACAAACGCGGATCTTCTCCTCATCATCAGACATATCACACACAATTGTCCGTCCCCTAAATTTCCCAACTCCTCTTCCTCTTCATCCATGGGGGTGGGGGTGGGGCTCCTCCCATCTCCCACCCCTCCTCCTCCGACTCCTTGGTTCCTTCTCCTTTCCCTCCAATCCTTATACCGATTCCAATTCCTAGACAACACAAAAAGATGAACATCCAAAATTCATATTCCACAAATCTCATAACTCGCTTATAACTGACCTTACAAAAGCAAATCCCAGTATGCCAATGGATACCGTTCCAAGAATCAGACCACTCCAGAAAACGATTCTCGTCCGAAAAGCAAGATCCACCACCATTTGCTCTTTAGACATCTCTGACCTGCATAAATAGTCCTTCCATAACAATAATAATAATAATAATAATTCAATCAAACTAAATTAAATATTGCCCTGGACCAAAACACCTGAATCATGCGGGGCTGATGTCTGTTTAAAACAACTACTTACAGAAAATAAGGCAGATCCTTGCATGATTTGATTTCTAGAACTCCATTTCTCAGAATGCAAAGGCCAACTGCATTGACTTCCTTTCCTACTGGAAGGATTTTCTCTTCATCGAGTAGCCCAACCTTATCAAGTTGTGAACACAGAGGCACAAAATATTATCAACACTCGCATAAAAATAATTAATATACTAGGAAAAGCGAAGCTGCAGCGAAAATCACAGTACTGCAGGAGATGTTGAAGAAGAGAGATGAGGCTACATTATCAGAGACTTACAGGATATTCATGACCAAAAAGCGCCTGAAGTAATGTGTAAGGAGATGGATTTATGGGCTGTAGTTGGTGATACACGGTTGTCAAAGGGAGAGCATGTCTTGAACCATCCATATTTACTATCACATAGTCGCTCCTACGTTGATTGGCATCGAGGAGAACAAAAGGAATCTGGATAACATCTTGGAAATGTAAGGAACCTAGAAATTAAAAGTACATAAAAGGAAGCCCAATTTCTATGTTAACTGACCTATAAAAGGACTGCAAAATAGATAGGAGTAAGTTTATGACAAACAATTGACTATCAAGTCAATTTCACATTTTTTATTGAAGGTTATGATCCTAGTTTCCCAAGTTTGACTACTTGCATTAGAAAAATATTATCTCACTACAGATTAAGTTTTATCTAAACTGATGAATTTCATTATCACATTATGGTTCTTATACTTTCAAAGCAAAACCTTCTAATACCATCAGTAAGACAGTTTCTACTTGTATACCTAATTACTACAAGTCTACATCGAACAGCACTGAGCCCTGGGAAGAAATACTGGACCAGACAAACTCATTTTCATTGCAAAATTCAACAGAGGACACTCAATAGGATTGAATGGGTGATTCTGCAATACATATTAATCCACACCAACACACAAGCACAGAAACACAGGTAAAGGCACTGCATAAACACCACCTTGTACCCCAAAATAGAAGCAGTCGGCAGATGGAAAAAGAAAAGGAAAAAAATCAAAGAATTGTTAAAATAATATCAGAACAAAAAAAATCAAGAGTATCCATTTTCTTATATTTATTGTACAAATTCCAAAATTTACAGAATTCATACTGCAGTATGAAGTGAATTGTTTAGCTCAAAGAAATCACTCGAGTATTTAATTGTGTTGACTGAATGTCCCTTCCGGTATACAATAGATCGGAAATATGCTCAATCCATATTAATGCATCATGAACAGCACACCTTACAAAAATCAAGCCCTATTCTTCCAAATGGGCAAACATAAGGTTTCATGGACAAAAAATTACATTAAACTTCCATTTGCAGTATTTACAAAACAGATGCAAAGCTTGAAGATGCATTTACCATTCTCGTCGAAGAGGATTCCCTTTGTCTCCAGGATCTTGACAAGATACTTCGTAGATCAGAGGTCCATCCAAAAAATCCCTTCCATTCATTGTATAAACACTTCACCAATATAGATACATCCATACCAAATCAGCATTGATAATAGAAAATAATAATAATAATAACAATAAGGGACATGACTGAAAAATATAATATAAGAGTGTGTATTTAAGAGTTTGTTAGTGCTGACTTTGAGTTAATTAGGAGCTGACACCATTGTCTAAGTCGGTTAACTAACTTCATATAAAAAGGCTCACATAGTACATTTCTAAAGAATGAATAACAGAGTATCCTTCTGGAGAATTCTTCCTTCCACGCAGTTTAATATGGTATCAGAGATGCTGTGAATCCGCTGGTAGGGGTGAAACCGGTCCGGTCGGATCGATTTTTTTACTATTTCGATCGGGTGTCTATATTTTCAAACCGGAATTTCACCAAAAAAGTCTGACCAAACGACCGACCGTATATTAAAAATATAAAAACCCCATTCAGATTTTCGAACCGGTTAAACCGAAAAACCAAATAATACACATCCAAAACCAAAATAATTATTCAAAATGAAATTAAACAACAAAATAATTTGATTTAACATTGTTCACATAATTTTCTACTAAACCGATTAAACAACTAAAATAACTATTGAATAACTAAATTATTATTAGTTTGTATTCATTAATCAACTATATTAATTAATATATTATATGAAATTATATGTGTATTAACGGTCGAACCGAACCCAACAGTCTTTTAGATTCGTTGACTGAACAGTCTAAAAATTCAAACCAAACTAAAAAAATCTGACCCTAAACCGAACCGTATATTTTCGATCCGGTTCGTCTTTCGTCTAATTTTCGAACCACACGGATTTTCCTTTCAACCCTATCTATTGGCCGCTAATCACGCTTATGGAATCCTGTCATCTTCTTCTAGCGCTCCTCTTGGTTACTAGTAGTTGCTCTGATTCTTGATGGCAAATGCAGGAAAATTTCTGATTGAAGTTGTGTCCCTTGCTGAAGTAGCAACAGTTAATGCGTATGAAGCCGAAGTGGCGTCGATAGTTGGATTTGGTCCAAATGTTGGACATAAATACGAACATCCTTTATATCTTCATCCATTTGTGTTGTTGATCAGTCTCGAGATTATTCATCATACTAGTTGTGCCAGTTCTCACAAAATGGGGGAGTGGAGAGGAAATATCATCATTTGTTGAATGTTGCTCAATCTCTTCGTTTTAGGCAACTATGTCGATTAAGTATTGGGGTCATTGCCTCCTAACAGCATGCTACCACAAAAAGCCTTGAAGGGAAAGTCACCCCATGAGGTTTTATATCACAAGGCACATGATCTGTCTCATTCACATATTTTGAGTTGCCACTGTTTTGTTGTGGGTCGAGCTATTCATGCAAGGAATAAGTTTGCTCCCACATCAAAGGTTGTTGTCTTTATGGGATACTCTACATAAAAAGGAAACCTTTTGATAAATCTACATGATTCCACCTTCTCGTTTGTCGAAATGTCCAATTCAATGAGTATCTTTTCTTTTGCATTGAAATAAGAATTCTTTCGTATGTTACCAGATACTTCACTTAGTACGGAACCAGATATTACTGATCAATTCTAGCAAGATTCTTCTGGTCCTCATCTGGATTCAGTTCAGGACAATCATATTCCAAATTTAGACTATTAATTCTGTTTTTGGCAAAGACAGTATACTGCAGTAGTTGTTCCACAGTAGACTCTTCGAAGATCAACAAGGATTTCACGACCTCCTGTCTGGATACATGATTATATTGCGGATAAGAGACCCACTGTCAATTCAATTTACATGAAAAGGTATGTGGATTACAACACTCTCTCTTCTCCCCCATTCCAGTGTTATTTGGGTCAGATTAAATTCATGAACCCTTATACTTCAAGGAGGCATTCAATTATCCAAATTGGGTTGCCGCCATGAAACCGAATATTGTCGCTATATAGCAAAACAAGACATGGAAAATTGTTGATCTGCCATTCAGCAAACAAGCCATTGCTTCAAATAGAATTTCAAAGTCAAATATAAATCTGATGGATCTCTAGAGTGATACAAAGCACGCTTGGTTGCAAAGGGATCTCTAGACTGAAATGTTTTTGCCTTTTGTGAAAATGATTACTGTTCGAGTAATTTTGGACAATGTTGCGGTGAATTCTTGGTCCATCAAACAAATGGTCATCAATAATGCGTTATTACAAGAGGACATTATCAAGGAAGACATATGCAAATTCCCCAGGAATTTGAAGGTAAATGGACTACTGTTGGAACGAAGAACAAGAAAGTTAACCCGTTATTGAAGTTGTTGTATGAGCTTAAGCAGGCATCCCGACAATTTAACGTTAAACTAGCTCATGTCTTACCTACAGAGCTACTACAATTAAACCTACGTCCACACCTATAAAGCAAAATGTGAAGCATACCACCGCAAAGTATGATGCAGCCTTGAGGCTTCTTCGTTCAGGGGATAAGGTGTTCGAACATGATGACTTATACAGATACATTGTAGGCAGACTTTTGTACTTAACCATGACTCATCCAGACATTGTCTATGTTGATTTTCATCATAGAATACAATTGGCTATTTGTTTATTGCGACTCAAACAGCGCTGCTTCTTGTCTATTTTAGTGTGTATTATGTTAGGCTTGGATCTGCTATGGTAGGATGAGAAGTAAAGAAGCAAGCAGTTGTATCGAAATCAAGCACTGAAGCAGAATACAGGAGTCTCGAATTGGTGACTTCTAAAGCGATATGCTTAAGGGGACTGATGACAAAATTGGGTTTTGTTCAGCAAGATGTTGTCAAAGTGTTATGTGATAATGTGTCGGCCATTGAAAATGTTAAACCCTTAGTTTTTCATGAACGAACTAAACACATTGAGATTGTTCTTCACTCCATACGGAACAAAGTTAAGGAAGAGGTTATCGCTTTGCAGCACATTCTTAGCAAGGATCAAATGGCGAATATTGTATAAAAGCCCTTGGACATGAACAACATCAATATATTCTTAGTCAGTACAACATAAAGAACATCAATGAAACCAAGCAGAAAGAAGAAGTTGGCTAAGGGTCTATAGGAGTATGTGTATTTAAGAGTTTGTTAGTCTTGACTTGAGTCAGATAGGAGTTGACGTCATTGTCTAAGTCGGTTAACTAACTTCTATAAATAGTCTCTCTTGTATAATTCTGAAGAACGAATAACAGAGTATCTTTTGGAAAAATTCTTCCTTCCACTAAGTTTAATATATAACATACAAATGGGTTATAGCTTTGACAAAATTAAACATGGTTGTAACTACAGTAGGCCTTAATCATAGATTGGATTGAGGGGTCACAGAAATATAGTGAAGGAAAGGGAGGGAGACCAATTCCCTTCTTTAGATTCAGAATAGTAAGGGAAATAGAGGTAAATGGGAGGAAAGTGAATCCCTCCAATTCCCCTATATTCCATCCTTCCAAAATGATGGAAATTGAATGAAAACAAACAAAGTGGCTGAAATCTCTCCATTTCCATCCCTTTGATGAATGTATTCAAACAAAATAATTAGTTTCTCTCCGCTCTACCTTCCGTACTTTTCCCTTCATTACTTTTCCTTTCCTTCAATAAGGTTGTTCATCACAATTTATAAGCAAATCAATTGCCTCTCAAGTCTCAAATAAGAGATAAGTACTTGAAGCTCATTGTTTATAAAGGATACAGACTAGGTCACTTGGGGCAATAAACTTTCTCCTTTCCCATATACTGCACAAAACCATATTTTCAATGGAACCTTCCAATGATAGAACAACTAAATGTAAGTTTTAAAGATAATGTTTGCAAAGTTATCGATTTTTCTAATTTGTCTTGAACGCAAACTGAAGAGTCACAACTAGGATAATCAAAGCAAGTGAGTAGGACTAGTGGAATGTATGGAAAATGACAAAGCAGATTTATGTATATCACCATTTGACGGTAATCCGCAATTTCATGGAGAAAACACACTAACAGCTTACTTATATATAATGAAGAAGCATTAGAGCATTAAAGATATACATACAGTTTGAGTTCTCTGTATAATGACTGCCTTGTCGCCAGACTCTTGCGAAATCAACAGATTAGGTTTCAAGATATTCCAGTTCGCGTCAACGGAAGCTTTCGCCTCCACGATACCCCTAACAATCACAAGCTTTCCCTCAAACGAAGGCGGTTGGCTGGGCGAACCACTAGAACTTGACGAATCGACGGAATCTTCCTGAGGCAAAATTGACCGGAGATCGGAGATGCCAGACGAGGGAGCTTCTCGAAGCTTGTGGAGAGCGGAGGAATTAGACCTAAATCGAAGGACGGAACGAACTGCTGTGTAGGCTAGGGCTACTCCCAAAACTGCGCCATCAAAGGAGAAGACGACGCTCATGAGGAGCGCTGCCGTTTGGTCTTGCGATGACATGGATGACTTTCTGTTGCTCTCATTCCAATTAGGACAGGAGGCCGCCTTAGGGAGGCAATTACGGTAACGGTGAACCCCAAGTTGCTCTTATGGAAAGACTAACCGCATGTTTTTTAAATAGATACGGGTTCGGATGAAAGCTTAATTCCCCACAATCAGGTCTACCATACCCAGCTATTAGGATTAGGGGATGGATCTGGTTATTGGTTTGGAGTCGGAAACTTTTTGATAATAATTTCCATCAATTCTTTACCATGGAATGACCCCGCGCTAGTGAGGCTTCCTTTAAAGGTTCAGTAGGGGCCATATGGCCCCGCATTAGTGAAGTTTTCTCTAATTAAAGGTATGCTGATTCACTAGGGGAATGACCCACAATAGTGAAGTGTCCTCTTAATAAGATTTCGGTGTTGTATCTTTGTGATGATTTGCTAGGAAATTATCACGGTAATCTTGTATGGAATCACTATCACGGTCATCTTGGTAGTTTGCCATGGAATCGTCATCATCACGATCCAAAGTATCTTCATTGAAGTAATGATAGAAAGCTAGACTTTTCGAGTTGCTACTATCCTTGTCGTGCTCCTGTGCGGATTCCATATCTTGATCAGATATTTAAAGTGTTTTGTCCCCAATTGGTTCACCTTCGTCATCTTATTCATCTACTGATGTGTAGATGAACTGTTGTGTGTGATAGTTGCTACTTCCTTCATTGTCGTCTCATCGTGTGCAGGTTATTTCTGACAATAGTATTATTGAATGGGAGGGAGGTGTATATTGTACCATATACTGATATTGTCCTCCGTCTCCTCCAAGAGGTGTTCATCCTTCATTAGGGTCATATTCTTGCTCATGGTAACATGGATATTGTTCCTCAAGCATGTCCTGATCCTCCCGTAGGGCCAGGTTTTCCAAATATCTGCCAATATCGTACCAATCCCTTCCAAGATCTGGTTGTGGATATACCACCTATTGCTCCTGCCATTAAAATTCGGTATCTTCTCCCCAATAGAGTTCAGCTCCCCATAGCGCATGTACTAGTTCCTCTTCTTCAGGCCAGGTTTCATCATCATTGCTATCAACTGCTACCGGTCGATCCACTTCTGGCGTTACGTTGTATGCCGCAAGCCAGATAGATACAGATTCATCAACCCTCGTTTGTACATTTGTTTGTCCTGGTGTTTGGGTTAGGCTTCGTCGTGCAGGTTGCTGTAGGATCCACCTTTGTCCTTGTAAGTGTTCCGCGATTCTTTTTTGTCCTGCTACAACTTGAATACCATCATATGCTAGGTATTCAGCTACGTTGTTAACATTGTACATGAATCCTATGAAGCTGGTATTTGTAAGCATTCCCACCATGGATCTTGTTATTAGGAGGTTTGATTCTCCTTGGTAGCCTTCGTACCCTCGCACTTGTATTGACCTTTCTACGTAGTGGTAGAAATCATGTATACTCATATTAATGTCTGGTGTGATGTACATCACTTGTGTTCCCCTCGTCATGTCTACCTCCATTGTTCCGATGATTGAACGATCATCTAGCCATCTAGTGTCTCGGTCGATCATCTACCTCCATGTACACCAGGACATTCGTACCAGCTCCCCGTCGATGTAACGCTCACACTTATCATGATTAACCCAAGGTGTATATGCTCCATGTTTGCTTGTCTCAACTGATTATATGATTGTTGATTGATGAATCCCATGTTCAACTGTTTTCCTTCACGAGTTACCAGTATTCGTTCATCCGAATAATGTTGGTATACTCGGTGTCCAGGCGCTCTATTTCCTAATTCGTAGAGCGTCTCTGCTGGTACCAAGTTTGCTATTCTTCTTTGGGAAATACGTAGCTGCTCTTCTGGGCTAAGCTGACTCTCCAAGCTTCTCCTAAAGGATTGTGGGCGAAGAAGCTTGTTTGCTCTTCTCTGCACTTCGTACCAGGCTCTGCTTGCTGCCCAGTATGAGCGGATCTGGTCTTCCTGTGTGGGCAGCCTAGTCTGCTACTACGCTTCCCGCACATGCAAGGTATGTTGCAAAGTTTATGTTCGGCTCATTGCAAGCCTGCTAGAGATACAAAACATAGATAAAAATTTGCATACTGATTGTGAATCAATCCACAAATAATAATACTAACTTATATAATAACAAACCTAGAACATGTAATTTAGCCGGACATAGTACCTTTTTTAGGCTCTAATACCAAAGGGGGCAGACGTCACACGGAAGGTTGATCGTGAAAGAGATAAGGTAACAAACTCAAACTTTCATTAACATAAAGGATAGATTACAGGCTCAAACTCTCACACTCAAACACTCAAAGGATTCTCACTTGTTGTTTTTCAACCGTGAGTTTCCTTCTTACAGACACTCTATTTGTAGGTTGATCTAAGGAAGGGATAAGGATGATCGGGTGCACTCTGGGTCCTATCGTCATCGTCATTTGTCTCCTCTTTAGATTACGTAGCTAATCACACTCCTCTTTTATTAAAGTAAAGTAGCTTTATAAAAGCTTCTTTTATTACACACCGCAGACTTAAAGTGACTTGTACCTATCACATCAGTGAAAGTCGTAACAGTTCTTCCAATATCTGTGACATTGACTGGGCTTGGTCCTTTTCTTGATTATAGTATAAGCCCATCCATCCATCCCTTGTTAGGTGGGTCTCTATCCTTGCTAGGTTGTAAAACATCATGGCCATGAGAAGCCCGACCTCTCCCCTGACTCTCTGGGCTTGTTCCTCATAGATTCGTTCCAATTCCCTTTTGGCATCACTATCTACTTTCCATGGCAGTATGCTATAGATCTTTCTCATGTGCAACTGTTTGACTTTGTGCTTTAAATATGCCATTCTTGATATGCCTTCATTCGTTTAGCTCCATGGGGTCTTGTTTTCTCATAAACAGGTCCTAGAAGGATCTCTAACCTTGATATATATGATCTGGCATAATTAAGAATGTCTAACCAAAATCGTAGGACTTTCTTTTATTTAAGGCTTTACTCATCAAATTCTACAATCTTTTTAATGATGTGTGGTTGAAGCTTTATCTTCGACTTGCCTATTACTGCCCAATGAACTCTATTTCCTCTACCTTTATCTTCATCATATTGGTGAACAACACCAACCATTCCCTTTTGCAGACTGCTAACATTTGGGTTAAATGTTTTGCATGTTTTTCTTCTGTTTCTGAGACCACTAGGATATCATCAATGTATACTGCTATATAATATGCATGGTCCCGAAAAGCAGCTATCCAATTTTTTTTTTTAAAATGGTAGGGGAATTTATTTGATCCAAAATGCATTACCTTCCACTCATATAGCCCGTCTGGTATGAGGAATGCTGTCCAGGGAATGGACTCCTTATGCATGGCCACTGATGAAATCCACTCTTTAGATCAAGTTTGAAGTAGATTTTTGATCTACACACCTTTTTCATAATAGTACTAATGCCTGGCAGTGAATAATGGTCCTTGTAGGTGTTGTCATTTAGTGTTCTATAATTGAACACCATCCTCTCTTTGCCCTTCACCTCTTTTCCAGTAGCGGGATCAATTGAAGATCTTGAGTAAACAATTATGGTCATTGTTCTATGTTTACCCTTGCTTGGTTGTATCACCCCCAGTTTTAAGAGAGCATCTATATGTCTCTTAAATTGCTCATTTAAATTTGGGGTGACATACTTGAGCGGCTTGTCCTGAATGGTTATATCAGGATGGATGATATCCAGTTTACATTGGATTTGATTCTTCGCCCAATGTTTCAAATGGTTTAATCCAATATAACCCTGTTCTTATAACTCTTCCAATAATGGTTGGAAACACCTTTTGAATGATGGTTTTGTATTTCCCATGTTGAACAATACTATCTCCTGGAAGGTTATGTACTCATTTTCCTCCATTTCCAACTCTTCTATGGCAGCATTTGAGGTTTCCTGCTTCGTTTGAATTGAAGTAAGGTTTTTGTAGAAGGTAATAATGTTACCTTCTATTCGCAATCCTTCATACATATCGCAGATAAAATTGCATCCTATGAGCATTTCAATGCCTTCCTTCATGCCCATGCTAAAGTTGTATGTAAAGGAAGGAAGACATTTCAATGCCTTCCTTCCTTTCTTCTTGCAAGCCTCTACCATGTACTGGTACATGAAATGTATCTGCGAGATTACTGCACTTATTGTCCCTGGATATTTTACATTCCATGCATCTTCCAGTTCTTTTCCTAGTAATGATGACATTTTTCTAAACAACTTTTCTGAGCCGTCTAGGAAATATGCCCTCTCAAACTTGCTTGCCAACTTCCCGAAATCGTTTAGATACTAGAATTTGTGGTTCACATCGTCACACCGGAGCCTTTTCAAATCATTGTATGCCCTGTTTTGTTCTTCTGTGCTCCCCTGATAGGAATCCTCCATTATGAAAATTCTTCTTATCTCAGCAATTTCTTCGATGTCTGCGTAATCATTTGGATGCGCTTCCTTCCATTGCACGTAGATTTTATTTTCATCTTACCCCAGCAGAATCTCAATGAATTGCATCCTGACCCTATTTGAGGGTCATGCTTTACTTAGGTCATCTATCAGATTAGTGGTTATAGATTCCCACCTTGAAATGACATCAGTATACAACTCAATGTCATATGGTAGCACTAGTAGCAATCATTGTGTTTGTCCTGCTGTTGGGAGGTTCCACATATTAGGTTGTAGTGATGCAACCCTTGTCTTAAGTTGTTGTCCGTCAAAGGATGGAGTTTTCCCCTACTTTCCCCCTAATTTGTTTTCAATTCCCCCTGCCCCAAGAATAGCTCTGTGAGTGGCCTATAAGGTGAGGCAGCAGTAGCAGTGCTACTGTATATCTCTTCATCCTTATATTCTCTTGCCTTTGCTTTGACAGTTTTCTTAGTGCATGGAAGTTAGTTAGGTCCTCCTCTTCCTCTTTGAGAACATACCCATCTTCATTGAATGTTGTTGGTGCAAAAACAAGAAAATTTGGGCCTCCTCGCGGCATTGGAAAATTTCGAAATACGGAATCCTAGTAGGTGATGATATCTATTCCGGTCAACAAGTAAAGAATTCCTAAGTCGAGTTAGCTGGGAATACATAATGGAGCTTGAAAAGATAAATTGCCCTCAATTGATTTTACTAATTCCTAAACTACCCTCCTTTCGGTGCATCTCCTTAACTCCTTCACTTCACTACGTTTCCTAGATTTCATCCTCCCAGGTACAAACCAGACTCCTTGCTCCCCTGGTACGACTTCTATTCATTCTTCATCTTTCAATCGAACCCATAATCTTGTTTCTGAGTTCTGTTCGAACACTGAATCTATGATTCTATGTTTGGCTGATTGGGAAATGTTATTGAGAAATCGAGTTGATTGACGTGTTCTTGTTCGGGTTGTTGTTATTGTTGATTATGTTGTTGTTATTGATCAGATTGATGTTATTGTTGTTATTTATTGGATTGATGTGTTCTTGTTCTGATTGTTATTATTGATCGAGTTACTGTTATTGTTCACGATGGTGTTATTGCTGATTGGGTTAATTTAGATTGATTGATGTGTTGTTGTTCTTGTTTGATTTGGGTTGATTCGGGTCAATTGATTGATGTTTTTGCTCTGTGTTATTGAAGTTCTTGTTCGAAGATATTGAGAAATTGATCGGGTTGATTTAGTATGTATTGAAGGTTATGAAGGCGATGAGAAAGTCGTTATCGGGACATGAGGACGATGATTGGTTATGATTCTAGGTGTATGGTCATTTGATTCTAGGTGTATGATCATTTAATTCTAGGTGTATGGTCATTTGTAATGGAATATGATATTTTGGATATTGTAATTACGGTGGACGAAATCTTATTACAACTACAGTTCAATGCCCTTCCTTTTATACACACGAATCCTATCTTAACTATAGCTTACAAGGATTTCGAAAATCATCATCAAATCTAACTTAGGGATAAGTTCTTATCCAAATCTATCCCTAACATATATATATGTATATATAGGTTATATATATATCTGCAACAACCTATCCATAACCCCACATCTTTAGCTCCAAACGATATGTTTGACCACCAACGCCTTTGCGGATAAATTCATATTCTCAAGGAGATCACAAGCATACTCAAGAGGAATCAGATCACCATCTTCGGATTCAGGTTTCACAACAACTCCGTAATTTCGTAACTTGTATAAATTTCCACCCTTCATGTAGCTAAGGTTTTGATCGAAACTAAGCTTGCTACTCAAAGCACTTTTGCACGTTCAATGTGCCTGATGTACTGCTAGGCACGTCATTGCACCTTCACGACACTTGGACTTCTCAGCAAGGCACGTTCACACACATATTGAATCAACACATTTCGGCGGAAAGAACACTTTGACACCGGTTGGTACCTGCGATAATTGAATCTTTGTTGTGTAGCGTACATCCAATATCCACATTCACCACAACATCTTTTCCGCTAAGACAAACACTTACATATGCCAGACCAAGCTTTGCACCCTTGATTTCCTTCATTGCTCTGAGTACTTGCATTGGAGCTATTCTTGATGGTTCACCGTCCTTTTCATCCGACGATTTAGTGATTTTTCTCTCTGGATTCAATTTTTCCACGAGACTTGGATGTACCCTGGATGGGTCTTCAGATATTTGTTGTACTTCTTATTGGCTTTGATACGCCTTTATCATGCCTATCATGCTTATCACGCTTGAATTGGTACTTCACATGTACCTTCCCTTTGTCACGAGGCTTGGACTGCACCTGGTCCTCACTTTCACTACTCGCATTCCAGTCATCAGCCTAACGAACCACACGAAGCTCGATAGTCCATTAGCCGCAATGATAGACCTCTTCAAGTCTTGTGTTCCCCTACGTTAAAATTCCACTTAAGCCCAACTCTCCAATCCCTTCATGAAGTTGAACGCTCGATTGCATTTCTCCATGTTAGGAATTGCCGTCATGATAGCAGTAAACTGCTTGATATACTCTTGTGGGTCCCGTCTGATTCAGGTTGTTGAGTTTCTCTCATGTCATCCATGCAGTATTATTGGGCATGTACCGACCTTTAAACTAGTCCTTCTATTCTTCCCAAGTCGACAGAGGTTCTCTCTCCGCGATTTCACACGATGTTAAGTAACTCTGCCACCAAGCAATTGCATCACCTTTGAAGTACATGGTTGCTCACCTAACTTGTTTGGACTCAAGGACTTCCGCATCGACGAAGTATCTCTCCATCCCCGAAAGATAATCTTCAACGGCTTGTGAATCCAACACACCCGTGAAGGGGTTTGGTTCACGTATCCGTATCGGTGGTGCATTACTCAACTTTTATTCAACAACTTCTTCACTAAGAGCATGTCCCCACGCGTGCATTTTGCAAACGCCTCCATGTATTGAAGTCGGTCCTGCAAAACTCCCAACTCGTCTTGTAGGCCGCAAATCCACTCGAGTAAGGTTTTCACCAGCTCGATTTTAGGATCAGCTTCCTCACCGAGCAGTCTCCTAATTTTCACAACACGTTCTTCATCCATCACCGTCCTCCTAACTTCACTTGAGATGTTTCTTGAGGGAGAACCCCATTATGATACTACTATCACATGAGCTTTCCTTAGGGGTAATTTTTTCGCCTAATTAAAGGACTTTCTAGCGTGATTGCACGACCAATCACCATCCCGAACAGAAACGCAACGTACTTTGGAATACTTCGCACACAAGATCGAACACAAGGATGGTTGTAGAACACTTGCCTTTATTAATCACAAAGGCTAGAAACCATATTACACCCTCAGAATTTAGCTCATCACAATCACTCTCAGTTTCATCTACAAGGGTGGACAAAATCTGATTATAACTAGGGTTCAATTCCCTTTTATACACACGAATCCTATCTTAGCTATAATTTACAAGGATTTCAAAATCACCATCAAATGCAACTTAGGAATAAGATCATATCCATATTTATCCCTAACATATATATATATATATATATATATATATGGGTTAAATATATATATATGGGTTAAATATATATATATATAGGTTAATTGTTCCAATAGTACCTTATGTTTGACCATATTATCGTATGGTACTTTAATAATTTTTGGGTTAACGTATGGTGCCCTATGTTGAAAATGTTATCCTTTAGTCTTTCTATTAGTCTTCTGTTGCATTTTTCTGTTATATGGTCACGAGACTTGCACATGCTATGTCATGTCACCACCATGTAGATATATAATATAATATTTAATTGAAATAATACAAATATATAAAATATAATTAAAAAAAACTCTAATTGTTTAAAAAAAAATAGAAAATAGTTTATCAAAAAGAAAAAATATTTTGAAATTAATAAAATAAGAAAAATAAATGTAAATAAAAAAATATGAATATATATTTAAAAAATTAGAAATAAATCATAAAATATATTATTTCTAAATTTATTTGGAAAAAAATAAAAAATAGAGAATGACCTTGGGTCCTTGGTCTAGTTTTTTTTTTCTATTTTGATTTTTTATTTAAAAATAATAATTTTTATATTTTATATTTTAGAATTTACTTTTTTAAATTTAGTTTTAATTTTACTATTTTCTTTCAATTTTTCCTATTTATTTTTATTTTTCATCTGCCACATTAGCGCTACACACTATTCTGTTAGTAAAAGTTAACGGTCCACAGTAATTTGGAAGAAAGAACAACATTCAGAAACAACATAGGGGTACTAACTGATAACATGGGTTAACACATATGGTAGCAATGAAACCATTAACCCTATATATATATATATAGAGAGAGAGAGAGAGACAGACAGATAGATAGATAGATACATAGATAGATAGATAGATAGATAGATAGATAGACGCAACAACCTATCCATATATAAGCCCACATCTTTAGCTCCAGCCTATATGTGGAAGATATGATTTAACCACCAACTCCTTTGCGGATAAATTCCTATCCTCAAGGAGATCACAAGCATACTCGATAGGAACTGGATCACCATCTACGGATTGGGGTTTCACCACATCTCCAAAATTCCGTCACTTGTATAAATTCCCACGTCCTTCAAGTAGCTAGAATTTTGGCCGAAACCAAGCTTTCTATTCGAAGCATTTTCGCGCGCTCAATGTGGCCATTGCACTACTAGGCACGATCACTGCGCGTTCACGACACTGGACTTCTCATCAAGGGACTTCTTTTACGGGATTTTTTCTCGCACGTCGTCTCGAACACTTGACCTCTATGCCAACGCTCGTGTTCCACATGCTCGTTTTGAATGTTTGCCCTCTTTCCAAGGTACGCATTTTTCAGGCTTCGCTCCACGTTTCACTTCAGTTGCTTGCCTCTTTTGTGAAGGCACACGCATTGCACTACCAAGGGACGTCCGCTACACCAGAAGAGATGGCCCAAGCATTCCCTTCATCCGTAAACATTTTGATCCTTCTCGAAACACCAACACTTTTCTAGGATCACTATTTTTGCTCTCGATTCGCATGTTGAGCATTGGTTAGGGTGACTATAATAGCAAATCCATGCCACCAATCATAGTCGACTTTTAAGGGTGTGACACATACCGTCTGCCTTCTTTCTTCTTTCCAATCAGTCATAGTTGTTTTTTTTGTGATCACCATTGTTATAAAAATACATTCCATCTATAAATTTAAATTGATCAAAATTGACGTATATTTATTATATGTTGAATATACATAATTCATTGCTTGAACCTATAAATAATTAATACCAAGAAAGTAACCAAATTTGAAAAATTAAAACCGGAGTGAAATAATAAATTTGAGTATTATTAAATGTTATGAATTTGTCTTAATTAATTAAATTTAATTTTACTTATTAACTTTACAATTTATATAATGATAATTATATGAAAAATTTGTTTGAATTCAATAGTAAAAATATATTTGTTGTTTTTTTGTTGTACTTTTTGGTCAAACATTGTTGATATTATTACTCCAAACTATCATCCAAAAATATTAGGTATTAAATGTTGGCAAAACAGAAAACAAATTACACTAATTAAAATAATCTCGATGATGCGTCGTTGGATTGATGTTTTATGTATTAATGAAGTATAACAATCAATAGTATAAGTTTTTTTAGAGATTTAATTCTCGAAGTTTGAAAAACAAACATACATGTTTGATTGCGTAAGAGAACTAAACACTTCATTAAAAATATTTATTGAGATGTAAAACTAAACTTAAACTTTGTTAGAAAATAAAACTAATAACTGTTCCTTCTAAAAAATATATACAATACAAGAAAAAGAATTCACGCAAATGTGATGATTAATTAATTTGTAAGATTATTAAAAAACTAAATATCTAATATGCGCTTTGTGCAGTAAGTTAAATATATTATTTTTTATTTATATTAATGGTTTAATTTTTAATTACAACTTTAAAACCTACAAATATAGATTTATAAATAAAACGTATTAAAAATACATAATTATCTATATATATTTTTAATAAAACAAAAAGTAGAAAACTAAGCTTGAAAAAAATGAAAAACAATTTTGAATAATTGGTTTGTAATAAATGTGATAAAATGAAACGGTTTTTAAGGTTCAATGTGGTGCTTTAGAGCAATTTAAAAGTGTCCACATGTACAAAATTGTAATGTTACATATGCAAATGTAACATCCAATCTAGGTGGACCAATAAAATTGATTAAAAAATTCATTTTACTTATTTGTCAAAACATTATATACAACATAACCAAATTAATATAGATATAGATATAGATATAGATATAGATATAGATATAGATATGTTAATAAGTTTTAAGATTTAGAATTAATATTTATTTATGTACATTCATGTACTTCGAGAAGTGAAATAAACTATTTTTTTAGGGTTTATGATCTTTTCAGAATTCAATGATTTTGTAGGGTTAGTTAAATTTAGGGAAAAGTATGAAATTGCACCCGGATGTTTGCCAGAATTGGTAACTGCACCCATAATGTTTGTTCTTACACCCATATGTTTGCACTTGTTTGTAATTGAGCCTTTCCGTCCATTTCTCACAGTAACCGTTATATCTGACCTGGTATACCGAAAATACCCCCAGCCTTATTATTTAATTGGAGGTGGTTTAGATCAGACTTATTTCCAGCCATCATTATGACAATGTTGGAATCTGCATGATCCCTCAACTCACGGAGCCACCTCAGGACATTGTCGAAAGTTTGTCTCTTTGTAATGTCATAGACAAGAAGGGCACCAACTGCTCCTCGGTAGTAAGCACTTGTAATTGCTCGGTATCGCTCTTGACCCGCAGTATCCCATATCTGTGCCTTGACTGTCTTTCCCTCTACCTGTATCAATGAATATCATTACATCACTATTATTACTATATAAGATAGATAGCAGTGTGTTTCAAACAGATCATTCAAAATCTCCTCTGAAGAGCGAGCGTCGGCAGGCCCCTAATTTACAACAGCAGCACCGTCATATCAGCGGGTCGGGTATGAGAGCTGTTTTCCTAGGTTCGAGGATGGGTTCGAGTGGGACAGGAGTTTTCTTGCCAAGAACATACTCCGGCAACGATACTGAATCACACACGAAACCAAGTATGCAATTCAGTCATTTTTTCAGATGCGTTCTTAGTTATTACTTCTGAGGAAGGTGGGGAGGGATTGCAAAAGAAAAAAAGACCTTTTTTGACAACGCCACTGACATATTTGTTAGAACAGACAGACTAGGACGAACTGCAGAGTCTTGCTTGCATGACACTTGTGGATTTCATGAATAGTCAGGTGGATGGCACCTATATGTTCAACTTGGAGGGCCTGATCCCTAAGCTCTGCCAAATGGCTGGTGATATAGGAGATGAAGATAGAGCTCTTTGTTTACGTTCAGCAGGAGTGCAAGCTCTAGGGTGTATGGTTTTGTTCATGAGGGAGCATTCACATATTTCTTTGGAGTTTGACGAAATAATATCAGTCATGTTGGAGAACTATGCATTTCTGCTACCAAGTTCAGAGAGCAAGAAGGAAGAAATGAAAAATCTACAATATGACCCTCCACAGGTTAGAGAAGACCTTAAAGTAGATAGCAAAGCATCACCGCCTGACATAAATAAGCAGTTATCAATAGTTGTGGCCAATACTGATGTGGACCCGGTGGATACTGCCAAGAACCCATCATACTGGTCTAAGGTTTGCTTACGCAATATGGCCAAGCTGGCAAAGGAAGCTGCAACCGTGAGGCATGTACTCGAGCCACTTTTTCAGAAATTTGATGCTGAGAATCATTGGTCAATAAAAGAAGGGTTGGGGTACTCAATCCTGGTGTATTTGCTATTACTTCTAGAAGAGTCAGGAGCAAATTCAGATCAACTTTTCATCATCCGTGAAAAGCGACGATGATGGTTGGTGGGAATAGAGGCTAATGCCCTTGTGTGGGGATATTGGTTGCAGAAATATGTCCTTCAACTGGAATCCCCATGAGCAACTCTTTTTACTTGTGACATATATTATATATTTATTTTGGGTCATTGCCCATTTCAGGAAGGATCTGTTGGAGGCGAGAGACGAGCTCGTTGATTTGATCATCGTTGATTGCTGAGATTCCGGATTGCCTTGATCTTCTGGTTGACATGATATTAAAGTCTCAAGAACAAAAGAAAGACAGCTGAAATGAGACATAAAGGAGGGTTTGGGAGAAAACAAAAATAGCTGTAGAGTAAGTGAACTCTCTGTATATACGAGTAGTATATATATATATGAAGAACAGGAAGTAGTAGGTGTTTGGGAATGGACATTCTGGGAGACAGCGAAACAGAAAGAGAGACTTTTCATCTTTCAAGAACAGCTACTGTAAGGTAATTCCAGTTTAGTGGAGAAATAACAAGAAGCAGACGCAAGGATTGCTCGGATTGAGACGCTCTTAGCTGAGTTGAGGTGCAGGGATGACCTCATGGGTAAATTAGTCTTTTCTCATTGTATTGTTTTAAAATAAACGATTTCACTTTACATTTAACGGAAATTATTAACGTTTGGTGCAATTACCAACAAAATGAAACATACGGGTGTAATTAATTGCGGCAAAAAACATATAGGTCCAGTTACAAAAAACGGTAAACATCCGGGTGCAATTTCATACTTTTCCCTTAAATTTAGGATGTATGAGTATTTCATTAATTAACCCTAAAACTTAAATGTTAAGAAGTTTCTATAATACATACTGTTATAATATTCACATCAACGGTCAAACAAACAATAAATCATATAGATTCCAAATATATGTGAAATTAAAATCTAAATAATACTTAAGCCACTGTAATTTTTGAACTCTCAGAATATCAATGTAAAAATGTGAGGATGAAGTTAATCAATTTCAAATTTTATTTTATTTTTGAAATTTTACTGAGAATTTCTCGATGTTGTCACAATAGATTTGTAATAGTCATCGTCGTTTCGTAGACATGGTAGTTAGCGTGTACGATTTCTTAAGAGTATATCAAATGCATTCACTGAGAAATTCGGATTTATGAGACATATGGCTAAAGCGTAGTCTTAAATATAACAAAGTATCAAAATGATCTGTTTCAAATCATAGGGATGATAGAAAAAGTTAGACTAAGGTCGTGCACTAAGCCTTTTCAGCATTTCAAGCCTAATGATGAACTTTGTAACAATACAAGACTGATATATTTTGGATTTCATGTGTAATATCATTTACACAGAAGTTCTTGGTGGACAAATTAAATTAACTAAAGCATTTATTTCAAGGATATTGAAAAAATCAACAAAAATGTTCACTTATCTTTATGTCCCGTAAATAGAACGTATTCACATTGCCCAACACTTAAAAGAAGTGCGTTAATAATGCATTTTCAGCATTTCAAGCCTAAGATGAGCTTTGTAACAACACCAGACTGATATGTTTTGGATTTTATGTGTACTATCATTTATACGGAAGTTCTTGGTAGACAAGACTCAACGAAGATGTTCAATTACCTCTTTAGATGCCCTATAAATAGTTTTCAATTTATTTAAGTTTTGCATTGTCTATAAAGAAGTCGTAAGGTCAAATTTTACAAATGTCAACATTTTTTTTAAACGATGTTTTTAGTAATAAATAATTATATTTTACTTTATCACGCAGTATTGCGTAGTTACAAATAAACGTTTTGGTTAAGAAATGAGAATTCAAAATAATTACTAGTACACATACTTGAAACGCAGACTGTAAAAAGGTTTAGTTGACTTCATCAATTACCTTTTTAATTTTATTTAATTATTAAGTTAAAAGTATGAAAAAGATATAATATGTTTGACTATTGTTGTAAAAGCGACACATTGTTTGTTTTTTATGAAACATGTTTGTTGTTGTTGGTTTTTGATGAAGTCTGTTTGTGTTCGTGAAAAATGTCTGTTAACCCCTTACGTGTCATGCTCGTGATCTACGTTCACTGTGAAATACCTAAAATGCCCCAACAATTATTGTATTTGTACTCCTTCATTCCTGTGTGTTAAGTCATATTGTGGCCAACTAAGATTTGGCGGGTAATGTTCCCAATCGGACAGTGTCGGGAGTGTGGCCTAAGGGATGTCCATAGCATTCCGCAGACCACCATCCTCTCTATTGAATTGCCTTGCCTCATATTTTGTGGTTTCAGATAACAGAATTTGCCTGGAGCTCCCAATCGTTAAGAGTTTGCCCTTGCCTCCGAGCACATGATTGTATCAGTTGATCAACGCTTTGCCGGAATCCACTACTGAGAAGATTATAGACGATCCTCCTACAACAAGATTATAGTCTTGAGTTACTTGAAACCCCAAAA
Source organism: Chamaenerion angustifolium (assembly GCA_946814005.1). Classification (NCBI taxonomy): domain Eukaryota; kingdom Viridiplantae; phylum Streptophyta; class Magnoliopsida; order Myrtales; family Onagraceae; genus Chamaenerion; species Chamaenerion angustifolium. Next base: position 7,881,773 of record OX328278.1, on the reverse strand, counting down.
CAAATGGCATATTTGAAATAGTTTGTTGATTGTCCCACCTGCTTAGAAGCTCCCGAAATTCAATGTTGTCCACAGTGTCAGCATCGTCAGGTAAATAAAATGTGTTGAACATTCCATTAGGAGCCTCTTCTGACAAGTTACCCAAATCATCTTGGATATTCTCATCTTGAGTCTCATCCAAGACCTCACACACATGACCATGTTATACACCACGATCACAAAATTCATCTACCAGATCTCATAATGATTTTCATCTCCATTTGCATCAACGTGACCACTTATCATCTGTTCATTTAATCCCTCACTGGTTTCATGATTGTAATTCTCAATGTCCTGATCCCGTTGCAATTGTTCCTCAGCAGAACCATGCTCACATGAATAACCAGCAGAATCAACAAAATCATGTGTTTGCTTTAGCAAACCACTCGTGACGTCCTCTTGTGTTATAACTGATTCTCAATAGTTAGATACTGCTTCATTAACTTGATCACGAACAGGTTCTGCAGCATCAACTTGTGCGATGGCATTCAACTATTCTCTACTAACTCTTTCTTTCCAGTATCCATGTGCAGTGTCTAGACTGAAACTCATGGACGGGAGATTATCCCTTAATTCAACATCTACTGCTTGCTCCGACCCCTCTCCATCATGAACATCAGATTCTGGCTCGTTCATACTATCAACATCGGATAAATTATCATCCATGTTATCTGATGCCCCCTATAAGAAGGTTTTGTGTACCTGAATACGGTTGCGATGAGCAAATTATGAAATTGGTTGATGGTCCAACAAGCCTTTGATCTCTTACTGTTTGTCCCGCTCAGTTTTCTTCAACATATAGAGTAAAAACTACCGACCACAAACCCTTCGGAAGTATCTATGTGTATTTTCGGCTCGAAGTTCATTCTGATTCACAACCAAGTAAATCCCTTGAACTGTTGTTTAAGCGAGAAATATTTGAGGACCAATCCTGTTGAAGAACTGCTCATCCACTCACGAAAATCTGTGTCACCCTCTCTCTTTCAGTTTCACCAATATCAATCCCGAGCAACTCAATATCAGAACGACAATGATTTGGGTCAGAAAGAAATCGATTTGAATTGCCTTGGAACAAAGAATCAAAGTGGGCACTGGTAAAACCTACCAATTTTCATCTAAAATACACATTTCATCTAAAACCTACAAATTGAAACATAGTACATCATAAACGAGTGACCCAAAACAAGTTACTTTTTTTTTGGGTCAAATTAACGCTTTACTTGATGAAATAAAACGTCGTGATACTCGATCACGGTTGTTCGTACATACAATCATTCACAACTAAAAATGTAAATGGAAGTGGAGGTCCTTCGACCCAATCATTTAGACTCACTCCCCGTCTTGCTTGCTTTGCTATCCAATTCGCACATTCGTTTGCCGTCCTTGGAATAGCTCGCCATTATACTTGTTCGAGTTGCGCCGCTAGTGCTCGGATATATGTGATGATGGTTGTCGCACTCCATTGTGTCGGTCCGTGGACTATTTGTTGGTGAACCATTTGTGAGTCCGTCTCGATGATGATGTTTGGCCATCTCGATTGTATCGCTAGCCTTACCCCTTCATGTATCGCCATGGCATCAATTGATTCGATGTCATCGCTCCGGTATCTCCGGTTTAGTCCTCCTACCACCTTGCCGTGCTTGTCCCGCGCAACCACCCTATACTGACTCGTCTTGATCGTTGGCACCACGATGCATCACAATTGATCTTTATTGTGCTCGATGTTGGTGGTCTCCACTCTTGCTCTGGTCGGTCACCTATAGTTGGACCTTCGGCATTGTCGACTTGCCTAGCTCGGTCGCTTTGTCTTTGCTCCTCGTATACTCGCTTGATCTCTTCAATGACGGCCTTTGGACAAGGTTGTTTTGCTTCAAATACCACCTTGCACCTCGTCTTCCATATTTGCCAACATGTTATCATCGTGAGTATCCATCTCTTATCGCTTGCCACACCTTGTCCCCTAGGTTCCGTTCTTCTTTCCTCGAGTCAATTGACCATTCTTATGTTGTTTGGTCAGCTCACTCGTAGCCCTAGTATCCCGTGCCATACTTATTCGGTCCATCCGCACCCAAGGATCATGTGCTCTCTCGTTTCCATTTCTCTACATATGGGGCACCCGTGACTTACATTCATCCCCCGTCTAACCATGTTTGCTTTGACGGCTAATGCATTCGTTGCTAGGCGCCAAATGAAGTTTTTTACCTTTGGTATTACATTTGTTGCCCAAATTCCCTTCCATGCATCGCCATTTGTAGTTGTGCTTGGTCCTTCGGTTCAGTCGGTTGTCTCTTGTATCTTGTGGTACACCGATCAGACCTTGGGAGCTCCATTTCTCGTTTGTGGCCATATGTAGTGATCCGGTCCTCTATCATGCGGTCATGGTAAGTTTAAGATGTGCTCGGTATCCTCGGGGTTAAAGATGCTTCTCACGAGCTCCATGTTCCATGCTCCAGTCGGTTGGATTAGGTCCCGAACTAGTAGATTTCTTCCATTCTCCACCCTCGTATCGGCACTCACCCGCTTAGTTTCCTTCGTGTAGATCCATGGATCATCAAAGACATGAAAATGTTCTCCCGATCCTATCATCCATATCCCTTCGCTCTTCAACTCCTCTCGGCCATGAATTAGACTACTCCATCCCCATGAGGCTCAACCTCCTTTTTTCGCCTCTAGGAACGTACCCTTAAGAAAATATAGTCCCTTTAGAACCTATGCACATAGGTTGTTCGGTTCGGTCATCATGTGGCTAGCCATCTTCGTGAAAAGTGCCGTGTTGAAAGCTTGTAATTCTCAGAACTCTAAGACCCCCACCTCCTTTGCCCTTGTTAGGACCTCCCATCTTCGCTAATGCGTTTTCTTTCCATCCACGGTTTGACCCCACCAAAAGTCCGCAATGAGGGCATTTATTTCCGAGCACCATGTTTTTGGTAACCGGAACACACTCATTACATATGTGGGTATCGCGGTGATGATCGCCTTTATGAGGACTTCCTTGCTCGCTTGGTTCAAAGTCTTCAGTCGGTACCCATTTAGTTTGTCCTTGACCTTGGGTTTTAGAAAACCCATGGCCCTCCTTCTTCGAGCGTCCCCATATCGAAGATAGTCCCAAGTACTTGCCCGGATCGTTTGTACCTTTTTATGTTAAGTGCCTCTTTCACTCGTTGGCGTTCGGTGGTGCTCGCCCCTTTGTTGAAGTATAAGGTTGATTTCTCCCTATTTATTCTTTGCCCCGATACCTTGCAGTATTTATCAAGAATACTCCTCAATTTCTCGACATTTTCGGTTGACACTCTTATGAAAAATAAGGAGTCATCCGCAAATAACATGTGGTGTAATTCTGGGCATTGTCTCCTAAGTGTGATTCCTTCAATTCCCCCTTCCCTATCCACCCCCACCATCCTCCTTGAGAGCACATCTGCAAGTAATATAAATAGGTAGGGTGATAGGGGGTCACCTTATCGTATTCCTCGTGTTGGGCGAATGGTGTCCGTTCGATTTCCATTGATGACCACTTGGGCCCGATTGTAGATGACAACTCGGTATCCGTTCGGTTTCCATTGATGACCACTTGGGCCCAATTGTTCGGTTTCCAACTCTATCATACGCCCTTTGCATATCAATCTTTAGGGCGCATTCGGTCTTACTCCCACATCGGCCCGATTGTAAATGGTGGAATACTTCATGTGCCACCATGATGTTGTCTTGTATATTTCTACCTGATACAAATGCACTATAGAAAGGAGTGATGAGATCTGTTAGATATGTTTTCAATCGATTCACCAACACTTTTGAAATGATTTTATACATGAAGTTACAACAACTTATGGGCCGAAAATCACTTGGTGTGGTCGGGTTTTGGACTTTTGGTATGAGTACAATAGTAGTATTATTAAGGGTGTTTTTGATGATACCTGTTCTGAAGAAAGCCTTGACCGTGGTGATGACATCCGCCCCCACGATGTTCCAATTCCGTTGGTAAAACAGACCCAGAAATCCGTTCGGACCCGAAGCTCCTGATCCACCCATTTAGTACATTGGCGACCTGATTTCTATTTCTCTTTCCTCCCTAGTCTCTGATGACCACCATAGAGCTAGTCCACCTGCTGCCCCATTTAGGCTCATGTAGTATTTGTTTTCCATTCTCATTCTTGTCCGCATCCTTTCGCAGTAGGTATCCCCATTTTTTGTTTCCATTAAGAAAATGATGCTCGGGCGATATCTTTTGTTGAGGTCTTGTAGATGTTGGACTGCCAGGGCAGACCCCAAGACCCTTTTGTGTTAAAAACAAGTTACCTCACTTACCAATTTTGGCAAACATATTATATATGTTTTTTCATTTTTTCCCTATTATTAATGCAGAACATGCTTATGTAACAATCACTTATATAATTATCGAAATAAAAATTAACCATTTAATTGTATTTAATTCAACAATATACTATTTTGGTCATTTTTAACACATTTCCATAATTACACCACTCTCTAACTTTTTCGTTTTTTCTATTAGTCTCTCTCCAACCACCATTATCTCTATATCTCTCTCTTCAACCCAATTTATTTTTTCTCACATCTTTTCTCTTCTTCTATGTTATTACCTTTTTTTCTCTTCCACTTCTCATACACCACTTTTTTATATCTTAATAATAAATAAAATTATATTTTCACTTTAGCATTATTATAAAAATATCATTCCATCTTTAAATTTAATGAATTTAATCGGGATTAAAATTAATATATATTTATATGTTGAATATAAATAGTATGTTGTCTCAAATGACACATAATTAATTCAAATAAAATAATCAAATTTAAAGAAAAATTGGGGTGAAAGAAAAAAATTGATTTATTATTAATTTTATGAAATTGTCTTAATTACTAAAATTCTGTTTTTATTTGTTATGTTAATGTATGTAACTTTACAGTTTTAAATAATGATAATTATATTATGTTGTAAACGTAAGTTATCCACTAGTTAAGTGTTCGATCGTGTTTTTTAATAATAATTAGAGAATCAAAATGCTAAAACAAACTTATAGAATTATCTTTTTAGAGTAAAATACCACATTGTTCCCGAATATTTGACTAGATTTTGAGTTTCCCTCTTAAAGTTTAAATCGTAAAATTTTAATCCCTCATATTTGGCTAAACTGAAAGTTTTCCCCAACCGTTAACTTTTCCATCTAAATATAACATATATATATTTTTTTTAAATTGTAAAATTGTCAGAAACTTTAAAAATGTTACAATTTAGCCTTTTCAAACTTTTTAAATGTTACAATTGAGTGTCAATTCATTTAGGGCTCGGGTATAGGTATTGACCCATAACGACCCCCCATGGGTAGGAGACCAGGTATGGGCCAAGAACCATACCCAAACCCCCTGATTGGGGCTCAATCAAATTGGGGTTTGGTTCGACTCCAATTTGATTGGGGCTCAGGTCAGTCTAGGTCAAGATCTAGACTTGTGCCCCCTTTGATTGGGGTTCAATCGAGCCTCAATCAAATTAGGATCAAAGCAGCCCCCAATCAAAGGAATTTGAGTATGGGTCTTGACCCAGACCCGAGACTCTCTCGATTGTGGCTTAATCGAGCCTCAAATGAATTAGGGGATGGTTCGCCCCCAATTTGATTGGTGTTACGATATATGTATAGTTACATATATGTGTTGTTTGAGGATTATTATGTAATATTCTAGAATTAGCAATTAAGGGTCAAGTTGTAATAGTTTAGTCTTCGTGGACTATAAATAGGATTAGCCTGTAACACTTTTAACCACCTTGACTGAATAATATATTTCATTTTTTCAACTTCAAGTAAGCTCATCTCTCTTCTCTTCTCTTCTCTTCTTTCTTCTCCTTTGATTCGAGATCCTGACATGGTATCAGAGCAAGTGGGGTTCTGCTCAATCCTGTGCGAATCGATTCGTTCACTCTGTTTATCAATTAGCGTTCTTGAATTGATCAAATCAATGGAAGAAATATCTGTAACATTCTTTAACAAGAAGGTGTCACAACTTGTTGGAGAAGATAATTTTCAATCATGGCGGCACTAGGTGATGCTGTTTGTCCGTGGATATAATCTTGAAGGCCATCTCTATGGAAATGTAACCATTCTTGCGCGAATTCCTGGACCAAATGGAGCTGACGAATCAAATCCAGATTACCTAAAGTTCATACAGAAGGATAACTCCCTCGTTTCGTGACGCTTCAGTTTTGTATCAAGTCAGTCGAAGTCTTACAACAGGCTTGATATGGCAGAAGCTCTACAGAGATTTCTCCCCATCCCCTACAACAAGGATCATTCATTTATATGATCGATTGAAGGTTCGTAAGCTTCCACACCAACCCATGCGTGACTATTTGACTACAATTCAGTCTACCTGTGATAGCTTAGCAAGTTGTGGTCATCTGATTGAGGAAATGCAGCAAATATCCATTATCCTTAATGGTGTTAAAGGCCAATATGACAGTATAGTCTCTGTTAATCATGCAAGTTGAAATCCTTACGATATTGTGTCTGTTAGCTCGGTGTTATTGGGTGTAGAAGCTATGCAGAGTGATCTGCTGTTTGATACTGATATCACTGATCATGTCGTTGTTAATCGAAGCTCGATTGTGAAACAGAATGAGTCAAGATCAGAATCTTCAAAGTCTGTTCAATCTTTGCCGAATAATAGGGTTTTTCTGATGGAATTTTACCAATACCTGCTCCTGTAGTCCAACAGTCTGAATCCTTTGCTGCTCCTGTTGTTCAACGTCAACAATCCTAAAATTCATAAAGAGGTAGAGGTTGTGGTAGAGGATATGGAATAATAAGCCACAGTGCCATTTGTGTGGAAAGTTTGGGCACTTGGTCCAAAGGTGTTATCAACGCTTCAATGTTAACTTCACTGGTGTCACAGATCCCAGTAGTTCTAATTCGTCCAGTGTCAATTTGTGTTCAACTAAGTAGGAGGATGCTCCTGAAGTGCCTAATATATCACACTAACTTGTACCACATCAACTTGTTCAAGCATCCTCTACAACAACTCTTGTGATGTATTCACCATATATGGCCTTACCTTATCAGCCACAACCTCCATAGCATTTGTTCACTGCTTAGTCAGAACCATATTCTGCATTTTATTCCCCTACTTCATATGTTTCTCCTTCTTGTGTCTTAAATCCTTCTCATATTCCTTATATGTGTCATCCTCTTACTGTCACTCCTATTCCTTATACTCATTTTCAGTTCCTTCAATACATGGCACAAATCATGTGGATAGTCATGCTCATGCTAGCTGTCCCCAAGCCAATATTGCTTCGGTTGCCCCAATAATTCAGCCTGATACAAGTTGGTTCCCTAATGCAGGCGCCACAAATCACCTCACAAATACTTCTCCATCTGCTCATCACACGTGTGTTTCTTACACATGCAAAGCTAATGTAGTGGTTAGTAATGACTCTTCACTTAATATCTTTGCAATTGGTTCAACTATATTTCCAACAGATTCACGTTATTTACATGATATGATATATACACCTAATGTGACTAAGAATATTCTTTCTGTGTCTCGGTTCGCAAAGGATAACAATTTATACTTGAATTCCATGCATCTCACTGTGTGATTTATGACTCTTCTTCTCATAACGTGCTGCTACGCGAGTTCAAAAGCTCTGGTTTATATAAACTAGATTTGTCAAAACTAAATAGTTTTAAGGGTGCTGCCCAGTCTGGTGTCTCTTGTTCTTCTATTAGGAATAGGTCGATGAACAATTGTATTGAGTATTATACCTGTGATTCTTCACTGCTTAGTGATCATACAAAATTTCATAATAAAACATCCAATTATGATATAGCTATTTCAGATAATGCTTGTTTTTCAGCTGATAATTCTTGTTGTTCAGCTACCATGTGCAATGATTCTCATCATTTTTTGGATAGCCCCTATTTCTCTCCTGATATATCATGTGGAACGCATATTGCTACTCCTGGTCGTGCTAGTGAGTTTGTGTGCCTTATTTCTACACTGAATTCAAAGGACTCATCGTCTCTTTGGCACATGCGGCTTGGTCATCCCTCTTCTAAGCTTCTTAATAATTTCTTAAGACTACATAATCTTCCTATGTCACATAATTCAACTCAATGCACATACTGTACTATTGAAAAAAAATTCTTATCATACTACCAATTCAATCCATACTCACTCACGTGAACTTGTTCAAGTTGATGTATGAGGACCTGCTGCTTGTGCTTCAAATGGTCATCGGTATTATCTAAGTATTGTAGATGCTCATAAAATATATACATGGATCTATTTCATGCAAAACAAAGGTGACATTGCTTGGGTTTTTTTATTGAATTCCACATATTAGATGAGAAACAACTTGGTCATCAATTAAAGGTTGTCCAATAAGATGGTGGAAGAGAGTTTCAGTTTCTATCCACCTATCTTCCTCAATTCGGTATTTCTCATCGTATCACCTATCCATACTCATCGGAACAGAATGGTATCGTAGAAAGGAAGCATAGGCACATTGTTGAACTAGACTTAACTTCGTTAGCTCAAACTTGTGTACCCTTGCACTATTGGACTGATGCTAGTTTTACTGCAGTGTTTCTCATCAACAGGTTACCTTCATCTGCTTTGTTCAAGATCTCTCCTCATGAAAAGCTTTCTGGATCATCTCTGGATTATTCTTTCATTCATGTCTTTGGTTTTTTGTGCTTTCCACACTTGCGTCCCCTTCAAAAAAACAAACTGTCATTCAGGTTTGAACCGTGTATATTTCTAGGATATTGCTCAAAGTATCATGGATACAAATATCTAGCTGTTTACACTACTCGCAATGTTGTTTTTCACGAGTTTTCATTCCCTTTTGCTGACTCTAAGAGCAGATTCTTTACATCATCTGCTCCTACTTAGAACTACACGTCCATGCCCTTCTTTCTACCTTGTGACTCTTATTTTCTGTCATAATCTCACTCTTATGATGACTTGATTCCTTTCTCTAATCCCATTTCATTGACTAATTTGACTCATCCCTCTGTTGTTAGAGATTCATCTTCACTTGTTACTTCATGTCTTCCTATTTCACACTCATCCAACACCAATACATCTCAGGTTGATCCTGACACTTCTTCTGGCGGTGATACTGGTTCTCAAATTCCAGTTTGTTGATATGTTCCTATTGATTTTGTTTTACTTCCTGTAGCTTCCTCCTCATTGCCATTGGTTTCTTCTATGTTTCATGATCCTAACACTTATGTGTTAGCTTCTGTTGAGTATAATCAGCCTATTCCTATGCCAGTATCTTACAAATTACAATATTCTAAACTTGTTTTTGATTATGTTCATCCTTCGTTACATGCTAGTATTCATCCAATCCAAACCATATCAAAAACAAAGTAGCTTCAAGCTCTGCTTAGTGTTGTTCACAATTTTGATGCTCTCATTGATTCTGAACATAAATCGATTCATCATGCATTGCTCAGTGCTCATTGGAAGGCTGGTGTTGATGAACAATTTTATGCTCTTCAGGCTAATCACACATGAATTGTTGTTTCACTTCCTTATCGCGGGATTCCAATAGGATGCAAATAGATCTTCAAAATTAAAAAGAATGTAGATATTTCTATTGTTAGATACAAGGTCGGGCTCGTTGCTAAAGGTTTCTCCCAAAAGCCAAGATTTGACTTTCACGAGACGTTTAGCCCTGTGTGAAGTCAACCACTGTTCGAATAATGTTGTCTCTTGCTCTATCTCATAAGTGGATTTCTCGTCAAATTGACATCAACAATGCCTTTTTACATGGTAATCTGACTGGAGAGGTATATATGATCTAGACTCTAGGTTTTGAACAAATTTCTTCCCATGTTGATGATCCTTCTTTAGTCTATAAGTTGCAAAACGTTTTGTATGGGCTTAAACAAGCACCTCGTGCTTGGTTTGAAAAACTGAAGTTTTTTCTCATCAATTCATTAGAGTTTCGTGCTTCTATTGCATATAGTTGTCTGTTTATCAAACAGGTTGATAGTTGCTCTATTTTTATGTTGGTTTATGTGGACGACATTGTGGTTACTGGAAATTCTTCTTCTGTTATTTCAAATGTGATTCATTCAATCAATAAGGAGTTTAAAGTAAAAGATTTAGGAAATTTGAATTACCTTCTTGGCATGGAAGTTACTGCTACTGACAATTACCTGTTGTTGAACCAAAAGAAATATATGCAGGGCTTAATTGATAAGTTGGGTCTCACTGAAGTGTTTAGTTTTCTCACTCCAATGACTAGCACATGTTTAATAAAATCAGGTATGCTCACTAGTACTGATATTTTTGAAGATGATACTTTGTTAAGAAGCACCAGTGGGGCTTTGCAACATGTCTGCATTACGAGGCCTCACATCCAGTTCTCAGACAACAAGATCAGTAAGTTTATGCAGAGACTAAGTTGTAGTCACTAGCAAGCTGTTCTGCATATTGTTCATTATTTGAAGGGAACACATGATCATGGTCTTATGTCCAGGTCTAATTATTTTCCTGTGCAGGGTATATAAATAGTCTCCTACTCCGATGCTGAATGGGGAGGGGATATTTCAGACATGAAGTCACTTTCAGGACACTATCTGCTCCTCAATGATAATCCTATCATTTGGAATTCAAAGAAGCAATCAGTGGTAGCACAGTCCAGTGCTGAAGCTGAGTTCCGAGCAATTGTCAATGCGGTGTGTGACATTATGTGGTTAAGTCATCACTCACGAAAAAATGGGCCTTAGATTGTCATAAGTTCATGTTGTTTGGACTCATATTACAAGTGATGTTTCTGTTTGAAAACCCAATTCAACATTCTAAAATGAATCATGTTCATATTGATCTATTTTTTGTTAGGGAGAAACTGAATTTTGGACAAGTTTTAGTAAACTTCGTGTCGTCCAACAATCAGGTAGCATATGTTTTGACAAACCCTTTAACTGAGAAACAGATTGTTCCTTGCAGGAAGAAGCTTGGTGTCTTCTCAGTTGCTGAAATGGATGATATTGATATATTAACTGTAATGAAGGCTCCTTCTATTAAGAAATAGACACCTGATCTTCATTTTAGTTTCCACTAATGGTGCATGGTAGTGCTGTAATCAAGAGTTTACGCCATTGCTAAGATTGTTTTTCACACACTTTATTTATATACTATTGTTCTCTTTTGGGATATAAGTATGTTCTTGTGATTGAAATGGGTATGAAATCTCCCGCGTGTTAAAATACATTGTCATGTTATTTATCAGTTGTGTTTCATAGTCAGCTTGAAATATATTTTGATTGAAGGGTCTCTACTTTATAGTACTTCAGTTGTTTTGTGTGTGGTGCAGGGTCTACTAGCTGTTCTCGTACAAGTATCGTTGATGATGACATATCTGATTAAAAAAAGTAAAAAAAATACAAAGAAGTACATACTGAAAAATAAAAATGAATGCATGTGGTGTGATTCTTGGCATAAAACATAGTTTGATTCCAAAAATAGAGTTCAATTTTGAAGAAAACGTCAAGATACTTCAAAATCGCTCTTGAGGAAGAAAAGATGAAGGCAAAAACCCTTCAACTATGTTGGTAAGATAAGGGTAAAACCCCTTCTGTCAAGTAAAAACTGAAGAAAAAAATAGAGAAAAGAAATGAATAAGAAGAAGAAAACACGGTAATCAGATATGTCATCAGTCAATTCTGTCTTGATATGTGACAGGTTTTAGATGGAATGCATAAGATAGCTGAAGTTTACGGATGTATAGGTTTGCTTCAAGATTGATTACTAGTTGGTCATGATTAGGCTTGTGGATCTATGTATGCTGTGAATGATCTCTGTGTGTGTATGATGCAGAATGTGTTAAGCTGATGAGCAAAGTATTGAATATTCAGTGAAGTATTTTCAACAATTTTTCGTCAAAAAATATATTTGTATCTCTGAAGATGGCATCAGATGTATAATCAAGTGTGTGTCTATGACTTGTTCTCAACTGTCAATGGCTGGTCTTCATTTATGCACATATGCCTACTTGAGCCTTAAAATAAGAAGAAGTTTGATCTTGATAAGGGAATGTTAGGATATATGTATAGTTACATATATGTGTTGTTTGAGGATTAATCTGTAATATGATAGAATTAGCAGTTGAGGGTCAAGTTGTAATAGTTTAGTCTTCGTGGACTATAAATAGCATTAGCTTGTAACAGTTTTAACCACCTTGAATGAATAACAGATTTTATTTCTTAAACTTTAGGTAAGCTCCCCTATCTTTTTTCTTCTCCATTGATTCGAGATCCTAACAAATGGGGGCTCGATTGAGCACTAATCGAGGGGTCTTGGGTATCTGTCTTTACCTGGTCCTCAAACCATGGGGGGTCGATCTTGGTCAAGACCCAAACCCGATCCCTAATTGAATCGGGACTCAATTTTAACATTTAAAAAAAGTTTGAGATGGTTAAATTGTGATAGTTTTTTTAAATTTTCTTATTTTTGAATTTTTTTTTTAAGTTATTATGTTAAAATTGGATGAAAAATTTGGCGGTTGGGGCAAACTTTCACTTTGGTCAAACATGAGAGAATGAAATTTTACTATTTAAATTTTAAAGGAGAAACTCGAAATTTGACCAAACATTAGGGGAAATGTCGTATTTTACCCTTTTTTATTAATATTAATTCGTAGATGATCAATCCAACACTTTAACAAAACTATGTTAATTGAATAGTCAAATATACTTGTTAGTTTGTTTTAATAATTTTTCCTATAAAGTTATTGATCTTATTACTCAAAACTCATATCAATCACAAATTTAGGTATTAAATGAAGAAGAAAATTTAAAAATATTTTTACTACAAAATTAAAATAACATCGATGGTCTGTTTGAATGATGATCTTCTACGTATTATTTAAATATGAAAATCAATACTATAAATTTTTTAGCAACTTAATTCTCTTCGCATTTGAAAAAAATATATGTTTGATTATGTAAGAGAACTAAAGATTTGATTAAAATTATTTGTTGAGATGTAAAACTAGACTTCAACTACATTAGATAATAAATCTAATAATATTTCCATGTCAATCAAATATACAATATAGAAAAACAAATTCACTTAAACGTTATTGTTAATTAATTTGTAGGATTATTAAACATATTTTAATAAATTTTAGGATTTAAAACTAATTATTTTGTATGTACTTTATTTCATGTATTTCTTTCATATTTTTTTTAGGGGTTGTCAAATTTAGAGTATGAGTATTTCATTAATTAACCCTGAAACTTAGAGGTTAATAAATTTCAATAATACACATTACTATAATCTACACATCAATAGTCAAATAAGTAATAAATCATAAAGATTCCAAATATATATGAAGTTAAAATCTATATAACACTTAAGCCATCTTAGTTCATGAACTCTAAAACTGTCAAAGTAAAAAAATGAGGAAGAAATTAATCAAGTATCATTCAAGTTTATTGATAGGGTGTTAATTATCGAATGTGGAGTATTGGATTTTGTATTAGTAGTACATATATTTTTAATAAAGTTCATGGAGCAGTTTGACCTAATTCGAAAGTGGTTTGATATTTGAACAAAACGATCGATATTGTAGAAGTATGAATCATTTCGTTAAGTTTAGATTAGAATTTAGATTATATATAAATCTAGGGACTAATCCACAAATATTACATCTTCACCTTCTTTAAATAGAAGACATTGTATCAAACTTTTAAAATCAAGTAGAAATATAAGTTCCCTTCAATCTGATTTTCTTTCTAAATCGAAAGTGGTATCAGAGCATCTTTGATCCATTACACTGTTGCAAATTTGATTCTGGCTTGATCTCTCAATGATATGAGACGATCAATGGTACTTTTGTCCTGTTATGTTTCAGTTTTCCTTGTCAAATACTTTCTTCTCATCAACTCTTCTTTGAAATGGCTAGCAAATCTAAGCAATTTATTAAAAAAGTATATTTAATATCAAACTAGATGATAAGAATTACCTACAATAGTGGCAACAAGTTGGATTTATGATTGCGATTCATCGTTTAGAAGATTTCCTTTAGAGATATTCTCATGTGAAGGAATGGATGATAACTCCTAATTATTGGAAGTCATCTAATCCAGATTTCATAGCGACAATACGTTAGTCTCATGGTTGCTTTCCTCGATTTCTCAGAGTTGCTTCTGAATTTAGTTTGATGTGTCTCTTCAAATGAGATATGGACTATGCTTCAACAACAACTTTTGGTGTCTTCTAGCACTCGTATATATTCTTTTGTAGAGTACATCTAGTTTATATAGATACATAGGGAAACATAGTGCCTAAACATAAGCCTAGATTTAAGGAAACGTAGGTCTAGATATAAGGAAACATAATGCCTAAATATAAGGAAAGTTTATACAAGAATATTCATTCCTTATTTGTGTATTCTGGTTTCACACACATTTATCTTGCACCATACTTCTTCGAATAACTTTCCATTAAACGCTTTTGTTAGTACATCAACAAGTTGATCCTCTGACCGTACATATGGGAGAGCTACCACGCCTTCTTCTAACTTTTCCTTGATGAAGTGTCTGTTGATCTCAACATGCTTAGTTCTATCATGCTGAATTGAGTTTTCTGATATACTGATCGCGACTTTGTTATCGCATAGTAAGTTGCATGACCCTTTGATTAGGAAACCAATATATGTTAGCAGTTTTTGTATCCATAGTATCCCAGTTAGACCCCGAGCTATTCCTCTAAACTCGAATTCAACACTGGAGAGAGCGACTACCTTCTGCTTCTTGCTCTTCCAAGTCACTAGATTTCCTCCCACAAAAGTGAAATATCCAGAAGTTGATCTCCTATCCACCTTACTTCCTGCCCAGTCTGTATCTGTATACGATTTGAGCTCAAGGTGTCATTTATTTTGAAATAGGATCCCTTTTCTTGATGTACCATTTAGATACCTTAAAACTCGCATGGCTGCTTCCATGTGCTCCTCTTGGGGTTGATGCATGAATTGACTAAGAACACCAACTCAGTAGGCCACATCGGGACGAGTGTGTGCCAGATAAATCAACTTCCCCACTAGTTGTTGATATCATCCTTGATCTGCTGGTTTTGCTTCTTTGTTGATTGTTAATCCATGATTTACAACAATTGGAGTATCAACATGTTTACAATCTATCATTCCCGAGATGGTAAAAAAAAAATCTATCATTCCCGTCTCCACCAGTAGATTTAGGATAAAGTTTTGTTAAGAGATAAAATACCCATTTTTGACTGAAGTACTTTAATTCCCAAAAATACTTGAGAATACCCAAGTCTTTCATCTCAAATTCTCCCTTAGTTGATGTATCTCCTCCTCACAATCACGTGTGATTATCATATCATCAACATAAATGATCAAGTAGGTTACCTTCATGTCCTTCCTCTTTAGGAATAACGTATGATTGGCATTGCTCTGCTTGTAATTGTACTTTTTCATTAC
The DNA here is from genome assembly GCA_946814005.1 of Chamaenerion angustifolium. Classification (NCBI taxonomy): domain Eukaryota; kingdom Viridiplantae; phylum Streptophyta; class Magnoliopsida; order Myrtales; family Onagraceae; genus Chamaenerion; species Chamaenerion angustifolium. The sequence continues at coordinate 7,866,262 of OX328278.1, read as the reverse complement.
TGCGGTGAACCTCTCGAACTAAGCCCTAGGGGATTGTTTCAACTCATACAATGCCTTTTTTAATCGACATACTTCTCCCTTTTCAAATTTTTATGACATGCCCGGTGGTACTTCCATGTATACCTCTTCTATAAGATCTCCATGAAGGAGTGCATTATATACATCGAATTGGTGCAACGACCAATCCCTATTTGCTTCTATGGAAAACAACACCCTGATAGTATCAAACTTTGCTACTGGCGAGAAAGTCTCTAAGTAGTCAACTGCATAGGTCTGAGTATACCATTTGGCTACTAGACTCGCCTTAAGTCTCTTGACTGGCCCATCTGCCTTGTGTTTTATCATGAATACCCACCTGCATTCAACTGGCTTCTTCCCGGGTAGGAGTATACATTTCTCCCAAGTTTCATTCTTTTCCAGTGCTTCCAGTTCTACACTCATTGATTGGCGCCATTCTTCCTTAGTTTGGGCCTCATGTTGTGGAGAACGCATGAGCAACCTGTGACATATTCCGGTTTGCCAGATTAGTGATTGGGTATCTTGTTTTATTTGGCACATACTTTGGTTCAAACCGGGTTGGTAGTACTCCGTGGGTGGATCTAGGTGGTAGTACATATCTTCTCGGTGCATCTGTCTCTCCTTACTCTCTTTCTCCTGTACAATTTTCATCAGAATAACCAGTGTAATCATTTTCTGAGATTTGGGCACTTACCTCAGGAGTATTAGTCGGGGTGAGTGTGATACCAGCGCCTGTCTGATCAGATTGTACTATGTTTGGAAGTAGCACGGTAGTTCTACCGACTGACTCTGTTGGAACCGTTTCGGACCATGCCAGACTTGACACCCAACTTAGTGGGTCTGACTGGTTCTCCCCTGACCACTATGTTGGGTGGAGTAATAGAATTATGTTTCGAGAAAGTTACAATCCATCGTTGTATATAAACGATGTGTGGATGGATGGTAACAACGATAACCCTTTTGATGAATTATGTATCCTACAAAGACACATTTGTCTGCGCATGGATCGAGTTTAGAACGGTCGGATTTTGGTACATGAACATAAACAGATCACCCAAAAATACATGGTGGAAGTGTTAATGTTTAGGGAACAATATGTTGTGAGAGTTCATGATGTGGCGTTCTAAGACTGATAGCTTTAGTGGGAAGACGATTTAGTAGGTATACGGAAGTTGCTACGGCTTCAGTCCAAAAATAAGTAGGAACATGTGACTCGATCATAATGGCACGAGTCATTTCGAGAATAATCCTACTTTTTTGTTCTGCAACTCTATTTTTCTGTGGATTATGTGGACACGGTGTTTGGTGAATCATACCTCGTTCCCTAAAGAAATTTTGCATGGAGGAATTGACAAATTCGCCTCCATTGTCAGACCGTAGGATTTTTATCTGTGTGTGGAACTGTGTTTGAATCATTTCATAGAAAGTAACGAATTTGGCAGCCACTTCAGATTTATTATTAAGAAAATAAACCCAAGTCATTCAAGAGCAATCATCTATAAATAACACAAACTACTTAAAGCCAGTATTATTCATGCAAGACACGAAAATTTTGACATGACCCCACACATCTGAATGAACTAAAGAGAAAACTGAATCTGCTCTAGTCGTAGAGAGTTAATATGATTGTCTATGACTTTTGTACAAAATACACGTTTCACACGAGAAATTATTATGTTGGGGAAACAACGTAGGGAATAGCATGCGGAGATACCCTGAAGATGGATGTCCCAACCATCTATGCCACAACCATTGTTGTATGTCAACAGTCATGTGAGCCAGGGCTACAGTTCCGTGTTGACTCACCTCGTCGACATAGTACAACCCTCCACGCTCAATACCACACCCAATCGTCTTCCCCGAATGAATATCCTATAATAAACAAAAACTCGAATACATCAATACCATGCAGTTGAACTCCTTAATCACATGACTTATATACATTAATTTGCAAGAGAGTCCACGGACATAAAGACAATTATTCAGTTAAGTAATGACGAGATTTCTATCGACCCCGCTTCACAAACTGCTGATAATTCACCTTTCACAGTTTCAATAGATGTCTGAGTAGGATTGGTTCTTCCCACCAAGTCACCCTTATCAAATGTCATCGTGTCCGTAACACCTGAATCCAATAGCCATTTTGTATTCTTTTCTTCTAGTACACCCGTTATGTGAATTCGGGACTGACTTCAATTAATATCAGAACTCTCAGACCCTTTTAAACACCTGCTAGAAATATTGGGACTACAATTGCAATTAGGTGGTTTTTTACAAAACGTAATACCTCCTTTGTCATACTCCCCCGCATCATTTCCGCCTCCATCACGAGGAGAGGCCTTCACTCCGAAGGCAACTCTTTTGCTCCAGGTTTCGGCCACCTCCGATGGTCAGAGTTCTTCTCTCGGTCTCGTCCTTCAACTGAACCTCCATCCTTCTGGGTAACCAACCAATTGATAGCATTCCTACCTATTGTGACGAAGTTTTCCGCAGTATGAACACTTTAATTTGCTCTGGTCTCCTCCGTTGTTGTCGCCACGTGATGACGACACACATCCCGGTACTCTACCGGAATCTAAGTGTGGTTTGATAACACCCAAACCCTGTCCGACCTCAGTTATAGAGTCGCTCGCAGCCACCGGTGATCCACTTGGAGGCTTCACGGCAAGTCCCGCCCCGATTCCTGAGGCTAAGGCCGATGACGGTCTTGACCCCTCTCCACCTGTATCCGAACCCAACATGACACGCCTCGGGTCCCTCTCGGTCTGAATTGTCGTATAGGCTTCTTCGTGTGTGGGTTTAGGGACACTCTTCAGTAAGTCCCTCTTTTCGGAGTCGAATTTGTCTCTTACACCTGCAAGAAACTGGTACAACTGTGATTCCGATTTGATTGTATTGAATGTCTCGATGTCTTTCGGGTGATCCATAGGATTTGGTTTTCGTATTTTAATTTCCCGCTAAATTTGTTGAAGGTTACTGAAATATAGCTCCATGCAATTGAATCCTCTCTTCATGTTTTTCGCCTTTACTATGAGATTGTAAATTCGAAACCCGTCCAATTTTTTTATGTACGTTCCTGCGAGTCCATTCCACATGTCATGGGTTGTGGGATACTCGCAGTAATTCGCCACGAGTTCCCGTTTCATGTTGTCTACCATCCAAGAACATACAATAAGATCGATTTGCTCCCATTGAGTATGCTCTTCTGTTCCTCTCGCATGTGTAACTCGAATCCCGGTTACGTGACTCAATCTAACCCTGCCTCTGATGCCCATTCTCATCAGTCGAGCCCAAAGTGATTAATTGATGTATCCCAATTTCTAACTAAGATTTATCGGTTGTGGTAGGTTTTGCAGGATGGTTGCCAGTTGAGCTCTTTGAGCTATCATGTGAGCCGCCAACGAATCTGTTGCAGTTGGTTCTTGGCCTGAGTTAATGCTCCCATAGAATTTCGACATGACCCGTCTAGGTAGGTACGGTAGATGATAACTGTTTGAAGTGCTCGATCCTAATTGGTCGAAAAACTTAACTCTGATACCATATTGAACTTAAAAACAAAGGTTTGTAGATTACATATAGTTTATATAGATACATAGGGAAACATAGTGCCTAAACATAAGCCTAGATATAAGGAAATATAAGCCTAGATATAAGGAAACATAAAGCCTAAATAGAAGGAAAATTTATACAAGAATATTCTCTCCTTATTTTGTGTATTCTAGTTTCCTACAGCATTCTCCGAAACAATGCAAATCAACACCATCCTAGAAGGTTTACCAAGATAGTATGAGCATGTTTCTATTGCTATTACTGCGAGTAGGCAACCATATGATCTTGCAGAAATAACATGTTTTCTACTAGATTTTGAATCTAAATAACATGATGTGTCATTATAGGCAAACTTAGTTCCATATGCTTTTAGTACTACGACTGCTTCTAACACTCATCCATCCATGATTACACAGAACACCTCAACCTGAGTACTCAACTCCAATGAACTATGTTGGACCACACAAAACTTTCTTGAGGATTGCTCTTCTTGGGTGTCCTAACCTTCTATGTGATATTTCATGAGAATTGCATATGATGAAATCAGATAAACAAGTATATTAACAATAACATGGGTGATATTGTCATGGCAAACATATTCATAACAGTATTGCATCCAGATTGTTTATGTAGACTACCAGCATATGAAATAGACAAAAGCTTGAATCATCTACTATTATTAGAACTACAGTCACTGCATTCAACATACAACTCAACAAAAGAGACATAATGACCATTTGTAGCATCATTATAAGTAGGAACACTAGTTCTCACACTAGTAAAAGGAATATGAACATGATATTATCCATTAGTCTCAATGTGCACCCAAAGTACCTGATGAGTATTTAGATCCTTCACACAACAACTAGAAGCATGAAATAATATGTAACAAGATTATTAGTAAACTGTGAAATATATAACTAATTCTTAGTTATGTGAGGTTCTAATCAAATATCATTGAGCAGAAGAGATTTAGATGAATAATTAAGAATTGTAGTAGAACCAATATGTGATATGGAAACACCTTTGAGTAGTTGTTCAAACTCTCAAAAAGAGATTGAAGCTCTTAATGCCAACTCCACTTGATTCTTGATTCACCTCCCACTTGGTAAAAAACCCTGTTGGTTGTAAGTTGTTGATCAAAATCAAGAGGAAACTTGATGGTTTTGTTGATCGTTACAAAGCACCCCTTGTGGCAAAAAGGCTTTTCCCAAAAAGTGGGGTTTGATTACCAAGAAAGATTCATTCAAGGGTAAAATACGACATTGTCCCCTAAAGTTTAAGTCGAATTTAAGTTTCTCCCTTAAAGTTTAAAATTTAAAATTTTAGTACTTATGTTTGGCCCGGACGAAAAATCTCCCCTTGTCGTCACTTAGACATTTATTTTGGACGGAAATGTGGTCATGTGCATATCACATGACTTTTTAATATTTTGAAAGGATAAAATTACCCTTCATTATACACAAAAAATTCTAAACATGTGTCTTTCCAACAATTTCTTCTCCTTCATTGTAGGTTGAACTCTAACTTGATGAAATCAGTGAGCTCTCCAATCAGCAACTCTCCTCGTCCGGCGGAATCAAACACTCCGTCCGACGCTTCCTCTCCAAAACTCGATAGGAAACATGGTCGATCTTGAACCCATGTCAAGGTAGAGGTGTCAATCTAACCCAACTCGAAAATGATTCAAACGTTGTAGCAATTCTTCATCGTTTCTGGAGAGTGGTCGGAGAGACAGAAGGCATAGAGTCGCCAGTTGCGTCTTCATCCCTGCGAGGTAGAGCACGACGTCCTTGTTGTGTTATTGCTCTCTTCTCCCTTTAAAAAGTTAGAGTTTCTACAATTTTATATTTATATCAATTTACTATCTTTTATTGTTATCTATACATTTTTTACCAAAAAAAAAGGTTATCTATACAATAAAATGTCATATTAAAATATAATTGTATATTGTTTGATTTGGTTATAAGTAAGGACTTTGATGTTAAAGGTCACTAGTTCGATTTTTTTTTAAAAGTATCTATGTTACTTTTTTTATTTAGAAAAGTAAGTAAACAATTTTTTGTTTAGAAAAATAGGTATACGCGCACCCCGGGGTCGCGCCTATTGGACACAGGCGCACCCTAGGGGTGCGCCTATTCATGGGCGCCACTTTGAAGTGGCGCCTGTGAAGGTGCAGGCACAAGTTTTTTTGTTTTTTTTTTCAATAATAATGACTCGATGTTTAATTTAAAATAAAATTATGTATCTATTAAGAAAAATTTTAAAAAAAATATAGTAAGTAGATATTTTAATTGCGATTCAATTGATGCAAAAAATATTAAATTTGGATTTACGGATTGACTGTACGGCATGCCGTAAGTTGAGATATGAAAATTGTACTTAAAAAATTATAACTCGGACCATGTATGTCCAAACTCAACACGGTTAACGTCATTTAGGTCGTAAATCAATTATCTACGTAGGATAATATTTTTGATTAAAAATACAGTGATTTTGTAACCTAACATCGTTTACACCCAAATTTGACCGAAATAAGTAAATGCATTAGGTGAGAAATTTAATTATATACTACTAAAAAAAAATCAAAAAATTTACGGTGCGTAGATAATTTAATTACGAATTAAATGACGATAACTATGTGTTAATTTTTTACTTTTAGACTGACTGTATAATACGGTACGTAAAAACATCTACATACGATACAAAAACTTCCAAAAAAAATCTACATACGGTAAGTAAATTGAACTGTGTAAACAATAACTTTACTGTGCAAAACACTATTTGGAAGTTTTTGTATCGTATGTAGAGTTTTTTACGTGCCGTATTATACAGTCAGTCTAAAAGTCAAAAATTAACACATAGTTAGCGTCATTATATTCGTAATTAAATTATCTACGCACCGTAATCTTTTTTATTTTTTTTGAGTAAGTATATAATTAAATTTCTCACCTAATGCATTTACTTATTTCGGTCAAATTTGGGTGTAAACGATGTTAGGTTACAAAATCACTGTATTTTTAATCAAAAAATTATCCTACGTAGATAATTGATTTACGACCTATATGACGTTAACCGTGTTGAGTTTGGACTTACATGGTCCGAGTTATAATTTTTTAAGTACAATTTTCATATCTCAACTTACGGCATGCCGTACAGTCAATCCGTAAATCCAAATTTAATATTTTTTGTATCATTTGAATCGCAATTAAAATATCTACTTACTATAATTTTTAAAAAAAAACATTTAATAGATACATAATTTTATTTTTAATTAAACATCGAGTCATCATTATCGAAAAAAAATGATTTAAAAAAAACTTGTGTATGCACCTTCACAGGCGCCACTTCAAAGTGGCGCCATGAATAGGCGCACCCCTGGGGTGCGCATATACCTATTTTTCTAAAAAAAAAATTGTATACTTACTTTTCTAAATAAAAAAAGTAACATAGTTACTTTTAAAAAAAATTCCACTAGTTCCAAAACCTATTGGAGTCAACTTGAGTTACTCTTTTTTTTTTTTTGGTACTCAATGATTAATTATCACTAAATTACGTTTAGGTTAGTGTTCTACTCAATGGCTAATTATTACTAAATTACATTTAGGGTAGTGACGACAAATTGTTAATGTTGACGGCTAAAAACCAAAGTTGTTTACGTATAATTTACAACAACTACATTGGACACTACATAGATATTTTTACAGTAAAGATTTCGTCATTATTTGTATTATTGTCGATGATGTCTTAACACTAGAATTTTTTCAAGTTGAACTATTATACGACGGAAAAATTCACATAAAACATGAGTTTTAGCTGCAACAAATTCTTTGGTAATAAATCAGTTGTATAACTACAACATTAAATGTCGATACAAAATATTGTATATAGTGATAATATTTATGGACAACAAATTTGATCCGCGACTGTAGACCAACATTCTGGTAGTGTTCTAAATTCGAACTCTACCTTTGCCTGTAAGAGAAGATTAATCAAGATGAAATGTAAATCGGTCAATCATCGCATGGTTAGTTTGCAAATCACTGCTTGTAAGACAAGCTCATTCGAGTGAACTCGAGGTAAAAGCCACTGAACTTAGGAGTTACTCTTGAGCGCCATAAGATTTGTCAAAAAGAAATGTAAGTCTGTCAATTGTTGCATGGTAAGTTTGTGAATCATTGCTTGTAAGTCAATGTTAAATGGTAGTTTGATGGTGGATGTAAGAGCAACAAGGTGCAACACATCTCAACAAAAACTCAGCAGGTCAATGCACAACAGATTTCGGCAGAAACTTAAATGGACAAGAAGTCAAATTCAGCAACAAAGTTAGTTGCAAACCGAAGCATCTTCTACGGGAAACATGTGCAACACAAACTCAATTTGAAAGTGAAGATATATTCAACACAAACTCAACTGGAATTGGAGGTTTGATTAGCTGAAAACCGAAGTGTATTCAACAACAAATTAATGCTCATTCACAGTGTAACTAACCATGGTGGTTGTTAGAGTGCGTAGCTGCAAGTGCATTCACAGTACAATTCAAGTACTCAGACATGCAAGAGTAGTGTAGCCACAGCATCTTCAAGTGCTCAGTTATAGTGCTAACAAATGCTCATTTATAGCGCCAAACCAAGTATGACCACAGCGTTGAACCAAGTTATTAAGGAATAGTAGGATTAATTGACAAACACTTTATATTATGTTTTATGAATGAACCTGGTGTAGTTCGATATGAAGATGATGAGCGGTACAAACACGACACCAAAAATTCTTCAAACATAAATACATTTCATTAACATAATCAAGTTGTGTATTTCATACTTTAGATTGACCAGAACCATATACATTCTTTGCTTTCCCTCACTTATTTCCATTCCAATCCATTCATTCTTGGTTATAGAGTGATTCACTTAACCCGTTAAGGCAGGGAAGCAACTCTCCGATCGACTCAATGCAGGACCTTGAATCTGCAACTTCCGAACTGGGCTGCTCGGTGTGGACCTCGACTCCAAACTCCTCATCATAATCTGCCTTATGGCCGTGATCAAGCGAAGCGTTGGATCTGTAGGCGGATCTGCAGTCTTGAACTTGTTGCAGAAGTTCATGTGAATCTTCATGGCTTCTTCGGTGCTGATGAGCCTTTTACTTCTGACAATCTCGTCCTTGATTGCTTCCGCGCACAACCCACATATCCATTTCCCAAAATATCGCTCCCGAACACGCTCAATATATGCGGGTGTGCACTCCTCCGTAAGGCTGCAGCAATTGCAAATGATGAACTCCACCTCCGATTGAGAAGAAGGCGGTTGGCTCTCTGGAACTTCCCCAGATATAACCATTGGATCACTGATCACAGTCGCAGACATGGCTGAGACAAGCAATCCCTATAATTAACTTCATTAATTGCATTCGATTAATTGGATTGCTTAGCTTATTTATTATATGGTTGAAAAATGAATAGTATTTGCAATCCACAAGTTGTGTATCAACAAACAGGAAAAGAAACCATTAAGATTTGCATTAAGTGACGTTTTTATATTGCAATTAGCAGGGCAAGATCCAGCCAGCATATCACATGGTAAAGCAATCACCTTTTTGTTCCAAAGTTTGTCTTTTTTTTAGAAGAAAAAAGAAATCAACAATATTGCCAATCTGGAACTTTTTGTTGTCTTGCTGCAAACTGGTTAGAGACAGACACCCATCCGAAAAGAACCACCTTTTGTTTCATAATAATTAACAGTGTTTGCTTTTTTTTCTTCCATTGGGTAAAACATGTAAGAGGACAGTTGATGAATTTCTATAACAACTCCCCCAACATCTGGATGTCATAACTCTTATTTTACTTTCTGACAACAGATTCAAGGATATATATATGTATGATTGAGTACTTACACAGCAGAGTATTCTTGAGTTGTCTCCTTTACGTTTTCCTTTGCCGCTGCTGCTGCTTTTGTATTGTCTATCGTTCTTTCTCCCACTGTTCAGCTTTATCTTCCTCAAAAAAGAAAAACTTACCCATCAAAACCATTTGAAAAAACCCTCAAAACTCTCAATTCTCCCCAAAACACAAACCACCACAACGCACAATCTTATGCTTCCTTCTATTTGGGCGTTCTTCACAAAAGTGTATGCCGGAGAATATATGAATATTGATGAGAGACAATCTAGTCCGGAGAGAGAGAGAGAGATGCGTCTGTGATAAAGAGGAGAGAGACACATAAGAATAATATATATAGGAGGATCAATGATTGGGAGGAGTAGTGATTGATCTATATGGGTTTGGACGGGAGAGGAGAGGAGAGTGGTTACATCCGTTCGATCGTGGCCGTAGACTTTTCAGATTGCCAGCTATGACTTGCAATTCGATATATATTCGCCTTAACAAATATGTGCTGTTTGCACTAGATATATATATATATTTACCAAAAAAACTATTTATATCTATATATATCTCTGCTTTCATACCGGTAAGAGTAGGTTTGTTCATATAAATCGGTTCGACCGAACTGGTCTGGTCTGATCTGGTTTGAATCGATTAAGCCAAACTAGTTTTAAAATCAGACAAGTTTTTTAGACTTCAAGTAGATCAGATCAAAATAGTAGTTTCAATTCAATTTTTATACTGTTTTATACTTAAATTTAAGTCAAACCATTTTAAACCTATATAATTTTAGAATCGATTTGAAGAAAAATAAACCAAACCAGTCTGAAATTAAACCAAACCTAGAGATGTCTTCAATAAACCAAACCTAGAAATGTATTGGACTCTCGTATGTTGATGTTGGACAGGATTTCAGTTGGTTGTGGAACATATTTTCAGTTGGTTCAGTGTGTTTTTCTGTCGGTTCAGTGTGTTTGAGAGGATTTTCATTCGGTTCAGTTTCGGTTTGAAACAAATTATTTTCTAACCACAATTGTTATTTAAAAAAATCAAACCAGTTCTGAATCGGTTTGAACCATATCAATTTTTTCCCTAAATCAAATCAGTTATTTTAGTAACAAAAAAATACTGGTTTTATTAATACCAGATCAGTTCAGGGACCGGTTTGGGGTCGAACCGGTTCATGAACATCCTGGGTAAGAGTCATAAGCATTGTTATCAGAACCAGACCGACTCTCGAACCGGCGATGGGATCGGTTTCCGGTTCGGTTCAATGTGCAGTTCACTATTCATAAGTAAAAAAAATACAAAATTACAAACTATATAGTCTCAAACGCATACATAATTATCTTAAATACACAAAAATCATCCAAAAAAAAAAAATCAATCTTTTTAAACTGAAAAATAACTGATTGACCTGTTAGAAAAATTCATAAAAACAAACAAACTGAAAGCCGATCGGTTTTCGCCAAATCGGCTGGTTCACACCGGTTCAAACCCTGTTAATATGAAATTCGATTTTTTAGCTGAATCAAATCGAACAGGGTCCGATTTCCGATCGAACCACCAGTCTGGTCCGATTCTGAAAATACTTGTAGTAAGACTTAAGACACGCGGCAATGGACGGTTACCACGTGTCCATCCAAACGTGTAATTCTGAATTTACAATGAATAATTCTTAATTTTCTCAATTACTTGTGATTTAAAATAAATCTTTATAGAATTGTGACTGAGTGTTCGTATATATCTTTTCAAAATATGTTTTTTTTATTATATATCAACGTTCATGGAATCCTATCCCAGCATCAGTTAAGTGTAAATAATTAAAAATAAGTGTTATAATAACCGGACCGACCCTCGAACCAACGAGGGGCGGTTCCCGGTTTGGACGGTCTAACCCGGTCGAACCTAATTCAATGTGCGGTTCACTGTTCATTATAAAAAAAAATCTGAAAATACAAACTACATAGTCTCAAACACATACATAATTACTTCAAACTACATAGTCTCAAACATACACAAACTACATAGTCTCAAACATACACATTACTCTCAAACACAATATAACACAACATAATTACCTCAAACTTTGAACATACATAATAGGGGTGAGCAAAAAGACTGGTTGGACCGAAACCGGCCTGAGACCGGTCCGACTAAGATGGAAACCGATTAGGACCGAGACCGAGCGGGCGGGTTTTTTCCTCTAATGTCGGGCTCGGGTTCAGAATTTTTCCCGAAATTCCCGATTCGGACCGGACCGGCCCGAGTTGCCTAAAAACCTAATACATAACACAATAGTCTCAAAATCAAACACAATAAGTTTGAAAACTTGAAATGGACGAAATGAATTGGAATTAAAACCTAGACTTGAAGACCGACTGGTTGAAGTTGCTCGGTCGAACCGAAGAAAGCCACCCAAAAAAACTAGAACCGAAAACCGATTAAAAAATATTGGCTAGTTTTTTAAAAATCGGCTGGTTTTTAAAAGTCGTATGGTCCAACACGGTTCAAACACTGTTGATAAGTAATTCGATATTTTAGTTGAACCAAATCGGACAGCGATCCGATTTCCGGTCGGACCGCCGGTCGGTCCAGTTCTGATAACACGGATATAAAACACTCGCTTTTTTTTACCATCAAAACCACTCGAAATTGTTTTGCAAAAAAAGCTGGATCCTCGATTTTTCAGGTATCGTTTTAGTTATCAAAATTTTCATTTAAATAATTTCAAAAGTGAAATGGGCCATACATTTTAGAACTATTCACTAATGTAATAAATAGATATAAATCATGACATCGATTTAATGATATTTAGATTAATATCTTTATATTAAAAAGGTTACTTAATTATTGTAGAGGCAGGAGGAATAATCTAGAATAGAAGGATTCGGAAACAAGTGGAAAGTTTGCATTTTTATCTCACTTAAAATATAACTTATCCATAACTAGTTAGCATATTGTTCATATATGATATCTTGATTTGCCTTTTAATTTGTTGGAAGTTAATTTTAGTTGCCGTAAATCAACTCTGACCGCTCCAGTTGATATGAGCACTTATAAGAAGGGACAAGTAAAGGTGGATGTCTAAGTTCCCAACTACGCCGATTCTCAAAATGTAATTCAAGTGAATCATAATATAGAAAATCTCATCTTCAATTAAGTATTGAATGTTATAAAAATAATACAAAATTTCTAATATGAGATCCTTTTAGAAGACACGCAATAGAGACAACTAAAGAACGCTGAACAAGTTATATGCCTTCTTCTCATGTCTTCTATATATTATGGAATAATCAGATTTGTCTAATTCCTTATTACAACTGTGTAAGGATTAAAGTGTATTATCCCAGCCACCCATCCACTTCTCAACCCGCAACCCCAAGTTTCACCGATTCGGCTCCAGTTTGACCGCTCTGCCACCTTTCGCAGTTGCTCCAGCCTTTTCTGAAGTGCCGCCTAGCGAACGTCGAAACTCCCTCGCACTGTCGTCGTGCCACCACCTACATGAAGCTCACCTCTAGCCCTCCAACATCCCTTACCTCCCTGGCACTCCGTCGTGGAGGACCGCCATCGTAAAGAAATTCGGTAGTCTTGAGTTGCAGTTACCCATTTTTTTCACAGCTTTTACTATTATGCATTTTATTGATAATTTATATTTATATATATACTGAAATTTAAATATATTATTCATAATTATCTACATTTAATAAATATGAATATTATTAAAAAAATACAATTAAATGTATTAAATTAGTATAATAATTATAAATTGGTATTACATTTCATAATTAAATCCTACTAAATTCTAAATATTATTGATATGATTATTATTAAAATTTTCATTATTTTAGATATAGATATATATTGTAGTTGGAAATTACAACTTTATTTTTTATTAATTGTAGATGTATTATACTACCACGCGTAATTTTAGGAAGCAACCCGTTTGGAGAAAATGCCTTAAACGTCGGTCTGGTTGACCCATCCGTACTTTGGAGACAAGATAAATATCGTTCCTCAGATACACGTGGCAACCAACCGATCTCATTTATATGTTTAAAAGTAGAGGATAATATCCTATCGAAAGAGGTAAATGTCATTGTGCAAGTTGTTGATTTATGAGATGTGGTTCATACATCACATCCCAAACTCGATCCAAAATTGCACATCGCATTGTGCGAGAGTTGGCGGTCAGAGACTCATACGCTCCATCTCCGACTTGGGGAGATGACAATCACTCTAGAGGATATTATCGTGTTACTTGGACTTTGAGTACACGGAGATGCATTTATTGATAACTATGCTATTGAGAGAAGACATGGTTGGTCATATGGAATTGTTGAGCCTACGTTTACCAAATGTCTGTCAAGATTTTGTGCAAATCACAGAGTTAAGACAAAATCTTTTCCTACCTCATCTTACAACAGAACAACAAGTATGGACATTCATTTTGATCTTACTTGGTGGTGTTTTGTTTACAACCACTAAGAAAGATAAGGTGTCGTTCATCTACTTGCCACTGCTTCGAGATTTACAATGAGCATCACAATATAGTTGGGGTTCAGCTGTGTTGACAGCTACGTACCGTGGCTTGTGTGAGGCATCTAAGGTTAATGTTGTCACTTTCTCCGGATGTGCCATCCTAGTACATGTATGACATTTAAGTCATTTATGATGGATCCTGGCCTAGAAGTACAAAACGGCATGGGCCTTGTAGGCTCCCATAAGGGAAAGCCCAAGCCCAGTTACCTGGCCTGCCAGCCAAGGCCTGTCCAGAAGACACGCCATTGAAGGGCGCGCCGTCAGGGGCGCGCCACGCGAAGACTCGCCCATCCCTCTGACAGGTTCAAGGTCCGAGGAGGGATAGGGGGCTCTCCACTCCTGATGTGGAGCTCCGGCACGGGAAACAAGCCCACTGAGCAGCAGACACTAGGCAATACTCTGCCCAATGGGGCTCCACTCAGCCACGCCCAACGCCACATCGGATAACCGAGGTCATATCCAAACTCTACTCAGGTTAAGGGTGAAGGATATAAATACCTTCACCCCTCTCTACTTCAAAGACTAATTACTGATTATCATTATCACACTTACATTCATAAACGAACCTCCTCGCTCACTTAAGCTTCGGAGGGGAAACAAAGGGCATCGCCCGGGCTTTCCTTGTTGCAGGACGTCGGAGCGCCGCTAGGAGCATTTCAGGAGATCAGAACCCAACAATTTATAAATATTTATGTGTGTTATAAGACAGTTTATAATATTGTTGTGATGGTTGTGGTAGCACCTCCACGTTGGTCAGACGGTGATTTAGGGTGAAGTGTCTGTTGGAGAATTACATCCCTTAGGCTACATGTTAGTTTATAAAAAGAATTTGCTTGAATATAACCTATCTTATGAATACATCAATGTAATGGACATTGTTAATGATTTAATTAATAGGTGGTGATTCTTAAAAAGATCGTACAACCACCAAATTAGAACGACAAATTTAGTGTATTATAGGGATGATTTGGATTCATAAGCAAATGATCAGGTATAATATATTAAAATTGTATAAATGATTTGATTGCTCAATCATTTACTGATATGAATTGAAAATTATAAATATCAGGTCACATGGATGCCATATAGTTCTTTTAGGTTAGCTACCGCTCCCCATGTATGTCATGATCAACCTGAGTTGTTTCGAGCGAAGGTGCCACTTAATCATTTTAATGTCGTCGAGTGGCACCTAGATAGAGTGATGCATCAATTTGAAATGCAACATTACTTCCAAAGACGACGTATGTCGATGTTCGAGAACATGTGAGACTGCAAAAGTTAACGCGTAAAGGTCCGCAGTTGGAGTGTCGTTGGACAAGAATGCACCAGTATTTGATTGGTTTGTGGATAAACCGTGCAGATTATGTTCAACAAGAATGTCAACCTTATACGAACATAACTCTCTATATGGCATGGCATCGCAGCATAACGCGTCGCTTTATCACGGTTTCAAACCTGAAACTGGAACGTCTTCGTCAAGACATCAACCATTGACTCCCTATGTGCCTCATGGGGACCAAGTGTACACAATTACTTAATGTATTTTTAATTACAATTCATTGCGAGTCTTTTTTGTTTTCCAAATATAATGTAGATGAGCATTATGGCGAAGGGAATGTACCTGACAAGGAAAACTGCCAAAGGTACCCTCAAATTCACAAAGAAGAATTTTATGTTGCTCGACGAGACTTATCTCGAAACATGTCGTTTGTCTTATGATGTCGTTGGACAACTACCAGTGTACAAAGAACATATTCGGTGAGCTGATGAAGACATTCTCCGCGAAGAGCAGGTAATTAGTTCGCCACTAGCCTTCTCGATAGGCGTTCGATCAGCAGGGGGCAGGCGCCGGTCAGCAAATGGAGACCCAAGTTAGGGTCCAACAAAGTATTTCCCCGCACGAGGGGAACATCTTGAAGGCGCTCCCAGGGAGCCCATGGCGCACCACTCGGATCCTCCTGAGGAGCCCACTCAGGAATCCCTTCGACCTTCAAGTCCCTATGAAGATCGAAGGTCGGTCCCATGTATGACCTAAAGCGCCCCTCTGAACCGCTGGGAAGGGGTAGGGGCGCCTCCAAGTCCATAGAGGGAGAAGGGGGCAGCTCCCTATCCGCCCCCAAGTCAGAGTCCCTTGCTGAAGAGGATTCCCTCGCCGGGGTCTTCTTCTTCTAGGAAGAAGGAGCGCCGGGACTTTTTCCCAGATATGGCGCTCCATCACTCCTAACAGCTTTCTCTGTGGAAGTACCATCAGAGAAGACATTGTAAGTCCAGGCGATGCCAGAATCTGTCACGATAGGCGCGCCCCACTTCTTAGTGTGGAGAATACTTAACCTCCTAGAAAAGACTGAATCGTTGCAATAGCGAGAGTAAGGGACCGCACCTTTGAAAAGAGCCACCGCCTCTTGAGTATCGGGGCTCAGCGTATGAAGATCCGCGGATAGCGGATCTATTTCATCCTCAGGGCGCACCTTCTTCTTACCAGACTGTCTTTTCCTCTTCTTGTAACTCTCGACATCGCCGGCAGACGGAGAAGCGGGCAGTTCCTGTTCATCATCCGATATGGTGAAGGCAAGAGAAAAGCGCGAAACAATTTTATCTGCAAAAGAAAAGGAAACAAATTATTACCCGTGTCCTATATAAGCGATACTGAACTGGAGAAATGCCAGCGTTGAAAAGGTCCTCCTCCTTGGTCTCCTTGGATATCCACGTGGCGCGCCCCTCGAGGTAATCGGCGTATACCATGTGGAGCGACTCCTTATCCCACGGGGATAATTCGTCATCCTGGGGAAAGGGGTCGCGGAGCGCCTTGGGGGTGATACACCAAGGAACCCCGCCTTTGAAGAAAAAATAGGAGTTCTTCCAGTTTGAGTTTCGCGTCCTATAGCCGGTGACTAAGGGGGCAGAAGATTTCCAATTCTGGTACTTATTGTCAGGGAAGCGACTGACAAAACAAAAAACGCTGAAGCGATTGGAATCTATCCTATAGAAATGGCGAAACAACACCAAAGAATATGTGTACCCCTGCCTATCGCACAAACACCTAAAGCCTACCAAGGTGCGGAGGGAACAAGGATAAAATTGGGTAGGGGAGACGCCATAATAGCGACGGGCCTCGGCCAAGTCAGGACAAAGGGGAAATCTTAACTCGACATCTATTTGGAAGGGATAAATGGTTTCCTGGCCCTGGTTTTGAAATAAGCGTGGCGTTATTAGGGTCAAGGGCGTCGGGAATAGGAAAACGGGCCATGGCATCGCTCATACATGACGCATCTACTGCCCTATTGTAAACTGATCTAGAAATAACGTTAGGCCTAGGATCGCTAAAACCGGGAGGAAAAAAGACGTTAGCCTCACCTCCTGTCGATCCGCTCGCCATTGACGAAAGAAGGCGCTCGCGACGGGGGTAGAGGCTAGGCTCGAAGGGAGAACATCGAGCTATTTTGAAAGAGCGAACGGAAAGGCAATCGGAACCCTAGGGCGGCTGGAAGAAAGTGGTCGGGGAAATCTAGAGAGAAGGCAGAGCTTTCTAGAGAGAGAAAGTTACTCGGACGGAGTAAAGTAAAAAAATGAGAAGGAGGAGCTCTATTTATAGAAATCCCCTAGAGAAGCCCAACGGTCACCTACTCCTAGGGAGCCCGATTGGACGAAACGTCCTCGGGAAGCCAAGGATTGCCAACGGTTGGATCGAAACCGTTCGGTCCCCAAGAAAACGGTTCGACCGCAACGGATATTGTCTTAAATACATATTCAAAGGTGTTAGGGATTATGATATAATTACATTGTTTGAAGTAGATGATTGCCGTGAGCTATAGGTGTGTTTCTTAGATCTTCTATTGTGTTTCTTGAGTTTTCTAGAATCTGATTGTTATTCTCTCATTAGGATCAGTCCTAGGCTATAAATAGAGGTCATAGTCCTTTGTAAAGAACTTAACTTGTTATTGAAGTAATTGCTCTGTTCTTGATCTTTCGATTCTGTTATTTCTGTTATAACAGAATTAGTTGCTTCCTTGCTAAGCAATCTTCATCTTCATCTCTTTTGATTCGATTTCTATCTCAAATCGTCTAAAATGGTATCAGAGCTATACGAATCTGAGGATTACATCCAGTAATCTCGTCGTTCACTTCATCATTCATCCATTTCTGTTGCTGCGATTAAAGTTCGTCGGAAGCTGCTGTTCGAAGATCATCAATGGAGGATGCTCTTCCACTTGCATTTTCGAACAAGAAGATCTGTATATTGACTGGAGATGACAACTTTCAGTCATGGAAACAGCAGGTACTTCTTGCTGTTAGAGGATTTGATCTCGAATCTCATTTGTACGGTGTTCAAACTGTGCCAACTCACATCACTAATGAAATTGGCGAAAATCTGCCCAATCCTGCCTATGCGAAATATAAACAGAGAGATAGTTCTTTAGCCTCTTGGTTGTTAGTGTCGATCTGTCCTCAGGTTAACAGATATCTGTTAGGATGCATGACTGTTAATGCTGTATGGTCGAAACTTCATCAGATGTTTTCCTCTTCGTCTACAACGAGAGTGATGAGTCTATATGGAAAACTTAAATCCAGGAAGCTAGTAACTCAGTCTGTTAGAGATTATCTTGCTGATATTCAATCTACTTGTGATAGCCTTGCTAGTTGTGGCCATCCAATAGATGAAATGCAGCAGATCTCCATAGTTCTGGATGGAGTGAAAGGCCAGTTTGACAATGTTGTTTCAGTGATTCACGCAAGCAGGAATCCATACGACTTAGCCTCGGTAAGTTCTGTACTTCTGGATGCTGAAACAAGAGCTCGTGATCAGCTCTTTGATCCAATGCTGATGCCTCAAGCAATGATTCACACTACGGATGAGTTTACAAAGAAGACTGCTACACAGAATTCTGATTCTGTGTACAAATCTGATGCAAACACTTCAAATCCTTCTAATCAGCAGAGTCAGCACAATCAATCAGGTCCTCCTATGTTTGACAGAGGAAGAGGAGCTGGTGGAAGAGGTCGAGGTGGAAGTAACAGGCCGCAGTGTCAGCTCTGCGGGAAGATTGGACATCTTGTCAATCGGTGCTATAAGAGATTTGATGTGAACTTCCATGGAGTTACCTCGTCAAGTACTTAGATGTCTGCCAACCTGTGTCAAACCTCTTGGAATGACTGGAATGATTCTGCTGATCAGAACTTTGTGAACTCGTCTTCGGTCTCTACTCCAACAAACACTTCATCTCTAGCTTTCAATCCTGCGTCTGCGACTTCTCATCCTGCATATATACAGAATGTTGCTCCATATGGACACTATCCATTTATGTTGCCATATCCTGTCACTCCTGGTTATAATGCAGGTCTGTCCTACTCAGGAGCACCTTCAGCACCATCACAAGAGTCGATGTTCACTCCCCAAATCAACTTTGCCTCACTTCCTGTTCCTCAAATTGCTGGCAACAATCAGATATGGTATCCTGATTCTGGTGCAACAAACCACATTACAAATGGTCAGCCAGCTAAAGGAACAGAACCATATAAGGGAGCAGGTAAAGTTCAAGTCGGAAATGGTTCTCAATTAACCATTTCAAACATCGGTACATCTGTGATTAACACTCCTTCAAAATCTCTGTTTCTCAATAATATTCTTTATACACCTGAGATTACCAAGAACTTAGTGTCTGTCTCACAGTTTTCCAGGGATAATGGAGTATACTTTGAGTTTCATCCAACTCATTGTATGGTTCGTGACTTGGTGTCGAAAGAAGTGCTGTTGGAAGGAGAAGAAGCAGGAGGTCTTTACAAGTTAGATTTTCATAAATTTTCTAGATGTAATAAAGCTGCTAGACTTGGTAATAAGGATGATCAGTTTGCTTATAATAATGATCAGTTTGCCTATATTGTTGAATCGTCTAGTATATGGCATAAAAGACTCGGACATGCTTCTTCAAATGTCTTGGCATCTGTTTTTAAAAATTCTGGAATGAAATGTTCTTCATCATATGGTTTATGTTCCGCTTGTTCTGTTGGTAAGAGTATCAAGTTACCGTTTTCGAATTCAACTACCAAATACACACAACCTCTTCAACTTGTTGAGGTTGATCTATGGGGACCAGCTCCTGTTACATCTAATGGTAAGAGGTATTATATGAGCATTGTCGATGTGTATTCTCGATATACTTGGATTTATTTTCTAAACCAGAAAAGTGAAGCTGCAAATCTGTTTATTCAATTTCACACTCTTGCAGAAAAACAGCTGAATTGTACTCTGAAATCAGTTCAAACTGATGGTGGAGGAGAGTTTAAGTCGTTAGCTTTATACTTCTCTAATCATGGTATTGATCACAGGATTACATGCCCCTACACATCTGAGCAAAACGGGATTGTAGAGAGGAAACATCGACATATTGTGGAAATGGGGTTAACTCTCATGTATCAAGCTAGTCTTCCAAGGCAGTACTGGAGCGATTCGTTCTACACTGCTGTATTTCTAATCAACAGATTACCTACTCAGGTACTTGAGCATGTTTCCCCTCATGAGGTATTGTTTGGGAAGGCTCCTGACTATTCCATACTTCGGGTTTTTGGATGCCTATGTTTTCCGTTCACTAGGCCTTTCAATAAACATAAACTTGATTACCGTTCAACTCCATGTGTGTTTCTTGGGTATTGTTCTCAACAACATGGATACAAATGTCTAGACAGTAATGGGAGAATATATGTGTCAAGACATGTTCGATTTCATGAGACTGAGTTTCCATTTGAAGAAAAGAATGGTAAGTTCATGATGTCTGCAGCTCCGAAAAACACACATACCAGTGAGCCGTTCTTTTTACCATTTGGTTTTGTGAACTCTCCTTCTGATCAATGCAATGTCTCCCCTTCACATCCCATGTCTGGACCTAACACATCTATTTCATCTCATTCAGGTGGGAATTCAGACAATTCTCCTACTCATGATTCATTTCGCAGTAATGGTGTTCAGTCAGCTGATACAACAAATGATGAAATTGTTCAATCCATACCTGAGGCGCTGTCTAGACAGATTGATAACAATGAAGTGATCAGGTATGTTCCATCTGAAAATAATGATTTAGTTGAGGCTGCAAGGTTTGTTTCAGGTGATGGCATTGGCTCAGTTCCGCCTGTTACAACTAGTCAGAATTCTGTTGATCAAGGTTCTTCTGGTTTGCGTAATATACATCCTATGCTAACTAGATCTAAGTGTGCATCTCAGTCTGCAGCTCAGCTCTCTGCCTTGAATACAGAGAGGATAGATTCCTTGACAATATCGCAGAGTCATCAATCTGCTCAGACATCCGAAGACACTGAACCAACTTCTGTGCATACTGCTCTTCAAACAACTCATTGGACTAAAGCCATTCATGATGAGCTACAAGCATTGGCTGCCAATAAGACTTGGTCTATTGTTTCTCTTCCTGAAGGTCGCATTCCAGTAGGGTGTAAGTGGATTTTTAAAACCAAAAGAAACTCAGATGGATCTGTTGCACATTATAAGGCTCGGTTAGTTGCAAAAGGTTTTTCTCAAAAACCTGGTTTTGATTTCTCTGAAACGTTTAGTCCTGTTATAAATTCTCCCACTGTTCGTATCATTCTTGCTTTAGCTCTGACTAATAAGTGGAAACTTAGACAGATTGATGTAAATAACGCATTTCTTCACGGTGATCTCACTGAAGAAGTTTTCATGCTCCAACCACCGGGTTTTGAGCAATGCGATGCAGCTGGAAATGTCTTGGTCTGTAAGCTTCACAAAGCGTTGTATGGATTAAAACAAGCACCAAGAGCCTGGTTTGAGAAACTTAAACACTTTCTTCTATCTCATCTTATGTTTACTATTTCGAAATCTGACAACTGTTTGTTTATAAAGCAATCAAATTCTGGTTCTGTGTTTCTTTTAGTCTATGTAGACGATATAGTTGTTACTGGGACTAGCTCAGAGGATGTTGAGTTTGTCATTAGGCAAATTAATTCTGAATTTAGATTGAAAGATCTTGGTACATTGAACTATTTCTTAGGAATGAATGTCCAAGAGAAAGATGACTGTCTTCTGCTCAATCAGCACAAATATATTACTGAATTACTTCATAAAACAGGTCTGACTGATGCTTGTTCTATGCCTACTCCAATGACAGGGAATTTTTTGTCTAAGATGATAACTGAGAAGGATAGTACTCCATGTCCTAATCCTGATCTATATAGGAGTACTATTGGTGCACTTCAGCACATATGTGCAACTCGACCTGATATAGCCTTTGCCGTCAACAAATTAAGCCAATTTGTTCAGTCTCCTACCTTGTGTCATTGGCATGCTCTTGTTCATGTTTTAAAATATCTCAAAGGAACTCTGTCTCATGGTATTTTGTTTCAAGCTCCTTCTGTATCTTCTAATGAAGTTTCCTTGGTATCGTATGCAGATGCTGATTGGGGAAGTGATCCTACAGATAGAAAGTCGATTTCAGGACACTTTCTTTTGCTAAATGGAAATCCAATTGTATGGAGTTCGAAGAAACAACCTGTCATCTCTCGTTCTTCTGCTGAAGCTGAGTACAGAGCTATAGCTAATGCTATTTGTGAGGTAGTATGGGTTAAATCTCTTCTCCAAGAACTTGGTGTTTCTTTGTCCTCAATTCCTGTTGTGTGGTGTGATAATACAAGTGCAGTAGGATTAACTGAAAACCCAATTCATCACTCTAAAATGAAACATGTTGAGATTGATTTAAGTTTTGTTCGTGAAAAAGTAAGCAGTGGTCATGTTCTTGTTAACTTTGTGCCCTCTGATGATCAATTTGCTGATATTCTGACAAAGCCCTTGACAGAGAAATTTTTTGTTCCTCTTCGTAAAAGACTTGGTGTTTACTCTTTTGAAGAGGTAGATGAGTTGTCTCGATGTTTGATAGATGGTGTGTAATCTGTTTGAGCTTGATGTATGTTGTTCTGTCTGAATCTGAATGGTCTGTTCAGTAGTGATCATAATATGTTGATTGGGTATTCTGTTTCAAATTCTCTGCGTATTTGGTCTATGCTATTCTTTCCTTCATTTCTGTGTTCTTGAACTATTTTCATTTTCTCAAACTTGTGTTATATATAATTGGTTCTGTTCTCCTCTTTTGTTTAAGTCATAAGACAATCTTCAAAGAATAATTTGTTTTGGTTGATATTCAGGTTTACTGCTTTTCTACGCTTTCTTCTTTCATTGCTGATTGTTCAATGTTGTGATTGTGTATTCATGAAAGCTTTCTTCTCTGGTTTTCATTAACTGATACATGATACTGAGTCATTCTCTGTTAAATGATCTGACATGAAAATATGAGAATGTGTGATGACATCTCTTGGGGTTTGATTTCAAAAATAATCAATGAGGAAGACAACGTCAAAGATACTTCTTCATTGATTTGAGAAAGTAAGGATGAAGGCTCAAACCTTCCAATCCCAATGAAAAGATGAAGGCTCAACCCTTCCTGTCATTATTTCAAAACACACACAAGAACAGAAAAGAAGTGTTCATGTGTTGTTCTCGAGAAAAAAAAATAAAAAAAGAGGAGTAGAAGAAATTGGATCATCACAAGAATGACTCTGTCATGTATATGTGTTTCATGAGACTTGAGAAGTTGCTGTCATAGGTGCATATCACATTGTTGAACACGTCAGAGGCAAGGTATGAAGAATAGTGGAGAAAGTTGTTAATTTTCTGTGTATCAAGCTCTACAGAATTGTTGTTTGAGTTTGGTTTATGACTTGGGAACTTCTGGGGATGTATTAGAATGAATGTATATGATGCTTGTTTGGAATATGCAAATATGATGAAGAACAGGAGAAGTGAAGTCAAGGTTAGCATATGGTTTCAAATTTGTTGAGAATGAAGAAATGGAAGTTACTTGAGATTCAGATTATGTTTCAAGCTGAACAGATATGAAGGTTGGATAAAGAACAACATCAGATCAAGAGCAAACAAGGGTTTTGAAAGAAGATCTTGGATAGGGAATGTTAGGGGTTATGATATAATTACATTGTTTGAAGTAGATGATTGTCGTGAGCTATAGGTGTGTTTCTTAGATCTTCTATTGTGTTTCTTGAGTTTTCTAGAATCTGATTGTTATTCTCTCATTAGGATCAGTCCTAGGCTATAAATAGAGGTCATAGTCCTTTGTAAAGAACTTAACTTGTTATTGAAGTAATTGCTCTGTTCTTGATCTTTCGATTCTGTTATTTCTGTTATAACAGAATTAGTTGCTTCCTTGCTAAGCAATCTTCATCTTCATCTCTTTTGATTCGATTTCTATCTCAAATCGTCTAAAAAAAGGAAGACGTTAAAGGGAACGCTCATGGAGCCGCGCGCCACCCAGGGCGCGCCATTGAAAATCGAAAGAAAATAAACTGACAAAGGGTTCAGGGAACGCTCACGGAGCCGCGCGCCACCCAGGGCGCGCCATTGAAAATCGAAAGAAAATAAACTGACGAAGGGTCCAAGGAACGCCATCGCCTCGTAAAAACGTTAGATCGCCTGATAAAACCTAACAGGAGCGACGCTCGTATTAGGCTTCGGGGGCAGATGATGGATCCTGGCCTAGAAGTACAAAAAGGCATGGGCCTTGTAGGCTCCCACAAGGGAAAGCCCAAGACCAGTTACCTGGCCTGACAGCCAAAGCCTGTCCAGAAGACACGCCATTGAAGGGCGCGCCGTCAGGGGCGCGCCACGCGAAGACTCACCCATCCCTCTGACAGGTTCAAGGTCCGAGGAGGGATGGGGGGGCTCTCCATTCCTGATGTGGAGCTCCGGCACGGGAAACAAGCCCACTGAGCAGCAGAAACTAGGCAACACTCTGCCCAATGGGGCTCCACTCAGCCACGCCCAACGCCACATCAGATAACCGGGGTCAGATCCAAACTCTACTCAGGTTAAGGGTGAAGGCTATAAATACCTTCACCCCTCTCTACTTCAAAGACTAATTACTGATTATCATTATCACACTTACATTCATAAATGAATCTCCTCGCTCACTTAAGCTTCGGAGGGGAAACAAAGGGCATCGCCCGGGCTTTCCTTGTTGCAGGACGTCGGAGCGCCGCTAGGAGCATTTCAGGAGATCAGAACCCAACAATTTATAAATATTTATGTGTGTTATAAGACAGTTTATAATATTGTTGTGATGGTTGTGGTAGCACCCCCACGTTGGTCAGACGGTGATTTAGGGTGAAGTGTCTGTTGGAGAATTACATCCCTTAGGCTACATGTTAGTTTATAAAAAGAATTTGCTTGAATATAACCTATCTTATGAATACATCAATGTAATGGACATTGTTAATGATTTAATTAATAGGTGGTGATTCTTAAAAAGATCGTACAACCACCAAATTAGAACGACAAATTTGGTGTATTATAGGGATGATTTGGATTCATAAGCAAATGATCAGGTATAATATATTAAAATTGTATAAATGATTTGATTGCTCAATCATTTACTGATATGAATTGAAAATTATAAATATCAGGTCACATGGATGCCATATAGTTCTTTTAGGTTAGCTACCGCTCCCCATGTATGTCATGATCAACCTGAGTTGTTTCGAGCGAAGGTGCCACTTAATCATTTTAATGTCGTCGAGTGGCACCTAGATAGAGTGATGCATCAATTTGAAATGCAACATTACTTCCAAAGATGACGTATGTCGATGTTCGAGAACATGTGAGAGTGCAAAAGTTAACGCGTAAAGGTCCGCAGTTGGAGTGTCGTTGGACAAGAATGCACCAGTATTTGATTGGTTTATGGATAAACCGTGCAGATTATGTTCAACAAGAATGTCAACCTTATACGGACATAACTCTCTTGATGACAAGGAAAACTGCCAAAGGTACCCTTAAATTCACAAAGAAGAATTTTAAGTTGCTCGACGAGACTTATCTCGAAACATGTCGTTTGTCTTATGATGTCGTTGGACAACTACCAGTGTACAAAGAACATATTCAGTGAGCTGATGAAGACATTCTCCGCGAAGAGCAGGTAATTAGTACTTTTGAAATAAGACAATCAGGGCATTGGAGAGGAAGTGTGGTCGCTCCAGGGCATGAACGTGGTGCTCCAGGACGGGGTTGCGGTGGTGAAAGCTCCAGTAGAGAAATGTGGGAACCGTCTGCTAAATATAGAGCTCTTTAGTTCTATGGTCAACAACAATCATCTACAGAAGAATCTGAAGAGGAGGAAGATTCTAAATAGTTGTTAAGAATGTTATTGGTATGGAACTTCTATATCGTTTATTTATTAGTAAGAAACTGTATTGTTCAGATTGTGAATATTATCGTTACTAAATAGTCATAACATATTTACTTTTGTATCATTTAATGCTATGAATGTTATTGGTATGGGAATGCATT
The DNA here is from genome assembly GCA_946814005.1 of Chamaenerion angustifolium. Taxonomy (NCBI): domain Eukaryota; kingdom Viridiplantae; phylum Streptophyta; class Magnoliopsida; order Myrtales; family Onagraceae; genus Chamaenerion; species Chamaenerion angustifolium. The sequence continues at coordinate 7,839,902 of OX328278.1, read as the reverse complement.
ATTATCGTACTCTTTCATATTCATCTTATAATTTATGTTGTTACTTTACCTTCTTTTTTTTTTGAAATAGTTGATAAATTACTGATTTTGAAATTCGACCTGTTTAACCTACCTAAAACAGGTCAATGTGAAGTTAGGTAAATGTTTTACTGTCTTAATTTGTTTTCCAAAAAACTACAGGTAGTAAGTACTTAAATATCATGATTAATACCACAGATGACCTCTAATTTCGAGCTACAAATTGATTATTTAATGCAATACAAATAACTACATAACTACTGTACTAATAGTTGCATAACACAATACACAACATTTACTGATATAAATAATAAATACTGCTGTGGAGTATGACATGTTTTCATGTTATGTCAACTTCCACCACACTTAGTGCAGTTATTTCTCTTCGGCAATCTTTCCCTACCGTCTATCTCATTATGAATACAGGTGGATTTTCTCCTACCATGTTTTATCCTCCACCTCTCTAGATCATGAGCGTACTTAGGCAGATCAAAACGTGGCGAACAATATCCATTTGGTATTGGTTGAAAGCATGGAGAATATGAGGCTAGACATGCCTGATTCGAATATAGAGGATCTACAAACGGAAACCACTCCATCCCAGCCTTAGTGATTGTTACCATTCCATGTGCACACGAATAATGGTATTTTGCCATATACCACACTCACATTTATTTTAACTATATAATTCCCTGGAGTGGACCAACTGAAACCTTGTACAAATCTACCAATGTCACGCACTTTGAACACACCGTGGTTTTGATTGAACTAGGCAACTTGCATCCTACCAAGTTGTTTCTCTCCCTAGTAATGGTAGATTCGACAACATCATACGATACTTTATTCTTCGCATTGACATCCATTGCCTCCTGCTGAAGCTGGAAAAAGTACATGTTTGACCTCCAATAGCTTAGTTTGACTAATTCAGTCAACGGTAATGCCTTCGCTTCTTTCAATACTCCGTTAAACACTTCTACCAAATTCGTAGTCATGTTGCTCTATCAAGCTTCTCCATCGTTGTTCAATGAGAACTGCATTCGCACATGTGTGTGTAGAATATAATTTCGATATTCTACACAATCTAGTACTCTTAAAAAGGTTTCCTCTCAATGACCAAGAACAATTTATGGGATCAACTTTACACTTGAAAACAATTGATTTGGGATTTGATGACTTAACAATGCAAACCTTAGAATTAGCTATGTGTCACCTCCTCACAGCGACAGAGAACTCGTCTTTACTACTAAACTTCATTTTTGTATTTAAGAAACCTTCATTCAACGGTTCCTCGACATCCACACACCTCTCATTTGTTGATTGAAAGTTGTCAATCCAGTTAATATCAATCCAACTTTGATCAGTGGGTTGCATGATTACCCGGTCATGGGAGCTACTTGAACCCTCAACATCTACATGTACATTGTCAAAATTCTCAACAGACTCCAATACATCTGCACTGTCTTCATCAATGTGACCTGTGAAATGCTCAATATATGGATATTCTTCATTTACTCCAACATCTTATAGTGCATCAACGTCGACCTCATCATCTGAGAGATCATTTGTGTGATCATGTAGAACAGTCACTGTCTCATGACTATTAGTAATGTTTTCAATTATGTTGAGTCTTCTAGTCGCGCTGAACATAATAAATCAACTAGCAACGCTTAAGTGTAAAGTGAAAGACAATGCACTTTGTGATAGAATCTCATACATATAATTTCTTTTAGTCAAGAAAGCGAGATATCCAAGGTAGTTGTAGTAATAATGGAGGTACCACCCACATAAACCTCACTACCATTCTGTGACAATATTCCGCCTTCAAATAAGCAAATAATATCAATCTTTGTCATGCTTGATCCTAAATAATTGATATTATAAAATTTGTTATCAGATGTTCTTGTCTATTAATTAAATAACTACTAAGATAAATATGAATAATACTAATTTTATAACAATTATAATTAAATATTAAATAAAAATATATAACATACCTTTAATTAGTGAATTTGATGAACGCAACTGGATTGAAGATGACAAAAGACTGCAAGAAAGAAAAGAAGAGGGAGGAAGATAGGTTGAAGAAGAGATGGTGAAGGAGGACACACAACTGACTAATTTAAAGAGACGGGCAAAAATACTGTTAGAGTAGACTAAATATTCGATTAGACAATGCCCCTGTAATCACTTTCAATGTTGATTGGCTGGGCCGGTGCTTCCCGAGTGGGTTGTGTTGGTGGGTCCTCCATTGGTATTTCATATATCTCTGTTGTTTTTTGGTGCATGTGCTTCATTTTTTACTTCTTTTTCTGTTGCGGTGGAGCTATACTTCTGATTGGACCTCGGGTAGCCTGCGGTGATTCTCCACTCGCTCTAGTCTTTCTCTTTTGATGTTCAGTTTCGTTGAAAATTATATTTATGTCAAAAAATTCTAAAACTACAAAAATCACCCAGTACCAGTAATGCATGTGATGGTTGTGTGGGCTGAGAAGTTTGCGTGCCTGGTTTCCCATGGGTAGTCTGAGATATTACTTCCTTCATCATTGGACAACCCCGCTTGTTATGTTATGTTTGTCCACATCTTGAGCAATACTGCCTCAATCTATGCTTTGTCTGAGACGTAGATGCCTTATTAACCTTTTCATGGGCAGACTTAGTCTGTCTTTTGTTAGGTCTCCCAGATCACTTTCTGAACACGGGAGGGTCAATTAGCAACGCATCTACCATGACCCAATCATCACTACCCGACAATGGGTGTATGACAAGAGCATATATCCTCCTCATTGTCTCAACATGATAACAACGGTCAACATATTGATCAAATTCAACTCGGGCATTCATCAGAAAAGCCTAGGCTTGGGCACAAGGTATGCCAGATAGGTCATTATTCTTTAAATAATTTAGCAAAATTGGCATCTTTTCGCAAAATATCCTGAACTGAACATTTGCACAAAGTTTTCTTCAGCATTTTGGTCCTAACAAAACATTTGCACATTTAATAGAACATCTCAACACTAAGTACGAATCTTCAAATTTTCGTTCCTAACCATGCCATAAACACATAAACGACAAGACTTTCGGGCCGGAAACTAAAGAAAACACTTACCCGAAGGTTTTTATGAAGCAAAAACACCGGAAAGCAAGATGATCGGGTCTCCTTTCTCACAGACGAAGATGAAGTTAGCAACAGAAGAGTGCTGGAACTTCGAAACGGTGGGATGGAAATTCGTTGACTTAAATAAGAGGGCTCGAACTTCAAGTGAACAGAATCAGAGGCTTTCATCTTCTTCACCGAAACAAAGAGAAAATTGCACCGGTTACAATCGAAGAGAATATAGGAAAACCGAATAATTAGTTCAAAAAGAAAAAGAAACATCTTAGGGATATTTAGGTATTTTCATAATTGTTTTTTAGAAAAAAAAATAAATGGTGAAGGTCACGTGAAAAAAACGAAACTACTTAACGGGACAATCAAACGTCAAGTGAATAGAAGGTTCAATTACTACCAATTTGCAACATACTGAAAAACAATCACCAAAAAACAAGTTGTACCAAAAACCATTTTCGTCAAACATGATGAACGTTTTTCAGACTTTTCTCTATATTTTATTAAGTTAATTTTTCATATATTAACTTACGGCAGAGCGTACAGTCAATCAGTAAGTCCAAATTTAATATTGTTTTGCATCATTTGAATCACAATTAAAATATCTATTTAGTATAATTTTTCAATTTTTTAATAGATACATAATTTAATTTCTAACTAAATATCGAGTCGTTGAAATTAAGGGTTAAAAAAAGAGATTTGGAATAGGCGTTACCCACGGTAGAGCCTTTTGAAAAAACAAAATAGCGCACTACCCACGATAGCGCGTATACCCAGATTTCTAAATATGTTTTTATATATTTATTTTTCTAATTGTTTTTCACATACCCACTTTTTCAAAAAGCTCGGGGAATGCATTGTAGATACGTTACCATAAATTGTTCCATATTTAGAGTCAGCTTTCTCCTAGTCACGTTGAGCTTGGAGGGAACACGTTTCCTTTTTTTCTTGGGTTAATTACTTAATTGGTTACCATTCAGCTTTCTCCATGGTTACACATGTTTCAAAATGTGATTAATTGGTTTTGCTGAGTGACTTAATGGTTACACGTTTTTTACAATGTGATTAAATGGTTCATCCGTTATTGAATCGTCAATTTTTCCGTCAATTTTGCATGCGCGTAATACGTGACCCCTATTTAACTAATTTATACATTTGAAAATACCATTTTGCCCTTAAACATGAGACTCTAATCTATTTCTCCCAATTTGCAGATGAACTCCCCAAACTTGGAATTTCCATAATCGCAGCACAAGTTTCTATTGGACAATCTGGTTAAGTTAGACAATCAAAAAAGCTCTATAATCTGGTTCAGTTAGACAATCAAAAAGTTGTCACAAATGCTAAAGAAAATACGTGATCCATTGCTTATTGTACTCAACACTTCTTTGGAAAAACCTTTTTACATAAATCACTAATAGGAATGTGCAGTTTGTTCATAGAAAAGATCAATAAGAAAATTCCAAGTTAAGTAGCATTTTTGGACATTTAAACTAGTTGGTTTAACATCTATCGATAATTTCTCCATTTTACGCGATTGCAGAAAAACCATAGTTTCGAAGAGTCAACAAGACACCCAAAAACCAATGTTTGCCAAAAAGAATCCAACCCTTCAAAATGGGAGACAACTAAATACCTTCTGGCCATCATGGCAAGATAAGCTGCAAACAGTACAAACTCCAGCATTTCCATCAGAAGTGCATGTCAAACATGAAAGATCGTTTGCCTCTTTAGGAAGCCCTTAGAGTAGGTGTACTCTGTTCCTTCATCACCTCCCAGAATCAAATTCGTTTCCTTTCAAATTGGATAGATAAGAGCATTGAATAAGACATTCATAACATTTCAAAAATCTTATAGAAGTCAGTAACCCATCCTTGACTATTGGGATCTCTTCAAAAGAGTCAGCAATGCAAGAATTAAATGGTGCATCAGCATTGCAACAATATTTGTTGTTGTTATAATGAAGTCAACCACCCAAACTATTTCATAAATTTAGTTTCCTAAAACGAAACAATGGGATCTTGTTTAAAATCATAGCATGAGAAGAAGAAAAAGCAATAATATACATTAAACCCCCTAATGGACTGTTCTGACATCAAAGTCCTTTTAATTAAAATGAACCAATTTCAAAGTTAACAATACAGGATTTGCAGTTCCAAACTTGCTTTGATTGTCTATTGCCTCATAGATTAATCAATGAGTAAACAGGTTGTAAAAGATTCAATTTAAATAAAAATACTGTAGAGCTTTGGGTTCAACACCTTATCAAAAGCAGGTAAGGGAAGAAAGGTGAAAATTTCTCCAAAGCTGACATATATGGATGTTGAAGACGATGTCGTATCTTCAGCAACACTCCTTGATGTTGAACTTGTTCTGTATGTTTTGTTGTAAATGGATGTTTTTGTGAACATTGTTCTGGATATTTTGTTGTAAATAAATGTTTCTGTGAACCTTGAAATGAAATGGGTTTGTTCATACTGTTATAGCACTTTAGACATTTAATCACATTTATATGAAGCATGCTTAACTATTTAATCACATACTACGCTTACAAGTTCACCTATTAATCCCATTTTAAGAAAACATACGTAGTCATTTAATCACATTACAAGGAAACATATATAGCCATTTAATCACATTATTTGCATACATATGTAACCATTTAATCAAATTTAAATTCAGAATGAACACTTTAATTAAGTTACTATTCAATGAAACTCAGAATCTGAACAACTGAAACTCAGGTTCTGAAGAACATCGGTACACAATACATCTTCATGCTTCCATTTCAATAAAATATTCAACAACAAATGGAAATACAACTACTTCATCAGTACATTGATCAATACAGCACACAACTTCCAAAGGCTTCGATTAATTAATCCTAATTGTGTTAATTAGGGTTCTTACCAAAATTTGGGTTAATAACAAAAGAAAGTCAAATTGGGACAGTATACTCAAAATACTAGAGTGAGACAATATACTAGAGTAGGAACGAACATACCCAAATTGATCTCGCCGATTGAGGGGGACGAACTCGGTGCTTTCCTTCTTCATGGGCATCTTCGAAGTAGGCGGGACTCCATCTGTCCATATGGGTTCAACTGCTATTCAATTATAATAAAGGAGTCAATAGTATTTTCGTAACTTCATATTGGTTTAGGGTCACGTGTTAGGCACTTGGTTGAGTTAACGGTCATTTCTGACGATGAACAGTAGAAAAAACAATTAGTCACATAGCAAAATCAATTAATCACATTTTGAAACATGTGTAACCATTGTGAACAATGGTCAAACATGTGCAACCAATTAAGTAATTAACCATTTTTTTCTTTGTTAACATTTCTGAATACTAGACACCCACATACCCATAGACAAAACCAAAAAATTTATTTAGTGGGACATATATTACAATAAAGATAAATAGTTTAACTAAAACAAATTATGTGGGGACAAATTTATAAGTTAAAAGTATTAAATTGAAAATTATTACATTTTTTAAGATCAAATTCACACAACATCAAAAGTTGAGGGGGCCATTGCCCCCTCTAATCCCTTAATTGCTCGGTCCGTGCACGTACCCAACCCAACACATGTTACCAAATATTTAAGGGGTGTTTGATTGGGGTATTAATTATGTATTGGTATTAAATAATATATGTATTAATTAATACAACGTTTGATTAGAAATAATAGTATGTATTAACTAATATATATGTATTGGTTAATACACAATTTTAGTGTTAACTAATACATTATCTAACTATGATATTATTTAATACATAGTATAAATTTACTTAACTGCCCTAAGACTATTAACCCTACGTAAGAATACTTTATCATGTTGGTTTTTAGTTTGTATCAAATTTTGTGAATTTTAATATAAAATATTTAAAATTATTATTTACTAAGATTATCTAATAATAATTAATAAAAAATAATATATTAAATGAAAAATAAAATGATGTAATACTATTTAGAAATTTTCATCATTAACTCTTCCATACATTTTTATTTTATGAAAAATGAATCACTAAGTCAAACACAACAATAGTTGTTGGTTACCATTCAAATTCAGGAACAATTTCTTAGTTCATTCCTCGATGATATATGACATATAGTCTATAATTTAAAAATATAATTAAAACATTAATGAATAATTTACTCAACAATATTTTAATACTTGCTCGTCTATGTGATATGTTTTTAAAAAAATATATTAAAAATAACATTAAACAATCATATATCATTTGCTCTATTTTTCCTGATGCCTTATGTGCATGTTTCATGAGGAATAAACTTAGAAGTGGTTATTTAACTGTTTCGTCTCTATAATTTTCTAAGTGTGGTTCAACATGTGTGTTTTAAAATCATGTTGTTCCCAAAATCGATTTGTAAGATCATGTTATTTTTATAAAATCATGTTGTTTGGAAAATCATGTTGTTCCACATGTTTGTAAAACCAACACAATACTCTATTTTTTCTTTTCAATCAGAAATCAATCACACATAGTCGCTTGAGAAAAGAAGGTTCCGAAGTTTTATGCATGAGAGTAACATTTTAACGGTAAAATTGTAAAGATCAAAAGAGAAGATTCTGAGTGGATTGAAGCAATTATAACTCAAAGAGGATACTATCTCATTTTTATTATGTGTGTTTGAGTTTTTTTTTCAATTTATTTTAATATGAATATATTTTATTTTAAAAAATAACTCAATTCATGTGCTGAACATATTTACATTGCAACATAAATTTAAGGGTTAATTACTTAATTGGTTACACATGTTTCACCATTGTGCGGAATGGTTACACATGTTTCAAAATGTGATTAATTGGTTTTGTCATGTGACTAATTGGTTACACATGTTTCTTAGAATGTGACTAAATGGTTAATCCGTTAAAAACCGTCAATTTTTCCGTCAAATTCGCATGTGCATAACACGTGACCCCTGTTTAAAAAATTTACGACATCATGAAAAGACGATTCTGCCCTTCTTCACGAGCCTCTCCTCTATTTCCCCCCATTTGACAGTTCTCAACTTCATTTCTGTTTCGGTTTTCTTCAGGCTTCCAGTTGCGAAGGCTCCACCTCTTATGATTGTGCTCCATCTCTGTGCGAGGGCTCAGGTATCCTTTGTCCATTACTTCTCTTCTTCATACGTTTGCGGCGTGCTTGTTTTGCTGTTTGCGGCATGCGAAGTGTTGATTTGCTGAAATCGGGTATGTGTGTGGTGTTCTGAAGGCTCCATTGTGAGTTGTTGTGCTTGGGAACATCTTCTGTCCATGTTTTGTTCTTGAAATGTTGATAACTTGAAATCGGTAATTGCTTATTTTCAAAACTTGAAATGCTGGTAACTTAACGCAGCATGTACGAATAAATGAGGCTGCAGAAAAACCTAATAATTTGAAATGTTTGATAGAGATGCACTGTCAGTAAGATTTAGTATATATATCATTCCCACTATGCTACTTGGCTAATCATCACTTCACTATACGGGTGCAGGGTTTTCGCTCCTTCGTATGGACTGCTATCTCCTATCAGCTAAAAGACAGACTTATGTTGTCACCTTCAGCATCGCAGTTTATTTTTTCAGCTAAAAGACAGACTTTCTGTAATTGACAGATTTCAAATTTCAGTTATTTTTGGATTTCAGTTATTAATAATGCAGGGATTTATTTGTACCTTTTTCAGTTATTTCTTAAGCAATTGACAGACTTGGTGGAATCAGGGGAAGTATCACTTGCTCGGATTGATGATGTTGTGGAAAGAATCACTTGATGGAGAAAAGCAAGAGAAACCTAGCCTACATTTATCTGCTCAACAAGTAGTAACCTGACTTCTGTGTAATCGGGATGTTTCTGTGGGGATGTTTTTGTGTAAAATTGTCTGTGGGAATGAAATGGGTTTGTTAATGCTGTCACGACATTTTGTCTATTTAATTTCTTTTATATGAAACATGAGTAACCATTTAATCACATAATAAGAAACATAGATAACCATTTAATCACATTATATGCATACATCCGTAACCATTTATTCACATAATAAGAAACATTGATAACCATTTAATCACATTATATGCATACATATGTAACAATTTAATCAAATTTTTGTTTTGCCTGAACACTTTAATTAAGAACAACATCATTGAAACTCATTCAATGAAACCCAGGTTGTGAAGAACAACATCAGTTTCAGTTCATCTTCTTGCTTCCATTTGAATAAAATATTCAACATCAAATTGAAAACACAACTACTTCATCAATACATTGATCAAGAGTAAAGACACACAAACATTAATGCAACACACAACTTCGATTTGCAGCAACTACAAACATTAATTCAGGCCACAATTTTGATTTGCAGCAACTGGTAGCACATCTTGCATTCGCAACTTCAAATTTCACTTCTCCCTACAGAACTTGAACTTGAAATGGTGATTCCTCCATAGGGGCACATGGGTAGATGCTCCCATTCCAAAAAACCGCACCTAGAACCAGACATCAACTAGTACATTCCATGAACCACTTAAAATTAACCATAATTATGTCAATTAGGGCTCTTAACTGGCTGATTGTGATAGAATAATCAAAATACAAGAGTGGGAATGAGTTTTGCGAACATACCCAGGCTCATCTCGACGATTGAGGAGGACGAAATCGAAGCTTTCATTCTTCATGGCCATCTTCGAAAAAGGCGGGAGTGCGTGACTCAATATGTCCAAGTGATTGCATTATAAGCAACAGAGACAAGGGTATTTTCGTAACTTCATATGAGGTTGACTGAATTAACGGTGATTTTTGACGGTAAACAGTAAAAAAACCAATTAGTCACATTTCAAAACCAATTAATCACATTTTGAAACATGTATAACCATTCTGAACAATGATCAAACATGTATAACCAATTAAGTAATTAACCCTAAATTTAATGGTGTTTATGGCTTTTCGTCACTTTACGTATAACTTTATACTAAATTGAACACTGTCTTAGATTATGTATATATATATATATAAGTATATCTTAATACATGTCTAATCCAAGCATAGTACTAATTAGTACATGTACTAACTAATATATGTATTAACTAATACATGTATCATGTAATAGATATATTAAATAATACATTCAATCAAACGTCCCTTAAGGTTTAGGGTTTAGATATGGGTTGACATACCCAAATATTTGCAAACATTCAAATTAAGAAGAATGCCTGAGATACCACTCTTTAATCTTTGCCTTAATTTGAGTCTTAACTCTAAAAATATATAAGTCCCTCATTCTAATACAATGTAAAAATTTGGTTTATATAGTAACAACTCACCACATAATCTATTTATTAAAAATGAGATTATTACTTTTATATATATATATATCTTTATCGATTAAAGAACATGACTGCATTACAGTTATGTTGGACTGATTATGGAGTTGCATTTGGATTGTGCACTCATAATGAACATAAAGTCTGAAAAAGGTACATCATGTTTGAAAAAAATGGTTTTTGAACTTTCACGATTGTTTTAGGTACAACATGTTTGCAAACGAGTGTTTTTGGTACTTCCGTCTAAGTGTCATTCAATTTAGACGTTAAAACTACCACGTGCAATATCACGTGACCCAACTGAAAAAACTATTATTTACGTTTTCCTTTGTACGTCTTCCTCTTTGTACAATCCCGTCTAGTACCAGTCCTTTTCCCAGACCCAAAACTCCAAATCCAATCAATAGAATTGAGTCTATCTTCGTAACCCAGTTATTGCTGATACAATAACCAGGCCTCTCATCAGCTCCAGAGAAATTGGACAGCGAAAATCACCTGGAATAACAGATGCCCTTTTGTTACCATTGATAGATACAAATTTTGAAGAAGTGTTTGGTCCACCAGGAAGATCCATGTGCATAGTTCTCTGTATGCACAAAATCTTTGATTTTCTTTAGGAGCATCGACATTCTCTCGATGCTCTCCCGTGGATCGCCATCACTAGTTGAAACTAATTCACGTAGAGCTACTGACTCCTGTGTAAGGTCCCCTATTTCCATTCAATCCAATTTCTCAGCTAACTCTTTAAGAACAGATGGGTATGTATATGCATCAGAGCTCCTCCTCTGAAGAGAAAGTAGACTGACATATAAAGCCACACATTATGATGTTGCATGCTCTATAAAGTCATTGAACAAGAAATTAGCCTTATCCAATTGAAGCCACACATTCCATTCTCCTACTGATGAAGTGGGAAGGGATTATCTTGCAAGAGCTTTACATCTGCACTAGTCAAAGGCTTCTAATTTTGATATCGACAAAAGACTGCAATTACAACTATAGTGTTATTGTCATCCATCTACTAAAAGAAAGAAAATGTACGTTTTACTGCATAAATCCCTTAATAGCCATGAGATTCTAAATCCAGTAGAAAAAAGACTTCAAGAACAGGTAAGGTCCAAAGCAACCAACTTTCTGGAAAGATGTCATATAATGAAGAAGAAATCAACTCCTAGAACTAGAAGCCGCTGATCCCTAACCAAGATTTGTTAACATGTTGAGGGTAAGCTGAGTAAAAGAGATTGAATCACTGATATGCATATGGATCAAGATTCTTATTGATGCAATTCACTTTAATAAGCATGAGGTTTAACCGATTTACAACATGATCTTCGTTTCAATTTGATCTCCTTCAATTTTCTAAATCATTTTAATGAGATGGCGAATCATAATGATAGTTCGAGAAATTCATACAGGTATCAAAGTAAGATGCAATTCACACAGGAAAGATATGAAAACTAGCTAAACTCACTCCAGCAAAAATCCAACCTTGGTTGCAACTCTCTGGTGCCATATTTTTGCTAAATGACTACTAGCTAGAATCGCTTCCCCGACTTAGAAAGACTTCTTAAGCAATCATCATCACTTTCAACACCATTGACTTTATCACTTCCACCTCTTTGGCCCATCCCAGTATAATGGCACTGCTGCTTGAGAATCTACATCCTTTGCCAATAACCGCCTCCACTGCCTTTCGAGCTCTAGAGTATTTATATTCTTCCCAACTGGAATGAACTCCGATCAGGCTGAACCGAAACTACGGAAGAGGAGTGCAGCAGTTTGAAGAGAAGAGTAACAGAGACGAGACGAAATAAAATTCGAAAAATATATATTCAAGGACACGTGAAAAAAATGTGACTAATGGGACAATCAAACGTCAGGTGAACGTAATGTTCAATTACCACCACTTTGAAACATATTATACCAAAAACCAACGTAAAAAAAACAAATTGTACCAAAAACTATTTTCGTCAAACATGATGGACTTTTTTATTCAACACTAATGAACAACCTGGTCAATGTGGAAGAGTATTTCTGAACTCTATAAACTCCAATTTGAATTTCATAGTTTTTTTGGGTAATTAATTTCATAGTTGATCTTCTATTCCGACCGCACCCTTTGCCAAGACGTCTGTCACTCTATTTGCTTCTCGAAAAATGTGGTGGATTTTGACTTTCTTGATTGGTCCCCAATCGGGGGTCCTACGGTATGGGTTCGAACCTTGGGCGACTTGGTAGGTCCAAACTCAGCTCGTAGGATTCTCGATTGGGGCTCAATTGAAGCTAGTATTTAATTGTAGCATTAATATAAGTTTTTAGGGTACAATTAAAACATTTGAAAAAGTTTTCAATTAATTTTATAAATATAAAAAGTTCTTAACAAAAAATTTTAATGGAGGATTGACGGAATGACCAATTACTATCGTTTTCAAACATGTTCGACCATTCACATTCACAAAAAAACATGGTGGTACAAGTAATTTTTTTTTACAAACATGTACTATTTTCAGACTTTTCCCTTTTATAAAATTGTAGTGGGATATGAAAATACGTTAGAAGGGATAATTATAACACTTTAAAGAAATGTGCACCAATTGTTTTCTCCATAATTTGAAGCCTATGAGTGTTCTAATGACAGAAACTATTATGTTTGAATTTTATGCGTAATTTCATTTATGTAAGAGTTCTTGGTGGACAATTTAAATGAACTAAAACATTATTTCAAGAATATCAAAGAATCTATGTCTTAGTTTTGCTATGACTATAAACAAGACACAAAGTCAAACTTTGTCAAACGTCGACATACATTTGTGTGACCATGTTTTTAGTCACAGTTAGTTATAGGTTGCTTTATTAAGCGGTACTGTGCAGTCAACAACAAAAGTTTTGATTAAAAAAGAAGACGTTTAATGAATTATAGGTATACACACTCGAAATATAGTCTACAAAATGTAGTTAGTTATATGTTACTATTACGCAGTAATGTGCAGTCAACAACAAAAGTGTTGGTTAAAAAATGAGACTTCGAATGAATTATAAATATACACTCGAAATTTAGTCTACAAAAATATTTTGTTACCTTGATCAGTGAACTCTTAAATATTGTAACACTAAGCATGTAGTTGTACTTGTTAATTTTCTGTAATTTATTTTCAAAGTTTAAGTTGGTTCTTTTCAATTACTATTAATATTATCTTATATCACTATATATAATTATATTGTCTCTTGAAGAGATTTACACTCAATAAATAATTACAGAAATACTTGAATCAACAAAAGACAGATATTTTGGAATTTTTTATGTTTAATCTCATTCATGTGGAAATTCTTGATGAACAATTTAAATGAATTAAAATATTTCTTTCAAGGATATCATTGAAGACACGTCTTAGTTTTGCTATGATTATAAACAAGGCAAAATGTCAAACGTTTACAGATATTTGTATACCATGTTTTTAGTCACAATTAGTTATATGTTACTTTATCACGCAGTACTGCACAATCAACAACAAACGTTTTGGTTAAAAAATGAGATTTCAAATGAATTACAGGTATATACTCAAAATATTGTCTACAAAAATATTTTGTTATTTTGATCAGTGAACTCGAATTTTGTAACACTAGTAGTTGTGCATTTTAATTCCTTGTAGTTTAATTTTATAATTTAATTTGATTTCTTTTAATAACTATTAATATTATTTTATATCACTATATATATATATGTAGTTATATTGTCTCTTGAAAAGACTATTTATACTCAATAAATAGTTCTAAAAATACTTGAATTAATATATGTATATATATATATATATAATTTACAATAGTAAATAAAAAGTACACATTCAAAACATGTAGATGTATAATATACATATACAATTGAATTTTTTTAATCCACTAAAGTAGATTTCCCTAATGTTTATATTAAATTCTGGCACATGCTACACACGTGCACGTTGTTGTCTTTAATAATGCGTGATGAAGTGTTATGAATGAATGATTGTTCTAACTTTTAGGATAATAATAATACGAAAAAGTACGAGAATTAAAAATATAATAAAAATATTTTTGATATAAAACTAAATTTAATTTGCATAAAATAGTAAAATAAAATTTAAAATCTAAAAATATTTTTAAAAAAGCATTCAAGCAATTGAGAACATTTGTAGTAGTGTTTTTTTTATTCTTATTACTCAAGCAATTTCTCAAAACTATTTAAATTTAATTCATTATCTTATACAAATTAAGTTTAATTTTACATTAATAATATTTTACTTAAAATCTTTAATTCTTATACTATTCCTATATTATCCTAAAAAGTCAAAACAATCCTACTTTCCTATTATTTTTATATTATCCTAAATAGTCAAAACGATTATACTTTCACGACCAATGACGACGATGCACATTTGGCAAGAGTTTAATATACATAATAATGTATGGAACGTAGGTGTCGCGACATGATTGTTTTATTCCTAGATAATGTGCACAATGACGTCTAGAAATATTCTCTCCAATTAATAACTAAAGGAGAGTAAACCTCAACTAAGCCCAGATAGATCTGAACTCCATCGATGTACATTAAGTTGGATGGATGGAAGGTAATAAGACAGATCCTTTGGAACGACATAAATCAGTGAGGAGGTGGGCAGTCTCTATAACAAGCAAGCGACAGAGCATAATACTCAGGATTACATCACAAAAGCAAGCTTCCTTCCTCCCTCCCCTCCATGGAGCAGAAGAGCAAGGAGGTTAAAGATTCATTCAATCGCGCTCACTGATTGCAGTTAGGTGCTCATCAATCTCATCAGTTGACAGCACCCTGAACACTGGATTGTCAACTCGAACAACTCCAACCTGTGAACAAAATATTAGTTTGAAATCAAACGTCATGTTTGTTATCACAACAATGCACACGGAACAACACTAACTACATTTTACCTCTATTTCATTTGCCTTGAAATCCTCCTGGAGGACTGATTGCAAGGCAGATATAGCAGTCTGCATCCAAACAGTACAATAAATATTAGTTAGGAAATACCAACCATATGAAATTGAATGGACATCATCATAATACCAAGTGCACCACTATTCATAAATGAGTTGCATCTATTCCTCAGACAGCTAGCTTACAAGAAACAAAAATTGAGGCTCTTATCTTTGTATAATAATAATAATAATAATAATTAATAAAAGCTATAGAATATATTATTATATTTTAACTGGCGGTGACTTGTCAATCAATGTTTAATTCTAAAAATATAAAATCAAAGTAAAACCCATATCTATGAAGACAGCTCTTCTATAATAAGACAGACAATAATGAAGGATCAGATACAAGTAAATCTCGCATTGTGGATGTACAGGTTAGGGAGGAGATTAAAATAGTTGCACCAAAAACACATGATATCTATTTTCTCCATCAATGTGAAATCATGGAAGGAGGAAAGAGCTGAACCTGCACAGTCTCTTCATAGGTAAATTGAGGGTCATTCTTCATTTTCTTTTCCAAGAAATTAACTGCTTCCTGCTCTTTTCCCCCAGCGCTTGTTGCCTGTAGCATATAAGAATATCATCACGGAAGCTCCTTGCTTGATGAAATACAATAGCACATCAACATCAAATGAACAGGAAAAGGAGATAAAACTGTCGATTGGTTACTAGGTAGGGTCAAAATGTATTGCTAATTTAATGGTTAAGCATATTCCATGCATAACTTCCATGTTCTACGAGACAACCATAACAAAAAAAAAACAGACACTGAAATATACTGATATTTGCTTCATAGATATGCCACCTCATCAAACCAATGTCTACTTCTACATATTTATAAGAAAAAGATAACAAAACAGAACATATATATTTGGGGGAAAAGTTGCTCATACCTTATGGCCAAAGAAATGCCCAGCAGGATCACATTTGTAAAGCTTTGGTCCAAACTCTTCATCAATGCCTATAACCATTGCGACTACAAACATAAAATGTGACAAATTATATAAAAATGACTTCACTTTGATATGATTTATGAAGAGATAACTGAATAATACTACCATAAACTAAATCATGTACTACTGCGAATAAAAAAAGGGTCGGAATAATAACATCTCCTGTTCCATAAAAGGTAAAGATTAATAATACTACAATCTTAATAATAAAGAAAAAAATTGGTAATACCAACCTACTCCAAGTGGTCTCATATAAGCATGCTGAGTATAGACTTGGGATTTGTCTGCTATCCTGCACACGGAAAAAATATGTCATGAGTTGATTTTCTAAATCAAACCCAAATTCTTCAAGGCATGCACCACTTTGATAATTAGCCTTAACAAATGAATTGGGGCCAGAAATGAGATATATATAATAGTAATCCCACTTCTTATGACTACAATTAATAATATTCCCATGTCAAGATTCAATTGAATACAGCCTTTCAGTCCACAAGTTATATTTAGTCCTTTTGTAATTAGTAGAAGCTAAGCAGATTATGTTTCTACTATTTATGCCTTACTCCAGATTATCACTAGTCTGTTGCTCTATTAACAATTGCAATAAAAATAATTGGGTGTACAACAGTAATACAAGGAAATGTAATTTTAAGGATCCTACAATTCAATTGCCATACCATTTGGCCAAAATATCCACAGGCATCTCATATCCATATCTATGGCGGAACTCAGCTGCTTCATTTCTTGCTTGTTGTACCAACGTTCTTGCATCAGCTGAGAATTAACATAAATAAAGTATATCACTGAAATATACCATAATAAACATTAAGTTATCAAAAACTAGTATCAAAACAACTGCAACCTCACCATGTCAAGGTACAGAAATAATATATATAATATTAACATAAAGGCAGCTTAAACAAGTTAATTTGTTTGCTTTTTAGCTAGCTATTTAATTCAGGTAAGTAGTCATCATTTATCCTTTAATAAATATAGCTGCTTAAAAGAACAACTATTTTGCTCCAAACCTCCTG
The DNA here is from genome assembly GCA_946814005.1 of Chamaenerion angustifolium. Taxonomy (NCBI): domain Eukaryota; kingdom Viridiplantae; phylum Streptophyta; class Magnoliopsida; order Myrtales; family Onagraceae; genus Chamaenerion; species Chamaenerion angustifolium. The sequence continues at coordinate 7,822,476 of OX328278.1, read as the reverse complement.
ACTTACAACTGCCAGATCCTTTTCTAGCAGACCATTAATCTAAGACTCTAAAGTATTACAAGTAACTATTTGGTACGTTCGGCATCTGATGAAGTTCATAGTGTATTAAGTAAGGAATAAGTCTAGAACTATGTCGAAACATATATCAACTAGCACCATTACGCTCTAACAGTATATGGTTTACAAGATAATCACCTGGACGAAAGGGATAACGGGACCCGAACTAACCTGTCATGCCAGTAGCCAACAGACCGAGGTACTTCGTGATGGGGAAAACATGGGTCACACTGGTCTGATCCAAAAGTTTGTCCTGTTCAAAAAAGGTACGAAAGTATAGGACTATAATCCAATTTTTACACCTACAGTTAACTCAAACTTTCTTTCTGTCAATGAAAAACAGCATAGTTAACACTCACCGGGACCTTCTTTTGTGTGACTACACAGACTGAATCCTTCCCTCGGACACCAATAGAAGTGATCCCAGAAGCCTTAACAGCCTTGAAAGCATACTCTGCCCAACATTTACCGTCAAAATCTACAAGTCAGTATCACAATCCATTTGGCAGGAGATATTATACATTTTTATTTGGGAAATCAATTATCCGATCTACATTTCTAGCCCATTGCAACCGCTAGGTTTACTGAGCGGAAGATCTTGAAGTTGGAAGAGGGAGATAATGCAACTGACCTACTTGAAAGAGCCGTCCTTCGGGGGAGAAGATTGTGATATGACGATCGTATCCACCTCCACTTCCTCGACTCATGACGATACTTCGAGCGTCTGTCTCCCTGATGTAGGGTTCTTAGATCGTCGTTGCTCTGTGGGGGGAGTATGCAGAAAGAAAAGTTAAAACTTCAGTGTGACAAGAAGCACTGTTTTGCATCTCTCTTTTTTTTTTTCCGTCTTCAACTAGTCTAGTCTGTCCCCTCTTCCAAGTTAGATGATAATTGGGCCGACATACTTTTAATTTCTGTCAAATAATTACTTTTGGGCCGGTCCAATAATATATAATATATACGGTATAACAAAATTATATTTACTATGATCCATACTCCCATTTTAATTGACATGGCTTTGTTTGATTTTACACAAAACAATTGTGGATTTTTTTTTAAGCCAAGAGAAAGGCTTAACAATTGGGGTACTGATTTAGTCATCTAATTCCAAAAATACAACTCAATTCGCACATTAATTAGTAAAGAGATTGCACGGAAACTGTTCGACGAAATGACAAAGTAAGGAACAGTAAAGGCGATAATAGAGAAGGAAATTAACGGTGTCTGGTAAGTAACGGACACGCGTCCCCTCTCTCTCCTGGACTTTGCCTTGTGGGAGATTCCTCTGGCACCGTTAGCTGGAGCCGTTTCACCTTAGTGTGATACTGATTGCATTGGAGAAGAGTCTGACCAGAGCGACTGTGAGGTGCCCTAAATCGCGAGGTACTCTTGGTTTCCCTGGGCAATTCTCCGTTTGCCTAAACTAGTGCCTAACCCATCAACCCAACCTTCTTCTCTGTAGCAGTTAAACTGTTTTGTAAGTCGGTGCGGCTGTGGTGAAGGTGTTCGGGCCTATGACAACCAAAAATGGTTTTCCAGACACCGGGGAAGGCGAGGTCCCTCGAAGGGCTAAACTGCCCCTAATCCCGAAACCCCCCAAGCAAATAGCAGCGAGGGGTAGTGGGGAAGATGATCTCTCAGAAAGTCGTCAAGAATAATGCACGATGACAGATCTAGAACAAGGCGTAATGGCCTTTGATTTTGAGAAGGATAGTGACAGGGACCCGGTTTTGGATATGTCCCCATGGGCAATCCATAGACACTGCATCAATTTAAAAGTATGGTTGCCTAACCAAAGTTTGATTGAGGTGGACTTTCGGAGAATCCAGATGTGGGCGCAGGCTCATGGATTAAGCGCTGAGATGCTAAATTCAGAAAATGCTAGTCAGATTGCGTATAGATTAGGGAAATGCCTGAGTATCGAGAGTGAGCAGGAGATGCAAACCAGAGGGTACATTCAGATCAAAACGGAAATAGGGGTGAATGATCCTCTCAATCCAGGTTTCTGGTGGACAAATGATAGAGGTGAAGATAGGTAGGCACAAATCAAATATGAAAGAATGTCTGATTTAAGCTATGGATGTGGGAGACTTGGGCATACTGCACAAGTCTGCAATCTTGATATCGTTACCTCGAAGGTTAACAGCAAGATGCCAATGTATGGGTCGTGGGTTACATGTGCGAGGCAACGAAAGCAAAGTGCATGGAACCAAATCGGAGGAGGGTGCAAACAGCTCCCCCAGCAAAGGGACCCGAGAAGGAAAACGTGGAAGGAGATGATGAATGAAGGGAGTGGGGTAGGGGCATCGCAGAACGTTGAAATGAGAAAGCCAAAGCTGGAGAACGATCACCTTCCTCTGGGTTTGGCATGGTTGTCCAGCCTGAACAGAGAAGTTGAGAAGGAACAGAAGACAGTGGAAGAAAGCCAGGAGAATCTCAACGTGGTCACAAACTCAGTCCAGTCCCTGAACCTCTCTATGTCGTTCCCCCAGAAAGGGAAAACTGCTCTAGACCTAAACCTGGACCTCAACCTTGACCCACCGGAGGAAGATCATCCTCTATATGTTAACCAGACTCACCTCCGTGATCCTCATGGCCCATCAAGCTCCATATACAATCCTCCCCCCATTATCAACTTCCTTGCCAATCCTGAAAACAATTCCTTAGTCCCATACAACCCTACACCCAACCATAACCCCGTCATCTTTAGCCCTACCCTTGACCTTGATTTCCACCTGACCAACCCTACAAAGAACCTACCCCTCACCATCCCATTTCCTCTCCAAGAGGGACATCGGTCAGCCCCGACACCGATCATCCAGATTGAGGGACAGGTGCAACTGACTTCGGGTTTCCTGAACTTTGGGGAGCCACATGGATCACATCATAAAATGGAGAAAATGAATGATATGCCGCCCCCCAAAGGGGTTTCAAACCAAACCAGCAATTTTGTGAATCTGCATCAGCTAGCCAGGCTGGGAGGGAAGATAGAATGCAGACAAACAATAAGAGGAAAGTGCAGGGCGATAAACTGGCTCTCCCTGAAAAGGGTGAGCCACTGGAGAGGCAAGATACATCGAAAGCAGAAGTTGGCAGGGTAAGGATTATGAGAGGGAGAAAGGAAATCAGTAGGCGTGACAAGAAGGAAGAAGGGCAACACGAGTGCTGGGTAAGACAAATCAAGGATTCTGGTGGCTGTTCCAAAATAGACACATGGGATCAATGAGTGTCCTGAGTTGTAACTATCAGGGGTTGGGGTCTCCCCTGACAGTTCGACACTTAAAAGACAAGATCCGGAGACTTCAGCCAGAGATCGTTTTTCTAATGGAAACAAAGCAACCAGAGTCTTCATGTGAGAGGGTACGAAGAGAAGTAGGTATGTGTCAGGCGATGTACGTTAATCCAGTGGGGTTAAGTGGTGGCTTGGCGATCTGGTGGACCAATGATGTGGTAATTTCATTTACCCACGTGAGCAAGAACATTATCGACAGTGAGGTTCAAATTGGTGTGGATGGGGCAAAGTCATATATCTCATGGATATTTGGCGATCTAGATTTCAGGAGGAGAATTTTGAACTAGGATCGGTTGAGAGGGATTGGGCTTAACCGAAGGGACCCTTGGCTGATCTTAGGCGACTTTAACGATATATGTCAACAACGGGAGAAAGTCGGGGGGAGACCTAAGTATCAAAGGAAACTTGATGGATTTAATAGCCTTATTGAGGATCTTCAAGTAGGTGACCTTAGCTTCAAAGGACAAATGTGTATGTGAGCAAACAATAGGGGTGGAGCCGACAGAATCGTGGAAAGGTTAGACTGTGCTTTGACAAACGGTCAATGGACAAGCAATCATCCTAGAGCACATTGTATTCATGGGATTGCGATTGGGTCTGACCACGTACCCATACACATCTGGTTTGATCTATCGGATAGGAGGGGCATGAAGAGCTTTAAATTTGAGGAGATGTGGTGGGAAAAACCAGAATGTCTTGAGGTGATTACGAAAGCATGGGAAATAAGTGGTAGGCTTATGAGACAGGAGGGGTACAATGATAAGATAAGAGCATGCAGAAATGACCTGATAAAATGGAGCAAAACCTGCTTTGGAAATAACAGAGTTCTTATCGACAGCACGAAAAGAAGGCTGCAGGTGCTGCCGGTCTCACCACTAAATGATCAGATTCAGCTCGAGGAGAAAGTTCTGAAGTCAAAGCTCCATGCTTTGTAGAAAAACGAAGAAATTTACTGGAGGCAACGCTCAAGAGTCCGTTGGTTAAGAGATGGTGACAAAAACTCCAGCTTCTTCCATCATACAACGCTTGATAGGCGTAGGAGGAACAAGAGAGTTCGAATGCGGGACTCGGAGGGTACATGGCTAGATGACGAAGGGAGAATAATGGAGGAAGTTCACGCCTTCTACTCTAGGCTTTTCAGTCTGGACAGTGTGGACCAGCAGGGGCCGAGGGTACCCGGTATGGAGAGGGGTGTATAGCCTTAGTCGGATCAGATGGAGGGATGGGGGATCCTGGAGTGTCTGTCACACGATGTTACTGAAGGTATGAACGTAAGCCTCACCAGGGAGGTTTCAGAGGGTGAGATAAGAGTTGCAGTAAATCAGCTTGGGGGGTCAAGGGCACCGGGTCTGGATGGCTTTTCGGGGTCCTTCTTCCAACGGAGTTGGAAAGTCATAGGTCCGGACATTGTCACTATGGTCAAATCCTTCCTCTCTACAAGTATCTTCCCCCCCCCCCCTCTATAAATCATATGGATATTACGTTGATTCCTAAATTGCCTAACCCTTTGAGTGCCTCAGATTACCGTCCAATCAGTTTATGCAATTTTGGTTACAAAATAGTATCTAAGGTTCTAGCAAACAGGTTGAAAACCTGGTTGCCGGAACTGATCACCCCCTATCAGAGCGCCTTTATTTCAGGTCGTCAGATCCAAGACAATATAATCATCGCTCACAAGATGGTGCATTACCTCAAGACCAACCAGAAACGAGGGGCAAACCGAGTCATCCAAGACTGTGCCTTGAAGATTGACATGGAGAAAGCATACGACAGGATCGATTGGAAATTCCTTCTCCAAGTTATGATTAAGAGAGGGTTCGATGCAAAATGGGTTCGGTGGATCGAGTCATGCGTTACCACGGTGACGTATCAAGTCCTAGTGAATGGGAAAAGGACACAAGTTATCATCCCGGCGAGAGGAATTAGGCAGGGAGACCCGTTGTCTCCCTACCTGTTTATACTAGTATTGGATGTCCTGTCTCGTCGTGTGGAGCAAAAGGTGAACACGATGGAGCTTGTGGGGATCAGACCGACCAAATCCTGTTTGGAGGTTCATTACTTGATGTTCGCAGACGATTCTCTGTTTTTTATCAAAGGAACGCCGACGAATGCTCGATCACTGAAGGTAATCCTTGATGAATACTGTAATGCGTCGGGGCAAAGGGTTAATTTTGGGAAATCTGCTCTATTCTGTGGAGGGGACATGTGTAACCAGTCCACACTAGAAGTGTCAAACGTGTTTGGGATGACTCTTGTATCGGACCCGGGGAAATACTTGGGTCTTCCCTCGGTGTGGGGTAAATCCAAGTGTGATGCGCTGAATTTCTTGAATGAGAGAATCGGGGCCAAGCTTCAAAGTTGGCGGTCAAAGTTTCTAAATAATGTCGGGAAGGAAGTCTTGATCAAGCCGGTCATCTCGGCCATTCCGTTCTACGCAATGAGCGTATTCAAGTTGCCTAAGACGTGGTGCAGTAAAATCAATGTAATGATAGCCCGGTTCTGGTGGGGGGCATCAAACCGTGATCGGAAGATACATTGGCTACAGTGGGATGAAATGACGAGATCGAAGAAGGAAGGAGGTATGGGCTTTAGGGAGTTGGAATCATTCAATGTGGCTCTATTGGGTAAGATGGCTACAAGGATTCTGATTGAACCAAACGCCTTATGGGCCCGGGTCATTAAGGGGGTCTACTTCCCAAACTCGAGTTTTCTTCAAGCGGGTAAAGGAAGTAGGTCCTCTTGGGCGTGGTCGAGTTTACTGTCAGGTCAGACAGTCATATCCGCAGGAGTTGTATGGGCAATTGGTGATGGGAGGACAATCAGACCTTTCATGGACCCATGGATCCCGAGCAGGCACGAACACAGACTAGGGGAGCGTCCAGTTACTTTGGCTCAAGCTGGGATAGTCCTGGCAGATTGGATCGATCAACCATCAAAGTAATGGAAGGTAAATGAGGTATGTTCTGTCCTTTCTCCCTCTGATGCTCAATTGGTGCTTGCTGTTCCAATGCCACTGATTGAGGCTGAGGATTCGCTAAGATGGCCCTATGAGCGGGATGGCAGGGTGAGGGTTAGGTCCGCCTATCACCATATTCGGGCCCAGGAGGGAGGACAACCACAGGGACCTGATCAGTGTTCGGGGTGGTCTGAATCTGTGGGACAGTGTATGGAAGGCTAGAGTGCATATACCACCAACATAACATGTTCCGAGCCGCAGTGTCATGAACAAGGGAGGGGCTATGTCTGCATACACCTCACATATAGTATGTACAAGAGGTTGATAATAATACTAATAATCGATAATACCATCATGTCGTAGTACATACACGATTCAGTACCCAAAAAAAAAAACAGAGAAAAAACATGCATCAATAAGATTACAGCCTCACCAACCAGACCGACAAAGCACTCACTACCCATGGAATTAAAAATAAAAACAGCTCTAAATATGTCAGTCATATAAATAAATAGAAAATGAAAAAAAAAAAAAAAAACCTGAATAAAACAGGTATGAGAAAAAAGAAATATATGTAATGCTCTTCATGTCCTTGTAGTTACTGGTAGTACATAGCAGCAAGATTCTGAAAACCAGTATCATAAATAGCTGCTGCTTGGCTAGCTCCTCCACCCGAGCTCATGCTCATGGCTGCTGCCTGCTTTAGGTGCTGCCCATGTGGATGCTGCTGCATCAGTGCTGCTGCATGCATACCCATCTTCATCTGCATTTGCCTCTCATACATTATCAGGTCTGCAGGTGAAACACCCAGCATTGCTGTGGCTGCTGCTGCAGGTGGCGGTAACGGGTTGGAGCTTGTTCCTGGTGGAGTTGGCTTGCTCCCCCAAGAACACTACAAACAAAGTGTAAATCGTTTTAAGAATCATGATTAGTTTATCTATTCTGATTACAAGCAAAAATTCACGACAGAATCATTATAATCCAATGAAACCAATCAATTTCTACCCCATAAATAAAAATGAAAACATTGATCATACCTTGATTTGTCTACCGGAAAGAAAGCATTGTGAATTTCCAACCTGAATGGCCAGTGCAGCCTCGGGATGGGTACTGTATCTCACAAAGCCAAACCCCTTATCTCTCTGGACCCTCACCTCCTCAATTGCTCCAGCACCAAGTGCATGGAAATGACGATGAAGATCAAGCTGTGTGACCTGAAAATAGGAACAAACAAATAACCTCACGAGTCCCAAACTTCTGCTTCTTAAATATTTGTCTTCTGATGGCATTGTGATTCAAAGAATTCACTAAAAGCTTGAATGAACCAGCTAGGGTGTTACTTCCTCAGAAAAAATGTGGAGAGTCTTTCTGCCTTCAGATGGTAGGAAAAACAAATGAGAATATCTGGCACCAAAAAGGAGCATGAAGGTAAAGACAGGAAGTGGAGTCACATTCTTACCTCTGGAGCTAGATTACCCACATATACAGTCGTATAAAGAGGGTTGTTCTCAGGAGCATCACTATTTGTAGACTCCTTACCATCTTCTGCCACATGGATAAATAAAATTCTATATTAGAGAACATGACACACCAAAGTATAGCTAACAACAACAATCTCTCTTGTGTTTGCACTTTGCAAGAGGATAACTGGATAATCACCAGACTATCCTCATCCAAGTGAATGACTGACCTGTTGAGCCATTTGTTAGCTCCACCACACTCCTGGAATCTGAACTCTGCTTGTCTTCATTCGTTCCAGCACCTTTGGTTGCCCAATTACAACGTATCTGTCTGCTCCCAAGCCATTTCCCTACAAGGACAAATATATTCAAGCCACGGTTATACCAGAAACCTTGAAAGTTAACCTTGAAAGAATGATCCCTCAGCTCATCAGTGTCTTTCATTACACTGACCTACCTGATATGTCTCTATCTATTTTATCTACTAGATACAAAGCCTAATGATTGCAAAAATGTTAAAGATTACTATAAACACCTTTGCAAACCAAGCAAGTAAAAACTAATAGTATGGGTATATTTCATTGCAATAACAAGAAATAGACCGATTTCCGGCTATACGTATGGAGATTTAAACCACAGCTTTGAAGATTATTGAAACTTTCCATTGCGAAGTTTATTCCACATCGGAGGGTGTTTGGAAAAATAAGCACCATAGATACAAATTGTCTACTTTCTCCCCATCACCAATTGGTCTAAGGAAGGATTCTTATTTGTATAGTTGGTTGCTTTTTGTTTTTCCATTGGGTTTGATTCGTCCCGATGTAGAATTTAACATGGTATCAAAGTCCAATTCTGATTGATAGGGATGGGTGTTGTTTGCTCCTGTTTACTCCACGTATCAATTTTCCCAAGTTGGGTTTGTTAGATGGGGGTTTATTAAATAAAAAAGTAAGTCCCAAACTGTCTTGGATTAAAGATTTTGGTGTCGTACCTTAATAAAAGAGCTCTCATAGTGCGGGAGTGTTGAAACCTTCCACTGTGAGGTTTATCTCACATCGGTGGGTGTTTGAAGAAATAAGCACCATAGATACAAATTGGTTATCTCCTATCACCAATTAATTGTAGAATGGAACTACATTTGTATAAGTGGTTGTATTTTGTTTGTCTATTGGGTTTGCCTCGTCCCGGTGTAGAATTTAACACAAATATACAAAGTAAAAATTCAAAACAGACAACATGGAATAAAATATGAACAGTCAATGAATACAACTATACATCGGCCTAAAGTGTGTGGGAGAATAAGTACCCGTTAAATCATTTATGGCACTTTGTGCATCCTGAAACAAGATAGAGAGGTTCAGTAACTTTTTAGTGTGTGTGTGGAATGTATTCAGTAACAAAAGTTCCCACCTGGTGGCTTCTGAAAGAAACAAAACCAAACCCTCTCGAACGGCCAGTCTTCTGATCCCACATAACCCTTGCATCCCTGAGTTTGTTGTAAAAGTAGTAGGTTGACATAATGCAAAGTGGAAAAATAATGTGTATATATATATCATGTATAATATGGAGTTAATTTTTTGTTGGTGTATAAAAATCATTAGAACCAGAAAAAAAAAATGGATAGGAACATAGAAACAACACCATACAAAGGAAAAGAGATGTGAAGCTTACGAACAACTGGGATAAACGGAAAAGCATGCAAACAACATAGCATCAGTCACCTCGGGACTCAGGTCACCAACGAAAATGTTGTAATGACCTGCAAGCCAAGGAAAGAATCACTATGCCTCTCAGAAAATTGGCACCATTAAAGAAGAGGAAAAATGAAGAAGCGGAAATTTGAACCAACTTGATGTATCTTCTCTTTGGGTGCTAGCATAGGCCCAATTAACTTTTATAGGCTGACCAAAACTACAAATGGTATTTTAAACAAGTATCAAATTCAGCTATCTAAAACTGAAAATGATAATAGTTGCAGAAACTCTGAGGAATTGCACTTACAGATGCCTTCCATTTAAAGAGAATATTGCAAGAGATGCAGATCTTCTATCAAAGTAGTGGATAAACCCATAAGATGACTGCAAATGTAAGAATTGATTATTGCCCCAGTAAATAGAAATTTCGGTGCAAGCTAAGAAATTATGGGAAAGAGCAATCAATAAAAAAAAGTGTCAATAAAGGCATACCTTTTCCTTCCTAATAAGCTTGCACCCTTCTACAGGTCCTGTACTTGCAAAAACCTCTTGAAGGAGCGGTTCAGTTACCTGAGTGTGGATGTTTCCAACATACCTGCATTCCATTATAAAATCCTTATAAATCTTGGAAGTAAGATAATAACACAATAAAAGACTCAAGCACAATGACCAAGAATAGGTAGTAACACAATTAAGCACCATCCTAGCGCCATTAGTACACTTAATAAAGACTATGGCACCGAAGCCTAAACGCAATTAACAAAAGAAAAGAAGAAATGCTATAGCAAACACTCACACACTGCGGCAAGTACTTGGATCAAAACCAGGAGGCAAATTTCCACTTGGAATAGGCTCTATCTGCAAAAAGAAAAAGTGAAAAAGAAAGAAAACTGAAACTATAAAAAAGAGTATGTCCTACATTAAATTAGATACAATGATGGAAAAATTACTAGCAATACCTACTGGTCCTATACCTATACTAAGAGAAAGACTGACAGACTAAAAGAAATATTATTCTATGAAAAAAAATACAATATATGACTACTTTCCAAACAATGTAATATAGTCAAATTAATCAACTAGATTGAGAAATTGAAATGTTTCATAGGAACCTCTTATTTGATGAAAGACAACACTAATGAGTAATGACTAAATCACTAAACCACTTTAAGATAATCATTATATTTCTTTGAATGAATGCGTCCTCCTCAACACACAATATTGAAGCTAAGGATGGAACATACAAAGAAGCCATAATTTCCTGAATCCAACAAAACCAAAACGTCCACCAACCCACTCAGGCACAAATGCTTCACCACAGAAAACCGAGAAAGATATAACAGAAGCAGACTATGCCTCCAACAAGGTGATCCAATACATTCTGAGATGAAGTTTCATCCTTCAAACAATGATCTGATAAAAGGAGAGAAGGCTACAAAAGGGAAAAAGAACACCAGGGGCAACTAATGGGCATGAAATGAAACACAAAAGGAAAGGAAAGTCATGAACTGAGAAACTATAGAATTCCATGGGACAACACAGAGGATATGAAACGGAAAGAGACCAAATATATCATAAGTACTTCAAATAAGATCAATAGTAAGTACCAAGTCGCCTGGCAGAATCAAGAAACACGAAATGAGAAAATAGGCAACTGAACAAATCAACAACTATGATGAGCTGGAAAGCGCCATCCTTTGGTATATGGACTATACGGCAAACCAAGATTCTTCCACAAATTTACAAACCGGAGCTTGTAAACACCAAGTGAAGGTCACGTCCTGACTAACGAAGAAAATGTCGGGTCTAAGACACTACACAATGTCGACAGAACAACTTCAACACCTCTAAAACTAAAGAAACCATATGAAGATCGCAACTACTCTAACACAATCCCAGAAAATCAGAAGAATCAGCACCATCGGAGTGCGGAAATGGAAAATACGAACCTGTGGAGGAGCTAGGAGGCCTGGGTGGTAGAGAGATTGCTGTTGGAGGAGAGCTTGCTGCATCAAGGCTTGTTGGTGTTGCTGCTGTTGCTGCTTGAGCCTCAGGTTCTGCATTTTCCAGGCTGCTTCCGCGAAGAAATCGAGCGGGGTCTCGCAACCTCCGGGAGTGAAATTAGGGTTGGAGCGGGTTTGGAGTGGAAAGGCCGGGAAAGGTGGAAGTAGACGAAATTGAGACGCAGAGAATTGGACCTCTCTGGAGAGGAGAGAGAACCAGAGAGACAATACTGAGGGGAGACAGAGAGAGACGACACGACGAGCAGGTCCGAGAATTGGTATGTGGTTCACCAATAAATTTAACCCGTGTGCACGCTTCACCTTCAGCATTCAATATACTATTATTATGATAAAACAATACGAGAAACAAATATAATATGTTTGATTATAGGAAAACTGGTAACATATTTGACAAAAATCATTTTTTGTTTAACATGTTTTTTTACTATGGTTTTTGATAGAACATGTTGCAAAGTGGTGGTAATTGAATCTTCCGTTCACCTGTCGTTTGAAATAGTCACGTTTTTTTCATGTGACCTTGAATATTTTTTTTAAACAAAATTACGAAAATACGTAAATATCCTCGGTAGTTCCTTCCTCCTTTGAAGTTGGTTCTTTTTGTATTCATTGTCAACTCTTCTATTCTCCAATTGCTGCGAGACTTTCTCTCTCATCGTTTCGCTTCCAAGTTCCAGCCCTCCAAGTGAACTCCGTAGTGATTTTGTATCTTCCGCTTCGCTTCTTTCATTTCGTTTCACAAAGTAGAGTGTGCCTTGCCGCTGGAGAATACCGGTTTGTTTCTCTATCTTCCTTCAGAGTGTCAAGTTTCGTTTGTGAGAAAGGAGTCGTAATCATCCATATTTTCGGTGTTGCAAGGTCCGAAAAACCTTCGAGTGAGTATTTGCTTTGTTTTTATCCTCAAAAATCTTGATGTTTATGTGTTTAGGGCATGGTTAGGACCAAAATTTTGAAAATTTGTACTTAGCTTTAGATGTTGAAATGTTCGGTTTAGGGAAGAGTTGTTTGTTTTGCGAAAATGCAGAATAAAAGGTTGTTGAAGCGTTCGGTTTAGGGTGTTGATTTTGCTAAATGTTCGGTTATTTTGCGAAAAAATTATCGATTTTGCCGGATTGTTGAAAGGGAAATGGCATGTTTGTGCTGAATTTTTTATTTTGTGCATGTCTATAATTGCTTGTGTTTGTGATTGTCCTTTATTAGTAATGTCAAAAGACAAAGGCAATAGACCAATGCAGGATGAACCAGATGATTATAGAGACAATGAGTTGGATGAAAAAATAAAGATCGATGATGATTATGATTCAGTGTCAGGTCCAAAATGGAAGCCAAGAAAGATTGACAAAAGAGATTTAGACTCAAGTGATGACAGTTCTGATGATAGGAACGTAAGTATTTCAATGAAGGCAAAAGAGAAACAATATATCACCGAACAAACCCGCAGCGGTCGTGGGGATGAGGAAGAGGGTGATATGATTGGAGTCGAAGCTGCATTTGGAATTGATATTGAGGTAAATTTTGCATTTTTTCAAGCGGTGGACCCAAGTAACTTCAATGAGGCTCGGTATCTGATTGGTACGCTAAGAACTCCACCCCCCTCGGATGTTAAGGATGAAGTCACAAGTCAGAAAAGACATCATATAGTTGACCAAGAAGCGGATGGTAAGAATAATTTTGGTAAGACCAAGAAGGCACTTAGACTTGGGATGTGTGTTTCTGGATGCCTATGCATTCCATGAGTACATGGTCGACCATAGCATCAACGAGGGATATGAACCAGACTTCAGTAATAAGAATTGTGCTACTTTGGTCATTGTTGGATGCAAGGTACAGAATTGTCCCTACAACGTTGTGGGTGTTAAACTGAACAAGCAAAAAACATTTCAACTTCGACACCTAACTACCGAACACAATTGTCCAAAGGCCTATACAAGTAGACAGATAGGTGTGAAGCGTATTGCGAAGAACTATATTGACCTAATAAGAAATGAACCAAAAGTTAGAAGCAAGACCATTGCAGAGGAGATATCAAAGACATATAATTTCGATGTGAAGAGATGGAATATCCAAGAAGGAATATGAATTGTTAGAGAGAAACTATGAGGAGATAGAGTGTGGCAGTTTGAGAGATTGATGGACTACGCAACAACTGTCATGATGCACAACCTTGGAAGCTCAGTGCAGATCCAAGTTTCCCCCATCCCAAAACCCCTTTGACCCAGATTTGAAAGATTATACATGTGTCTTAAGGCATCTGTGGATGGGGTAAAGGGATGTATACCATTCATTGGTCTAGATGGTTGTCACTTAAAGGGGTTGGACGGGGGCTAGATGTTGAATGTTGTCACAATGGATCCAGATAATAGAGTATTACATATAGCTTACGCATGTATGGAGGCAGAAACTAGGGAATCCTGAACATGGTTCCTTGAGTTGTTGAGAAGTGAATTGGAGATGATAGACAGTTGGTGATTATGTCTAACAGACAGAAGGTATGGATGTTTTGATTCATGTACGCATTGTTGTTTTGTTAACATTTCCATGACTTTAAATGTATGTTTCGGGGCTTGATATCAGCGATTGAGGATGTCACGCCAGGGCATGATCACACAATGACTACTGCATGAAGACATTTTCCAATGCACAAAACGAACAAATTAGGGGATGAAGCAATTCATCTATCTAAAAAATTAGGGTTTCAGAAGTACCAAAATTAGAACACCCATAAACAGATAAATTAAAAACAAATTACCGAGTATCTTGGGCAGACATAAAACATTCTGTTGAAATTTTTCGACGTCCCAGATGGAATTGCATGCTACAACAACTCACAGTGGCACAATCGACTCTTATACTCTAGGGATGTGTTCGACAGGGACTTCAGATTGGAAGAGGAAGACGTACATAGAGAGTACTTACCAGGAGCCATGAAGAACTTCCCACGCAACCTTCGCCACTAGGGACGTTCATAGTAGGGCTTCAGACTTCATAGCAACAAGCTTTACAACATATGCTACATTATTTCTAATAGAAGAGTAAGGGCAGAAAAGGAATTCCAAATAATAGTTTTTTTTTTTAAATTTTTAGCATGGTTGGTCACGTGATATTGCACGTGATAGGATACCGTCTATTTCGAATGGAACTTAGATGGAAGTACCAAAAACAATCGTTGTCAAACGCGTTGTACCATTTACAACATTTTGGGTTGGAAAACCATTTTCGTCAAACATGTTGAACCATTTTCAGAATTTTCCCTTGATTAATCGGTAATAGTGTGATTTTTTTTTAAGAGGTAGTAAATTTTATTTATTGGTTTTAGAGTATGTTCTTAAAAATAAAAGGGTTAATTACTTCAATGGTTACGTATCTTTGTGCATATGACTAATTGACTATAACTTGTGCAGAATGACTACATAAGTTTCAGCATGTAATTAATTTTTCATTTTTATTGTTCATCATTTATTTTCTCCGTTAAATTACTATTTGGATACATAGGATGATCAAATTACTCTTATCTTCATTAATTAATCAATTAACAGCAGAAGCATATTCAATTCATGCCCAATGTATGAAGATCAATATCTAAGTGGCGGCAAGGACGAGTTACTCGTTGTTCTCGTCTACAAGGTCAGATCGTCTAACATGCACGCGCTTGCCTAGTAGCTCGAGCAGCTTGAGATGGTCATGGGTTCAGCTCAGGAAGATGGCGTATTCTTCTCTAACATCCAGAATAACACTGTTCACTACAAACCTTATGATATCTCTTCTTGGGTCCAGACCATCGGAGGTCAACCCGATGCTGGCGGAGACAGGAAGTAGCCCCAGAGCGGCTTAGATTACTCCAGAGCGGGAAGTTGACTCAGTCTCAACTTGCTTTCGTCGATGACTCCAAGTACAACCTCCGCGCAATCCTCGGAGTCGTGGCTTATCTGCAATTGGGTAACCAGTCCAGTAATAAGAGTCTGAATAGTTTGATCGGGTCATGTCCTGGAGGCGGTGTAGCAGGAAAATATGAAACTCGCTGACGAAATGCTCGATCTGCGGCTACCAGAGCTGGAAGTACTAGTGAACTCTGTCTTCGAGCTCCACCGTCTGTTGTCCATCCCTGGCGCCCTCGATAAGGTTCTTGATTCCATCAAGGCCATGAAATCCCAAATCGTGACCATGGTCGAGCAAGAGGCCAATCTCAACGGACCCATCTTCCAGAAACGACCCCAGCTACCACAGTGTTTCCATGTCCTCCGACTGCTGTGCCGATCTAAGACTGTTGCTCAGAGTGCTCGACGCAAGAAGAAGAAGAAGATTAACAATTAACAACGTAAAAAGATTCAATTCATGCACAATGTAAAACTTTACACTGTTTATCCAAGCCTGAAGCTGATATAATTCACCTCCTAGAATCCCTCAGCCGTGTCCTCCAAGGCTCCACCTCACAGTGGGTCCTATCTTCCACACCAGATCGTCGTTCTTCCTCAAGTTGAATTTGGGGGACGATGGAAAGAAGAAAGTTATAGGATGATGAAGGAGAAGAGATGGAGAACAACTTCATAGGATGAAGAAGAGCTCATAAGATAAAGTGAGGGCATAATGGTCATTTGATAAATAAATAAAAATATGTCAAAAAAATTAACTAATGGAAAAGAGTAACGTCTAATGACGGGGTAACCAATCAGTCACACTGGACAAAAATGTGTAATCATTGAATCACACTCGGCAAATATGTGTACCCATTAAAGTAATTAACCCAAAATAAAATTAAAGGTTGTTGATGTGCATGATAAAATAATGACGTGACAAATAAATAATTTATTTATTTTAATAAAAAAATGAAAAATACCAAAAGAATAGGGGCAAAAATGTTTTTATTTTTTTATTTTTAAATACTTTATATTAAAATAAACATATTTTAAAATTATAAGTAAAAAGAATATATGCAAATATAAAAATACTAGTATAAATATGAAACAGAGAAATGCTAAAAAAATGAAATTTGTTTAATGCAATTTTAATTTATATAATATATAGTATAAAACTATGAAATATGTTAAAGTATACTTAAAATTCGAAAAAAATATATAAAAAGTGTTTCCTATATTATATTTAATATTTTTAATGAATATATAAAATCTAAAAAATATATATTCTCATTTTTCAAATAATTTTAATATATTCACTTTAATAATATCTTATATAAATGAATTTTAGTTCATATTTTTAGTTACTTATTTGAAAAAAAATATTTTAATGATATATTACCTAAAAATAAAGTTTTTTTTGTACTTATTTTTCAATGTGGTCCAATTATGTGCTGTCACTTATTCAAAACTTGTAAAATCATCAATATTATGGATTTCATCTAAAACCACCCTAATGAAACATAGTGTCTCACAAACAAAAAGTCAAGAACAAGTTACATCTAATGATAATTTGGCCAAATATATCACATATGTTTCCCATTATTATTATTATAAAATAAAACTGAGAGACATGCATTTTGGCTCCCCCGAACTTACAACCAATGTCACATTTCGCCTTATTGATGTAGGATATTGGAGAGTCCCTTTATGATTGACTTTATATAAATAATAGATTTATTTATATAAACTAATACTATTTGGAAAACTAAATATTGAATTAATGCAGTTGTTTTTTTTACGAAAATAGGCCTACTAGTTAATAGAATTCACAAGTTGACTTTTTGGACTCCCATTCGCGGATAAAAACCTAGTGAAAATTCAACTTGTCCGGATTCCAACTCAGAATCTCACCCTTAGAGAAGGGTGCTCTATCAACTCTCCAAGAGAATAAAATTTATTTTGTACAATTTTATTCCAACCAAGAATCAAACTCATAGTTATACTTTAATAACACAGTATTTTACCACTAGACTACTAATACTATATAATTTTTTTATATACTTAAATTATACTTGAAAAATGTTATTACCAATACTTTAAGCCCTCTAATTTGAAAATATCATTTTTAACTTTATGGGTGTCAGTTCGTGTCGATAAATATCGATAATGGACGTAATTGTTACATATGATATGTCGTGCTAAAATAACATGAAAAAAATCCCAATAGACATGTTACATGTACACAACTCGTGAATAATAAAACTATATCTATAACACCACAAAAAGGTAAAATTATCGCGATCAAGGATCGAAGTTATCAATGATACAGTAGGATCTCTATGACTCCTACAACCATATGTACCACACACGACGTTGTATTAAAATCGTTTGGAAAAAAGTTAGAAGGTGATATGACAAATGTTTCGCAAATCAAAGAAGACAGCTTGTCTCAAGGGAAGGAAAAATGCACAATCACGACAATCAACACACAAACATTAGGGACTCCCTCAAACTTAATGAATTACGCTTACTAAATTTAGAAGAACAAGATATGTCCACTTAAGGAACTTTAGGTGACTGTTATGGTATGTGTGTCTACCACTGGTTTATTGTCGTTTGTGGTGTTGATGCTTACTTAGTCTTTTTGGAGGTTCGTGTTACTTTTTGGACGTTTGTGTTTGTGTTGGTGACGCTCATGTTGGGTTTGGTCATTCGATATGAATCCATGTTACTATTATGACATTTCTGCTCGGATCGTTGCGGCACCATGCTTCTCCTCCGACATTTTCACTTGGTTCAATGCATATCCATGTTGCTCCTCCAACATTTCCGCATGGATCAGTGCGGAGCCAATGTTACTTTTCTTACATTTTGACTATCTGGCACAATGTCGGTGTTTGTTTGTCATATGCATTTTTTGTTCATTGCGGGTTTGCTCATGTGATTGTTCAGAGATTAAGTTGATGTTGATGATGGAGATAGTGTCGACGGCGATGCTCATTTTGAGGACGACGAAGGAAAGGAGTTTGTTCGGGGCGTGTGTGTAGAATATGGTTATTCTTTTCATTTGCTTATAAAGTTGAAGTACTATCTTGCCAATTTGGATACATAGGTTGGTACAAGTTTATATCTCTAGTATGCTAGAAAACTACATGCCACCTTTCTCTATTCCATAGAACAACCATTGTACGAAGAATAAACAAGAACTTTGACAACATCAGATTTGTGAGCAATTAGATAGATACAACCATGAATATGCATTTACAAAACTTATGTAAAATACTTTTCCATAGATATAATAGGTGCATGCCCCTAAATGTCCACTTGTATAAGTTGTAAAGCTGATGTATACACAATGGATGAGGAGACAAAACGAAGTTCGTGACTTTTTACCCATGTGACATGCAACCCAACATGTATATCAGTGTTATCCGATATAATCCTATCACTAGACATCATTCATTTAAATACTGAATTGGATGGATGGCCAAGTAGTTCATGCCATGTTCTAAAAGGCCACAGGCGTGCTGGTAGTATAGCAAATATGAGGAGAAAATATTCAACACCAACAACAAAACTAGATGGATGATTAGGAGAATAATATCATTTTTTTTTGGCCAAAAGAGAATAATATCATTAGCACACATCTTATTGAGAGAATCAATAGTATTTGCAATAGAATGAACTTCACTAACACACATCTTATTGGGAGAATCAACAGTGTAGGCAACAAATTTCAGTACATCATAGACATAACCAGAGTTAACACAATTAACATTAGGTTCTTTAGTATCATACCGAAAACACATGCATTATTGTGAGGAGATTCAAACTCCTAACTATCTCATACTTTCTTCTGAATCAACATAAAAGTCATAATAAAAGACGACACGGGCTGTGTACTATGAGAACCACTCCCAGATGTAGGAATTTCTAAACTGTAAAGTCCATTCTATTTAGTGCCCCCATGAGTGTTCGATGCATGACCACGTCCTTCACCACACAACCAACAAGATCAAAGACAAAGTAAACTTGATTATATTTGGTAAAATGAGAAATAAAAAGTAAGTTTTTAGTGACATGTTGTGTTATTAAAACATTATTGATAGCCCGTGAGCCTTTTAATGAATCAACATTAGTAGAAGCAATATTGACAATCAGAACTTTACCAGATCCAGTGTATGGAATGGACTGAGTGAAGTGGTAAAGTTAGATAGGTGTGTTGAAGCACTAGAGTCAGGATACCAAGCATTGTCAACAATAGATGTTGAATTGACAATCATATTACCTGACACAGTAAATGTTAAAGCAACAGGTGAAAGCACATACACTGTAGAGGATGGTGGACAAACAATATTGATCTGATGAGAGCTAGGTGCTGGCATAATCACTTCTGTGTTGAGGAGATAATTCACCTATCTAAGAGCTATCAAAGTACATCACCAACGAATCACTCAGAGTGTGAAACTCAACATTGTGAGCAACTGGTTGTGAAAACCCAGGATGTGAAGATGGAGGTTTGGAAATAACACCATTAAAAGTTTGATCAAACCTGTACCATAAACGAACAAAGAGATGACCAACCTTACCACATAATTAAATACGGTGGCATGTTTGAAATAGAATAGCCACGACCATGATTGGAGTGTGACGACTGGTTCTGTGAATATTGTTATAGTTGCAGATAATATTTTTGAGATGGATACATGGATTGATATGTCAGAGAGAGTTGGGAAGTTTGAGCCACTGAGTTACCTCTAGAGCTCATAGATTAAAGGCCAACAATGAATGTAACTGCAATTGAGTTCAATTCTAGCAAAACGCCCCGTTGTTTAGACTCAACATCAAGTAAAACACTAGTAACACCAACTAGATCATATGGTTGTCTACTCGCAGTGATAACAACCACAACATGTTCATAGTCACCTGGTATACCAATTAAAATAGTACTTATCTGCATTGTTTCATAGTTCAGGTGATTTACACTTCCTAGTATGTCATTGATGAGATGGATCCTTCCTATATAGTCTCACATCGTTATATTCATCTTTCTCACGTACTGTAACAAGCAAAAAAGTCCCAGAATCCTCATACTACATGAGACTGAGAAAATCTATTGAATATTGAATCAAATTTCACTCGTAGAGATGCATCTGATGATAGTAGAAACGAGACTCTATGAAATTAAGGAGAGTATCCATGATGCAAGCACACTATCTTGATGTTTGAAGTTTGCAAAGTTAGGATTGCTGATCTTCATATCTTTCAAACTGAAGATCCACTCATCTACACGAGTTGAGCCATCCAAATAATCTTTCAGTTGATGACTTGCAATCATGAATCCAACCTGATGTTTCCATTGCAAATAATTTGTATCAGCAAGCTTAATATTGATGCATTTATTCATAATCTGTTTTGTTCCACTGCCATTGGTTGAGAAGAACGATCATAAAGACAATGAAACAAAATAGTTGGAATTAAAAACACAGTAAAGCTCGCAGATATAACAAAGATTCAATCACAGAACCAACTAATGACACGAACAATGGAAACCTAATTTATGTAGGAATCCTCAAGATCTAGCTGAACGTAGCTAGACTCTGATACCATGTTAGAATCATTCAAAAATTCTCAAAATGGAAAAAATCTTAAAAATGTATTGATAGTTTAAAATTTCGGTACAAGGGCTATATATAGTCGCAAGAACTCCTGTATATTGCAAAAAAGACCATTTAATTATGACTCAATTGAAAAACACATCCCAAACCTTCACATTTGACCCTAACACACTCCTAACATTAAGTAAGTCGTGTCCAAAGGACTCTTATCCACTCCCCAGATTGATCAATTAGTCTATGCGACCTCCGGGCACGAGACACTCAATTTTATGGATGCTTACACTGGTTACAATCAAATCAGGATGCACCCAGGCGACGAAGTCCACACAACTTTCTATGTGGAAAACGACAACCTCTGCTATAAGGTCATGCCCTTTAATCTCGTTAGTACGGGGGCAACTTATCAAAGAATAGTTAACAAACTACTTAAATAAATAATAGGCAGGAATATGGAAGCATATTTCGTCAACATGCTGGAAAAATCAATCAAGGGCAACCTCCACACAATCGACCTAAGAGAAGCCTTTAAGGAAATACAACGTTCACATTCATCAAACGAAAGGTGCCTTAAAGTTAAATTAGGAAAGTTTCGGGATTCATGGTGAGCAAGCGGGAGATCTAGGTCAATCCTGAAAGACTAAAGGCAATCAAAGAGATGAAAGCACTCACGTGTCAGGCTGTCACAAAAGGATCCAAACGTTAAATGGTCACCTAGCAACGTGAAATCACTTCCTTTGAAACGCAAGCGATCCCTACTGTTCTTCAAAATAATGAAAGTAAACAAGAAGTTTGAGTTGACAACCGAATGTGAGGGGGCCTTCCAAGCAATAAAAGGATATACAAGCTGCACCTGTATTGGCAAAGCCATCGCCAGATGAACTTTTTCTATAAATCAGCATCAACCCCGTGGCAGTTAGTGCAGTGTTTGTCAAAAAGGAAAACAACTCCCGGTTATTAGTGTACTACATAAGCAAATTACTATTACTCGCCACTGAAAAGAGATATATGGACATTAAACAATACTTGTACGCCCCGATTCTTGCAGAGCAATAATTGCGACTCTACTTTCACGCTCATACGATTACGGTACTGATCAACGAACCACTCAGAAACTTCTTGCAAAAACCTGACTCATCGGAAGGATGGTTAAGTGGCAAATCAAGCTTTGTGAATTTTTGATCCAGTTTGTACAAATAACAATAATCAAAGGACATGCATTAACTGATTTCATAGTCGACGACATGGTTAACAAAACTGAAGTGCCTACGGAGGCCACAACTAAGGATAAACCACCACTCTGGGAATTTTACATAGACAAATTGTCATCTAATGAGGGTTTGAGGGTATGCAATGTCTTAATACCCCTATAGGGTGAGCCTCTACGATATTCTATGGTCTCTACCTTCTAGAGGGACATGACTATCATGCATAGAGCTATTCAAGCAAATGGTTATTTCTAGGACGATTTTGAAACACAAGGTAAACTACATGGTATGATAGACCCTAAATTGCTCTAGTTTCACATAATGACATGTGGTACACTTCAATCCTGATAATGCATAATATGAATTGTAGATTTGAATGCTTGAAGAGTCGATGGAGAAGGTATTGCAGTGGCTTCTTTTGTTAGGTTTTGTTTTTTGTAAGCATGTCTACTTTGTAAATCTTAAGTATTAGATTGGACATACTTTAGTATAAATGCATCCATTTGGTGGATTGCTACCTATGTATGCTTTTGTGGATATATATGGCTATGGCAACTTCTGATATAAATGTTGAATTTTGATTTGGTACATGAAGTAATTTCTACTTCTCATTCAGTTATGTATTAGCTGATATAGAATATGGTGTTGTATTAGTTGCTGCAAAATATGGGTATAAAGTACAACTCCAAATGAAAACTATCTTAGGTAGGATGTTTTGGCAATAGAAAATTGGTGCATACTGTTGGATCGTGAAATCCTGGTTGCTGATCTGGCAGTGAATTGAATGCCAGACGAATGCTGAAGGGTGCTTCTGCTCCAACTCAGGTGAACCTGCAGGTAGGGGAGCGCAACAGAGAGGGTGTCTCTGGGTCCCTCTCCGATGCTTAAATGAGTATATGTGTGTGTATATCTAAAAAACGTATGTAAAGCAAAGGTATTTATAGGGTAGGAGAGATCAAACCGTATAAGGAAACTGTATATCTTAGTGAATATTGTGTTGCTGAAGATTCGGATAATAAGATATGGTAGTTACGGCGAGATATTGCAGTTACCATATCTAATCTTTAGTGAATATGTGACCGAGATACGCGGGATATCGTGGCCACTTCCTTATTAACGGTTAGTGGGACCAGAGGAGAGAGGCAAGGCTCTCTTCGGGGCGAGCACTCCCATGGCGAACATTGAGAGGTCGCGGCCTGGTGAAGGATGGCGAGCAGTCTGGGGAGCCTTTGGCGTTCATATCGACTTTGGGCTCGATCTTGGGCCACTCTATGGTGGGCCAAGTTGACTTGTACTTAAGCTGATCCAGTTCTAATGTCTTAGGTTTACCCCTCCAGGGTTACTGGGCCTTCGAGGCCTTTTCCTTATTGGGCTGTCAATATCGATACCCAACATTTGCCCCCGAAGCTTGATTGAAGTTTCTTCAGTCGAGCTTGATTTCTTAGTAGGGTTTGAGATAGTGATGCCTTAAATTCTGTTTTTCTTGCCTCTTGTAGTGGTTTATGACCTGAGGGGCGCTTCATGTTTGTTTGGCGAGCAGTCATCCTATTGTCCAAGGCTGAAGGAATATTCTTCTTTTTATTCCCTCTTGGCGATCACTCGAGGTAACCTAGGCCTGAGAAAGTCTATCTTTCTTTGCTAGGCGATCATTACCTACCAAAGGTATTTCTGATAAAGCCTACCAGTGTGCTGACGATCACTTTGTCTGCTTAGTGGACTTTAGCATTTAATGACTGCACAGTCATCCATAAGTCGAACGGTCGCTTGAGGCACGCCTGTCATTTAATATTCCGTAACCCAAGGGCAGTCTGACAATTGTCTGTACTGGCCGACTGTATGTCTCCCCGAGGTGTCTCTTAGAATTCTGACATTGCTTCGATTTTTTCCAAAAAGGTGCAATTATTCCCCTGCGTCGTTTCGATTCTGTCCGCGACGGTTACTCCTTTTTGGCCTATATAAGAGACATTAGTTTCTTTATTTTGTCTTTTACGCATTCATTCCTTCAGACATTCAGAGCTTTCTTTGCAAACTCGTCCTCTCTTTTCATCAATCTTCTTCAACCTTTCTTCCAACCGTTTTCATGGCTACCTGCAGTCAGACTGGAAAGATCAAGCAGACAGCCAACAAGGCTCCTTCCTCATCCTCCAAGGTGCCAAAGAACACCAATGCTCCCCTAACCATTAGGGATGGTGTCGTGCCCGCCTCGACGGGGGGACAGACTGACCTTGGGAGGTCTGCAGCCACTCCTGTGGTGGTAGATGGGCCTGAGCTTCAGACGCCTATCTTTTCTCCGAAAGGTAAAAATTTGTTATTTCACTGCTCTGTTTTGGGAATATCCCCTGCTTTTCCTTATTTTTATGCTTGTTGTGCTATATCTGAACTGTTTTGAGTAGATGTCAAGCCCAACGAGTTGAAGCCGGTTATTTTAAAACGATGGTGGTGCTTGGTGGTCTTGGTGCGGGGGATGTCCCTAGATACCCAGGCCTAGGTCTGCATTATCCTTGCAGCGGAGAGGTTTACCTATATGCGGCCCAGATCGATGCTGGGTTGCGTTTTCCTCTCTGCGAGGATTTGCAGACACTGTGCTGGTTCTACATGATACATCCCACGCAGCTCGTACCCAACACCATTAGGATATGGGCTGGATTCAAGCTCCTATGCATACGTCAAGAATGGACGTATTCATTGACCTTGTTCCGGTGCTTTTTCCGATTGGCGGCTGGGACGAACCATCTCCACCATTTCCAATCCCGGTGGTCGAAGTTTGCTGAGTGGAGAGGCCTTCAATCGTGGAATTGGAGTGTCCACGTCCGGTTGGTCGATGACTTCCGAGCCACCAACTCCAACTATAAGAAGTTCTACTTCTTTTACAAAGGGGGGGGGTCCTTCGAAGTTGTCCGCCCCAGATAGGGACTTCCCTCCCGAGTTTGACGAGCTATCCGGGAGCGACCAGAATGCCATCGATGACCTGTTCCGGCTGCATCGATCGTCCAACTTCCACTCCATTCATTCCGTGGAAGAGACCACAGAGAATATGCTCAAGATGAAGGGCATTCATCAGGCCACGCCAATCTTTGATGATTGGGTAACTCCTTCTAACCCTTTTCTTGTTTTACTGTTTGTAGGCAAAGTTGTAGGCAAGGGCCGGAAACTCATAGGTCTCTTCGATGACCAGGGAACGGCGGGGCTGTCCGCTGATCAGGCTCTGCTGAATTCTCCTCCTCCCCCTCTAGGCGTTCGTCCAAGAGGAAGCCTGAAGAGGCCCTCCCCTTGGCCACTGTTCGCCCTCGCCAACAAGGTATGTTGTCTCGCCCCATATTGTTTTCATACTCTGCTTTATTTTCAAGCTTTCTGAACTTTTCTGACATATTTCCTTGATATTTTGTAGAAAAGTCCACGTCTGACATGGCCCGGGACCCTACTCCTCCCCTGCCAAGAAGGTTAGGAGTGAGGAGCACCCGGTTATCGACCAGCATCCTCCTCCTCCTCCCCCTAAGGGTCCTTCTGCCAGCAAGGGGAAGGGTCCGGCCTTGGCGCCCCTTCCTCCTTCTCCTAAGGGCCCTTCCGCCAGCCAGGGGAAGGCTTTGGCCTTGGCGCCCCCTCCTCCTTCTGTGCCCTCGGTTCCTCCCAAGGAGTCTGGGACCCAGAAGAAGGGGTCTGATGCCCCCAACGCCTCGAAGGTTCCTGCTGAGGAATATTGCCCCTTGGCGAGCATGTTCCAGCCACTCAAGGCTGCGAACCCTCGGGGGGGGGGGGGGGGGGGGTATGGTTTCCTTGCGGAGACCTCTCGAAGAAGGGGGTCTCTGCCCAGAAGAGTCTCCGGGGTAGCCCGGACTTGTGCATGCGACTCCTTGATGGGATAATTCCTCCCAAGGATCGCTCGCCAGTTCCCACGGAGCTACCTCAGATTGAGGGTTTCCTGTGGTCCCACTTCGAACGAGTCGCTCTGGTAAGACTTTGTCCCCTTTTTCTTTTCTTTTTTCGCATTGTTCCATTTTTTGTTCGTATCCTGACAATTTTCACTCTTCTTTTATTGTCAGCTCGTTCGGGAAGAGGTGGTGATTGGCCGCGTCTTTGGAGAGCTCGCCAACAAGCATTCCAATTTGCTTGTTGAGCTGGAGCAGTATCGGAGTACGGGGATCACCCCCGGGCAGATGGAGGCCATCAAGTCGACCGCTGACGCGGCGGTCTCCTTGGTAAATGGCGCCCAGGAGGAGTACTTCAGGAAGGAGCAGCGGCTCCTTGCTGATGTCAAGCAGAGGGAGGCCGATGTTGCGGTCGCCCTTCAGGATTCTGAAGCCCTTCATCGGTGCTTAGATGAAGGGGAGGCTATCAGGGCTCGCCTAGAGGCTGAGCTTAAGGAGGTCTGAGCCCAAAGGACGGAGTCGGAAGCTCAACGGGTCGCCGCTGAGTCTCAGAGGGAAGCTGCTGAGGCTCAAAGGGCTACTGCTGAAGCCAGGGGGATCGCCTGGAGAAGGAGAAGGAACAACTGGCTGAACAAATGAAGTCTGTTCCTTCACCCCAAAGTGTTGTCAACGAATTCAAGGAATCTGAGGATTTCGTTGACTGCGCTTTGGCGGTGATGAAGTCAGAGATCGCTGACTTCCTCCACGTCTTGGTCGAGGACGTCCAAGCGGTCGATCCCAACTTTCCTATTGGGGAAGTTGAGTCCCTTAAGGGTTTCCTCCGAAGTCGAACCCTTCCACAGCCTACTCCTGTTGCTGAAGAGGTTGACCCAGCTGCGGCTGTTGAAGAGGTTGCCCCCGAAGGCGAGCCGAGCCCTCCTTCCCCCGAAGGCGAGCCAAACACTTCTGCCCCCAAGGACCCGAAAGCTTGAAGTCTTCACCTCTCCGTCGATCATATTTCTTTTGCTTTTAGATAGTTGTTTTTCCTTTGTATTTTAAGTTTACTTTGTAATTATTGTTTGATTGAATACTCAGTTATTTTATATTGAATGCCTTTATATTCGTAAGTCTCTACTTGACTCTGAATGTGTTGGCTATTCTTCTGATATCTTAATCATAATTACTCTCGACTTTTCTTTGCTTTATAATGGCCTCGAATCTTAAAGCCTCGTACCAAGCATAAGTCTGTATGAACTTTCTAAGGACAATACTCTAAGACTTAAAAGTATAGACTTCTAAGTTCAAAGATATATTACCTTTTTGAAGTTTAAACCTTTGAGGTGTTCGCCTAATAGCAAGGAACTTGTTAACTTAAGGCTTCATCATCCATAGTGATCGCCTAAAATTCCTTATTCGCTCTCGATAACTTATTTCGCAAAGGAGTTGTCATCCTTAGCCGATAATTCTTCTAAAATCTGTCCATCGTATAAGAGGATAAATCCTTTAATGGGTTGATTACCTTTGTCGTTAGGACTCCTGCCTGATTTCGATAACAGGTCTGCTGCCTGACTTTGGCGTCAGGTCTTTTATTTTGCCTAACTCTATTGCTAGGTCTTTTGGCCTGACTTTGGCGTCAGGGCTTTTTGGCCTGTGTTTGGCGACAGGGCTTTCGGCCTAACTTTGTTGTTAGGGCTTTTTTGGCCTATCTTTGGCGATAGGGCTTTTTGGCCTGACTTTGGCGTCAGGGCTTTTGGTCTTTCTTTGGGGACAGGGCTTTTGGCCTAACTTTGTTGCTAGGGCTTTTTGGCCTAACTTTGTTGCTAGGGCTTTTGGCCTAACTTTGTTGCTAGGGCTTTTGGCCTGTCTTTGGCGATAGGGCTTTTGGCCTGTCTTTGGCGACAGGGCTTTTGTGCCTAATTCGGTCATCAGGTCTTCGCCTGACTCTTGGCGTCAGGTCGTTTTTTCTTCGATTTGCTTCGAGTGAACATGTTTTATGAAGGAATGAAGGAATGACTTGCTTTTATTGGCATAACAGTTTGATTACAAGCTATGTATGAAATCTCCTTAAATGCTCAGAATTGAATGGACGGGGTAACCTTTCGCCTTCGGTGGTTTCCAAATAGTGGGATCTTAGCACGGCGATCTCTATTACCTTGTACGGTCCTTCCCACTTGGCTGAAAGTTTATTCTGACTGTCTAGCTTTGTGAATTTATTCCTTCTCATAACCATCTCCCCCACGAAAAATTGGTGAGCACTGACTTTTCTATTGAAATATCGAGCGGTCGCTAAGCGCATCTTTGCTTGTGTTTTTTCCGATAGCCATCTCTTTTCTTCTGCCAAGTCGAGGTTAGTTCTGCGCTCGACCTCGTTTGCCTCAGCGTTAAAATGTAGGATTCTATGGGTAGGCACTGCTATTTCGGCGGGTGTTACTACTTCTAATCCATACACTAAACTGAAAGGTGTTTCTCCTGTGTCCGCCTTAGGCGTTGTTCTGATGGCCCATAATATGTTTTCCAGCTCTTCTACCCAATTCCCTTTGAATGCGCGGACCCTTTTCTTGAGTCCTACTAAAACAACCTTGTTGGCGACTTCAGCTTGCCCATTCGTTTGAGGATGATGCACCGAACTGAAACGATGGTCGACATGATATTCTTCACAGAACCATTTGAGCTCCTTTCCAATGAATTGCAGACCATTATCACTGATGAGTATTCTAGGAATGCCAAACCTGGAGAATATGTTGATCTTTAGGAACTTGATGACTTGAAATTCCGTCGTAGAAGCTAGAGCTTTTGCCTCTATCCACTTGGTGAAGTAGTCGATCGCCACTATAATGTGAGTGCGTTGACCAGTGCTAATAGGGAACGGACCTAATATATCGATCCCCCATTGAGCGAAAGGCCAGGTACCCGCCATTGGGGATAATAGTATGGGTGGTCGACCTGATCGTGGTGCAAATTGCTGGCAAGTCTCACACTTCTGCGTTAATTCAGCCGCATCTTTTCCCAAGGTTGGCCAGTAGTATCCTAATCTGAAGATCTTCCTGGTTAACGATCGAGCACCTTCATGACATGCTGCCACCCCTTCGTGAGCTTCTCGAAGAACCCTTTCTGTTTCTGGATGAGCAACACACCTTAAGTAGGGAGTTGAGTAGCCTCTCCTGTAGAGTTCCCCATCAATAATCAGATAATTGGTCGCGAGTCTTCTTATTCTCGTGGATTCGCCTTCGTCATCTGGGAGGATCCCCTCTTTCAAATAATTCTGGAATGGAGTCATCCACGTGACCTGCTCCTGAATGTTGAAGACTTCTGCCCTGCTTTCAAGGACTGAACATAAAGCCTCTTCCAGGAATTGTACGTCTTGGATTGTTGTTCCCCCAAATGCCAATCTTACTTAAAGAATCTACCATCTGGTTTTCCTGACGAGGGATAGACTCGATCGCAAAATTTGGAATTTCTGCTACGAGTTTCTTGGCGATGGTGAGGTACTTTTTCATCTTTTCCCCTTGCCTCATAAGTGCCATTGACCTGATTGACTATAAGTTCCGAGTCACTTTTAACCTTAAGTGCAGATATGCCCATTCCTTTCGCCAGTCTGAGTCCGGTGATAAGAGCCTCGTATTCTGCTTCGTTATTGGTCGCTTGAAATGTCAGGGCGATCGCATACTTTAAAGGCTCGCCTTCAGAGGGAATGAGAATTAAACCTGCCCCCGAGCCTTTTCTTGACGAAGACCCATCTGTATAGAGCTCCCAGACTTGATTATTGCTTGTTGACTGACTTGGCCTGCTTTCTGCTTCTGTTTGACCGTTACTCGTGCTTTCCACGATGAAATCAACTAGTGCTTGACCTTTGATGGCCGTTTTATGCGCAAAATTGATCCTGAACTCGCTGAGCTCGATCGCCCACTTGACCATTCTTCCTGACGAATCTGGTTTCATCAAGAAATTTTTGAGAGGTTGATTGGTGAGGACCGTGATGTCGTGCGCGTGAAAGTAAGGTCTCAGCTTTCGAGCAGCAATAACTAAGGCATAGAGATACTTCTCAATCTGGACATATTTTATTTCTGCTGAGTTAAACATTTTGCTAATAAAGTACACTGGACTCTGAATATTATTTTCCTCCTTTATCAATACAGCACTGGCCGCCACGTCACTGATGCCTAGGTAGAGGAAAAGCTGCTCGCCTGGAATGGGCTTTGCCAGAGCCGGGAGTGTCTGGATATGTCGCTTTAAGGACTGGAATGCCTCCTCACAATCTGGCGTCCACTCGAACTTGCGGTTGGCCCTTAGAGTTTTGAAGAACGGGAGGGACCTATCGCTCGCCTTGGAGAGGAAACGGTTAAGAGCAGCCAGGCGACCATTTAGGCACTGAACTTCCTTGTGGCAGGTGGGCGACTTCATCTCTTCTATGGCCTTCAGCTTTTCTGGGTTTGCTTCGATGCCCCTCTCGCTGACCATGAATCCCAGTAATTTGCCCGACTTGACTCCGAAGGCGCACTTTGCAGGGTTCAGGCGAACACTGATTCTCCTCATGCATTCAAAAGCTTCACGAAGGTCTGTCGTGTGCGAATTTCTCTTGATGGTTTTGACGAGCATATCGTCCACATAAGCCTCCATGTTCCTTCCCAGCATGTCCTGAAATAAGCGGTTCACCATCCGCTGATAAGTAGCCCCTGCATTGATGAGACCGAAAGGCATCACCTTGTAGCATAGAATGCCCCCGTCGGCATAGAAAGCGATGTGAGCCTCATCGTCTGGATGCATTCTGATCTGGTTGTAGCCTGAATAGGCGCCCATGAAGCTCAGCATCTCGTGACCAGAGGTAGCATCGACCAGCTGATCAATCCTGGGAAGAGGATATGAATCCTTAGGGCAAGCCTTGTTCAAGTCGCGGAAGTCGACGCACATCCTCCACTTGCCATTTGATTTTTTGACCAAAACTGGGTTGGCGACCCAGCTCTGGAAACTTACCTCTCTAACAAAGTCAGCCTCGATCAGTCTGCCAACCTCCTGCCTGATCGCCAAGCATTTGTCCGTTCCGAACGATCTCCTCTTTTGGGCGATCGGCTTGACAGAAGGGTCTATCCTGAGCTCGTGCGAGATGATAGCTGTGCTAATACCTGGCATGTCACTCGGCTGCCAGGCGAAGATCTCTTTAAATTCTCTAAGGAGGGCGGTCATGGCCTCCTTCTGGTCTTCTTTCAAGGTGGTCCCAATGCGCACCTTCTTGTCTGGGCCATCGACCTCGACTTCTTCTAATTCCTCCATGGGCGCTGGCCGAGCCAAATTCTCGCGAGGGTCGACCTCTGTCTCGATGGCGAGAGTCTCCCTTTGGTTCTTCCTGCGCAGGCAGTTCACATAACATTGCCGCGAGGAAGGCTGGTCGCCGAGCACTTCTCCGATCCCGTTGGGAGTGGGGAACTTCATCTTCTGGTGGACTGTGGAGGCCACAATCTTGTTGGGATTGATCGTGGTTCTCCCCAGGATGGCATTGTAGGATGTAGGTGAGTCCACCACCAGGAAAGTGACTGGTACCTTGATGCTCTTCCATCCCTCGCCCAGAATCACGGGCATGGTTATGGCCCCCAGTGGATAAGTTGTCCTTCCCGCAAACCCAATCATCGGAAAGTCGACCCTCTTCAGGTCACGCTTGGACTTGCCCATCCTCTCGAAGGCGTCCAGGAATAGGATGTCTTTCGAGCTGCCTCCGTCGATCAGAATCCTTGCAACGTCACAGCCGTCTATATTAGCTGTGATAACCAAAGCGTCGTTATGAGGGGTTGTGACATGTGCCAAATCATTTTCGGAGAATGATATGACAATGTCCTCTTCAGGTCGGGGTCGCTTTCCCAACTGAACTGCTGTGAAGATCTGAGTGGCGTAGACCTCCCTAGCGTGCGACCCCTCGCCTCCAGCACTGAATCCTCCCGCAATCAAATTTACACTCCTTTTGCTGGCAGATGGATCAGTTTGCTCAGCAGGTGGTTGCGAACGATGTCTTCTGGGGGCGTTCGACTTCTGTCTCGGCCTGCCACAAATTCCTTCAACATCCCACCTTGAATCAGCTTCTCTTTATCCCGCTTCAGAATGCGGCAGTCATCTGTCTTGTGGCCCTTGCACTTATGATATCTGCAATAGCTCTCGACGTCTTTCCCCATGGGCTGACCACCCCGACGAGGCATTGGTGGCCTCGCCAAGGATCTCATTTCCATCTCGACTAGTACCGCTAAGATCTGCCTATTTAAAGGCATAAAGCACTCAAGGACCTCTGGATTTCGAGGTGCTGGATTAGGCTCGATTCGGGGACTGCTGTCTCTTCCCTTTTTCTCTCATTCTTCACTTCCTTCTTACCATCGCGTCGGGGCTCAGGAACCACCCTTAGCGAGGTCGTCAGGAAGTTAGCCTCAGTGTTCGCCCTTTCCAGGTCTATGAAACCCTTTGCCCTGGACGCCAGCTCCACCAACGTTTCAATCTCCTTCACGTGGTAGCTGTTTCGCAGCTTCCTTGAGGCCTTGTTGGCCACATCCAGACCTCTGTAAAATGCTCGAATGATTTCCCCATCCGAGATTCAGCGATCTATCTCTGTGACGTTCTGATGGAAACGCCCGTAAAAATTAGCCAGCGACTCTCCAGGCTGTTGCTTAACCGCATCCAGGGCGACCACGCTTTTCATCAGCTGGCGCTCACCCATATATCTCCCTAGGAACTTGTCCTTAATTCCGCCCAAGTTCCAATAGATCCTGCAAGGAGGCCGAAGAACCAGGACGAAGCCGAACCCGAAAGAGTGGAGGGAAATAACAAAGCAAAGTGATTGGGATCATTTGACTTACCCAGGAGAGAAGCCTCGTGCTTGTTGACGTGTATGGTGGGATCTCCTCCACCACTGTACTCCGGTATGGCCCGAGCGACTACGTCTTTAGAGATCTTGATGGCGACGAGCTCGTCGGAAAAGGGGTGAGCAGACTGCTCCTTGAAGGAAGCTACGACTGTCAGTCGTCTTTCTTGGAGCCTTTTGTTGAGGAGGTCGTCCATCTTGTCCACAGTGCAGTACTTTGGCGAGACCCTGGATGGAGGAGGACCGGAAGGATTGGCCGAGTACGTAGCTGCCGGTTGATCGGTATATGCTGGGGCAGAGACTGCTGTCCAGACGTCATCTCCTGCTCTTCCTGGGGTGCTGTGGCGCCAGGATTCGCGGTTTCAGACGGTAAGGGCCTATGGCAGCAGGGCGAGTGTTTCCTTTAGGAGCAGGGGCTTAACGGCGGGCCTGTCCTAGGATGGCCTCCAACAATGATATCATCTCATGGGTTAACTGGATGATTTCCCCAGCGATGTGGACGGTCTGGAGTTACCGACATGTTCTCTGGCCGCACGCAGGGGGACGGCATTGGCTCCTGCCTGGCAGGTTCTTGTTGAAGTGGTGAAGCGGCGAAGCGGCGGCGGAATCAGAGCTATCCGCGGATTGCTCGCAAGTCTGGTTCCGACGGTTGTTTTGGGATCGAGTTCTCATGTCTGTATCACTCGTTTCCCACAGACGGCGCCAAATGTTGGATCGTGAAATCCTGGTTGCTGATCTGGTAGTGAATTGAATGCCAGACGAATGCTGAAGGGTGCTTCTGTTCCAACTCCGGTGAACCTGCAGGTAGGGGAGCGCAACAGAGAGGGTGTCTCTGGGTCCCTCTCCGATGCTTAAATGAGTATATGTGTGTGTATATCTCAAAAACGTAAGGAACGTATGTAAAGCAAAGGTATTTATAGGGTAGGAGAGATCAAACCGTATAAGGCAACTCTATATCTTAGTGAATATTGTGTTGCTGAAGATTCGGATAATAAGATACGACAATTACAGCGAGATATTGCAGTTACCATATCTAATCTTTAGTGAATATGTGACCGAGATACACGGG
The DNA here is from genome assembly GCA_946814005.1 of Chamaenerion angustifolium. Taxonomy (NCBI): domain Eukaryota; kingdom Viridiplantae; phylum Streptophyta; class Magnoliopsida; order Myrtales; family Onagraceae; genus Chamaenerion; species Chamaenerion angustifolium. The sequence goes on along the minus strand of OX328278.1, from coordinate 7,788,570 downwards.
ATATCGTGACCACTTCCTTATTAACGGTTAGTGGGACCAGAGGAGAGAGCCAAGACTCTCTTCGGGGCGAGCACTCCCATGGCGAGCATTGAGAGGTCGCGGCCTGGTGAAGGATGGCGAGCAGTCTGGGGAGCCTTTGGCGTTCATATCGACTTTGGGCTCGATCTTGGGCAACTCTATGGTGGGCCAAGTTGACTTGTACTTAAGCTGATCCAGTTCGAATGTCGTGGGTTTACCCCCTCCAGGGTTACTGGGCCTTCGAGGCCTTTTCCTTATTGAGCTGTCAATATCGATACCCAACACATACTTTTCGGCATATCGTTATGAAAAATGTGTATCTTGCAACAACATTTATTATTTGGAAAAAATGACAAATGGCGTCCACACTAACTTCTATCATAGAACACCATTGACATCAGGCTAAAAATAATACTGTCACAGTTGAGCATAAATTGTGGCACAGGATGCTATCACAGTAAAAGACTTGTAACAGAGGAAATATTCCGCAACATAAAATGTATCCTTTTAGATTAATTGACAGCGACAATATAATGACTAATTTGACCCAAAATAAACTATTGCAAACAAAAAATGAAGAGCTAAGTAATATATGAATTGTGATAATGGAAACGCAAACTTGAATCGCCTTTTTTACAGCACCAAAAGATGAGGTTGAATCGTTATAAACGTAGCAGGGTATATCTGTAGCGAAAATGAAGTTTTCAAGAATGAAGTTTGTTAAGATTGAACCAATCTACATGGAATCCTCACAGAAAACCCTAGAAACCAGAAACCCTAGAGAGAACGAAGAAACGCAATTGGGGATCACTTGATCTGGTTCCTTCATTTGGCAGATCATCACCCTTAAATCCTAAACCTAGCAGCGGTTCAATTACAAACAAATGAAGGAACTGAAACGACAAGGAAAATAATGAAACGACACTTAATAACTGAAACGAAATAAAACGGACGGGCCTAATAAACAACTGGGCCAAGCAAATAAGAAACTGGTCCATGAATCAAAGAAGCAAGCCCATGACAGAAGCAGCCTGATTCTCAACACTCCCCCTCAGGCTGAAGACGAATTTGATTAATCTGATGAAAACTCCCCCTGTCTGCTAAAGATGTTCTTCATACCAAGCTTGTCAAACAAAAAATAATGATGTTGGGAACCAAGGGGCTTGGTGAATAGATCAGCAAGCTGATTACCTGTCCTTATATGCTCAAGCTGCACAACTTTCTCAAGCAATTTTTCACGAATATAATGACAGTCGATTTCTATGTGTTTAGTCCGTTCGTGAAAAACAGGATTATTAGCAATTTGTATAGCAGCTTTATTGTCACAATGCAGAACAACAGGATCATCATGCTTAAAATTTAACTCTTTAATCAATCCTATAAGCCAGATTATCTCAGACAAGCAAGCACCCATACTTCTATATTCCGACTCAGTAGATGATTTAGAAACAGTGGTTTGTTTCTTTACTTTCCAGCTTACTAAAGAATTTCCCAACATTATGCAAAAACCAGTAACAGATTTTCTAGACTCAATGCAACTTGCCCAGTCAGAATCACAATATCCCACAAGTTTAGGAACCGAATTAGATGAAAGAAGAATACCTTTGCCTGGTTCCCGTTTGATGTACCTGATAATTCTAAGGGCAGCCGCAAGATGTGAATTTTTTGGATTCTGCATATATTGGCTAAGATTCTGCACAGCAAAAGAGATATCTGGTCGAGTAATAGTCAAGTACAACAGTTTCCCTACCAGTCTTCTATAAAGAGTAACATCATCTAGGGGTTCATCCTCACCATTAACATCGAGGTGTCTATCATAATAAATGCTAGTAAATTTAACATTTTGCTCCATAGGAGTCTTAGCAGTTCTAGCACCAGATAATCCAACATCAGAAACTAATTCCAAGGCATATTTCCTTTGACAGAGTACCAAACCCTTTTTAGATCTGGCTATCTCAATGCCAAGGAAATACTTTAATTCACCAAGATCCTTCATTTTAAAATTGGTTTCCAATACATGCTTCAATTCAGAAATCAAGGTATCACTATTGCCACAGATAAGCAAATCATCAACATACACAAGAAGAATAACCAGTTGATCACCATCATGCTTTGTGAATAGGGAATAATCATATTTTGATTGCATATATCCAGCATTAACAAGAGACTCAGTCAACTTAATGTTCCATTGCTTACTAGCTTGCTTTAAACCATACAAAGATTTTTTTAATCTACAAACAAGCTGACAGTTATCCTTATCAACAAAGCCTTCAGGAACATTCATATAAACCTCTTCATCTAGATCTCCTTGTAAGAAAGCATTGTAAACATCCATTTGGAAAAGAGGCCACTGATAAATAGAAGCTAAAGCCAAAATAACTCTCACAGTGTTCATTTTAGCAACAGGGGAAAACGTATCAAAATAATCAATTCCATGTTTCTGACTATACCCCTTAGCCACTAACCTTGCCTTATATCTATTTAAAGATCCATCAGATTTGTACTTCAACTTATAAACCCACTTACAACCAATTGATTTTTTACCCGCTGGGAGTGGAACCAACTCCCAGGTTTCATTCTGCTGCAAGGCCTCAACTTCATCCTCCATGGCCTGAATCCAGGCCTTATCCTTTATGGCCTCAGAAAAGGTGTCAGGTTCTGTCAACTTTGAAACTGAACTCAAATACACTTGGTAATCATGAGATAAATTGTCATACGATACAAAGTTATTAATAGAATGAGTACAGTAGACATTTGAAACCTGATAATCCTTCATCCAAATTGGAGGCCTTACAGTCCTTCCAGATCTGCTTATAACAGGCATATCATTTCCATTCACACTCGGGTCATTGTCACCATCAGAGTCACTTAGAGACTCATCATTGGGTGGAATTCCATCAGTGCCATTATCAGCATCATCATTTGGATCATTTGCACTGATTTCAGTGGTATCCTCAGTATTTGCATTACGAGGAATGCTTACATCATCGGATTCCAACTCATCGGGACAATAAAAAAATATGGGTAACTGATCTGTCTTGCCATTCTCAAAGGGAAATACACTCTCATTAAATTGCACATCACGACTAACAAAATATATTTTTTTAACCAAATCATAGAGTCTATAACCCTTTTGAGTCTCAGAATAACCTAGTAAAACAGATGGTATTGCTCTGGAGGCATATTTATCAGTCACCAACATATTTTTTGCATAACAGAGACACCCAAACACCCTAAGGTGATCAATCACAGGTTTTCTTTTTCCTAAAACCTCAATGGGCGATTTTCCATCCAACAACTTAGAGGGCATCAAATTGATCAGATAACACGCAGTAAGCACACAATCACCCCAAAAATCATTTGGAAGAAAAGCTTGCAACTTGAGTGCCCTAGCTACTTCCAAAATATGTCTATGCTTTCTTTCAACCCTCCCATTTTGTTGGGGGGTATAAGGGCAACTGCTTTGATGAGCAATTCCCTTTTCTTTGAATAAGGCTTTCAGTTGTTCATTAAAGAACTCCCTGCCATTATCTGTTCTGAAACAATTAATAGTCTTTTTAAACTGATTTTCAATCAAGGCAATAAAGTGTTTCAGAACAATAACAACATCAGATTTAAACTGAATTAGGTGGATCCAGGTAACTCTTGAAAAATCATCCACTAATGTCAGAAAAAACCTTTTATTATCATGTGTGGGGGTATGGTAAGGCCCCCACACATCAGCATGGATAAGGTCAAATGCAGCATCAGCTCTTGAATTAGAAAGAGGAAAAGACTTTCTAATAATCTTAGCTTTGGGACAAATGGAGCATTCTTCCACATTAATCATCTTATTCTTAGGCAAATTTATAGAATCAATATGTTCCAAAGCTTTCAATGAAATATGCCCAAGACGTCTATGCCACAACATAACATTGCCAACAACAGAAGAACAAACATCCACAGCAACGTTCTCACAGCCATTCTTAAAGAAATACAGCCCCGCAAATTCTTTACCAGTCCCCAAGACCTTCCCATTTGAGAGGTCCTGCAGGACAGCAATTTTGGGGTAAAAAACCACACTACAGTTTAACTCTTTAGTAAGTTTAGAAACTGATAATAAATTGTACTTAAATTCAGGTATATAGAGAACATTCATCAGTTTCTTGTTCTTACTAAAGGTTAAATTTCCAACACTATTCACACAGGAATATCCCCCATTAGGTAATTGAACTCTAGTTCCTGGAACCAACTTATGATCACATAACCAATCATCTCTGTTGGTCATGTGATCTGTTGCTCCAGTATCTAAAATCCAATAATCATTGTTGTGTGGGGCAAAAGAGTTAAGGGATATACCTGCTGTATTAACGCGATGTTCCTCGGTAGGGGTAGCACCTGCTGATGCAGTGCTGCCAGCCTGTCCAATACTATGCAACAACTTCTCAAACTGATCTCGGGTAAGGGTGATAGATCCTTGCACAGAAGAACTCGAAGAAACATCATTAGAACCATTTTTATGAAAAACAGAGCTAATGTCGCCAGTCTCAGAAGAGGCAACATTAGCTTTGGGATTTTGCCCTTTTGCCTTTAGAAAGTCTCTATGTTTAAAACAATTTTCCTTTGAATGACCCTTCTTTTTACAGAAGTCGCATCCTCGGGAAAAACATCTTTCAATAGTATGACCTTTCTTTTTGCAAAAAGTGCATTCCAAATTCTGATTTCCCTTCGGTCTATCAGAATTAACAGATATATTGGCAATACCAGAATCAAAAGAACTCATGCTAGAGGTTATGCCTCTCTGACTTTCTTCTTGCATCACAAGATTATAAGCAACATTTACAGAGGGAAAAGGATTCCACAAAAGCAATTGACTTCTCACAACAGAATAAGTTTCATTTAGACCCATCAAAAACTGGAATAACCTTTGGTTATCCTTATGCTCTATGTGCTTTTTAAAATCGTCACCCTCAATATGAGGTAGCGCACAAGCAGCGTCGTATTCTGCCCAGAGAAGCCTAAGTTTTGTAAAGAATGTAGAAACAGAATCAAGACCTTGACGGGTCATGCATATTTCCATATGTAACTGATAGGTCCTAGGGCCACTTACCTTATCAAATCTTTCTTTTAAATCTTTCCAAATTAACAAGGCACTATCAGTATACATATATCCACTACCAAGGTCTTTTGCAATAGAATTAGTAATCCATCCTATTACCACAGCATTACACCTATCCCATAAGTGATGCAAAGTATGATCATATTTCTCACGAATGCAAGTTCCAGTTATAAACCCTAATTTGTTTCTACCTAACAGGGCAAATCTAATAGCACGACTCCACATAGCATAATTTTCAGGCCCTGTCAAAATAGTAGAAACCATACTTACACCCGGGTTGTCACTGGCATGCAAATACAGGGGATGATGTGACCCAACAATGGCCACAGCATCATCGTCATTGTCATCGGTGGCACGGCGAGCTGCCTCCTTGACAACCTTATCCTCAACCATGAAAAACAGCAAACACCAAATATACAGGTAATATATGTTTGCCTCAATAATCGCAAAAAGAGTGATACAAACCGTCAATCAAGGCTTCGGTTATAGATAACCGATTCATCAACTAGGTCACCGCCAAGGAGAGGATCCGACAATGACACAATCGGCAACACAGGAAAATAGCCAAAGAAGCGATTAAGAGAATCGCAAAAGAGAAACGAACCGTCGGGATCAAGATTGCGAAAGAATCGCAAGAACAGCAAATCGTCGGGACGGAAGAAAGGGACCAAGAACAGCCAAGGAACTATATCACAGGTAAGATGAAACGATCGTAGGCTCTGATACCATGTTAAGATTGAACCAATCTACATGGAATCCTCACAGAAAACCCTAGAAACCAGAAACCCTAGAGAGAACGAAGAGACGCAATTGGGGATCACTTGATCTGGTTCCTTCATTTGGCAGATCATCACCCTTAAATCCTAAACCTAGCAGCGGTTCAATTACAAACAAATGAAGGAACTGAAGCGACAAGGAAAATAATGAAACGACACTTAATAACTGAAACGAAATAAAACGGACGGGCCTAATAAACAACTGGGCCAAGCAAATAAGAAACCGGTCCATGAATCAAAGAAGCAAGCCCATGACAGAACAGCCTGATTCTCAACAAAGTTTCATCATAGTTTAGGTGCTATAGTAGCGAAAACGTTTTTTACGCCAGTTAACTATAAACATTAAAAAAAGGGTTATATATATGTATGTATGTATATAAGATACTAAATGTATATATATATATCATATATGTGTGATACTATATGTATATATATATGAAATAATTTAATTTATTTAAAAATTGACTTTGGTCATTCTTGAACTTTGATGAAGGTTACAACTTGGTCATTGGACTCTCGGGTCATTCTGGAACTTTATTGAACGTTATAAACCAAGCCAGAAAGGTTTTGGGGCATTTCTGCAATTTTAAAAAAATATTTTCAATACAACTCAAATTTTTAGATACTTGCATTTTGATCCCTAAACCTTTTTGGACATCCCATGACTTGTCAAAGTGTTACAAATTGGTCAAACATGCTTAATATTTTCAAAATCATTTGTGTATTTTTGGCACATTTAAAATGATTCCAAAGTTAAACTCTCTTTTAGCACGATTTTCCTTATTCTCCTCTTGTTTATTTATTTTAAATTAACTCGAAAAAAATAAAAATGCTTGTATATTGTTAATTTAAAAATGTGCATGTAATTTTTTGGCCAAACATGATCAAAACGGGTAATTTGGGTAAATCACTGGAAACAAATTCAAAAGCAAATTAAAGTTCTGAAAGGGCGGATTATGAGCTCGCGAGCTCTTAAGACGTAATTAAACCCCCGAACTCGATTCTATAGACGTAGACCTTTCCATGCCCTAGGATGTTAACTCCATATACCCTAGGTAAATTTTAGGATTCCAATTAGCTTTTAATTAATCGGTGGCGACTCTTTCATTTTTTCGGTCCGGTTGATGACCCTGCTCGACCGGACCCATTGCTCCCCAAGACCCGACATTTTTTTTTTCGGTCTGGGAAATTCGGATTTGATGTCTGGCAATTTGGTGACTCTGCTGGGCATGATTTATTTGTTTAGACGGTTAGGCTTTATCATGTTTGCTTTTCCATATTATATTTTGCCTTATTCGTTTTGACTGTTTGCTCATGCTTGCAGTTTTAAATTCTGTCCAAAAAGTGATGTAAATTTAATGATTCAAAAATGATTTAAATTCCTGTTTTGCACACACCACGTTGTTTACCATTACCCGCTCAGACCTATAGCACATTAACAGCTTAAGGAGTTTAGTAAGGGAATGTGCCCGGAGTCGTTTGGACCGCCAACACGTACCCAAAAAACTCAACTCGATTATCGGAATGGGCCCATGATTCTCTATAGTGGGTGAGGTTCCACCGGTTTAGATAACCTAGAAATTCCATCCCTTTAAAAGAAAAGATCCACAATGCGTTTAACTTCTTCCATTTTGTGTTTGTTTCATTTTTGGGCCTAACTGAAGTAAATGGGAGTTCTGCCTAATTATTTGGATACGAGATTGACCCACAACTCATGTAGAAGATTCATCCCAACTGTTGTGAATTAGAAGTCATCCCAACAATTGTAGGTGGAAGTTCAACCCATTATGTAAATGTGTTTTGTTTTGGCCATAGATCATGACATGTATAGGATTGAGCCTTTTGTATTATATATTTCAGACTTCTATGAATGTAATACAAACCTTACTAATGAAATTTACATTCTCACACTTGCATTGCAGTTTTCTAAAAATAACAAAATGTAACTTCCGTTCATTCTGTCGTATATCCTTAGGACGTTTCCCTCATCATCTTTGCTAATGACAAAGAAAACAAATCATTGCCCTCACAATAACGCATACAACCCCTACGTTCGAAAAATGCCTGAATATGGAAAGCCATGACAAAAGGGAATCATAAATACGTGAACAATAAGATTGGCGAGGTTCAAAAGCTCACAAGTTACAAAGTCAACCGGGTTCTCCTTGATGCCTTGTCTGAATTCTGGAATGTGGAAAACGTGTCTGTGTGATTAACAACAAAGAAATACATTCACAAATTCCATTCGACATCTGAAAGTCCGTCTTTCAACCCGGAGGAGATAATCAGGGATATACCCGAACAACCACCGTCATTCTAGCAATGTGGGGGCACCTTGGAGAAATATGGGGCCAACGTTGCTGAGTTGAATGACACCCTTGAATAATTCAAACGAAGGACGAGGCAAGTAAAAAGATTTTCAAAATGCATGTCCTCGACCTTCGTTCTAACCAAGGAACAAGTAACAAATGCACTCAACGAGCTGCGTCGTCGTGTGAAACGTCTTAAGAACTAGACTTCGATTGGACAAACCCTTTTAAAGTATTTTTGAAAAAAACTATTGTCATACATGAAATCAAAGTCTATGAATGGAATGAATGGAACATGCAAAATTTTAAAAACCAATCATGCATGATCAATTATGTATTCATTCTTCTTACTATGATATTTTGAAATTGGGTTTCGGGAACCCATGCGACAGTCGAAGACTCCAACACCTCAAGAACATGAGGAGAGAATCATCCAACTAAAATAGACCATGCACACTATGAGTTCCTGCACATTATAGTCAATCGTTGGCATGACCTCCCAAGTCGAGCGGATTTTTGCTCTTCTGAGCGTCAGGCAGCCATGACTACCACAGTATCCCTGACCTAATTTTCCCGAGCAACACTTCCGCCTGTAAGCACCTCATCAATTCATGTAGGGTAGTTTTTCCATCCCGACGAAGCTCCACCTACCACATATGACCATCACACACCCAGGAGCTCTGAGAAAGAATAAAGACACTTTTGGGTTGGGTTTCTGTCCTAATTTCAAAGATTACGAAATTGGCCGAAGGAAATGTTCAGCCGAAAATTCAGGGGCATTGTTGTTTCCTCCCTTCGTTGTTTCATTTCCTTACCCGCCACAAGTGATTCGACCCAACAACGTTGCTGCTCACGAATGCTTATCAGACTTGTGTTCAATCGATATCACCATTGAAGCCCTGGTCGATGAAGCTTCTTCAGGTCTTTTCATCTGTCTACTCGCCATCTGAGAGAACATCATGAACTTGATGGCATTACCTGCTTATGCACGTTCTCTTAGTAATAATGATTAAATGTTTTTGAAAAGGGATGTATTTTGCGTAGGGCATATGTCATGAGCCCCGTGTTTTGGAATAGGCAAAATTTGTCATGACCACATCAAATGAATCCATTCTTTTGTTAATTCATCGTGTTCTCAATACTTTATCTCCTTCTACCTACTTATGACATTAAGCTCCCCTCTATTCTGCTTCCTTTTCTCGGAACAATACCTTTAGAGAACACAAAGGGAACCATGATTCAATATTGTACAGGGACACCTTGGCCGAATCCAACTCTATACGGAGAAGGATCAGGTGAGTAGAGTGTCACGAAAGAAATTGAAGAAAGTTGGGACAAGTACGAGAAAGACAAGCTCCTAACAACAGAAGTCACTGAGGCCATAAACATCAACACTCCTTAGAAACCACACGAATTGAAGGTCGGGAGAAGTCTGAGTCCTGATAAAAGAACTCAGATTATCGATTTGCTAAACGAGTACCAGGAGATCTTCGCCTGGTCATATGCTGACATGCCAGGACTTGATTCATCAATCGTGGAACGTTCTTCCACTAGACACTAGAACTTACGACCCAAGAGACAACACCTGAGGAGACAAAGTCCCGACCTAATCCGCTGAGAGGGTTGTGAATAATTCGCCTGGTTCAACCACTAAAGACGGTTCTCCAAATTGAATCACTGGTCCAATTACTCAGTCCAAGGCTCAATCCATAAACATGGTCAATGATAAGTCCAAAATGGCAAAAGAGGTGCATGATGGTCCCATGGCATCTCAAGCCAATTAACATTCAATGTTAATCCACACAATCATAAACTAACCTTGAGACTTGAGCTATGTATTATATTTTTTATTTATTAATTTTTAGTATTTGGCTTTCCCGAAACATGAATAATGGCTTCTCAACACATGCAGAAGATACCCAATAAATGTTATACCTTGTTAAATGCTTTATATAGGCTCTACTAGTGTTCTTTAAAGGACAAAATATATTCTGAACGACTTTTACTTTGATCATATCCTTGTTCTTATCTAAGCAAACCCTTTGTTTACTGTCTCAAAATCCTCTGACTCTTATCGCCCATCCTTCAGTGTGGTGAATCAATTCCATTCATCTTTGCTTGTAGTGAGTTGTCTTATCAAGCATTGTTGAACAGTTCTACCATCCACCCTCTTTATCTTATACATTTCTGTCAAGAAATAATTAAGTCAAGTTTCCCTCCATACGGTATGAGATTGAGTGTGTTAGAGACCTAAACACCCTAATATCTAACGAGACAGTTATTGAGTCGAATAACATAAAAAAAAGCTCTTGATGGTCCCTTCTAGGAAGAATTGATTAAAGCAATGGAGGATGAAATGAAGTTTATGGGTAAAAACAGTGTTTAGACACTAATCAACTTCCCGATAGGATATAGAGCAATAGGATACAGATGGGTTCTTAAGATGAAACTCAAGGTCGATGGTACCACGAATGTTATACACAACGTGAAAGAATAAACTATAAGGATACGTTCTCACCTACTGTGTGAATGACCACGATTCACTTGAGTATGTACCATATGGATGTTAATATTGTCTTTCTCAATAATGAGTTAGAAGAAGAGATTTAAAAGGAGAAACATGAATGTTTTGTGCAGAAGGACTGCCAACAACTAGTGTGTGAGCACTTAGTGTGCAAGCTCCATAAAGCTCCATAAGTATTTCTAAGAATCCAGTTCAACATGATCAAACCAAACATGTTGAAATTGATCGACAATTTATAAAAGAGAAGATGGAAGATGGAACGATCATAATTCCATTTGTTCGCTTGGAAGATCAACTCGCAGACATACTTACCAATGCAGTAAATGGAGCAAGTTTTAGGTGAGTTCTATGCAAGCTAAACATTGGAGATCCCACTATTCAGCTTGCGGGGGAGTGTTTGAACATGTGGTAAACAACAACAAATGTTAGACATGTGCAGCAAACCGAATGTGGAGCATGTGGAGCATGGAGCATGAATGACAATAACTAGTTCTGCACATATCACCCATCATCCGAATATTATGGGTTACTTGTAATAGAATAAGCAATATGAATGTAGTATAAATAAGAATGTAATGTAGTTGATAAATAGATTAGAATGTTACGGTTTTGAGTATGTTTTAGCTCTAGCACAAATACATTCAAATACATGATTTGGTTAACTTAAAATCAACACGGATAGCAAAGTTCGTACTGAAGTAAAGATTATTGGAGTAAAAACAATATAACAATTGAATGTAATTTGTTTGGCTATTAACTATATTATATTCAATTTATATAAATATGGTATTAAAAATATATATGTTAAAATTAGACATCTAATTTTAACATATCTTTTTTTTTTTAAATACCATTTTTATATAAATTGAAAAATATTGTATCAGTAGTTAGTTCAAGAACACTTTATTAGTTCACCATGGTTACGAGTTCGATTCTTTCCTAAAACCAAATTTTGCGAAAAAAATAAAAATAAAATCATTTGAATAGTTGGTTCAATTAAGTATGATTTAAGTACATATTTTTTTAAATCGATGATTTGGGTCGACAACTTTGTACTTAGTTTTCTTCACAATTTTAGTTTGGAAATAAATTCTATTGATTAGGTAGAATATGGAAACGTGTCTACCTGCACTTTGCATTGGAGGTGCAGTATATAACTTTTTTAATGTGTATTTCTGTCTTATTGGCCAAAAAAATGTGTCTGTCTGTCTTTGTTGTTTATTTGTCTTCTTTTAGGATTAATTGGTCTAGGGCTAGGACCATAGGGATTGAGGTTGTAAATATTCCTTTCTTTTTCTGCTATATATAGCACGGTAACATGATCAGTCAAAAGGACATAAGTTCGTGATCCTTCATATTACCTCCTTTGTCTGCTAGGGTCTTGAATGTTTCTCTCCTTTCTTATCGAGCCCTGTTCCGCTTCTCTACATGGTATACGAGCATAAAGGCTATGACATCCTTTCCTGATCCTTGTCGCACAACCGCTTCGCGTACACCTACGGATTGTTTCCTCTTCATTCCTTTTTTGGTTAATGATGATCTATTTCAAGAGTGAAAACTGAATCATTAGTTTAAAAATCGGGCAGGTTTCGAGATAAAAATTAAGAACCTCTTTGTCCGGTTTCGGTTTCGGTTTACCTATATGAGTACCCTAAAGGAACCGGAATAGGAACCGGTTATATATATATATATTTAAAAAATTAGAAACCCTAATAATAAGCAATAATCATCCATTCGGTATGTGTCTAAGTGACATCCTCCATTCTCCATTAGTCTCCAATCTCCATTCTTGGCGTGAAGAAGACAGAAGCCTCTTCTTGCGGCGCAGTGACGAAGACAGTTATCTCCAGTGACCAAAAGACGAAGCCTCTTGCGGCGAAGCGACGAAGCCTCCTCGAATTTGGTAAGATGTTATGAAAATTAGATGAACATTTGCCTAATTTGCTACTGTCCTTTTGAATAAGCAAGTGATCTGATTGGATCCAAACTTTGTGCTTGTCCAAATCACATATGAAGCTTTTAGTTGAGTAAGGAAACTTTGCTTGATTCAACTTGACTTCTTTAGACAAATTAGATGAATATTGCTTGTCCAAATTACTTGTCGTATATTGTTCATTGCTGAATATTGCTTGTCCAAATTACTTGCTGTAAGACAACAATATTGCTATAAGACATAGCAATATTGTATGCATATGAATATTGTTGTAAGACATAACAATATTGCTGAGTAATAAACTGAAAATTGTGACTGCATATTGCTGAATAATAAGCTGCTATAATAACTAATAAGCTGTTGTATATTGTTGAGTATATTGTTGTTTGTGAATCTGAATTGTTAGTGATTTGTGACAGGTAATGAATAACAACGATTCGATTAGTTGCAATGATATCGAATCTGATTCAACAACTGGATCAGGAACAAATACGACCCCAGTTATTGCATTGATAACAAGTAGCGAACAGTCATCAAGTATGAAACATAAGGATGGGGGTAGCAAAAGAAGTCGATCTCAGGTATGGTTTCATTATAAAAAGGAATATAATGCTAAGAAGAAGTTTGAGAAAAGTGTATGCAATTATTCTCATGAAAGGATCAAATATCATGTAACTAATGGTACATCAACTATGTGGAAGCACTTGAAAAATTGTAGCAAATATCCTGATAATGTTGATAAGACACAGAAACTTTTGTCATCGACTTTCCAACCAATGAAATTTGGTGATGTTTTTGCTGGTAATACACTTGGAACATGGAAATTTAATCAAGAATTGTGTAGACATATGCTTGCTAGGATGGTCATTGTGAATGAGCAACCTTTTTCAATTGTTGAGAAATAAGGTTTTAAGGATTTTGTTTCAACACTACAACCTTTATACAAACATGCATCGCGGTTCACCGTGGCTAGAGATTGCATGAAACTGTATGCTAGTGAGAAAATAATTTTGAAGGGGCACTTAAATAAGATGAAATCAAGAATTGCGTTAACCATTGACATATGTACTTCCGTTCAAAATCAAAGTTACTTGTGTCTCACTGCGAATTTTATTGATGATGACTGGAAGTTGCATAAACGCATCGTAAACTTTGTTGTGATGCCTAGTCATAAGGGCAAAGATATTGGGAAGATGGTTGAACAATGTATTCTTGGTTGGGGGATAAGAGATAATATATTCACACTTATAGTAGACAATACATCATCTAATGATGTGGTTGTTCGGTATTTGAAAAATAAGTTGAAAAGTGTACTTATCTTAGGTGGTGAATTTTTTCATGTGAGATGTGCAGCTCATTTATTGAACTTGATTGTGAAGGATGGATTAAGAGAAATCAATGAATCAATTGCTCGCATTCGTAATGCAGTTAAGTATGTTAGAAGTCCTCCACTTAGAGCTAAGCCATTTGAAGAATGCATCAAAAAGGAAGGAATCACATTTAAAGGATTTGTTTTCTATATGTCACTACTAGACGTAATTCTACATTTCTTATGCTTGAAGCTGCACTTAAATTTAGACAAGCATTCTTAAGGCTTGAAGATGATGATGAAGTAGGTTTTGTGAAGGAACTTGATGGTAATGTTCCTAGTATTGATGATTGGTTGAATGCGAGAATATTGACATTGTTCTTGAAAAACTTTTATGCAGCTACCAAGAGAATTTCAGGAAGTTTGTATGTAACTTCTGATAAATATCTTGATGAAATTGTAAGCATACTTACAAATTTGAATAGTTGGGAAAATGATGCTAATTACAATCTCAAGTCAATGGCTAGGAAAATGAGGGAGACCTTTGACAAGTATTACCGAAAAATACAGAAAACAAATGTGATGGTTTTGATTGTTTCCATATTAGATCCTCGACATAAGCTGAAGTATGTTGAATATTGTTGCGGGTTGATCTGCAGTGATCCCTTGATAGTTGCAAACATGACTGCTCAAGTTAAAAGTGCTTTACACCGTCTCTATGTTTTTTATGAGAAAAAAATGAACTCTTTAGAGATGCAGGATGATCTTTTGGATGATGTCGATACTTATGAACCATGTGATGGTAGTGATGGTGGTGGAGTCGGTGATGGTTGTGTCCCTCTTATTGATAGTATGGATCCATCAAAGATAAGAGAATGGTTTAATAAACAGAATGATATGGACGTTGACATGACATCCCAAAGTGATTTAGAGAGGTATCTTGAAGAGAAATGTGAAAAGGATACTAAAAAAGATTTTGATTTACTGAATTGGTGCTTGCTATGATGATAAGAGACATTTTAGCAATTCTGATCACTACTGTAGCATCTAAATCAACCTTTAGCACATCAGGGCATGTGCTTGATAAATTTTGTAGTTCACTGAGTGTGAATCTTGTGGAAGCTTTAATTTCTAGTCAAGATTGGCTCAGAAGATCCCCATTGCCTATTACAATTGAGCAATACATGGAAGATGCTAAAAAAATGAACAAGGTATTCAATATTCAATATTCATGACTTTTTTACTTCATTTTGGTTATATGTCACATAGTAATATAGTATTAACTATTGTCTATTAACATATTTATTTTTGTTCTTTTTCATTGGTCTTAGTGGAATTATGGACAACGTGAAAAATATTGCTACATGAAGAAATATATTTTGTGTTTGGAATTGTGTGTTTTGTTACATTATTATGAGTCAATGTAGTGATTTGGAAATGTTGTTTGGACTGTAATTTGGAATTGTATATTTGGAAACTATTTGGTTTGGACTTTAATTTAGAATTGTTTGTGTTTTGGAACTGAAATGGATTGTGTAATCGGTACCAAACTGAAACCGAACCGGACCCTGTACTGAACCAGTACCAAATCGGTGCTGAACCGGAACCGAATCGAGGATGCGAAGCAACTGGTTCCTAACAGGGTACCTGAAACCGTTTGTACAAAAAGGTTTCGGGTAGGTTCCAGTTCCAAAATTAAACGGGTAGGTTCCGATTCTAAAATTTAATACTCGGTATTAAAGTGGGTATGTTCTAGGAGCCCGTAAATTTACAGGGTACCCGGAATCGCTTACCCCTAATAATAACCACCATTTCTTTCTTAATCTATCAGATACATCGATGACCTCTTATACATACTAAAGGATACTAAGCGATGGCCTCTTATCCTCGCGCTCTAGGGATGCATCGCCTCGATGTCCAAAGAAGGTTTCACCTCGAATTTTATGCTAGATCTCGCCTGAGGTCAAGAGGAAAGTTTCACCTTTAGTTTATCCCAGACCTTGCTTGAGGCCAAGAGAGGGCTTCGCCTTAAACTAATGAATCAGGCCTCCCATTCGTAAGACAGGAGCCAACCCCATACTTATCACCCGTCACCTATCAAATGACAAGATGGCAGTCCCTCCGTGTCAGATGATTTGATATCCTTTCCATTCAAGAGTGATAAAAAGTTACCACAGTAAAATGTCAGTTAACCACAGTAAAAGAGTTAACCCGTTGATAAATATGATGCATTTACTACATTTAACATATTTATTGTTGACTTCCCATATAATTGGATTGCTTCCAAGACTTGGTACTAACTTAATGAGAATCAAACAGGTCAACCTGGGGTTTCCTTTTTGTAGATCTTGTGGAGTGTAAAGCATCATTGATTCGAAAACTCAAAGGAAGAGCCAATATCTGGCGCCGTCTGTGGGAACCAGTAAGCAAAAAATTATGTTATCGCTCCCCCTAACACAAGAGAAAAGACAAACCATTGTGAGGGCACTGAAGGAAACTCATTCTACAAACTTCAACAACACCTGGAACCATCATCTTTCACGCCCCTATAGTCCACACAACCAAGTGTACAGCTCCCTTGTGCTTCAGCCTCCGTAGGTAAACAACCAAGGCCTCAACCTATCGCCGTGCGACAATAGATGAGGCTTGACATAGATCACCACTCAGACTCAAGCCTGAGGTGCATAGCGTGGAGCAGTCCTACAGTGATTCATCGGACTAAGTCACCTTTGAAGGAAGCTATCGCTCCTAACTTGATACTTACCCCCACCATCATAACAACCTTAGATGAGCTACTGGAAAG
The DNA here is from genome assembly GCA_946814005.1 of Chamaenerion angustifolium. Classification (NCBI taxonomy): domain Eukaryota; kingdom Viridiplantae; phylum Streptophyta; class Magnoliopsida; order Myrtales; family Onagraceae; genus Chamaenerion; species Chamaenerion angustifolium. The sequence continues at coordinate 7,771,800 of OX328278.1, read as the reverse complement.
AAGGGAGCCTCGAGTCGCAACTCGCGTTTTCCCTCCAACAGTGATAGAGTATTTTCTCGCTCGAAGAGTGAAGGAGTATACAGTTTGGGTTTTGACTCGATTGAGGATATAACGTCGCACCCTTTTACTCCAGAAATCCTGACAATTACTGTTTCGCCTCACCTCAAGACTCCTCGAATTTACTGTTTCTCCTCACGTCCAAATTCCTCAAATTTACTACTGCCGAGGAAAGGGTGATCTTGTGGAACACATCCAGAGACACGAAGCCTCCTTCCAGGGAAGAACAAACGATGATAATAATTTCGTGCTACTTTGTCCTTCAACTCTAGGTGGCGTTGTCTGTCATTGATTATTTGGATTTCCCAAGTCTTTCATAAAATATTTGGGAGACCTCAAGGAAATGTTTATCGTACAATACATGGCGTGATAACTCTTGAAAAGTGTTGGTACTTTCGACTACATCGCGCAGATGAACAACGAGAGTTTGGGCGATTTCGAAAGTTATTTTAATAACGAATTGGTGAGCATCGACTAGGTCATTACTGGCGGCGAGACTATTAGGGCCCAAAGACACCACCTTATATGGTAGCCTAAGTGTCATGCATGCCGATCAACAAGGTTAAAAAAATGGCAGTGGGGGTCAAGTCATATATTGACTTGGAGATAGTGAAATGTGGTAGAAAAATCCACAAAAAATCTATGAAGGAAAAAGGCCAGAGCGACGCCCTCATAAGAATTGACATAAAGATCCAAAGTGTTACACCATAGTACCATGCCCTAGCAGGAAAGTCTACGAGACTTTCACCTTTCTAAATCAAGCAATCTCGATCACCTTAAACGAAATGGAGAAGAAGGATTAGGTGTCGCCTCATGCACCACAAAAGAATGGCGCACCCATGGGGATAGACATATATCAAAATTGTCGATACCGTCGTTGTAAGCACAGTACAAACGACTACAAAATCCTCAAAAGGGATATCGAGACTTTGATTCAGAAGGGGTTTCTAAAACATTTTATCACCAAGAGAGGAATCAACCAAACCTATAACTGTAAGGATAGGCGTGCGTCACCAGTAAAACGACAAGATGCCCCTAGAGCCAAGAAGGGCACCCTGAATGTCATTGGTGCAGGTTTTGCTTTTGGAAGAGAAACCATCAGCGCCTGAGAAATGTATGCTTCTCAAATCTCGGAAACCACCATCGCAGTAAAGCACTCTAGGACTGAAAATGGAGTGGACATTTTCTTCTCTGAATCTAAAATGGAACATGTCACTTGCCCGCATGGTGACGCGTTGGTAATCATAATTGAATAAAGGGAAAAGTCTGAAAATGGTATAACATGTTTGACGAAAATAGTTTTTGAACCCAAACAATTGTTTTTGGTCCGGCATGTTTGAAAATGATGGTAATTGGTACCTCCGTTAGTTTTCTGTTAAAAAATTCCATTAATTTTTTTTTATATTTACAAAATTAACCCACTATTTTTCTAAATGTTACAATTAAACCCTAAAAACTTACACTAATGTTTCAAACAAGTCCCAACTCGATTCGAGCCACACATGGGGCCCCCTAGCCAGGGTCTAAACCCAGACTAGGTCACCCAACCCTGAGAAATTTGTCTGGATTCGGACCAAGACCATAGGACCCCCGATTAGGGCTCAATTGGATTCATAATATTTGAACCGAACCGAATCAGGTTCGGTCCAAACCGATTGGGGTTCCAATTGAGCCACAATCGGGGGTCCTATGGTCTGGGTCCTAACCCAGACCATGTCCCCATGGTTGGGCAACCTGGTCTGGTTCAGACCCGGACCATAGGACCCCCGATTGTGGCTCAATTGGAGCCTCAATCGTTTCAACTGAAGCCAGCCAGGTTCGGCCCAAACCGATTGGGGCTTCAATTGAGCCCCAATCAGGGATCCTACGGTCTGGGTTCGAACCCATACCATGTCCCCATGGTTGGGAGACCTGGTCTGGGTTCAGACCCAGGCCAGGTACCTATGGTTGGGTGACCTAGTCTGGGTTCGTACCCAAACCATAGGACCCCGATTGGGGCTCAATTGGAGCCCAAATTGTTTGAACCGAACCCAGCCAGGTTTGGTCCAAACCGATTGAGGCTCCAATTGAGCCGCAATTGTGGTTCCTATGGCCTAGGTCCGAATCCAGACCATGTACCCATGGTTGGGAGACCTGGTATGGGTTCATACCTAGACCATAGGACCCCCGATTGGGGCTCCAATTGAGGCGCAATTGTGGGTCCTAGGTTCGAATCCAAACCATGTACCCATGATTGGGAGACCTGGTATGAGTTCGGACCCATACCATAGGACCCTCGATCTGGGGTCCTATGGACTAGGTCCAAACCCAGACTATGTACCCATGGTTGGGCGACCTGGTTTGGGTTTGGACCTAGACCATAAGACGGGTTCGGTCCAAACTGATTGGGGCTCCAATTGAGCCCCAATCGGGGGGGGGGGGGGGGTCCTATGTTCTAGGTCCAAGCCCAGACTAGGTCTACAGGGTTGGGTGACCTTGTCAGGGTTCGGACCCTCGCTAGGGGACCCCCGTGTGGTTCGAATCGAGTCAGAACTTGTTTAAAACATTAGTGTAAGTTTGTAGGGTGTAATTGTAACATTTAGAAAAATATTTGGTTAATTTTGCAAATATGAAAAATATTTAACAGAATTTTTTAACAGAAAAATAACGGAGGTACCAATTACCATCATTTTCAAACGTATTGAACCATTAACCATCACTAAAAAAACAAGTTGCACCGAAAACCATTTTGTGCAAACATGATGGACCATTTTCAGACTTTTCCCTTGAATAAATGGTTATGATGTGAAAAGGGTTTTAATAGACTAAGGCACTTCAACTTGCATCTATTCCTCGAGGCCTTAAATAAAGTAGGAAATAGCAAAAATGATCAGAATAAGGTGAACTTCCCATTGATGAGATTTGCATTGAGGACCACTTACCCTGTAGAAGCCACACACTGCTAGTGTATTTGGGCGAAGGGTGAAAGGTGCTAACGATTGGTGTCACATTCATTGTGGTTGATGCCCTAACATTGTATAATGTCATACTAGGGTACTCCACCCTCAATCCCAACCGAATATACCACTGTATCTATCACCAACTAATAGAGTTCACAACACATAACGAAAATGGAAAAGTGAGGGGGAATCAACCCATTGCAAGGAGCTGCTACGTTCACTTCCTTCGTCGCCATGTGTTAAATAAAAAGGAGAAGGAAACTTTATCTATCCAAATGGATGAGGATCCAAGAGAAGTGAAAAGTCGCCCTACCCCTGTTGAAGGACTAAAGATGGTTCAATTGGATGGACCTGCCATGGTCATTCATATTGGAACAATGCTCCTTGGTGACCAAGATGAGGCTATGATGCTATTTTTCCTGGAACCTCAGTGATATGTCGAATATCATCAAGGACTCCATCTCCCATTAGTTGAAGAGGCAATCACTCTAAAGCGACGACCAAAGGTGAGTATAACGCTCTTGCTTTCAGTCAAGAGGCATGGAAATTGGCCGCTGCCAACTTCGTGAAGGAAATCCAGTTTCAGACTTGGGTTGCAAACCCGGTACTAGTGAAGAAGAGCAATGGAAAAGGAGAATGTTTGTCAACTTTAGGGACTTGAACAAGGCTTTCCCCCATGGATTCATTCCCTCTACCAAGGATCTTCCAACTAGTCGACGCCACCTCTGGCCAAGACCTATTAAGTTTCATGATGCGTATTTAAGATACAATCACATTAAGATGGCTAAGGGCAATGCCTTCCATACTACTTTCTATGCTGAAAATGATATTTATCACTACACTATCATGTCCTTTGGCTTGATCAATGTTGGTGCCACCTACCATAGGATGCTGAACAAACTGTTGTTAGGATCGACATCACTATGGAAGCATATCTTGATGAAATGCTGGTCAAGTCAATCAAGGGCATCGATCATACTGAGGATCCGAGGAACACTTTCGAATGCACACGTCTTCATTAATCTTGCCTGAAACCACCAAAGTGCGCAATTAGGTTTGTAACTCATGAATGGTTGTGTTTTGGTTAAATTTTAATAAATAATTTTAATAATTGTAAAATCCTTTTTTCAATTTTTGTGGAGGAATAATGCATCGTGGTCAGCGCACCTACTCACGACGTTCCTACTCTTCGCAGAGGGAATCGACAGATCCTTCCCTGCTGTATGGTCAACAACAACATATGTCACTACATAACGTTCATGATACGGTAATGCTAATTTTACTTTTGATTAATTTTTAATTCGTTTAAGATATTAAATTATCCAAAAAAATTATACGTGAATGTTAGTACTCGCCTTAGAGATGATAGGTATTGATGAGCAGGTAAATGATGGGTTTATATTTTATGACATGGCATTGGGTAGATATAGCAGGGTTTGGATGGGATGCAGACATATCTCGTATCATGGTCAATGCTCTTACTACATTTCATGAGAGGTGACGTCTAGACACTTACACATTTCACATTGATTAGGGTGAAACGGTCGTAAACCTAAGGCACGTGCAAATTTTATTGGGTTTATGAGTCAACGGTCCACCCCTTCTCGATCAATACTAGTTAGGTCAATAAGAAATTATCAACCCCGCGACTACTGGATGTAGTACCTTCGCGTGGGGAGGAGTAGATTACCAAGAATGTTGTGTCATTATCCTCGTTGAAGTGAATTTTACTAAATGGAGAAATTAATGATGGGAATTTATAAATAGTATTACACTATTTTATTTTTCATTTAATTTATAACTTTTTTTTAATTATTATTAGATAATATGAGTAAATAATATTTTTAAAATATTTTATATTAAAATTCACAAAGTTTGATAAAAAACTAAAAATTAACATGATAAACTAGGGTTAATATATGTAGGGTAGTTATGTAAACTTTTAGGGTTAAATACCAAGTAGCTACTTGAACTTTGGACGTTTTGCAACGAGCTACCCGAACTTTAAAAATTCAAAATGGGCTACCTCAACTTGGACGAATGTGCAAATACCTACCCCCGTCCAATTTCTGACGAATTTTCGATGCATTTATGTCGAATTTCCGACTAATTTCCGACGCGGTTCTGTCAACAGTTGTCGGTAAATTGGACAGAGGTAGCTATTTGCACCTTCGTCCAAGTTGAGGTAGCCCGTGTTGAATTTTTAAAGTTTGGGTAGCTCATTGCAAAACGTCCAAAGTTCAGGTAGCTCTTTGGTATTTAACCCAAATTTCTACTATGTATTAAATAATACCATGGTTAGATAATGTATTAATTAATACACAATTAACACTATAATTGTGCATTAGCTAATACATATGTATTAGTTAATACATGTCATTATTTCTAATCAAACATTGTATTAATTAATACTAATACATGGGTTAATACCTCAATCAAACACCCACAGTGTCAGACTCATATGTTGTAACTACATACATTATTTAATGTCGTATTACTTAACAATGATAAAACAAGTATTTAGTGTGTACTTTTTTCGCCGCAATCTAGTAAACTTGAAGAAAGCCTCGTGTCAAATGTACTGCAGACACAATATCCACATTGAGTTATAACAGATGACGTTATTGCAAAATGTTGTTACAATTTCTCCATTAATAGTGTCAGTGTTATGCTGTGTTGTTACTGGATTTGGTGTCAGTAAAGGTGATTCTCACTTAAAAGAACAAATTTCATTAAATTTCAACGGAGAGAAGAAACAGAATCGCAACGCAAGAGAGAATTCCTTCCTTCACATAAGTGCTGACCTATAACCCGATCTTGGTGGCCAACGAATCACAATTGGTCCAACAATCTGTTGCACTGACATACTGAAGACACAAATTCTTTGCAATGGATGTAATTTGCACAGTTGTTGCACTCTGGACAAGTAGGTAAACTCTGTTGTTCTTGTTTTTTCGAATTTTGTGTGACAATTGTTTGATTTAGCTGGTAAATACCAATGATTTGTGATGTTTTTGGGATGATGCAGAGATATATGCTATTAGTATTTGCTATAATCAAGTATGGTTGTTGCGTTTCAATTACTTCTAGTCTTCAATGTGTTCAATTTTGCATTAAATTTATTGGGTGACTTATACATGTTTTAGGGAAATGCTTGGTTTTCTTATTTTTATTTCATTGTTAGGTTGAATGAATGATAGTGTAAGTGTTTAGTTGAAAACTTCCATTTTAGATTGCAGGTCAAATGTATTGGTTATACTGTGAATTTAGGAACTTGTATATAGTTAATCAATGTCTTATCAGTTGGGATGTCATATACTGTAGCAAAATTTTAACAAAGGTTAATTACCAAAAAGCAAACCCAACTTTGGCCAAAAACCAAAAATCAAAGTAAACTTTGTTTTTTGACAAAAGACAAACCGAAGATGATTAATTGAGCAATTAGGAAACCCAAACGAAATCACCGTTAATTTTCGACGGAAGATTAAACAGTAGAGGAATCAATGAAGGGAGATTACTATTTTACCCTTTGCCCTCTTAATTAGAAGAGACGTTTTTCTCTATGTTTGAAACAAATTGGTTTCCAGCGTGAAGAATTTTGGGGCTCCTATTCTCCGCCCAATCGCTCAATCGGACAGGTATGTCTGTTGTTTCAGGTAAGTCGATCACAAGGGAAGATGTCTGAGTGTGCGTATGCAAGCTTCCGGCGGAATTGAAGACTTCTTGGACCTTCAAGAAATATGGACGAAGATTTTATGGATACCCCCGCTATAATGTAAGTCTTTGAAACAATTAATGAATTCATAGTTGTTCATCCCTTAGTCTTATGACAATGCGACTTGTGTTTGTACAGAACGAGCTGAAAATCAAAGGTTGTGGATACTTCTATTGGTATGATGCCGTGATGTGTATCCATTCCAGGAGAGTTTCTCAACAAATTGAGAAGACTACCAAAGAGTTCGAATTGAAGATTCAAAAATTGGAGCAAATGGCAAATATTCTAGCTGTATTAGTTGTTTGTCTGAGTATGTTAGTTATGCTGTGTTTTATTGGAAAAAAAAAATGACTGGTTGTGTCTGCAGCATGTAGTGTGTCTTCTAAGTGGTTTGTATTGTGTAAGTCTTATTTTCGATGTTATGAATATAATGGTATTTTCTGTGTATTGAAAATATCATATTCGTTGTCCTCATTCATGTTGTTTAAAAAGTAAAATATGTTGTTTATGATGTAAAACACTCAAATATGATGTAAAACATGTTGTTTATGCCCCAAAACATGTTTGAACATCATACTTTCATGTTGGATCAGCCCAATGACAAACATGTTCTAGCATTTCATTCAGCATACTTTCATGTCACTTTCAGCAAAACAACATACAACAACATTTTTAACAGCATACATACAACATTAACAACATTTTTGCAACAGAATCTTTGAAACAACACTAACAGCAAAAGTCGATTCATGTCCGAACATCATTTTATAACAGATTAACATCTGCATCCAGATTAAAACATCTGCAGTTAACATCCATTACAAAGTGGTGTTCCAAAATGTTGTCCACCCAAAACAACATCACTACCTTTATCTAGATAGAAGGTACTACCTATACCCAAAATGCGACAGTACCTATACTCAAAATGTGACAGTACTTATACCCATAATATTACTTTTTCTTCTTCTTCGATCTTGTTTCCAGTGTTGAATTTGAGGTCGAACATTTACCTCCCCTTGTAACCATCTTCTTTCTTGAAAATGGTGGAACGACCACATCTTGATTCATGTCCTGCATTTGGCCAACCATGCATATAAATATAATTTCATTCATACATAATAGTAAAGTCTGTATTATACCTGTCTTGCAGTACTGGTTTGCTTTGTTCGACACCTTCTATTATTATGACCCTTTCCACTACAAATGGAGCATGTCATTGTTGGTTGTTTTCTGAGTTTGGTCGGTTGAGGTTCATGTGCATCTCTCCTTCTTTTCTTGGTTGGCCTACCAGATTGCCTTTTATACATAGGTGGGTCAATGGGTAGTATGTTACTCTGTACCCATTCCTCTTCACTTGGAATTGGATGTATGATACCCGCATAAATTCTCAGTTTTGCAGCTTTGTGAGCATTTCGTGCACATACTTCTCAACTAGTTCATTCTCATACGAAATGGTTGCAATAGCATGTCCACACGGCATACCGGTGAGTTGAAACTCCCTACAATTGCATCCTTATTTGGTAAAATCCATGATGAACACTCTTCCCATACATTCACATTCGTATAAATGCGATCCCGTACAAATGATGTTGCAGTACCTAGCAATCCGAGTGGTGTTGAATTCAATCTTCTTCATTATCTTTGGACACAATTCATCAAACCTTAAGTGAATGATCTTTGAACATCGATAGGTATGTCCTAGCTATCCACTAGCAGATTTGGTGGCCTCTTCCACATCAATGGATTAGTTGGTATGTTCTAATTTGCACTGTCTTCTCATTTTTCAAGTGCTGCAGCTTATAACTTTCAACCACATTTTGCCTTACATACGTCTGACATCTTGTTCTACTTATTCAAAATTCAGTGGATTGAATAATTATTTGCCACGATATGGCCCGCTAATACAGCATGTAGCACGACAGCATTAGGGAACATCATTCCTAACTTCAGTTGTGGCCCATCCGTACCCTCTGGGTTATATTGGGCAAACCTCTGACGTTCAACACCTAGTTCCTCATCTGATCCTGGTGGTGTTAAAAAGCTCCTCCTCGCTAACAAGTTCTTCATGAAGATTAACATTCACTTGACTTAAACCTTCATTTGGTGCAATATGAGATGTTGTACCCTGACTTGTAGTTTTCTCAGTTGGGGTAGGTTGAGTAGGTTCTACCAGAGAGGATGATGCAGCCTTTGTTCGGATCGAATTGATTCTACCAACTACTAGTTCGAATTCATTCAACGCATCTTCCCAAAACTCGTAATCCTGGTCTGAATAATCTTTTTCATCATCTAACACTCAGTCAGTACCGTTGGGTTGATAACTTTCATCTTCTTCAGTGTTTTGTTGATGTTCCTCAACAACCATTTCCGATTGGATGGGCATCCCACATGATTTTTCTGACTGGACCTGAAGCCCACTACCATTGCCTCCAAGCCCACCACATTGTACAGTACTCACATCTTATGCCCCAAAATGTGGAAATGCAGCAGCTTCAAACGTAATTGCAGCAATATCAACAAAATCAGAAGTAGAGTTAGTAGGTTTCTCTACATATATTGAGACAACGACAGTGGGAATTTGTTTCCCAAATATCTGTATCCAACTGCGTTCATCTTCAATCAACACTAAACCAGTTTTGAAATCATCCATTGCAACCTTATTATATAACAAATCTCCATCTTTATACTCGAACTGAGTTTTCAAATTTTGAATCAACTCGTAAAATCGGTTTTTACTTCAAAGTAATCAACTGACCCAACATACTCCTTGATGCAATCATTCTCCTTGAAGAACCTTCCATATTAATTTACCTCGATAAGGTAAGAATCACTGTCGTCATTTGCCATATAGACCTGTGTGTTTTCATTTAGTAAGGTTGGACATCAAGTCAGACATTTCAATTGCGAGATAGCACAACATATAAGACTACTTTCACAAAATTAAACCGGACAGAACATCATATATGAAGAAAAGAGTATAATCGGGCAGAACAACATATAATACTACTTCCACAAAATCGAAATATGAAGAAAATAGACAGATTATAGACATCAGCAGTAGCTTCAACAATTCCCAAGAACAGAGCGGAACGAAAACGAACGAATGCTGACTACATACCTTAACAGAGCGAACCACAACAACGATCACCGAAACACAGCCTTCGATGGAGTCACAGACCTTCGATGGAATCAGGATTGGTTCGTTTGCAACCTTCAATGGACAACAGATGAACACATTCCTTCATAACCTAATTTTTGGACAACATTAGAAGAACCAAATGACGCAGAAGCTTTAGAAAAATGAAGTGGGAATATCAACAGTCCAACCGTTTAAGAGGGAAAAGGGTAGAACTGTAATCTCCCTTCATCGATTCCTCTACTGTTCAAACTTAAGTCGAAAATTAACGGTGATTTGGGTTGGGTTTCCTAATTGCTCAATTAAGCATCTTCGGTTTGCCTTTTGTCAAAAAACAAAGTTTAGTTTGTGTTTTGACTTTAGCCCAAAGTTGGGTTTGCTTTTTGTTAATTAACCCTTTTAACAATTTAAAAACATTTTTATGAAGAAATAACTAAGAGGTGGATAAGAGTTGGATGCCCAAATCTCGACAAAGCTTGGAGTATAAGCAAGGTGCAATTGCATTTCTTGAATTTGCTTATGCTCATTCATCTTGGGAAGGTAGCATTTATTGTCCGTGCATAAACTGTAATGGTTGTTCGTTAAAGACAAGAAGTACTGTGAAGTTGCATTTGGAAAGATTCGGAATATTATACATGTATATTGCATGGGTTGGCCATGGTGAGGAATATGAACAAGTTATGTCTAATAGAGGTAATACAACATCTAGGGAAGAGATGAAGAATATGGTCAATGGTAGGTTTGGTGGTATTAATATGGATAATGGTGAGGAACTGAATCTAGAGGCTCAGACATTATCTAGGATGTTAGCAGATTGTGAGAAAAGCTTATATCTTGGTTGCACCTTATATACAACAATGTCATTTATAGATGAGCTGTTACATCAAAAGGTGCTTTATAAGGTCTCTAACAAGTTTGTCGATGAGTTGCTTCACATGCTTCATAAAGTATTGTCACCCGACAATACAGTACCTAATTTTTACTATGAAGTAAAAAAAATCATATATGTTATGGGTTTAAATTACTAATGTCATGTTATCGAGATCGCGATTGATGCAATCAATGTCGTGGAACAACTTTAAGGCATGACCCATAACAAAAGCTGGAGAATCGAAACGATGGTATGTAATGCGCTCGACCTTGCAAGTGTCCTTAGCTTTGTTTAGTAGAATAAATCCCATAGGTCTGCTAAGGAATGCGCAAACTAGTTTAAGAAAAAATATAGAATGAGAATCTGTTTAGACAACTAAGTTTCTCAACCCCCACCCTCTTTACTTTCGATTATTGTAAAACATTGGGACCCTTCTTAGCTTGAAGACTAATATCCTTATAATAAAACAACATATTGGCCAAATAAATAAATAAGCATTTAAAATACATAATTATCTAAGTTTCAATCAGGTAAGCTAATCAACTACTAGTTGATAAAAAAAGTGTTTGTATGTGGTATATCGATTTGCATGCTAACTCGTCAAGAGTTGATTTCGTCTACCGTAAATTGTTCCTAATAGGCGTAGTTGATCCGAGAACCAGCAAAAAAGAACATGTGACGGTGTTCCTCTAAGTCCCTATCTGATGCTGAAATGAGTATGTGTTGGTCGAAGAAATAATGAATGTAAATTAAAAAAGACTCGTTGTAGGTGAGAAAGGTAAATAGCATTTAGAATTGTTGAACTCTAGTATTTTGGTAGAGATAGGTTCATGTTACTTTACAAAGGTTAGAAATATGTTGCGTCCTATATTAAGGTAACATATAGTCTTAGAATCCTTAGTGATAGACCATATTTTTAATATATGTTAGTCGTACTTTCACTGTGAGGATCATGTATGTGTGATTACCCTAAGGATGATCGTTATGCATTGTGACAGAGGGATATACTCGTATAGTCTTATGTGAGGATGCCCAAGTTCGGCGACCATCGGGGATGGTTTCTTTACGCGCTCGCCCAGTGTTTGAGTTCTCACTTGATGCATGTATATTTGTCGTTTATGCTTAGGGAGTCGTGTTATGCAACTCATTGCTTGGTGCCCAACACGAAGCAATACGATCTTTATAAAATGTCTTCCTCTGAATGAAGTTCAATAAGAACTAGAGAAGCCAAACGTTCATCCATAGGAATCCAAGTGTCTTGGTCAAACGAAAGGTCAGTTTGGTTTGCACTAAGCATTTTTAAATGATCTTTAAATTGTTTAAAAATAGTCATTTTGTAATTTAAAAAATTCTTATAATTTATTTCATAAAAATGTTCGCATTGAACTCATAAGTGCTTATAATTCAATTTTTGAGTCCACTTGGTATAGAATCGGTGTCTGAATTAGTATCGAAATTTAAACTGAAACAAACGAAGTAGCTTTTTTACTTTTGTAAACATTCAAGAGAGATATTTTGGTTGAGAGATAAGTAATTAATTAGATTTTTTCGGCTTCAATGTTAAACCGCTAGACCATATTAGGATGGTAATTGAAGTGTTAGTTGAATGGGTGAAGTATGGTGTTATGGATGAAAGAGTTGCAAATACAATATAAAACAACGGTGGAGGAGAGTAAGGGCAGCAGAACTAATCGTTTGCAGACACGTGGCAATTTAAGCATAATGTGCTTCTAGCTGCTTTGAGGGCAAAAAATATTAGGATATTGAAGACCACAAAACTGTGACATCTTCTGTTAAGATTAGCTCCGCTTTGATCTCAGGGGCTAAGTCGGCCCTGCCTTGTGAAGTAACCATTTTGAGCGGGCGAACGAATAGAATTCAAACGATAGAGCTATTTATGAATGTCTTTGTGTTTGACTTGATTGTACCATGGATGTCCTTCAAAATTGTCGTCATATTCCATTACGTCTCCTCTGTCCCTCTTAATTGATTAATGACAAAATCTTTCACCTTCAATAATGACTTTTGAGAAGTTTAGTGTCTTGACTATATTTGCTCCGACCCTTACAAGTATCCCTTTTACTTGTTTTGAGGAAGTGACATGTTATTAACACGCATGTCTACACTTTTTTTTTATCCCTATAAAAATATAGTATCCTAGAACTAACGTCTCCCAAATCATGAATGGATGCTCAAATCTTTTCTTTTTATATTGGATGCATATGGTATTTTTGTCTCTTTAACGAACGGCCTTTTATATGAGCTCCTAATGTGTTTACACCGACCAACATTTGAAAATTTAATTTTGTTGGAACTTTTTCTTTCGAAAGACGAATATCCATTCAGTATGACTTTATCAACAAAATTGACCAAACAATTAAGACAAGTATTTTACTTCATCGTGAAACTTACTACAATTATTTTGAATGTATATAAACGAAAAGAAATCAAATGCACACCTCGAAAGTCTGTCCTTCCCATCTACGACACATCTGAAGTAGTTGACACAAGCATTGTTTTCCATTGTGAATGGATGGATGCTAAAATCATTTCTTTTTATGTTGGACGCATATGATATTGTTGTCTCTTTAACGACCTTTTATAGGAGCTCCTAATGTGTTTACACCAACCAAAATTTGAAAATTTACTTTTGTTGGAACTTTTTCTTTCGAAAAATGAATATCCATTCAATATTACTTTATCAACAAAATTGACCAAACAATTAAGACAAGTATTAAAATTGACCAATCAATTAAGACACATATTTTTCTTCATCGTGAAACTTACTACAATTATTACGAAAAGAAATCAAATGCACACCTAGAATATATGTCCCTCCCATCTACAGTCTGTGTCAGCTAGTCTAATGTCACGCCTGCCGGCACATCTGAAGTAGTCGACACAAGAGTTGTTTTGCTTTGTTTTTTTGTTTTTTTCCCTATACTCTCCAATATATTTATCATCTCTTTAATCTTTGTTGTTGTCTCCAGTATGTCTTTCATCTCATCTTGGATTCTTACTTCCCTGAAGACTTGTATGTGTTTTGGCTCATTCTTAACCATCAAGAGCGCCATCTCAACGACTAAATCACATACATTAGGGCGTTCCTTTGAGATGTCATACTTGTGTCTCATCAGTATTTCCTTCAACTTATTAGCAAGCGTATGTTTGTTGATTCCAACTGAGCCAATACGGTCAATCCAGTCGTCCACTTTGCAACCAAATGCTGTTATCCCGACCATCACATCTTGAATTTCAACTTCTGTAATCAGTGATTCCTTTAAGAATCTAACGACGTCATAAAATGTCAGTAACACATAGAGGGAAACAAATAAAGGGAGTATATATATAAAGTGCTTCTTACCATGTCTGAAGTAGCACGGAGAAGCGACTGTAGCATAATGCTTTTTCCACTATTTATACACAAGTGCAGTAAAAGTCGAGCAACCGTGATTCTTCGAGGAAATGACAAATTTAACTTCATTAATTCCTCCTTAAACCTTTTGTTCCTGTCCTTCATTCTTCTTGGCAAGTTGCTGTAAAACTTTCCCAGCATGGAGTCGGAAATCATAGTTTTGTTCATCAGCTATGTTGACTGCAGCACCATCATCACCTCCGCCAAAGAAAATATTCCCCAAGGCCTCAAGGACTCCAGGGGTGTCTCCTATGCACTCCTTTGCATTGTTTTCCTCTGCTAAGTTGGATAACACTTCCAGTGCAAGTCTTTGCAGCTTCGTATCATAATTCTTTGTATGTGCTAAAATAACTTGAATATTTTTCACCAGACTCATCTCTGAGATCTCTCTTCGAATGCTTTTCCATGTAATACCTCTTTGTGTCGTCACCAGCTTCAACACCTTCAAGGATCTTTCAAGACTCAATGGCTGGACCAATTTACCACGACGCTGCGATAATCCTCCCTTTGGAGTGAATTTTCCTTTTTCCAATGAGTTCTGATGCTCCGACCATTGGATAGAATCAGATCCTCCCAAGTGATCGTCAACTTTGGTAAGGGACACAAGTTTACCTAAAAGACCATTTGTTTTGCCAAGCTTTTCACAGTTATCTTGATCATGTGCCAATTTTTCAATAATTTGGAGTCCCAAATCAATGAAGGCGGCATTATCTTTGTCCCCTCCTTCTGTTTCACATTCAAACAAGTAAGATATAGCTTTGATAGGACCTAGCATTCCAGCAATAGCGATGCTATTTTCCTTCACCTTTGTAAGATTGAACAACACCTTTGCTGCTGATATCCTCTTATCTGGATCATCCCATTTCAACATCCTGATTAATGTGTTTAATGCAGTGGAATTCACCCCAATGTTTCTCAAAATTTCACCATTTAAATCGTTCCCAAGTATTGTCATGATTCGAACTCCCAATAGCTCCTTACTTCTTGAAGCGGAAGAAAGAAGATCCACAGCATAAGTCACCATGTCTCTTTCTAGATCACGAGAGTAAATGCTATCGATAAAGAACCCTTGTACTGGTTCCATATCCTCCCAAGAACTTCCAAATTGTAACTTTTTGCTCAACTTATGGAGTTGCTTACAGCAGTAGATCTTGTACAGATAGTACAAATCCCCGAACAAGAAAAGAAAACATTCACTAATGACCAAAGCATAGAACACTAATAAAGAATACTTTTTGTTCCTTGCTATGGTTTTATTGGGATCTGCTCCACTAGCAACAAGGATACGCGTGGGGATAGAGGTTGTTCTAATGCATAAATAGATGGCTGATGTAAGCTTCACGGTGATGAGAATCGTGATTACGATTCTCCATAATGGGAACAGCCTTGGACTTAACACCTTTCTACAATTCTGAACAAACCCCCTGGCCCTGCATATATACTAATAGAATGAACCAACTCTCGTGTTCAAAATACTAATTTAAATCTCTTGTAATATAACACTTTGTTGCGAAAGTTGAAGTTTTGGATTTGGACGTACTCTGATTGGCGAACCCGAGAAGATCCATCTTGTTGCTCTTCATCATCTGCATATTTCTTGTTTAAGAGTTGTATGTTATTTATGAAGAGCACTGACGTAGAAAACCAAAAGTCTCTGATAGATAATTCACTGCCGAAGCCAGAAAGGAGCACCATGGATGCCCAAAGAGTTTCCACTCTTCGGTGATAACTCGTTATTTTCTCCAGTCTAGAGAGATGTGCAGCAAACGCTTTCAATGTCTTTTCAGCTGCACTACATGGTCGACCTATTGGAGAAGTATTATTCACTTGAACTGGGTTCGATGGTACTACGAACACTGAAGCTTTCGCAATTTGTCCATCACCACCAGAACTACCACCTTCAAACATTTCCATTGGCTTGCAAATAAACAATATCTATAATAGGATTCAAAACATCCATTAGAATACGACTGCGAAAGAAACTACAAATCATATGTAGAGTTACTTTGTAAGAATGGTAAGCGGGAGACATAAGTACGAAATATGATGGGATGGGATGGGATGGAACATCATCAACACTCACAATATTTGTTATTTTTAAGGTTCGTGCGCCCATAAAGACGAACTTCTTCAACCACTCAAAAGTCAGTAAGGAAACAAAGAGGTGTAAAAACTTAAATTATTTTTATAAATATTCAAAAATACATATAAAATTGAGAAACAAATATAAGTATTTTAATATAACATATTTATTTAAAGTATGAAGTAAATAAATAAAAAATACCTAAAAAGTATTTTTAAGTCTTTTATTTATTTTATATTATTAATATGATATTAAAATCTCAAACAAATTCCTTAATTTTCCTTTTTGTGTCTATTTTTTTTACAAATAATATAGTTTTCCACTATTAAATAAACATGTACTACCGCGTCTATTTCAATATAGATTTGATAGAAAAACAAACGAATGTAATTTTTTGCCCCATTTTTTAAAGTATTGTTAGATCTTCAGAACCCTTGCCCTACTTAGGCGTTGCTCTCCTCAATCTATCGTACCTGTACAGATGAACAGTCTCTGGTTGCCCCGTTTTCTCTACTCCGAAGCTTAAGTCAGTCCAGGTTTTTGGAGAGCTTTTATGTGTGTGTGGTAAATATTCCGAATGTAATAAATGACAATGAATGCTTGTATTTATAACTTTTGTTTAACCCAATGAATAGTGTTTCATTTTTACCGTGATTAACCTTTAACCGTAGTTACTTTGTGTCATTCGGATGAGACAGAGTCTTATCTATAAATATCAGAGATGTTCAATCCCAATTTAATGCGGGTATCGGTGCACACTAGGCGACACCTTTTCGCAGGGTAACACCTCATTGGGTAACTTAGGGTGTCGCCCATATATCCCAGGAACATGCCCATTCTTAACTTTATAGTTGTCGCATTTATGCATATGGTGGATAGCATAATTTGGTATCTTGTTAGTAATTAACCATTTAATTAAAAGGAAAATTATGTAATTGAGGTATTATTTTAGTCGGAGGGCAATTGTCAATTTGCCCAATAATGGTTGAACTTCAAATCCCTCTTAAAGTATTCTTTTTAAAATTTTATTTTTAACGTTTGGAAATATTATGACCTTTTTCCATTCGTCCAATTTAGTAATTTACTATCCAATATTAACAAACTATATTTTGAAATGGAAAAAGTAATAAAGTACTTTTAGAATGTCATAATTAAAGTCTTCTAATATTTTCTATGTTGCAATGGAGACACAATTCGGCTAGGACTTAATTGAGCATCAATCGATGGGGTAGGGTCTATGTCAAGCTGGACCATGGCTAGGGTCTGAGTCTGGGTCTTGACTCAGACAATATATTCCTCAAGTAGGCCTAAACTGAATCCTAATTTAATTTATCCTAAATTGCAACTCTTTATTAAGGATTTGGGTTGAAAAATCCTTTTTGATAACTTTAATATTTGATTTTGAAAATTTCCATACTTGACTTTGTTCAAAGTTTACAATTTATATTTTAAAAATAGCAAAAATCACTGATATTTGTAAGAATAAACCCTTCAAGATATGTATGCATGCACGTTACAATCATGTTTCAATCGAATCAGGACTCAGTTGTAATATATAAAAATGTTTGGAGGGATTTAATCGTGACATTCTTAAAAATATTCTATTATTTTTGCATTTTAAAAATATATGGTGTTAAGTTTTGATGGAAAATTTTACTAGCTGGGGAATTCGAACATCGCCAAATATTAAGGATAAATTTTTTTAAACAAAACATTACCATAAATTCTCGAATTATGCAAAACTATTATGAGCAAAATAGTGTTTTACCTTGTTAAAATAGTTTATAATACTTTTTATTAGTTTTATACAATAACTATAGATATATACTATGTATTTTAAGGTTCAATATATAATTGCGAAGGACATAAATAAATAAAATATCATTTGTACATCGCTTATTTTTTTAGTAAATTTTTAGCTCCGTTTAATTTTGATGTTAATTTGACAAAACAATCTTACAATAATATATATATATATAATAAGTTGTATTGTGATAATAAAATGACTTAAAATTTATGTAATTCACATACAAATTTTAATATTCTAAAAATTTAATATATAATAATATAAGTTATAAAAAGAATCAAGGTAAATTAGTTACAAGTCTATATCAAAAGTAAAATAGCGAATGTATTTATATGATTTAAAAAATATTAACTATGATTTTTTGGGAATCTTATAAAACATAAAAGAAAGAGAGAAAAGGAGTTAAAGATGATTCACATAATGACACAATGTCCAATGACCATAGTGGGTTTAACCTGGAGTGAGCTCGGGCGGGGGACGGTCCAGGTTTTTTGGAAAGATCGAGACCGAAATTTTGGGCCTTACTACTGGAGGACAGATACCGATTTCTTCCAAAAAAACATCTGAGTCGGTCTTGCTTGAGTCAAGTCAATTTTGGTCTTGGACCGAAATTTTAGGGAAACCGCGTGGATGAAGACAAGTCAGTTCCAATTAGGAAGATCACAGTGAAGAGGAGAACCACGTGGATGAACTGAAGATGTAGAAGAGGACATCCCGTCTGTGAGGGGTTCCGTAATGCTTGTTCTCCACTCCAAATATCAGGTTCAGGGCCTTCATGATGATGAGGTCACCCATGGGGAGATAGATCCAGAATGGTGAGGATTTCTTGTTTTGGAAGCAGCTATAGATTCAAAACTCTAGGAAGGCTAATTACACGATGGAGAATAGGAAGAAGAGAATGGGTAGCTGAGTGCGGCCGACGGAGAGGAAATCCTTGGATTCGTCTTTGTCGTAGTTGTAGAACTCGGCCCTGTCATTCATGGAGACCTGACTCTCAAGGTTGCAGTTGGCGAAGAAGAGGGAATACTCGTTGGGTGGCGTTACAGGGTAGGATTGGTTGAAGAAGGAGTGAGGTGGCGGGGAAAGCTCACGGAAGGTGAAGAGAGAGAGTAGAAGTGAGTGCGCTCTGCATCTCAAGGAGGACCTATAGGGGGCTTCATATGCATAATGAAGTCGGGTAAGGTCGATCTAGTCAGGCTTTTAGGGGGGAAAACGAGCCTGAGCCTGACCTACAAGAAAAAAATTTGTCCTTTCGGTCTCAGTCTTAAGCTTGGATCAGGCTATTCGGACTGGTCTCGAGTCGGGTTTGTGAGGAATTTAGTCCAGTCAGTCTTTTCTACTCACCCCTAGTTAACCATTAGCAAGTTGTTCATCTCAAAATATATTTTTTCAATTTACTCCCTTTGTGTTGTAATTAAATTTAGTTTGTTAGAACATATGTTATATTAAAATTTACATGTGAATTATAATATTTTATGTGACTTCATTTAATATTTGACTTCATTTTATTGGCATAACAATATTTTTTGGTGATTTGTTTTGCAAATTCTTCAAATTTTTCTGTTAAAGTCTTCTTTTTGTTTTAAAAAAAGGTGCTATCAAATTGTTCTAATTTAAAATTTAACTAGCAATTTGTACATAAAGTAGAAATTCAAATAGCAATTTGATATTTAATCATCATATATGTGACACATCACTGAAAACAACTATTAGTAAAAATATCGGTTTAACATTGGTAATAATATAAGATAACAATATACTTCAAAACATTATTGAATAGTATAATATATAATATTAGTAGTTATTATTCATAAAAATAAGTTTTTATATTACATAATTAAATGCATTTAAATAAATCAAATAAATAATAAATTTAGTAACTCTATTACTTTTTTTACCAATTAATCTACAGAAGAAAATAAATTTCGCAAAAAAGTATCGAATAGTATATATATAGTCTGAAATCTTGACAAATAAACTTTTTACAACGTTTTATTTCTCATTTGTGTTAAGATAATTCATTTTGATTGAAGCATATCAATTTTTTTATAAGTTACATACCAAGTACTACTCTTGTTGAATACTAGGCGATCACCAAATCTGTCAACGTTTGACCTCATGAATATTGAGTAGTACTTAGGTATTTGGCAAGCACATAAAGCAACGACCTCCGACTTTAGCCTTCAACACCAAAAGCATTCATATCTCTCTTTTCACTACAATGCAACAATCTCGCCTTCCGGGTAATATCTCCGCATTTAATTCGTTCATTAAGTATGATATCATGGATCATAAAGATATACTTTGATAAAAAATAATAATATATAAACTAAGTTAATAAATACTATAAATTTTAATACAAACATTTATGTAATACAAATATAAACTAAGTATGGGTGGATAAGAAGGTTAGTGGGAGTAGGATTTCGTTACTTATAAAGTTTGTAGAGTAAAAAATCAACTAATTATTGTCACTAACATCCTATTTAAATTGCTATTAATTGGGAAGATCCTACTGTTCAGTGACCAACAGGATTATTAAAGTCCCAAAGGATATTTAAATAGGAAAGTGCAAGTATTCTTTTCCCTTACTGAAGTATGATATTTTTATACTTTTATACAAAATTGTTATATGAATATAGTCTAAGGCGAATGTTTAGAAGCACACACACAAAAAAAAAAATCCACTTTATTTTTCTGCCAAATGACTTTCCAACACAGATGCAACCATAACAAAAAAACATGACCTGCTTCAATGAAGCCAGCTACTTTAGAGATTCAGTTACCACAAAGTGAAATTACTTTAAAGGCTTTGATCATGTGATAATTCTTTCTAATTTTTATTTTTTTAAATAATTTATCACTACTTTTATTACGATTTACGACTTGCAATCTTGACACATAACAATCTATCTCCACGAGTACTTATGGGATTTCTTTTTTATAATTCAGCATCTCTAACAACTACTATGTAAGGAAATGAATGAGTTTTATCCAAAAGAGAGGTGTTGTTAATGAGTTTTCTTGTATCATTTATACTGTCCTAATTAGATTAAAATCAAATTTGCAAACTATTTATTGTATTTAAAAACAGCCTTATTCCCTTTGTATATTTTCACTTAGAAATTCTTATAAAAAACAAATTAAATGCATCCAAAGAGGATGATGCATTTAATTCCTTTACTTGAAAATAAAAAAAGATACAATGTAATTCAGTAGGTTAGATTACAATCTTACTAATTGTTAAGGATATATAGAAAAAAGTGAATGGATGCGAGGCAAGATATAATACAAAACCATCCTCAACTTAAGTGATTCCATACAAATTAAATCAAAAAATCAAAATTTATTTTTCTTTTCTATATGCATATATACTGATGCAAAGAATGTACGTACCTTATTCACCAGCTCAGCTCAGGAGCTACTGGAATGGCTGAGAATTCTTGTCCCTCCTCTTTGCTTTAGCTGCTTCCACGACCAACACTGAGAGAGATGCAGGCAGCAGGATCTGCATTCGATACATATAGAGAGAGAGAGAAAGAAAGGGATATTTCTAATTTATAAATGAAACAATTGCATGTTATAAATTATAATAATATAAAATGTGCCTTGCCTTGACTTCAGACTCATCCAATCAATGACGAAATACATGCATGCGTTAGGTGAATGATCTGTCTGAGTGTCTGGTCCTTTTTCACAAATATTTATAATTTTGGAATGTGTAGCTATCTACTGTTGACAGACGCATTGAATTACATGTAAATTTAGACGATTCTAGAACCAAACTAATTTTGGCCAAAAAAAAAAAAAAAAAGAACCAAACTAATGTCTAACAAGTTTTGATTTTTTTCAAAAAGTAGCTACTTTCGAAAAAATATTTGAAAAAGTGTATATCGAAAAAAAATATTTAGGAAAGTATGCATACGCGCGTCGCGCCTATTCAATAGGCGCGACCCAGGGGTGCGCCTATTGCAGAATTTTTTTTTTCCCGTGCAACACCGGAACCACGTTGATTTTGAGTCTGCTTATGATTTTCCTCCTAAATAGAAATTGAGAGATAGTCTCTCCAGTAAAGAAGAAAGAAAGTTATAAGAAGTTAAATACTTTTTTCCTGTCCTAAATTTTTCAACTTGTTCTGAACAACATCCGCGAGGTAAAACACTGAGACAAAGTTATTTATTCACAAGTTTCTGAATGAGACTTTTCTTCAAATAGACTAGCTAGTTTGACATTTTCAGAAATTACTGCTGCAAAAGAGCTCTTGGGGGTTTTTTAGGGGCAAGAGCTAAATTTTCCAACTTGTTCTGAACAACATCCGCGAGGTAAAACACTGAAACAAAGTTGTTTATTCACAAGTTTCTGAATGAGAATTTTCTTCAAATACACTAGCTAGTTTGACATTTTCAGGAATTACTGCTGCAAAAGAGCTCTTTGGGTTTACTTTAGGTTCCTGTCCTAAATTTTCCAACTTGTTCTGAACAACATCCGCGAGGTAAAACACTGAAAAAAAGTTGTTTATTCACAAGTTTCTGAATGAGACTTTTCGTCAAATACACTAGCTAGTTTGACATTTTCAGGAATTACTGCTGCAAAATAGCTCTTTGGAGTTTCCACTCTTGCCTCTCGGCTGGTTCTCTAAAAATGTGAAGTTTAGATACTAACATTGTTAAAGCATAAGCATAACACATTAACACTAACCAGGCTAGAGAGACGTACATCTCTGACTCAACATCTTCCGAATATCTTGTAAAGCTTCTCCAATGACTATAGCTTTTTATTTGAGTTCTTTTGCAGCAGTAATTCCAAAGAGCTCTTAAAATCAACTAGGAGGAAAACCATAAGCAGACTTAAAATCAACGTTGTTTCCACTTGCATATCCAACAACACCAGCAAGGGTCTTTAGATTTCTCTTGATAGAGAACCAGCCGAGGAATTTGGTGAGACTAGCGTAGAGGAATTTGGACATATGAATACTGAGATGAAGCAACGCGTGAGACTATCTCTCAATTTCTATTTAGGACGAAAACCCTATAGTTGGTCTCAATTCTCAACGGCAGACTTATATGGAAGGTTGAGACTGAGAGCGACACATACACCATAATTAAGCTTAGGCCAGCCAGTATCTCCGTTAATTCCTGAGTGGGGTCTAGTACTCTACGGGCTGCCTCACCATAGTTATAATGAGTCATCCTACATTTCAATTGATGATGACCAAAGAGCTCTTTTGCAGCAGTAATTCCTGAAAATGTCAAACTAGCTAGTCTATTTGAAGAAAAGTCTCATTCAGAAACTTGTGAATAAATAACTTTGTCTCAGTGTTTTACCTCGCGGATGTTGTTCAGAACAAGTTGGAAAATTTAGGACAGGGAAAAAGTATTTAACTTCTTATAACTTCCTTTCTTCTTTACTCGAGAGACTATCTCTCAATTTCTATTTAGGAGGAAAACAATAAGCAGGCTTAAAATCAACGTGGTTTCTGATAGACCATTGCTTCCACTTGCATATCCAACAACACCAGCCAGGGGCTTTAGATTTCTCTTGATAGAGAACCAGCCGAGGAATTTGGTGAGACTAGCGTAGAGGAATTTGGACCTGTGAATACTGGGATAAAGCAACGCGTGAGACTATCTCTCAATTTCTATTTAGGACGAAAACCCTATAGTTGGTCTCAATTCTCAACGGCAAACTTATATGGAAGGTTGAGACTGAGAGCGACACATACACCATAATTAAGCTTAGGCCAGCCAGTATCTCCGTTAATTCCTGAGTGGGGTCCAGTACTCTACGGGCTGCCTCACCATAGTTATAATGAGTCATCCTACATTTCAATTGATGATGACCAAAGAGCTCTTTTGCAGCAGTAATTCCTGAAAATGTCAAACTAGCTAGTCTATTTGAAGAAAAGTCTCATTCAGTAACTTGTGAATAAATAACTTTGTCTCAGTGTTTTACCTCGCGGATGTTGTTCAGAACAAGTTGGAAAATTTAGGACAGGGAAAAAGTATTTAACTTCTTATAACTTCCTTTCTTCTTTACTGGAGAGACTATCTCTCAATTTCTATTTAGGAGGAAAACAATAAGCAGGCTTAAAATCAACGTGGTTTCTGATAGACCATTGTTTCCACTTGCATATCCAACAATACCATCTAGGGGCTTTAGATTTCTCTTGATAGAGAACCAGCCGAGGAATTTTGTGAGACTAGCGTAGAGGAATTTGGACCTGTGAATACTAGGATAAAGCAACGCGTGAGACTATCTCTCAATTTCTATTTAGGACGAAAACCATAAGCAGTCTCAAAATCAACGTGGTTTCTGATAGACCGGTGTTTTCACGGAGGAAAAAAAAAATTTGTGCAATAGGCGCACCCCTGAGTCGCCCCTATTGCAGTAGGCGCACCCCTGGGTCGCGCCAATTGCCGTAGGCGCACCCCTGGGTCGCGCGTATGCATACTTTCCTAAATTATTTTTTGATATACACTTTTTCAAATATTTTTTCGAAAGTAGCTACTTTTTGAAAAAAATCACAAGTTTTAGAGATTTTTTACCGAGTTCTTAATCTATTTTCTTTGAGTATAGAAATTTATCTAGAAACCTATAAATAGATGGGAGCAACACTATAAAGTTTATGATGTAAAAGAGAGTGTTATGCATATACAAATTCTTCACTTGTCGGTAAAGTACAATTTTGGGCAAGTGCAGCGGCACTTCATTATTTTACATTGTATCAGAGTCACTCCTATGGCGACACAGTACGAGTTAAAATTATGGATTGAAGAACAAAGTCTAAATATGTATTAATTGCATTGAGTCTTATCTCTTAAGCAAAAATTTGATGGATGTCTTTGGAGGGAGAAAAACTGCATACCCTGATAAGACCGACGCAAGTGGTGAGAAGATCAAATGCTAGAAGCAAACGAATTCCAAAGCGAAATTTGCATTAAAGAAGTCGATATCATCAACAACGACGGAGCCATTAAGGAACCAGGGGGACAACTGCCCCCCTCAACTTTTAAGTTTGTGCATTTTTTACCTAAAAAAATGTAATAATTTTCAATTTAATCCATTTAAATCATACATTTGACCCCACTGATTTTTTTTAGTTCAACTATGCGGCCTTACTATAATACTTGCCCCCACTTAATGAAATTCTTGGCTTCGTCCATGATGATCAAGGTTGTTTGAACATATCTCACAATGCACCCCTCCCAGTTTCATTTGAAAGACATGTTATACAACAAGAAGAATGAAGTTCACCTACAAATGTTAGAGACTAATAATGCGAAATAGGGTGAATCTTCAACTTCACAGTTCTTTTTAAAGGTTAAGAACTTGTATTCAAAGATTAATCTATTCAATCCGCAGTAGGCTTGTTCATGAACCGGTTCGACGCCGAATCAGTTCTGGATTGAATTGGTTTGGTTCAAACAAAACCAGGATTTTTTTCTAACTAAAAGAACTGGTTTGTTTAACAGGAAAAAAGTGGTCTGGTTCGAACCGATTCAAAACTAGTTCAAACTGGTTTGATATGTTTTTTTTAATCATTTTGGTTTGCTTTCGGTTCGGTTCAAACTGTAACCGATCCTGGTCCAAATGCTGAAGTCTGAAAAACAGAGTGAAATCCAAAGTTAATGCTAGTAACAACATCAATTGCCCACACTGTATAGATAATGGCAAAGGGCCACGAATACAAATGCTACGCCCAGTGCTTCTTCTTCAGTAAATCAACTCCCTCCGCAACTTTGCCCCTTGTTGGGCACTGATAGTGACATCCCAATAAGGAAAGGGCCCCAGAGGCCCAATAACCATGGAGGTGGTGAACCCAGGTTATTCGAACCGGACCGGCCCATACTAAAGTTGATCTGACCTTCGATAGAGTGACCCAATGTCGAGCCCAAGCTAAAGTGGACGCCAAAGGCTCTATCGCTGGTCGCCATTAATCACCAAGTCGCGGACTCCTACTGCTCTCCATAAGAGTGCTCGCCCCAAAGAGAGCCCTGTCTATCTCTTCTGGTCCCACTAACCGTTCCTAAAAATATGGCCACGATATCCCGCATATCTCGGGCACATATTCTCTATCTATTACATATGGTAACTGCAATATTATGCCATAACCGTAATATCTGCTATCCTAATCTTCATCAACACAATATTCATTAAGATATGTTGTTGCCTTTTACGGTTTGGTCTCCTTACTCTATAAATACCCTTGATTTAAATAGATTCAGTTTACGTTTTGAGTTCTATACACACATATACTCATTTAAGCATCGGAGAGGGACCTAGAGACACCCCCTCTTTTGCGATCCCCTTCCTGCAGGTTCACCGGAGCTAAGGCGAGAGCAACTTTCATCCATCCATTGGCATTCAATTCAGTGCCAGATCAACATTCAGGAAATCAAGATCCAACATTTGGCGCCGTCTGTGGGAAATGAGTGATACAACCATGCAAAACCGATCCAAAAGCAATCGTCGGAACCAGACCAATGAGCAGTCTTCTGACAGCTTTGATTCCGCAGCTTCTTCGCCGCTCCACCAAGAACCTGCTAGCCAAACAACACCTAATGCCGTCGCCGCGAGGGCGGCCCAAGAACATGTCGGCAACTCCAGACCGGCTCCCGTTCCCAACAACACTGAGACTCCGGCACCGCAAACCGTCCACATCGCTGGGGAAAACATCCAGTTAACCCTGGAGATGATATCACTGCTGGAGGCAATCTTAGGGCAGGCTCACCGACAAGACCCTGCTCCTTAGGAAAAGGCTCGCCCCGCAGCCGCTGGGCCCCTTCCAACAGAAACTGGAAATCCGGGCACCACAGCCCCCTAGGAGAAGGATGAGATGACATCGGGATACCAGTCCCTATCCCCGACGTCCACTGAGCCGCCGACAGCCACCTATTCCACAAATCCATCTGGTCACATGCCGAATGGGGCGCCGCCAAACCAATGCACTCTGGACCAAGTGGACGAGCTTATCCACAAAAGCCTCCAGGAAATGCGAACGACAGACGCACCTCCCTTTAGGGAGCGGTTAACTCATCCCTTCGCCGACGACCTCGTCGCCATCAAAATCCCAAAGGATGTCGTCGCCAGGGCCATCCCCGAATACAGTGGTGGAAGAGATCCCACTATCCATATCAACAAGCATGAGGCATCTTTGTTGGGTAAGTCAAATGATCCAAATCACTTGGCTTTATTATTTCCGTCAATGGGTTCAGTGTCGTCCTGGTTCTTCGGCCTCCCTGCAGGATCAATAGGGACTTGATTATAGCTGAGAAGCAAGTTCCTGGAAAGGTATATGGGCGAGTGCCAATTGATGAAAAGCGTGGTCGCCCTGGATGCGGTCAAGCAGCATCCTGGAGAGTCAGTGACCGACTTTTACGGACCTTTTCATCAAAACGTCACAGAGATCGATCGTCATGTCTCAGACAGGGAGATTAATCGAGCCTTTTATCGAGGATTGGATGTGACCAACAAGGCCTCGAGAAAGCTGCACAACAGTTACCACGTGCAGGAGATTGAAACAATTGAAGAGTTGGCAGCAATGGCGAAAGGTTTTATAGACCTTGAGAGGGCGAACGCCGAAGCTAATTTCCTGACGACCTCGCTAAGGGTGGTTCCTGAGCCCCGACGCGATGGTAAGAAGGAAAAGAAGGATAAGAAGGGACGAGATAGCAATCCCCGGACAGAAAACCCAGGGCCTAGAAATCCAGAGGTCCCCGAGTATTTTACGCCCTTAAACAGGCAGATCTCGGCGGTACTACTTGAGATGGAAAGAAGGTCTCTGGCAAGGCCACCAATGCCTCGAAGGGGTGGTCAGCCTATGGGGAAGGACACTGAGAGCTATTGCAGATATCACAAATGCAAGGGCCATAAGACAGATGATTGCCGTATTCTGAAGCGGGACATTGTCATTTCATTCTCCGAAGACGATTTGGCACATGTCACCACCTCTCACAACAATGCCCTGTTTATCACAATCGATCTCGTTGGTTGTGACGTTAAAAGAATTCTTGTTGATGGAGGAAGCTCGACATATATCTTGTTCCTGGACGCCTTTGAGAAGATGGGCAAGTCCAAACGTGACCTGAAAAGGGTCGATTTTCCGCTGATTGGATTTGCTGGGAGAACGACTTATCCGCTGGGGGTAATAACCCTGCCAGTAATTGATCAGTTGGTCCATGCAACCTCTAGTCACGAGATGATGAGCTTCATGGATGCCTATTCAGGCTACAACCAGATCCGGATGCACCCAGATGACGAGGCCCATACAACTTTTTATGCACACGGGGACATTCTTTGCTACAAAGTGATGCCCTTCGGTCTAATCAATGCCGGGGCAACCTATCAGCGGATGGTGAACCGCCTGTTCCAAGACATGCTGGGGAGAAATATGGAGGCCTATGTGGATGACATGCTTGTCAAAACAATCAAGGGCAGTCCTCACACATCGGACCTTCGAGAAGCTTTTGAATGCATGAGGAGGCACAATGTTTGGGATTTCTGGGATTCATGGTAAGTGAGCGAGGTATTGAGGCAAACCTAGAAAATCTTAAGGCCATTGAAGAGATGAAGTCGCCGACTTGCCATAAGGAGGTTCAATGTTTGAATGGTCGCCTTGCTGCACTCAATCGCTTCCTTTCCAGGTTGAGCGACAGGTCCCTACCATTCTTCAAAACTCTAAGGGCCAACCGCAAGTTCGAGTGGACGCGAGACTGCGAGGATGCATTCCAATCCTTGAAGTAGCATATTCAAACACTTCCAGCTTTGGCGAAACCTATTCTTGACGAGCAACCCTAAACCCTAAACCCTAAAATATGGCCAGTGCCGTTTTAATAAGGGAAGAGGATAATGTCCAGAGTCCAGTGTATTTTGTTAGCAAGATGTTTAATTCTGCAGAAATAAAATATGTCCAGATTGAGAAGTATTTCTATGCATTAGTTATTGCTGCTCGAAAGCTAAGACCTTATTTTCACGCGCACGACATTACAGTTCTCACTAATCAACCTCTCAAAAACTTCTTGCTGAAACCAGATTCTTCAGGAAGAATGGTCAAATGGGCGATCGAGCTCAGCGAGTTCAAGATCAAATTTGCACCGAAAACGGCCATCAAAGGTCAAGCACTGACTGATTTTATAGTGGAAAGTACAAGCAATGGTCTGGCAGAAGCACAAAGCAGGCCAAGTTCATCAGCAGACAACATCCAAATATGAGAACTTTATACAGATGGATCTTCTTCAAGAGAAGGCTTGGGGGCAGGTTTGATTCTCATCCCTCTTGAGGGCGAGCCTTTGAAGTATTCGATCGCCCTAACATTTCAGGTGACCAATAATGAAGCAGAATACAAGACTCTTATTACTGGACTGAGACTTGCAAAAGGAATGGGCATATCAGCACTTATGGTAAAAAGCGACTCTGAGCTAATTGTCAACCAGGTCAATGGCACTTACGAGGCAAGGGGGAAAAGATGAAGAAGTACCCCGACATCGCCAAAGAAATCGTCTCTGAAATTCCAAATTTTGCGATTGAGTCTATTCCCCGCTAAGAGAACCAGATGGCAGACTCTTTAAGTAAGTTGGCGTTTGGAGGGACAAGAATTCAAGATGTACAGTTCCTGGAAAAAGCCTTATGTTCAGTTCTCGACAACCGAGCAGAGGTCTTCAATATTCAAGGACATGTGACATGGATGACTCCATTCCAGAATTTCTTGAAACAGTGAATTCTCCCAGAAGACGAAGGTGACTCTACAAGGATAAGACGCCTTTCAACCAGTTACTTGATCATAGCCGGAGAACTCTACATGCAAGGCTACTCGACACCTTATCTAAGATGCATTGCTCATCCCGAAACAGAAAGGGTTCTTCATGAAGCTCATGAAGGAGTTGCAGCATGCCATGAAGGTATATGATCATTGACACGAAAGATCTTCAGGCTGGGATACTACTGGCCGAGCTTGGGAAAAGATGTGGCTGAATTAACACAAAGGTGCGCGACTTGTCAACAGTTCGCACCACGATCCGGTCGACCACCAATACTGTTGTCCCTAATGGCAGGTGCCTGTCCTTTTGCTCAATGGGGAATGGATATACTGGGTCCTTTTCCCATTAGTATTAGGCAGCGTACTGACATCATAGTGGCGATCGACTACTTCACCAAGTGGATAGAGGTGAAAGCTTTGGCCTCTACAATGGAATTTCAAGTGATCAAGTTCCTGAAGTTCAAGATATTTTCCAGGTTTGGCATTCCCAAGATACTTATTAGCGATAATGATCCACAATTCGTAGGAAAAGAACTTAAATGGCTCTGCGAGGAATACCATATCGACCATAGATTCAGCTCAGTGCATCTCCATATCGACTCAAGAAAAGGGTTCAAGCATTCAAAGGAAATTGGGCAGAGGAGCTGGAAAACGTACTATGGGCTATCCAAACAACGCCTAAGGCAGCCACAGGAGAAACACCCTTAAGTTTAGTGTATGGATCAGAAGCAGTAGCACCCACCGAAATAGCGGTGCCTACACACAGAATCCTACACTTTAACACTGAAGCAAACGAAATTGAGTGCAGGACCGACCTCGACTTGGCATAAAAAAAGAGGTGGAAATCAGAAAAAACGCAAGCTAAGATGCGACTGGCGACTGCTCGATACTTCAACAGAAGAGTTAGCGCTCGCCAATTTTTCGTGGGGGAGATGGTTATGAGAAGGAATGAATTTACAAGACTGTACAGTTAGAATAAACTTTAAGCTAAGTGGGAAAGACCATACAAGGTAGTAGAGATCGCCGCCCCAGGATCTTACCCCGTCCATTCAATTCTGAACATTTAAGGAGATTTTATACATAGCTTTTAATCAAAATGTTATGTTAATAAAAGCAAGTCGTTCCTTCATAAAGCATGACTACTCGAATCAAATCGACGAAAAAAGACCTGACGCCAAAAGTCAGGCGAAAGATCTGATGACAGAATCAGACATTGAAGAAAAAAGACCTGACGCCAAACGTCAGGAAAAAGACTGATGACCGAATCAGGCATCAAAGACCTGATATCAAAATTGGGCGAAAGACCTGGCGCCAAAGTCAGGCAAAAGACCTAACGCCAAAGTTAGGCAACATCAAAGACTTGATATCAAAATTGGGTGAAAGACCTGACGCCAAAGTCAGGCAAAAGACCTAGCAACAGGGTTAGGCAAAACAAAAGACCTGATATCAAAATTAAGCGAAAGACCTGACGCCAAATTCAGGCAAAAGACCTAGCAACAAAGTTAGGCAAACCAAAAGACCTGATATAAAAATTGGGCGAAAGACCTGATGCCAAAGTCTGGCAAAAGACCTAGCAACAAGGTTAGACAAAATGAAAGACCTGACGCCAAGATCAGGCAAAAAGACCTGACACCAACGTCAGGCATAAGACCTGTTACCAAAATCAGGAAGGAGTCCTCACGACAAAGACAATCAATCCATCAAGGAAGCTATTATCTTATAAGTTGGGCAAATTTTGAAGATGTTATCCATACTAAGGATAACAGGTCCTTTGTGAAGCAAATCCTAGAAGAATGGAAAGGAACCTTAAGAGATCACTATAGATGATGAAGCTTTATGTAACAAGTTCCTTGCAATTAGGCGAACACTCCAAAGGGTTTAAACTTTAAAAAGGTAATACATCTTCAAGCCTAGAAGTCTATACTTTTAAGTCTTAGGATGGTTTCCTTAAGAAATTTATACTTGGCGAGGGGAATAGATAAGTCTATAAAGACTTATCCTTTCAAGCCTAAAGAAAGGTCCAAGACCCTAAGAGTCGAGACCATTATAAAGCGAAGAAAAGTCGAAGGTAATTATGATTAAGATATCGGAGGAATCGCCAACACATGCAAGGTCGAGTACATATAAAGACTTATGAATATAAAAGGCACTCAATATTATAAAAAGTAATCGAGTCTGAAATCAAAAAATAATTACAAGACATTCCCAAAATACAAAGGAAGATAAAAATACTATTATCTAAAACAAATAAAAATGATCGCTGGGGGAGTTGGAGACTTCATGACTTGGGCTCTTCAGGAGTGGAGGCATTCGACTCGCCTCCGGGGGCAACTTCTTCAGCAGCAGGAGGAGTCTCCTTAGGAAGTGTGCTCCGGAGGAAAGGCTTAAGAGCCTCAACTTCCCGAAGAGGAAAGTTGGGGTCGACTGCCTGGATGTCCTCGACCAGGAGTTGGAGATAGTCAGCTATTTCAGACTTCATCACCTCCAAAGCGCAGTCGGTAAACTCCTCGGACCTTTTGAAGTCCTCGACCACGATTTGGGGGATGGAACAGACTTCAGCTGCATAGCGATCTCTTCCTTCTCCTTCTCCAGGGCGTTCCCCCTGGCCTCAGCAGCAGCCCTCTGAGCCTCCGCGGCAACTCTCTGAGTCTCCACAGCTGCCCTCCGAGTTTCGACCTCCTTTAGCTCAGCCTTCAGGGGAGCATTGGCAGCCTCAACCTCGGCTGAGTGCTTATGAACCGCCTCAGACTTCTGGAAGGTGACCGCTTCCTCTTCTTCCTTCTTCTTGTCGAAGGCAAGGATCCTCTCCTCCTTCTTGAAGTACTCCTCTCGAGCGTTTTCCACCAAGAAAACCGCTGAGTCAACAGTCGACTTCATGCTTTCCATATGCCCGGGGGTGAACCCCATACTTCGGTACTGCTCCAGCTCGATAAGCAGGTCAGTCTGCTTATCGGCGAGCTCCCCGACGACTCGACCGATCGCCAGCTCCTCTCGAACGAGCTGACAACAAGGGAAAAAGGGGAAAAGTACTGTTAGTCTAAGGGAAATTGAACAAGTAATATGAAGACAAACAAAGGTGAAAAATCTTACCAAGGCGATCCGTTCAAAGTGCGACCTCATCATCCCCTCGATGGCGGCCAGTTCTGAGGGAACTAAGGCCCGGTCCTTGGGAGGGACTATCCCCTCGAGGAGTTGCATGCACAGGTCCGTCTTCGAGAGGTTTTCACAGGGGACCCAGACGCCCCTGGAGTTCGCAGCCTTGGGCAGCTAGAACAAGCCCACTAGTGGGCAGTACTCCCCCACTAGAACAAGGCCAGTGAATACGTCCATTCTTGACGTAGATACATGACCTTGAACCTGACCCACATCCTATTGGCGTTGGGTACGAGCTGCGTAATACCTATCCCGTAATAACGGCATAGTTCCTGCAAATCCTCGCAGGGAGGAAAACGCAACCCAACATCGACCTGGGCCGCATAAACGTAAACCTCTCCATCGCGAGGATAATATAGTCCTAAGCTTGGATACCTAGTGGCATCCGTTTCATTCAGACCACCTATGTCGACTACCATCATGAACTGAGTCGGCTTCAACTCGTTAGGCTTGATATCTACTTAAAAAATAAGGATACATCAAGAATGATATAAAAACAAGAAAAAATAGGGTCCATTATCAGAAAAACCAGCGAACAAAAAAACCTTGGTGTTTACCTTTTGGGGAAAAGAGGGGAACATTGGTATCTAGCCCATCCACCACCACAGGTGTGGCCGCTGACCGTCTGGCGTCGGGATTTCTTTCGCTGGAAGCCGGAGTGGAACCATCCCTGATTTGCAGGGGAGCATTGGCAGACTTCGGGGACATTTTCGGGTTGGAGGAAAAAGACCTATTGGCCGTTACCTTGGCCTTGCCTGTAGACTGATTTCGGGAAACCATTGATGTTTGGGTTTGGAGCTTTAGAAATCAAAGAAGGAAGAAAAGGATCGAAGAAACAGACTGCTGAAAAAACAGAGAAGGCACAGAACTCTCTAGAATCTGAATGATTGAGACGCGTAAAAGAAAAAGGAGTGGAACTTCCGTCAGAATTTTATAAGAGACTCCTCGGGGAGACAAACGGTCGGCTAGTACAGAAACTGTTAGACTACCCTTGGGTTACGGAATAATAAACGACAGGCATGCCTAAAATGTCCGTTCGACTTC
Organism: Chamaenerion angustifolium; assembly: GCA_946814005.1. Classification (NCBI taxonomy): domain Eukaryota; kingdom Viridiplantae; phylum Streptophyta; class Magnoliopsida; order Myrtales; family Onagraceae; genus Chamaenerion; species Chamaenerion angustifolium. Next base: position 7,737,825 of record OX328278.1, on the reverse strand, counting down.
TGGATGACTGTGCAGTCATTAAATGCTAAAGTCCATTATGTAGATAAAGTGGTCACCATCGCATTACTATGCCTTTTTGGAAAACCCTTTCAAAGGTAGGGATCGCCAAATAGCGAAGGATAAACATCCATAAACCTAGACAGACTCGAGTGATCGCCAAGAATGAATAAAAGACAGAATATTCCTTCAACTCTGGGCAACCGAACGACTGATCGCCAAAAAAGCATAAAGTGTTCATAAGGGTACAAATAGGAGAAAAGGACAAAGAATACCCAATTCAAGTGTCACTATCTCAAACCCTATCAAGGAATCAAGCTCGACCGAAGAAACTTCACTCAAGCTTCAAGGGCAAATGTTGGGTATTGATAGTGACAGCCCAATAAGAAAAAAGGCCCCAGAGGCCCAATAACCATGGAGGGGGTGAACCCAGGTTATTCGAACCGGACCGGCCCATGCTAAAGTCGATCTGACTCTCGATAGAGTGACCCAATGTCGAGCCCAAGCTAAAGTAGACGCCAAAGGCTCCATCGCTGGTCGCCATTAATCACCAAGTCGCGGACTCCTACTGCTCGCCATAGGAGTGCTCGCCCCAAAGAGAGCCCCGCCTCTCTCCTCTGGTCTCACCAACCGTTCCTAAAGATATGGCCACGATATCCCGCATATCTCGGGCACATATTCTCTCAAGATTACATATGGTAACTGCAATATTACGCCATAACCGTAATATCTGCTATCCTAATCTTCACCAACACAATATTCATTAAGATATGTTGTTGCCTTTTACGGTTTGGTCTCCTTACTCTATAAATACCCTTGCTTTACATACATTCAGTTTACATTTTGAGTTCTATACACACATATACTCATTTAAGCATTAGAGAGGGACCTAGAGACATCCCCTCTGTTGCGATCCCCTTCCTGCAGGTTCACCGGAGCTAAGGCGAGAGCAACTTTCATCCATCCATTGTCATTCAATTCACTGCTAGATCAACATTCAGGAAATCAAGATCCAACACCCCCACAATAAATCTAGTCTTAGCACCTTCTAGCAACAATCAAATGGAAAGACAAAATAAAAATCAAAACTCTATTTCAATTCAAGTATTTACATATATGGCTACTTCCAATCATTACGAGCAACTATTAGACAACAAAGCATAACATTCGAACAAAATCACTTAAACATGGATATTAATGATTCTTTGAAGCAACAATCCAGCTCAACTAATGCACAGTTCACGCCACAGACTCGTCGGACACCTTTCCTCAGTTTTAACTGATATATAATTTTGTCTGACTATGAAAACCCTTGATAGCTACCTCATGACTCCGAGAAAGAGCAAACCTTGACACGAGTGCTGAAAGCCTGAAGGTCTGAGACAAAATGAAGGGTGCTTTAGAGGATTAATTATCGAGAGCCTGTTTGGTTTATTTAGTTTTGGACCGGTTTTAAAATTATATAGGTTTAAAGTGGTTTGATTTGAATTTAAGTATAAACTAGAATAAAAAATGTGTTGATTCGAACTGAATTGAAACTATTATTTAGAGCTGACTTATTTGAACCCTAAAAAACTGGTTTAGTTTTCAAACTAGTTTGGTTGAACCGGTTCAAACCAGACCAGACCAGTTCAGTTAGACTGAACCAGTTTTTTGGACAAGCCTAACCCGAAAGAGCCAATTAAGGAAGTGCAGATAAAACAATGCAATATTCGGTCTAAATATATACAGTTTGTTACTACTTCAATTCAATGGTTGTTCAATTAACTTCATTGGTGGAGTTCAAAAATTTTCTAGCTTCATGCTACATTGACAAAGCAAATAGGTGGGATCAAGTTAGAGGAGAAGATCGATATGCACTCGTGGCTCAAGTGAAGGAGAATGATGCAAGCAAAAACTCTTGTGATTATCCGGGGTTATCTAACAAACGAAGCTTCAAGTGTTATCGATGTGGTAACTTGGACATCTTCAAAGAATTTGTTCGGACCGAACATAAGGAGAGTAACATGATGTAGTCTAATACGTCAACTTAAAATGAGAAATGGGCAAATTGTTTTCTAGTCAAGACCACTCTTGCTGTTGCAATTAAATCTCAAGTAATAAAAGGGTTGTAGAATCAGGTTGTAATCACCATCTCAACGGAGATGAATGGCGATTCTCCATTATTAGCAATCATAAAGGAGAAGAAGTTCTAGTCATGGTGGATTACACCATTTACCTTGTCGAGAAGGAAGGTACTGTTGTGGTCAAAGTACATGTGGCACACCAATCAAGCTTAATAGTGTGTATTATGTTCCAAGAGTGAAAAAAATCTCCTCTCGGTACATGCATAACACTCTCCCAAGATCATACTTTACCCAAGATCCTAAACCGTACTTTACTAACAAGAGAAGAACTTGTATATGTATAAAACTCCCACTCTAAATATCGTTTCTAGGAGACTCATTTATTAAACTTAAACTTCAAGCTAGTGTTTGTTGTTGTGGTGGTGTTCATTTTAAATGATCACGCCTATTTATAAGATTTTATAGATATCTCTAGACTAAAAACAAATATATACCAAGAACTTCTTAAAAATTCTCTAGAACTTACTAAAAATTATATTTAGCTCCTTGAATTATCTAGACTTATATGTAAATTCTACTATTCCAGACAATTCTAAACACACACTAACTTTTTCTAAGTTAACCCAAGCTTCAACTCTTTGTCCATAAATTGTAACCTTAGCCCATGAAAGTCATGTTGTCTTTCAACACTCCCTTTCAATATTTATTTTCCTATGTACTTTTTTTCATCTATATTATCCTTCAGTCGATGCTTCTCTGAATTCTCTAGTCTTGCTTTTCTGTTATGATTATATCATTTCTTCTCACTATTCTAGTGGAGCTTCAATTCTCTCACTCGAGTTGCCTGTCTCTATAAATTTCCGTCCATCCTTTTGCGAATTCCTCATTTTCCTGACGATGTTAACACCACATTTATATGGACAGCACAATCTTCTATTAACCTTTTCTGTCTTCTAAATTGTTCATCTGGCTTTTCTTTAGAATTTACTTTTTCCTCCTTGATTGAGGACTAGACTTCAAGAAAGTGATGAAGTATCTCGTTAACAGTTCTCTTCTGGTGTCAACACCAGTTTCACTATATTATAAATTTTCAAGTTCGACTATTTCTTAATTTCATGAAATAAACTTTTTTCCTCAACCATCTGTCTTGAAGTGAAACAACAATTAGTGATGATAGATTTTTTTTTTGTCATAGTGAGATGACTAAATGATCAAGTTATCTCATCCTAGCTTCACCACTTATTTATCATCAGCTCATCCATGGACATTTTCGTGCGGAATCAAATTCCCCTATTCTCCATGAACTTTCGTTGAAGAGGTTTTCTTATTTGAAGTTGATACAACATACTTGTCATCTACTCGCGTACCGATGTGAACGAAGTTTGCATCTATCAGATCAATGTTTTAAAGAACTTTCAAATCAGCCAGACCAAATAATAAGTTCATACAGGAGCAAGGCTCCCCTAAGAACAATTCAATGCCTTAATTGAGCTTCTGAGGAATTTCAAGGCGTTGTTAGCCTGCCTACCTAGCGAAATGCTAGGCATCCCCATGCCAATCATCAATCACAAGTTTAACATTTTTCCCTTTGTCAAACCCATTGCTCACAAAAATAGTCTGATGGGTGATTCAAAAAGTAAACCATCAGGGTCGAAGTGGGAAAACTACACGATGCCAATTTTGTGAAGCAAATAAGATTTTAAACCTAATTGGCTAATTGACAATTGGTGAACAAGTCCACTGGCAAGTGAATAATGTGCATCGATTTCAAATAACTGAACAAAGAGTGCCCGAAGGACTTCTACACCTTACTCCGTATCGATAAATTGGTCAACCGCCTATTCAGACTACAACTAGATAAAGATTTCTCAAGAAGGGTGCATCACATACACTCTTTGTTTATGTGAAAATAACATTCATCACTATAATACGATGCCCTTCAAAATAATTAATGTGAGCGCTACCTAAACGATGGATAACAAATTGTTCGTCGACATGATCAGTGACACCATGGAGTCATATGCCAACAACTTATTTGTAAAGATCAAGGTGGATGTCAACCACCAAAAGATACCTGGAGCGATCCTTTACGCAGATGGAGTTGCAGAATACCTGACACAATCCATTTAAATTCTGCTTTGACGTTAATTCAGGAAAATTATTAGGCTTCATGATAAAACAACAGGGGATTAAAATCAATCAGGAGAATCTTAATATTGACCCTTTGTCAAACCCATTGCTCAAAAGAATAGTTCGATGGGTGATTGAAAAAGTAAACCATCAGGGTCGAAGTCGGAAAACTACACGATGCCAACTTTGTGAAGCAAATAAGATTTTTAACCTAATTGGCTAATTGACTATTGGTGAACAAGTCCACTGGCAAGTGAATAATGTGCATCAATTTCAAAGAACTGAACAAAGAGTGCCCGAAGGACTCCTACACCTTACTCCGTATCAATAAATTTGTCGACCGCCTATTCAGACTACAACTAGATAAAGATTTCTCAAGAAGGGTGCATCACATACACTTTTTGTTTATATGAAAATAACATTCATCATTACAATACGATGCCCTTCAAAATAATTAATGTGAGCATTACCTAAAGGATGGATAACAAATTGTTCGTCGACATGATCAGCGACACCATGGAGTCATATGCCAACAACCTATTTGTAAAGATCAAGGTGGGTGTCAACCACCAAAAGATACCTGGAGCGATCCTTTGCGCAGATAGAGTTGCGGAATACCTGACACAATCCATTTAAATGCTGCTTTGACGATAATTCAGGAAAATTCTTAGGCTTCATAATAAAACAACAGGGGATTAAAATCAATCAGGAGAATTTTAACTCCATCGAATGAATGACGACACTCACTTGCCACAAGGAGGTGTTCTTGAACGGGTGCCTCAGCGCCTTTGGGCAATTTTATTCTAAATAAATAGAAAAGTCGCTCCTTATTTCCAAGTACTGCGAGCAAACAATAAGTTCAAATTGATGTTTGGTTGCGAAAATGCCTTCCGATCACTAAAGAATCGCATGAAGACTTTGCAATCACTCACCAAGCCGGTACTAGGCTCACTGTACCTTTACTAAGCATCAACCATGTAGTTGTAAGATCATCTTTAGTGAAGGATGGTTAAGGGTCAAGTCCCGATCAATTATGTAAACCCAGTTGAAATAAATTATTTGAACATTGTAAGTATCTTTACGCGTTGGTAGTCTTATCTAGGAAGCTTCACCCATATTTTCACGTGCATGACATTACCGTGCTTACTAGTTAACCTTTGACAGAATTCCTACAAAAGGTCGATACCTCAGGAAGGCTGATCAAATGTGTTGTGGAGCTAATCGAATTCAAAATTAATTTTGCTTCGAGAACATACATAAAAAGCCCAACACTAGTTGATTTAATTGCAGAATCAACAGGACTAGCCCTCCACGGGCAATGCCTCTTGAAGAATAAAATGTAGGCAATGAACTACCAAATGATACTTGGGAACCCTTCATCGATTAAAGACTCGGGAGTAGGGTTCTTGCTAAGCACACCAAATAGTGCTAACATTTTAAGATACGCTATCACCCTTACTTTCAAGCTGATGAATAATGAAATGGGTTATGAAACTCATATAATGGGATTTCAATTAGCCATTGGAGTAGGCGCCAACTACGGAAGAGTGCAAATGTGATACCCAACTAATGGTGAAATAGGTTAAAGAAGAATATGTGACAAAAAAGGGTTAAATGAAGACGTATTTGGTTGAAGCTAAAGCATTGATTAGCAAATCAATGATTTAATTAAGGTCATCCGTGAACAAAAAAAATCAAGAAGTTGAAGCATACACTCAGCAAATATGATATGGGGAAAGCCTCGTCTTCTCCATTACGAAATGGAGACACTACCTTAAAAATGAAACACACACATGGATGACCTTAATCTATTGGTTTCTAAAAAAAAGACTTCTCCCAATGAAGTAGAAGCTACAAAAATTTGACGCATGACCATCAATTACTTGGTCAGGACTTACTCAAAAGAGTGTACTTAACACATTGTTTAAGGTGTGTCACCCTTTCAGAATCATATCGCATCCTCATGGAACTACACACACGCTATGCAACATGTCATGAAGAAGCCAAGACAATAATAATGAAAACCTTGAAACAATAATAATATTCACCAACCACGTTCAATGAAACAACAACACTAGTACAAGCATGCAGTTTGACAGAAATATTCACCATGGGTTGGGTGTTCACCCGTAGAGTTAGTCCCAATCCTAAGTGCATGACCATTTGCGAATGAAGTGTCAACTTATTGGAACTGATACCAAAGTCAACAGGTTAGCGAACCTTCATATACTTGCTATAGGATACTTTTAAAAGTTAGTCGAGGTAAAACCATTAGGGACAATCACAAAAGTTTAGGTCATGAAATTCCTTAAGTCAAAGATCATACGGGGTCCCCAAAATTCTATTTAGTGACAATGGTCTACAATTGCATGTCGAGATTTAAAATGGTTAGGTAAGGAACTAAATATCAAACATCGCTTCACATCTTGAGACACGCCCAGACAAACATATAGGTGAACCAACAATTAAAGTCATCATGGATGCCAGCGAGTCGACGAATTGGGAGGAAATTTGGCCGATTAATTGGAAACTGTCTTACATAACGTTAAGATAATTCCTAAAAAGGCTATAGGTGAAATAACCTTTAGCTTAGTATATGGCTATGAAGTGGTAGATCAAATTCAAACTGTTGTGATATCACATAAAGTGAAATATTATGAAATAACGATTAATGACGACAAGCGACGATTGGAGTTTGATCCAATAGATAAAATGTGTTGGGCATCAGAAGAGATGGAAGGCAAAATGCGCGACAATTTAAAAGAAAGAATGAGAGAAAGTCGGAGAGAAATGAAAAAAAATATGTAGAGGGAGAACGTATTGGTTAAAAAGTAAGCGAAATGGGTAAGAATTTATATAGAAGCGCGAAAATATGAATCAAAATATTTGGATAGTGAAAATGAAGAGTCACTTTATGTACACGGATGGATTGTAACACTAACATTATTCGAAAATAATTCTATCAAGATTTATAATTAACTTGTAACTCAAGTTAACTACGTAATATAAATAATACCTTTACTACTACCTCATTTCTTAGGTAACTTGATGTTTTCACAATACCTATATTTTAATTCCCTGAACTCAGACTGAATTTGTTATCGGAAATGAATTAATTGGTCAAAAAAAATATCGGAAATGAAATATTAAGCAAAATATGAATTTCTTTTCTTACTGGTCAAGGAACATTGCAACACAATAATTCAACAAATAATGAAAAGAAGGTAAGACCAGTTGAATGCCTAGACCAATACAGACAATACTACGTTAGTTAGCTAGCTATAGCCTATAAAGAATGAAAAGATTAACAAATAAAATAGTACGCAAAATATGAATTTCTTTTCTTACTGCTCAAGGAACATTTCAACACAATAATTCAACAAATAATGAAAAGAAAGTACGCCCAGTTGTGAATGCCTAGCTAGCTATAAAGAATGAAAAGATTAACAAATAAAATAGCACGTCCTCATCATTTATATATGGGGTCCTAAAAAAAGAGGAGAGATAGAGAGAGAGAGGCGATAAAGAAAGTTCACTTTACCAAAAACTGACTCCACACAATGTGTTTGTCTTTTGTCTTAAGAGATAATCAACCCACCAGGATCGCCGTGAGGAACTCCATCCCCTCGGAAGCGATAACTAAACTCACCACCCCTCTCACACTTGTGCTTCAGCTGTGTGTGATCCAGTAGCTCGCTATTGCGGAGCTGCCACTGAAGATTCTCCAATCAGAAGTGGAATAGTATCTTCGGGACAGAAACTCCATGGGAAACGGCGAGCTCTCTTGATCTCGTACTCTTGGTTATCACTGACCTTGACACCCTGACGTTTTCTGCTCGCCTCTTTAGCCTGCCCTTGTGTATTGCAAATCGGTTTTGTAGGTTGTCTAACTGTAGTGAAGGTGTCTGGGTATCGTCTGAAATGCATCGCACTCCAGCCACCGGGATGAGGATTCCCGTCGAGCAGTACTGTTTCTGGTCCCAAAGCCCCTCAAGCACCAACTGTCAGGCCGAATCGTCGGGAAAATGATCTCGCAAAAACAAGTGAAGAACAGTGTTGTGTATGTAGTAGTGAAGGCTGCTTGGGCAGCTTACGAATCAGTTAAGATGATGGATCTTGAAGCGGGGATCATGGTATTTGATTTTCAATCTGCATCAGACCGTGAAAGGGTTCTGGATATGTCCCCCTGGGCAATCCATGGACACTGCCTTAATCTTAAGGAATGCCCACCAGTAAAGAGTATAAATGTTACGGGATTTCGGGATGTTACAAACGTGGGTACAGGTGCATGGGTTGAGCCTCCAAATGCTCAATTTAGAAAATGCTAGTGCAGTGGCAGGGACTATTGGAACCTTCATGGGCATGGATAGTGAGGTGGATATGCAGAGAAGAGGATACCTGAGGTTGAAAGTTCAGATGAAGGTAGACATGCCCTTAAAGTCGGGCTTATGGTGGACCGATGAATCTGGAACTGAAAGGTGGGCACAGATTCGGTATGAACGCCTCTTAGGTTTTTGTTACGGATGTGGAACCCTGGGTCATACGGCGCAAACCTGCAACTTTGACATAATCCTCTTCGAAGTGAAACCTACCCAGCCAATGTATGGACCTTGGATCACATGCACTCGTCAAAGGAAAGTGAACCAAGAAACCCGGGAAGAAAATCATGGAAGGATATAATGATGGAGTGTAGTGAGGAGGATAGTGGGAGGGCAGTGGCAAGTAGGTTGCCAAAGCAGGAGACCTATGTTTAGTTCCAAGATATGACAATACACTCGAGTCATATCGAGGAGGCTGGATCTAGGAATCGGCAAGAAGAAATTCCTTTGGTAACACAACAAATGCAAAACATGGACCTCAAGATGCACAGTGAGAACCTCGACCTCAACCTCTCCTTAGTCCCGTCTAGCCAAAGAGAGGGAGTGTTTTACCTGAACCTGGAACCTGAAGATAAGGAGCAATCACCTATGGAAGATCCGAATAGAGGGAGCTTCCCTGACAAGGAATACAACATCAGTCAGGCACGTGAATCTCATTTAGACCAAACACTGCCAACATCATTTGCTACCCTACAGCCCAGCAAAACACCCTTGCTCCATCACCTCGGGTAAAGTCCGGGAACATAGGGGATCAAACAAGAAGGGAATCACAAAGGGCTGGCCCAAGAAAGGAAGCGATACAGTCCGAAAAGCATGAATTTCTAGCCCGGGGAAGTACCAGGTTTAATGCACAACCAATGCACACCCAACCGGGGAGTACACATGATGACAATACTCAATCAAATAAGAAGAGGAAAGGGACAGGGGAGCCTCACGAAACTATATGCATGAGCCTGAAACAGAAGGGAGAAGGGAGGGCTGGAAGTAGATATAGCTCGCGGCTGAGGAAGCCGATCAACACAACTCAGGATTCTAGTGGTTGTTCCACAACAACCACACAGAATCAATGAGTATTCTAAGCTGGAACTGTCAGGGGTTAGGGTCTCCCCTGACAGTTCGCCACTTAAAAGACCAGGTGCGAAGAATCCGACCATCATTTGTTTTCTTAATGGAAACAAAACAGTCGGAGGCTTCGTGTGAGAGAGTAAGAAGGGAAACAGGGATGAGCCAGGCAATGTATGTCAATCTAGTGGGCATAAGTGGAGGGCTAACAATTTGGTGGACAGACGAGGTGGGGATCACGTTCACCCACATTAGTATGAACATAATTGATAGTGAAGTACAACTCGGCGTGCGGGGAAGACGATGAATGTCTCGTGGATTTATGGGGCTCGGATTTCAGGAAAAGGACGCATAATTGGGCTCGTCTCCGAGGAATTGGGAGGCTAAGGCAGGATCCGTGGATCATCATTGGAGACTTCAATGATATTTGTAGCCATTCGGAAAAGATCGAAGGCCGAACGAAAGACCAAAGGAAAATCGATGGCTTCAACAACCTCATCGAAGATTTGGGCTTGGGAGATCTTAGTTTCAAAGGTCAAATGTTCACTTGGTCGAACAATAGGGATGGTGATGACAGAATTGTGGAAAGACTAGATCGGGCAATGGCAAATGCCTAATGGCAAGTTTTATTCCCTAGAGCGCAATGTGTTCATGGCCTAGCAATGGGGTCCGACCATGCCCCAATAACAATCAAGTTAAACCAAGATGAGACGCGTGGGACTAAGGTGTTTAGATTTGAGGAAATGTGGCTTCAAAACCCACAATGCTTCAAAGTTATTTGACAAGCCTGGAATAGAGGGGGGGAGAATCAGTTCGGGTGCTCAATATAACCAAAAGATCCGGACCTGTCAAGAAGAGCTTTTTCGGTGGAGTAGGCTTTGCTTCGGTAACAATAAGAAAAACATTTATGCGACAAATATTAAACTGCAGGAGATTGCCAAGTCCATACCGAATGATCAACTCCGTTTGGAAGAGAATGCCCTGAAATAAAAAATTCACGCCCTTTGGAAAAATGAAGAAATATTTTGGAAACAAAGGTCTAGGGTGAAGTGGCTTAAGGAAGGAGACAGAAACTCGAGGTTCTTTCATCAAACTACCCTAGAAAGACGAAGGAGGAATACGATTGTCAAAATAAAGGACACGAATGGTGTTTGGATTGAAGATGAGGAGGCAATAATGGGGGAAATGCACTCGTTCTACTTCAACTTGTTCGGAGTGGGTAGTCGGGTTAGACCGAATATGGAGGGGGTTTTGAGATCCTTGAGTGTCTTTAAACGGACATTACGGGAAGAATGAACTCACGGTTAACAAGGGAGGTCATGGAAGGTGAGATTCGGTCGGCAGTGAACCTGCTTGGGGGGACAAGGGCGCCGGGACCGAATGACTTCTCGGGAACCTTTTTCCAACGTAACTGGCAGACTGTAGGTCCAAACATCGTCACCATGGTCCAGACTTTCCTACAATCAGGTACCTTCCCACCCTTTATAAACCATACTCATATCACCCTTATACCAAAAAATCTAAACCCTTCATCTGCGTCGGATTTCCGACCCATTAACCTTTGTAATTTTGGGTACTAAATTGTTTCTAAGGTTTTGGCAAACAGGCTTAAAACCTGGTTGCCAGAACTGATCACCCCCTATCAGAGCGCTTTTGTGTCAGGTAGACAGATTCAAGACAACATCTTAATTGCACATGAGATGTTTCACCATCTCAAGATAAGTTAGAAAACAATAGGGAGGAACTCAGACCCAATTTGTGTATTGAAGATTGATATGGAAAAGGCCTACGATAGGGTGGATTGGGACTTCTTGTTTCATCTTATGGTTAAGTGAGGTTTCGACAACAAATGGATACAATGGATTAAGGTATGTATTAGCTCGGTCACATATCAAGTTGTTGTGAATGGGAAGAAGACCGAAACCATCCGTCCAACTAGAGGCCTAAGACAAGGAGACCCTCTCTCCCCGTATCTCTTCATCTTGGTGGCGGACATCTTATCAAGGCGTATGGATCAAAGATCTAGGATGAAGGAGATTGAGGATATCAAACCAAGGAGATCATGCCCGTAAATCCATCACCTCCTTTTCGCCGACGATTCCCTCTTTTTCCTCAAAGGATCGGTGAAAAACGCAACAACTCTTAAGGACACTATGGACGAGTACTGCAAGTCTTCAGGTCAAAGAGTGAACCACGCTAAATCGTTTATGTTCCGCGGGGAGGATACAAACATCAATTTCTCTCGGTATGTGGCTAATCGATTTGGTATGAACTTGGTATCTGACCCGGGTAAGTAATTGGGACTTTCGTCACTGTGGGGAAGGTCCAAGTGCGATTCCCTCCGGTTTCTAAGGGATCGGATCCTAAAGAAAATTCAAGGGTGGATATCGATGTTATTGAATGGGGCGGGAAATGAGTTTTTGATCAAGGCGGTGATCTCGGCGATCCCAACGTATGCCATGAGTATCTTCAAGCTTCCCAAGACCTGGTGTGCATAGGTGAACTCACTGACAGCTCGGTCTTGGTAGGGGGCTCAAAATGGGGATCGAGAGATCCACTGGTTAAGATGGGACCTCATGAAACCATCCAAAAAAGAAGGGGGCATGGGGTTTAGGGAGTTAGAGGCTTTTAAGGTGTTTGGGTGAGGGTGCTTAAGGGGATGTATTTCCCAAACTCGGACTTCACCCAAGCGATAAAGGGTTCTAGGTCTTCATGGGCATGGACGAGTGTTTTAGAGGGCCGAAGAGTCTTGTTGGATGGCTCAGTCTGGGCTGTTCGATATGGGACTAGAATCAGACCGTTTATGGGTGCCTGGATACCAGTACGATGCAACTCGAGGCTGAGAATCCAACCAGTCACTCAGGTACAGGATAGTAAAAAGATGGAAGATTGGATTGACCCGGTATCCAGGAGCTGGAAGGAGTATTCCGTGCATGAGGCGGTTTCAGTAACTGATGATGAATTGGTCTTCTCAGTACCTATCCCACTAGTTAATAGACCTGACCAACTGATGTGGCCTTTCGATCGTGGGGGGAAGTTAACCGTGCGGTCAACTTTTCATCGGGTGCAGAATCGACAACTCCAAGGGGATGACACACCAGCAATAGGAGGAGCTGCACACAATGTTTGGGAGGCTATATGGAAAGATAAGGTGTTGCCCAAGGTCCGGACCTTCGCCTGGAAGGTCCAGTCGAACTCACTTGCTGTCAGGGAACGACTCGTTCGAAGAGGATTGCAAGTACCCCTAGGTTGTCCTATATGTGACAAACCAGAGTCGATTAAACATATGTTATTGGAGTATTACTGGTGCTTGCAGGTATGGGAGGAGCTGCTCGGTATCAAGGATGTAGGCGCAGGATTGTGTTCCATCCAGGACTGGCTGCTGCGATCGCTAACAGCACCTGCAAGGGCGGGGGAGTGCAAGTCCACTTCGTGGAGCCTCATATTGAATACCTGTTGGTGTATTTGGAAGATGCATTGTTCTTTTGTGTTTTAAGGAAAACACCCGTCACCGAGGGTGGTGATCGAACAGGTACGTGCGATGGCACTGGAACAAATTCAGCTCCAGCAGTAGACCAATCCAATAAAGGACCAAACATGGCGGGTGGAGCAGCGTGGCTCGGATGCACAGTACTGCAGCATGGCTCAACAAGCAGGGCAGCATCAGGGGCACCAAGGAAGTGCAGCCCTGCACCACTGGATCGGGCCTCCTCAAGGTACGATTAAGATTAATGTTGATGCTGCTTGGAATTGTCTTACTGAACAAGGTGGTATCGGGATGGTAGCACATGTTCATGAAGGCCACGTTCGTGGAGGAGTCCACGTTGCGGAGAAGGCGACTTCTGTTGAAATGCTAGAGGCCAAGGCTATCTTCAAGGGAGTCAGTTTTGCAATCGAGAACAGGTGGGAGTCGGTAGTTATAGAATCGGATGCTAAGGTCGTTATAGAAAACATTATAGGTATAGCCCATTTTTGGCAGATTGAGGCTATTGTTCAAAATAGTCTAATTTTGGCAAGTTCGTTTAGGAACCTGTTTTGGAGTTGGGTACCAGGATCCGCGAATCAATGTGCGGACTGGTTAGTGAAACAAGCTTTAGGGGGGATGTGTCATTGTGACTGGGTATCTCAACCCCCACCCTCCTCTTGCAAATTTTACAGATGGACACTGTTTTGTCTCGGGGTCAATTTCGACCCCAATTTTTGTGAGTAATATATTGAATACGGATCTTTTGCTAAAAAAATAAATTAAATATATATATATTAAGACTACGGTCTACGTTCACTTTTTGTTTTTTGGTCTAATCTACGTTCACTTTGAAATTGAAGCATTCCTTGTTTCTATATATTATTGGGAAACGTAAGTAAATACACCCGGAAGTTTGCTTTTTTTTTTTTGTAACTGGACCCATATGATTTTTGGCGTATGTTATGACACCCATATGTTTCAATTTGTTGGTAATTGGACCAATTGTTAATTATACCCGTTAACTGTCACATGCCTACTATGTGCGACGTTTATTTTGAAAAAAATAAAGAGAAAAAGACAAGTTTACCCCTTACACATTTCATCACCTTCACTCACCTCACCCGACCCTTCTTCCTACGGTTTTCATTTCTCCCTCCATATCCCGAAGACTGAAACGGAAAACCTAAAACCGATTGCGAAGACTCTGTTGCGACATTCCTGCGAAGACTCCTACAATTGCTCCAAACGGCTCCACTCCTCCATTCCTGTGCGAAGACTCCAAGGTTATTTTCTTGCTTTAATATTTGTTTTTCTACTTTTTGATTCAGCTATTGGTGACTGTATGATGCAAGTAATCGGATTGAATGACCAGTTTCACTGATTTTAAGTGCATTGATGCTGTAGAAACTTCAAGATGATATGCAGTCTCTAGGTCTGAAAATCAAGCAGCGTGAAGATAACCTAGCGTCGTTGAAGGCTCAGAAAGTAAAATTGGATGACACTATTATCGATAAACAAGGTAAATTACTCAATTCCTCTATAATGACGGCAATTTATGCAAAATTATGTTTTGGTCATTGGGTGCTACATTGACTCTGTAAATGTAGCTGGTCATTTGGTCTCACTCGATCTATGTCAATAATTATCGATTTGAGTGAGGTTAAAAGTAGTCATTAGAAGATGTTGTCCATTCACATTGTTCTTAGGTTCTTGATTTGCCTTAACTATATTTATATTGTCACCACTAAAGTCATTATTTCTATGGTAGATTGTTCTTGGCATCTTGATTTGCCTAATTTTCACCGCTATTTTTTTGTATTTTATGGTATATGTAATTCTTCGTTAAATGGCTTAGATCCCTTATATTTTTGTTGCAGGTATTTTGAGCACGTATCATACTTCAGCTGCACCGAAGTCGGCACCAAAGTCAACACCAATCAACATAGAATCGGACGATGATTTTCATCCGGTATGATCAAGTGCCCCATAGTTGTCCAGTTTCCGTGCATTAGTGTTATCTCCTCAACCACTTAAAAGTGGGAAAACAAAAAAGAAGACGACGGTACGCGATTCCCGTACCTCACCCCGTTTTGTGCGAAGATATACTCAGTGAAAGCAAAGTCAACACCATTAGTGAAAGACATGGATGTTTTGTTTGTTAAACTGTTGGTTTGTTAGGTTGGTTGAACATTTGTTGGATACTTCTTGTTGGATATTAGGTTTGTGGAACATTTGTGTTGGATACTATCTAAACAGCTTGGTCTCATGGTTTGTGTTGATTGTTCTGTTGGTTTGTGTGTTCTGTTGATTTTTCTTAAAACAGGTTTGTTTGTGTTCTGTTGGTTTGTGTGTTCTGTTGGTTTGTGTTCTGTTGGATAACAGGTTGGTTTGTGTCCTGTATGTCAAAACATATGGGTGTGTTTACCAATATTTTGCCAAACATAAGGGTGAAAAACCAAACACTACACAAAACATAAGGTACAACTGAATAACAACGTACATAACCTATGGGTCCACAATGTATTCATTAAACAATCATCAAGTACAACTGAATGACAACGCACATACCGTACACACTATACAAAAAAGGTTTTAAACACAGCTACATCTTCAACATAAGTCCAGCAACAATGCAAACTAAGAACACTATAACACATATCTGTTGCTGATTTCTGCTACGCAACACCGAAACTTGATTGTTGAGTTCGGATTCCTTTGACACAAATTTGGCCATGGCTCTCCTTCCATACACACACATCGGTGGATCTTTCCAAGCAAAGAAATCACAAACCATTTTCAATGTCTGCATTGTGGTAAACTGAAATTAGGGTTTCCATAAAATCAAATTGGTTCGAAATACACTAATCGACTATATCTTCGAAATTAACTCAACGAATTGACAGCATTACCTGGTATCTCGGACATGAAAAGAACAGACGACCGAAATTTTTCATGGTCCAAGCTGTTCTTCCACGGGTTTGTAGACCGCAATAGCAAAGTGGTTCCTCGTTGTCCATATGAGATGCAAAATGGGAAGAAGAATTGGAAGAAGATTCAAGTACTTACCTTGGCCCATCTTGATAGGAGAAACGCAGCAAGCTGACTCTCCTCTTCAGACGCAAAGACAACAGACAAGCAAGACAGACTTAATAAACAGGCTAAGGGTAGTTTATGTATTACCATTTAGGAGTAAGGCACATGACAACCACGTGACCAACAATTTAACAGAAACGTTCAGACTGGACGGAAAGGCTGAATGACCAACAAACGTAAACATCCGGGTGTAATAACAAACATCATGGGTGCAATTACAAACGGGTGCAAACATCCGGGTGTATTTACTTACTTTTCCCTATATTATTGGATTCCACTACAGTCACCTTCCACCTGTGCCGACATTATTGACTCTTAAAATAATAAATTAAATTATATTCCTCATATATTGATTTCATTTGTTATTTTTTTTGGTCTAAATATTTATTTCATTTCACATATGGAATCGACGTGGAGTCATTCTTAATTAAACCGAATGATGTAGGTGTGAAAATTATACATCCATTGCCTAATTTCTGTGGCCACACACATACATACAACTGAAGGTGTGGATATCATGGGGTGATTGGACGTGAGTATGGGCCGACCGACCCAGTCTTAAAATATTTGGGTATGACCCCCTTTTAGATTACATTGGACTGAGAAGACCTTGTGGGGTTTGTGCCGTATTGAGCCGTCATTATCGATATCCAACATTTGCTCTCGAAGCTCGGGTGACGAAACTTCAGTAGATTTTGACTTTTTAGGAAGGGTTGAGATTAGGGGTGGAAATCGCGTCGTGTCGTGTCTAATTGTATCGTGTTATTAATCGTGTCGTGTCTTAACAGCTGTCGTGTCTAAACGGATAATTTCTAAACGTGTCTCAAAACATCAGACACGAACACGACACGATTAAGTAACATATCACATGTGACACGACACAGGACACAATTAACTTTCTTGGAAATTAAAAATAGAAAAACATAACGGATAGACACGACACAATATGACACGATTAACACGACACGACACAACACGATTAAGAACGACCTGATTGATACGAATTTATACAATTAAACACGAAATGACACGTTACACGACAGGATTAACACGAAAAACATTAATTTTATATATTTTTCTGAACATGTCACGATTAGACACGATACAATTAGTTAACCGTGTCTTTATTCGTGTCACAGGTATACACGACATGATTATGCACGATCAGTTAATCGTGTTTTCGTGTTTATACAGATATTCGCAGATCTTAGTTGTTTGGACACGATTATTAATCGTGTCAAAACGTATAAGAGTTGTTTAGACACGGGATCCGTTAAGGTCAAACTCATATACGCTTTAAAGCAGATCATGTTGTGTCGTTTAATCGTGGCGTGTCATAAATTTCCATCCCTAGTTGAGATAGTGACGTCAAGCTAAGTGTTTAATGATGATTCGTTTGAGCTATACACTGTATTGTTCCGTACCCTTTGGTGAACGGTTTTGGTTCTTAAGGTTTTTGAATGCAGATTCTTTACCGTTTAGATGAACGCTTTTGTTGCTGGGGTTTAGGAATTTGTTTCTCTACCCTTTGGTGAACACTTCCATTGTTGGGGTTTAGGAGGTACTTGCTTGTGTACCTTGGCGAATGCTTTGGTTCATAAGGTTTAGGCATTTAATGAGCACATTGTCTGGGGAAATGGAAGTCGAAGGACGTTTATGCATTCACATCTCTTCAACTTCTGTACTGGAAGGGCTAGGCTGGCAATTATTCTGTACTGTTCCGTCTCCTTATCTCCCCGATGGAACTCTTCTTCTTGTGACATCGCTTTGAATTCTACTGAAAAGGCGTAATCATTGTCTGAGATTTCTGAAGGCAACCGTTCGGTTTCCCCACCTTTGCCCATAAAAATCTTTCCCTTGGCATTTAGCTCATTACGCGTTCTGAGCTTTTACTCTACAGAATTTTCAAGTGTTCTTCACTTTTCTCAGTACTACAGTGTTCCTTGCTCAGACTTTATTTTCCGATCAAAAGTTTAATCTTTAAGCGACCACATGACTGACAACAACAACCCAACCTCTGACAAGGCTTCTTCTTCAAAACCTTCCCCTGCCCATTCCTCTTCCGGGCAGAGGGTGACGACCTCTAGGGCTTCAAATGCCCTCCTTACCATGACAGACTCTCCTCGGGAATCCCATAACCCGACATCGGGCCAAATGGGCTCGATGCCAAAATCGACCTCTCAGAGCCACACCACCACGACCATTGTGGTGGACGCGCCTGAGGCCAATGGTCTGGCATTCTCCCCGATAGGTAGTTTGTGTCATTTTTTCTTTCTTTTTGGGTGGTATGGTTTTTCCCTTCATATCTTTTAGTCTTGCTCTTGCTTTTGTCACGGTGCCTTAGATATTAAGGCTAATGAACTAAGGATGACTTAGTTTAAGACTGTAGTTGCCCAGGCGGGCTTGAGAGAAGTTGACACACATAGGTATCCGGGTCCAGGGATGCATTACCCGTGGGAATAAGAGGTTAACATCTATGCGACCCAAATCGACGTTGGGTTGCACTTTCCTTTGTCTGAGGACCTGAAGGAGCTTTCCTATTCAACTCGTACCCAATGCCCTTCGGATGTGAGTAAAGTTCTAGATCATGTGTGTGCGTCAATGATGGACGTACTCACTTTATATGTTCAGGTGTTTTTACAAAGGCCAACTTTCTTTATCATTCCCAAACCAGATAGCCAAAGTTCGAAGAATGGAGGGCCAAGGCGTGGATCTGGAACATTGATTTTCGAATAGTGGATGACTTCCGGTCCACCAACTCAAATTATAAGAAAATTCACTTCTTTTATAAGGGTGGTTTTCCTTGGAATATTCATAAGCCGGGTCAAGACCTTTCTCTGAGCTTCAGCAAGGTGTTGGGGCGTGATAGGAACGCCATTAACGATTTGTTCAAGCGTCACCGACAGCTGACCTTCTATTCGGTCTGCTCAGTGGTGGAGACTTCAAAGTCCATGCTTCAACTGACGGGCATTCAACGGTCCTTGCCAGTTTCTATTGACAGGGTAATTTTCTAACTTTTTCGCTTTTCTGCTTTGTGTGCTGTAGTCACCTGGGGACCTAAACTCCTTAGCATGTTTTCCAAACAGGCTAAGACAGGGTTTTCCACGGCGCAAGTCACCTTGAGTCCTCCTCCCGCTCCTACAAGACGCGAGACCAAGCGAAGGTCTGAGAAGGAATATTCTGGGACAACTTCGAAGGCTCCCGTCACCGGGGAGTACTATTCTCTAATTTCTCTTTATGAAATGGAGATTTCTAACAAAACGGTGCTAAAACAGACAACCTAGACCTCTGCATGCACCTGCTCAACGAAATCCTTCCTCCACTAGATTGGGGAGAGGTCCCGGTGGAGCCGAACGACATTGAGGTCGTTATGAGGAAGCATTTCGAGCGTCAGGCCCTCGTAAGTTTTCTTCTTGTCCTTATGAATTTCTCATTTGCTATTTTTTGGGCTCATCGAATCTTCTTACTTTATTTTCCCTCTTTTCCCTGTGTCTAGGCTTGTTCAAATTAACCGGTTCGGATGAACTGGTCTGGTCTGGAACTGATTTGGTTCGAACCGGTTCGACCGAACTAGTTCCAAAACCAAACCAGAGTTTTTAGGCTTCAAATAGACCAGTTCAAAATAGTATAAAAAATCCAGTTCGACTCGATTCGTTTTTTTATACTGGTTTATACTTAATTTTAAATCAAACCACTTTATACCTATATATTTTTAGAACCGGTTTGAAGAAAAATCATCTAAACCAGTATGAAATTAAACCAAACCTACAGATGTCTTCAATAAACTAAACCTATAGATATATTGGACTCTCGTATGTTGATGTTGGACAAGATTTCAGTCGATTGTGGAACAGATTTCCAATCGGTTCAGTGTGTTTTTCAGTCGGTTCAGGGTATTTTTCAGTCGGTTCAGTATTTTTTCAACCGGATCAGTGTTTTCCAGTTGGTTCAGTATTTTTCCAGACGGTTCAATGTTTGGACAGGATTTTCAGCCGGTTTAGGTTCGGTTTAAACCGGATTATTTATGAACCAAAATTGTTATTAAAAAACCCAGACCAGAACAGTTCGAACTGGTACTGAATCAGTTTGAACTAGACCAGTTTTTTTTCCTTAAACCATACCATTTTTTTAGAAACATAAATAAGTACTACTTTTTTCCAAACCAGACCAGTTATTTTAGAAACAGAAAAAAATACTGTTTTTTTCCAAACCAAACAGACCTTTGTCCGTTCGTCCGCGATGAGACGATCTAGCGAATGGTGGTTGAGCACGCCGATAAGCAGTGTGACCTGCTTATTGAGCTGAAGCAGTACCGAAGTTTCGGGTTCAACCCCGCTGATGTCGAGGAGCTGAGGCAGAAGGCCTAAGCCTCGGCCGGGCTGGTGGAGCAGGCCCTACGGGAGTTCGAGGAGAGAGAGAATGAGTTGCTCGCCTCCGTCCAGATGAGGGAGGACCAGTTCAGGATACGGTCTGAGAGTCGAGCCAAAACGACTTACCAATACTCTGCTTAGCTGGAGGCGGAGGTCACTCGCCATCAGGGCGATCTCAGGGAGGCGTGAGCTCAGATGGACGCCTTCCGGGACGAGAAGAAGCAACTGGGGTTAAGGCGCAAGCCTGTATCGTCCCCCAAAACGTGGTCGAGGACTTTAAGAAGTCTGATGGGTACACCGTCTTCGCTTTGGGCGTGATGAAAGCTTAGGTTGTTGTCTACCTCCAAGTCTTAGTCAAGGAGAACCGGGAGATGGATCACAAGTTCCCATTCCAAGACTTCATGAAAAGTGGTTACGCCACGGATGCCTTTACTATAGCTGTTGTTGGTCAGGAGAAGGCTGCTCCCGGAGTCGAGAAGAAGACTGCAGCCCCTGAAGAGCCAAAGCCTTAAAGCTCCATGCCTCCAGGTGACAAAGTTGATGTAGAGCCTCAAGTCGGGAGTCTGTTGTACCAAGAAGGATTACAACCTTGCAAAGTCACCTGACCTCCCCTATGATTTCACTTTTTTTCTCTTTCCTTGTAAGGAGCCCCTATTTGTGCAATAAGAGTGGTTTTATCCTCCTTTTTACAGAACTTGTATTTATTTTGCTTTGAGTCTGTTTAGGATTTTAAATTAGTATATACAGATGATGCCTTTCAATATGTAACCCTTTGCATTGTTTGATAGCTTTATGAAGTTTTACCATTATTGTTTTCAACTTCACCTTAGCTTTAGTCGAAGTCTGACCTCCTTTTGACTTGAGTAAAAGGGTCTCCCTTCGGGAGCCTTTACCTTCTTATTTTGAAGGGTTTAGACTTAGGAGGCAATGTTATCTTTGAAAATTCTTCCGCTCCTTAAGACTTTTGAGGAAGGACTATTGCTCGTTTAGCTCGTCCGTTCCCTTTGCCAAATTTTAGAGGGAACTGTTATCAAAAGGTTAGTTCTGCATTTAAGGGAACTGTTATCTTTTACATATTCGTTTGCCTTTGAGGGAAATGTTGTCCTTTGATTCCTGTTACTTTGAGGGAACTGTTATCTTAGATTCGTCTGCCTTTTCGCCTTTTAGAGGAAATGTTAGCTTCTGAAGGTTCGTTCACTCTTTAAAGCTTAACTTGGAGAAACTGTTAGTTTTAATAGTCCGTTCGATCCTTTTTGCCTAACTTTTGGGGAACTGTTACTGCTTGTGGATTCGTTCGCCTCTATCTCTTTAGATCTTTTTTACTAGGAGGGACTGGTACTTTAAAAATTTGTCCGCTCCTTTCGCCTAATTTGGGAGAGGAACTGTTACCTTGTTGGTTCGTTCACAATCCTCCTTTTGCCTAACTGAGGGGACTGTTACCTTGTTGGTTCATCCGCCTATTTTCTTAGGTCTTATTGTTGATTTTAGAGGGACTGTTACCTTGTTGGTTCTTCTCCTCTTTTTGTCGAGGCTTTATTTACTACCGTTGGAATGATTATATTGTTTACTAAGGAATATTTTTCTTTATTTACATACTATGATTAGAAGTTATGCATATAACCTTCGTAAATGTTCGAAATTAAAAGGACGAGCTAACCTTGCACTCTCTATATTTTCCAAGTAATATGCCCCTGGTGCGGTGATTTCTACTACCTTGTAAGGGCTTTGCCGCTTGGTTGAGATTTTGTTGTGCTGGTCCAGATTTGTGAATTCATTGTATTTCATTACCATCTCCGCCATGAAATATTGTGAGCGCCGACTTTTCTGTTAAAGTATTGATTGCCTTCGCCTTTCTTTGACTAAATCAAGGTATGTTAGGCGGTCGATGTTATTCTCTTCAACGTCAAAATGTAGTATCCTGTGGGTAGGCATAACTATATCTGTGGGTGCTACTGCTTCAGATATGTACACTAGATTAAATTCCATTTCCCCTATTGCTATTTTGGGTGTCGTTATGATGGACCACAACGCGTTGTTCAGCTCATCTACCCAATTTCCCTCTAAGGTTTGAACTCTTTTTGAGACCTGCCAAAACTACTTTGTTGACTGCTTCGGCCTATCTGTTAGTTTGGAGATGATGCAATGAGCCAAATCTATGGTCGTTGTTGTATTCTTTGCAGAGTTATTTGAGCTATTTTCTCACGAATTATGGCCCATTGACACTTATGAGTATCTTGGGGACGCCAAACCGTGAGATTATGTTGACCTTCAAAAATTTGATCACTTGGAATTCGGTTGTAATACTTTCGCCTCTATCCATTTGGAAAAATAATCAATCACCACGATAATGTGGATTCTTTGTCTCATACTTATCGGAAAGAGCCCGAGAACGTCGACTCCCCATTGGAGAAGGAGTCAAGTGCCCACCATGAGGGAAAGCAGAGTGGGTGGTCGACCAGTGTTGTCATGTTTCACACTTCTTTGTCAATTCTATGCTTCTTTGCTCAAGGTTGGCCAATAGTAGCTTAATCTGAAGATTTTCCGCGTCAATGAACGTCCAACATCCTTACATGTGACAACTCATTCATGATCTTCACGCATGACCCTTTCTGTATCGGGAAAAGAGATGCACCATAAATAGAGGGTTCAGAATCATCGCCTGCATAATTCCCCATCTAGAAGGAGATAGTTGACGATAATGCGAGTTATCTTGGTAGCCTCGCCTTCGTCCTCGAGCAGGATCCCTTTTTTCAAAACATTGTGGAGTGAAGTCATCAAGTTGTCCTGCGCCTGAATACTGACAACTTCATCTCTGTTTTCAAATACCGTGTAAAATACTCATTCTAGGAAGTCTACTTCTCTCATTTTTGCCCCTCCAAATGCAGGCTTGCTCAGAGAGTCTGCGAGTTGATTGTCATTGCGAGGAATTGACTCGATCACGAAGTTTGGTGTCTCGACAATAAGTCATTTCGCGATGCTGAGGCACTTATTCAATTTTTCCCTTCGCCTTGTAATTACCATTGATTTGTTTGACGATCAATTCAAAGTCGCTTTTACCTTTAGTGAGGTTATACCCTTGCCTTTAGCGAGTAGCAACCCAGTTAAGAGTGGTTCATACTCTACTTCTTTTTTAATTGCCTTAAATGTGAGAGTGATGACATATTTTAAGGGCCCGCCGCGAGGAGGACCGAGGACAAGTCCTGCCCCCAAACTTTCTTTTGAAGAGGATCCATCAGTATAGAGTTCCCAACTCTTCTCTTCTGCCTTTGGCTGCTCTTTTTCGGCATCGATGCGACCATTTCCGGTACATTGCACTATGAAGTCTGCCAAAGCATGACCTTCGATGGTTGTTTTTGGAACAAACTTTATTTTGAATACGCTCAGCTCAATCGCCCATTTGACCATCCTACCTGAAGAATATGGCATCATGAAGAAGTGTTTGAGGGGCTTATTGGTGAGGATTGTGATTGTATGGGCGTGGAAGTATGGTCGAAACTTACACGCGACGATAACCCATTCATAAAGATACTTTTCAATCTCAATGTATTTCATTTCAGTTGCGTTGAAAAGTTTGTTTACAAAGTAGATTGGACTCTGTTTAGCTTCCTCGTCTCTGTTTAGCGACCTCACTAATACTTAAATAAAGAAAAAGTAGTTCATCGGGAACGGGCTTGGCCAGAGCCGGGAGTGTTTGTAGGTGATGATCGAGTGATTGAAAAGCAACCTCGAACTTCGGCGTGCACTCAAGATTTTAGTTGGATGTGAGAGTTTGGAAGAAGGGAAGTGACCTGTTGCTCACCTTTGATAGGAAGTGGTTTAATGCAGCCAGGGGACAGTTCAGACTTTGGACCTCCTTATGGCAAGTTGGGGACTTCATCTCTTCAATGAACTTGACAGTTTCAAGGTTCGCCTTAATTCATCTTTCGCTTATCATAAACCTCAAGAATTTACCCGATTTCGCTCGTAAGGTGCATTTCATCGGGTTCAGGGGACACTGTGTCTTTGCATGCATTCAAAAGCTTCCTGAAGGTCCATTGTGTGAGGATTTCACTTGATGGATTTTACGAGCATGTCATCCACATAAGCCTTCATATTTTTCCCTAGCATATCTTTGAACAGACGACTCACCATGCGTGATAGGTCGCCCCTGCATTGATTAGTCTGGAAGACATTACTCTATAGTAAAGGATATCATAGTATGCGTAGAACGTTATGTGGACTTCGTCATCCGGGTGCATTTGGATCTGATTGTAGTCGGAATATGCATTTGTGATTAGAGGTTGCATGACTAACTGATCGATTCGCGACAGGGGGTAGGAATCTTTGGGGCACATCTTGTTAAAGTCTCAGAAATCAACGCACGTACGCTATTTTTCGTTCAACTTTTTCACTAGCACCAGATTGGCTACACAACTCTGAAAACGTAATCCCTTACAAAGTTGGCTTCGAGCAGTCTTACGAATTCCTTTTTGATCGCCAAGCACTTGTCCAATTCGAAAGATCTTATCTTCTGAGCGATGTGCTTGACGGAAGGTCTATTCGCAACTCATGAGAGATAATGTATGTACTGATTCCTAGCATGTCACTAGTCTTTCACGCTAACATATCCTTTTATTCTTTCAAGTGGGAGGTCAAGGCATCCCTCTGTTCTTAAGTCAATGTAGCTCCCCTACGCACCTTCTTGTCTTGGCCATCTACCTCGACATCAGTTATCTTTTCAACTGGTGCAAATAGGCCTTTGTCCTCACGTGGGCCAGCCTCTGTGTCAATCGAGAGAGACTTCCTCTGGTTCTTTCTGCGAAAGCAGTTCACATGGCATTGTCGTGAGGATGGCTGATCGCCCAAGACTTCTCCAATCCCATTCGATGTGTGAGAATTCATCTTTTGGTAGACTATGAAGACCACTATCTTGTTAGGGTTGATGGTGGTCCTCCTCAGGATCGTGTTGTATGAAGCGGGAACGTCAACTACTATGAAGGAAACCGACACCTCTATGTTTTTCCATCCTTCGCCCAAGATCACTGGCATAAGAATGGCTCTCAGCGGGTATGTAATTTTTCCAGCTAAGCTCATAAGTGGGAAATCGACTCGCTTGAGGTCCATCTTGGATTTGCCCATTTTTCCAAACTCGTTTAGGAATAGAAATTTTTTCGAGCTGCCTCCATCGATGAGAATAGTTTTTCAGGTCGCACTCGACTACAACAGCCGTGATGACTAGTGCGTCGTTTTGCGGAATTGTGACATGTGCGAGGTGATCCTCAGTGAAAGAGATGATGATGTCCTCCTCAAGACGGGGCCTTTTTCCCATTTGCGAAGCTGTGGAGATCTTCGTGGCATAGACTTACCTTGCGTGGCTCCCCTCGCCTCCGAATCCTCCACGAATCACGTTGATGACCCTTTTGCCTTGTAAAGGACCGAATTGTTAATAAGGTGCTAGTGAGCGAACTCTTTTTGGGGGCGTTCAACTTCACTCTCTCCCAGTCACGAACTCCTTCAACATGCCTTTCTGGATCAATTTCTTGATGTCGCGCTTAAGTACGCGACAATCATCGGTCTTATGGCAATTCACCTTGTGATAACAATAGTAGCTTTCATCATATTTCCCCATGAGCTGGCCGTTCTTTCGAGGCATTAGTGGTCAAGCCAATGACATTCTCTCCATCTCTACGAGTATTCAATTTGCTTGTTGAATGAAGTGATATACTCGAGGGCCTCTCTATGATTTGGCCTAGGGGCTTCATATTGAGGCTTGTCATGCTCCCTCATGTCCCTTTTTTTTTCTTCCTTACACGTCTCGGTTTAGCATTATCCCTTTCCGAATCTGATTGCGAACAACCCCACTTCGGCGTTCACCCTTTCCAGGTCTATGAAACTTTTCCTAAGATGTCTTCGAGGAGTGATAGCATCTCAGTGTTGACCGGGATGGTCTCCCCGACTACATGTACTGAGGAAATGGTGGGCTGGGCCAGAATGTCTATGGAATGAGGGACCGGGACTATCCAGGAGGTGTCGATGTGTTCCATCGCCGGTCTTGGTGGAATAGCATTAGGAACCGCTGCATGGACAGTTTCTTGTAGGTAGTGAAGTTAGCCGACTGATTCCGAGGATATGTTCTGGGATGGCAAATTCAGCACCTGTTTGTTACGGTTGCGAGTATACCGAGTCTGCATGTTGATCTTTCCCACAGACGCCGCCAAATGTTGGGATAGGAATTTGCAGGTGCTCACTGGACGTTGAGTAAGCGCTGACTAGATGCCAATCTGGACGGTGATACGAACTTCGCCAGAGCTCCGATGAACCTGCAAGAAGGCAAACGCAACAGAGAGGATTCCTCTGGGTCCCACTGAAATGCTTAAATGAGTATATTGTTGTTGTATGAACTCAGAATGTATAAATGTATGTAAAGAAGGAGTATTTATAGGGATGGAAGACCAAACTGTTATAGACAACCGAATCTTCGTGTAAATTTATCGTTGTGCCTATAATGATAACATATATTACTATTGTCACATAATATTGCAATTACCTTATAAGCTCTTAGTAGAATATGTGTCCAAGATAGGCGAGGCAATATTACATAATATTTAGAGTCAGTTGTGGGACCAAATGTGAAGGATCTTGGCGACCATTGTAGGCTTTGGCGACTACTTCCATCACGGGTTAAATGCTGGATCGCTTTATGGATTCTAATTTTCCTTGAGTGTGGGCCGATCCAATCTTAAAATATTTGGGTATGACCCCCTCTCATATTATATTGGGTTGTGAAGGGTTTGCGGATTTATACTGTATTGTGCTGTCATCATCAATACCCAACATATATTCCTACACCAACGGTTAGGATTTCCTTAAATACTGTTGGCTGGTAGGTTGTTTTAGATTAACTCAGATAATAATATTGCTCATTATTATTCATTTCAGAGTTTTGAAATTATTGTAGATTTAAAATTGATATTATTTGACCATATGACATAATCCAAATTATGAAAATCAAATGCTAAATGCACACTATTAAATAAATATTATGCTATTTTGATTTTATATAATTCTTTATTTATTATAATATTATATTATTTAGATGCATAAATATATGTATCTATGTATATATATTCTCCTACTTTCACAATTTCGATATTGTAATTAAATAATATTAACTATGTTACTCTGACTTATAAATTCTTTTATTTATAAAATAAATGTGAAAAAGTTTTTAATCTCCAAAAATATAATTCAGCTTAACTAAGCAATGTAATAACACATGACACAAATGACTATTCAGGATCTTTTGGCTCTCAAATTTTTATATTATAACAAGTGGCACAACAAACAATTATGATGCTTAAAACCAATAATATTATACTATGTTAATGACTAAACATATATTTATTGGTCTTTCTTTTAGTTAACGATAAATGTATATTATTTTAATACTTACTTATATATTTATTAACTACACTGCTTTCTTAATTTCTCAATATAGTAACTTAAGTCAAAACGTTTTATGTGCAGCTCTGGTTATTCTTGTCTCATAACATATGATACTATGTGCTTTAATTTACCTATATTATTGCAACGATTTAATAAGGAATAACCAACCTATGCTCCTTTAATGTATGAATTAAATAAATTTTACATGCAAATGTGCAACTCAATATTTGATTACAGGATATAAGGTGATTAGTTTGATTGATTTGCAAATCATTCCTCATAATGTCGTACAACTGGAAAACATCCTCATACTTTCTACACATGTTTTTCATATTTCAATACTAACACATGAAACATAAGTAACAAGTTAACAACGTCAAAAAATATAAATAACTAAAAAGTTATATTATGTAAAATATAAGTAACTAAAGACGTAGTTAGCCCATAAACATCAAATTTGAGGACATCACTAATTATTTTTTTTTCCCAAAATATACCCCATGTGAAAACCAAATGCCCAAATAACCAGTTTACAAAATTATTTATCAGACTATATAAACTCTGTTAGTAGCGTGTAAGATGTATTATTAATCCTACACATGATCGACAATCATGGGTACAATTTTTTTGTGCAACTTTTTTATATTTTAAATTACACATAGCTTGAAAGTTATTGTTATCAGCTATGTAGTTAGTGAATCTGATTTTTTTTTTAAATTCGAGTTTATCCCAAAAAAATGATTTCCAAAAAGCTATGCGGGGTACCTAAAATACCCTTATTGAGATATATATAAATGTCTCAAAACATTTCAAAAAAGAAAAACATTCAATAGCTAAATGAATTACATTTGTAACCGAACAAACAATATTATATCCAAAGTTACACAACGATACAAAATAATTGTGGTATCTACATCACTGTTTACAAGATCTCCTTTAGTGACATATTTAACCACATTTATTTTGTCGTGGTGTACTACTAGAATCCACCTCATACTGAATTCACACTTTTCAACGTCCACATGAAGAAATTAACATTTGCGGATCACACCTTACTGTTGGACTGTTCCACTTTGGCCATCAATAATGTTTTGATAAAGGGTGGAATTTAGGAAGGTGTATACGCATGTAGTGATCAACCCCTGAATGTGGATCAATTTAGGGTTTGACATTCATATTTGTGCATTGGATCACTACCATGGCGTGTTAACATGGTCGTCCAAATAACATCCATTCAGTGCAGTCATATGACATTTGTCGTAGGTTTACGTATTAATATTTACCAACATGCCTTCTTACTTCACACTCTTCTCTGTACGAGTAAGTATTCGTTTCAACTGGCTTGAAGCATCCTCGGTGGCCGACAATAACTGTCTCACTTTATTAAGAAAGTAATTTCCCGTCACTACTTCATTTTCATAGGGGTGATAAAAAAGACTGTTTGGACCGAATTCCCGACAAGACCGGCCCAAGACCGACCAAACGTTTTTTCTCTTCAAGGTCGGACTCAGTCTTGGACTCATGCGTTTTTCCTAAATTCCCAAGTAGGACCGGATTGGGCCGACTTTTTTAGAAACCCTAAAATTCTAAATGAGTAGTCAACCATGCCTCGACTCTCTTTAGTTTACTAAGTATAAGATTATGGACAATGAAGTACCTCTCAAACAAGTAGCAGATGTGTTTACCACTGATCTTCCTACTGGTCATCAATGGATGCTCCTCTAGACTCCACGGTAACAGATCGTGCGTCGACCCAAATTAGATGACCTCCTCTTCCATGTGTACATTCCGCCCAACAAGCGTAACATTCGTAGCAGATAATTTGGGTCTGCTGATGTTTGATCCAACTGCTAGATTTTATTTTTACTTTTTGCCAGGTTCATTTTTTTTAGACCAATAAATCCAATCCAAGACCGAGACCGACCCGAGTCAAGCAAGACTGTCTCGGGCGTTTTTTTTTACCAAAGTTAGCCGCGTTCCTTCAGAAGTCAAGACCGAAATTTCAGTCTCAGTCTTTCCTCTAAGACCGGCCCGCCCCACCCATGATCACGCTTACGTTTTCATATCGGCCCTACGGTCAACCATATACGTGTTCAGTCATTTTAATGTAACATCGACCATTGTCGTTATAGGTAATGAACAAACTCCTTTCAAAACATTGTTGAAGACCTTTTACTAAATTATTGTCGTAACGCAGTATCTATGTGCACCATCGTACACTTTAAGATCATAGATTGAAATCCCCACAATTGACGATACATGCCCTCGTTAGCACTGTTGAATAATTTCAACATCGAATTGAACTTTCTCCTCGATGTCGTCCATGTCATTTCATAGAACTTTTTCTTCATATGAATTTTATTTGAAATTGTACACACTCTAAAACCACGTCCAACTATCTGTACTCTCATAGTTTGCAAAGGCAAAGTATAGTGGAAACAATTGATTGTCAGCATCGTATGCCACTGTCACTAATAACTTTCCCATGTATTTTCCGTAAAAATATATGTCATCAATGTTGATTAATGGTCGACAATGGGGAAACCTTCATCTGAGGTTCATATGCCTATAACTACTTTCTAAAATTGACAGCTGCCTCTGTCGGTATACCTTTCCACTAATAGTAATAAATAGTACTAGGATTAAAATGACATATTGCAACCATAAGTTGTGGAAACTGTTCGAATGCACTCTCGTGCGTACAAAACATCATCTTCATTACCTTTTGTCTAGCATACCACACGGTGCGGTACGAGGGAGTTTGGGCATACTTATCCATCACAACTTATTAGAAGTTCCAGACTCTAATACCCGTGTGTTTATACACGTACATATATATTAATAAGCAATGACTTTGAAGTCAAGTTGTATATATTGGTTGTTGGATTGAAACAATATTTGTACATGAGTGTGTAGGGTAGGTTTTGGTTATCTCCCAGTTGCCCATTCTCTTCTGCGCCGCTCGTAAAGACCAAAAACAATGATCATTAATTGGCTTAAATAACACTACGGTAGGATTTGCTTTAACCGTGACACATTTACAAGAATTTTGAATATGCAAACTTTTGAGGTAACGTTGAACTGGAACTTTATCCTCATAATGTGTGCTAACTTGTAAATCTCCTTCACTGTGGGATGATTTCACTAGCCTGATTGTCCAATTAGTACATTCAAATCTTTCTTGCCAATCACCCAATTTAAACACTAGAGGATATTGTAAGTAGGTCATCGGTTAGGTCAGCTCCAAAACTTTATTACCAATTTCATCATCGGACTCAGCATTCTGATGTTCATTCAACATTGTGGGATGTTCTTCCTCGAGTCATCTACCAAGGACGAATCCCCTTTATCCTCATATACACCATATTTATTTTCCTCGTATTTACAACTTCATTTTAATCTTGTACATCGACTTCCCCATCTTCTTGTCCATTCACTTCCTCTTGCTCTTTTCCATCCACTTCTAATTTTGGAATTATGAATACCTCTATATATTCTTCACATAAATGGTCCTGGACCGGCTTAACCTAAAAGAGAACCATTACCTAAACACAGGAGAATTACCAACTATATGGAGATACTACAATTTTTGGGAGAGTCCCACCTCACCTCATCACCTCCACCCCCCATGAAGAACCATCATTTCTATCCCCAAGTAGAAATGCCGTCTATATGGACATACTATAATTATTGAGAGTATCCCAACTAATCTCATCATACTCCAAGATGACCCACCACCACACCACCTCAAGGAGAAATAATTTCTATATGTAGATACTATAAATAGTAGTATCTCTTTGTTAGCAATTACGTACTCATCTATATTCATCATTGGACTCAGCATTCTGATGTTCATTCAACATTGTGGGATATTCTTCCTCGAGTCATCTACCAAGGACGAATCCCCTTTATCCTCATATACACCATATTTATTTTCCTCGTATTTACAACTTCATTTTAATCTTGTACATCGACTTCCCCATCTTCTTGTCCATTCACTTCCTCTTGCTCTTTTCCATCCACTTCTAATTTTGGAATTATGAATACCTCTATATATTCTTCACATAAATGGTCCTGGACCGGCTTAACCTAAAAGAGAACCATTACCTAAACACAGGAGAATTACCAACTATATGGAGATACTACAATTTTTGGGAGAGTCCCACCTCACCTCATCACCCCCACCCCCCATGAAGAACCATCATTTCTATCCCCAAGTAGAAATGCCGTCTATATGGAGATACTATAATTATTGAGAGTATCCCAACTAATCTCATCATACTCCAAGATGACCCACCACCACACCACCTCAAGGAGAAATAATTTCTATATGTAGATACTATAAATAGTAGTATCTCTTTGTTAGCAATTACGTACTCATCTATATTCATCATCGGACTCAGCATTCTGATGTTCATTCAACATTGTGGGATATTCTTCCTCGAGTCATCTACCAAGGACGAATCCCCTTTATCCTCATATACACCATATTTATTTTCCTCGTATTTACAACTTCATTTTAATCTTGTACATCGACTTCCCCATCTTCTTGTCCATTCACTTCCTCTTGCTCTTTTCCATCCACTTCTAATTTTGGAATTATGAATACCTCTATATATTCTTCACATAAATGGTCCTGGACCGGCTTAACCTAAAAGAGAACCATTACCTAAACACAGGAGAATTACCAACTATATGGAGATACTACAATTTTTGGGAGAGTCCCACCTCACCTCATCACCCCCACCCCCCATGAAGAACCATCATTTCTATCCCCAAGTAGAAATGCCGTCTATATGGAGATACTATAATTATTGAGAGTATCCCAACTAATCTCATCATACTCCAAGATGACCCACCACCACACCACCTCAAGGAGAAATAATTTCTATATGTAGATACTATAAATAGTAGTATCTCTTTGTTAGCAATTACGTACTCATCTATATTCATCATCGGACTCAGCATTCTGATGTTCATTCAACATTGTGGGATATTCTTCCTCGAGTCATCTACCAAGGACGAATCCCCTTTATCCTCATATACACCATATTTATTTTCCTCGTATTTACAACTTCATTTTAATCTTGTACATCGACTTCCCCATCTTCTTGTCCATTCACTTCCTCTTGCTCTTTTCCATCCACTTCTAATTTTGGAATTATGAATACCTCTATATATTCTTCACATAAATGGTCCTGGACCGGCTTAACCTAAAAGAGAACCATTACCTAAACACAGGAGAATTACCAACTATATGGAGATACTACAATTTTTGGGAGAGTCCCACCTCACCTCATCACCCCCACCCCCCATGAAGAACCATCATTTCTATCCCCAAGTAGAAATGCCGTCTATATGGAGATACTATAATTATTGAGAGTATCCCAACTAATCTCATCATACTCCAAGATGACCCACCACCACACCACCTCAAGGAGAAATAATTTCTATATGTAGATACTATAAATAGTAGTATCTCTTTGTTAGCAATTACGTACTCATCTATATTCATCATCGGACTCAGCATTCTGATGTTCATTCAACATTGTGGGATATTCTTCCTCGAGTCATCTACCAAGGACGAATCCCCTTTATCCTCATATACACCATATTTATTTTCCTCGTATTTACAACTTCATTTTAATCTTGTACATCGACTTCCCCATCTTCTTGTCCATTCACTTCCTCTTGCTCTTTTCCATCCACTTCTAATTTTGGAATTATGAATACCTCTATATATTCTTCACATAAATGGTCCTGGACCGGCTTAACCTAAAAGAGAACCATTACCTAAACACATGAGAATTACCAACTATATGGAGATACTACAATTTTTGGGAGAGTCCCACCTCACCTCATCACCCCCACCCCCCATGAAGAACCATCATTTCTATCCCCAAGTAGAAATGCCGTCTATATGGAGATACTATAATTATTGAGAGTATCCCAACTAATCTCATCATACTCCAAGATGACCCACCACCACTCCACCTCAACGATAAATAATTTCTATATGTAGATACTATAAATAGTAGTATCTCTTTGTTAGCAATTACGTACTCATCTATATTAAGGCACAACTACCATTGAAGATTTTTTTTTTGGATTATATAGGGATATAATACCAATTGGATTATCACTGAATCTATAGATTCACTTTGTCTTCATCGAATCCCAGAGAGATCACCACACGAGGTTTTTTAATGCGTGTCATTTTAGGTCATCACCGCTATCTTTTTTTAACCATTTGTGGATACAAAAATATTTGAAAGACAAATTTTGGAATCTATTATGTATATGAAGATACTATAATCATTGGGAACATCCCAGTTTCCCTCACCAACCAATCAAAAGAGCCACAAACTTTATCCCGAAGGATAACTACATGCTAGATGAAGATATTATAATTATTTTGTAGCGTTGTGGAACTGCAAATGTAATGTCGTTGTTTAGTTATTGAAAGTAATTTTTTTAATTTTGTTTTGGAGATGTTTTTAAAAAAATATATATCTCAATAAGGGTGTTTTAGGTTCCCGAATAGCCTTTTTGAAATTATTTTTTTGAGAGAAACTCGAAAAAATGTGGAAAAAAACAGATTGAATAATTACATAGTTTATAATAATAAATTTTAACTTATGTGCAATTTAAAAAGTAAAAATGTTAACCAAAGAAGTAAAATAAACATGCGTACATGTGACTGGTAGTCACGGGTAGGGTGAATTGTTTTACCCGAGGTTAGTCGCGAGTGAAACATAATGAACGTTTTAACCGCAAGTGACAATCACAAGTTTGTATATAGTTTGAAAAATAATTTTGAATCTAGTTATTTGGATATTTATAAAAATATTCTAGTATTTAGCCTATGACATGTGAAGGCGCTTGACTACTTTTGTTAGAACATCACTTGACTACAACATCAAGTACTACTCAACATAAAATTCTCTCTCTAGAATGCTCTCAAATTATACACATTCCCTTACTGCAGTAGAGACTGCAGAATTTTTGAATAGCAACACCAAACTCAAAGAAGATCATATGCATTCTTTGCAAGATATGGAAGAGGATGCACAAAAAAGCTCAACAAATTCCATCTCCTATAAGGAAAAACTCACTGGGAGTGTTCCAGGAGCATATAAAAAAGCATTCTATCAGGAATGTCTGAATTTGTCTGAATTTTCTACCTCAAAAGACCAGGATGCAGTGGAACATGCGGGTAAACTGACCTACACCATATCCAAAGATGAGAAAGCAAGGATACAAACAATGTATGAGCAATCTATCAGCGTTAAAATTACAGGAAGGTGCATAACTTATCATCACATGGTGCCGAGAATTCGAAATCTCTGGAAACCGGAAAGGGAAATGTCCTGCATTTTGCTTGGGGAATGTTTTTACCTTGTCAAGTACACTTGTTTGGGAGACATGGATAGGGTGTTTAGAGATGGACCTTGGTTCATCAATGGACAATTTCTATCCATACGAATTTGGGAACCCAAATTCAACCAAGAAAGAACCAATGTATCCAAAGTAGCTGTTTGGATCAAATTGCCCAATATACCCATGGAATTTTTTGACCCTACAATTTTACAGGGGATTGGAAACACAATAGGTCCCCTGTTGAGAATTGATAGTTTCACCATAAACGCTGAAAGAGAGAAATTTGCTCAGTTGTGTATTCAAATAGATTTGAGTAAACCACTCCCTCCTTCAATCGACATTGATGGATATTCCCAAAAACTTCATATGAAGGAATTCAGTCAATTTTCTTCTTGTGTGGCATGGCGGGGCATACAAAAGAGCAATTTAAAATGATTCCTGCAACCAAAAGATACATGTTCTGAAAAGCATACCCTAACCAATACAAAGACTGTTGTAACACCTAAAAATACAGATCCTAACATAGAAATTCCGAATGAAGAAAGGGGTCCTTAGATGTTGGTTACCCGTCGGAAAAAATCAATGGCGTCCGAAAACGGCGAGACTATGGCTGGAGAATCAATCAAAAACAACAATCGAGCCAAAGCCACTTAATCAAATGGAGATCCTGCTTCCGCACAAGCGTACGGGCCACCAGAAGACGACGGAAAAGCTCATCGGAAACCTACAAACATCAACCACCGGGAGTCATCTCATCAGGAAGACAACCATCGACATACACAACGGGAAGAATAGCTCGTCGGAATCTGGTCGGGAAGAGGCAGTGGGTGGGACCGTGACCGAGTGGAGACACAACGGATATGTTGAGCAAGAAGAATAGGTAGCATCGAGAGGCGTGGAAGAGAGAAGACATGCAGAGACACTTTCGAGTGGACGAGTGCGGTGTAACGGATGGTAAGAGGAGAGGCATGCGTAAACAACAAACCGAGGAAGAACCGCAGCAAGCACAATCGTGGGCAGACAAGGAGCTAGTGGAGCAGCTGCTTTTGTTAGTGGAGCAGTAGTGGAGACAAGGGAGGATGACCGAGGTAATGGAGAATATGCAAGGAGCGGTAGTGGCTTCGCTGGAAAGGAGAAGACAACAAGAATGGAGAGACAGCATGGAGAAAGGTGAAGATGACAACAGCTGGTCCTACAGGAAAGGTGAAGACAAGTACCGTAAGAGGAGCCGGCACACTTCAGCTCAAGGAAGATGTCAGGCGAACAGGTGGCGATGGAGCTCAGGTCATGGGCCGAGGTCTTCAGCAGCAGGAGACGATAAGAAACAAGAGACGTGAGGAAGATGGCTAGGGAGTTGCATGCGAGGGAGATGTCAAAATGGTCCAAACTTGTGGGCTTTCCAAGGCTGATTTGCTGGACCGAAGTACAATGCTGCACCAGAATGATGGGTTGGGCTTGATCACTGGATTGGACCGAAAGGCTGGGCCGGGCTGTAAGCAATCAGAAGCTATGATGGATTTGGCCGAACCGGACTCAAATCTGCAAGAAGATTCGGATGTTTGGACTATACAACTTAAGACTATTGAGGAAGATATTTTTATTAGCCCTAATTATTATCCTAATGAGAATAACATTTTAACTCCTTCTGTGAATGTCTCAAAAGGCAGGGATGTTTCAAAAGGCAGGGACACAGAAAAATTGGGAAGTCGTAAGGATGTTTCGTTCAAAGGCCAGGGACACAAAAAAATTGGGAAGCCGAGAATTCATTTGGATATGGTGGATAAAGGGCCAATACACATAGAAAAGACATTGACTGAGCAAGAAAGTAAGAATGGTCAAACTCAGGAAGGTGACAGCCAAGGTGAGGTATCTAATATGATTTTAGATGATAGTAGATCTATATAATTGGGTTGGTCGTATTTTTAATAGGTTATTTATGAATCTTGTACATCTTTCTAATAATATGGTTCGAGAAAAATCCCACATGAGAGCCTTAATGTGGAATGTTAGAGGTTTTGGTAATTCGACAGCTGTTAAGGCGGTCAAGCAACTCATTCTTACTCACAAGCCTACGGTGTTGATTTTAATTGACACTAGACTTAGTGGCCAAAGGATGGTTGAGCAAGCAGGAAAATTACCTTTCAACAAGTTTCTAGGGGTGGAAGCTAGAGGCTTTAAGGGAGGGAATGATCACGAGACAAAAATTTCGAAGATGGCATCTACAGATCAGGAATTACACTTTAAAATCCAGGTTATCCCTTTTAATATGTCTTGGTTCATGTCTGCAATTTATGCTACCCCAACCTTAAATGAAAGATGTCTGTTGTGGAATAATCTTAAATCGGTTGAATCTACTATATCTAGTCCTTCGCTAGTTGTAGGGGATTTTAATGACGTCACTAATAACTCGGAGAAGTTGGGGGAAATAGCGTTTGCATGAATAGGGTGTCCCTTTTTAATGATATGATTAGTGATTGTAATTTGATTGACCTAGGTTTTAGATGGCCTAAGTTTACTTGGGTCAATATGAGGAACTCTGATAGATTAATCCAGCAAAGACTTGATAGGATGATGGCAAATATGGATTAGAAATTTCGGTTTCCCAATGCCTCTGTTACCCATCTTATGAGAACTCATTCTGACCATTGCCCGATTTTTATCAACTCTGGTGGGGATGGGGGGAACAGGGTAAAGAGACCGTTTAGGATGGAGCCTATGTGGCTTGACCACCCAAGTTTTGAATTCCTGGTAAAAAATATTTGGAATGAATTTAATAACAGGATCACGCCTGCCATTAATCACTTCCCTGAAAAAGCTAGATCCTGGAATAAAGAGATTTTTGGGAATGTTTTTAGAGAAAAGAAAAGATTCTTCGGAGGATTGAAGGAGCTCAAAAGAGTATTGCTAACGCACCCAGCGAGTTCATCGTCGCTTTGGAAAAGAATCTCGAGGTTGAACTTTCTGAGATTCTTTACCAGGAAGAAAAACTTTGGGCTGCAAAGTCTTGAACAAAGTAGATTACAGACGAGGATAGAAACACAAAATTCTATCATATTTCTACCCTTGTTAAAAGGAGGAGAAATAAGATTATGGCTATAAAAGATTTAGTGGGAAATTAGATTTTTGATGAGGGACTTATTCAAGACGAATTTCAAAAGTTCTTTTCAAATCTATTCACCACGTCTAAAGTCAAATCCCCCCCTCTTGGTTGCTTGCCCAGATTCTTGGAGAACGGTGTAGTCTGAAAACGAAATTCGTAGTCTAAACAATGTTGTCACTTTTGAAGAAATTAGAAAAGCCACTTGGGATCTTAAACCTTTTAAAGCTCCGGGGCCTGATGGCCTTCATCCGGCTTTCTTTCAAAAGATGTGGAATTGCATTGGTAACTCTCTGACAAATGTGGTTAGTGAGGTGTTTAGGAGGGGGTCGGTCCCTACAAGCTGGAACGATACGTTTATATGTTTAATTCCAAAATGTAGTCAGCCAAATTCGGTCTCCCATTTCAGACCAATCAGCCTTGGTAATTCTATTTATAAGGTGATTTCAAAAATCCTGGTGAATAGAATCAGACGAGTCCTGAATAATCTCATCTCTCCATTCATACTAGTTTTGTCCCAGGTAGAAGAGGTTCTAATAATGTAATTTTGCTTAGGGAGGTGCTTCATTTTTCTAAGCATAAACAGGGCAAAACAGGGTGCATGATTATCAAAATTGATATGGAGAAAACGTATGATAGAAGTGAGTGGGACTTCATCAGAAGTACTCCTAATTCTTTCAATTCCCTGAGAAAGTCATTAAGTTGATCATAAGTTGTATTTCCACGTCTTCAATTGAGATTTTGTTTAATGGGGGGAAACTAGAAAAATTCTACCCGTCCAGAGGCATTAGACAAGGGGATCCTCTATCTCCGTACATCTTCATTCTATGTATCGAATATCTGGCGTTTCTTATCGATGAAAAAGTAATGCAGGGACAATGGAAAGGTGTAAAAGTGTTAAGAGCAAACTTGACTCTATCCCATCTTTTCTTTGCTGATGACCTCATTCTAATGGGAGAGGCGACACTTGAAAATTGTAACTGTATAAACTCGGTTTTAGAAGAGTTCTGTGCCATTTCTGGACAAAAAGTTAACCAAGGGAAATCGATCATGGTGTTCTCAAAAAATGTACCTTCTACTAGAAGAACAGAGATCTCAACGATTTTAAAGGGTAAATCAGTTGAGAATTTTGGGGCTTATCTGGGGTTTCCGCTTGATTTGTCAAACTCAAAAGTTAACTCTTTTAACTTTGTCCTAGAAAAAGTTAGAAATAAGCTTTCGGGTTGGAGGGAAAATCTACTATCAATGGCTGGAAGGGTCACGTTGGTCAAATCAGTCCTGTCCATGATCCGCTCCTACTATATGAATGTACTATGTTCCCTAATTTAGTGTGTAAAGAGTTGGACAGGATTAACAGAAATTTTGTTTGGGGATCCACGGACCAGAAAAGGAAAGTTCACTTGATCAATTGGGAGGAAATTACAAAGCCGAAAAATCTAAGGTGCTTGGTATTCAATCGGGGATGTATAGAGACAAAGCACTCCCAGGAATTTTGGCGTAGAGATTGAAAAAGGAAACGTCTCCTTGGGCTATGATGATTAGAAACAGAACGTTTAAGCAAGATGGAATTTCTCTCACTACTTCGAACAAAACACCATGTAATTGGAAAACTATTAATGAAGGGATGAAAATCCTGAAAATGGGTTCGGGGTGGGTGATAGCAAATGGTAGGGATATTAAGTTCTGGCAGGATAGTTGGGTAGGTAATCAACCCCTTCGAGCAGCTATTTATGGCCCACTGAAATATGATGAAGACAAATTGATGGTAGGAGATGTCTTCCAAAATGATGAGTGGAACTTAGATAGGATTTCTTTTGAGTTCCAGAAAAAAATTATGGACATGTTTCGAAGTACACCGGGGGATATGACAAATGTCTCCTTGGACACTAGAATATGGAATGCCACAAATTCGGGAAATTACACTACTGCATCTGCTTACTCTAGTTTAGCAGGGCATGACTCAAATAGTCAGGTACTTGAATAATGGGATTGGGTTTGGAAAATTCAGACTATCCCAAAAATTCAGTATTTTATTTGGTTGTGCCTGAAGAACAGACTAGCTACTTGCAAATTATTGAATTGTAGAGTATGTAATGTGAGTCCCATCTGCCAAATTTGTAATGCTGAGGTGGAGGATGTAGATCACATATTGCGTGGGTGTGAGAAGACAAAAAATATGTGGAATTCAGCCACCTGGCCGCCCAGTCTGTGGCAATCGTTCCATTATACTATGAATGAATGGATTAAGTTCGGATGTCAGGCAACGGGAGTCACAGTTCAAGGAGTTCAGGGGAGTTTTCTTTTTCCTTATGTTCTATGGAACATTTGTAAAAGTAGGAATTCAATTACATTTAATAAACCTGCTATTTCTTCTGTTATTAATCTTTCTTTATCTCAGACAATATTTCACCAAAATGTTTATCTTGAGACTGAGGCCACAAATGAGTTTGTTTCCATTTATGTTAGTTGGAACCCCCCAAAAAAGGATTGGTTTAAAATTAATACTGATGGAGCTGCTAAGGGAAATCAAGGAATTGCAGGAGCAGGTGGGGTCATCCGCGACTACAAGGGGCAATGGATTGCAGGATTCTCAAGGAACTTGGGTTGTTCAAATAGTCTCGCTGCAGAATGCTGGGCCATCCGAGATGGGGTCTGACTAGCAAAGTCACTTGGTTTAAAATCCGTTCACCTTGAAACAGACACCCTCTCAGCTCATAAGTTAATCTTTGAGGAAAATATGTCAAATCTAAAACTAATGCCCATTATTGCGGATTGCAGGAAGCTATTGATGCAGTTCGAAAGAATGAAGTTCAGACATATATACCGAGAAGCAAATGCGGTAGCAGATATCATGGCAGACATGGCGACTAAACAACGTCAAGTGTTCGAAATTCATACCATACCTCCGAAGGAAACTGCTAACGCGCTTCGTAAAGACGTGGTTGGTTTTTCTTTTTCGAGAATTGTAAAATCTAGCTAGTTTTTAGTTTTGTGTGTTTTGAACTTGGGGGCAAAGTTTTGCCACCTATATGTTTTTAATCCATAATTACCAAAAAAAGAAAAAGACTACAACATCAATTCAATTCAATTGAATACGGCCCGTGGATGTTGTCTTGACAGAACCTTTAAGACTTCATATCTATCTTTTTTAATTGTCGTAAAAGAACAAAGTTGAAGTAACTTCGATGATAAACATGAATTATGCTACACTATATGTTTTCATTTAGTGACTTATTTATATTTAGATATAGAGAAAAGGTGACGATTTAATGCCGTTGAGGACATATAGAGGAAGACTTTCTACCACCCCCACTTTCTCAATAGCTCCCTTTCCTCAACTCTGCCTGACCATTCCCCTTCCTCTCCCTTATCTACCTACTACCATCTTAGTTAGAATGGAGTTATTAATTTATGTTGTAACAAAATGGGCTTAGTCTAATTACTATAGTTCTTATAATACAAGAAGCTAGATCTCCTTTAAATTTTTAATATGACTTCCTTGAAGCATCAAGTTGTGTTGTGTCGTTGCGATACCAACTAATTATTCCGCCTTATCCGATGGCTAGTTCGTAGTACATCTTTCGTTGGTACTATAAACAACGAACTACCCGATTCCGTCACGCCATATTCGAGTTCTCTTATCTTTGAAGCTATATGACAGAGTGTTAGTTGAG
Organism: Chamaenerion angustifolium; assembly: GCA_946814005.1. Classification (NCBI taxonomy): domain Eukaryota; kingdom Viridiplantae; phylum Streptophyta; class Magnoliopsida; order Myrtales; family Onagraceae; genus Chamaenerion; species Chamaenerion angustifolium. Next base: position 7,695,686 of record OX328278.1, on the reverse strand, counting down.
AAAGTGATTTGGTTGAATACGTGGTCCAAATGCCAAGCTATTATAAGACTAGGACACTCCGAGGATCTCCTTTCCGATCCATCCATGTCCGCTGCCGCTTCTGGTTGACCCCTCTCCTGTAGTTGCATGAGCATCCCCTTGCGTCTGCGTGTGTTTCATTAGAGAAGAAGGTGGGGAAAATGGCTTCTCTGGTTCCTGGAGTTGTGATAAAGCTGCTTCAGAGTATAAACTCGAAAGTGAAGGTTGGGGGAGAGCACCGATCTGTGCTGTTACAGGTGATCGGCATCGTCCCTGCGCTGACCGGAGGGATCTGTGGCCGAACCAAGGATTCTTCATCAAAGTGTCGGATTCCTCGCACTCCACGTATATCTCCCTATCCAAGGAAGACAATGAACTTATCTTGTCCAATAAGTTACAGCAAGGTCAATTCTTCTATGTGGACCGTCTGGAGTCAGGGATACCTGTCCCAATTCTGGTAGGAGTCAGGCCGCTCTACCTGGAAGGCACGATTTTATGGGGTCGCCTAAGGACATGATGCAAATGGTGGTGCCTGTTGGGTATCGATAGTGACAGCCCAGTAAGAAAAGGCCTCGAAGGCCCAATAACCATAGAGGGGGTAAACCCATGACATCCGAACCGGATCGGCCCAAGTACAAGCCAAACTTGGCCCACCATCGAGTAATCCAGAATCGAGCCCAAAGTCTATAGGGACGCCAAAGGCTCCCAGACTGCTCGCCATTCTCTACCAGGTCGCGACCTTCAACTGCTCGACATGGGAGTGCTCGCCCCGAAGAGAGCCTTACCTCTCTCCTCTGGTCCTACAAAACCGTTAATAAGGAAGTGGCCACGATATCCCGCATATCTCGGTCACATATTCACTAAGGATTAGATTTGGTAACTGCAATATCTCGCAGTAACTGACGATCCGAATCTTCGGCAATACAATATACACTAAGATATTCAGCTGCCATATACAGTTCTATCTCTCTTACCCTATGAATACTCTTGCTTTACATACGTTCTTTACGTTTTGAGTTTTATACACACACATACTCATTTAAGCATCGGAGAGGGACCCTGAGGCACCCCCTCTGTTGCGCTCCCCTACTTGCAGGTTCACCGGAGTTGGAGCTGAAGCGTCATCCCAACCTTGTCTGGTATTCAATTCACTGCCAGATCAGCATTCAGGATTTCACGATCCAACATTTGGCGCCGTCTGTGGGAAAGAGCAATTCAGCCATGAGAACTCGATCCCAAAGCAACCGTCGGAATCAGACTAGGGAGCGATCCTCAGATAGCTCTGATTCTGCCGCCGCTTCACCGCTTCAACAAGAACCTGCCAACCGAGCAGGAGTTAATGCTGTTCCTCTGCGGACAGCTCGAGAACATGTCGGTGATTCAAGACCGACCCCAGCTGCTGATCAAAACGGAGCCCCTGCACCGCAGACAGTCCACATTGCGGGGCAGGATATTAATTTAACCCCCGAGATGGTCTCCCTGCTGGAAGCCATCCTAGGACAGGCGCGCCGCCAAGCCCCTGTTCCTCAGGAAAACAATCCCTCTGCTCCTAAGGAAAACCACCGCCCTGCTGCCACAGGGCTTTCACCTTCAGAAGCAGCAGATCCTGGTCCCACTGCGCCTCAGGAGGATCAGGAGATGATGTCAGGTCAACAGTCCCTACCTCCAGCACACACCAAGGAGCCAGCAGCCGCATATACTGCCAATCCTTCCGGTCCTCCTCCACCCGGAGCCTCTCCCATGTACTGCACTGTGGATCAGATGGATGACCTCCTCAACAAAAGGCTCCAGGAAAGACAGTTGACAGTCGTGGCTCCCTTCAAGGAGCAGCCCTCTCATCCTTTTACCGACGCGCTCGTCGCTATCAAAATCCCGAAGGATGTGGTTGCTCGGGCCATACCTGAGCATAGCGGTGGAGGAGATCCCGCCGTACATGTCAACAAGCATGAGGCCTCCCTTCTGGGTAAGTCAAACGATCCCAATCATTTGGCTTTGCTATTTCCATCTACACTTTCGGGTTCGGCTTCGTCCTGGTTCTTCGGCCTCCCTGCAGGATCAATCGGAACTTGGGCAGAGTTGAGGAGCAAGTTCCTGGAGAGATATATGGGCGAGCGCCAGTTGCTGAAGAGCGTGGTCGCCCTTGACTCGGTCAAACAGCAGCCTGGAGAGTCGCTGTCCAACTTCTACGGTTTTTTTCCTCAAAACGTCACAGAATTAGATCGCTGAATCTCGGATGGGGAGATCATTCGAGCATTCTACAGAGGTCTGGATGTGGCCAACAAGGCCTCGAGAAAGCTGCGAAACAGCTACCATGTGAAGGAGATAGAGACATTGGAGGAGTTGGCGTCCAGGGCAAAAGGTTTCATAGACCTTGAACGCGCAAACATCGAGGCTAACCTCCTGACGACCTCGCTAAGGGTAACCCATGAATCCTGACGCGATGGTAAGAAGGAGGTAAAGAAGGAGAAGAAGGGAAAAGAAAGTAAGCCCTGAGTCGAGTCTCTTCCAGCGCCTCGCCATCCAGAGGTCCCTGAGTACTTCACGCCTTTAAATAGGCAGATCTCAGCGGTACTAGTCGAGATGGAGAGGAGATCCTTGGCGAGGCCACCGATGCCTCGTCGAGGTGGGCTACCCATGGGCAAGGATGTCGAGAGCTATTGCAGATACCATAAGTGTAAGGGCCATAAGACAGACGATTGCAAGATTCTGAAGCGAGATATAGAGAGGCTGATTCAGGGGGAATGCTGAAGGAATTTGTGGCAGGGCGAGACCGAAGTCGAACGCCTCCAAGAGGCATCGTTCACCAGCCCCTGCAGATCAAGCTGAGCCTTCTGGAAGCAAGAGGAGAGTGAATCTGATTGCGGGAGGATTCGACGCAGGCGGCGAGAGGTCAAGCGCCAGAGAGGTCTACGCCACTCAGATCTCTACTGCAGTTCAGTTGTGGAAGCGGCCCCGACCTGAAGAGAACATTGTCATCTCATTCTCTGAAGATGATTTGGGACATGTCACTACGCCCCACAACGATGCTCTGGTCATTACGGCAGATATTGACGGCTGTGATGTTGCAAGGATTCTGGTCGACGGAGGCAGCTCGACAGACATCCTGTTTCTGGACGCCTTTGAAAAGATGGGCAAATCCAAACGCGACCTGAAGAGGGTCGACTTTCCGCTGATCGGGTTTGCAGGAAGAACAACTTATCCACTGGGGGCTATAACCATGCCAGTAATATTTGGCGAGGGGTGGAAAAGCATTAAGGTGTCGGTCACTTTCCTGGTGGTCGATTCACCTACATCCTACAACGCCATCATAGGGAGGACCACGATCAACCCAAATAAGATTGTGACCTCCACTGTCCACCAGAAGATGAAGTTCCCCACTCCCAATGGGATTGGAGAAGTGCTCGGAGATCAGCCTTCCTCGGGAAGAACCAAAGGGAGGCTTTCGCCATCGAGACAGAGGACGATCCCCGCGAGGACTTGGCTCGGCCAGCACCCATGGAGGAATTGGAGGAGGTCGAGATCGATGGTCCAGACAAAAAGGTGCGCATTGGGACCACCTTGAAAGAGGATCAGAAGGAGGCCATGACCGCCCTCCTCAAGGAATTCAAAGAGCTCTTCGCCTGGCAACCGAGCGACATGCCAGGAATCAGCACAGATATTATCTCTCATGAGCTCAGGATAGACCCCTCCATCAAGCCGATCGCCCAAAAGAGAAGATCATTCGGGACTGATAAGCGTTTGGCGATCAGGCAGGAAGTCGGCAGGTTGATTGAAGCTGACTTCGCCAGAGAAGTAAGATTCCAGAGCTGGGTCGCCAACCCAGTTTTGGTCAGGAAATCAAACAGCAAGTGGAGGATGTGCGTCGACTTCCGCGACTTAAACAAGGCTTGCCCCAAAGATTCATATCCCCTTCCGAGAATTGATCAGCTGGTCGATGCTACCTCGGGTCATGAGATGCTGAGCTTCATGGACGCCTATTCAGGCTACAACCAAATCAGAATGCATCCAGATGACGAGGCCCACACTGCTTTCTATGTTGACGGGGACATTCTATGCTACAAGGTGATGCCCTTTGGTCTCATGAATACCGGGGCAACTTATCAGCGGATGGTGAACCGACTGTTCCAGGACATGCTGGGAAAGAACATGGAGGCCTACGTAGATGATATGCTCGTCAAATCCATCAAAGGCAATCCTCATACCACCGACCTCCGTGAAGCATTTGAATGCATGAGGAGACACAGCGTTCGCCTGAACCCATCAAAGTGCGCCTTTGGAGTCAAGTCCGGGAAGTTCCTGGGTTTTATGGTCAGCGAAAGGGGCATTGAAGCAAACCCGGAAAAGCTAAAGGCCATAGAAGAAATGAAGTCGCCAACTTGCCATAAGGAAGTCCAGTGCCTGAACGGCCGACTAGCTGCTCTTAACCGCTTCCTCTCCAAAACAAGCGACAGGTCCCTCCCGTTCTTCAAAACCTTGAGAGCCAACCGCAAGTTCGAGTGGACGCCAGACTGCGAGGAAGCATTCCAGTCCTTGAAAAGGCATATTCAAACACTCCCAGCTCTGGCAAAACCCGTTCCAGGCAAGCAGCTTTTCCTTTATTTAGGCATTAGCGATGTTGCAGCCAGTGCTGTCTTAATAAGGGAAGAGAATAATGTTCAGAGTCCAGTGTATTTTATTAGCAAAATGTTCAACTCAGCAGAAATAAAATATGTCCAGATTGAGAAGTATCTCTATGCCTTAGTTATTGCTGCTCGGAAGCTGAGACCTTACTTTCATGCGCACGACATCACGATCCTCACCAATCAACCTCTCAAAAACTTCCTGATGAAGCCAGATTCTTCAGGAAGAATGGTCAAGTGGGCGATCGAGCTCAGCGAGTTCAGGATCAAATTTGCGCCAAAAACGGCCATCAAAGGTCAAGCACTAGCTGATTTCATAGTGGAAAGCACGAGTAACGGTCAAGCGGAGGCAGAAAACAGGCCAAGTCAGTCAGCAAACGACAATCAAATCTGGGAACTCTATACGGATGGGTCTTCATAAAAAAAAGGCTCGGGGGCAGGTTTAATTCTTATTCCTCCTGAGGGCGAGCCTCTGAAATACGCGATCGCCTTGACATTCCCGGCAACCAATAACGAAGCAGAATATGAGGATCTTATCACTGGACTCAGACTAGCAAAAGGAATGGGTATAGCTGCGCTTAAAGTAAAAAGCGACTCAGAGCTCATTGTCAATCAGGTTAATGGCGCATACGAGGCAAAGGGAGAAAAAATGAAGAAATATCTCGGCATTGCCAAAAAGCTGGTCGCAGAAATCCCAAATTTCGCGATTGAATTCATTCCTCGCCAAGAAAACCAGGTGGCAGATTCTTTAAGTAAGCTAGCCTTCGGAGGGGCGACAATCCAGGATGTGCAATTTCTGGAAAAGGCCCTATGTTCAGTCCTTGAAAACAGAGCGGAGGTCTTCAACATTCAAGAACAGGTCACCTGGATGACCCCGTTCCAGAATTATTTGAAAGAAGGCATCCTCCCAGAGGACGAAGGAGAATCCACTAGGATTAGAAGACTCGCAGCCAGTTATCTAATCATCGATGGAGAACTCTACAGAAGAGGTTATTCGACACCTTACTTGAGATGTGTTGCTCTGCCCGAAACAGAAAAGGTTCTTCGAGAAGCTCATGAAGGGGCAGCAGCATGTCATGAAGGCGCTCGCTCGCTAAGCAGGAAAATATTCAGATTGGGATATTACTAGCCGACCTTGGGAAAAGACGCAGCCGAATTAACACAGAAGTGTGAAATTTGCCAGCAGTTTGCACCACGATCGGGTCGACCATCGACATTATTATCCCCAATGGCGGGTGCCTGGCCCTTCGCTCAATAGGGAACCGATATATTGGGTCCTTTTCCCATTAGCACTGGTCAGCGTACTCACATTATAGTGGCAATCGACTACTTCACTAAGTGGGTAGAGGCGAAAGCTCTAGCTTCGACAACGGAATTCCAAGTTATCAAGTTCCTGCAGGTCAACATATTCTCCAGGTTTGGTATTCCCAAAATACTCATCAGCGATAATGGTCCGCAATTCGTTGGAAAGGAGTTGAAATGGCTCTGTGAAGAGTATCATATCGACCATCGCTTCAGTTCAGTACATCACCCTCAAACGAATGGGCAAGCTGAAGCAGCCAACAAGGTTGTCTTAGCAGGACTCAAGAAAAGGGTTCGAGCATTCAAGGGGAACTGGGCAGACGAACTGGAAAACGTATTACGGGCAATCAGAACAACGCCTAAGGCGGCCACATGAGAAACGCCTTTCAGTTTAGTGTACGGATTAGAAACAGTAGCACCAGCTGAATTAGCAGTGCCTACCCACAGAGTCCTACACTTTAACGCGGAGGCAAATGAGATCGAGCGCAGAACTGACCTCGACTTAGCAGAGGAAAAGAGATGGCTTTCGGAAAAGACACAGGCAAAGATACGCTTGGCGACCGCTCGGTATTTCAACAGAAAAGTCAGCGCTCGCCAATTTTTCGTGGGGGAGATGGTTATGAGAAGGAATGAATTTACAAGGCTGGACAGTAAAAACAAACTTTCAGCCAAATGGGAAGGACCATACAAAGTAGTAGAGATCGCCGCACCAGGATCCTACTATTTGGAAACCACCGAAGGCGAGAGGTTAATTCTGAGCATTTAAGAAGATTTTATGAATAGCTTGTAATCAAACTGATTATGTCAATAAAAGAAAGCCATTCCTTCATAAAGCGTGTCCACTCGAAGCAAGCCGAAGCCAAAAAGCCCTAGCAACAAAGCTAGGCCAAAAGCCCTGACGCCAAAGTCAGGCCAAAAAGCCTTAGCAACAAAGCTAGGCCAAAAGCCCTGACGCCAAAGTCAGGCCAAAAAGCCCTAACAACAAAGTTAGGCCAAAAGCCCTGTCGCCAAAGTCAGGCCAAAAGCCCTAACAACATAGTTAGGCCAAAAGCCCTAGCAACAAAGCTAGGCCAAAAAGCCCTGTCGCCAAAGACAGGCCAAAAGCCCTAACAACAAAGTTAGGCCAAAAAGCCCTGGCAACAAAGCTAGGCTAAAAAAGCCCTAGGAACAAAACTAGGCCACAAAAGCCCTAACAACAAAGTTAGGCCTCAAAAGACCTGACGCCAAGAGTCAGGCAAAAACCTGATAACCGAATCAGGCACAAAAAGCCCTGACTCCAAAAGTCAGACCAAAAGACCTAGCAATAAAGCTAGGCAAAACAAACAAGCTCTGACGCCAAAGTCAGGCCAAAAGACCTAGCAATAAAGTTAGGCAAGATGAGAAGCAGACGCCAAAACCAAACAAAGGGATCTGCTAACAAAGAATTTTAGGCGATCACTATGGATGACAAAGCCTTAGGATGACCTTGAAGGTCTAAACTTCAAAGAAGGTAATATCTCTTTGAACTTAGAAGTTTATGCTTTTAAGTATCAGAAGTATTATCCTTAGAAAGATCGACTTATGCTTGGTCTAAGACTTCAAGAGTCGAAGACATTACAAGTCAAGAGGAAGTCGAAGAGTAATTATGATTAAGACGTTGGATAAATAGCCAAGCATGTCCAAAGTCGAATAAAAGGCTTATGAATATAAAGGCATTCAATAAAAGAAGCCAAGTCTTAAATCAAATAAATAATTACAAGGAAAACAAAAAATTAAAAAGAAAAACAGCTATCCAAAAGGCAAATATTGTCAATAAAACAGATGGAGATTTCAGGCTTGGGGATCCTCGGGGGCAGAGGCACTTGGCTTGCCTTCAGGGGCAGGGACGATTTGCTCGCCTTCGGGGGCAGGAAAGCTTGGTCCGCCTTCGGGAACAACCTCTTCAGCCATAGCTGGAACAACCCCTTCAGCAACAAGGGTAGACTGAGAGTTACGACTCCGGAGGAAGCTCCTCAAGGACCCAACTTCCTCAAGGGGAAAATTGGGATCGCCCGCTCGGACATCATCCACCAGGACTTAGAGAAAATCGGCGATCGCCGACTTCATCACCTTCAGAGCGCAGTCTTCAAAATCCTCAGAGGCTTTGAATGCCTCGACTACGCTCTAGGGCGAAGGGACGGCTTTCAATTGTGCAGCTAGCCGATCCCTCTCCTCCTCCAGGGCAATCCCCCGGGCTTCCGCAGCTTCCCTCCGAGCCTCTGCAGCTTCCATCTGGGCCACCGCAGCTTCTGATACGATCTTCCAGGAGTCGGCACTTTCGAGGGTAGGTGGTGATACGATTCTCCCAAGGCTCGTAATATTGCTGTCAGAATTCCGACTCTGTAAAGGGTTCCCTTTTCCGCGAAGCTCTGCTCCGAATTGATCCGAGTGATGAATACGAAAGTCTCATATAATTGAGTCCTCTTTCTGGAATGGGTGGGCTCGTCGAATTACGATATGTATTCCGTCTTCTAGACCAATTTTTTGGTAAGGTCGGTCCTCCTGGATACGATTCTGCCGAGACTAGAATATACGAGGATAGATGATGGATGAATGATGGATCGATTGGATCACACAAAGGCAGCGACAAGCCCTTGATACCTCCACAATGGATTCTCCAAGATATGACGCACTCGAAGATTCCAAAGCTTGAACCTTGGATATGACGCACCAAGATTCAATTGCCGGATATGACACACCAACAATCAATTTTTCATTCAATGAACAAGAAGAACAATGTGGCTAGCACACAAGTTTGTAGAAAAAAGGTCTATCCTCTAATTTCGGCCACCCTAGCTACTTATCCTAAAAGAAGTAAAACCCTAAGCTAATTTGGGCCTAAGGAAAGCTCTCCTATGGGCCGAATTTTATTATCCTCCTCTTATTGGGTTTGGTTGTCTTGTGGACCGTTTGCCTCATTAAAACCCCCCTTTGTAAAACCAAGTGGGACAAAACCAAAGGTCGGGAAAAAGAGTACAAACGAGCCCCTCTTGACTTAGTTCATTCGAGCAACCAAGAGGTTCTTAGGCTCCATGTCTCCGGACGGAATGATAGTTGGTCCTATGCGGTCCAGTAGTGTGGTGATTGTATGTCCAAGCTTCCTAGCCCTTGATCGTGTCATTGGTCCACTTGGCATGGTTATCTCACCCCTGTCTTCAAGTGTGGGCCGCATTTCTTCCATGATCACATCATCCCCTCCCTCTTCAAAAGGATTTGTCCTCAAATCCGGATCATCTGCAACAAAAGGAAGCAAATCAGTAATGTTAAAACTTGAACTAACATTATACTTCCCTTCGAGGTCTAGTTGATAAGCATTGTCGTTGATCTTCTTTAGGACTCGGAATGGGCCATCCACTCTAGGCATCAACTTGGATTTCCTCTCGACTGGAAACCTATCCTTCCTCAAGTGCACCTACATGAGGTCTCCTTCCTCAAAGGTCACCTTACGTCAGCCCTTGTTGGCTTACTTTGCATACGACTTCGTCCTTTCCTCGATGTTGCGCTTGGCCTTTTCATGGCTCTGTTTGACGATTTCAGCTTTTTTCTTTCCATCTAAGTTAGTCCTTTCACTCATAGGCAAAGCGGTTAGATCCAAAGGAGACAAAGGGTTAAATCCATAAACGATTTCAAACGGTGAAAACTTGGTAGCGGAATGTGTAGCTCGGTTATACGCAAATTCAACATGTGGCAAGCATTCTTCCCAAGTTTTCAAATTCTTCTTAATCAAGGTGCGTAGCAAAGTAGACAAGGTCCTATTCACTACTTCGGTTTGTCCATCAGTTTGAGGGTGGCAAGTAGTTGAAAATAGCAGTTTAGTCCCTAGCTTAGACCACAGTGTTTTCCAAAAGTAGCTCAAGAATTTAGCATCTCTATCACTAACAATGGTCCTAGGCATTCCATGCAAGCGAACAATTTCTTTGAAGAATAAATCAGCTATATGAGACGCATCATCAGTTTTATGGCATGCAAGGAAATGAGCCATTTTTGAAAACCTATCCACAATCACAAAGATGGAATCCTTTCCAGTCCTAGTCCTAGGCAATCCAAGCACAAAATCCATAGATATATCGACCCACGGTTGTTCAGGAATCGGTAAGGGCATATACAAACCTTGGGACTGTACCTTTGCTTTGGCTTGTGTGCAAGTGACACATCTTCCACATATCCGCTCGACATCCCTTTTCATTTGCGGCCAATAGAAGTGTTCTTGCATCACCTTCAAGGTCTTAGTGATCCCAAAATGTCCCATCAATCCTCCGCCATGGGCTTCCCTAACTTGCTTATACTTGATCACATAAGGGAAGGTTTCGATGAACTCCATCCACCTAGCATGTCGTTTGTGGAGCTTTTGTTGACCCTTCAAATGCTTCAAGGATTCATGGTCGGTGTGAATGACGAACTCCTTGGGCCATAGATAGTGTTGCCATGTTTGCAAGGCTCGAACTAGCGCATACAACTCCTTGTCATAGGTCGGGTAGTTTAGGGCATCTCCTCCAAGCTTCTCACTAAAGAAGGCTATGGGACTCTTCTCTTGTGTCAAAACAGCTCCAATACCTACACCCGAAGCATCACATTCAATTTCAAAGGTTTTAAGAAAGTTCGGTAAAGATAAAAGGGGTGCATTGGTGAGTTTGTCCTTCAAAGCTTGGAATGCTTTTTCTTGTGCGTCCTCCCACTTAAACCCAACACTCTTCTTGATCACTTCGGTGAGAGGTGCGGCTATGGTACTAAAATCCCTCACGAATCTCCGATAGAAACCCGCAAGTCCATGAAAGCTCCACACTTCGCCTATGGTAGTTGGCGTCGGTCAATCGCGGATGGCCTTAACCTTCTCTTCGTCCACCTTAATACCATCTGCACTTATAACAAAACCCAAAAACACAAGGTGATCCGTACAAAAAGTGCACTTCTTAAGGTTAGCATAAAGCTTCTCCTTTCGAAGAACCATCAAAACAGATTTTAAGTGCCCAACATGCTCTTCTAAGCTTCGACTATAGACTAAAATGTCATCGAAGTAAACAACCACAAAAATTCCAATGTAGTTACGCAGTACATGATTCATAAATCTTATGAAAGTGCTAGGTGCATTAGTTAATCCAAAGGGCATGACTAACCACTCATATAAGCCATGTTTAGTTTTAAAAGCTGTTTTCCATTCATCACCTTCTTTCATCCTAATTTGATGATAACCACTCTTAAGATTTATTTTAGAAAATATCGTGGATCCATGCAGCTCATCTAACATGTCATCTAATCGAGGAATAGGATGGCGATACTTTACAGTGATATTGTTGATGGCTCGGCAATCGACGCACATCCTCCAAGTCCCATCCTTCTTAGGGACGAGTAGGACCGGTACCGCGCATGGGCTCATGCTTTCGCGGATGTATCCTTTGTCCATCAAGTCGTTCACTTGTCGTTGAAGCTCCTTGGTCTCCATAGGATTAGTTCGGTATGCAGGTCGGTTAGGTAGTGAAGCTCCCGGTACAAAATCGATTTGGTGTTCGATACCCGAAGGGGCGGTAATGCGTGGGGAGTTTCATCCGGCAAGACGTCTTCAAAATCCTGCAAAAGGGAAACGATGTTGCTCGGCAAATCCGGCACGGGATTAGTGATACTCAACAACGTTTCTTTGTACATAAGTAGTATAACGGGTTGCTTAGAGGACAAAGCCCTCTTTACAACGCTAGACCTCACCACAAAATTGGACTGCCTCACGGGTTCACTCACGGGTGTAAACTCACATCTCTCGGATTTGGCTTTCCTCAAACTCTCACACTCATTTTGGGTAAGGGTACTTGTGTGTTCACTCACGTTAGTTCCTTCGTGTTGTCGAAGTCGAAGTTGATCTAGGTGTATCTCATGCGGCGGCATGGGAGCAAGTGTGGTCTTTCGGCCCTTAGACAATCGTCTAAGCTTTTGATGTAGTTCCCTATGGTAATGGTTAGGAACAAACCTCTTCCTCAAAAGATTTTTCAGTTCATCCCAAGTATCTACGGGTGGATCACGATTTGGTAAGGTCGGTCCTCCTGGATACGATTCTGCCGAGATCAGAATATACGAAGATAGATGATGGATGAATGATGGATCGATTGGATCACACAAAGGCAGCGACAAGCCCTTGATACCTCCACAATGGATTCTCCAAGATATGACGCACTCGAAGATTCCAAAGCTTGAACCTTGGATATGACGCACCAAGATTCAATTGCCGGATATGACACACCAACAATCAATTTCTCATTCAATGAACAAGAAGAACAATGTGGCTAGCACACAAGTTTGTAAAAGAAAGGTCTATCTTCTAATTTCGGCCACCCTAGCTACTTATCCTAAAAGAAGTAAAACCCTAAGCTAATTTGGGCCTAAGGAAAGCTTACCAAAATCGGTCTAGAAGAGGGAATACATATCGGAATTCGACGAGCCCACCCATTCCAGAAAGAGGACTCAATTATCTGCGACTTTCGTATTCATCACTCGGATCAATTTGGAGCAGAGCTTCGCGGAAAAGGGAAACCTTTACAGAGTCGGAATTCTGACAGCAATATTACGAGCCTTGGGAGAATCGTATCACCACCTACCCTCGAAAGTGCCGATTCCTGGAAGATCGTATCAGATCACATCAGCTTCCCTCTGGGCATCAGCAGCGGCCCTTTGCGCCTCGGCAGCAATCCTGCGAGCCTCCGATTCTGCCCCTTCCGCTTGAGCTTCCTTAAGTTCAGCATCTAGGCGAACTCGGACGATCTCTCCCTGATCTAAACATAGGTGAAGAGCGTCAAAGTCCTGAAGAGCGGCAGCGGCTTCAGCCTCCCTCTTCTGGACATCAGCAAGGAGGCGCTGCTCCTTTCTGAGGTATTCCTCCCGCGTATCATTTGCCAAGGCGATCGCTGCATCCGCAGTCGTCTTGATAGTCCCCAATTGCTCAGGAGTGACCCCCGTGCTTCGGTACTGCTCCAGCTCGACGAGCACTCTGGAATACTTGTCGGCGAGCTCCCCGAAGACACGGCCAAGAATCACCTCTTCCCGAACGAACTGGCAACAAATATAGAATAAAAGCTGTCAGGACAACAAACAATAAGGGAACGACAAAGAAAGGACTCTACGAAATAAAACTATGAGATCTTACCAAAGACACTCGTTCAAAGTGGGACCGAAGGAACCCCTCGATCTGATGAACTTCCGTGGGAACAATCGAGCGGTTCGTAGGGGGAATTATCCCATCCAGAAGCCGCATACACATATCCGGGCTACCCCGGAGGCTCTTCTGGGGAGGGTACCCCTTTTTCGTTAGGTCCTCACAAGGGACCCAAGTCTCCCGAGAATTCGCTGATTCAAGCGGCTGAAACAAGCTGGCCAGGGAGCAATGCTCTTCCATAGGAGCCCTCGATAAGCTGGAAGCAGCATGCCCCTTCTTCTTGGTCCCAGACTCCTTAGGAGGAACCGTGGGCACAGTAGGAACAGGAGGTGCTAAGGTCAAAACCTTCCCCTTGGTGGCAGAAGGGCCCTGGGGAGAGGGAGGAGGGGGCACCACGTCCAGACCCTTCCCTTTATTAGCGGAAGGGCCCCCAGGAGGGGGAGGAGGAGGATGATGGTCGACTTCCGGGCATTCCTCACTCCTGACCTTCTTGGAGGGAGGAGGAGGAGGATCCCGGGCCATGTCGGTCGAGGACGTTAATGTCAAACAAAGCAACATACCTGGTTGGCGAGGGTCAGCAGTGGCCGAGGGAAGCACCTCCTCAGACTTCCTCTTGGACGAACGCCTAGAGGGGGGAGGAGGAGAGTTCAGCAATGCCTGGTCGGAGGACAGTCCCGCCGATCCCTGGTCATCAAAGAGACCTATCAGTTTTTGGCTCTTGCCTACGACCTTGCCTACAAACAATAAAACAAGGAAAAAGGTTAGAAAGTTACCCAATCATCAAAGATTGGCGTGGCTTGATGAATGCCTGCCATCTCAAGCATGTTTTCAGTAGTTTCAACCACTGAGCGAATGGACTTGAATTGGGACGACCGATGCGACCGGTATAGGTCATCGATGGCGTTCCGATCACTCTCTGATAGCTCCTCAAAGGAAGGAGGGAAATCCTTGTCCTGGATCAACAATTTCCAGGGTACCCCCCTTATAAAAGAAGTAACACTTCTTATAATTGGAGTTGGTGGTCCGAAAATCGTCAACTAGACGGACATGAACATTCCAACTCCATGCTTGAGGGCCTCCCCATTCGGAAAACTTCGGCCAGCGTGGATGGAAATGGTGGAGGTGGTTCGCCCCTGCTGCCAGTCGGAAGAAACATCGGAACAAGGCCAGTGAATACTCCCACTCTTGGCGTATGCACAGGAACTTGAAACCGACCCACATCCTGAGGGCATTCGGAACGAGCTACGTGGGATGAATCCCGTGAAACTGGCACAACGTCTGCAAATCCTCACAGAGAGGAAAACGCAACCCAGCATCGACCTGGGCCACATAAACGTAAACGTCTCTGTCGTGAGGAAAATGCAGACCTAAGCCAGGATACCTAGGAGCATCCTCTGCATTAAAGCCACCAAGCGCCACCATGGTCTTAAAATACGCTGGCTTCAATTCGTTTGGCTTGACATCTACTCAGAATAGTTCAAGTATAGCACATCAGGTATAAAGAACAAAGGAAACAGAGGATATTGCCAAAGCAGGGTAGTAAAAGGGCGAAGGTTTACCTTTCGGAGAGAAGATGGGCGTGTTCAGCTCAGGCCCGTCCACCACCACAGGAGTGGTTGCAGTCCTGCCCAAATCAGTCTGTTCCTCCACTGAGGGGGGCACGACCTCATCCTTGATGGTCAAGGGGACATCAGCATTTCTGGGAGTGTTGGCTTTGTTGGCACCCTTGGGAGCCATGTGCTTGACTCTCTGACCGCGGGGAGCCATGGAAATATTGGAAGAAGGCTGAAGAAGGTTGGGAAAGGAAATGGAAAGGTTCGCAATAAAGCTCTGAAAATCTAAGAGAGTGAATAAGCGTGAAAGACAGAATACAGAAACTGACGTTTCTTATATAGACCAAAAGGGGAGTAACCGCCACGAGCAAATCGAAGCGACGCAGAGGAATAATTGCACCCTTTTGGAGAAAACTGAAGAAATGTCAGAATTCCAAGAGACAAACGGTTGGCTGGTACATACAGCTGTCAGACTACCCTGGGTTTATGGAAAAGTAAAGGACAGGCGTGCCTAAGGTGACCGTTCGATTTCTGGACAACTGAGCAGTTATTAAATGCTAAAAGTCCACTAAGGAGACAAGATCGTCGCCTACGCACTAATAAGGCTTTAGCAGAAATACCTCGGGTAGGTAATGATCGCCTAACTAAGAAAGATAGACTTCCATAAGCCTAGGTCACCTCGAGTGATCGCCAAAAGGGAATAAAAGGAAGGATATTCTTTCAGCTTTGAACAGAGAAGAAACTGCTCGCCAAATGAGCTGGAAGTGTCTCAAAGCTCCTGAACCATTACAAGAGACGTCACTATCTAAAACCCTACCAGGAAATCAAGCTCGACTGAAGGAACTTCAATCAAGATTCGGGGGCAAATGTTGGGTATCGATAGTGACAGCCCAGTAAGAAAAGGCCTCGAAGGCCCAATAACCATAGAGGGGGTAAACCCATGACATCCGAACCGGATCGGCCCAAGTACAAGCCAAACTTGGCCCACCATCGAGTAATCCAGAATCGAGCCCAAAGTCTATAGGGACGCCAAAGGCTCCCAGACTGCTCGCCATTCTCTACCAGGTCGTGACCTTCCACTGCTCGACATGGGAGTGCTCGCCCCGAAGAGAGCCTTACCTCTCTCCTCTGGTCCTATAAAACCGTTAATAAGGAAGTGGCCACGATATCCCGCATATCTCGGTCACATATTCACTAAGGATTAGATTTGGTAACTGCAATATCTCGCAGTAACTGACGATCCGAATCTTCGGCAATACAATATACACTAAGATATTCAGCTGCCATATATGGTTCTATCTCTCTTACCCTATAAATACCCTTGCTTTACATACGTTCTTTACGTTTTGAGTTTTATACACAACCATACTCATTTAAGCATCGGAGAGGGACCCAGAGGCACCCCCTCTGTCGCGCTCCCCTACTTGCAGGTTCACCGGAGTTGGAGCTGAAGCGTCATCCCAACCTTGTTTGGCATTCAATTCACTGCCAGATCAACATTCAGGATTTCACGATCCAACAGTGCCCAGCAACTCTGAATTTATACCAAGATCATCGCCCATTTCCGACCCTGGAAAGATGAAGGAGGAGAAGAGGATGATGATTGTCATCAAGGAAGAGAAGAAGGCGGTTGTTACTTCTCGGTACCTGCAGGGCGTCTCCAGAGTAATATTGGGATATTAGTTGAGGCTAATTCCACCTTGCAGGATCTTGGGACTCGATGGATTAAGAGAAATACAAAACGACACAAAGATTTACGTGGTTAACCAATTTGGCTACGTCCACGGCTCACACCCACACTTCACTATAGAGAAATAGTGTTACAACGTATAGCACTCTAAAACACTCACTCGTATTTCTGGCTCACAAGAAACACTACTTTCTCCCACAACTCAAGAACTCAACAACCAACTCTTCTCTCAAATTCGCAATTCAAGTCTGTTCTATTTCCTTCACAGATTGTTGGTTCTTATATAGCCACAGAAGTTGACTTGTCAACCATCAAGTGCTCCACTTCAGCAGAAGTGCTCCACTCCAGCACCAGCAAGTGCTCCACCAAAGGTGCTCCACTTCAGCACCAGAAGTGGTCCACTTCACAAGTGGTGGTGGCCCGAATGTCTCCATCATCAACAGTGGTGGCCGGAAAAAGTCTCTATCATCAACAATCTCCCACTTGGAGACTTTTACTCCACCTGTAACTATGAGTGAAATATGGGTGTGAGGCTTACCAGTCTTCTATTGTTGAAGACCAACTGAAGTTGCGCACAGCTTCAGTTTCTCTGTGGGGACTGACTTGGTTAACATGTCAGCTAGGTTTTTGCTTCCTTGGATCTTCTCGAGTGTTAAAACTCCATCCTCTAGTAGAGACCTGATGAAGTGATAACGAAGTCCAATATGCTTGGTCCTCGAATGAATTGCAGAGTTCTTTACCAAATGTATCGCACTTTGACTATCACTATGCAAAACATTCTTTACCTGTCTTAAACCCAATTCTGCTAACAAACCTTGTAACCATATCATCTCCTTGCTTGGCTCAGTGACTGCTATGTATTCTGCCTCTGTGGTTGATAACGCCACTATCTTCTGAATCTGCGATATCTAACTGACTGCAGTTGTTCCCACTATGAATACATAGCCGGTAGTACTCCTCATGTTGTCTACCTCACCAGCAAAATCTGAGTCTACAAAGCCTTGTAGTCTCAACTCGTTTCTCCTGAAACATAGACAGCTATCAGTAGTGTCTTTAAGATACCTGAGTATCCACTTGACCGCCTCCCAGTGTTGCCTTCCAGGATTGGTCATGAACCTGCTCACCGCTCCCACTGCATGAGCATCGTCTGGCCTAGTGCAAACCATAGCATACATGAGACTTCCAATGGCTGAGGCATATGGAACCTTAGCCATGAAGTTCCTTTCTTCTTCCGTCTTGGGTGATTGCTCCTTGGATAGTCGGAAATGACTAGCCAATGGTGTGTTGACCGCCTTAGCATTACACATGCTGAACCGTTTGAGAACGCGCCCAATGTACTCCGCCTGTGATAACTCCAGAGTACCATTTGGCTCGTCTCTGTGGATTCTCATCCCAAGAATCTGATTTGCTGGACCCAAATCCTTCATCTCGAACTCACTGGACAATTGCTTCTTCAATCGTTTGATTTCACCTATATCCGAGCCTGCCACTAGCATGTCATCGACATAAAGCAGCAAAATAATATAGCTTGACTCAAACCTTTTGAAGTAGCAACAATGGTCATCATTGCATCTAAAATAGCTATTTGTTTGCATAAAGCCATCGAACTTTTTGTACCACTGCCTTGGAGCTTGTTTCAACCCATATAAGCTCTTACGCAGTTTACAAACAAGTTTCTCCTTGCCATTCTCTGAGAAACCCTCCGGTTGTTCCATGTATATCTCCTCCTCGAGATCACCATGTAGGAAAGCAGTTTTGACATCTAACTGCTCAAGTTGCAAATCTTCTGCTGCAACAATACTTAAAACTGACCGAATGGTCGTCAGTTTTACAACCGGGGAAAAACTGTCAGTGTAATCGATACCTGCTTTCTGTTGAAAGCCCTTGGCTACAAGTCTCGCCTTGTACCTTTTGGAACCATCATGTTCCTCCTTCAATCGATACACCCATTTGTTCTGCAACGCCTTCTTTCCAATGGGTAACTTAGCCAGCTCCCATGTATGGTTAGAGATAAGTGAACTCATCTGTTCTTTCATTGCATGCTCCCACTTGCCAGAGAACTCTCCTTGACATGCTTCCTCATAGCATTCAGGTTCTCCTGCATCAGTAAGCAGCAAATAATTCATGTACCTTCTATTTGGTATAGTAGGCCGTGAAGATCTCCTCAATACTGGAGATGAAGAAGATGGAGTCTGTGGTTGATCAGTCTATTCTGTGCTGTTCTGCGGTGTCTGTTCCTCTGGCTGAGGACTTTCCACTGCTTGCTGCACTATACTTCTGTCCGAGACATCATCTGGATCAACGTACATAGGATCGCTCTGTGCTATACTACTGGGCTGTAGTGTTTTTCTGTCCTTGTACATGACCTTCTCAGTGAATATCACGTCTCGACTTCTGATCACCTTCTTTGTCTGGTCATCCCAGAACTTGTACCCAAGCTTATCTCCACCATATCCGATGAAGGTGCATTTTAGTGACTTGGAGTCAAGCTTCCCCCTAGCATGATCACTAATATGCACATACGAAACACAACCAAAAACTTTCAAATGAGAAAGTTTTACCTCTTTCCCGCTCCATACCTCTTCGGGTATTCCGAACTCTAGCTGAACCGATGGCCCGCGGTTGATCAAGTATGCTGCTGTATTGACTGCCTCTGCCCAGAACTGCTTGGGCAGTCCTACATGTATTCGCATGCTTCTGGCTCTCTCAGTCAATGTCCGGTTCATTCGTTCTGCTACACCATTCTACTGTGGTGTTCCTGGCACGGTCCTTGCTAGTTTGATGCCACTCTCAAAACAGAACTTCTTGAACTCTATATCATCATACTCACCACCGTTGTCGGATCACAGAGTTTTGATCTTTAAACCTGTCTCATTTTCTACCATGGCTTTCCATATCTTGAACATTTCAAATACCTCAGATTTATGTCTCAAGAAATAAACCCAAACCTTTCTGGAATGGTCATCAATGAAAGTCACGAAATATGACTTTCCGCCAATGGATGAGACCGTGGTGTGACCCCAAACTTCCGTGTGAACTAGCTCGAGCTTTTCCTGCTTTGCTTCTATGCCACTCTTCATGAAGCTCCCTCTCTTCTGCTTCCCCAAGATGCAGCTTTCACACAAGTCAGTGTCAACTGACTTCAAGTCTGGTATTCTTCCCTTGGAATGCAGCATTTTTAGACCCTTGTCACTCATGTGACCAAGTCTCTGGTGCCAAAGATTTGGATCATCTTTGCTGTCCGCAACTGCAATTGATCCACCAGCGTTCGTTGTCATATAGAGCGTACCACTCTTCTGGCCGCGAGCAACTGTCATTGCACCTTTAGAAACCTTCCAAGAGTCGCTGTTGAAGGTTGTGACACAACCTTCTACTGCGAGCTGCCCCACCGAGATCAAATTCTTTCGTAAGTCAGGAATGTGTCTCACATCCCTCAACTTCCACACAGATCCATTCATCCGGATATGTACATCACCCCTGCCCACCACATCACAAGGTTGATCATCACCAAGATAAACTTTGCCAAGATTACCTGGTGTATAACTCATTAAGAGTTCTTTGTTGGAGGTCGCATGAAAGGAAGCTCCCGAGTCAAGCACCCATGACTCAGACTTGCTCTCCAAAGAGCATACCAAAACATCACCTGCCTCTTCTGCAGCGATGTTTGCTTCTTTCTTGCCTTCCTTCTCCTTCTTCGGGGATCTACACTGGTTCTTGCAGTGCCCGAGCTTCCCGCAGTTCCAACACTCAATCACCTTCTGGTTCTGATTGTTGGAATTGTTGGGATTCTGAGATTTTGGCCTCCCACCCTTGGACTTGGACTTGCCCCCTCCATTCTGCTTTCAATCCCTACCTTTGCTCTCTACGTTCAAAGCTGACCCTGAGCTAGAAGTGGCATTCGACTGGTTTCGAATTTCTTCAGTCATAATGATGTTGATCACATCATCAAACTTCAGAGTTTTCTTTTTACCTGCAGTTTCGCTGATTGCAGTTACTATGCCTTTCCAACTATTGGGCAGCTGCCCAAGAATTAGACAGGCACGTATCTCTTCGCTAAACACCATGCCCGCTGCTTCTAGCTCTTCTGTTACTTCTTTGAACTTGCTGAGATGATCTCTGAATGCTGTTCCTTCTGACATCGTCATATTGAGCAGCTTCTTTATCAGATGGATCTTGTTTGCTGCAGAAGGTTGTTCATACATACTGGAGAGGGCCGCCATGAGAGATGTGGTCGTCTTCTCATTCTTGATGTTGTAGGCCACTGATTTTGACAGTGATAGCCTTATGTGCCCGATAGCTTTCCGATCCAGTACCACCCAGTCGACATCTTTCATTTCATCTGGTTTCTTACCCATAGGCAAATAAAGATCCTTCTGGTACAGGCTGTCCTCGATTTGCATCTTCCAGAATCCAAAATATGTGCCATCGAAGTAAGAAATTTTGGACTCCTTCTCTAGCGCCATTGCTCCCACTCTAACAGATAGGATGATTTCCTTGCCTTTGATTCACCAACCGAAGGCTCTGATACCAATTGTTGGGATATTAGCTGAGGCTAATTTTCACCTTGCAAGATCTTGGGACTCGATGGATTAAGAGAAATGCAAAACGACACAAAGATTTACGTGGTTAACCAATTTGGCTACGTCCACGGCTCATACCCACACTTTACTATAGATAAATAGTGTTACAACGTATAGCACTCTGAAACACTCACTCGTATTTCTGGCTCACAAGAAACACTACTTTCTCCCACAACTCAAGAACTCAACAACCAACTCTTCTCTCAAATTCGCAATTCAAGTCTGTTCTATTTTCTTCATAGATTGTTGGTTCTTATATAGCCACAGAAGTTGACTTGTCAACCATCAAGTGCTCCACTTCAGCAGAAGTGCTCCACTCCAGCACCAGCAAGTGCTCCACCAGAAGTGCTTCACTTCAGCACCAGAAGTGCTCTACTTCAGCAAGTGCTCCACTCCAGTGAGTGGTCCACTTCACAAGTGGTGGTGGCCCGAATGTCTCCATCATCAACAGTGGTGGCCGGAAAAAGTCTCCATCATCAACAAGTAAACCACAAATTGAGTCGTGAGAAGGATGTCAATGAAGGAGGAAAGGCCAAGGAGAATTGTGACAATGGAGGTCCCATCAGGAAGGCAGTTCAAGCGTATCAAAAGCTTAAGGATCAGGTAAGGATATAGACACACATTGGTATTATTATTATTACGTATGTACGTGCGAAATATGAGTCGGTTATGGCACATGATAAATACACATATTTAAGTTACCTTTTCTTACGAATGACTTAACAGAAGTGGAAGCGGATCTACCTAAGATTGGGATCACGGTCTGTCGGTCGGAGGACATGTCACAGGTTAATAGATTGTGACCTAAGTAAGTGTCCACAGCTGCTGACCTCTTTCTCGACTATAGGGTGACTAGGGTGTTTATGCTATAAACGAGTATAAGATTTAAGTACCCCGAGCACTTCTATATATAGAGAGAAACGTTTTGGGATAATAACATAATAGTGATCTTATTATAATGGGCGACCCAATAACCAAAATTAATATCTCTCACAAAGGAGGGGGACTCATTCACAAATCCATCACCAGGAGAACAAATCCCCTATATATAATATAAGTCATGTACGGGTCAATAGTGGTGCGATTGACAAGCACGACAAGCAGGGTGTTGCACATCTGTTAGGAATTGCAATGACTTGGAGATCTCACATTAGCATTGCGCCTACAATCACAATCGATATCACGGTTGCTGGCCACCTCGTTGAAACAATTTTTAGGAGATCCTATAATGACCATCCTCGTTCCACGAAATCATCAACATGATCCAACTCCTTTTTCTAGAACTGGGACCGAGGCTCTTATAATGTGACTCTTCGAGCATGAACTAAGATAGAGAACATTGAACAGAACATCAAGTCTCTATTCAGCGTAATGAGGGTATGCTCGTGTCTCTACACATAGAGAATTCAGGGTCTCACACGACTCCAAGTTAAGATCATATCTCGGGTCACACCCTTGGTCGTATTGGGTATGTGTATTACGGAACACGTGGTATAGCATATCTCCTTTCACATGGACCATATGCCCAAATGTTATACAAATCTTCATATGGAACACACAGTACCAGGATCAAGAGTCCACAAACTTCCATTGATGCATAAGTGGATCGACAAACCATAATATGTCGTAGTGCGAAATTAGATAGTTCTAGACACTTAGCCCTTCTAGTCATATCTAGGGAATTCCATAACCTGAACCCATCACTGCCTCACATAGCCTCAAAGGCATAGAAGCCATCACCCATATAAGAGGGCAATCAAATCCACTTTGTAATAGTATAACAAACAATCATAGCGAGAACACACAAACTACTATGCATAATAAAAAATCATTCAGGTTAGGAAACAATGTTTAGGGGAAATGTAATCAGTGAAATGCATAAACAAACTCTATCTAGTCCAAGAGACTTCACATGCATCATAAAATATTCCCTTTTCACGATTTGTGAAATGGTCCACATCCATCTCATCCATAGACAAGTACTCCAAACTCATCACTTGTGTCGAACCACATCTCTAACATAGTTGTACTTAGTATCTATGTGCTTTCACTTATTATGATACTTGGCGCGTGTACTTTTTTGCAGAGATTGCGTCTCATAAGTCTCAACAATCTATTCAGGAGCATTTTCAGCCACACATCCTCCTGAGTAGCCCACATAAGAGCCACAAATTCAGCCTTCATCACGGTCAATGATACACAAATCATTCTTTCTCATCCACAATGTGGTGTCATGGGAGAGTAGATGCGCAAAGTCTGAGGTGAATTTTCTCCCATCAAAGTCACCACCTCCGTGAGCATCATTGTACCCAATCATCCAGAGATCGTTGGACCTCCGCTAATCTCTTTAGTAGCACATGGTGTAGTTGACGATGCCTTTAAGATATCACATTTTCCTATTCATTGTCTGCTAATTCTTGAATAAGGGGTCATCTTAGTACTGATGTACCATGTTGATTGCGTTTTAGATGTCTGGCTGAGTATACATCATTGCATATATCATGCTTTCGACTGAGCTAAGATACAAAATTTGTTTCATCCAGTCCCTTTCTGTTGAAGTCTTAGGACAGATATCCATCTTCAGAGATACACTTGTAAGATGGAGTTTCTACTGATTCACAGTCAGTCATGCTGAACTTATCCAACACTTTGTTTCTGTAGCCGTCCTACGACAGAAATATTTGTCTTCTACGGCGATCTCTCGAGATTTGAATCCCAAAGATGTACGCCACCCCATCCTTGTCATTCATGGAGAGGACATCCAGACCTTTACTTAAGTAAAGAACACCAAACTATTTTTGGCTATGAGTATGTCATCTATATATAGAGTCATACACACAAAATTTGGTGCACGCCTTTTGGTCTACATGCAATAGTCCTCATGTACATTGAGAAATTCATCTTCCACGATTAAGTTATTAAAATTTGTGATACCACTTCCTAGAGAATTGTGTTAGACCATAGATCGATTCGTTAAGTTTGTACACTAAAATTCATCTCGTTCATAGCTATGTGTCCTCTCAGGAGGTCAACTAGTGTCCAAACACCGTTCTTCCCCATAAAATTCATCTCCTCCGTTGCTTTCATCCATTCTTCTTGGAATGGTACATTAAGAGTTTCTCTAAGGTTTTTAGACCTAACATCCATCTCTTTCAATATTGGGGCATTTAGTTCTCTGTCACCTTCGATCAGTACCGTTGGGAGGGAAACTTCTTTCTCAACCCACAACCTATCAATTCACTCCCATTAGGTGTATAAATAGAGTCACTCCCCCTAGAAATGAGATCTCTAATGCTTCAACTATCAACGAGATATTCAAGAGAAAAATTTGGTACATTCGCCTCATCAGGGGGTGAATTCAGCGACAATGAACCAATTCATCATTTACGGTATCATAACTCCCACTCGAATGAACATGTGTAGGCTAAACTTGGTCTTGCATCTCATATAGAGATTGATTCGAACCAATCTCACCCTTTTTTAGGAATTCACAAACGTATTCGACGAATCATGGGTGTAAGCGGCTAACCCCAAGGGCGCATATGGCTAAGGTCCGAACTTCTCCAAGTCCAAAGTTCATATGGAGCGGAGTTAACTATATTCTTCGGCACAGGGTTCAAGCTGTAGGCGACACTCTTTAAAGCACCTTCACATAGAAAATTGACAATTCTGCGCTATCATCAACCAAACCTTGTTTATGAGTGCTCTATTAATGCCTCTCTGGAACACCATTTTGTTAAGTGGTGTAAGGAAGTATCAACTGAAGAATGATCCATTTTTCATCACATAAACCATTAAATTTCTCTGAAAGGTACTCTTTTCCACGACCAATATTGATGGTCTAGATCCTTCGGTTTAACTGGTTTCAACCAAATTCCAAATAGATCGGAAGTAACTTATTGCCTCTATTTTATGGGAGAACAAGTAGACGAATTCATAACGAGTATAATCATCTGCAAATGTAATGATTTATCGCCCATCATGTATAGTCTTAACACTAAGAGGACCACTGTTGTGAAATGAACTAATTGCAAGAAATATTTAGCCCTACATGCCTTACAAAATGGTAGGTTTGTTCATGAACTGATTCGACCCTAAATCGGTTCTAAACTAAACTAGAACTTTGTGTTTAGACCATTATAGTTTTTTCTCACTAATAGAACTGGTCTATTTAACATTGCAAAAAATGTCAGGTTTAAACCGGTTTGAATTTAGTTCAGTCTGGTTTGGTATGATATCTTTAAATTTAAAAAAAAAAAAAAGCTATTTCAAAAGTTAATCCGGACTAGTTCAAAAGTTGGGTCTAGTCCGGTTCAAAATCTGATCCAGTCAGTTTAAGGTTTAAATTTTCATTTGTGGATCAACTTTTTTGACCAATTCAAAACCAATAGATGTGTTTGAGTCAGTTTATTTAAATGTAAGTACAAACCAATAGCCAAAAATGAGTCTGTTCGAATCAATTCAGAATTGAATTGAACTTTGGTTCTGAATTGACTCACTTTAGACTTAAGAAGTTGGTTTTTTTTTGAACTTGTTTAGCCAAACCAGTTCGAACCTGTTCAGATCCAGAGCAGTTTCAATTCAGTTTGGCCGAACCGATTTTTTGGAACAAGACTACCAGAAGGATTTCGCGTGGATTTTTCTACTAGACAACTGCACTTGTGGAATGTTAAACAGCAAGCCCCGTTGGGCCAGTTGTTATATTCTATTCTGACCTACGTGGCCTCATCTAGCGTGCCATCCATTCACATTGCAAACGCATCCGCGAGTAATAGAAAGCATGAAATTAATATTGCAAGAATCCAAATCCAAAATAATAACTCCACCAGAAATAATATCAAATCCAATAAATTTGATCCTAAACTCAAATAGATGAAAAGTTCATGAAAAGATAGTCTAAAACCAAGTTTCATTAATCCTAAAATTGAAATAACACATTGACAAATTTGCAGAGCATAAAGGACAACACATAGAACTAGGAATCGACCATCGTGCAGACACAACTAACAAATTTCAATCCCTTCGACTACAACACGATAGGTCTTACCAATGTAAATTCACCTACTCTCCCGCAACACTCTTTGATACTCAACGAAAGTCACTTGATCCCTCCCTATGTAGTATGTCAATCCTGAATCCAAAATCCTTATAGGACATGTCTCAACCAACATAACTGTACTATAAATAAAACGTTCACTAAAATAGCTAACAAGACGTGTTTGTTTTGCTGGTTTAGGGCATGCATTCCCAAAGTGTCCCTTTTGGCCACATTTGATGCATTTCCCGGACTCAGGTTTCTTGCATGGATGTTTCTGCGTTGCTTTTTCGGAGGATCCCTTTGATTCACTTCAGTCATTGGCTTGTTTGCCCTTGGTGCATCTGAGTTACCGCGTCGTACACTACTACATCACCCACAATGACTTCTCTTAGGTCCATACGATGACGCCAAGTGCACCTTACCCTTAGGCCTAGAAGCCTTGAGGCAGTCCTCATCTAGCTCAATGTGCTTTTGAATGTGTTTAAAGGTGTTGAGGCCCTCAAAATAGGTAGTTTGTATTTTCATTTGCTCCTAGAAGTTAGGCAAAGTGTGTATTACGACTTAGATTTGCTTCTCATCATTAAGTGGTTGACCAACCTCCTATACTTTAGCGATCATAGTGACCATATTCCTCTGATGCTGCCTCATGGAGTGTTAAGGACAACCTTAGCTATGCTGAGAAGCACGACCCGTTTCTAAGCATGCCCTGAAGCCACTATTATTAATCAAAAACACAGTCCAGAAAGTCGTTGCAATACTGTAATTGAACAAATTGCACTAAACCAAAGTGTTCGAGTCTAAGATAAAATGATTGTCCTAGCATTCAAGAATATTCGAAGAACCTCGGGGACTAACCAGATGATTCGCTCGTAGGAAAATATTCTATGATGCAGTTCGAACTTATTCAAATGTTTGAAGAGGTAATTTGGATAATTCCTACACGTTTCTTACCTAAGATACGTGGAAACTAGATATTTATGTCGAAGTATTGTAATAAATGCAAGTAATGTAACAAATAATACAATTCAATACACATATATATATTGATGACTTACAAAAAATAGTTATGGCTAATATGTAATTTTTCAAAAGTGTAGGGACCAAAGTTATTAGAAATAATTAAGCGGAGGACCAACACACACATAATCCTGGGATCTCAATTAAGCATAACCTAGTTATGTCGAAGAGTCATGAGTCAAGAGTTAATCATGTAAACTAAGGTAAGACTATCTACCCTATAGTAAATACAAAGTAATCCAGCACTACGGGAGAGTTGGATAATAACGGCTCAAAAAAATATTTTTAACAGATCATTAATTTAGCCGTTAAATTTTTACGGCTCAACAGAAGTTGATCCGTGAAAAATAATTCTTTTTTTATAAACCATATTTTTGACGGCCCATTGCACGGAAGGTGCCAAAAATATATTTAGTTTTTCCAAAAATATACATCATTCAAGTAAATACAATTTGTAAATTGGAAAGAAATCAACCAGAACCGAATTTCAAACTGAATTTAGATCTAAATAAACAAAAATAGAGACCTACAAGATCTTGTTGAGCAGTTAAGTTTTTGTACATATTGACTAGTTGCTCACAGATGGAGGCGTAGATGGCGGTATGCTTCCAGGGAGTTTTTAGATGCTCGCTCGTCATTACCTTCACGTACGTAACCGCGTTCCCAATGGTCATGCTGACGCCAAGAATGGTTTTCCATCTAAAAGAAAAGGCGAGTGTGAGGCCATGCTTCTCGTACTCACACTGACTGAAAGAATTCAGGCGTGCGCGAGGCCAAAGCGGGCTGATGAGGCGAGTCGAGTTTAGGTAGGCGAAGCGGGCGAGTGGAGATGGATGGACATGAAGAACAAGTGTAAAAGTAGAATAAGAGACGTTGTAAAACCACTGAAAGGTATAAGAAGGACAGTTGTAAAGAATTTGTTAATTAACGAGGGCTGGAAACAAAATGACCTTGGAAAGGTGAGCTGAGCGGGAAGGTTTGAAAAAATTGAATTTTTTTTTCACGATCGAATAAAATGAACCATGAAAAATATTTTTTTAAACTTTGCGGCTCTAACATTTGAGTCGCGAAAAATAATTGTTTTTTAAAATTTCACGGCTCTGACATTTGAGCCGCGAAGAATTTTGTTTTTAATAAAATGGAAGCTCCATAGTGTTTGCGCCGTGAATAATCAGATAAATAAATTATTCACGGCTCAATAATATTTGAGCCGTTATATCACCCTTCTCCCATAGTACAGGGATCTCAAGCAACTCGCACATGTCTATTAATACATCTTGGGTTAACGGATAGTTGCCTAAGCTTCCACAGCTAGTGACCTCTGTCTCAACTGTAGGGTGAGTAGGGTTGCCCTTCTCTAAGCAAGTATAAAACTGTTTACGTTTTCCTACCCTGAGTGCTCTTATATATAGTCATATATGAAGGGGGAAAGGTTTTGGACCAGTATCATAATACTGATCTTATTACAATGAGTTCATACTTATAGAAGACTCAATAATAACAATATATATATATATATAACACAAATACTTGTTGATCTTGATTTTATTTTGTCAACGCTTGTTGATCTTGATTATTCAACTTTTATAGGTCAGGGAGAGAATGTCTTTAATTTATTTTATGGTGTTGACTTATGCATGTGCCCACGAAGAAACATCTGTTTTAAGCCTGTACTTCGTTTCCTAACTAGTAGTCGAAGCTAACTTGCAGCTCAAGTAAAAGTGTTTTTGTTGTAATATGAAAACTGAAGTCTTTTACTGAATTTCTTGTATGTATTAGTTCTATGAATGGTAAAAACTATTTTTGGCTACTTTACAATATTTACTAGTCTAGCCTATATTTAATCTAATTTCCTTGTTTAGCTCATATACAAATGGTAATTAATATATTGCTATTTCTGACACTCCCCTTAAAGTTGAGTAGTCGAATCATTGATACTCAACTTGAAAAGAGTTTCTCGAAATACCCTCCCCTTAACTACTTTGGTAAAGATATCCGCAAGCTGGTCTTCTGAACGAACAAAGGGTAATAATATGACTTCACCTTCTAGCTTCTCCTTTATGAAGTATTTGTCTATTACCACGTGTTTGGTTCTGTCATGCTGGACTAGACTTTCGATCATTAGGATTTCTTGCCCAATCTGCGTCTCTATACCCTTTTATCTTCAGATGTCCATTGCTCCTGAATATCACTCCATGTCCCGAGGTACCCTTCAAATACCTCACTATTCTCCATGAGACTTCCATGTGATCCTGTTTGGGTTGGTGCATAAACTGTCTAACCACTCCAACTGCTTAGGCAATATCAGGGCGAGTGTGAGAGAGGTAGATAGGTTTACCTACCAGACGTTCGTACTTTTCCTTGTACGTTGGCATCCCATCCTCTCTTATTTGTAGGCCATATTTTATAACCATAGGCGTCTCCGCAGGCTTACACCCTAACATTCCTCTACTTACTAGCAGATCCAGTATGTATTTCCGCTGTGAAATGAGGATTCCTCGTTTAGATCGTAGCACTTCAATACCAAGAAAGTACTTCAAGTCTCCCAAGTTCTTCATTTCAAACTCCATAAACAGTATTCTTCTCAAATTTATCATTTCAACTTCATCGTCTCCGGTAATGACCATGTCATCCACGTATATATTTAAGCACATTATGACTCTTTCTGTCTTCTTTAGAAATGGAGTATGGTATGAGTTACTATGTGCATACCCATATCTTCTCATAGCCACGGTGAACCGTCCGAACCAGGCTCTTGGAGATTGTTTTAGACCATACAACGCTTTCTTTAACCTGGAGACATTTCCCTGCTTTGACTTATTCTTACACCTAGGTGCGATTTCCATATAGACCTCCTTCTGTAAATCTCCATGCAAGAAGACATTTTTTACATCAAACTGTCGAAGCGGCTAACCCTTGGTTGTGGTTATAGATAACAAGACTCAGATCGTATCGATTTTGGCAACCGGGGAGAACGTCTCCGAGTAGTCTATTCTGTAGGTTTGTGTGTATCCTTTGGCTACTAACCTTGCCTTGTGTCATTCAATTGTACCATCAGGCTTGTACTTAATGGTATATACCCACCTGCACCTTACTGCATTCTTTCCAGTAGGCAACTTGCATACCTCTCATGTTTCATTCTTCATAAGAGCCTCCATTTATGTATCCATAGCCTGCATTCTTCATAAAAGCCTCCATTTATGTATCTTATAGGATACACAACTTCATTATCAAAAGACTGGGAAGAATTGTTTACCTCAGATACCTTAGGAGACAGATCATGGGTTATGTCATCTAGCTCGTTGTCTTGTACTATTGTATCAGTGATCGGTATGGTAGGTCGGATACCTGACTCTAGAGGACCGACATAAGATAGATATGGTTCGCCAACCCAATCTAGTGAATCTTGTGTAATCGTCACCCCCTGATCACTACATTGGTGTATATGTGACCCATTTTTGGATCCTAACAGCGGTACCCCTGTTGGTTAACTCCATATATGAGAAAAGCGCACTTCACATCACACATATCTATTTTGGTGTGGTCGATTTTGGGTATATGAACGAAAACAGAACATCCAAACACTTTAGGAGGTAGGCTAAGTGTCGGGGGTATTCTGCTATGTGACTGAGAGTATAGGTGTTTAGAGACTGCAAATTTTTGTGGGTAGACGGTTTAGTAGGTAAGTGGCGGTTGCCACAGCTTCTGGGAAGAAAGTTTTTGGCACTCTTGACTCGAACAAAATGGACCGGGGCATTTCTAGTAGAGTCCAATTTTTTCTTTCGGCGACTACGTTTTGCTCTGAGGTTTGTGATCATGAGGTTTGTTGAATAATTCCTTTTTCAAGAAAGAAATTCTTCATGCGAGTGTTGATAAATTCACCCCAATTTTCGGAATGCAAAGTTTGAATATTTTTATGGAATTGGTTTTGTACCATATGGAAAAAATGGACGCATTTTCGAACATTTCAGATTTATTTATGAGAAAGTAGGTACAGGTCATACGACTGTCTATGGTTTTTTTGCTAAAATGCAAGTCTCACACTCTAAGTACTGGATTTATTGAGAAACAACTTTGGAAATAAAATTTTGAGATAACTAAGTGAAGGATGACCTAACCGACTGTGCCAAAGCCACACTTCTTCATCTCTCGATCCATGAGCCAGCAACACCGATCCTTTTTTGAAAATCTCATCCACACATTATAGTCCAGCTTGCTAAGTGTCACGCCCAATGATCATCCCCGTCCGGATATCCTGCAGCATGCAAAAATTTGGGTTCATTGTCTTCGCACAGTTCAACTCCTTCGTCACTTGTGATACATATAACAACTTATTTGACAGTGTCGGCACTAGTAAGCAATTATAAATCTTAATGCTTTGTGAGATTTCTAATGTACCCATCCCTGTTACCATAGCAACTCTACCATTTGCCGTATTAATATACTTAATCTGATATTCTACTATATCACACAAATACCGAGCATCAGATGTCATAATTTCAGTCACACCACAACCAAATATCCATCAATCATTTTTCCCTTCTACACATGTGACTGAATATCCGACTTTATTAACTTCAGGGACTAAATCATGCTTTTTTAAAACTTCAATACCTAACTCAGTTTGTTTTGGGTAAAAAACGAAATATAGACGAATAGAAGGGTTTGAGTTGGATAACCCAAACCATTTACCTCTAGGGTTCTCATTTATCCCCATTACCGCCGCAGCATGTCTGACCCCAATCCTGCCGAAGCTCCCCAAGCTTTGCTAGGGTTTGGCTTCCCAACCAGTCGAAAACACGTCTGCTTGGTGTGTTTGCCCATACCGCAATACGAGCACTTGAGTTTGCTCTTTTCTCAGTGGGATGATGAGTCACCGGCCCCGCCACTTGATTCTTACAGCTATTGACCTGGCGAAAACCCTCTTGCAGCGTTCGCTTGAGCTCCTTTGTCTGTTCGACCGCCACTTGCAAGTAGTCCCTCACCCACACTCGATAATGATTCGGTTGTGCTAGTTGCCTATCGAAGTATGTGGATCCTGGCATCTTCCTTCCGGATGGCCGCATATGCGGCCTCAACTGAGGGCGGCTTCTCCTCCCCGAAGTATTCCCCGCTTCACACCATTAAATTGTTCGCTTACACCACCTAGAAACTGGTAAACCATTGTCTCATTCTAGATTTCGTTGAATAGTGTGATGTATTTGCTGCACACCATGGGATTAGGCCTCTGGGCTTCAATCTCTCCCCAGATTGCGTGCATCTGTAACCAAAATTCTTCGAGTGTCTGGTTTCCCTGTGTCAATTTTGCTGCCTTGTTATGTAAATCGAACACTTGTAATGAGTCTCTTCCACTGTTGTATGTAACCTGCAGTGCATTCCATAAATCCTTTAAAGTTTGATAATGAGGTATATTGTGGGCAAACTGTGATTCAACATTCTATAAAATCCAGGAAAAAAAAATAGAATGTCTTGTCTCCATCGATTGTATCTTGGTTCGGTTGGATGTGGAGGGGCTTGTTATCCCGTGAGGTGGTAGAGCCAGTCTTTCCCTCCAATTGCTACCTCCATCATCTGAGCCCATAGATTGTAGTTGTGGCCATTCAGTCTAGTGCCCACCCTAATGGTTTTGGGCAACTCTTTTTGTTGTTGTTGCTGGTTCAGATTCAGTCCCGATCTGAGAATGCTTGCTATCTGGTCGGTCAGGTCATCTCGGTTGATGCCTGAACCGATTGGGTTATGCGAGTTGCTCTCGATGTCGGACATTGTTGAGGTTGGTTGGTGTACGGGTAGTTGATGAGAAAGATTACGGAATTTCTTGTATGTAGTTGTTCTATGAATCTGCAGGTATATAGACTATTACAATGCTAAGAAAGGTAAATACTGTTATTTGGCTACTTTACAATATTTCCTAGTTTAGCCTATATTTAATGTGATGTCCTTGTTTAGCTCATATACAAATGATAACTAATATATTGTTATTTCTGTCAGTTTTATCTTCTAATAAACGAACTAATAATCTAAAATTAAACTGCTTTATCTTCTAGCATTCATTGCAGACTTGCTCCTACTCCACCTCCCCTCCCATTCGAAGTCGGTGTTCTGCTCGAACATTCAACACTAGAGGGGTTTCGGTACCTAAAAGGGCCGCTGCTGTCATTCCAAACATGCCTTAACGACAAAACAAGAAAATGCGACCACCTTGGAGCGGGTTTTGATGAACACTAACCATTCACCTTCATGGTCCTCTCTACCACCCACACTTTTGAGACCTGGCAAGGTAATTTGTCTTCTTATCCAATGATTCATGCATGCATGATGATCGAAAAGGAAGACAGTATAGAGTTCTCTTCATTATAATATGACGATCTTCCATTTGGTGAAGGGAGTGCTCAGAAGGAGAAACCTAGCTTCTTCCGTTGCAACGGAAGCTCAGAAAGAGGCAATGATGGCTGGGACATTGATCAAGTGTCTTGGGTAACTAATCTAAACCTACCGACATTTTCATTCCATTTACTTATAGGGGGTGGTAAATAATTTGGACGATGATTTAATCTTACTAATATATAGTTGGTAAAGTAAAGTAGTTGTTATTCATATCGCCTGTGATTTCATATTATATCATCAATCGATGCTGTGTATATGATTGCGTCCTGAATCTAAATTTATGTATGCATGGTACAATAGTATATAATACTCCACAACTCATCGAGAATTTGGACAGCATGTTTGCAGATTTATGCTCGAGTAGAAGGATCCCTGGTGATGAGAAGAACCTACACATCCGCCTTAACCAATTCTTCACCCTCAAGGATCTTATAAACCAGCAGATGGATATCACAATGAATCCAGTATCCAACTCTGGTCGGGATATGGATAAGTTAGTGCAGACCAAAACTGCCATTATTAAGAATTTGACAGGGAAGAAAGGAAAGTCTCCTAATCATGAGATGATGATAACCACATCTGAGGCTGGAATGGGCTACAGGAGGTGACAGTTATAATAAGGAACTCAAAGATTTAAGAAACAGTCTCTTGAATGAAATGGACCGTTGGTTTTAAAGGAGAATGAAATGAGCAGGATGAGGTAGGTAGATGGGACGGAGGTGTGGATGATCTGCAGTAACATTATTCTTATTATTAATAATGTCACGGATGAAAACAGACTGCTGCAACTGAATGGTTGGATCCTCCTCCTCCTTTTCATCCACAAGCGCTAGTATTGAAAGTTATGGATGGATTAAAGGTCAACGCCTACTGTTGGTTGCTTTCTCATGCGAGTCCGTTTGGCTTCTTCTATAGGGAAGAATCAGAGTCGTCCACCATACTGGATAGATTGTGCTATACTGAATCATTTTATTTATTAACCAAAAAAAATCATTATATTTATGATGACTCTCCCAAGTTTTGATAATCACGTCAATCATAGTAGTACGTTGTATGGTCCTCCAATTACAACACACGTCTATCTGAATTTCGTCTAAAATCTCTTCTTTCATTCAGTATTTAGTACTCTCAAATTGGAATAAAACTTGAATAATATATACGAAACGAAAAAAGAACATCTGTACGCGATGGGTTCAACCTCATGCCATGAGTTGTATTATTATATATATATATACTCCAACCTAAAATAGGAGTTCCTTCCGTAATTGCTTGGATAATATTAAGTGACGCCCTATTGTTCTGACATTTACTATGGGAAGTTCTGGTCTCCATACTCGAAACCACTTGACTAGAATCATAGCCATGGCAATGAACACCTCACAACTCACACGAAGGGTGGTGGGGAGGGGCACGATGTAATTATGTCAAGGCGTCGCCTTAACCTGAGTATAATAATCAATTATTATGGTATGAGTTATGAAATAAAGTCATACACGTCAGGAGGTCCAAGCTATAGGGCAGGAGGTCTGAGACGTAACCCTCGACAACTGCTCTCGGATCGATCGACTAAGCTCACCTCCTTGAAGGAGGTCTGAGACGTAACTGGCAAGATCAATGCTAATTTCACGAGCAAATACACCAATGGATACACAATATGTCTTTTCTTTTCAACCAATTTTTGAGAGAGTTCGCCAATGCCTTTGAGATTTAGAAACTCAACACTTGACTTCATATCAAAGATAAATCTATCAAGTTGTTTGGCAAGAATATGTGAGGGATAAAATTAGACGAGACGAACCAACTTCTCTTTGTCAAAAGATGCAAAAGAATCAGTTGGATTCAAACAACCTACACATAGAAGCAACTCAGTATTAACCTCATTAAAATGGTGATTGAGTTCGTGCAGTTGCCAATCAATCACATCATTGAATAAATCAAATTGTTAGTAGTTGTGATTAGTGTGTTTCTCTCCCTTACATCTTGGGTGTTTTTCAACTACTTCAAAAATTATCAATACTGAAAAAAATAAATACACGATTTTAGTACAAATTAATTATATTAAATAATATATAATAACTATGTAAAATCACGGTTGCCCCTATTACTATAGGCAAAATTTTGAAGCAATATATTACTATAGTTTGACTCTTTAAGTAATCACGCCAAAATATGCTATTACTATGCTTTGAGTAATCACCTTTGCATCTCAATTTAGCACCTCAATTTGGCCTATTTAGCACCACAGTTTGAGTAATCAGAACCCCCAAACTATGACTCATTTAGCAATTCAAATTCTTATTTGTCAATTAAGCAGCTCACAAACCCTAAACACTTATCAACAAAACACAACCAGAAGCAGCAGTCGTGACCACCTCTTCGACTTTTCCTACGGACCTACGGCAGTACGGACTACGGCGTGAGTGAATAATAATCAACCAATCGACCAAGTAAGCAACATCTTCTTCTCTTCGACTCTTCCTACTTCTTAACCTTGTAGCCAATTTTTATAAATCTGATTTCTATCACTTACAAAACAATTTCTCTACAAGGAAACTACTTTATGAACCGATCAAGACGAAAATTTGCACATTGATTTCGACGATTGTGGAGTTGAAATGTGAGATTTTGACGAACTGGAAGCTGAATAGAGTTGTTTCTTACTTCTTCGTGAGCAACTTTTTCGTGTGCCGAATAGTATGTAGAGACAACTTTTTTCTTGTATATTTCCATTTTCTTGTGTACGGTATATTAATATGTAAAGATTGATTTTCTAAATTACTGTTAGTTTATTTTGTTAATTTGTTCTTTTGTAACATTTGCTATGTTACTTGTGTGTTTTCATTTCCATGCTTATGCTTCAGTTCTCTGCTTTCCATGTCAGTGGGCAGATTTAAAATTGTTAAAAAAATATTGAGGGTATTATTGATATCTAATGGCTCTGTGCCTGCCTCCTTCGCCCTTGAAGTTCCTCAGGAAATATGTATTGCTGAACAAGACCTGCAACATCTCTAATGCCACCCTTCACTGGTCCACTTTCGACCCTTGGCACCTCGCTCGATCTCTTCCCTCAACCGTCTCTGTACACTTCACCCCTAATGGTCAATTCAAAACTCTTGCTCCCTCTCTTGTGCAGCCGCCACAGACGCTCTGTTTTTCCTCCGTGCATCCTCAACAGGTTCCCTTCCGAGACGATAATGATTTTAACCCATACTCAACAGGTTACCTTCCACACATGATTTTGACACATACATGCTACAGATTTTGTATTTGCAGTAGCTGATAATAAGGATTATATATTACTACTTGGAGAAAAGCCAAAGACTTGTTGGAGAAAAAACAAAGACTTGCTTGGGAATATGCTAAGGATATTATTGCTTGTGGCTTTGACATAAGCAGAAGTTTCATATGTATTTTTATGTTGGAAGGATAGGCCTTTTTGTTAAATTTTAATATCGGGGCCGAGCCACACTCAAATAGCAACCACAATATACAACTCGGGTTCCATCCAAAAACCAATTAGTGATAGGAGGAGGTAACCTTGTTGTAAATATGGTGCCCAAAATGTGTATTATACCACCGGTGTGGTCTTTATTATGTCACAGTGTAATATTTTCAACACTCCCCCGCACTGTGACGACTCGTATTTTTTAAAGGCACCGACACATTTTAATCCAGACGGGTTGGGACTCAACAAATCCCTTCTCACGTCCAGGCCTGACCCGAACGCTGGTACGTGGAGTAAACGGGACACAACAAACCCACTTCGAGCACCCACAATAGGAAACAACCCAACACCGTCAAATGGAAACGGGCTCTGATACCATGTTAAATTTTAATATTGGGGTCGAGCCACACTCAAATAGCAACCACAATATACAACTCGGGTTCCATCCTAAAATCAATTGGTGATATGAGGAGGTATCCTTGTTGTATATATGGTGCCCAAAATGTGTATTACACCACCGGTGTGGTATTTATTATGTCACGCTGTATTATTTTCAACACTTTTTATTACAGTTCGAGGTTCCAAATTAATTCTTCTAATCTGTTTGTCTTAGTTCTGTTTAAGAAAAACTTTGTTTTGCTCGTCTTATGCAGGTTATAGTTGTACCATCTTTTTCCTCGTCTCTTTCCAGGAAAAGATAATCTCTGATGCTTAATTCCTTGTGCTATTGATTTGATCAGGTGGGTATCCATTTTATTAGCAGGCACGTTTATTTAGTTTGGAGTCTAGCTAAGGAAGTGTTTTTGTTTCACCTCTTCAAATTTTAATCAGACTTGATATTATCGAGCCTTACTTTTTTCTATAAAACATTATTATATAAACTTAGCAGTAACAACTGAGAATTATATTGTATGTTATATAAACTTAGCAGTACTTACTATGTACTACCCTTTGATGAGTCGTGTTCTTTTGACCTGTCACTTGTTCCCAGGAAAAGACAAATAAGAGTTGATGTTTATTGCAGTATCCTTACTGCCGAAGGACACAGGCTGTTGCTCCTCGGCTTGGATAGTGGATCCCAAAAGCGTGCTTTGGTCGAATCTCAAGAATAGTTAAAAGTATCTAGTGTTTTTTTTCCCGTCAAATCACTTTCTATTAATCAAGTCCCGAGTTCAAATTGTCTAACAAACATAACGAAAATAACGGAGATGGATGTATACTCACCCAATTATATGGACACATCCCCTGTCTGGACATACGAGCTATCCAATATGCGCACATGTTTGCACTTCTTCTAACAAATCTCCATTGTACCTTTTGTATCCTCCTTGCCATGTCTAGGGTGTCTTCTAGTATATGTCTCAGCTCCCAGTCGTCGCTCGGTTGCTTCTCCTGCAACAAGGTTATGCTTTGTTTGGCACTGGACTCTATAATTACATCGTCCCACTGTGATGTCATTGCTAGTTCGATTGCTTGGTATATAGCTTTGTCTTTGTCTTTGAGATTCTTGGAGCTCACGTCCTTGCACGTTGTGTTTCATCCTGCAATGATCCTTCCTACACAGCCCCTTGCTATCACTCCGGTTCCCCCTTTCTTCGTTGTCGCGACCCATGATCCATATGTAATAATCTTAACGTGTCTAACCTTCGGTTTCCTCCAGGCTTTCCCGCTTTTCCTTTGTTGGCCTCTGTTCTCCGTTTTAGTCCTTGACTTATTAATGCACCATGTGTCCTCTGTCAGATTCACCGCCATTGTAATCGCAGTTCCTCACTTCGAACTGTCGCTATTGTGCAGTGCCCGACAACGTTCCTTCCAAATTTTCCAGAGCAGTGTCTCACCTAACAACCTGTGTTTGCTTCCATGCTCCACTCCCCTTGTTGTGAACTGTTGCAGAACCGTTCTCCAGTTCTCCCATGTTGTCAAGTTTGTTTGTTGCCAATGGATCCCCATGCTCCCGAACCATGCCCTTCTTACCCAGCTACATTCAACCAGCGCATGCATAGTTGTTTCTTCTTCCTGACAAAAATGGCAAGTAGATAAAATGGGACATTTACGTCTTACCAATTCAGCTCGTACTGGGAGTGTCGAATGCATGACCCTTCATAGGAACTGCTTGATTTTTGGCAAGGCTTCACTACCTCACCCCCCTGCCATGTCTGATCCGCGTTCAGCCCTGCCCAGCTGGTGCTGGCTGTTTGGCCCCTCTCGTCTTCCCTATGAATGGTCTGGTATACCTGCTTTGGGCGGATCCACCCATCTGTTGCGGTCGCCCATTTGATGTTGTCATCCTTTGGGATTTGACTCAGGTGTATTAATTGAATTGCCACCCTTTCCTCCTCCGTAAGAATTCCCTCCAGTGGTACCAGGTTCCAGCTCCTTCCATTTGGGTGTATGATTTGGTCTACGCTCAGGTCTGTCATTTCCACTTCCCTGCCTTCGATTCTTAACCGTCTTCCTTCTAGGCTCGGTATCCATGCATCCTGAAATACCTTTATTCTCTTCCTCGTGCCCATACTCCATACTCCATGCCCACGAAGGCCTTGCCCCCTTTTTTAGCTTCCAGGAATGTCCCTCTAGGGAAATAGACCCCCTTCATAAATCGGACCCATAACGCTGTGTGTTCATTGTTTAGTCATCCAGCTGTCTTAGTTAACATCGCCTCATTGAATGCATTCAGGTCTTTGAATCCCATTCCACCCATCCCTATCGGCATTGTTAGCTTGCTCCACCGGACCCAATGGATTTTCCTTAGGTCACCCCTTCCATTCCACTAGAATCGAGTGATTAGCTTGGCAATATCCTCACACCAAGTTTTGGGTAGCCTGAATAAAGTCATTGCATATGTAGGAATTGTCGTTATCACCACTCTAATCAATGTTTCCTTACCTGCGGTATTGAGAAACATCGACTTCCACCCATTCAGTTTTTTAATGATACGTTCCTTTATGTAGCCTAAAACCTCTCGTTTCGATCTCCCCCCAGTTCGTAGGTAATCCGAGGTATTTACCTGCATCGTCGACTTATTTAACGCCCAACACCTCTGCAACACGCCTTCTGATCATCCATGGATTGTGACCCCGAATTGTAGCCCCGACTTCTCCAGGTTTATATTCAGTCCCGACGCTTTGCTATATCTTTCCATCGTCCTTTTCAGCTCCCGATCTTTTCATTCACTTGCCTCTATGAAGAATATCGAATCGTCCGCGAAGAAGAGATCGTGTATCTCCGGGCATGTTCTCTTTATTCTGATTCCCTCTAGTCGCTTCTCTTCTACATCCCTTATCACCTGTCTTGATATCACGTCCGCGACTAGAATGAATAAATACGGAGAGAGTGGGTCACCTTGTCTTATACCTCTCGTTGATCTGAATCGACGTGTCTTTGACCCGTTGACCACCACACTATATTGCACCTTCGTGATGCACTCCTCCATCCACCTACACCACAAATTTGAGAAACCGCTTCTTAAGGGTTTCCAAGAGAAATCTCACTCCACCCTGTCATATGTTTTGTTCATATCTATCTTCACTGCACAATACTCTCTATTGCCCGTCTTGTTCCTCCTTAGGTGGGGGAACATTTCATGGGCGATAAGGATGTTGTCGTGTATATACCTACTAGAGACGAAAGCACTCTGGAAAGGTGTTATTAGGCTAGGTAACACTAATTTGAGTCGGTTAGCAAGGATTTTCGATATCACATTATAATTGAAGTTGCAAACACTAATGGGTCTAAACTGTGTTGTATTTATAGGGTTAGGTACTTTGGAAATTAAAACTATATAAGTATAGCAAAAACCTAGAGTTAATGTGCCCGTCTCGAAAAAGGCATTGACCGATTGGAAGACATCCTCCCCGAGCTCGTCCCAGAAAACCCCCGGGAAGCCGTCCGGACTCAGAGCCTTGTTGCCTCCCAACTGAAAGGCCGCTGTTCTAACTTCCTCCATTTCCACCCTTCAGGTTAACCTCTCATTCATCACATCGCCCACCATTGTTGGCACACACTCTAGCTAGATTTCAGTTCCCTCGCATCCTTCCGACATAAAAACTGATTGTAAGTAATACTCACATTCCATCCTTATACCATCTTCATTTTCGATCCATCGTCCGTCATTTCTTTGTAGTCGACTTATTACATTTTGCCTTTTCCTTTTAATAGTTGTATGGTGAAAGAATCTGATTTTGTGATCCCCTCCTTTGAGCCACTGGACCCGTGACTTTTGTCGCCAATATTCGTCCTCCTCCTTCCATAGTTCACCTAACAACTTTTTTAACCTTAGAACCTCCTCCTTCTGGACTCCTGTGCCACTGTCTTGTTGCTTTTCAGCCATCCTCCTTTGTATCTGGTCAATTTGCTTCTTATTATTCCTCCCTTCCAGTCGGTCCCACTGTATTAGCTCTTTTCTACATCGACCCAACCTGTCGTGTATGCCTCTGTGTGCCTCTTCCTTTCTTTATGCACTCCAAACTGAACTGATTATGTCTTTGCAACTTGGCTTCTCTATCCATGTTCTGTTGAAACTGAAGGGTCTCCTACTTCTTTATTTAGATGGTTCTAGACTTAGGACAATCGGGCAATGATCCGAACCAATGTTGAGTTTGTGGGTTACCTCCGATCGAGTAAATTTTCTTATCCATTCTGTGTTGCCCAAAGCTCTATCCAACCTATCCTCTATGCTTTCGTTACCTTCTTGATTGTTGCACCATGTATAATGTTGTCCCTTATACACCAAGTCCACTAGTCGTGCCTCTCTCATCATCATATTGAAGGCATCCATCTTCCTTTGAGATTTGGGTATGCCACCTTCTTTTTCTGAGGCTAGACTTATCTCATTAAAATCAGCTATGCATACCCACAGTCATGTTCTTGTCCTTCCTATGTTCTTAATCTCTTCCCATTGTCTTCTTCTTCCTTCCCAATTTGTGTCCTCGTATACCCATGTCATGTGTACATCTCCTTCTCCATTTCTCATCGTTATTGTTGTGCCCATCATGTTTGCCCCCTTCCTGTTCACTATTACACCAATGTCCTTTCTCCACCATAGTTCTAATCCCCCCAAAAGACCATTCGGCTCAACATACACCCTTTCCTCCATCCTTACCCTTTTCCTCACTGATTAGCAGTAATTTTCTGTGTTTTTCGTCTCCATTGGATAGATAATATCTGGTTTAGCGCTCCTGCTGAGATTGGATAGGTACGGAACTGTCAGGGCTGATATCAACCTCTGACAATTCCACACCACAACATTCATGGGCCACCCATGGCTGTTCCGGGACAGCCACCAGATCCCATCGGTTTCTTTCCCTAAAATTTCCCTTCTCTGTACTTCGCATTTTCTTCGTTGTCCCTATTTAGGGGACTTTGCCGGTTCATCTTGTAGTTCAGTCTCATTCTCATCCTTCTGCCATGTTTTGAATTTTTTTGTGTAGAGCTCCTTGTACTCTTCCCCTTCTGAATCCATGTCTGCGTCATGTTTTCTCTTCAAATTAACTTTGCTCAAGAGAGGGCTTAGGCTAGTTTGGCTTGTTATACTCGCCTTCCCTCTTTCTGGTGACTCCGTTGGGGATTACACGAAGTATTGGCATCTTGGTTCGTCCCTTTCTTGCCTTCTAATCCTCCTTGGCTCTATGCTATATCTGCTGCCTTTTGCCTGTTGTTGTCTCAGACTTTTTCCCCCCTCTAACATTACTAATTATGTCCCCATTGGTTCCTTTTGTGGTGAACTTTCTTGTTCCCCTTCCCCTTGGCTAGGTCATTTCCATGTCAATCTTTACGTCTCTTCACTTCCCTGCCCAACATCTAGTTGAGGTATGTTCTACATCCTTATGTCCCCTTCCGCATCTACTCCACATCGGTTTTCTAGGAATCTAGTAAGGTTTGGGTGATGTTTTGACTTGCTGCCCTCAGGGAGTGTTATAGTTTCCCATCTTTGGACTATTCCTTCATTCAGGTACCTTATGTTCTTCCCCTGCATCACATTGTCCCACCTATTGAGGTTGATTATTGCTCCTTGTTGTATTCGCAACTCTGTTTCCGCCCATCTCAGTTCCCATTCTCTATCTCCCCCATCACCCCTCTTGTATCAGCTTCCTTCTCCACTACTATGTATCCGACTCTCCGTGCCTTACCTTTGTTCTTTGGGCCCCTATTCTTCCCCTGCATCTCTTCTTCATCTTCCATGTTGTTCCCCCTTGTCTCCTTTCTTATTTCCTTCTCGTTCTCTCTCTTCATCTATTTGCATTCCCTTGGATTCACTCGTGTCTCCTTCCTTCTCAAACTGCATTGATGTTTGATGTTCTTTCATTACCTCCTTCCATGACTTCTTCTTATTCCCCTCTTCTTGCCCATTCTGGTTTCTTCCTATGACCCTGCACATTTGTCCCCTCCTCATCGGCCTCTCGGCTCTCATCCATGGCCCATACATCGGCCCCCTTCCTTTGTATCCACCATTACTATTGCAATTCTACATCCCCTTTCGGTATGTCCCACTTTTCCACACCCGAAGCAAAATTATGGCAGCCTCTCATACCGTACCTCTGCCCTACCTAGTTCTCCATTCTTCCTATTATACCAGAAGCCTGCTAGGAGAGGTTTTGTTGCATCAACCTCCACTTTAATCCTAACATAGTCTCTTTCCATCCCCCTTAGACCTAGTATGTCATCCACTTCTATCACTGCCCCTATACATTTCCCTATTTTTTCTGAATTCTGCTTACTGCTATTCCCTACTTCCAATCCATGTATTTGTACCCAAAATTGCAGCATATTGAAGTTTATATAAGCTATACACATACCTTGTGTCCATCGTTTCAGTGATAGGCAGTGCCCCTGTCAATCCAGTGCATCCTGCTGGTCTTCCACTTTCTCATATTCAAATAGTATTACTTCTCCAGTGATTTATTCCACTTGGACATCCTCATATCTGCCCCACACGTGCTGCAAAACGCTATGAACTGCACTTGTTAAGTGATGATAACCTTCCCCACACACATATTCTCCCTTGGGATTTCCACGTTCTTCGGTATGTCCACGAACTTGCCCGGTTGTTTTCTATCATCCTCCCCTGAGGAATCGTGCTCTTGGCGTTGTTTTTCCATCGACTGGTCTCCTGAAAAACAAACAAATTCAGCATGGTTAGTGCTTGCTCTGATATCGGCTAATCCCTAGCTTCCTACCCCGGCTAATGGGTGAGTAAATGGTTTTCCAATTGACAGACGATTCGAGAGGATTGGGGGTTTGGGTTCGGTATTCCCATTGGCAGACGATTCGAGAGGATTGGGGGATAGAGTTTGGTATCAACTTGATTGTTTTGGGCTTGAAATCTTTGGGGGCTTCCTAAGGGTTGTGCTTCCGTCTCATGCTAGCAAACCGGTAACGACCTTATCGCTAGACCTGACCACCACTGAGTTCCGATGACTTGG
Organism: Chamaenerion angustifolium; assembly: GCA_946814005.1. NCBI lineage: Eukaryota > Viridiplantae > Streptophyta > Magnoliopsida > Myrtales > Onagraceae > Chamaenerion > Chamaenerion angustifolium. Next base: position 7,651,466 of record OX328278.1, on the reverse strand, counting down.
GTGGTGGCGTATCTCTCACGGACAGGAGAGGAACCTATATATTTGGAGCAGATTGAGTTCGCGCCAAAAAAGGTTATTAACTCACCAAAAAAAAGCATCTAGTGTTGGGAAAATAAATATTTAATAATCAGTTTCATCCACATTCAGTCTTTACTCCCATATTAATATTATATCAAGATCATTGACATTACTATGTTATCAAGAAATTTATTGGTTAACAAAGAGACATATTCAGGTTAGATTTTTTATCATGATGCTCTTGAATCACTAAGATGCTGCAAAATTGTGTGTTACACATTACAGTTTCATGAAACTTTTAGATTGGGAAATGCATTGTTCCTCAAGTGTTTCTGATTTTTTGCAGAGAATACAGGGAAGATGTCAACTAGTGACCCCAGTTCAACTAGTTATCTGAAGGAGAAAGTCCTTTACTAAAACTCAATGTATCGGTAAATACAAGCATATTACTTCGATATCAATAAGTGAATTTTATCAACTAAATCTGCAATTTCCAGTACTTCTTTGATCTATTTATTAGCATATATTGTATTGTTTGTTAAAAGGTATTATACTTGATTACATAGGATTTGTTTAGCAAGGTGTCTAAGCATTAATTGTGCTTCACTAAGCATCGTATATAAGCATTGTGAGATGGTGTTGCTTCCAATACACGTCCAATGTAATACGTAATCAAGAGTTCTTGCTTCAACGAATTATATCTACTAACTTTTATAATTTATTGTAAGTTTTTTATTTGTATGTGTATTAAGATGTATATAGATACTTTGATGAATAATAAACTATGGTTTTTAAAATCAAACATGTAGTTCATACTTTATCAGTAACACGATATTAATTAAAAAAAATACAAGATAATTTTATATTTAGCATTGAATAGCAGTTGTTGCCATAGAAAGTATGATTTTAGCAGCGACATTAACTAACGTTATTAAACTTTTGTAATGATGGACATGTTGTCAGTCAATACTTGTATTTAGCAACAACATTATGTGGCATTATCAAGTATTTTTAATGGTAGACATGTTGTCTCCAAATACAGATGTTTAATAGCAACATATAATGATGTTAATAACATTATATAGTGGCAATTTTTATCGTTGTTAATATAATGTATATAGTAGAGATATTTATTGTCCCTGAAATATCGTCCACCGATTAGTAACGACAAGCTCTTAGTGGTGGTAGACCTTTTAGTGGGGGCAATTTACTGTCAGAGAGAACTTTAGCTACAGAACATATCCCGACGAGACTTAGTCTGTCGCTAAAGATTAGTGACGACAAATGAGCATTTGATGACGACTTTTCACCTAGATTGTACTATACATTCTTAATGTTGGGATTAAAGTCTAGTGTACTAACCATAATGGTGTCCGAGTGTAGCTAGTCTCTTATTAGGTTATAAATTGTGGTTTTGTCATTTATGTGACGTAGTTTTTTACAATCTACATAACATAAATGACAAAACCACATTTTATACCCTAATAAGAGACTAGTTAAACTCAGACATCATTATGGCAAGAACACTGGACTTTAATCCCAACATTAAGGCTTTTTATACTACAAGAATGTACTGCTACAACTACGGTAGGCTTGTTCAATTTAATTGGGTCAGATGAGCTGGTCTGGTGCTGGTTTGGTCTAAACCGGTTCAGCCAAACTAGTTCCAAAAGCAAACCAGTTTTTTAGGCTTCAAATAGACCAGTTCAAAATAGTTCCAAAAATCCAGTTCGAATCGATCGTTTTTTTATACTGCTTTATACTTAAGTTTAAATCAAACCACTTTAAACCTATATATTTTTAGAACCGGTTTGAAGCGAAATCAACTAAACCATTCTGAAATTAAACCAAACCTATAGATGTCTTCAATAAACCAGACCTAGTAATGTATTGGACTCTCGTATGTTGATGTTGAACTGGTTCGACCCCGAACCAATTCTGAATCGGTTCGGGGTCGAATCAGTTCAGTTCTGAATCGGTAAATAATCGCCACTTAATGCCCATTTGTCGGCAATAACTTTTAGCACCACTTAATGCCTATTTGTTGTCACTAACCTTTAGCAGCGTCCTAAGTCTCGTCGGGATAGCACCCGTGGCTAAAAGGTTTCTCCAACGCTAAATTGCCACCACTGAAAGGTATGTTGCCACTACACGTTTTTCGCCACTAATAGGTCGACGACATTCAGTGAGAATAAATATTGTCACTATCTGCTATCAACATCATTATATGCTATTAAATGTCTGTATTTAGTGACAACAGATCCAACATTAAAAACACTTAATAATACCATATATTGTGGTTAAACATGGTCATTTAGTGATAATATGTTCATAATTAAAAACACTTAATATTATCACTTAATGTCGTTGACAAAACGTGTTTTCTGTAACAGCAACTGTTATTAAATGCTAAATATAATTTTTTGTTGTGTTTTCTTTTTAATTAATTATCATTGTCATGATATAAAGTATGAACTACAAGATTGACTATAATAATAATAATATATTATTCATCAAAATATCTCTTTATATATATATATATATATAAATCATAATACACATACAAACAAAAAGTTACAATAAATTATCAAAGTCAGTACATATACTTCATCGAAATAAGAACTCTTGATTACGGTTCTCAAATGACTTGAATACTGCCAATTAGTAAAGTACTCTCATTTCCTGACATTTGAAGAAGGAAACTAAGTATTTTATTTCAGTATTTATCTTATTCTACAATTTAAAAACCAACATGAATACCACAATAGTCTATCCATGTCATTCCAATGCTAGCTACTTTAAGAAAGGACTGAACCAACTAAAAGTAATCAGAGTTTGACCAAGAAATTTGTGAACTGCGTTGAACCTAGAAAAGAAAAAGACTTAACAAAATAAATATATGATTTACGGTTACCTAAACAACTACTCAGTGTTCGAAGGTGCAGAAATCAAAAACCAGGTAAAGATTGTATTACATAGTCGGTAACTAGAACTCAGCGCTACCTTTTATAGGTTGTTATGGTTATTTTATACACAAGATAGGGAGGCACATAAAACATGTGAGGTACAGAAAACTTTAAACAAATTCTTCCCCTTTGATCCCAAATCCTCATATGGAAAGCAGTTGGAGGGACCATCTGTAAATACAAGTTGAGGGACCATAAGTTGTCCAGCACTTACTGAAAAACATCACTCTGTCCTTATATTTGTTCAACACTTTGGCTAGAGACGACAAAGTAAAACACATGAAATCATAGAACTATAGTAAATACAGGTAATGTACTTCTATGAGTTGTTACCGTGATACTACTATAAATGCATAAACATTCCCATAGAGAATTAGATTAAACAGAGACTAGAATATATGAACTTAATCAGACTTTAGCAGCAAGATGTTGGAACCTGCATAACTCGACGGTACTTATACATGTGGAATTCAATAATGTCAATGAATATACATACAGATAAGTTTGGTGGAAATAACGCTATACCATTATCCAAAATGAAGATGGTGTTCATGGTTGCCCATCTGATATGAACTTTTGCTTCAGTTTGTGTCATTCCCACACATTTGATTACTCTCTCGACCTGCCATGTTTCAACTTTGTGACAATTTTGTGATAACTGTTAATCCAAAATCAATTTTTCTTCAATAACCTTTTCAATATTGGAATGCAATCCTTCTAAACACTGTCCTAGCTATCCACTTAGCTGAACATTTTCAGCTTTTGTAGGCTCTTCCACATCAATGGATTGGTTGGTATGTTCTAATTTGCACCTTCTTCTCATTTTCAAGTGATGCACCGTATAACTTCCAACCACATTTCGCCTTACATACGGCTGACATCTTGTTCCACTTACTCAAAATTCAGTGGACTGAATAATTATTTCTCACGCTATGGTCCGTTAATACATCACGTAACACAGCAGCATTATGGAACATCATTCCTAACTTCAGTTGTGGCTCATTTACGCACCCTCTGGGTTATATTGGGCAAACCTCTGACGTTCAACACCTAGTTCCTTATCTAATCTTGGTGGTGTTAAAAAGCTCCTCCTCGCTAACAAGTTCTTCACGGAGATTAACATTCACTTGACTTAAACCTTCATTTGGTGCAATATGAGAGGTTGTATCCTGACTTGTAGTTTGCTCAGTTGGGGTAGATTGAGTAGGTGCTACCATAGAGGATGTTACATCCTTTGTTCGGGTCGAATTGATTCTACCAACTACTTGTTCGAATTCATTCAACGCATTTTCCCAAAACTCGTATACCTGGTCGGAATCATCTTCTTCATCATCTAACACTGAGTCAGTACCGTTGGGTTGATAACTTTCATCTTCTTCATTGTTTTGTTGATGTTCTCAACAACCATTTTCGATTGGGTCCCACATGATTTTTTTTACTGGACCTGAAGCCCACTACCATTGTCTCCAAGCCCACCACCTTGTACAGTACTCACACCTTATGCCCTAAAATGTGGAAATGCAGCAACTTCAAACGTAATTCCATCAATATCAACAAAATCAAAAGTAGAGTCAGTAGGTTTCTCTACATATATTAAGATAACGACAATGGAAATTTGTTTCCCAAATATCTATATCGAATTGCGTTCATCTTAAATCAACACTAAACTAGTTTTGAAATCATCCATTGAAGCCTTATTATATAACAAATCTCCATCTTTATACTCGAAGTGAGTTTTCAAATTTTAAATCAACTCCTTATAAGTAAAATTGGTTTTTACTTCAAAGTAATCAACTAACCCAACATACTCCTTGATGCAATCATTCTCCTTGAAGAACCTTCCATATTAATTTACCTTGATAAGGTAAGAATCACTATCGTCATTTTCCATATAAACCTGTGTGTTTGGATTTCATAAGGTTGGACATCAAGTCAGACTTTTCAATTGTGAGACAGCACAGTAAATAAGACTAATTCCACAAAATTAAACCGGACATAACATCATATATGAAAAAAATAGTATAATCGGGCAGAACAACATATAATACTACTACTTCCACAAAATCGAAATATGAAGAAAAGAGACAGATTATAGACAACAACAGTAGCTTTACCAAGTCCCAAGAACATAGAAGAACGGAAACGAACGAATGTTGTCTGCTTACCTTAACAGAGCAAACCACAACAACAATCACTGAAACACAGACCTTCGATGGAGTCACAGATCTTCGACAGACTCCGGATTGGTTCGTTCGCAACCTTCAATGGACAACAAATGTACACATTCCTTCATAACCTAATTTTCGGACAGCATTAGAAGAACCAAATGACGGAGAAGCTTTAGTAAAATGAAGTGGGAATATCAACGATCCAACCATTTAAGAGGGAAAATGGTAGAACTATAATCTCCCTTCATCGAATCGTCTACTGTTCAAAATTATGTCGAAAATTAACGGTGATTTGGGTCGGGTTTCCTAATTGCTCAATTAAGCATCTTCGGTTTGCCTTTTGTCAAAAAACAAAGTTTAGCTTGTTTTTTGGTTTTAGGACAAAGTTGTGTTTGCTTTTTGGTAATTAACCCTTTTAACAATTTAAAAACATTTTTATGAAGAAATAACTAAGAGGTGGATAAGAGTTAGATGCCCAAATCTCGACAAAGCTTGGAGTATAAGCAAGGTGTAATTGCATTTCTTGAATTTTCTTATGCTCATTCATCTTGGGAAGGTAGCATTTATTGTCCGTGCATAAACTGCAATGGTTGTTCATTAAGGACAAGAAATACTGTGAAGTTGCATTTGGAAAGATTCGGAATATTACCCATGTATATTGCATGGGTTGGCCATGGTGAAGAATATGAACAAGTTATGTCTAACAGAGGTAATACAACATCTAGGGAAGAGATGAAGAATATGGTCAATGGTGGGTTTGGTGGTATTTATATGGATAATGGTGAGGAACCGAATCTGGAGGCTCCGACATTATCTGGGATGTTAGCAGACTGTGAGAAAAGTTTATACCCTGGTTGCACCTCATATACAACAATGTCATTTATAGATGACTTGTTACATCAAAAGGTGTTTTATAAGGTCTTGAACAAGTTTGTTGATGAGTTGATTCACATGCATCATAAAGTATTGTCACCTGACAATACAGTACCTAATTTTTACTATGAAGTAAAAAAAATCATATATGTTATGGGTTTAAATTACTAATGTCATGTTATCGAGATCGCGATTGATGCACTCAATGTCGTGGAATAACTTTAAGGCATGACCCATAACAAAAGCAAGAGAATCAGAACGATGGTATGTAATGCGCTCGACCTTGCAAGTGGCCTTAACTTTGTTTAGTAGAATAAAGCCCATAGGTATGCTAAGGAATGCGCAAACTAGTTTAAGAAAAAATATAGAATGAGAATGTGTTTATACAACTAAGTTTGTCAACCTCCACCCTTTTTACTTTCGATTATTGTAAAACATTGAGACCCTTCCTAGCTTGAAGACTAATATTCTTATAATAAAACAACATATTGGCCAAATAAATAAATAAATAAGCATTTAAAATACATAATTATCTAATTTTCAATCAGGTAAGCTAATCAACTACTCGTTGATAAAAAAAGTGTTTGTATGCGGTATATCGATTTGCATGCTGTATGTGTTGATCGAAGAAATAATGATTGTATATTAAAAAAGACTCGTAGTAGGTGAGAAAGGTAAATAGCATTTAGACTTGTTGAACTATAGTATTTTGGTAGAGATAGGTTCATGTTACTTTACAGAGGTTAGAAATTTGTTGCGTCCTATATTAAGGTAACATATAGTCCTAGAATCCTTAGTGATAGACCATATCTTTAATATACGTTAGTCGTACTTTCACTGTGAGGATCATGGATGTGTGATTTCCCTAAGGATCATGTAGTTGAACCAAACCGGACAGGAGTTCGGTTCCTGGTCGGACCATCGGTCCGATCCGGTTCTGATAACACTAGTGGAGGAGAGTAAGGGCAGCAGAACTAATCGTTTGCAGATACGTGGCAATTTAAGCATAATGTGCTTCTAGCTGCTTTGAGGGCAAATATATTAGGATCTTCAAGACTACGAAACTCTGACATCTTCTGTTAAGATTCGCTCTGATTTGATCTCAGGGGCTAAGTCGGCCCTGCCATGTGAAGTAACCATTCTGAGTGGGCGAACGAATAGAATTCAAACGATAGAGCTATTTATAAATGTCTTTGTGTTTGACTTGATTTTACCATGGATGTCCTTCAAAATTGTCGCCATATTCCATTACGTCTCCTCTGTTGACAAAATCTTTCACCTTCAAAAAAAGAGTTTTGAGAAGTTTAGTGTCTTGACTATATTTGCTCCGACCCTTACAAGTATCCCTTTTACTTGTGTTGAGGAAGTGACACCTTATTAACACGCATGTCTACACCCTTTTGTATCCCTATAAAAATATAGTATCCTAGAACTAACGTCTCCCAAGTCATGAATGGATGCTAAAATCTTTTCTATTTATGTTGGATGCATATGGTATTTTTGTCTCTTTAACAAACGGAATTTTATAGGAGCTCCTAATGTGTTTACACCAACCAACATTTGAAAATTTGATTTTGTTGGAACTTTTTCTTTCGAAAAACGCATATCCATTCAATAATACTTTATCAACAAAATTGACAAAACAATTAAGACATGTATTTTACTTCATCGTGAAACTTACTACAATTATTTTGAATGTATGAAAACGAAAAGAAATCAAATGCACACCTCGAAAGTCTGTCCCTCTCATCTACGGCACATCTGAAGTAGTTGACACAAGCATTGTTTTGCTTTGTTTTTTTCCCTATACTTTCCAATATATTAATCATCTCTTTAATATTTGTTGTTGTCTCCAGTATGGCTTTCATCTCATCTTGTATTCTTACTTCCCTGAAGACTTGTATGTTGCTTATTCTTAACCATCAAGAGCACCATCTCAACGACTAAATCACATACATTAGGGTGTTCCTTTGAGATTTCATACTTGTGTCTCATCAGTATTTCCTTCAACTTATTAGCAAGCGTATGTTTGTTGATTCCAGCTGAGCTAATACGGTCGATCCAGTCGTCCACTTTGCAACCAAATGTTGTTATCCCGACCATCACATCTTGAACTTCAACTTCTGTATCAGTGATTCCTTTAAGAATCTAACGACGTCATAAAATGTCAGTAACACATAGAGGGAAACAAATAAAGGGAGCATATATATAAAGTGCTTCTTACCATGTATGAAGTAGCACGGAGAAACGACTGTAGCATAATGCTTTCTCCACTATTTATACACAAGTGCAGTAAAAGTCGAGCAACCGTGATTCTTCGAGGAATTGACAATTTAACTTCATTAATTCCTCCTTACACCATTTGTTCCTGTCCTTCATTTTTAAAATCCTCAGACAATTTCCCTTGCTCTTCTTGGAAAGCTGCTGTAAAACTTTCCCAGCATGGTGTCGGAAAATCGTAGGTTTGTTCATCATCTATGTTGACTGCAGTACCATCATCACCTCCGCCAAAGAAAATATTCCCCAAGGCCTCAAGGACTCCAGGGGTGTCTCCTATGCACTCCTTTGCATTGTTTTCCTCTGCTAAGTTGGATAACACTTCTAGTGCGAGTCTCTGCAGCATCGCATCATAATTCTCAGTATGTGCTAAAATAACTTGAATATTTTTCATAAGACTCATCTCTGAGATCTCTCTCCGAATGTTTTTCCATGTAATACCTCTTTGTGTCGTCACCAGCTTCAGCACCTTCAAGGATCTTTCAGGACTCAATGGCTGGATCCAATTACCACGACGCTGCGATAATACTCCCTTTGGATTGAATTTTCCTTTTTCCAATGAGTTCTGATGCTCCGACCAATGGATAGATCCATATTTTCCCAAGTGATCGTCAACTTTAGGAAGGGACACACCTAAAAGACCACTTTTTTGCAAATTTTTTCACAGTTATCTTGATCATGCGCCAATTTTTCAATAATTTGGAGACCAAAATCAATGAAGGCGGCATTATCTTTGTCCCCTCCTTCTCCTTCACATTCAAACAGGTAAGATATAGCTTTGATAGGACCTAGCATTCCAGCAATAGCGATGCTATTTTCTTTTACCTTTGTAAAATTTGACAACACCTTTGCTGCAGATATCCGCTTATCTGGATCATCCCATTTCAACATCCTGATTAATGTGTTTAATGCAGTGGAATACGCCTAAATGTTTCTCCAAATTTCACAATTTAAATCGTTCCCAAGTATTGTCAACATTCGAACTTCCAATAACTCCTTACTTCTTGAATTGGAAGACAGAAGATCCACAGCATAAGTCACCAATGTCTCTTTCGGGGTCACATGAGTATATGTTGTCGATAAAGAACCCTCGTACTGGTTCCATATCCTCCCAAGATCTTCCAACTTGTAACTTGTCGCTAAACCGATGGAGTTGCTTACAACAGTAGATCTTGTACAGATAGTACAAATCCCCATAAAGGAAAAGAAAACATTAACTAATGACCAAAGCATAGGGGTGCTAAGAGTTAGGGAAAACCTGATGATGCTAATGATAGTTAGTCGCCCTACTGTTTAGACAGAGGTGAGTAGCTGTGGTATTATAGTTCATTACCCGTCAAACCGTGGCGTGTCCTCCCGTTCGGTAGACCGTGATCCCAACCTCAGGCAGATTCGCTTCCGCTTCCGTTAAGGCAACCGTTCAAGGAAGCAACTTAATTATGTGTTATGTTGTGCTCTAATCGATTGCATATTTCATACACATATTCCAACATTGGTATCAGAGCCATTGTAGGTTCGTTTCCGAATTGTCGAATTTCAGGAAAATCCCCATTGCAGTCAGTCGTGACCGCGACGTGCCCCAGCCTTTGAAACCACCGCTCCGAGGTCGAATCAGGGACGGCAGCTCAGCCCTTACTGACCGCAACCACTGTGGCTTCCGCCTAGCCGAGGTTGGCCACAACCTTCGTGGTTGCGGCTCGGGTGGAGGGAGCATGCCGCAGCCTTGGTGGCTGCGGTCGAGAAGAAGGGTAGCAGCCTCCGTGGTTGCGGCCACCTCAGGTGTATCCACAGCTTTCGTGGTTGTGGCCCGTCGACTGGTTTTTGTGGCCTTTGCGGCCACGACTCCAGTCGCATGAGGGTGGGGTGAGGTCGGCCATCACTGACCGACCCACCCCCGGTAGCCAGCCTTCGTGGCTGGCCACTTCCGGGCGGTGGAGGGAGAGGGACCAGTGGTGTTCAACCCCTACTCGTGGCCAGCCATTGTGGCTGGCCACCTCCCAAGGGCTGGCGGCTGCTGCTAGGGTTTAACCCTAGCAGCAAGTTCATCTTCCCGTTGGGAAAGATGAACATTAGTGGTCCGGTTCTTTGTGAACCGGCCCGACCTAACGTGAACCAGAATGATTCCTTTCTGTGAACTATTCCGTTTCGGTTTAGTCCGGTCGGTTTGTGCCGACCGGACTGATTCAGTTCAAATCGACTGGTTGGGCTGGTACAGATGGTTTCGTGCTGTCTGGACCAGTCTAAACTAATTTAGAGGCCTCGGGCCACCTGAATTGACTTAAAACAAATTTGGTGTCGATCCTGGATCCTCTGTGGGTTCTAGTGGTTTATTTTAGTCCGGTAAACGTGCATGGACTCTTTTATAAATAGTTTTTGGGCTAATATAATTAATTGTTAGACCAATTTAAATTGCTGGGTTATTTTGTGTTTTCTGCATGGTAGATAGTCTTGCCTTACTTTATATGCTTGACTCTTGACTCCATGACTGGTAGAATTGACTAGGTTGTGATTGTTATGATCTCAGCATACTGTGTGAAAATTGGTCTAACATGTTAATTACTTTTATTTGTTGAGACTTTAGTCTCCAAATTTTATTCATGGTGATTTTTTCCCAAAACTTTTGGTTAGGGTGACTTTAGTCCTAAAAAGAATTGAAAATTACAAACTAGCCCCAAATTAATTTATTTTTGAAAGGTATCAATATATATGTGTGTGTATTAACGTGTATGGTTTGTTTCTTTGCTTGCATGTATTAGATTACATAGATAGGTAGATCTAGTTATCGATTAGCATAGATAACAAACCTTTAGGATTGTTCTTAGTAGCCTTTCAGAAGTTTGGATGAGTACGAACTACACCTAGGAAAATGTTCCTAACTGTGAAACGGTCGGTTAGTCTACGAGGTTCTCCGAATTCTTTGAATAATTCTAGGAAGATTGTTTTGTGTAAGAGTCAAACACTTTGGTTTAGTGTGATATGTTCGACTTCGGTCTCTTAAGGACTGTTGGTATAGACTGTGTTTCGATAGATAGTAGTGACTTTAGGGCATGCTTAGAGATGGGGAGTGCTACTCGGCATAGCTAGGGTTGTCCCCCGAGTTTAAGTATGTTCTCAAGTATGTCCAATCAGTCTGAGACTTGTGTTTTACTTGCAATAGAACATTATTCCTTGTGTCTCCATGATCCTATTAGAATTTCCTTTAGTTAGAGAAATTAGGCCGCCATAAACATCATCGCTTAGTTGGACAAAGGTCTTAGACTTAACGGTGACATCTGTAAAATTCGGAAAAAGCGTATAAAGATGGTCCTAACTAGGTAGAATTCCATTAATCCATCAAGAAGATCATGAATAGACCCGACTGTGGAATAACGAATCAGTAGAGGGCTTTCCATTTGAGTGGGAGGTTACTGATGCTAAGACGTGCGCCATGATGCTGAGTACGGTGGATGACGACATCCTTTATGAGTTTGAGCTTAACACACGGCTAAAGGGTTGTGGGATACTTTGCAGGCTAGAAATGGTTCTATACGACTACTCAGCAGTGCTCACTCAACATTAAGTTTGATTCATACATGATGAATCCTCAGCACTCTGCGAGATATCATCTTTGGCATATGGCGAACATGATCATGAAACTCAAGGAGAACGGTCAGTGAGTGACCGATGAGCAGCAAATCCAGGTCGTAATCCGCTTTTTGCCTAACTCCTAGAAACAGATGAACTCATAAATAAATTATTCTGAGGGCCTCAATACCGTTGAACACGTTCGAAGACTCATTGAGTTGAAGAGTACAGGCCCAAGGTTGCTCTACGTAAGACTGAAGTGTGTGTGGCGCCATCCTCTGGACTTAAGAAGAGTCGTTGAAGGCGAATGAGTAATGCACAGCGCGATGGCGCAAATGCATCGAAGGCAAAGTAGACAAAGACCGAGGTGAACCTAAGGACACCTTCGAAAAAAACACTGCGGAAATGTTCGCTTAAGGCCGAGAAGCCTAAGTACAGGAAAAGCTCCAACTGTGGCCAGTGGGTATACTTTGTGAACGCATGCTCTGAATCGATCTGACATGAATTTCTTAATGGCTAATCTAGTGAATTTTGTAGTTCTAGTACAGATATGTTGACTGAGTCATGTTCTTTGTGGATTTTGGATTCATGATTGACAAATCACGTAGCTAAGGATCGTGACATTTTCGTAGAGTACGATAGAGTCCCGCGAGAAATTTGGTGGATTTACATCGACAACAACTTTCGTGTTGAAAACGAAGGGATTAGAACTCATAAGCTGCGCTTGTGCGACGATATAGTTTTAGTCTGAAGTCATATCCTCTATGTTCCGTAAAATCGTCGATATATTATTTCAGTCTTAGGATTAATGAAACGCGGTCTTAGATTATCTTTTCATGAATCTTCTGTCCAATTGTCTTTAGATTCAACTTCGTTTGACTTTAGTATTATTTTTGGTGGATTTATTGTTTCAGATATAAATTCAGCAACAACAAAATACTCGCGGATATGTTTGTGATGAGAATGAAAGACAAACTAGACTTGACTATAAAGGTCAAGATAGAATGCAGCGTCTAGACCAATGGGGTTTGTTATCCAACATTCTGCAAGTGGAGTCGACTATTTGTGTAAGTTGTCTAGCAGAAACTTCCACCGGAATGCCTTTTGGTTAGGCAACTAGATCTGAATTTCCCTTGCAATTCATCCATTCCGATGTCTGTGACCCTTTTAGTGCTAGGGTTCGGCATGGAGCGCAAAATTGCATTACATTTACAGATGATTACACCCGTTAAACAGGAAGGTAAAGGCCCTCCACCCTGATCGTGGAAGAAGAGTACCTTTCAGCAGAATTTAAGGACTTATGTAATTAAAAGGGATCATTCATCAGTTGACGATCCCCTATACCCCTCAGCAAAATAGTGTTGCACAAAGGTGCAATAAAACGCTCCTTAAAATGTTTCGGTCGATATGGCACATACTCAATTGTTGATTTCCTTATAGGGAAACGCTTTGAAGACTGCTGCATACATCCTGAACCATGTGTTGACGAACACGGTTAACTCAACTCCATATGACTTTTGGACTAGAATAATCTCTACACTTTCACCATATGCTCCCATAGGGGTGTGCCGCTTACACTCATGATTTATCAAATAAGTTTCGGAAAGATTGGACCTATAGGAACGAAGAGTATTTTTGGTTACTCTAATACCTCCAAGGGATATGTGTTTATAGTCGAGCAGGACAGTGGCAGTGTTACCAAAATCGAATCACAAGACATAACGTTTGTAGAGAACGAATTCCCTAAGAAGCGAGATATTGATTTGGATCGATCTCTATATGAGATTCAAGATCAAGTTGAGATGATACCTGTTAATCGAGTGGGAGAGTTCAAACCGCAGATGATGAATCAGTTCGTCGTCCGCCGGATTCACCGTCTGTTGGAGCGAATGGAACAGATTCTGCTCCTGATGATCTTCTTGACAGTGAGAGTATTAGGGATCTTAATCTCAGTGGAAGTGATCATGGGCATACCCTCATAGTAGTGAGTTGTTAGGTCGTGGGCTAGAACATAAGTTTTCCTCCCGAGGATATGCATTCGAAGGTGATGGAGAACCAAATACCCCTAATATCTGACGATATGGTTATTGTGTCGTAAAAGGTTAGAGAATCTCTTAATGGACCCTTCTAAGAAGAATGGATGAAAGTAATGGAAGATGAGATGAACACTTTGGACGGAAGAACAGTGTTTGGACACTGGTCGACCTTCGAGAGGACACAGAGCATTAGACCTAAATGGGTTCTTAAGATGAAGCTCAAGGTTGATGAAAAGTTGAGTATCGAAACTCGATTGATTATGGCTATTGGAGTGCGTCTAGACTTGGAACTGCACTAGATAAACGTTAAGACCGTCTTCCTCAATGGTGAGTTAGAAAAAGAGATATATATGGGGCGTTCTAAATGCTTTCTGTAGAAAGACCATGAGCACTTAGTGTGCAAACTTCACAAAATTATCTATGGTCTGAAACAGTTCTCTATGCAGTGGTACCGCAGAGTTCATGATTTGGTCGTGGAAAATGGATTTCTCTTGATGGATGAGAATCATTGCGTGTACACCAAAAAGGGTTGGACCGAACTTTGTGTTTGACTCTATATGTAGATGACATACACATAGCCTTAAATAGCTTGGAGTTCCTCACACAGGTCAAGGCCGCATTGTCTTCTCTGTTTGGGATGAAGAACGTGGGTGAGGCGGCGCACATCCTTGGGATTTCGATCTCGAGAGATCGCCGTAGGAGGCAGTTGTGGCTTTCATATGAAAGCTACATAAACAAAGTGTTAGAAATGTTCACCATGAGTAACTGTGAACCAATTGAAACTCCAGTTTACGTTGGTCAACTTCTCAAAATGGATATATGGACTATATAAATAAATTATGTAGCTAAGTGCAGTCGGAACCCTAATGTGCCCAATAGTGTGCACTCAGCATGATATTTGTCATGCAGTCAGCATGGTATGTCAGTACCAAGCTGAACACGGATTGAAGAAATGACAGGCAGTAAATAGGATCATGTGATATCTTAAGGGAATTGTCATGCTCTCTGCTAGAAATTTGCTAGAGATTCGAGAATCTCTGGATGACTGAGTATAACGATGCGAACTATGGTGGTGACTTTGATGAGAGAAAATCCACCTCGAACTTTATGCTCTGCTCTCTGATGGCGCCATATAGTGGATGAGCAAGAAGCAGTCGCGCATTATGTTGATCGCCACTGATGCCAAATTTGTAGGTTTTGTGTGGACCACTTAGTAGGTTGTATGGCTGAAGAGACTTCCGGATTGATTGCTGAGTCATTGAAGTCGCACTCTCCATGATATAGAAACCCAAGTATCATAACAAGTCATAGCAAGTAGATATCAAGCGAAACTATGTTAGAGACGTTGTTAGACACAAGGTGATGAGTTTGAAGTACTTGTTTACTGATGAGATGGTTGTGGACCATCTCTCCAACCTTGAAGAGGGAGTCTTTAGTGAGGCATGTGTAGTCTCTAGGACTGTGTAGATTTAGTTTATGTACTTCATTTGTTTTATTTCTCATACAATGTTCTTTAACTTGAATTATATTTGAGTATGCATGTTTTCACAGTTTGAGTGGTTTGTATGTTCTTATTGTGATTGTTGATTGATATATGTCAAACTGGATTAGGTCACTCTCTCACACGGGTGATAGCTTCTATGTCTTTGTGGCTAGGTGAAGCTGGTGATGGTTTCTAGTTCTGGAAGTCTGATGGGATGGCCGGAAAGGACTTTGTGTCTGCAACTATCTAATTTCGCACTACGATGGATTCTTGTCTATCAATCCACTCAGGGGTTAGATGGGAGTCTTTGTGACTTTTAGTTCGGGTACTTTGTGTGCCTAATGGACATCTGTACAACATTTGGACATATACTCCATGGGAGATGATATATGTTGTAGCGCGCGCTCCATACCGCGGCGCACCCAAATACGACCATGGGTATGACTCGAGATGTGATCTTAACTCGAAGTCGTGTGAGACCTACAGCTGTTTGCGTAAGAGTCGCATACGTACCTTCATTACTCTGAACAAAGACTTGAGGTTCAGTTCAATGTTGATGGTTTTGTGGGAAGAGGATGGTCATTATGGGATAATCTCGATATTGTGTCCAC
The DNA here is from genome assembly GCA_946814005.1 of Chamaenerion angustifolium. Lineage (NCBI taxonomy): Eukaryota > Viridiplantae > Streptophyta > Magnoliopsida > Myrtales > Onagraceae > Chamaenerion > Chamaenerion angustifolium. The sequence goes on along the minus strand of OX328278.1, from coordinate 7,635,470 downwards.
TACGTGGCCACCAACCGCGGCATCGGCTGCGGTTGTGGGCGCAATCCATATATAGGTCTGAAAGATCATTGTGTGGTCAGACCTGGAGAAAGATTACATTACCAAGGGTGCAGGGCACATTTCTATTGCTGGTGTGGGATCCGCGGGTCGCTACATATTCTTAACAGGTGTGTAGCACTTTGCTCGTTGTGCCTGATGGTCGCACGGTTGCCTCCTCGTATGTGACTTTACTGTATAATGAGATTCATTCTCTTGGTGCTGGCATGATGAATGAGCGCCCCCCCCCCCCCCCCACTTTGTGCGAGTGAGGAATGTTGGTTTTAGGATAATGGTTCGCCCATAAGTGGGAGCCCATTCACATAAGCCTAGTTGTGTGTCTGGCCTTAAAACCTATTCCTCTATATATCAGTATATATAGGGGTGCTCAGGGTTAGGGAAAATCTAATGATGCTAATGATAGTTAGCCGCCTTACAAATTACACATAGGTCAGTAGATGTGGTATTATAGGTCATTGCCCATCAAACCGTGGCGTGCCCTCCCGTCTAGGAGACCGTGATACCAACCTCAGGCAGATCCGCTTCCGCTTCCGTTAAGGCAATCTTTCAAGAAGGTAACTTAATTATGTGTTATGTTGTGCTCAAATCGATTGCATGTTTCGTACACATATTCCAACAGGGATCGATTCCACTAGCAACACGGATATGCATGGGGACAAAGCCTGTTCTAATGCATAAATTGATGGTTGTTGTAAGTTTCACGGTGATGAGAAGCATTATTACGATTCTACAGAATGGGAATAGCCTTGGACTTAAAACCTTTCTACAAATCTGAACAAACCCCCTGGCCCTGCATATATACTAATAAAATGATCCGATTCTCATGTTCAAAATACTAATTTAAATCTCTTGTAATATAACACTTTTTTGCCAAATTTGAAGTTTTGGATTTGGACGTACTCTATTTGGCGAACCCATGAAGAACCATCTTGTTGCTCTTCATCATCCGCATATTTCTTGTTTAAGAGTTGCTGTTAGTATAAATAAATTTTTACTGTAGGAATTGTTGCTGCTCCAACATGTGTTTTACTGTAGATAATGTTGCATATTTACTGTAGAAAATGCTGCATATTTTCTGTAGAAAATACTGCACCAACCTTGTAAACTTTGTCAACAAAGTGTTGTAAACTTTGTCAACAAAGTGTTGTAAACTTTGTCAACAAAGTGCTTCATTGTAAGTATAAATAGGTGGCTATGTTTGTATGTGTTGTATGAGAGTTTTATAAGAGTTTAAGAGAGTTTGTTCAACAAATATAAGATTTGTATTTGTGTTCTTCAATTCCATGTTGAATCTATTGTTCTTTGATTTCTTTTGATTAATGAACAACAGTGGTATCAGAGCTTACTTCGTGAGGGATCTGTGAGGTTGAGTGATTGTCGATTTCTTGAGATCATCGACCCATAGCTTAATTTCTTGATGGATTTGTAAGGTTGTCTGATTGTCGATATCTTGAGATCATCCACCCATAAACACTCTAAGCTCTTATTAAATGGAAGAATCTTTCTCAGGCATTGCTCCACCAAAATTTGACGACTCAAACTACCAAATTTGGGCTGTCAAAATGGAAGCTTACATGTGTTGGGTATCGATAGTGACAGCCCAGTAAAGAAAATGCCTCGAAGGCCCAATAACCATAGAGGGGGTAAATCCATGATATTCGAACCGGATCGGCCTAAGTACGAGTCAAACTTGGCCCATTATCGAGTGACCCAGAACCGAGCCCAAAGCCTCTAGGGACGCCAAAGGCTCCCAGACTGCTCGACATTCTTCACCAGGCCGCGACCTCTCACTGCTCACCATGAGAGTGCTCGCCCCGAAGAGAGCCTTGCCTCTCTCCTCTGGTCCCACTAAATCGTTAATAAGGAAGTGGCCACGATATCCCGCGTATCTCGGTCACATATTCACTAAAGATTAGATTTGGTAACTGCAATAGCTCGCAGTAACTGCCATATCCCATGATCCGAATCTTCAGCAACACAATATACACTAAGATATTCAGCTACCTTATACGGTTTGATCTCTCCTACTCTATAAATACCCTTGCTTTACATACGTTCCTTACGTTTTGAGTTTTATACACACGTATACTCATTTAAACATCGGAGAGGGACCCAGAGACACCCCCTCTGTTGCGCTCCCCTACCTGCAGGTTCACCGAAGTTGGAGCAGAAGCGTCTTTCCCTCCTTGTCTGGCATTTAATTCACTGCTAGATCAGCATCCGGGATTTCACGATCCAACATTTGGCTTCGTCTGTGGGAAACGAGCAATTCAGCCATGAGAACTCGATCCCAAAACAACCGTCGGAACCATACTCGCGAGCGATCCTCAGACAGCTTTGATTCCGCCGCCGCTTTCTCGCTTCAACAAGAACCTACCAGACAGGCAGGAGCCAATGTCGTCCCATTGCGAACGGCCATAGAGCATGTCGGTAATTCCAGACCGACCCCAGCTACCAACCACATCGAGACTCCAGCTCCGCAAACCGTCCACATCGCCGGGGAAAACATCCAGTTAACCCCGGAGATGATTTCACTGTTGGAGGCCATCCTAGGATAGGCACGCCGTCAAGCCCCTGTTCCTCAAGAAAACAACCGCCCTGCTGCCACAGGTCCCTTGCCTTCTGAAGCCGCAAATCCTGGCACCACCGCACCTCAGGAGGATCAGGAGATGACATCAGGACAACAGTCCATACCTCCGACATACACCAAGAAGCCCACGGCTGCGTACACTGCCAACCCTTCTGGTCCTCCTCCATCAGGGACCTCACCCAGGTACAGCACTGTGGACCAGATGGACGATCTCCTCAATAAATGGCTCCAAGAAAGACGGCTGACAGTCGTAGCTCCCTTCAAGGAGCAATCTGCTCACCCCTTCTCCGACGAGCTCGTCTCCATCAAGATCCCCAAAGACGTGGTTGCTCGGGCCATACCTAAGTACAGTGGCGGAGGAGACCCTACCGTACACGTCAACAAGCACGAGGCTTCTCTCCTGGGTAAGTCGAATGATCCCAATCACTTGGCTTTGTTATTTCCATCCACTCTTTCGAGTTCGGCTTCGTCCTGGTTCTTCGGCCTCCCTGCAGGATCTATCGGAACTTGGGCAGAATTAAGGAGCAAGTTCCTGGAGAGGTATATGGGCGAGCGCCAATTGCTAAAGAGCGTGGTCGCCCGGGATGCGGTCAAACCGCAGCCTGGAGAGTCGCTGGCCAACTTTTATGGACGTTTCCATCAGAACGTCACAGAGATAGATCGCCGATTCTCGGATGGGGAGATCATTCGAGCATTTTACAGGGGTCTGGATGTGGCCAACAAGGCCTCGAGGAAGCTGCGAAACAGCTACCATGTGAAGGAGATCGAAACAATGGAGGAGTTGGCATCCAGGGCAAAAGGTTTCATAGACCTTGAAAGGGCGAACATAGAGGCTGACTTCCTGACGACCTCGCTAAGGGTGGTTCATGAAACCCGACGCGATGGTAGGAAGGAGGTGAAGAAGGAGAAGATGGGAAAAGACAGCAGGCCCCGAGTCGAGTCTAATCCAGCGCCTCGCCATCCAGAGGTCCCTAAGTACTTCACGCCTTTAAATAGGCAGATCTCAGCGGTACTAATCGAGATGGAGAGGAGATCCTTGGCGAGGCCACCGATGCCTCGTCGAGGTGGTCAGCCCATGCGAAAGGATGTCGAGAGCTATTGCAGATACCACAAGTGCAAGGGCCACAAGACAGATGACTGCCGCATTCTGAAGCGGGATATAGAGAAGTTGATCCAGGGTGGAATGCTGAAGGAATTCGTGGCAGGACGAGACAGAAGTCAAACGCCCCCTAGGAGACATCGTTCGCCAGCCCCTGCTGAGCAAACTGATCCGTCGGGAAGCAAGAGGAGAGTAAATCTGATTACAGGAGGATTCGGTGCAGGCGGCGAGAGGTCGCACGTCAGGGAGGTCTACGCCACTCAGATCTCCACAGCAGTTCATTTGGGAAAGCGGACCCGACCTGAGGAGAACAGTGTCATCTCATTCTCTGAAGATGATTTGGCACATGTCACCACCCCCCATAACGACGCTTTGGTTATCACGGCAGATATTGACGGCTGTGACGTTGCTAGGATTCTGGTCGACGGAGGCAGCTCGACAGACATCCTATTTCTGAACGCTTTCGAGAAGATGGGCAAGTCCAAGCGTGACCTGAAAAGGGTCGACTTTCCGTTGATTGGGTTTGCGGGAACGATAACTTATCCGCTGGGGGCTATAACCATGCCAGTGATTTTTGGCGAGGGATGGAAGAGCATCAAGGTATCGGTCACTTTCCTGGTGGTCAATTCATCTACATCCTACAACGCCATCATAGGGAGGACCACGATCAATCCAAACAAGATTGTGGCCTCCACAGTCCACCAGAAGATGAAGTTCCCCACTCCCAACGGGATCGGAGAAGTGCTTGGTGACCAGCCTTCCTCGCGGCAATGCTATGTGAACTGTCTGCGCAGGAAGAACCAAAGGGAGGCCCTCGCCATTGAAACATAGGCCGACCCTCGCGAGGACTTGGCTCGGCCAGCACCAATGGAAGAATTGGAAGATGTCGAAATCGATGGTCCGGACAAGAAGGTGCGTATTGGAGCCACCTTGAAAGAGGATCAGAAGGAGACCGTGACCGCCCTCCTCAAAGAATTTAAAGAGCTCTCCGCCTGGCAGCCGAGCGACATGCCAGGAATCAGCACAGATATCATCTCCCACGAGCTCAGAATAGACCCTTCCATCAAGCCGATCGCCCAAAAAAAAGGTCATTCGGGACGGACAAGCGTTTGGCGATCAGGCAGGAAGTCGGCAGGTTGATTGAGGCTGACTTCGTCAGAGAGGTGAGATTCCAGAGCTGGGTCGCCAACCCAGTTTTGGTTAAGAAATCGAACGGCAAGTGGAGGACGGCAAGTGGAGGATGTGCGTCGACTTCCGCGACTTGAACAAGTCTTGCCCTAAGGACTCATATCCCCTGCGCAGGATTGATCAGCTGGTCGATGCTACCTCTGGTCACGAGATGCTGAGCTTCATGTGAACCGCCTGTTCCAAGACATGCTAGGGAGGAACATGGAGGCTTATGTGGATGATATGCTCGTCAAAACCATCAAGGGAAATCCGCACACAACAGACCTCCGCGAGGCTTTCGAATGCATGAGGAGACATAGTGTTCGCCTGAACCCTGCCAAGTGCGCCTTTGGAGTCAAGTCCGGCAAATTTCTGGGTTTCATGGTCAGCGAAAGGGGAATCGAAGCAAACCCATAAAAGCTAAAGGTCATAGAAGAAATGAAGTCGCCAACCTGCCACAAGGAAGTCCAATGCCTGAATGGACGCCTAGCTGCTCTCAACCGCTTCCTCTCCAAAGCGAGCGACAGGTCCCTCCCATTTTTCAAAACTCTGAGGGCCAACCGCAAGTTCGAGTGGACGCCAGATTGCGAGGAAGCATTCCAATCCTTGAAGAGGCATATCCAAACACTCCCAGCTCTGGCAAAGCCCGTTCCAGGCGAGCAGCTCTTCCTTTATTTAGGCATTAGCGAGGTGGCGGCCAGTGCTGTCTTAATAAAGGAGGAAAATAATGTTCAGAGTCCAGTGTATTTCATTAGCAAAATGTTCAACTCAGTTGAAACAAAATATGCCCAGATTGAGAAGTATCTATATGCCTTAGTTATTGCTGCTCGGAAGCTGAGACCTTACTTTCATGCGCACGACATCACGGTCCTCACTAATCAACCACTCAAAAACTTCCTGATCAAGCCAGACTCTTCAGGAAGAATGGTCAAGTGGGCGATCGAGCTCAGCGAGTTCAGGATCAAATTTGCGCCAAAAACGGCCATCAAAGGTCAACCACTAGCTGATTTCATTGTGGAAAGCACGAGTAACGGTCAAACAGAAGCAGAAAACAGGCCAAGTCAATCAGCAGACAGCAATCAAATCTGGGAACTCTATACAGACGGGTCTTCATCAAAAGAAGGCTCGGGGGCAGGTTTAATTCTTATTCCTCCTGAGGGCGAGCCTTTGAAATACGCGATCGCCTTAACATTCTTGGCAACCAATAATGAAGCAGAATATGAGGCTCTTATCACTGGACTTAGACTAGCAAAAGGAATGGGTATAACTGCGCTTAAGGTAAAAAGTGACTTAGAACTTATTGTCAATCAGGTTAATGGCACCTCCGAGGCAATGAGAGAAAAGATGAAAAAAATACCTCAGCATCGCCAAGAATCTCGTTGCGGAAATCCCAAATTTCGCGATTGAGTCTATTCCTCGCCAAGAAAACCAGATGGCAGATTCCTTGAGCAAACTAGCATTCAGAGGAACAACAATCCAGGATGTGCAATTTCTGGAAAAGGCCCTATGTTCAGTCCTTGAAAGCAGAGCCGAGGTCTTCAATATTCATTGACAGGTCACATGGATGACTCCGTTTCAGAATTACTTGAAAGAAGGGATCCTCCCGGATGATGAAGGCGAATCCACGAGGATAAGATGACTTGCGGCCAGTTATCTGACTATAGATGGAGAACTCTACAGAAGAGGTTACTTGACTCCTTACTTAAGATGTGTCGCTCATCCGGAAACAGAAAAGGTTCTTCGAGAAGCTCATGAAGGGGCGGCAGCATGTCACGAAGGTGCTCGATCGTTGACAATAAAAATCTTCAGGTTGGGATACTATTGGCCAACCTTGGGAAAAGATGCGGCTGAATTAACGCGGAAGTGTGAGACTTGCCAGCAGTTTGCACCACGATCAGGTCAACCATCAACACTATTATCCCCAATGGCGGGTGCTTGGCCTTTCCCTCAATGGGGGATTGATATATTAGGTCCTTTCCCTATTAGCACTGGTCAACGCACTCACATTATAGTGGCGATCGACTACTTCACTAAGTGGATAGAGGCGAAAGCTCTAGCTTCTACAACGGAATTTCAGGTCATCAAATTCCTAAAGATCAGCATATTCTCCAGGTTTGGAATTCCCAAAATATTCATCAGTGATAATGGTCCGCAATTCATTGGAAAGGAGCTAAAATGGCTCTGTGAAGAATATCATGTCGACCATCGTTTCAGCTCGGTGCATCATCCTCAAACGAATGGGCAAGCTGAAGCAGCCAACAAAGTTGTTTTAGCAGGACTCAAGAAAAGGGTTCGAGCATTCAAAGGGAATTGGGTAGAAGAGCTGGAAAACGTATTATGGGTCATCAGAACAACGCCTAAGTCAGCCACAGGAGAAACACCTTTCAGCTTAGTGTATGGATCAGAAGCAGTAGCACCTGCCGAAATAGCAGTGCCTACCTATAGAATCCTACATTTTAACGCTGAGGCAAATGAGGTCGAGCGCAGAACTGACCTCGACTTGGCAGAAGAAAAGATATGGTTATCATAAAAAGCACAAGCAAAGATGCACCTGGCGACCGCTCGATATTTCAACAGAAAAGTCAGCGCTCGCCAATTTTTCGTGGGGGAGATGGTTATGAGAAGGAATGAATTCACAAGGCTGGACAGTAAAAATAAACTTTCAGACAAATGGGAAGGATCGTAAAAGGTAATAGAGATCGCCGCACCAGGATCCTACTATTTGGAAACCACCGAAGGCGAAAGGTTACCCCGTCCATTCAATTCTGAGCATCTAAGGAGATTTCATACATAGCTTGTAATCAAACTGTTATGTTAATAAAAGAAAGTCATTCCTTCATAAAGCGTGTCCACTCGAAGCAAGTCGAAGATAAAAGACCTGACGCCAAAAGTCAGGCAAAGACCTGATAACCGATCGGGCACAAAAAGCCATGACGCCAAAGTCAGGCCAAAAGCCCTATCGCCAAAGATAGGCAAAAGCCCTATCACCAAAGATAGGCCAAAGCCCTAGTAACAAAGCTAGGCCAAAAGCCCTAACAACAAAGTTAGGCCAAAAAGCTCTGACGCCAAAGTCAGGCCAAAAGCCCTAGCAACAAGGCTAGGACAAAAGCCCTATCGCCAAAGATAGCCAAAAGCCCTAGCAACAAGGTTAGGCCAAAAGCCCTAGCAACAAAGCTAGGCCAAAAGCCCTGACGCCAAAGTCAGGCCAAAATACCTAGAAAAAAGGTTAGGCAAAATAAAAGCCCTGACGCCAAAGTCAGGCAAAAAAGTCCTAACAATGGAATTAGGCAAAAACGGAAGAGCAGACGCCAAAGTCGGACAAAGAGTTCTGCTATCAAATTAAAACAGCGGGTGAAGAATTTAGGCGATCATTATGGATGATAAAGCTGGAAGTTAACAAATTCCCTGTTATTATGCAAACACCTCAAAGGTTTAAACTTCAAAAAGGTAATATCTCTTTGAACTTAGAAGTTTATGCTTTTAAGTGTTAGAGTATTGTCCTTAGAAAGTTCGTATAGACTTATGCTTGGCCTAAGACTTTAAGAGTCGAAGCCATTACAAAGCAAGAAAAGTCGAGAGTAATTATGATTAAGACATTGGATGAATAGCCAAACATGTTCGAAGTCAAGTAAAGGCTCATGAATATAAAGGCATTCAATATAAGGAAACCAAGTCTTAAGTCAAATAAATAATTACAAAGTAGACAAAAATTACAAAGAAAAAACAGCTATCTAAAAAGACAAAGAAAATATGGTCGATAACGGAGGCAGAGACTTCAAGCTTTTGGATCCTCGGGGGCAGGGGTGCTTTGCTCACCTTCGGGGGCAGGAAGGCTCGGCTCGCCTTCGGGGGCAACCTCTTCAGCCGCAGCTGGGTCAACCTCTTCAGCAGCATTAGTAGGCTGAGGGGTGCGACTTCGTAGGAAGCCCAACAAGGACTCAACTTCCCAAATGGGAAAGTTGGGGTCGACCGCTTGGACATCATCCACCATGACTTGGAGAAAATCGGCAATCGCCGACTTCATCACCTTCAAAGCGCAGTCCTCAAAATCCTCGGAGGCCTTGAATGCCTCGACTACGCTTTGGGGCGAAGGGACAGCTTTCAGCTGTTCAGCCAGCTGTTCCTTCTCCTTCTCCAGGGCGACCCCCCTGGCTTCAGCATCATCCCGTTGCGCCTCCGCGGCGACCCATCGAGCTTCTGACTCCGCCCCTTGGGCTCGGGCCTCCATATGCTCCGCCTCCAGGCGAGCCTTGACAGCCTCCCCTTCATCTAAGCACCGATGAAGGGCTTCAGAATCCTGAAGGGCGGCCGCAGCGTCAGCCTCCCTCTTCTTGACATCAGCTCAAGATGCTGCTCCTTTCTGAAGTACTCCTCCCGGGCACCGTCTACCAAGGTGATCGCCACATCAGCGGTCTTCTTGATGGCCTCCAATTGCCCGTGGGTGACCCCCGTCCTTCGGTACTGCTTCAGCTCGACAAGCAGGTCAGAATGCTTGTCGGCGAGCTCGCCGAAAACGCGGCCAAGAATCATCTCTTTCCGAATGAGCTGACAACAAAAACATAAGGAAAATTGTCAGGACATCAAACAAAAAGGGAACGACAAAGAAAAAAAGAACGGAAAGGAGGCGAGATCATACCAGGGCGACTCGTTCGAAGTGGGTCCGCAGGAACCTCTCGATCTGAGGTAGCTCCGTGGGAACAATCGAGCGGTCCTTGGGGGTAATTATCCCATCAAGAAGCCGCATGCACATGTCCGGGCTACCCCATAGGCTCTTCTGGGCAGGGTACCCCTTCTTCCCAAGGTCCCCGCAAGGGCCCAAGGCCCCCGAGAGTTCGCAGCCTTAAGTGGCTGGAACAAGCTCGCCATGGAGCAGTACTCCTCCGCAGGAGCCCTTGAAGAGCTGGAAGCGTCGGGCCCCTTCTCCTGGGTCCCAAACTCCTTAGGAGGAACCGTGGGCACAGGCAGGAGCGGGGGGCGCCAAGGCCAAAGCCTTCTCCTTGGTGGCAGAAGGACCCTGGGGAGATGGAGAAGGAGGCGCCACGTCCAGACCCTTCCCCTTGCTGGCAGAAGAGCCTTAGGAGGGGGAGGAGGAGGATGCTGGTCGACTTCTGGGTGCTCCTCACTCCTGACCTTCTTGGAGGGAGGAGGAAGAGAGTCCCTAGCCACGTCAGCCGAGGACTTCTCTGCAAAACAACAAGACAAGATGTCAGAAACCAAAAAACTGCAAAGTATGAAAACGTTAAATCTACAAATGGCGAGGCAATATACCCGGTTGGCGAGGGCCAGCAGTGGCCGAGGGAAGCACCTCCTCGGACTTCCTCTTGGACGAACGCCTAGAGGGGGAGGAGGAGAGTTCAGCAATGCCTGGTCGCAGGACAGCCCCGCCGATCCCTGGTCATCAAAGAGACCTATCAGTTTTCGGCTCTTGCCTACGGCCTTGCCTACAAACGATAAAACAAGAAAGAGTTAGAAGGGGTTACCCAATCATCAAAGATTGGCGTGGCCTGATGGATGCCTGCCATCTCGAGTATGTTCTATGTGGTCTCTGCCACGGAGTGGATGGAGCGGAATGAATTTGATCGATGTATCCGGAACAGATCATCGTTGGCGTTCCGGTCGCCCCCGGATAGCTCATCAAACTCAGGAGGAAGGTCCCTATCAGGGGTAGATAACTTCCAAGGCACCCCCCCTTGTAAGAGAAGTAGAACTTCTTATAGTTGGAGTTGGTGGCCCGGAAGTCGTCAACCAGACGGACATGGACATTCCAAACCCATGCTTGAAGGCCCCTCCACTCAGCAAACTTCAGCCATCGGGACTGGAAATGGTGGAGATGATTCGTCCCAGCCGCCAATCAGAAAAAGCACCGGAACATGGCCAATGAATACGTCCACTCTTGACGTATGCATAGGAACTTGAATCCAGCCCAGATCCTAATGGCGTTGGGAACGAGCTGCGTCGGATGTATCATGTAGAACCGGCACAGTACCTGCAAATACTCGCAGAGAGGAAAACGCAACTCAGCATCGATTTGGGCCGCATATAAGTAAACCTCTCCGCTGCAAGGGTCATGTAGACCCATGCCCGGGTATCTAGGGACCTCCCCCGCACCAAGACCGCCAAGCACCACCATCGTCTTGAAATACGCTGGCTTCAACTCGTTGGGCTTAACATCTACTCAAAATGGTTCAAATATAGCACAACAAGCATAAAAAACAAGGAAAAACAGGGGATATTCCTAAAACAGAGCAATGAAGTAACGGAGGTTTACCTTTCGAAGAGAAGATAAGCGTCTGGAGCTCAGGCCCATCTACCACCACAGGAGTGGCGGCAGACCTCCCCAGGTCAGTCTGTCCCTCCGTGGAGGAGAGCACAGCACTATCCCTAATGGTTAAGGGGGCATTGGTGTTCTTGGGCGCCTTGGAGGAGGAAGAAGGAGCCTTAGTGGCTGTATGTTTGATCCTCTGACTGCGGGTAGCCATGGAAACAGTAGGGAGAAAGGTTGAAGAAGATTGAAAGAGAGGAAGGGTTCGCAAAAGAAGCTCTGAAAGTCTGAAGGAGTGAATATGCGTAAAAAACAAAACAAAGAAACCGATGTCTCTTATATAGGCCAAAAAGGAGTAACCGCCACGGACGAATCGAAGCGACGCAGGAGAATAATTGCACCTTTTTGGAAAAAACCGAAGCAATGTCAGAATTCCAAGAGACACCTCGGGGAGACAAACGGTCGGCCAGTACAGACAGCTGTCAGACTGCCCTTGGTTTACTGAATAACAAATGACAGGCGTACCCCAAGCGACCGTTCGATTTCCGAATGACTGTGCAGTCATTAAATGCTAAAGTCCACTGAGCAGACAAAGTGATCGCCAGCACACTGATAGGCTTTATCAAAAATACCTTTGGTAGGTAATGATCGCCTAGCAAAGAAAGATAAACTTTCTCAGGCCTAGGTTATCTCGAGTGATCGCCAAGAGGGAATAAAAAGAAGAATATTCCTTCAGCTTTGAACAAGGGGGTGACTGCTCGCCAAACAAACCTGGAGTGCCCCAAAGGACATGAACCATTACCAGAGACGAAGAAAACCGAATTTAAGGCGTCACTATCTAAAACCCTACCAAGAAATCAAGCCCGACTAAAGAAACTTCAATCAAGCTTCGGGGGAAAATGGTGGGTATCGATAGTGACAGCCCAGTAAAGAAAAAGGCCTCGAAGGCCCAATAACCCTAGAGGGGGTAAACCCAAGATATTCAAATTGGGTCGTCTTAAGTACAGGTAAGCTTGACCCACCATCGAGTGGCCTAGAATCAAGCCCAAAGTCTTTAGGGACACCAAAGGCTCCCAAACTTCTCGCCATTCTTCACCAGTCTGCGACCTCTCTCGTCTGGTCGCCCTGAAGAGAGCCTTGCCTCTCTCGTCTGGTCCCACTAACCGTTAATAAGAAAGTGGTCACGATATCCCGCATATCTCGGTCACATATTTACTAAAGATTAGATATGGTAACTGCAATATCTCGCAGTAACTGCCATATCTCATGATCCGAATCTTCAGCAACACAATATACACTAAGATATTCAGTTGCCTCAGACGGTTTGATCTCCCTTACCCTATAAATACCTTTGTTTTACATACGTTCTTTACGTTTTGAGATATACATACACATATACTCCCTCTGTTGCGCTCCCCTACTTGCAGGTTCACCGGAGTTGAAGCAGAAGCATCTTTCAACCCTCATCTGGCATTCAATTCACTGCCAGGTCAGCATCTCGGATTTCACGATCCAACAAGAATATCGGCCGCAATTCGGCAACCACCTCGGCAGGCAGTTTTAGTCCGTCCGCCACTTCCACCCATCCAACCGAACAATAACGGATGGTCCAATACAACCAAGTACGATCAAGAGACCTCGTACTATAACCATCTCAATAATAATAATAACAAGCAAGTTTTGTGCGCTAATAATAGTGTCATGCGTGTTGACAGTTTTATCGAAGAGCAAGCGCTTCAAGAGCTGTATGGACGAAACGATGTGATCAAGATGATGAACGATGGATCCTACCTGTCGAACTTTCAGAAATTTCTGGATCAAAGGTTCCCAAATAGTAAGCAGGTAAAGAAGGAAGAGGCCGTCGACGACAATGATCTAAGACTGACGCTGCAGAAGAACAGAGAGGATGAAGACGACATAGTGATGTACGAGGAACTATTCCATATTGAGCTGAAATCAAGCCACAATACCAAATTCCCCATCCCCAAGATATACATGCACTACTTTCCTACATTAGAACCTTCTGACAGTGGTCGATCGACCCTTCTCTTTTACGATAAGGACACCATGAAGTCGTGGGCGTTTAAGCACCTTTGCAACACATGCCGGAGAGGTGACAAGATTTACATTCTCAGTTCGGGTTGGCGTAGCTTTATGAAAGAAAATCTTCTCAAGGAAAACGATATCGTTACCATTTATGAAGACATTACAAAAAGAAGAAGTGATGGAAAGAAGTTTTACTTTATCGGCTTCTCTAGAGATTCGCGGGGTGGAGGTGTAGGAAATCAACCGACCATTAACGTGGATTCCGATATGTCTGCAGGAAATCAAATGGTCGTGGAGAAGAAATCCCAAGCTCATGCTGGGAGGAGTTTCCGACTCTTCGGACACGATATAAATACGATTTAATGTCTTTGCTCTTTTTAGTTGGATATTCCCTTAGTCGTGTTAAGTAGCTAGGAGTCTTGTTAAGTAATTTTATTAGAGGAACATTGCTCATTATAATTGAATGGGTGCCACTAGACTAGACCATCGTTAATAATTGGATCACATAAAAGTAACTTCAGTCAATTTTAAAATATTTTCTGATCTTTTCCCTATTGTTAATGGGTAGGGTCGGCAATGGTGCGGTGAAAAAACCATAACCATGGTTATAACCGCTACTGTCTAAAATGGTTAACTGTACCATTATGGTGTGGTGCGGTTATATTGATGAATTTTCTACCCATTATGGTTATGGTTCTGGTTAGGGTTGATCATGGGTGGGTCGGTCCGGTCCTGAACGCAAGATCGAGACTGAGACCGAAATTTCGGTCTTACCATACTCTAACCATTGTCAGCCCTATTAATGGGAGGTCTTCTTTAATATATCGAGTGGAGTCAATTTTAATAAATAAACAAAGGGTAATCACAAGGGTTACAAAGTCAAATTATAATATTGAACGGAATGGTAAGGTGAAACTCCTTTGAAAGATTGTAATTTCACCACAATAATCTTTGAAACTCCTTTGGGATGGACGATGCCCGCGTTGATGTGGTCATCGTTGTGATCCATGAAAATACGGTATCTTGGATACCTTGTTGAATGAGCACCAACGCCTTGACATCTTTCTTCCATCTTTTCGTGAATCGGTACAAGTATCGTTCTCATGCGAATACCCCAAATCTCGTATTTCTCTCAGGCAGGAATGGTAGATGGTGCCCGCAATGGGTTCAGCACCAAGTATGACATTTGTCTTGCTTTTTGGCAAAGCAACAGCCTTCAACGGATTTGTTGAATTAGAATAATAAGTTGTTTGCTTAGTATCCTCTTTGGTTTTTAGGCAAATGCCTTCTGGTACCTTGGTAACAGTTACGAAATCTTGACCCTGGTCATAGAGTTTGATCTTGCCTAGAACAGCGCTTAGCTCAATCTCAAGCATTTCGTTTTTGAGCAAAATCTCTTTAAGACTCTCCATTGGTCAAATGGCTCTGTTTTTTCGCAGTACGGGTTTTCTCTCAAGGTCCCCTCTCTAAAAATTTGAAGGTTTGTGGAATGATGAATTTCATCCTTTTTATAGGCATGAAAAGGCCTTAAAAATGTCATTGCTTACGTTTTGATCCAATCACGGGTCAAACTATCAGCCAATGAACTTTTGTCACCTCGGAGGTGTTCCACGTCAAAAGAGTAATGTGAGAACCACATTTGCCACCTGACGAGTCTTCCTTGTGTACTATCTCCTGCAATGTTAGTGCGAAGGAAATATGTAAAGTTTTTATTATCAGTTCTTACTAAAAACCTTACCGGAGTTAAGTAGACTGAGAACTTTGAAATTACTTGCTTTACCATGAGTAATTCTTTTTCATTGTTGTGGTAGTTCTTTTCTATTCTTTTAAAGTTGCCTGAAGAGTACCTGCAAAAACGTTTTCTCCTTCTGAAGTTTTGACTTTGAGGACTCCACCCCAAAATGAATCAGAAGCATCAGTCTCTATGATGAGGCCGTCTTCATTTGTTGGAAGATAAATCTTTGGAAATTTAACCAAGGTCTTTTTAATCTTCTTGATATAATATGTATCGGATTGTGTCCAACTCCATATTATATCTTCCTTGAGCTTAATCTGCAATGGTTTTCTCATTTCTACCAATCTAGCAATGTAACTCTCTGCATAGGTTAGTACGCCGAGAAATCTTTGAAGATGTTTTTTATCTTCTAATTCATCTAAGAAATTATGTAAATGTTCCAAGATGTGATTTTGAGGACTATGAGTTCCTCTGTCTATCTCTAATCCTAGAAAGTTAATCTTTTCTTTAAACCGTTTTGCTTTCTTTTTAGAGAGTATTATTCCATATCTTCCTATGGTTATTAACACCATTAAAACATGAATATAATGTTCTTTTTCTGTATTACTGTAAATAATTATATCATTTACATATACCATACATAATTTTTCCATACCTCGTAGCGCATTCTGCATGTGTCGTTGGTATATGCTTGGTGCATCAACCTTTTTTATTAGACCTAAAGTTAAGTCTTTAACTTCTGGTAGACTCATCTTACAACTTGTTTAATAGATTGTCTGATTTCTTCCAGTTTACCATCGAAATCTGCGATGATTAATTCTAACCCTTTTTCTATTACCAGATTTGAGGCTAGCTTATTGTCAATGTCATTTAGGTATTCTAAAATGACATCGTGATAATTACTCACTTTTTAAGAACTATCCCCTTTCTTTAAAAGTGGAGAGAATTCTTCTTTGAAGCCATTCCATCGACTCTTCTCTTTTCTTAGTTTGTCACTAAGGTTTTTTTGTAGTCCAAAATATGAAAGTAATTTGGACAACTTTAGCCATTTGTTTGCTAAAACTTGGTTGATATTGTTGCAGTGATTAACGATATTCTACAACGTTGGTCTTGTGGATCTAAATGTATATTTAGGTCCTGAGACTTCATCATTTAATCCTAGCTTTTTAAGTCTTAGGATTTTCCCTTTTTTGTATATATGAGGGTAATCGTATTTACTCATCACACATTCTTTGTAGAGTTTGTCCTAGATTATCAATTCTTTCAGACATGGCTCTTAGTAGTAGTTGGTCATTTCTTCCCACTCTACGACTAGATTCACATATTTCTAGGGTATTTCCATATAGGAATCTTTTAGGAGGTTGTCCTAAAAATTGTTTATTTTTTGCTATGTTTATAGCCCATTGGTTGTCACCCGTGAGTACTTCACAAAATTGACTACCTTCTACTCTACCAACTTCTTGGAAAACATCGTCCAATTCTATGGTTGCACTTTCTTTATAGTCTATACTATGATGACTATCTGTTAAAGCATATCCTACCAGATAAGTGATGGAAAATACCTTATCTCCTTTGTTCATGAGGTTTGACCTTTCAAAGTCATGAATGAAGCTTAGTACCTGTTCCACGTTAGCACTATGCAAGCTAATGCCAAATTTTGGTGTACCTGTAAACATGAATTTACCGTATGTCAAGTTACCTTTTGCTGCTCCAATGATGCAGTCTTGTCTTGAGTTAATGCGGTTGTCAACTAGTGCCATCTTGATTGGGTTGTCTATCCCATGTCTAAACTGAGATTTTAGTAAGATTTGAAATGCTCCAAGGTGTAGCATAGAAAACGTTTTTCTGATATCTGGTGATATCTTACTTAATTTGTCATTTATCTCTTTTCGAGTGATTAGAGGTAAGTAAACTTGTCCAGTAGTGCATGAGATATCTATGGACATTTCTTTTGATGAAATACGATAAAATATTTCATTTTTTCGCTTGAAAGCGTTTCTCATAGTTGTTGCTATATAATTAGGCATCTTAAAGATCCTATGTTTTTCTATATTTAATTTCGTTTTTGAAATTTTATCTAGTTGTTCCTGGTGAATCATCATTTCTGATAAAAATCCATTAGTGTTCTCTTGAGTTACTACAAAAGAGTTTTCATTATTTGCGAGGTATAAATCCTCATCATATTCTTGAGTTTCTGTCATACACATATCCCCTATCTAAAAAGAGACTCTGATACCTATTTTGTCATAGACATATCCCCCTATCTGTCATACACTCGATTTTGGCAGTAGTCCCACCAAGTCAATCCCCCACTGCACAAATGGCCATGCGACGCTAATGCTCGTCAGTTCTGCAGGGTGGCGCACCAACTTTGGCCCGTATCTTTCGCACGAATTGCATCTCAGCACCATGTCCGCTGCCTCTTTGTTCAGGCGGGCCAGTAATACTCCTAGTTGAGGACCTTCTGAACAATGGACCATGGCCCCTAGTTGCATGCGGCATACCCTTCGTGCACTTCCCTTAGGATAGTAGTCGTATCGGTTGAGTCACGCATTTGAGAAAAGGTATGGAGAACCCTTTTTTGTAGAGTGTCACGTCAATTATCTTGTAATTGGGAGCTATCCTTATAATTCATATTTTCTCGATCCCATCTTATGGTAGCTCCCTGATTCCAAGTAGGTGCAAATGGGTGTCGCCCCATCGACCGCTTTATCAATGTTAGCGCAGTCTAAGCCTGTTTTCTCACTAATGCTTTCCACGAAGTGTACTTCTGGGGCGGTGCTTGCCAAGCATACTTGCTCAAGGCGTCCGCCTCCTGGTTCAATCCTCTCGGTATCGCCTCTATTTCAAACTTGTCGAATCATTTCGCCAATGCCTTAACTTCTTCCAGGTACACCTTCATCTTTTATCCTTTCGCGACGTATTCTTCTTTGACTTGGTTTACCACCAATTGAGAGTCGCAATAGACATGCAGGGAACCGGCGCCAATCGCTTTTTCCAGCCTTAAGTCGTTCATCAATGCATGGTATTCCACTTCGTTGTTCGTGGCCTTAAGGGTCAGCACCAATGTGTATCTGATAGAAGCGCTTCCATTTAGGGGAGTGAGAACGAGCCCTACCTTGAGCCATTAATGTTTGAAGATCCATCTGTGTGAAGCGTCCAAGGCTTTTCAAATTTTTTGGGTTGAGGTCCTGCCTCTGGTGTACAAGTTGACTCAACGATGAAGTCTATCAATGATATTGACCCTTTATTTCAATCCTTAGAGCGAACCTTATTGGAAATTCACTTAGTTCAATCACCTGTTTTATCATCCTTCCTGATGCATCCAATTTTTGTAGAAAGTGTTTTAATGGCTTGAATATATACCATACCGTTTGTTCCTAGTTTAATTCAAGGGTGGCTCAATAACCTGCATTGGAGGAGTTCTGGAATTTTATAGGTTCACAGTACATTGGCTAAGCAAATCGTTGGGATCAAGCTAGAGGAAAATATCAATGCGCACTCGTGGCTCAAGTGAAGAAGAATGACATAAGCAAAACATTTGGTGGTTATCCGGGGTTATCTAACAAACGAAGTTTCAAGTGTTATCTATGTGGTAAGCTTGGACATCTAAAAGAAATTGTCGAACCAATCAGAAGGTTAGTAGCATATTGAAGTCTACGACCTGAACTTAGAATGAGGAATCAGTCATTTGAAAATTTGGTCGATTAATTGGAAAATGTTCTATGAGCCATTAGAAAAACTCCTAAAAATGGTACAGGTGAAACACCCTTTCGCTTAGTTTATAGCTCTGAAGTGGTAACCCCAATTCAAATTGCTGTGATATCACGTAAAGTGAAATATTATGAAATAGTAGATAATGATGACAGGTGACGACTAGAGTTTTATCTAACACAGTAAAGGTGTTGGGTATCAGAAGAGATGTTAAGAAAAATGTGCTCGTCACAACTAACTATTATAATTGACGAGTCCTCGCTCACCAATTTTTGGCAGGGAAAATGGTGCGATGAAGAAACAAGTTTGTGCATCAAGACAAGGTTAAAGCTATTGCCTATATATGAAGCACTTTATAAGGTCGTCGTCATCGCGCTCCCAAATGTCGTTTGTTAGGATCGATTCACACCAATTGATGAAGGAGAAGAAAAAGGATTCTAGAGAGATGAGGGAGAGGTAGAGAGCGAGAAAGAGTTGATTTCTGTGGTAACACCCAATAGGCTAAGCTCCACGCGGTTTGGCTAATATGTATTAATGATTGTCACTGTTACAAAATACGTATACATGGAGAAATACAGTACAGTACAGTACACCACGGAGATTGAACAGCGAGACGCGTACATTGATATTAATCAGACTCCAATACCTAACAAATCTTCCACTTGGAGACTGATTCAGTCACCAACACACAGTATTCTCTCAGCATCATCATCAATATACACCGCACCATCTATAGTAACACAACTACAGAAGACCAACTGAGGTTGTTTCCCAACATATTTTGTCAACATGTCTGCTGGATTTTTCGCACCCTCTATCTTCTCTAAGCACAAGTCGCCTTCTTCCACTGTCCTGCGAGTAAAATGATACTGCCTTCTAATATGTTTATTCTTATAATGATACACTGGATTCTTAACCAACTGTATGGCACTCTGGCTATCTGAATATAGAATCTTCCCATTCTGCTTCTTGCCCAACTCTTCCAGATAATCTGCCAGTCATATCATCTCCTTCCCAGCTTCAGCTATTGCCACATACTCAGCCTCGGTATATGAAAGAGCAACACATTTCTGAATTCTGGACATCCAACTCACTGCTGTACCACCTATGGTGTAGATGTATCCGGATGTGCTCTTGCTAGAGTCTACATCTCCACCAAGATCAGCCTATAATTACTTGCTTGCCAAGGAAACATCAGGGGAGGAGCTAGTACCACATCCGGCCTCGAGGCAGAGCATATGGGACATGATCTGGAAGGCGGACACCCTGCCAAAGATCAAGAATTTCGCTTGGAAACTAGCTGCAAATGCGGTTGCAGTTAGGCAGGAGTTAGTTAAAAGGGGAATTCAGCTCCTACTGTCACGCCCGATGTGTGATCAACTGGAGTCGAGGGAACACCTGATCTGGGAATGTGGCTGGGTGAAACCTGTCTGGAGAGAACTGCTGCATCTACACCAGGCGAGTGATGGCTGTCAATCAATCTCTGAGTGGCTCATCAGGAGAGGATCGACATGAGGATCATCCCGTTTTGTCTCGTCCCTGAGGTGGAACACTACTTTGGCTACCTGTGGGTTAATCCGGAAGGCCAGGTGCGAGGCAGCCTTTCAGGAGATTGTTCCAGATGCAACAATGACAATTCTGCAGGTTAGAAGATTAACGGTGGAGATAGCGGACAGCGCTAAGCTTCGTCACCATCAGAACATGCTGCTTTTGCAGAACCGTGCACCCATTTCTCAAACGGACACCGCTTGCCAGCAGTGGATGCCTCCGGGGTGATCAAGCTGAACTGCGACGCTGCGTGGTGTAGGGAGACGGGGCTGGGCGGCATTGGCGTCATACCTAGGAACAACTTAGGCAGTTTGTGAAGCTATCAAGCTTGCAGTGAGGAGAGGCTGGAAGGCAGGCGAGGTCGAGTCTGATGCGTCCACTATAATTAACCACATCGTGGGTGCTGATCGGGCATGGCGTCTTGACACGATTCTGCATAATTGTCTCCTGGAGTCGTCTAGTTTCAGGAGTCTAGTGTGGAGAAAGATACTGAGGTCTGCAAACTTTAGTGCAGATTGGGTAGCAAGGAATGCAATGGCAGGGATGTGTCACCGTGACTCGGTTTCGAACCCACCATCCTCGCTTTTAGATCTTTTAAGTTTTCATCATGAGCTATTTCAAGCTCCAATTTTGTCAAACATTGAACCGATCCCAGTTCCAATTTTGTCCCCTGTTATATGAATGAATGTTTCGTTGTTGGCCAAAAAAAAATACACTGATGTATGCGTGAAAATTACACATCCATTGGCTAACTGCTTGGCCACACACATACAGACAACTGAAGGTCTCGGTATTCCAACACCCATGGTTAGGATTTCCATAAATACTCTTGTTTTTTATGGTAATTTCAATAAATATATTCATTTAAATACTCTTGGTTGGTAGGTTGTTTTCTGGTTCTAGTAGATTAACTCATATAGTAATATTACTCATTATTATTCATTTACGAGATTTAAAAATTATTCTATATTTAAATTAATAATATTTAACAATATGACGACATAATCCAAATTATGAAAATCAAATGCTTTTTTGCAATGTAATTAATTGGTTAATCTCTTAGTGAACCGTCAAATTTTCTGTCAATTTCGCATGTGCATAACACGTGACCCCTGTTTCACTAATTTATGACATTTGAAAATACAAGTCTGCCCTTCTATCACCTTTGATGAGCAAGTTCTCCACCTCCATGCGAAGGCTCAGTTATACTCTTTGTCCCTTACTTCTTTTCTTCATGCGGAGTTCTATTTTTCGATTTTGTAGAAATCACAACTCTCGTGGTGGTTCGAAAACTCCATTGTGAGTTCTTGTGCTTGGGTATTTATTCATTCTTAGTTTGACTCGTCGATTTCTGATTTCCTAGGGTTTAATTGTGTGAGTCGGTGTACATCCCTTTTTACACTAATTTCTTGGTGAGTTAATTGCATTATCTCTGTGGTTGAATCTGTTAAAGAACTACTAAGCTATTTACTATCTGCTATGTATTTCTTATGATGAAGTTGTTGCATTGTTCTGCAATTAACCTCATGTTCTTGAATACCAATTCTCAGAGATTTAATTTTTTTATATTGTAGAGAAAATATAGGCTCCTCTTTCTGAGAGAATGTGTGATCTTTGTTGAAGCGTTCATAGCTTTCTTTCTCAAAATTATGGCCCTGGTTCGTCTTTTCTGAGAGAATGTTTGCATTGCCATTATTTGGTTTATTATGCAGCGAATTTGAGATTGAGGAATTGATTTACATGAATCATCACCCTTGAAGGCAGTGTTATATATGTATGTATATTGCTCTTTCAGTTATTTATGAATGATTATTATGTCTCCCGATGATCCAGGGCAAAAAAGTTCTACTGGCGACAAGGAGTCATGGTGCAAAGCTCTACACAAAGGGAGATCTACCAATTCAAAACCTCTACTATTTATAAATGGAGTAAAACAAGGCATGCCTAGCTCGCTAAGTTGCAGATGGAGTTCAAGAGTTATGTGGTGTCTTTATTCAAGAGTTGGATGATTAATTGTAAAGAAAACAAGTGGTTAAATTTATGTTGGACGTATATGGTATTGTTGTCTCTTTAACAACCTTTTATAGGAGCTCCTAATGTGTTTGCACGAACCAACATTTGAAAATTTAATTTGTTGGAACTTTTTCTTTCGAAAAATGAATATCCATTCAACATTACTTTATCAACAAAATTGACCAAACAATTAAGACAAGTATTAAAATTCAGCAAACAATTAAGACACGTATTTTTCTTCATCGTGAAACTTACTACAATTATTATGAAAAGAAATCAAATGCACACCTAGAAAGTCTGTCCCTCCCATCTACAGTCTGTGTGTCAGCTAGTCTAATGTCACGTCTGCAGGCAAATCTGAAGTAGTCGACACAAGCGTTGTTTTGCTTTGTTTTTTTGTTTTTTTTCCTATACTTTCCAATATATTTATCATCTCTTTAATCTTTGTTGTTGTCTCCAGTATGTCTTTCATCTCATCTTGGATTCTTACTTCCCTGAAGACTTGTATGTTTTTTGGCTCATTCTTAACCATCAAGAGCACCATCTCAACGACTAAATCGCATACATTAGGGCGTTCCTTTGAGATGTCATACTTGTGTCTCATCAGTATCTCCTTCAACTTATTAGCAAGTGTATGTTTGTTGATTCCAGCTGAGCCAATACGGTCGATCCAGTCGTCCACTTTGCAACCAAATGCTGTTATCCCGACCATCACATCTTGAACTTCAACTTCTGTATCAGTGATTCCTTTAAGAATCTAACGACGTCATCAAATGTTAGTAACACAGAGAGGGAAACAAATAAAGGTAGCATACATATAAAGTGATTCTTACCATGTCTGAAGTAGCACGGAGAAGCGACTGTAGCATAATGCTTTCCCCACTATTTATACACAAGTGCAGTAAAAGTCGAGCAACCGTGATTCTTCGAGGAATTGACAAATTTAACTTCATTAATTCCTCCTTAAACCTTTTGTTCCTGTCCTTCAGTTTCAAAATCCTCAGACAATTTCCCTTGCTCTTCTTGGCAAGCTGCAGTAAAACTTTCCCAGCATGGAGTCGGAAATCGTAGTTTTGTTCATCAACTATGTTTAATGCAGCACCATCATCACCTCCGCCAAAGAAAATATTCCACAAGGCCTCAAGGACTCCAGGGGTGTCTCCTATGCACTCCTTTGCATTGTTTTCCTCTGCTAAGTTGGATAACACTTCAAGTGCAAGTCTCTGCAACTTCGTATCATAATTCTCAGTATGTGCTAAAATAACTTGAATATTTTTCACCAGACTCATCTCTGAGATCTCTCTTCGAATGTTTTTCCATGTAATACCTCTTTGTGTCGTCACCAGCTTCAGCACCTTCAAGGATCTTTCAAGACTCAATGGCTGGATCAATTTACCACGACGCTGCGATAATCCGCCATTTGGAGTGAATTTTCCTTTTTCCAAAGAGTTCTGATGCTCCGACCTATGGATAGATCCAGATCCTCCCAAGTGATCGTCAACTTTAGTAAGGGACACAAGTTTACCTAAAAGACCATTTGTTTTGCCAATCTTTTCACAGTTATCTTGATCATGCGCCAATTTTTCAATAATTTGGAGACCCAAATCAATGAAGGCGGCATTATCTTTGTCCCCTCCTTCTCCTTCACATTCAAACAGGTAAGATATAGCTTTGATAGGACCTAGCATTCCAGCAATAGCAATGCTATTTTCTTTTACCTTTGTAAGATTGGACAACACCTTTGCTGCTGATATCCTCTTATTTGGATCATCCCATTTCAACATCCTGACTAATGTGTTTAATGCAGTGGAATTCGCCCCAATGTTTCTCAAAATTTCACCATTTAAATCGTTCCCAAGTATTGTCATGATTCGAAGTCCCAATAGCTCCTTACTTCTTGAAGCGGAAGAAAGAAGATCCATAGCATAAGTCAGCATGTCTCTTTCTGGATCACGAGAGTAAATGCTGTCGATAAAGAACCCTCGTACTGGTTCCATATCCTCCCAAGAACTTCCAAATTGTAACTCTTTGCTCAACCAATGGAGTTGCTTACAGCAGTAGATCTTGTACAGATAGTACAAATCCCCGAACAAGAAAAGAAAACATTCACTAATGACCAAAGCATAGAACACTAATAAAGAATACTTTTTGTTCCTTGCCATGGTTTTATTGGGATCGATTCCACTAGCAACAAGGATATGCGCGGGGACAGAGCCTGTTCTAATGCATAAATAGATGGCTGCTGTAAGCTTCACGGTGATGAGAAGCGTGATTACGATTCTCCAGAATGGGAACAGCCTTGGACTTAACACCTTTCTACAATTCTTAACAAACCCCCTGGCCCTGCATATATACTAATAAAATGACCCAATTCTCATGTTCAAAATACTAATTTAAATCTCTTGTAATATAACACTTTGTGGCGAAAGTTGAAATTTTGGATTTGGACGTACTCTGATTGGCGAACCCGAGAAGCTCCATCTTGTTGCTCTTCATCATCTGCATATTTCTTGTTTAAGAGTTGTATGTTATTTATGAAGAGCACAGACGTAGAAAACCAAAAGTCTCTGATAGATAATTCACTGCCGAAGCCAGAAAGGAGCACCATGGATGCCCAAAGAGTTTCCACCCTTCGGTGATAACTTGTTATTTTCTCCAGTTTAGAGAGATGTGCAGCAAACCTTTTCAATGTCTTTTCAGCTGCAGTACATGGTCGACCTATTGGAAAAGTATTATTCACTTGAACCGGGTTCGATGGTACTACGAACACTGAAGCTTTCGCAATTTGTCCATCACCACCAGAACTACCACCTTCAAACATTTCCATTGGCTTGCAAATAAACAATATCTACAATAGGATTGAAAACATTATTAGAATACTATTGGGAAGGAAACTACAAATCTTATGTAGAGTTACTTTGTAAGAATGGTAAGTGGGAGACATAAATATAGGGCTGAGCAAAACCCGATTTGGTCTGGTCCGGTCTTTTCGGTCTTGAAACCGGGACCGAAATTTTCGGTCCTCTATTTTTGGTCTTGAGACCGAGACCGGGAGCATTAGGACCATTTGATACGGTAGTGGTCTTTTCAGTCTTAGACCGTTTGAACTATTTAGACATATATATTTATTGCGGGTGAAACCGGTCGACGGACCAATTTTTTATTATTTCGGTCGGATACCTATGTTTTCGGACCGATTTTTCTCCAAAACAAAATGCATCAAAATACTGTATAGGAAAAATTAAATTGTCCATTCGTATTAAGAATTTTGAGACCGGTTTTCGATTTAAACCAAAAATATATTAAAAAATCAAAAATCAAAATATGTATTCAAAAACAAATTAAACAACAAAATAATTCGATTTAACAATGTTTACATAATTTTATACTAAACTGATTAAACAACTAAAATAACTATTGAACTAAATTAATATTAGTTTGTATTCGTTGATTAATTATATTATTACTAATTAATATAATATATAAAATTATATATATTAACGATCGGATCGGACCCCTAGGTTTTTTAGACTCATGACCGAATGGTCCAAAAGTTTGATTCAATCTAAAAAAACAACTGTAAACCAAATTGTGTATTTTAGAGTGGTTTTTTGGTTCGGTTCGGTACGACTTTTACCGAATTTTTCTTTCATCACTAATATTTATATAGTTTTGTATTTTAACAAAATATTAATCAATAAAACTGAAATTAATTTAATTAATTATAGTATATATATAATTTTATTCAATAGTATATATATAATTTTATTCAATAGTATGAAATCTTGACAAGCAAGCTTTTTACAATCTTTTTTTTTTCTTATTTGTGTTAAGATAACACATTATGATCAGTGCATATCAATATTTTTATAAGTTACATACCCATTACTACTTTTGTTGAATACTAGTATGTAACACTAAAAGCATTCAGATCTCTCTATCCACTACAGTGTAATATGTAGTCTTCGTAGTAATAACTCCCCATTTAATTCGTTCATTAAGTATGGTAATAGGGATCATAAAGATATACTCTCTATCAAGGGATAAAATACCATATAATGTTTCTCCAATCGAGATATATGAAAAATATTCGAACGACGCGCGCGACAAACACAAGACAACACTAGGGTTTCTTTACAGTATATATGTTACTACTCTACTCTTTCATTAACTCAAGATTATCTTCATACATTCGTACTCATTTGGACATCGAAAAAAACACATAAGAACACATGCAATTATCCCATTTTAAAAGGGCTGAACACCTGCACTCCTAACTAGTTACCAAGTAAATCTAGATACTGTGAACCAACTCTCTTTCCATCCCAAGGAACTCTAAAGTCAGTCAAATGATTTTCATTCACTTTCAAATCATGTTTCATACAAATTAAATCAAAAAATAAAAAGAGAGATACAATGTAATCAAGTAGGTTAGATTACTCTAATTGTTAAGGATATATAGAGAAAAGTGAATGGACGCGAGGCAAGATAATAGAAACCCATCCTCAACTTAAGTGACTCCATACAAATTAAATCAAAAAAACAAAATTTGTTTTTCTTTTTCCATATACATATATACTGATGCAGATAATGTACGTACCTTATTCACTCAGTTCAGGAGCTCCAATGGCTGAGAATTCTTGTGCCTCCTCTTTGTTTTAGCTGCTTCCTCGACGAGAGACGGTGAGAGATGTGCAGACAGCAACATCTGCATTAGATACATATATTTATAGATAGAGATATTTCGATTTATAAATGAACCAATTGCATTTTATAATATACAATGTGCCTCGATTTAAGACGCATCCAATCAATGACGGAATACATGGATGCGTTAGGTGAATGATCTATCCAGAAGGACACCTTGTTCTGAATGCTTATTGGCCAAAAAAAAAAAAGTTCTGAATGCTTATACCAATACAGACAATACTCTGTTAGTTAACCAGCATTAAAGAATGAAAAGATTAACAAATACAAATATAAATTAGCACGTCCTCATCGTACTATGTATATATATATATTAATTAAGTTTACGTTCACTTTGAAATTTGCAGATTCGCGTGTGAAGCATTCCTTGTTTCTATGCATTATTGGATTCCATTTCCACTCACCTCCCCCAGATCAAACACCATTATTGTATTATATTATATTTGTCATTCAATGACTTTTATTTTTTATTTCACTAATATGTTAGGATTAGATACATATACTGATATATTTTATGTGAGGTAGCTGAGTAAAATATGGATTGCTATAGGTACTCCAAGTGGTGTGTCCACTTGTTTGGGTGGTTAGACCCCAACCCAATATTTGTAGTTTGCTTCATTTAGATTTACAGTTGTGGAATGAGACTTCTTTCATGTTATGTATAACCTTGTGGATGGCAAAAAATATATATATATTAATTTTCATGGGGTCCAGCTGCTAATAGGACGTAAAATTAAATTGTGTAAATAAAATTAAATACCATACTGGTATTTAATGGTGTTTGATCTTTTCATTCGCAATATGGTATATCTAGAAGGATAGAAATTCTCTTATTTTCCACAATAGATCACTAGATATAGATAATGCGGGCTAACACTTTCGCCGGCAAGAGACGCAGCAAACATCCTCCTGAAGTCAGCATTAGTTCGAAGCAGAAATCAAATAGAAGTACAGTGGACCCAATCGTATCTTGGATAGAAAAAACTCAATCCAGACTGATTGACGTTTGGAAATTCGGGACCGGCAGAGTATGCAACAATACTCAGGAACCAACTTGAAGGATGGGTAAAGGGATCACTAAGAAAACTGGGGATCACAAATAGCTTGGTGGCAGAGTTATGGGGGATTAGAGACGATTTGGTCTTGAAAAAAACTGGGATACAAGACATACACGTGACATTAAATGCAAAAGAAGTCATAGGTTTGATAGTGGCAGAACAAATTGAAGATCGATCTGATTGCATAAGGCTTTTGTTGGAATGTAGGAGATTCAAGATTAGGCACGTGTTCCGACAAGTAAATGTAGCAGCGGACATCATTGCTAAGAAAGCAGTCAATTTGGGAACAAAATTTTATAGTACTAATAGATCCTCCTGTAGACGTATTGTCTATCCTTCTTAGAAGTAAGTTAAGTGACTTTGCCAAGACTAGAATGTCAACAAAGCTGCTGAAATGTCAACAAAGTGACATTATTTACCAGTCAAAAGAAGCAGAAAGGTGAAGTTGTAGAGCACCAGATTGTCAAATATAGAGTATTAGATTGTCAAATGTAATAATTAGTATTTACAGTAGAAAGTTATTGTAATCTCTATATAGACAGTCAACTGAAATGAAAAATTACGAGTGAAAGTATTTCATCAAAGATTAGTGTTTGTTATTGTTTTACACTCAATTCAACATAGTATCAGAGGAGGTCTATCCTGACTAAATTGTTTCATCAGGAACCGGACTACACCAGAAACAGGCAAATCCGGAACCACAGAAGGGACGGATGATTTAGCCACAGCACTTCAAAATTTTTTGAGAAGTGGTATGGAGAACTCAGCCACGACAACCATTAACCAGCAACATCAACATACATCAGAAAACTTAACCGCGACGGTTAAGTTAAACGAGTCCAATTACCCGCTATGGGCAATTGTCATGAAGGCAGCAATTGGAGGGCGACGACGACTCAGACACATTACCGGGGTGCCATCACCACCAACCCCAAACGAGCCAACATATCCGGAATGGGAGGAACGAGACTTATGTGTTTTCTCCTGGATTATACAGAATATAGAACCAGATTTAATCGAGAATGTTGCATCATACACGAGTGCAAGAGCACTATGGAGTGCCCTGGAAACAACTTACGATGGAGGAGGGGATGCCCTACAGACATACGACCTCCATGTCAAGGCAAGCGAACTAAGACAAGGTGAATTGTCTCTGGAATGTTATTTCAATACCCTGCAAGGAATTTGGCAAGCAATAGATTCAATGAAGCATGAGGAAGATATCACGATATATAACAAAGAACGTCAAGAAACTCGTCTATTTCAGTTTCTAGCCGGACTTAATATCAGGTATGAAACAACAAGATGAGAAATACTCAAGGAGGAGCCACTACCTTCGGTTGAACGAGCATACGCGCAGGTCCGACGGGAGGCAACCTGAACCGGTATCCTCAACCAATCAACCAAACCAACCATTGGAAGTGGGCTCACAACAAGGGCTAGAACCACGACCGGACCTGCACACGGGAAAACCCTAAGCAAAGAAGATCGTGAAAAACTTTCGGAGGAGAAAAACAAACTCTGGTGTTCTCATTGTGGATTATGTCGACACAGAAAAGACGAATGCTTCAAATTAGTCGGATATCCCGAGAGGTGGGATGAAAAAAAATGAACCGGAAATTAAAAAATCGGCGTCGTTGGAGCCACCGGTGAGGGCAAGCTTGCGGCCACAAGCTACACGAACGGAGGCATGAATGAATCGCCGGGGAGGAGGTCGTGTCAAGAGGAGATGCTGATGTCTAACCTCGGAGTTGGAGGTAGTCGATCAACAGCTCCATTTGTAAACGATCGAAGGGATGAAATGGATGGAGTCTTCGGTGGTGGAGCTGCAGCATGCTTCTACGGTGGAGCTGGAGCTGCAGGCGTGGGACAAGGAGATGCATACGTGTCCTTTGGTGGCCGATAGCACGGTGGAGCGGCTGGTGGGCGACAAACAACAACTAGTGGAGCTGTCCTGGGACCTGGCGTGAGACAATGAGCTGCAGGCGTGGGACATGGAGCTGCATACAGTGGCAGAAAAGCGGTCGCTTGTGGAGCTCGCGTGGGCCCATCGACGAGTGCTGGTGGAGCTGCAGTTGGCGGCAATGGCAGACAAGGAGCTCTCGTGGGACCCTCTCCTGGTGGTGGAGCAGCGGATGACGGCAATGGACATAATTTTGGTGGTGGAGCACGGTGGTCATAATTTCATGGACGACTCCACGAAAGGAAAAAATTCAGACTGCTAATGGGAGTCTTACACCAGTAAAGGGAGTTGGTACTATTCAAATGTCTCCACATTTGAAAGTGTCAAATTGTCTCTACGTGCCGTCATTGTCATTCAAATTATTGTCAATTAGTCACGTCACTAGAGAATTAAACTGTACAGTACTGATGTATCCAAATTGCTGTATTTTACAGGATATTCAGACGAATGAGATAATTGGGCGTGGAACTGAGCGATATGGACTATACTATGTCGATGAGGTGGCTCAACAAGGGACTGCGCTACTGGCTCACGGGACGGTAGAAAGACAGTTCTAGTTATGGTACCGTCGGTCAGGGCACCCATCACCCTCCTATCTCAGTATTTTATTTCCTAGTTTCAAGAATAAGGATTGTGGTCCATGTGAAACTTGCATTTATGCTAAAAGTCATAGAACTACTTTTACAGCAAATAATACGCGTGTCAATTCAGTGTTTGAGTTGGTTCATTCAAATGTCTGGGGGCCAGCTCCAAACTCTATAAATAGTCGTTTCCGGTATTTTTTACTATTTATTGACGACTATTCTAGAATGACTTGGGTATATTTCCTAAACAATAAGTCTGAAGTTCCGGATAAATTCGTGTCCTTCTATAACCTCATAAAAACCCAGTATCAAAAACAAATCTGCGTCCTTCGTCCAGACAATGGGGGAGAATATGTTAATCAGACTCTGACCCAATTTTTTAAACAACATGGGCTCGTCCATCAGACCACCTGTCCTAATTCCCCACAACAAAATGGAGCTGCAGAACACAAAAACCGAATTATCTTAGAAATTACCCGTGCCATTATGCTTGAGTCACATGTGCCCCCAGAAGTTGTAGCTACTGCTGTCTATCTTCTCAATCGACTACCCACAAATATTCTCAATTTTCATACTCCATTCCATCTGTTATCCCACCAAAACGAAACGTCTCAAGTCTTGGATCTCACACCCAAAGTCGGAAAGGACTAAATTTGAGTCATGCGCTATAAAATGTGTCTTTGTTGGGTATGGGCCACATCAGAAAGGGTATCGATGTTACAATCCAGTTACACATCGCATGTACACTATGTTGGATTGTAACTTTGTTGAAACCGAGTACTATTACTTACCCCAGCTTAGCGTTCAGGGGGAAATAAGGATGACCGCTTAAGTTGGGTTAAGATGTACGACCATAATCAGAACATGTCCAATACTGACCCAAAAGAACCAGATATCAGTCCAAACGACGTAACCTCTGAAACAGAAGGACGGTCCATCGAACTTGGCAATACGCATCAACAATCTCTGACATCTGAAAATCCTGAGGTATGTATTACTCCCAGTATAGATCATTCTTTTTTTGTATTTGAAACTGAAACTGATGATCCAGATGAAGTAGTAGAGGAGGAGAGTTCTGGGAGATACATACTACCTCCACGAACAACCAGAGGAATAAACCAAGCAGATCGCGGTATCCATTGGATGATGGCGACAGGGGGAGCCTATCTGCAACAGCAAAAAGTTTCAGAGTCGCAATCGACAATGAAATTATCCCAAGAACGGTGGAAGAAGCCAAGGGAAACAGACAATGGAACCAGGCAATGGAAGTTGAGATGGAAGCTCTCATGAAAAATCAAACGTGGGAGAAATGCGAGTTACCCAAAGGGAAGAAACCAGTTGGTTGTAGGTAGGTATTTACAATCAAACACAACACAAATGGGAAGATAGAGAGATACAAGACTCGATTGGTGGCAAAAGGATATACTCAGA
Source organism: Chamaenerion angustifolium (assembly GCA_946814005.1). Lineage (NCBI taxonomy): Eukaryota > Viridiplantae > Streptophyta > Magnoliopsida > Myrtales > Onagraceae > Chamaenerion > Chamaenerion angustifolium. The sequence goes on along the minus strand of OX328278.1, from coordinate 7,603,496 downwards.
CGTATGGAATTGATTACTCTGAAACATTCTCACCCGTGGAAAAAATAAACACAATTCGAGTACTATTCTCAATAGCGGCAAACCAAGATTGGCCACTTCACCAATTCGACGTGAAAAATGTGTTTCTACATGGGGATCTCGAAGAAGAAGTGTATATGAGAGCTCCACCTGGTTTTGAATCAAATTTTCAACCAAACGAAGTCTGCAAGCTGAAGAAGGAATTATATGGTCTCAAACAGTCACCTAGAGCCTGGTTTGGAAGATTCTCCATTGGCATGAAGAAATATGGATACAAACAAAGTAATGCAGATCATACGTTGTTTTATCAACGCAAAGGAGAGTGACTACTTGTCTAATTATCTATGTGGATGACATGATAATTACTGGAAACGGCCAGGAAGAAATTAGTCAACTCAGAAAGAATTTATTCTCAGAATTTGAAATGAAGGATCTGGGAAACCTGAAATACTTTCTAGGGGTGAAGTTCTGAGATCAAGAAGAGGTATCTATATTTCCTAGAGGAAGTATATACTCGACCTTCTAGCTGAAGTAAAGCTAAGAAACTGTAAACCAGCGGATACACCTTTGGTTCCAAACCATGGCCTGAAGATGGGAGATGAAGTCAAACCAGCAGACCGTGGGAGATATCAACGGTTAGTTGGTAAGCTTATTTACTTGGCACATATAAGACCAGATATTTCATATGTCGTGGGAGTAGTAAGTCAATTCATGCACAATTCACAAGAAGATCACATGGAAGATGTGTTGAGGATTGTTAGGTATCTTAAAGGTTCTCCTGGGAAATGAATCTTGTTTGAGAAAAATGGACATCTCGATGTTCAAGCATACACGGATGCAGACTGGGCAGGAAATCCTATAGACAGAAGATCCACCTCAGGATACTTCACTCTAGTGGGTGGAAACCTAGTAACCTGGAAAAGCAAGAAACAGAAGGTGGTAGCTCTTTCAAGTGTTGATGCTGAGTTTCGACGGATTGCAAAATGTCTAACAGAAGTTGTGTGGTTAAGAAGACTTTTGGAAAAATTGGGATTTCCAATTAAACATGCGTGCAAGTTAATGTGTGATAATAAAGCTGCAATCAGTATATCTGAAAATCATGTGCAACATGAGAGGATGAAACATGTTGAAGTGAATCTTCATTTCATCAAGGAAAAGTTAGATGAGGGACTGGTCGAGTTTCCGTGGGTTAAGTCAGAAAATCAATTAGCTGATATTCTGACTAAAGTTGTTACTGGTAAAGTATTATAAACAGTTCTCTGCAAGTTAGGTATTGTAGATCCTACTACCCAACTTGAAAGAGAGTGTCAACAAAGCTGCTGAAATGTCAACAAAGTGACATTCTTTACCAGTCAAAATGAGCAGAAAGGTGAAGCTGTAGAGCACCAGATTGTCAAATATAGAGTATCAGATTGTCAAATGTAATAATTAGTATTTACAGTAGAAAGTTATTGTAATCTCTATATAGACAACCAACTGAAATGAAAAATTACAAGTGAAAGTATTTCATCAAAGATTAGTGTTTGTTATTATTTTACTCTCAATTCAACATAGAATTGTAACTTTAGACTAAATCTGTTTATTTTTATTTAAATAAATCTCTATTTAATCAATATATATTGATTTCATTTCACATATGCAATCGACGTGGATTGGTTCTTAATTACACTGATGTACGCGTGAAAATTACACATCCATTGGCTAATTGCTTGGTCAAACACATACAGACAACTGAAGGTCTCGATATTCCAACACCAATGGTTAGGATTTCCTTAAATACTCTTGTTTTTTTTGGCAATTTAACAATATGACATAATCCAAATTATGAAAATCAAAACGAAGAGAATGCACATTATTAAATAATTATTATGTTATTTTGATTCTATATAATTCTTTATTTACTATAATATTATATTATTTAGATACATAAATGTATTTATCTATACATACATATTCTACTATTTTCACAATTTCGATATTGTAATTAAATAATCTTAACTATATTACTATGACTTAAAAATTCTTTTATGTATAAAATAAAGGGTTAATTACTTAAATGGTTACTCATGTTCGACAATTGTGCAAAATGGTTACACATGTTTCAAAATGTGATTAATTGGTTTTGTTGTTTGACTTAATGGTTACACATGTTTTTTACAATGTGATTAATTGGTTATTATGTTAGTGAACCGTCAAATTTTCTGTTAATTTCGCATGCGCGTAACACGTGACCCATGTTTCACTAATTTACGACATTTGAAAAGACCATTCTGCCCTTCTATCACCTTTGATGAACAAGTGTTCCACCTCCGTGCGAAGGCTCAGGTATAATCTTTGTCCCTTACTTCTTTTCTTCATGCGGATTTATATTTTTCAATTTTGCAGAAATCGCAACTCTCGTGGTGGTTCAAAGGCTCCATTGTGAATTCTTGTGCTTGGGTATTTGTTCATTCTTAGTTTGACTCATCTATTTCTAATTTCGTAGGGTTTAATTATGTGTTATTCGATCTACATCCTTTTTAGGCTTCTTTCTTGATGAGTTAATTGCATTATCTATGTGGTTGAAGCTGTTAAATAACTACTAAGCTATTTATTGTCTGCTATGTGTTTCTTATGACGAAGTTGTTGCATTGTTCTGCAATTAACCTCATGTTCTTGAATACCAATTCTCAAAGATTTTTTTTTATATTTTGTAGAGAAAATATAGGCTCCTCTTTTTGAGAGAATGTGTGATCTTTGTTGAAGTGTTCATAGCTTTCTTTCTCAAAATTCTAGCCCTGGTTTGTCTTTTCTGAGAGAATGTTTGCATTGCCATTATTTGGTTTGTTATGCAGCTAACTTGAGATTGAGGAATTGAGTTACATGAATCATCACCCTTGAAGGCAGTGTTATATATGTATGTATATCTTTCTCTCAGTTATTTATGACTGATTATTATGTATCCCGATGATTCAGGGCAAAAACGTTCTACTGATGACAAGGAATCATAGTGCAAAGCTCTACATAAAGGGAGCTCTACCGATTCAAAACCTCTACTATTTATAAAGGGAGCAAAACATGCCTGGTTCGCTAAGTTGCAGATGGAGTTCAAGAGTTATGTGATGTCTTTATTCAAGAGTTGGATGATTAATTGTAAAGAAAACAAGTGGTTAAATTTATGTTGTATTTAGTACTGACTTATAGGCCTTACCAGGTTGAAACTGTTTTGTGAATCAGAGTTCACAGACCAATCGCTACCCAAATCTGAAAACCTACCTTCTCTGCATACAATTTCAGCGCAGTATCGATGACAACATTGACGAACTCCCCTTGGATTTTAGACTTCGGTGTTCTTCCTGTTCTTTGAGTGAATCATATGGTTTAGGGTTTATAAGCTCATCAAAGAGGGGTAATATTGTCATTTCATATGATAGAAAGTGACTTAACAGTGATTTTTGACGATGAACAGTATAAAAACTAATTAGACACATAGCAAAACCAATTAATCACATTTTGAAATATGTGTAACCAATTAAGTAATTAACCCTAAAATAAAAGTGAAAAAGTTTTGAATCTCCAAAAATATAATTAAGCTTAACTAAACTTTTTTTTATTAACAAAAAAGAATGAGCTAGTAGTAAAGACTAATTCGACTTAACTAAGCAATGTAATTACAGATGACACAAATGACTAGTCAAGAACTTTTGGCTCTAAAATTTTATATTATAACAAGTGGCACAACAAGCAATTATGATGCTTAAAACCAATAATATTATATTATGTTAATGACTAAACATATATTTATTGGTCATTCTTTTATTTAAAGATAAAGTTATATTATTTTAATACTTATATATTTATTAAGACTACTCTCTTAATTTCTCAATATGGTAATAAAGATCATAACTTTTTATGTGCAGCTCTGGTTAAAGTCATAACATATGATACTACGTGTTTTAATTTATTTATATTATTGATGATGGAACCTGGGCGTTGCCCTAGGTTTACACCTAGGCGGAGCCCCTAGCTTCCTATAATATAAGAGACCCATTGCATCCTAACAAAAGTAACAAGAAGCATTTATGGAGGCACCAAGCATACATAACACACTTCATCAAATGTATTCAATACACTTGGTAGATATTTTAGACCTTCTGATCTAATGACTACCCTGGTTGGATCTCAGTCAGGGGGCAAGGCTGACTGTGGTTAGTCCTTAACTGGATGAACAATAACCAATATTTTATTATAAACACAGACTCACCTACCTTTGTAAAACTAAATTTCTCAACCCCCACCCTCTTTACTTTCGATTATTGTAAAACATTGAGACCCTTCTCAGCTCGAAGACTAATATCCTTATGATTTATAAATAAAACAACATATTGGCCAAATAAATAAGAATTTAAAATACATAATTATTTAATTTTCAATCAGGTAAGCTAATCAACTAATCGTTGATAAAAAAAGTATTTGTGTGCGGTATATCGATTTGCATGCTAAATCGCCGGGAGTTGATTTCGTCTACCGTAAATTGTTCCTAGTAGGCGTAGTTGATCCGAGCACCAGCAAAAAGAAACATGTGAAGGTGTTCCTCTGAGTCCTTAGTTGATGCTGAAATGAGTATGTGTTGGTCGAAGTAATAATGAATGTATATTAAAAAAGAATCATCGTAGGTGAGAAAGGTAAATAGCATTTATACTTGTTGAACTCTAGTATTCTGGTAGAGATAGGTTCATGTTACTTTACAGAGGTTAGAAATATGTTGCGTCCTATATTAAGGTAACATATAGTCCTAGAATCTTTAGTGACATACCATATCTTTAATATATGTTAGTCGTACTTTCACTGTGAGGATCATGTAGGTGTGATTTCCCTAAGGATGGTCGTTATGCATCGTGACAAAATGAGATACTCTTATGGCATGTTCTTTTCACGGAATGGAAAAGGAATTTGGCTTACGGATTCCGTAAGAAGTTGTTCTTCTCGTGGAATTGCAAAAATTCGGCTTACGGAATTTGGGCCCTCTAGTGTTAGACATTCCTGGTGAAAAACAAAGAATTCGTAAGGAGGCCGGGCATGAACAAATGAGTCTTTTGCCCTCATGAATTTTCCATAAGGTCCAAACTGCTCTCCTGCTCTTATAACCAACCGAACCAACGGAAGAAGTCTCCGTTCGATGCTCTCCGTTCGAAGAAGCCTCCGTCCCTTTCCTCAGGTATGTTCGAAGCTCCAATGATTCTGGATTCGAACCCAGAATCACGTTCTGCATCGACAACGAGTACCTGCGCGCTCCTTGAGATGTGCGATTCCCACGGATGGCCCTCCAGCCATACTCAGTACATGTTCTTCTTCGCCGTTTACTTCACCCTTCTTACATGGCGGACCAGATTCGTTGCGGTTTCTGTGTCTTGGTTGCTCGCCGTCCTGACTATGCAATCTAGGGTTTATCTAGGCTATCATACGATGTCCCAGGTTTTTGGAGGAGCTGTGTTAGGCATTTTTCTTGGAGCCGTTTGGTTTTGGATTGTGCAGCATTTTTTGTCTGGTTACTTCCCAGCCATTGAAGAGAGTGTTTTGGGGAGAAATTTGTATTTCAAGGACACTTCTCATATACCGAATGTCTTGAAATTCGAGTATGACAATGCGAGGCCTGCGAGGAAGACTATGCAATCCAAGAGCAGTTGATTGATCGATCACAAATTGAATCCATTCAGGTAATTTTTCCTCAAAATTATTGCTTTTGGTTCGCAATCAATGATGTATGAACAATTATGAAAGCATTACTGATTTCAATTTCTTCAAAGTTTAGTTTTTCCTGTACCAATTGAGCTAATAAAGTTGGAAGTTTCTCTTTGATTTGTACTAATACAAGATATCATTTCAGTTTCTTGTTAAAAACACCTTCCTTCCTTCCTTCCCAATGAAACAAAAATGATCTTGGTCCTGCAATTTTCTCCCTTTAATTGTTGATTAATCAATGGTATTAGCTTATATTGCTTTCAACCCTTGATGGTGAATAATTGTGGTGACTTGTTCTATCTCGTAGTAGTTGTGAAATGGTTGGCCAGTGTTCTCTGTAAATGATTCTTTTACAGCAACTACTGGGACTATGTAAACAAAATGAAACTTAAGAATTAAATTGGGTAGAACTTGGGAGTTCTAGGACAAAATCGTATCATTCAACAAGTTCGAGGATGAAAGTGGATATTAAGAAATAGATTCTCGTAGAAAAGAATTTCTGACCTATCTATACCTTAAGGATCGAGCAACTCAGGGCATTCAATGGCATCAAATACATCCAGGTTTGTGCTGATTAAATGCAGTTTTATGCATCATCATATTCTAGGATAGTTCGTAATTGATGATTATAGTTGCAATTCTTAATTGTGAGGTTCTTGATGCAGTTGTTGATAAGCTATTTTTTCCATGAGTGATCAAGTTTTCATCTGGTGGCTGCTTAAGTTTGGGTAATGTTAATGTTAAACAATTGATGCAGGGGTGTTAATATGTGGTAGGGGTGTTAAACAGTTCAAGCTGACGATATCAGAGTCTCGGATGAACTAAAGGGGCACATTAGAGTTATTGGTAATCTGTGTTGTTTTAATTTCTTTATGCAATATGTGTTGATGAGTATGTTGAGAAAGGAAGGAACTTTCTGTTTCTCACAATCTGATAATACAATTCTGGTTGGTGTATTATTATATGTACCTTGTATGTGGTCATTTATGCTAAGTTTCAAGCAAATGAATACTTTGTCGGACCTTGTATTGTCATCCGTTCTAATGAAATGTTATATTGCGGATAGTATAATTAACGATATTTCTAATCATGTTATGCAATCAATTGATTGTGAAAAAATATATTATTTTGCAATATAATTTACATTATTTAAAATTTTTATTGCAATAGGAAGCAATACTATCTTTATAAACGTCTTCCTATGAATGAAATTCAATAAGATATAGGGAAACCAAACCTTCATCAATAGGAATCCAAGTGTCTTGATCAAGCGAAAGGTCGATTTGGTTTGCACTAAGCATTTTTAAATGAGCTCTAAATTGTTTAAAAATATTCATTTTGTACTTTAAAATATTCTTATAATTTATTTCATAAAGATGTTCGCATTGAACTCATAAGTGCTTATAATTCAATTTTTTAATCCACTTGGTATAGAATCGGTGTCTAAATTAGTATTGAATTGGTATCGAAATTTAAACTGAAACAAAAGGAGTAGCTTTTTTTACTTTTGTAAACATTCCACTGAGAAATTTTGGTTGAGAGATAAGTAATTAATTCAAAGTTTCCTTCAGTTTAGCGTTGAACCGCTACACCATATTAGAATGGTTATTGAAGTGTTACTTGAATGGGTAAAGTATGGTGTTATGGATGAAAAGTTGGAAATACAATATAAAACAACAGTGGAGGAGAGTAAGGGCAGTACAACTAATCATTTGCAGACACGTGGCAATCTAAGCATAATGGGCATGCTTCTAGCTGCTTTGAGGGCAGACATATTTAGGGGTGTCAATCGTGTCGTGTCGTGTCATAATCGTGTCGTGTCATAATCGTATCGTGTCTAAACATATCTCGTGTCTAAACGGATAAATTTTAAACGTGTTTAAACATGTCTCGTGTCTAAACGTATAAGCCGTTTAATCGTGTCTAAACGTATAGAGTTGTTTAGACACAGGATCCGTTAAGTCACACTCATATACGCTTTAAAGCAGATATATACACAAATACATATATACACAAATTCAAATATACAAAGTAAGGTCTTCATAGTTCAATATTAAAAAGTAAGTGAGTATTTTAATATTTTATTATTATTATTATACTTAAATGTGTCTAAACGTGACACATGTATACACAACATGATTAGACACGAATAGTTAATCGTGTTTATACAGATATCCGCAGATCTGAGTTGTTTAGACACGATTAATAATCGTGTCTAAACGTATAAGAGTTGTTTAGACACGGGATCCATTAAGGTCAAAACCATATACGCTTTAAAGCAGATCGTGTCGTGTCAGAAATTGTAAGCCATAGACATATTAGGATTTTCAAGATCACGAAAATTTGACATTTGTTAAGATTAGCTCCGCTTTGATCTCAGCGGCTAAGTCGGCCCTGCCTTGTCAAGTAACTATTCTGAGTGGGCGAACGAATAGAATTCACACGTCTGTGTTTGAAAATTTATGAATGTCTGTGTGTTTGACTTGATTTTACCATGGACGTCCTCCAAAATTGTCGCCATATTCTACTACAAAAATTGTCTCCTTTGCCCCTCATAATTGATTAATGACAAAATCAATCAGCTTCAAAAAAGACTTTTGAGAAGTTTAGTGTCTTGACTATATTTGCTCCGTCCCTTACAAGTATCCATTTTACTTGTGTTGAGGAAGTGACACATTATTAACATGAATGTCTACACTTTTTTTTTATCCCTATAAAAATATAGTATCCTAGAACTAACGTACCTCAAATCATGAATGGATGGTAAAATCATTTATTTTCATATTGGAAGCATATGGTATTGTTGTCTTTTTAACGACCTTTTATAGGAGATGCTAATGTGTTTACACCCACCAACATTTGAAAATTTAATTTTGTCGGAACTTTTTCTTTCAAAATACGAATATCCATTCAATATTACTTTACAACAAAATTGACCAAACAATTAAGACAAGTATTTTTCTTCATCGTGAAACTTACTACAATTATTACGAAAAGAAATCAAATGCACACCTAGAAAGTCTGTCCCTCCCATCTACAGTCTGTGTCAGCTAGTCTAATGTCACGTCTGCAGGCACATCTGAAGTAGTCGACACAAGCGTTGTTTTGCTTTGTTTTTTTTTTTTGTTTTTTTCCCTATACTTTCCAATATATTTATCATCTCTTTAATCTTTGTTGTTGTCTCCCGTATGTCTTTCATCTCATCTTAGATTCTTACTTCCCTGAAGACTTGTATGTTTTTTGGCTCATTCTTAACCATCAAGAGCGCCATCTCAACGACTAAATCGCATACATTAAGGCGTTCCTTTGAGATGTCATACTTGTGTCTCATCAGTATTTCCTTCAACTTATTAGCACGCGTATGTTTGTTGATTCCAGCTGAGCCAATACGGTCGATCCAGTCGTCCACTTTGCAACCAAATGATGTTATCCCGACCATCACATCTTGAACTTCATCTTCTGTATCAGTGATTCCTTTAAGAATCTAACGACGTCATCAAATGTTAGTAACACAGAGAGGGAAACAAATAAAGGGAGCATACATATAAAGTGCTTCTTACCATGTCTGAAGTAGCACGGAGAAGCGACTGTAGCATAATGCTTTCTCCACTATTTATACACAAGTGCAGTAAAAGTCGAGCAACCGTGATTCTTCGAGGAATTGACAAATTTAACTTCATTAATTCCTCCTTAAACCTTTTGTTCCTGTCCTTCATTTTCAAAATCCTCAGACAATTTCCCTTGCTCTTCTTGGCAAGCTGCAGTAAAACTTTCCCAGCATGGAGTCGAAAATCGTAGTGTTGTTCATCAGCTATGTTTACTGCAGCACCATCATCACCTCCGCCAAAGAAAATATTCCCCAAGGCCTCAAGGACTCCAGGGGTGTCTCCTATGCACTCCTTTGCATTGTTTTCCTCTACTAAGTTGGATAACACTTCCAGTGCAAGTCTCTGCAACTTCGTATCATAATTCTCCGTATGTGCTAAAATAACTTGAATATTTTTCACCAGACTCATCTCTGAGATCTCTCTTCGAATGTTTTTCCATGTAATACCTCTTTGTGTCGTCACCAGCTTCAGCATGATTCTCCAGAATGGGAACAGCCTTGGACTTAACACCTTTCTACAATTTTGAACAAACCCCCTGGCCCTGCATATATACTAATAGAATGACCCAACTCTCGTGTTCAAAATACTAATTTAAATCTCTTGTAATATAACACTTTGTGGCGAAAGTTGAAGTTTTGGATTTGGACGTACTCTGATTGGCGAACCCGAGAAGATCCATCTTTTTGCTCTTCATCATCTGCATATTTCTTGTTTAAGAGTTGTATGTTATTTATGAAGAGCACTGACGTAGAAAACCAAAAGTCTCTGATAGATAATTGACTGCCGAAGCCAGAAAGGAGCACCATGGATGCCCAAAGAGTTTTCACCCTTCGATGATAACTCGTTATTTTCTCCAGTTTGGAGAGATGTGCAGCAAACGTTTCAATGCCTTTTCAGCTGCACTACATGGTCGACCTATTGGAGAAGTATTATTCACTTGAACTGGGCTCGATGGTACTACGAACACTGACGCTTGCGCAATTTTTCCATCACCGCCATAACTACCACCTTCAAACATTTCCATTGGCTTGCAAATAAACAATATCTATAATAGGATTCAAAACATCGATTAGAATACGGTTGCGAAGGAAACTACAAATCATATGTAGAGTTACTTTGTAAGAATGGTAAGTGGGAGACATAAGTACGAAATACGATGGGATGGGATGGAACATCATCAACACTCACAATATTGTTATTTTAAAGGTTTATGCGCCCATAAAGACGAACTTCTTCAACCACTCAAAAGTCAGTAAGGAAACAAAGAGGTGTGAAAACTTAAATTATTTTTATAAATATTCAAAAATACATATAAAATTGTGGAACAAATATAAGTATTTTAATATAACATATTTATTTAAAGTGTGAAATAAATAAATAAAAAATACCTAAAAAGTCTTTTTAAGTCTTTTATATTATTAATATGATATTAAAATCTCAAAAAAATCCTTAATTTTCCTTTTTGGGTATATTTTTTATACAAATAATATAGTTTTCCACTATTAAATAAACATGTGCTACCACGTCTATTTTAATATAGATTTGATAGAAAAACAAACGAATGTAATTTTTTACCCCATTGTTTAGGGCTAAATCGAACATTGTCTTGAGACCCAATTGTTGGGGTTAGGGAGGGAGACTAGGTATTGACTGAGAACAACCCCTCACAATTGGGCGGATGATCTCGGTCAAGAATTAGAGCATAGGCCCATTAACTTGGACTCAATCGAAAAATTAACTAGATCATATGGAAAAGTTTGGGAAGGGTTGGATTGTGAACTTTTAGAAGTAATTTATTATTTTTGTAAGTTACGATGAAAAGTTATACGTGTTGGGGAAACTCACAATCTGCAAATTTTAGGAATGATTGTTTTTTAAATAAAAAATAAAAAATTTAGAGGGTTCTTCAAAAAGCGTAAAGATTAAGTGGAAAAGAGCAGTTTACCTCTGTAGAAATTATCTATTCAAGTAACATGTACTTTTAAGTTTAGATTAGACGTTTTATATTTAATTTTCTTTGTTTAATTAAGATGAACTCGGTAACTTACAATCCAATGCTTCTACTAGCTTTATTGATTGTTCAATTTCTATTTGTGTGACAACAAATGATTGGACTAAGGTGTAAAACTATATAATATTTAAAACATATACTTGAAAATTCGCGTGAGAATGAAAATTTGAGGAAAAAATGTGATTTCTTTTAATATATCACCAAAAATAATTATATTATTTAGATAAGTAAAGTACGACTTTAGCCCTCATGTTTGATAACATTAATATTTGGTTTTTAAAATTTTCATACTTAACTTTGTTCAAAGTTTACAATTTATATTTTTAAAATTGCAAAAGGAACTGATATTTGTAAGAATATACCCTTCAAACTATTTATGCATGCATGTTACAATCAAGTTTCAATCGAATCAATACTCGGTTGTAATATATAGAAATATTTGGAGGGATTTAATCGTGACATTCTTAAAAATATTCTATTATTTTTACATTTTAAAAATATACTGTGTTAAGTTTTGATGGAAAATTTTACATGATGGAGAATTCAAACATCGCCAAATATTAAGGATAACAAATTTCAAACAAAACATTACCAGAAATTCTCGAATTATGCAAAAACATTATGAGCAAAATAGTGTTTTACCTTTTATAAAATAGTCTATAATACTTTTTGTTAGTTTTATACAATATCTATTAGATATATACTATGTATTTTAAGGTTCAATATATAATTGTGAAGGACATAAATAAATAAAATATCATTTGTACATAGGGGTGATAAAAAAAAGACTATTGGAACGAATTCCCGACAAGACCGACCCAAGAACGACCCGACTAGGACCGAGACCGACTAGGACCGAGACTGAGCGGGCGAGTTTTGTTCTTCAAGGTCGGTCTCAGTCTCATACGTTTTTCCTGAAAGCCCGTTTAGGACCGGTCTGGACAGAACGAATGTGGATTTGGGATTTTCACAATACCACACCAAAAAAAATGTGGATTTTGGAGGTTTTCTATCTCTATAAAAGCTGCATCCTGATAAATTTACTAAAAAATATTGTGAGCTCATAGTGTTTTTTTGAGAGGTGAACTATTCTTTCGCCCTTTACTAAAGAATACCGTGAGCTCATAGTTTTTTTTGGGGGGGAGGCAGATTCGGTCCAGGACCAACACCGGCCCGAGTCAAGAAAGACCGACTCGGACGGGCTTTTTTGGCCGAGGTCGGTCTCGGTCCTCCAGAAGGCAAGACCGAAATTTCGGTCTCGGTCTTGCATTCTGGACCGTCCCGCCCCACCCATGATCAACCCTATTTGTACATCGGTTAAGTACTAACTTGCTAATTGAATTTGTATCATAAATGCAAATTGTTAGTTAACCTTTTTGTAGTAAATTCTTAACTCCGTTTAATTTTTATGTTAATTTTGACAAAACGAAATCTTACAATAATATATATATATATATAATAAGTTGTATTGTGATAATCAATGAATTAAAATTTATGTAATTCACATACAAAATTTAAAATATAATAATATAAGTTATAAAAAGAATCAAGGTTATCAAACCGGACCGGCTATCAAACCGACGAGAGAGCTGATTTTCGGTTCGTCCGGTCCAACTCAGTCGGATCTGGTTCGATGTGCGGCTCACTGTTCCCCAGGCCCAGCCCTTCCTAGGCCCAACCCTCCCCAGGCTTGGATAGATCGCTTCTTAGCATGGTTTCTGAATCGAGCGACTTCTTGTGTGTAAGTATTCTGAGATTGAACCAGAATTGAGAACATAATTGAAGATTGTAGAAGAAGATACGAGATGAAGAAGGAAGCTTAGAGAGCAAGTAATATGTTAAAATATAAATAACAGAATTTGAACCTTTACTATTAAATTAGGTTAACAATCCAAGATACAAGGAATGATTTATATACAACTTAGAATCAGCTATGCCTCCATCTATTCTTGAGAATTTTTGAACACTCTACACCTATCTACGTATATCTAGACTTGTTTCTTGCTTCGCAAACTATCTTGTCCTTTGATACTTTAGTCGAAACCAGTTGCAATGTTCATCTTCTTACTCTATACTTACTCATCCTAACATTCCCCAATGAAGTTCTTTTCTCAACATTCTCATAAACTTTAATGACAATGGTCCTGAGAAGAATCTGATCCATTAACCAGATAACAGATGTAAACAAATTCACATTCTGTCATATGTATGAAAAATATTTGAAATCAAACTCTATTCACAGTACGCATCTCAGTTTACCTTTCTCTTTTCCATAGAGAAATTATCTCATTGTGTACGAAAGACTGAATCAACCTTAATTAACATAGCAACTCAATATACTTCAATTAATGAGAGAGAATACATACTGCATATTTTCTATTTATAATTTATAAATGAAACAATTGCATGTTATAAATTATAATAATATAAAATGTGCCTTGACTTGACTTAGACTCATCCAATCAATGACGAAGTACATGCATGTATTAGGTGAATGATATGTCTGGTCCTTTTTCACAAATATTTATAATTTTGAAATCTGTAGCTATCTACTGTTGAAACTAGAAAGACACATTGAATGACATGTAAATTTAGACGATTCTATAATCAAAATAATGTCTAATAAGCATTATTATCATAACCGGACCGGTTGTAAACCAACTTCATGCCCAAGAACAGTTCTTACTCATTTTGATTATCTATGCTATTTTCTATTTTCTTCTTGTATGATTCTTGATTTGTTTTTTTACCTGACAGGGAGGTTTTCATGTTCCTCCATCTTACCAGTGAAGCTGAGAGGTTTTTATGTTCCTCCATCTTACCAACCTCAAACATTCTACAGAGTATCTTGACGTTTTCACTATAGATGTTATTTTTGGTACCTAAGCTTCATCTTATTCCAGTATACTGCTTTTGATTTGCTGAGAGTTCACAGATGAGGAACTGTAGGACATGAATTTGAATAAACCATAAGCAGTAGAATTCAACAATCATGATTAACAGCAGATGAGATAACTACGAAGAACAGGTAATTCAGTACTAACCTACACATGATAACATTTTCCTATAAAACAGAGAAGGAAACCAAGATAACAAATATGAATAGAAAGCAATACAATTTTATCTGATAGAATGCAAACTGAACATCATAATATTTGATAGTAGGAACAGACCTTTCAGAAAAACATTGCTTAAAGCCACTTATAACTATGAGAAAGGAAAAGCACATAGCAAATATTGAGAGATGAACTAAGTAAGAGAATCAACTGAACAAACAAACTAAGGAAGAGAAAACATTCGAAAGACAAGACAGATTGAAAAACAACAACAAATCATAAACTATTCAGAATCATAATCTGATTCACTTATATCCCTAACTTCAGATCCTAAACTGTCATTCTGACTTTCATCAAATGTCATAACACCAAGTTTGTCTCTAAACTGAGAAAACAATTTTTCCGTGAGAGGTTTGGTTAAGATATCTACAACCTGATCTGATGCAGGCACTAAATTAAGAACAACTCACTACAAGAATCTGTTGCAACAACAATGAAACTTCTGTGTTGACGCTAATAGTTGTAGTTAAATATATGTATATTGCATCGACAGTTTTTGTTGTCGTTATTATTACTTATTAGGCACAATATGTTTTTCACCGTTATAAGATACATTTAGTGTTAATTTTTGTCGTCACTTTATATTTTACATGGATGAATGTGTAATATCGACCAACACTTGATGTTAAATAACTCCATCAGTAGCAGGTGAATTTTTCATTGCAAATATACATATTCAAATGCGAAACGTTCTGTCGTAAATATAGCTATATCAGCAGCGGTTGTTTGCCGTAACTAATCAATTTGTGTCGTCGTTAAAACATATGTACCGGGAAAATGTAAGAATAGGTTTGCGTGTCAATGTATTGTCGACATTAGTATAGTCATTCAACAACAGATTTAATTGTTGTTGTAAAATAGTTTATTTAGTGACAACTATTGTTGTTGTTAAAAAATCAAATTTTCAAAAAATTTTCCCGCTCTGATTTAAAAATTCATAATTTTTCATTCAACAACTTATTTACAAAACAAATCAACGTTTTATAGAACTTCCTCTTGTCTTCCCTTCCTTCCCTTCACCTTCCCTTCATTCAAAACATTTTCCAAAGGATTGAAGCTCACCCTCCCTTCCTTTCACCCTTTCGGCTTCCTCTCGGCGAGTTGAAGCTTGACCTTGAGCTGGATGCGAGTTGAAGCTCGACCGACCTGTCATGGATGAAGTGTTGGAGCTGCTCGAAGTTCCATGGATGAAGGCCTGCTGGAGCTGGAGCTGGAGAAGGCGACTTGGAGCTGGAGCTGGAGAAGTCGACTTGGAGCTGGAGCTGGAGAAGTCGAGCTGGACCTGTAGAAGGGGAGCTGGAGCTCGAGAAGTGCTGGTTCTCCGATGCCTTCACCATGGATGAAGTGTCGTGAAACAATCAGCCATGAATGAAGCCATAGATGATGAAGTGACGATATATGGATGAAGAAGGATGAAGAATCCATGGATGAAAAAGGATGAAGAAGCCATGGATGAAGAAGGATGAAGAAGCCATGGATGAACACAAATAGTTTAAAATCGGCTAAAAAAACCGCAGAAAAAAATTCGACCAAAACATTGGTCAAGAAATTGACAAACAGTTGTCATCACTAAGAGTAATCTATAACATCGGTAAAGTGTTATCGTCGTTCATCTGTAAAGTTGACGTTGGGAGCCACATGCTAATAGCGGCAAACCTTTTACAACGGCAAATTGTCGACCTATAGACCTTTAACGACGGGGGCTACCGCGACGAAGATTTCGTCGCTGTTAAGCCTTAACAACGATATTTATGCAGTTAGCAACGCATTTTTGCCGATGTGTATGCTCGAGTTTCTTGTAGTGACTTGACCACTATGCACCTTCTCTCGAACAAAACACATATCAAACTCTACATGTTTCATCTTCGAGTGCTGAATCGGATTTTCTGTCAAGGAAACCACACCTGTATTTTCACACCAAATAACAGGTATAGAAGACAGTTTAATACACAGTTTAGATAACAATGAAACAACCCATAGGACTTCACACATTGCATTAGCTACTGATCTATATTCAGCCTCAGAACTAGACCTGGAGATAACATATTGTTTTTTCGAACTCCAAACTATAGGATTATTATTAAGCAAAAGGTAATGACCTGACATAGATTTCGTATCCTCAATGTCACTTCCCCAATCAACATCGGCATATGAAACTAATGTTACCTAAGACGAAGATACAGGAGCAGCTCTAAAGAGAAGACCATGATTAATGGTTCTTTTTAGATATCTAAGAACTCTAAGAACTGCCTTCCAGTGTCGAACAGTAGGATGTTGCATATATTGACTAAGTTTGTTGACAACAAAACTGATATCTGGTCTGGTGATGCACACATGTTGCAGAGCACCTATAGTACTTCTATACAAAGTAGAATCAACAGGAGTTGAAAAAGATTGAGAAACAGATTTGCTCAAAAAATTACCTGACATTGGAGTAGGTAAATCAGATGCATTTGACAACCCAACCTTAAATAACAATTCAGAAATATACTTCTTTTGTGCAAGCAACAAACAATCCTCACTATCCTGAACATCCATTCCTAAAAAATAGTTGAGCAACCCAAGATCTTTCAACTTGAACTCCTGATTAATCTGTTGAATGACAATTTCTGCAGCCTCAGCATCACTACGTGTAACCACTATGTCATCCACATATACCAATAAATATACAGTACCTTTATCAGTATTTTTTTAAAAATAAGCAATTATCCGCATGAGAAGTAGTAAATCCAATATAATGAATCAATAAACTTTTAAACCTTTCAAACCACGCTCTAGGCGTCTGTTTTAGACCACATAGAGCCTTGTTCAACCTGCATACCATCACTCTTCCTTGATCATCATTTTCCTCAAATCCCGGTGGTTGAGTCATGTACACATCTTCCGACAACTCCTCATGAAGAAATGCATTGTTGACATCAAATTGCCGAAAATACCATTTGTGAGTCAATGCCAGAGTGAGAATGATACGAACTGTAAGAGGTTTAACTAATGGGTTAAAGGTATCCTGAAAATCAAAGCCTGGTCTAATCAAAGCCCGGTGTGACCAATCTAGCCTTGTACCTAACAACTATACCATCTGGATTCTTCTTAACTTTGAACAGCCATTTGCATCCCACAGGTATTCTACCTCCAGGTAGAGTTATTAGTGACCAAGTATTATTAACTCACAGAGCATGTAGTTCATCTTTTACTGCTTGAGCCAAGTGATAAGTTTGCATAACAGTATAGATATCAGGTGGAGGTGAATCAGTAAACTCATCAAGCTGATGAAGATTGGTTGTCAATGATGTAAAATCTTTAGTCTTTGACCTGGTAATCATAAAATGAGTATTAGTTCTAGAAACATGTAAGACTAAATTTTATGCTACTGACTGATTACCAACATTTGAGACTTGTTCTTAATGATCGTTTGAAATAACCACCATAAGAGATGAATTTTGTAAAGTGTGCCTGATATTTGCTGACACTGATGAACTCTTATTCTGAGAAGGCCGAGCACTTATATTACCTGGCTGAATAGACTACTCAGATGGTACAAGCATAAACTCTTGTGGCCTATATCTAATGAAGTTATCATGCAATGGTAAAACATGTTCATCAATAGGTTCAGAGGCATTACATGCTGACACTATGGAAATTTCTTGAGTTCTGTCAGTATTATCAGATGAAGACTGCCTGTTAGAAAGGTCAGTAGATTGAGCTGGAATGCTTGTATGCTCTAAAACAGGAGACAAAATATTCTGCACAGAAGACTGAAAATCCACATCAATTGGACTACAAGCACCAGAGTTAAAAGGCAAGAATGAGGGCAGTGAAGTTTCTGTATTCTTAGTAGCAGAAGATTGCATAAAAGGGCCATTAGTATCTGCAAATGGAAAGACAGTCTTGTGAAATTTAACATGTCTAGAAACATAAACTCGTCCAGCAGCATCCAAGCATTTGTAACCATGTTGGTTCGCACAATAGCCAATAAACACACAAGGAGCATATCTAAAGTCTAGTTTATGTTTATTATATAGACGTAACATAGGAAAACATAGACACCCAAATACCAGCAGGAAATCATAATCAGGAGATTTGAGAAACAGTTTTTCATGGGGAGAGACATTAAGAAGAAATTTAGAAGGCAATCGATTTATTAAGAACACTGTACTGAAGAATGCATCTGTCCAATACTGCATATGAAGAGATGGATTCTTCATAAGAGTCAGACATGTCTCAACTATGTGCCTATGTTTACGCTCTACAATCCCATTCTGCTCTGACGTGTATGGGCAAGTAAATCGATGAGATATACCAAATTGAGACAGGTATGAGCTAAGAGCCTTGAATTCCCCACCATTGTCAGTTTGAATGGATTTTAGCTGAACTCCAAGCTGTTTTTCAGTTGTTCTGTGAAGCTGAGAAAAAATCTGAGAGACATCACTTTTCTTTTTCAAAAAATATATCCATGTAAATCTTGAAAAAACATCAACTATGCGTAGATAATATGAACATCCATTAGAAACTAGATGTGCAGGGCCCTAGATATCCATTTCTATGAGCTCAAGCGGAGCATTGTAAGTTGTCTTAGAATCAGAGAAAGGAAGTTGTACACATTTACCAACAGCACAAGCAGTACACAAGCCATCATCAGATATCACAAATATGTTATTAGCCTTAAGAATCATGTTTAACGTATTCTTAGAAGGATGCCCAAGCCTCTGATGAAGAATCAAAGATTTCAGTTTTAGTTTGCTAGACAAACAACTCATCTCATTTATACCAACATCAATATTATTCATTTGACTTGTGTTATCAATAGAATCGTACATGACAGCAACATTTAAACTTCCATTGTTTGCAAGTAAAGATGATGACATACATCGAGCATATTTATCAACAATTTGACTAACATCTAATTTGTACAACCCATTGAACTCAGCACCCCTAAGCAGAACCTCTCTTGTCACAACATCTTTTACCAAGCAGCATGTATGATGAAACTCATGAAAGGATCTTGAGATGAAAGGAATTTACTGAATTGAGAAGATTGAAGAAGACGCTAATTTTATTGTTGAATCTGAAAAGTTCGGTACATCCTTCCTTATATAGGAAGTGTTGACAGTTGTAATTCTAGGTAATTACAAAACAGCCCACATACTTCTATCAATCTACACATCACATCCTAAACTATATTACAAATGTATATATCCTCTAACATTCACCAATGCTCTTCACTTTCTTTTATCCTTCCCATCTTCTGTTTGACTTAAAACTTTGATCTTTGCTTGATGATCCTTGACTTAAGAAATCCTGTTCACAAAATGTCGAAACAAAGAACACAACACTATATATATCACATAGAAGTTTAAGTATGAAACTCATATCAAGACCTTTTAAAACTTCAACCACATCTTATCAAACACAACAAGAATTCTTCTCAAATCCGTGAAGTGATATACTTGTACATGCCCTTGAACACTTTCAATTCACATATTATGGTAGATTGATCATCAATGATACAAAGTTGGCTGGGTTTGTGCCCAACATCTTCTTTTGGCTTTTGTAGTCTCATATGTTTGTATGCATCAAAATGCTGCCCGAGTCATCAGACTTTCCATTATTTTTTTTTTTCAATGACTGGCTGGGTTTGTGCCCAACATCTTCTTTTTAGCTTTTGTGAATCTAAATGCCTGAGCTTTGTATCTGATCAATCACCATATACTGAATATCAAACATGTTCAAACACATCATCTTAGCATAGCCCAACACAAATTAGTAAGAGTCCTTTTTGAATCCAACAAGACATATGAAGATAAAAAAATTTTGACTGAACTTCAACCTAAACACATGTGAACATATCATAGTGAGATCCCGAGTTCTCCATTCATGAACATTCATTCAATAGAGTCAGAGTAATCATCATTAGCAGTCAAACATTCATCATCATCATTAAGAAACAGATAATGGGAACCATCTGAAAGTGATAGAAGCTGAGAAAGGTTAGAGGATACTTGAGATACAACTTCATTTGAAGAAATGTGATGCGTTGATGTGAGATATGACATATGAGCTGAAACACTTGATCCTTCGGCCAAGGCTTCAGAAAGTGAACAAACTCCAAGTTTTCTTCGAAGAGGGATGAATGACTTCTCAGTTAGAGGTTTGGTGAGTGCATCCGCCAATTGCTCTGAGCCAGGAACATAATTGACTTGGACCAACCCCTGTGATACCTTTTCACGAACAAAGAAAAGATCCAGTTCTACATGTTTCATCTTAGCATGTTGAACTGGGTTAGCGACAATAGAAATTGTGCTTGTATTATCACACCAAAGCACTGGAACTGATGATAATGATAACCCGAGCTCAGTGAGTAAGGATTTTACCCAAATGATATCACACAATGCATTGGCCATACTGCGAAATTCAGCTTCAGCAGTTGATATTGACACCACAGTTTGCTTCTTAGAACACCACACTATAGGATTTCCACCTAAGAACAAGCAATGGCCACTTGTTGACCTCCTGTCATCTGTGTCAGCACCCCAGTCTGAATCTGTAAAACCTACAAGATCAAGAGAAGAAGAACATTTGAATAATAAGCCATGATCAATTGACCCTTTCAAATATCTCAAGACTCGTTTAACCGCTGCCCAATGAGCTTCTGTAGGCCTATGAAGAAACTGACTTAATCTGTTAACACTATAGCTTATGTCAGGTCGAGTGTAACAAACATGTTGTAAAGCTCCTACAGTGCTCCTATATAAAGATGGATCAGAAAGGGGCATACCTGAGCCAGAAGTGGATGTAAGAAGCGGAAAACCTACCAAAGGTGTGGGAGATGGTTTGCATTCAGCCATGTTAACACGAGACAACAAATCAGTGATGTATTTCCTTTGACTCAATACTTTGAAATCAGGGCCGGGCTGAATCTCCATGCCAAGAAAGTAGTTGAGTTTACCCAAATCCTTCAATGAAAAATGCTCATTTAGACTGGTGATAGTAGACTCAATGAGATCATTACACGAACCTGTAACAACTATGTCATCAACATACACCAAAAGATAAACAAATTTATCAGATATTCTCTTAATGAACAAGCAATTGTCAGATTGAGAACTTGAGAAGGAAAGATTGGTAAGCAAACACTCCCGAAGTTTTTCAAACCAAGCTCTTGGAACTTGTTTGAGGCCATACAGAGCCTTGGTGAGTTTGCAAACCATCATGTTTCCTAAAGCATCTGTAACTTCAAAACCTGGAGGCTGTGACATATACACTTCTTCATGTAAATTTCCATTTAAAAAGGCATTATTCACATCTATTTGTCTTAATGTCCAATGAAATGATAAGGCAAGGGAGAGGATAATTCTGACCGTGGCATGTTTTGCAACTGGACTGAACGTGTCCATGTAATCAAACCCCACATTTTGAGAGAACCCTTTTGCCACAAGTCGAGCCTTATACCTTTCCACAGTGCCATCTGCTTTCCTTTTTATCTTAAAGATCCATTTGCAACCTACAGGATGTCTCCCAGGAGGTAGAGATGTGAGAGTCCAGGTGCCCTTTTCATGCAAGGCTTCGATCTCTTTCTGAATAGCTTCTCTCCATTCTGGAAATTGTAGAGCCACATAAACATTTGTTGGTTCACTCACATCTGCAGTGGAAGCCATCAATGCATTTGCAAAAGACTTAGACTTCGATCTGGTGACCATAGCATGATTTGAAGGTTGAGGACCATGTCTAGAACGTTTGCTAGTTGAATGTGGATTAGCCGAACCATTTGCAATTGAAGATGGAGCTTGTAGACCTGAGACAACCAAAGTTTTATCATGAGAAGAATGAGGAATGTTTGAATCTAAAGCAGGAAAAACAGAATTATGAGAAAGCATATGATCTGAAACAGATGATTCAATAGCATTTGTAGGAGTAGAAATCAGATGATCTGAGTTGAGTCGATCTGATCTTTCAACCGATTCAGGTCTAGACTGATCTGGTGAAGATCTTTGAACACAAGACGTCGAACGTGGTGAACTAACTGATTCAGGTTCAACACTCAACGAATCCATATCATGTGCCCGAACACTTGTAGGCTGAACACTTGCATTGTCCTGTAAAGTAATTCCACCTGAATCAGTATTTAGAATAGGTATAGGTATCCCTGTTGAACCAGATGTAAACCAAGATAGACTATCTGTATGACTTGAAGAATTAAAAGAAAGACTTGAAATAGATTGACTATTAGCATGAAGAAAAATAGATTCATCAAACTGAACATGTCGAGATATATATACTCTTCCCATTCTATCAATACATTTATAACCCAAATGAGCAGACGAATATCCTAGAAAAATACATGGTCTAGATCTATAATCGAACTTATGTTTATTAAAGTCACGAACATGCGGAAAACAAAGACACCCAAACACACGAAGAAGAGAATAAGTAGGAAGTTTGTTAAACAGCTTTTCAAACGGAGATTTGTTGTCTAACACAGTAGTAGGCAACCTATTGATCAAATAGACAGCTGTGGCAAAAGCATCAGTCCAGTATTTGAAAGGTACAGATGAATGAGCAAGAAGAGTAAGACCAAGTTCCACTATGTGTCTATGTTTCCTTTCAACCATACCATTTTGCTGAGATGTGTACGGGCAAGTAAATCTGTGCAATATACCAGATGAGATCAAGTTAGAATGAAATGAACCTAAGAACTCACCTCCATTGTCAGTTTGGACAGCTTTAATTGAGCAATTCAGTTGTTTTTCAGCAAAACCTTGAAACGTTTTGAAAACCGAGGCTGCATCGCTCTTGTGAGCCAAGAAATACAACCATGTAAATCTCGAATATGCATCAACAAAACTAATGTAGTACCTGGATCCATTCGACATTAGAGGAGTAGGTCCCCAAACATCTACCTGAAGCAATTCAAGAGGAGCTGAGTACACACTCTCAGTCGAATTGAAAGGAAGCTTGTGACTTTTCCCTACTTTGCAAGCTATACACATGAGAGACTTTTCAATCTTATCACTACATGATAATCCATAATTGATAACCTACTTCAAGACTTGGTTTGATGGATGTCCTAACCTTTGGTGCCACAGAAATGAAGAAACTGAAACATCAGTCACAAGCACATTAACACCGAAACATTCAGCTTGTTGATGAACCTTTGAACTTGTATCAAGGTCACTTGGTGACTCATTGTGCATAGAAAGAGGAACATCATTATGGTGAATTATATTGTGTTCAACATCATTGCAAATAAAATCAGAAGATGGACTCTTTGTGGGACATGAGACACCAGAATTATTCACACACCTAACATCAGAATTTTCAGCTAAAACAACATCATGTTTAGAAAGATCAGATTTCAGTTGACCTTTGGAACATAAAGTAGTAGTAGATACTAAGCCATTTTGCACAGAAACATTCATTTTATTATTATTCAAACCTTTGATAATAGGACTACATGCAGTATTATAACCTAAAGACATTGAAACTTCAGCATTGGAACACATTGAACCAGAAAAATCAGACTTATCATAGGTGACACTACTCACTTTATTCTTGCTACCATTACTTGAGTGAGTCTCCATATGATCACACACAGACTTATCTATAGAAGAACACACAGGAAATACTACAGACGAAGAGTTGGCATACGCAGAAGAAGACACAAGCAACTTGTAGAGGCCATCCGCTTCAGTTCCCTCCAGAAGCACTTGATGTGTGGTCAAGTCCTTCGCAACACAACCATGAGGAAAGAACACAAAATAAGCATGATTATCCTTTACAAATTGAGAAACTGATAACAAGTTCTTAGTAATATTAGGGGCAATAAGAATATTTCTTAGTAAAACAGATCTATTATTGTAATGAAGACGAGATATACCTGTGTGAGAAATTTCTATAGTATTTCCATTTCCAACACAAATTTTACCTTGACCATTATACGGGGCTGCATTAGACACGTTCATAGGGGAATTTGTGAGGTGATGAGATGCTCCCGAGTCTGGAAACCAAGCAGTATTGGCAGCTCCCACTTCAGAAGCCGAAGTAGACGCATTGTGAACATGAAATGCATTTGTGTTTGATCCACTTCGATTATCTTGGTCAGGAGATCTGTTAGGAGGACCATACAGATGAGGATGAGTAGAAGGAGATGTATGCTGAAATGAGAGCTGTGGTGGAGCTTGAGAAGATTGAAACGAAAGCTGTTGAACAGGAGAGGGCTGCAGAACTTGAATCGGCTGAACTGAATACTGAGGTAGAGATTGAACCGAATTGAATTCAGGTGGCAAGTAAAATTCAGCAGCGTTTGCTTGACCTCTCATGTTGTTTTGATACTGTGGCTGTGCTTGAGAAGTGATACCACTAAAGTTTTGATCAAACCTGTACCAACACCTTGCCACAAGATGTCCAAATTTACCACATAGTTGACATTGTGGCTTGTTGGTGTTGTTATTGCTTCCTCTACCTCTTCCTCGACCGTATGAGTTATAAGGTGGATAAGCTTGCTGAGCATACACATTTGTTGAAGGTGGAGCTTGGTAGGATGACGATTGATTCGGTATAACAGGAGTTGAAACCGAACCAGGAGCTGAAATTGAACTAGGAGCTACTTGAGCATTGAATACAACTGAATGCGAACCAATTTGCATTTGGTTATCTTGTTGTCGAGCCTCCGCATCCAACAAGACACTTGATACTCCAGCTAAATCGTATGGTTGTCTACTTGCAGTGATAACAGCCACTATATGTTCATAATCAGCAGTCAATCCAGCAAGTATGGTGCTGATTTGCATCGTCTCCGAGATTGGATGATCGGAACTTCTTAGGCTATCACACAGCAGTTGTATCCTTCCAAGATACTCACGCATCGATATGTCTCTTTTCCGTTGAGATTGCAATGAACACAACAACCGCATAACCCGAGTCGTAGAAGCAACAGAAAAAATCTGATGAAGAGCTTGCCAAATCTCATGTGAAGACTTACATTGAACGAGATTAGGTAGCAGTGGTGATGAAATCGATGTCAACAACCAAGAAGCTAGGGCACTATCCTGTTCTTTGTAAGCTCTGTAGGCAGGATTAATCACCTTTGTTCCATCTTCATTCAGAACGAACTCTTCTACTCTAGCCGAACCATCAAGGTACTCTTCAAGTCGATGGCTAGAAATTGTGAAGCATATTTGTTGTTTCCATTGAAGATAGTTTGTTTCATCTAACTTGATGTGAATAACCTTGTTTGAGAACTGTTTTGGAGTGAAATCCATCGAAGTATTCTCTGAAAACCAGAATCAAACACACTAACAAACAATATCTAAAAGAATTGATCACAATAATGGAAATCAACACTAGAATGATTCAGCACTAGAATGATTCAGCACTAGAATGATTCACTTTATCACGACTTAATCTTCAAAAGAAGGTACGAAATATGTTTAAAAGATCAGAGTCAAACACATAACGAATTCAGATCAATCATGAACAGAACTGGACATCACTTGCATTAACAGAACAAAATCAGGATACCAGATGAACAAAACCAGAGCTGTGCATAAACCAGATGAACATAAAATCAGATCAGCACATATATCTTTTCAATTGAATAACAGATCTTCAATAACAAGATCTGATTTCGAATGAAATCAGAACTCAATCTCAGCAACAAAACGAATCACACAACCAGAACAGAAAACATCAACGTGAATGTAAAACAGAGCAAGCGAAAATCAGCACTGTGATTAGAACGAGAGAAGAAACAGAACTGTGATGAAGATCCTATCAATTCTTGTCTAAAACAAGATCTGATTTCGATTGAAATCAGAACTCAACCTCAGCAACAAAACGAAACACACAACCAGAACAGAAACATCAACTTGAATGTAAAACAGAGCAAGCGAAAAACACCACTGTGATTAGAACGGGAGAAGAAACAGAACTGTGATGAAGATCCTATCAATTCTCGTCTAAAACGACACCAATAGATGCTAGACTTGAACGAAAATTGAATTCTGATTGAAAACCTTACAGATTGATATCTGAACCACAGTTTATTTCACGTTTGAACCTGAATTTGGTGAAGACCAGGAAGACAGCTATGAACTGATGAAAGACTCTAAATCCTTGCTGAAACTGAACGAAAATCACACAGACTTCACAACTTGGAGCTCTGATACCATGAAAGGATCTTGAGATGAAAGGAATTTACTGAATTGAGAAGATTGAAGAAGACGCTAATTTTATTGTTGAATCTGAAAAGTTCGGTACATCCTTCCTTATATAGGAAGTGTTGACAGTTGTAATTCTAGGTAATTACAAAACAGCCCACATACTTCTATCAATCTACACATCACATCCTAAACTATATTACAAATGTATATATCCTCTAACAACTCAAAGAACACCTTGATGTCCTTGGTAAACTGAGAAACAGACACAAGGTTTTTCGTTATTTTAGGTGTGTAGAGCAGGTTACTTAGAAGATGTATGAATGACAAAAATTCCTATCCTATTTATGTCAAGATAAGAGCCATTAGCAACCTGTACTTTACCTGTGCCTAGATAAGGTTTCCTATACCTGGTGGTGGACCTTGTGAAAAGTGATTGGTTGCACCAGAATTTGAGTACCAAGACTTGTCTGTATTTACCCGAGGTGTTGTGGCTATGACATTAACTTGACTATGAGCATCAGGTGGTTGAGAGAGGTGAGCATGCTGATTCTGCTGAACACGAGGACCAAATTGATTTTGCTGAATAGAAGGGCAAGGAGGAAGATATGGAGTAAAAGCTGGTCCATAGGGATTGAAGGGTGGTTGATATGGATTGATCATTGAAGACTGATACAGGTTAAACATCTATGGTATATGAGTCTGTGGCTGAGAAATAGGATTCTGATGAGGTTGTTGGTAGGACTGCAATTCACTGTCATTGCTCCACTGAACTGCAGTTAAGTTTGCACTGATTTCTTGAGGTTAAGCTGTAACCCCTTGAAAATGCACATTGAAGTGCTCGAAGCACCTGTGCACCAAATGACCAAATTTACCACATAATTGGCATTGTGGCTTATTGTTACCAGTACCTCGACCTCTTCCTCGACCATATCTAGCATTGTTAACTTGATATTCCGGAGTCAATGACGTGTGTTGTCCAGTATCAGCTGACATATTCGACCCAGACTCAACACTGGTATGAGAGATAACAACTGCTTGTTGATCTGCAGAACTAACAAGCTTCCTAACAGCATTAGCAGAAGGAAAAGATGTTTCAAAACTAATTTCCTTTTGTCTGGCTTCAGCATCTAGCAGGACAAAACTTATAGATGCAAGATCATTGGGGTTACTACTTGCATGAATGACAGAAACAATGTTGTCATATTGCCCCTTAACACCGTTCAAAATGATGGAGATTTGCTACATCTCCTCTATGGGATGACCACACCCAGCCAAGCTATCGCATACCAACTATATCTCTGTGAGGTACTCTCGCATAGACTGGTTGTAATGTTTTCTGACCTTATGTGTGTCATAAAGATTCATTATCCTAGTGGTGGATGATGAAGAGAAATGCTGATGAAGTTTAGACCAGATTGAAGCAGTAGTCATGCAACCAACTAGACCTTTGCTTATTGACGATGAGATGGATGCTAATAACCACGAAGCTAATGAGCTATCTTGCTGTGTATGCTTAGCATAGTCAGGATTAATGTCTTTGTTACCTTCATCGTCATCTATCATTTAAGGAACATGCAGAGTTCCAAACAGAAGTTCTTATAGATTGAATCCTCTTACTGCTAGAAGCACTTGTTACTTCCACGATTGGAAATTATCCTCTCTTGTCAGCTGACATATCCTCTTGTTGAAGAAGGGAGTAGTTGTTTATTCCATATTCACTCAAATGAAGTACCGAAGTAACTCACAGCAGGAGATTATCAAGATGAAATCGACTGATACTTCACGAGATTAACCAAAAGAATTGAACAGAATCAGACGAATACCAGAGATAAATGCAGAGGATTTCGAACCACAAAGATTTGCTGCTATGAATCTTCAGAGTTTTGTTGTGAATGTCGTGACGAATGGCTCTAATACCATGTAAGTATTCTGAGATTGAACCAGAATTGAGAACAGAGTTGAAGATTGTAGAAGAAGATACGAGATGAAGAAGGAAGCTTAGAGAGCAAGTAATATGTTAAAACAGAAATATATATCAGAACTTGAACCTTTACTATTGAATCAGGTTAACAATCAAGATACAAGGAATGATTTATATACAACTTAGAATCAGCTATGCCTCCATCTATTCTTGAGAATTCTTGAACAATTCACACCAATCTACATATATCTAGACTTGCTTCGCAAGCTATCTTGTCCTTTGATACTTTAGTCGAAACCAGTTGCAATGTCCATCTTTTTACTCTATACTTAGTCATCCTAACATTGTGCAGAATATTTCGACAGAAGTTGATGGTGTCCTTGTGAATTTTGCTCAACGTTTTTTCTCAGTAATTACAGTTATTATTGATGAAAAATTTCCATTTAACCAACATTTGTTAAGTTGCGCACTTTGTCGAACACCTTCAGTGCGACATAGCCATCGAACAAATCTAAGATTCGAATTTCTTTCGTTTAACAGCAAGGAAATGATATGGAAGATGAATCGTGACAGTAACTTTGAGTTAACGTGGATAGACAGTCTTGACAAGTTAGATGGAATTACGTCGCCTTCAAGAATTTTGTCAAGCATCTGAAAGTTCATGTTCCAATCAAGGATCAATCTTTAGCAAAAAGGTAAAATTTTTATAGACTTCCAATTTAACGAGAAAAAATAAAAAATTACTTGCTCGAAGTTATTGACAGTAGAAGCACAAAGATACCCAATGCTTCTTGTTGCATTAAATACCTCATTCAGTTCTTCCACCTGCACGAAGATCGTAGCTTGATTACATTAAAGAGAAGTAGAGAACACATAAACGTTCGTCTTACAGAGACAATGTGGAGACGAACTTCTTTAGGTTGTGTTGGGTCAGAGTTCACTCCAAGAACCGGAATACCGCTGTCCATAAAATGACTTGCTTGAAGCAGAGTTCCGTCCCCACCAATGGTGACCACGAGATCGACGTTGTCCAGATACTTTGTAATCTGAAGAAGCGGATTGAACTCCTAAGCTGCGGACGCCGCGGATGCTCGCCGCATGAAGGTGTTGTGGCTGCCGTGAAGGAATGAATTAATTTTGTGTTGTGCTGCAATCGTTTTTTACAAGAAAACTGAATGAAAACTTAACTTAGTAGTCAGTTCGGATTAATGCTGCATAATACCAATCGGTTTGTGCAGAACAAAACCAATCAGTTTAAACCGAAAAACTGATTGGTCTGTAAAAAAATTTAGCCTAAAAATTGAACAGAAAATCAGTCTTTTTTTTTAAAAAAACAACTGGTTTTCCAAAAACCGCCCGGTTCAAATATTGTTCATTTGTCAAATAGTCTTTTATCTGAACCAAACCGAAAAGGGATCCGGTTATGATAACACTGCTAATAAGTTGTAGAGAATTTTTACCGAGTTCTTAATCTATTTTCTTTGAGTCTATAAATTTATCTAGAAACTTATATAAATAGATGGGAGCAGCACTATAGAGTTTATGATGTAAATGAGAGTGTTATACACGTACGAGTTCTTCACTTGTCGGTAAAGTACAACTTTGGGCAAGTGCAGTCGACACTGCATTATTTTACATTGTATCAGAGTCATTCCTATGGTGACACAGTAAGATTTAAAATTATGGATTGAAGAACTCAATCTAAATATAGATTGCATTGAGTCTTATCTCTTCAGCAAAGACTTGCGGGATGTCTTTGGAGGGAGTAAAACTACATACCTGGATAAGACCGACACAAATGGTGAGAAGATCAAATGCTAGAAGCAAACGAATTCCAAAGCGGAATTTGCATTGAAGAAGTCGATATCATCAACAACGATGGGGCCATTAAGGAACCAAGGGGACAGTTGCCCCCTCAACTTTTCAGTTTGTGCAATTTTTATCCTAACAAATGTAATAATTTTCAATTTAATCCATTTAAATCATACATTTGCCCCCACTGATATTTTTTAGTTCAATTATGCGACCTTACTATAAAACTTGCCCCCACTTAATGAAATTCTTGACTTCGTCCATCAAGGTTGTTTGAACATATCTCACAATGCACCTATCTGAGTTTCATTTGAAAGACATGTTATACAACAAGAAGAATGAAGTTCACCTACAAATGTTGGAGACTAATATTGCGAATGGAAAATAGGATGAATCTTCAACTTCATAGTTCTTTTTAAGGGTTAAGAACTTGTATTCAAAGATTAATCTATTCAATCTGCATTAGGCTTGTTCATGAACCGGTTCAACCCCGAATCTGTTCTGAATTGAATTGGTATGGTTCAAACAAAACAAGTATTTTTTTTTTCACTAAAAGAACTGGTTTGTTTAACAGGGAAAAAAGTGGTCTGCTTCGATCCGATTCAAACTGGTTTGGTCTGTTTTTTTTAATCATTTTGTTCTGCTTCTGGTTCAAACTGTAACCGATCCTGGTCCAAATGCTGAAGTCTGAAAACAGAGTGAAATCCAAAGTTAATGCTAGTAACAACATCAATTGCCCACACTGTATAGATAATGGCAAAGGGCCACGAATACAAACGCTACGCCCAGTGCTTCTTCTTCAGTAAATCAACTCCCTCCACAACTTTGCCCCCCACAAGAAATCTAGTCATCTCAGCTCCTAGCAACAATCAAATGGAAAGACAAAAAAAATTCAAAACTCTATTTCAATTCAAGTATTTACATATATGGCTACTTCCAATCATTACGAGCAACTATTAGACAGCAGAGCATAACATTCGAACAAAATCACTGAAACATGGATATCAACAACTCTTCGAAGCAACAATCCAGCTCAGCTAATGCACAGTTCACGCCACAGACTCGTCGAATCGAAAGTAGAGCAAATCGGAAACCTAGGTTAATGAAAAAACACAAACCCAATACCACCGTCACTTCATCACACACATAAGCAGAAGGTGTAGCTGAAATCATGGGCATGTTATCGCTCCATATGCATAAACATACATTGGAGCGCAGACGGTACCTAAGAGGAATTGAGCAGATCAAAAACCCTAGATCAATCGGAATCGACGTGTCCGAAGGAAGAGGACGACACCTTTCCTCAGTTTTAACTGATCTATATTTTTGCTGAATATGAAAACCCTTGATAGCTACCTCGTGACTCCAAGAAAGAGCAAACTTTGACACCAGTGCTGAAGGCCGGAAGGTCTGAGACAGAATGAAGGGGTGCTTTAGAGGTTTAATTATCCATAACCCGTTTGGTTTATTTAGAGGTTCAAAAATTATATAGGTTTAAAGTGGTTTTATTTGAATTTAAGTATAAACTAGTATAAAAAATGAGTCGATTCGAACTGAATTTAAACTATTATTTTGAGTTGGCTTACTTGAACCCTAAAAAACTGGTTTAATTTTCAAACTAGTTTGATTGAACTGATTCAAACCAGATGAGACCGGTTCAGTTAGGCTGAACCGTTTTTTTTTGGACAAGTCTAACCCGGAAGAGCCAATTAAAGAAGTGCAGATAAAACAATGCATTATTTGGTCTAAATATATACGGTTTGTTACTACTTCAATTCAATGGTTGTTCAATTAACTTCATTGGAGGAGATCAAAAATTTTCTAGCTTCACACTACATTGGCAAAACAAATAGTTGGGATCAAGTTAGAGGAGAAGATCAATATGCACTCGCGGCTCAAGTGAAAGGAGAATGACGCAAGGAAAAAATCTTATGATTATCCGGGGTTATCTAACAAACAAAGTTTCAAGTGTTATCGATGTGGTAACCTTGGACATCTTAAAAGAATTTGTTCGGACAGAACATAAGGAGAGTAACATGCTGCAGTCTAATATTTCAACTTAAAATGAGGAATGGGCAAATTGTTTTCTAGTCAAGACCACTCTTGCTGTTGCAATTAAATCTCAAGAAATAAAAGAGTTGTAGAATCAGGTTGTAATCACCATCTCAACGGAGATGAAAGGCGATTCTTCATTATTAGCAATCATAAAGGAGAAGAAGTTCTAGTCATGGTGGATGACACCATTCACCATGTCGAGAAGGAAGATACTGTTGTGGTCAAAAGTACATGTGGCACACCAATCAAGCTTGATAGTGTGTACCATGTTCCAAGAGTGAAGAAAAATCTCCTCTCGGTACATGCATAACACTCTCCTAATATCATACTTTACCCAAGATCCTAAGCCGTACTTAACTAACAAGAGAAGAACTTGTATATGTATAAAATTCTCACTCTAAATATCGTATCTAGGAGACTCGTTTATTAAACTTAAACTTCAAGCTAGTGTTTGTTGTGGTGGTGGTGTTCATTGAAATGATCACACCTATTTATAAGATTTTAAAGATATCTCTAGACTAAAAAAAAAAATCTAGACCAAGAACTTCTCTAGAACTTACTAAAAATTATTCATCTCCTTGAATTATCTAGACTTATATGTAAATTCTACTATTCCAGACAATTCTAAACATACACTAACATCTAAGTTAACCCAAGCTTCAACTCTTTGTCCATAAATTGTAACCTTGGCCCATGAAAGTCATGTTGTCTTTCAACAATCCCTTTCAATATTTATTTTCCTATGTACTTTTTTTCATCTATATTGTCCTTCAGTCTATTCTTCTCTGAATTCTCTAGTCTTGCTTTTTTTGTTATGATTATATCATTTCTTCTCACCATTCTAGTGGAGCTTCAATTCTCTCACTCGAGTTGTTTGTCTCTATAAATTTCCGTCCTTCCTTTTGCGAATTCCTCATTTTCCTGACGATGTTAACACCACATTTATATGAACAGCAGAATCTTCTATTAACCTTTTTTGTCTTCTACATTGTTCATATGTCTTTCCTTGAGAATTTACTTTTTCTTCCTTGATTGAGGACTAGACTTCAAGAAAGTGATGAAGTATCTCGTTGACAGTTCTCTTCTGGTGTGAACACCAGTTTGACTATATTATAAATTTTCAAGTTCGACTATTTCTTAATTTCATCATGAAATCAAGTTTTTTTCCTCAACCATCTGTCTTGAAGTGAACAAGAATGAGTGATGATAGAATTTTTTTCCTCATAGTGAGATGACTAAATGATCAATTTATCTCATCCTAGATTCACCACTTAATTATCATCGGCTCATCCATGGACATTTTCGTGAGGATTCAAACTTCCTTATTCTCCATGAGCTTTCGTTGAAGAGGTTTTCTTATTTGAATTTGATACAACATACTTGTCATCTACTCGCGTACCAATGTGAACGAAGTCTGCTTCTATCAAATCAATGTTTTAAAGAACTTTCAAATCAGTCATACCAAATAATAAGTACATACAGGAGCAAGGCTCCTCTAAGAACAATTCAATGCCTTAATTGAGCTTCTGAGGAATTTTAAGGAGTTGTTAGCCTGCAGACCAAGGGAAATGCTAGGCATCCCCATGCCAATCATCAACCAAAAGTCTAACATTGATCCTTTGTCAAACCCATTGCTCAAAAGAAGAGTTCGATGGGTGATTAAACAAGTAAACCATCAGGGTCAAAGTGGGAAAACTACACGATGCCAACTATGTGAATCAAATAAGATTTCAAACCTAATTGGCTAATTGAGTATTGGTGAACAAGTCCACTGGAAAGTGAATAATGTGCATCGATTTCAAAGAACTGAACAAAGAGTGCCCGAGGGACTCCTACACCTTACTCTGTATCAATAAATTGGTCGATCGCCTATTCAGGCTACAACTAGATAAAGATTTCTCAAGAAGGGTGCATCACATACACTTTTTGTTTATGTGAAAATAACATCCATCACTACAATACGATGCCCTTCAAAATAATTAATGTGAGCGCTACCTAAAGGACGGATAACAAATTGTTCGTCTACATGATCAGAGACACCATGGAGTCATATGCCAACAACCTATTTGTAAAGATCAAGGTGGGTGTGAACCACCAAAAGATACCTGGAGCGATCCTTTGCGCAGATGGAGTTGCAGAATACCTGACAGAATCCATTTAAATGCTGGTTTGACGTTAATTCAGGAAAATTCTTAGGCTTCATGATAAGACAACAGGGGATTAAAATCAATCCGGAGAATCTTAACTCCATCGAATAAATGACGACACTCACTTGCCACAAGGAGGTATTCTTGAACGGTTGCCTCGGCGCCCTTGGGCGATTTTAGTCTAAATAAATAGAAAATTCGCTCCCTATTTCGCAGTACTGCGAGCAAACAATAAGTTCAAATTGATGTTTGGTTGCGAAAATGCCTTCCGATCACTAAAGAATCACATGAAGACCTTGCAATTACTCATCAAGCCGGTACTAGGCTCACTGTACCTTTACTAAGCATCAACCATGTAGTTGTAAGATCATCTTTAGTGAAGGATGGTTAAGGGTCAAGTCCCGGTCTATTATGTAAACCCAGTTGAAATAAATTATTTGAACATTGAAAGTATCTTTACGCGTTGGTAGTCTTATCTAGGATGCTTCACCCATATTTTCACGTGCATGACATTACCGTGCTTACTAGTTAACCTTTGACACAATTCCTACAAAAGTTCGATACCTCAGAAAGGCTGATCAAATGGGTTGTGGAGCTAAGCGAATTCAAAATTAATTTTGCTTTGAGAACATACATAAAAAGCTCAACACTAGTTGATTTGATTGTAGAATCAACAGGACTAGTCCTCCACGGGCACTGCCTCTTGAAGAATAAAATGTAGGCAATGAACTACCAATTGATACTTGGGAACCCTTCATCAATTAAAGACTCGGGAGTAGGGTTCTTGCTAAGCACACCAAATAGTGGTAAAATTTTAAGATACACTATCGCCCTTACTTTCAAGTTGATGAATAATGAAATGGGTTATGAAACTCATATAATAGGGTTTTGATTAGCCACAGGAGTAGGCGCCACTTATGGAAGGGTGCAAATGTGATACCCAACTAATGGTGAAATAGGTTAAAGTAGAATATGTGACAAAAAGGGGTCAAATGAAGACGTATTTGGTTGAAGCTAAAGCATTGATTAGCAAATCAATGATTTAATTAAGGTCATCCATGAACAAAAAAAATAAAGAAGTTGAAGCATACACTCAACAAATATGATTTGGGGTCTCACATCTCAAAGAAGTGCACTTCTTGGAAAGCCTCGTCTTTTCCATTACAAAGAGGAGACACCACCTTAAAAATGAAACACACATGTTGGGTATAGATAGTGACAGCCCAGTAAGGAAAAGGCCTCGAAGGCCCAATAACCATAGAGGGGGTAAGCCCATGACATTCGAACCGGATCGGCCTAAGTACGAGTCAAACTTGGCCCTCCATAGAATGGCCCAGAACCGAGCCCAAAGTCTCTGAGGACGCCCAAGGCTCCCTGAGTGCTCGCCATTCTTCACTAGGCCGCGACCTCTCACTGCTCGCCATGAGAGTGCTCGCCCCGAAGAGAGCCCTGCCTCTCTCCTCTGGTCCCACCAAACCGTCAATAAGGAAGTGGTCACGATATCCCGCGTATCTCGATCACATATTCACTAAAGATTAGATTTGGTAACTGCAATATCTCGCAGTAACTGCCATATCCCACGATCCGAATCTTCAGTAACACAATATACACTAAGATATTCAGCTGCCTTATACGGTTTGATCTCTCCTGCCCTATAAATACCCTTGCTTTACATACGTTCCTTACGTTTTGAGTTTTATACACAGATATACTCATTTAAGCATCGGAGAGGGACCCGAAGACACCCCGTCTGTTGCGCTCCCCTACCTGCAGGTTCACTGGAGTTGGAGCAGAAGCGTCTTTCCGTCCTTGTCTGGCATTTAATTCACTGCCAGATCAGTATCCAGGATTTTACGATCCAACATTTGGCGCCGTCTGTGGGAACGAGCAATTCATCCATGAGAACTCGATCCCAAAGCAACCGTCGGAACCAGACCAGGGAGCGATCCTCAGATAGCTCTGATTCCGCCGCCACTTCACCGCTTCAATAAGAACCTGCCAGCCGAGCAGGAGCCAATGCCGTTCCTCCGCGTACAACTCGAGAGCATGTCGGTGATTCAAGACCGACCCCCGTTGCTAATCAAAACGGAGCCCCGACACCGTAGAGAGTCCACATCGCTGGGGAAGGCATCAATTTAGCCCCATAGATGATCTCCCTGCTGGAGGCCATCCTAGGACAGGCGCGCCGTCAAGCCCCTGCACCTCAAGAAAACAATCCCTCTGCTCCTAAAGGAAACAACCGCCCTGCTGCCACATGGCCCTTATCTTATGAAGAGGCAAATCCTGGCCCCACCGCGCCTCAGGAGGATCAGTAGATGACATCTAGACAGCAGTCCATACCTCCAGCATACACCAAGGAGCCGGTAGCCGCATACACTGCCAACCCTTCCGGTCCTCCTCCACCCGGAACCTCGCCAATGTACTGCACTGTGGATCAGATGGATGACCTCCTCAATAAAAGGCTCCAAGAAAGACGACTGACAGTCGTATCTCCCTTCAAGGAGCAGTCGAGCTCGTCGCCATCAAAATCCCAAAGGATGTAGTTGCTCGGGCCATACCTGAGTATAGCGGTGGAGGAGATCCCACCGTACATGTCAACAAGCACGAGGCCTCTCTCCTGGGTAAGTCAAATGATCCCAATCACTTGGCTTTGTTATTTCCATCTACTCTTTCGGGTTCGGCTTCGTCCTGGTTCTTCGGCCTCCCTGCAGGATCAATCGGAACTTGGGCAGAGTTAAAGAGCAAGTTCCTGGAGAGGTATATGGGCGAGCGCCAATTGCTGAAGAGCGTGGTCGCCCTGGACTCGGTCAAACAACAGCCCGGAGAGTCGCTGTCCAACATTTATGGGCGTTTCCATCAGAACGTCACAGAGATAGATCGCCGAATCTCGGATGGGGAGATCATTCGAGCATTTTACAGGGGTCTGGATGTGGCCAACAAGGCCTCGAGAAATCTGCGAAACAGCTATCATGTGAAGGAGATCGAAACGCTGGAGGAGTTGGCGTCCAGAGCAAAAGGTTTCATAGACCTTGAAAGGGCGAACACAGAAGCTGACTTCCTGACAACCTCGCTAAGGGTGGTTCATGAACCCCAACGCGATGGTAAGAAGGAGGTAAAGAAGGAGAAGAAGGGAAAAGATAGCATGCCCCGGGTCGAGTCTAATCCAGTGCTTCGCCATCCAGAGGTCCTTGATTACTTCACGCCTTTAAATAGGCAGATCTCAGCGGTACTAGTCGAGATGGAGATGAGATCCTAGGCGAGGCCACCGATGCCTCGTCGAGGTGGGCTGCCCATGGGCAAGGATGTCGAGGGCTACTGCAGATACCACAAGTGCAAGGGCCACAAGACAGTTGACTGCAAAATTTTGAAGCGGGACATAGAGAGGGTGATTCAGGGGGGAATGTTGAAAGAATTTGTGGCAGGGCGAGACCGAAGTCGAACGCCCCCTAGGAGACATCGTTCGCCAGCCCCTGCTGAGCAAACTGAGCCGTCTGGAAGCAAGAGGAGGGTAAATCTGATTGCAGGAGGATTCAGTGCAGGCGGCGAGAGGTCGAGCGCGAGGGAGGTCTATGCCACTCAGATCTCCACAGCAGTTCAGTTGGGAAAGCGGCCCCGACCTGAAGAGAACATTGTCATCTCATTCTCCGAAGATGATTTGGCACATGTTACCACCCCCACAACGATGCTCTGGTTATCACAGCAGATATTGACGGCTGTGATGTTGCAAGGATTCTGGTCGACGGAGGCAGCTCGATAGACATCTTATTTCTGGACGCTTTCGATAAGATGGGCAAGTCCAAATGTGACCTGAAGAGGGTCGACTTTCCGCTGATTGGGTTTGCGGGAAGGACAACTTATCCGCTGGGGGCTATAACCATGCCAGTGATTTTTGGCGAGGGATGGAAGAGCATCAAGGTATCGGTCACTTTCTTGGTGGTCGATTCACCTACATCCTACAACGCCATCATAGGGAGGACCACGATCAATCCGAACAAGATTGTGGCCTCCACAGTCCACCAGAAGTTGAAGTTCCCCACTCCCAACGGGATTGGAGAAGTGCTCGGAGATCAGCCTTCCTCGCGGCAATGCTATGTGAACTGTTTGCGCAGGAAGAACCAAAGGGAGACGCTCGCCATTGAAATAGAGGCCGACCCCCGCGAGGACTTGGCTCGGCCAGCGCCTATGGAGGAATTGGAAGATGTCGAAATCGATGGTCCGGACAAGAAGGTGCGCATTGGAACCACCTTGAGGGAGGATCAAAAGGAGGCCATGACCGCCCTCCTCAAAGAATTTAAATATCTCTTCGCCTGGCAGCCAAGCGACATGCCAGGAATCAGCACAGATATCATCTCCCACGAGCTCAGAATAGACCCCTCCATCAAGCCGATCGCCCAAAAAAGAAGGTCATTCGGGACGGACAAGCGTTTGGCGATCAGGCAGGAGGTCGGCAGGTTGATTGAGGCTGACTTCGTCAGAGAGGTGAGATTCCAGAGCTGGGTCGCCAACCCATTTTTGGTTAAGAAATCAAACGGCAAGTGGAGGATGTGCGTCGACTTCCGCGATTTGAACAAGGCTTGCCCCAAGGATTCATATCCCCTTCCGAGGATTGATCAGCTGGTCGATGCTACCTCAGGTCATGAGATGCTGAGCTTCATGGACGCCTACTCAGGCTACAACCAGATCAGAATGCATCCAGAGGATGAGGCTCACACTGCTTTTTATGCTGATGGGGACATTCTGTGCTACAAGGTGATGCACTTTGGCCTCATCAATGCCGGGGCAACTTATCAGCGGATGGTGAACCGCCTGTTCCAGGACATGCTGGGGAGGAACATGGAGGCTTACGTGGATGATATGCTCGTCAAAACCATCAAGGGCAATCCTCACACAGTGGACCTCCGCGAAGCTTTTGAATGCATGTGGATACATAGTGTTCGCCTGAACCCTGCCAAGTGCGCCTTTGGAGTCAAGTCCGGTAAATTTCTGGGTTTCATGGTCAGCGAAAGGGGAATCGAAGCAAACCCAGAAAAGCTAAAGGCCATAGAATAAATGAAGTCGCCAACCTGCCACAAGGAAGTCCAATGCCTGAATGGACGCCTAGCTGCTCTCAACCGCTTCCTCTCCAAAGCGAGCGACAGGTCCCTCCCATTTTTCAAAACTCTGAGGGCCAACCTCAAATTCGAGTGGACGCCAGATTGTGAGGAGGCATTCCAATCCTTGAAGAGGCATCTCCAAACACTCCCAGCTCTGGCAAAGCCCGTTCCAGGCGAGCAGCTTTTCTTTTATCTAGGCATTAGCGAAGTGGCAGCCAGTGCTGTCTTAATAAGGGAGGAAAATAATGTTCATAGTCCAGTGTATTTCATTAGCAAAATGTTCAACTCAGCTGAAATAAAATATGTCCAGATTGAGAAGTATCTCTATGCCTTAGTTATTGCTGCTCAGAAGCTGAGACCTTACTTTCATGCGCACGACATCACGGTCCTCACCAATCAACCTCTCAAAAACTTCCTGATGAAACCAGATTCTTCAGGAAGAATGGTCAAGTGGGCGATCGAGCTCAGCGAGTTCAAGATCAAATTTGCGCCAAAAACGGCCATCAAAGGTCAAGCACTAGCTGATTTCATAGTGGAAAGCACGAGTAACGGTCAAACGGAAGCAGAAGACAGGCCAAATCAGTCAGCAGACGACAATCAAATATGGGAGCTCTATACAGACGGGTCTTCATCAAAAGAAGGCTCGGGGGCAAGTTTAATTCTTATTCCTCCTGAGGGCGAGCCTCTGAAATACGCGATCGCCTTGACATTCCCGGCGACCAATAATGAAGCAGAATATGAGGCTCTTATCACTGGACTCAGACTGGCAAAAGGAATGGGTATAACTACGCTTAAGGTAAAGAGTGACTCAGAGCTTATTGTCAATCAGGTTAATGGCACCTACGAGGCAAGAGGAGAAAAGATGAAGAAATATCTCAGCATCGCCAGGAAGCTGGTCGCGGAAATCCCAAATTTCGCAATTGAGTCTATTCCTCGCCAAGAAAACTAGATGGCAGACTCCTTGAGTAAACTGGCATTCAGAGGGACAACAATCCAGGATGTGCAATTTCTGGAAAAGGCCCTCTGTTCGGTCCTGGAAAGCAGAGCAGAAGTCTTCAACATTCAAGGACAGGTCACATGGATGACTCCGTTCCAGAATTATTTAAAAGAAGGGATCCTCCCAGATGACGAAGGCGAATCCACGAGGATTAGAAGACTCGCAGCCAGTTATCTAATTATCGATGGGGAACTCTACAGAAGAGGCTACTCGACTCCTTACTTGAGGTGTGTCACTCATCCTGAAACAGAAAAGGTTCTCCGAGAAGCTCACGAAGGGGGGGCAGCATGTCATGAAGGTGCTTGATCGCTGACCAGGAAAATCTTCAGATTAGGATATTACTGGCCGACCTTGGGAAAAGATGCAGCCGAATTAACGCAGAAGTGTGAGACTTGCCAACAGTTTGCACCACGATCGGGTCAACCATCAACACTATTATCCCCAATGGAGGGTGCCTGGCCTTTCGCTCAATGGGGAATCGATATATTGGGTCCTTTCCCTATTAGCACTAGTCAGCGTACTCACATTATAGTGGCGATCGACTACTTCACTAAGTGGATAGAGGCGAAAGCTCTAGCTTCGACAACAGAATTCCAGATCATCAAGTTCCTACAGGTCAACACATTCTCCAGGTTTGGCATTCCCAAAATACTCATCAGTGATAATGGTCCACAATCATTGGAAAGGAGCTCAAATGGCTCTGTGAAGAATATCATGTCAACCATCGTTTCAGTTCAGTGCATCATCCTAAAACGAATGGGCAAGCTGAAGCAGCCAACAAGGTTGTCCTAGCAGGACTCAAGAAAAGGGTTCGAGCATTCAAAGGGAATTGGGCAGAAGAACTGGAAAACGTACTATGGGCCATCAGAACAACACCTAAGGCGGCCACAGGAGAAACGCCTTTCAGTTTAGTGTACGGATCAGAAGCAGTAGCACCCGCCGAAATAGCAGTGCCTACCCACAGAGTCCTATACTTTAATGCGGAGGTAAACGAGATCGAGCGAAAAACTCACCTCGACTTAGCAGAGGAAAATAGATGGCTTTCGGAAAAGACACAAGCAAAGATGCGCTTGGCGACCGCTCGATATTTCAACAGAAAAGTCAGCGCTCGCCAATTTTTCGTGGGGGAGATGGTTATGAGAAGGAATGAATTCACAACGCTGGACAGTAAAAATAAACTTTCAGCCAAATGGGAAGGACCGTACAAGGTAGTAGAGATCGCCGCACCAGGATCCTACTATTTGGAAACCATCGAAGGCGAAAGGTTACCCCGTCCATTCAATTCTGAGCATTTAAGGAGATTTCATGCATAGCTTGTAATCAAACTGTTATGTTAATAAAAGAAATCCATTCCTTCATAAAGCGTGTCCACTCGAAGCAAGTCGAAGAAAAAAGACCTGACGGCAAAAGTCAGGCAAAAGCCCTGACGCCAAAGTCAAGCCAAAAGCCCTATCGCCAAAGATAGGCCAAAAGCCCTAGCAACAAAGCTAGGCCAAAAAGCCCTGACGCCAAAGTCAGGCCAAAAGACCTAGCAATAAAGTTAGGCAAAATGAAAGCCCTGACGCCAAAGTCAGGCCAAAAAGTCCTAATAATAGAATTAGGCAAAAACGGGAAAGCAGACGCCAAAGCCAAACAAAGAGATCTGCTAATTAAACAGCAGATAAGGAATTTTAGGCGATCACTATGGATGATGAAGCCTTAAGTTAACAAATTCCCTGTTATTATGCAAACACCTCGAAGGTTTAAACTTCAAAAAGGTAATATCTGTTTGAACTTAGAAGTTTATGCTTTTAAGTGTCAGAGGATTGTCCTTAGAAAGTTCGTACAGACTTATGCTTGGTCTAAGACTTTAAGAGTCGAAGCCATTACAAAGCAAGAAAAGTCGAGAGTAATTATGATTAAGACATTGGATGAATAGCCAAACATGTTCGAAGTCAATTAAAGGCTCATGAATATAAAGGCATTCAATATAAGGAAACCAAGTCTTAAGTCAAATATGGTAAAACAAAAAACAGCTATCTAAAAAAGACAAAAGAAAATATGGTAGCCAAGGAGTTGGAGGCTTCAAGCTTTCGGGTCCTTGGGGGCAAGGGTGCTTTGCTCGCCTTCGGGGGCAGGACGGCTCGCCTTCGGGGGCAACCTTTTCAGCCGCAGCTGGGTCAACCTCTTCAGCAGCAGACTGAAGGGTGCGACTTCGAAGGAAGCTCTTCAAGGACTCAACTTCCCCAATGGGAAAGTTGGGGTCGACCGCCTGGACATCATCCACCAGGACTTGGAGAAAATCGGCAATCACCGACTTCATCACCTTCAAAGCACAGTCCTCAAAATCCTCAGAGGCCTTGAATGCCTCGACTGTGCTTTGGGGCGAAGGGACAGCTCTCAACTGTTCAGCTAGCCGATCCCTCTCCTCCTCCAGGGCGATCCCCCTGGCTTCAGCAATGCCCCTCTGGGCCTCAGCAGCTTCCTTCTGGGTCTCCACGGCGACCCGAAGAGCGTCCGACTCTGCAATCTGAGCACGAGCCTCCTTCAACTCGGCCTCTAGGCGAGCTCAGACCGCTTCTCCTTCATCAAGGCATCGATGAAGGGCCTCAACTTCTTGAAGGAAGACTGCAGCATCAGCCTCCCTCTTCTTGACATCAGCAAGGAGATGCTGCTCCTTCCTGAAGTACTCCTCCCGGGCACCGTCCACCAAGGCGATCGCCACATCAGCGGTCTTCTTGATGGCCTCCAACTACCCGGGGGTGACCCCCGTACTTCGGTACTGCTCCAGCTCGACAAGCAGGTCAGAATACTTGTCGGCGAGCTCGCCGAAGACGCGGCCAATGATCACCTCTTCTCGAACGAGCTGACAACAAAAACATAAGAAAAATTGTCAGGACATCAAACAAAAAGGGAACGACAAGGAAGAAAGAACGGAAAGGAGGCGAGATCATACCAGGGCGACTCGTTCGAAGTGGGTCCGCAGGAACCCCTCGATCTGAGGTAGCTCCGTGGGAACAATTGAGCGGTCCTTGGGGGAATTATCCCATCGAGAAGCCGCATGCACATGTCCGGGCTACCCCGGAGGCTCTTCTGGGCAGGGTATCCCTTCTTTGCAAGGTCCCCACAAGGGACCCAAGGCCCCCAAGAGTCCGCAGCCTTAAGTGGCTGGAACAAGCTCGCCATGGAGTAGTACTCCTCGGCGGGAGC
The DNA here is from genome assembly GCA_946814005.1 of Chamaenerion angustifolium. Taxonomy (NCBI): domain Eukaryota; kingdom Viridiplantae; phylum Streptophyta; class Magnoliopsida; order Myrtales; family Onagraceae; genus Chamaenerion; species Chamaenerion angustifolium. The sequence continues at coordinate 7,559,650 of OX328278.1, read as the reverse complement.
CCTTGAAGAGCTGGAAGCAGCAGACCCCTTCTTCTGGGTCCTAGACTCCTTAGGAGGAACCGTGGGCACCGTAGGAGCGGGAGGCGCCAAGGCCAAAGCCTTCTCCTTAGTGGCAGAAGGGCCCTGGGGAGAAGGAGAAGGAGGCGCCACATCCAGACCCTTCCCATTGCTGGCAGAAGGGCCCTTAGGAGGGGGAGGAGGAGGATGCTGGTCGACTTCTGGGTGCTCCTCACTCCTGACCTTCTTGGAAGGAGGAGGAGGAGGGTCCCGGGCCACGTCAGCCGAGGACTTCTCTGCAAAACAGCAAGACAAGATGTCAAAAACCAAAAAACTGCAAAGTATGAAAACGTTAAATCCACAAAGGGCGAGCCGACATACCTGGTTGGCGAGGGCCAGTAGTGGCCGAAGGAAGCACCTCCTCAGACTTCCTCTTGGACGAACGCCTAGAGGGGGGAGGAGGAGAGCTCAGCAGTGCCTGATCGGAGGACAACCCCGCCGATCCCTGATCATCAAAGAGACCTATCAGTTTTCGGCTCCTGCCTACGACCTTGCCTACAAATGATAAAACAAGAAAAGGGTTAGAAAATTACCCAATCATCAAAGATTGGCGTGGCTTGATGAATGCCCGCCATCTCAAGCATATTCTCAGTAGTCTCCGCCACTGAGCGAATTGGAACGAACTGGGACGACCGATGCAACCGATACAGGTCGTCGATGGCGTTCCGATCACTCCCTGACAGCTCTTCGAAGGAAGGAGGGAAATCCTTGTCCGGGGTAAACAATTTCCAGGGTACACCCTCCTTGTACAAAAAGTAAAACTTCTTGTAGTTGGAGTTAGTGGCCCGGAAATCATCGACAAGACGGACATGAACATTCCAAATCCGTGCTTGAGGGCCTCCCCACTCTGCAAACTTCGTCCAGCGTGGTTGGAAGTGATGGAGGTAGTTCACCCCAGATGCCAGTCGGAAAAAACACCGGAACATGGCCAGTGAATATGCCCATTCTTGGCGTATGCACAGGAACTTGAAACCGACCCACATCCTGAGGGCATTAGGAACGAGTTGCGTGGGGTGGATCCCATAGAACTGGCACAATGTCTGCAAATCCTCACAAAGAGGAAAACGCAACCCAGCATCAATCTGGGCCGCATAAATGTAAACCTCTCCGTCGTGAGGATAGTGCAGACCTAAGCCAGGATACCTAGGAGCATCCTCTACACTGAGGCCACCAAGCGCCACCATTGTCTTAAAGTAAGCCGGCTTCAACTCATTAGGCTTGACATCTACTCAAATAAGTTCAGATATGGCAATGGCAAACATAAAAAACAAGGAACAGCAGGGAATATTACAAAAACAGAGCACTGAAAGGACGGAGGTTTACCTTTCGGAGAAAAGATGGGCATTTGAAGCTCAGGCCCATCTACCACCACTGGGGTGGCTGCGGATCTCCCCACGTCAGGTTGTTCCTCCGCTGAGGGGGGCACGGCGCCGTCCCTAATGGTCAGGGGGGCATTGGTACTCTCGGGGGCATTGGAAATTTTAGACCCCTTGGTGGCTGTGGGCTTAACCCTTTGACATCGGGTAGCCATGGAAGCAGTAGAGAGAAAGGGTTGAAGAAGATTGAAGAACAAAGAAGAAGGATCCGCACGAAAAGCTATGGAAATCTGAAGGAGTAAAAGAGCGTAAAAAACAAAACAGAGAAACTGATATCTCTTATATAGGCCCAAAAAGAAGTAACCGCCACGGGCGAATCGAAGCGACACAGGAGAATAATTGCACCTTTTTGGAAAAAACCGAAGCAATGTTAGAATTCCAAGAGACACCTCGGGGAGACAAAAGTTGGCTGGTACAGGCAGCTGTCAGACTACCCTTGGTTTACGGAAAAGTAAATGGCAGGCGTGCCTCAAGCGACCGTTCGATCTCTGGACAACTGTGTAGTTATTAAATGCTAAAAGTCCACATAGGAGACAAAGTGGTCGCCAGCGCACTAATAGGCTTTATCAGAAATACCTCGGGTAGGTAGTGATCGCCTAACCAAGAAAGATAGACTTTCATAAGCCTAGGTTACCTCGAGTGATCGCCAAAGGGGAATAAAAGGAAGGATATTCTTTCAGCTTTGAACAGGGAAGAAACTGCTCGCCAAACGAGCTCGAAATGCCTCAAAGGTCATGAACCATTACAAGACACGAAGAAAACCGAATCTGAGACGTCACTATCTAAAACCCTACAAGGAAATCAAGCTCGACTAAAGAAACTTCAATCAAGCTTCGGGGGCAAATGTTGGGTATCGATAGTAATAGCCCAGTAAGGAAAAGGCCTTGAAGGCCCAATAACCATAGAGGGGGTAAGCCCATGACATTCGAACCGGATCGGCCTAAGTACGAGTCAAACTTGGCCCTCCATAGAATGGCCCAGAACCGAGCCCAAAGTCTCTGAGGACGCCAAAGGCTCCCTGAGTGCTCGCCATTCTTCACTGGGCCGCGACCTCTCACTGCTCGCCATGAGAGTGCTCGCCCCGAAGAGAGCCATGCCTCTCTCCTCTGGTCCCACCAAACCGTCAATAAGGAAGTGGCCACGATATCCCGCGTATCTCGGTCACATATTCACTAAAGATTAGATTTGGTAACTGCAATATCTCGCAGTAACTGCCATATCCCACGATCCGAATCTTCAGCAACACAATATACACTAAGATATTCAGCTGCCTTATACGGTTTGATCTCTCCTACCCTATAAATACCCTTGCTTTACATACGTTCCTTACGTTTTGAGTTTTATACACAGATATACTCATTTAAGCATCGGAGAGGGACCCGGAGACACCCCCTCTGTTGCGCTCCCCTACCTGCAGGTTCACTGGAGTTAGAGCAGAAGCGTCTTTCCGTCCTTGTCTGGCATTTAATTCACTGCCAGATCAGCATCCAGGATTTTACGATCCAACAACACACATGGATGACCTTAATCTATTAGTTTCTAAAAAAGAAAAAGACGCCTCCAGATGAAGTAGAAGCTACAAATATTTGACGCATGCCCATCAATTACTTGGTAAGGACTTATTCAAAAGTGTAATTATCACATTATTTAAGGTGTGTCACCCTTTCAGAATCATATCGCATCCTCATGGAACTACACAAAGGGTATGCATCATGTCATGAAGAAGCCAAGTCGACAATAATGAAAACCTTGAAACAATAATAATATTGACCAACCACGTTCAATGAAAAATCAACACTAGTACAAGCATGCAGTTTGACAGAAATATTCACCATGGGTTGGGTGTTCACCCGTAGAGTTAGTCCCAATCCTAAGTGCATGACCTTTTGTGAATGAAGTGTCAACTTATTGGAACTGATACCAAAGTCAACAGGTTAGCGAACCTTCATATCGTTGCTATAGACTACTTTTAAAAGTGAGTCGAGGTAAAACCATTAGGGACAATCACAAAATTTCAGGTCATGAAATTTCTAAGTCAAGGATCATATTCCGATACGGGGTCCCCAAAATTCTGTTTAGTGACAATGGTCTACAATTGCATGTCGAGATTTAAAATGGTTAGGTAAGGAACTAAACATCAAACATCGCTTCACATCTTGAGGCACACCCAGACAAACATATAGATGGACCAACAATTAAAGTCATCATGGATGCCAACGAGTCGATGAATTGGGAGGAAATTTGGCCGATTAATTGGAAACTGTCTTAGAGAACGTTAAGATAACTCCTAAAAAGGCTATAGGTGAAATGACCTTTAGCTTAGTACATGGCTCTGAAGTAGTAGATCCAATCCAAACTGTTGTGATATCACATAAAGTGAAATATTATGAAATAACGATTAATGACGACAAGTTACGACTGGAGTTTGATCCAATAGATAAAATGTGTTGGGCATCAGAAGATATGCAAGATAAAATGCGCGTCAATTTAAAAGAAAGAAGAAGAGAAAGCCGGAGAGAAATGGATAAGAAAATATGTAGAGAGAGAAAGTGTTTGTTAAAAAGTAAACGAAATGGGTAAGAATTTATATAGAAGCGCGAAAATATGGGTCAAAATATTTGGATCGTGAAAATGAAGAGTCACTTAACGTACACGGATGGATTGTAACACTAACATTATTCGAAAATAATTCTATCAAGATTTATTATTAACTTGTAACTCAAGTTAAGTACGTAATATAAATAATACATTTACTACTACCTCATTTCTGAGGTAACTTGACGTTTTCACAATACCTATATTTTAATTGCCTGAACTCAGACTGAATTTGTTATCGGAAATGAAATATTACGCAAAATATGAATTTCTTTTCTTACTGGTCAAGGAACATTGCAACACAATAATTCAACAAATAATGAAAAGAAGGTAAGCCCAGTTGTGAATGCCCCAATAATTTCTCAATTGCTCAAGACACCCAGAGAGATGAGAGAGAGAGGAAAGAGAAACCCTAAAAATCTCAAAAATTTAATGCACGGAAGATGTTTGCGATTTTCCAAAGCCAACTCTGAAGCTCCCGCCCCGGCTTCCCTCAGCTCACTTCATCTGTTTTGCTGCGTAACAACTCCTCCGAAGATCATTTCGTCTAGTTTGCTGCGTCACTTCTCTTAAGAAGTACCCCTCTCACACCGATTTTCTCTCGTGTGTGATCTCCGGCTTCGGCGCGGTCTGGCGGATCGAACTCACCCTTCTGGCGGTGACAGTCGCAAGTTTCAGGGTCACGACAAGTCCTTACCCTTATCTCTTGTATTGGCTAATCCTTGACACCCTGACTTATATTCGTGCCTATTCAGCCCCTAGCCTGCCTGTCTCTGTTTATTTTTCTGTTGTGTTTGGAAGGTGAGACTTTGGTGCAGGTGGCTGGAAATGACTTCCATGAATGACGGAGGGATGGCGCCTAGAAAGCTGTCCTGCCTCTGGCCTTAAACCCCCCATTCAGAAATCCATCCGTGCATTGGGCAGAATGATTTCTCAGAAGAGCATGAAGAGTAATACAGTGTTCACAATATTGAAGGCAGCTTGGGGCAATTTTGGCTCTGTGAAAATGTCCGAACTAGAAGGCGATCTTATGGCATTCGATTTTGAAACTGAATCTGACAGAGACAGGATATTGGACATGTCCCCCTGGGCAGTCCATGGCCACTGCCTAAACCTCAAGCTCTGGGTCCCTAATCGGAGCCTCACTGATTTTGAGTTCGAGAAAATACAAATGTGGGTCCAAGTGTATGGTTTGTGTGCTGAGATGATGAACACTGAAAATGCAGGCCAGATTGCTAGTAAGGTGGGAAGATGTCTTGCTGTGGACTCCGAGAAGGAGATGCTCGGCAGGGGATACATCCGGTTTAAAGCAGAATTGGATGTTAGCTCACCTGTGTGCCCAGGTTTCTGGTTGGCAAACGATCGAGGTGAGGAAAAGTGGGCGAACATAATGTATGAGAGGGTGTCAGACTTTTGTTTCGGCTGTGTGAGGTTAGGCCACACAGGCCAAGGCTGTAACCTGGATATCGCTGTCTCAGAGGTGAATGGTAGACTCCCTTTGTACGACCCGTGGACTTCCTGTCCTAGGCAAAGGAAGCTCAACTCGTGGGTTAAACCAGGAGGGGGGCATAAACAGTCCAATCCGATTAGAGACCCTGCTCGGAAGACTTGGCAGGATATGATGAAGGAAGGAAACAGTCAAGCTCCCAGGGAGGCTCAGGCTGTTAGAACACCGAAGACGGAATTGGTAGAGTCTCCCCTTCCGAGGGTGGACTCTGCAGGCCTGGCAGGAGATGCCTCCCAGCTCCATCCGATGGGGGTCGGGGATTTAGGTAACCTGAGCATTGTTCCCTTAACAACTCAGGCCCTAAACCTGGACCTCACTCTTGTTCGCCCTATCAAAGCCGTCATTGAACTGAACCTTCAACCTGTTGATGAGGAGGGCTGGCTAGATGCTTTCTTCGAATCCAAGCTATTCGCCCACAACACCCCTTGCTGCATCTCCAATCCCCCCTAGGTTAGACTTCCCCCACCCTCCCTCCCATCACCCTCGACAAAACCTTTGCCACCCCCCTTAACCTGTCATCTCCCTACCCCCATCTCCAGACCACCTAGCTCATTTACTCCCTTCCAGCCGACCTCCCTGCCCAGCTGCCTTTTGTCCCCCTCCCAACCTCTCTTCAAACCCCCCCAACCCCATCCTGTCTCCCTCTCCTCTCATGTAGCCGATCCACCCCTCACCCCAGCTTTACTATCCTGGCCTACCAACCTCAGTACCCCTCCGTCCCCGAACCCCTATGCCTGGTCAAGCCTTTCACCCTCTCGTCTAGCCCCTTACCTAGACCACCCATCCAGACTTTGAAATTTAAGCAATCCTGCCCCGTCCCCGATCTTGGACCGCAGCACAGCAAAAAGAGAAAGGTCCAAGGGCCTGCTTCGATCAGGGTCAGTCTGAGGCCTCTCGGTGCCGGAAGGAGAACATTAAGAACATTATTTGTTTCTTGGACATTAAGTAGAACATCAGGTCAGGGGTAGAAGGGAAACCCGAAAACCTGTAGGAAGTCATGAGAAAGCTCTCGATGTCAAACCAATCACCTGTAAGGATTCTTGTGGCTGTTCCATAACAGCCACACGAGATCAATGAGCGTCCTCTCTTGGAACTGTCAAGGGTTGGGGTCTCCCTTGACGGTTCGTCACCTAAAAGACCAAGTGAGGAAACTCTGGCCAGAGATTGTATTTCTCATGGAAACGAAGCAACCAGAGTCTTTCTGTGAGAGGGTAAGACGCGCTATGGGTATGGATAAGGCACTGTATATTAACCCGGTGGGGTTAAGCGGCGGGCTAGCTATTTGGTGGACAAACGAGGTGCGAATCTCCTTCTAGCACATTAGCAAGAACATAGTGGACGGTGAAGTTTATTTTGCCTCGGCCAGATCAAAATTTCACATTTCTTGGATCTATGGAGATCCAGACTACCGTAGGAGGGTCTGGAATTGGGATAGGCTCAGGTGTATAGGAGGAAGCCGCAGCGACCCTTGGTTACTCTTGGGTGATTTTAATGATATCTCACATCAATGGTAGAAGGTCGGGGGCAGAAGAAAGGACCAAAGAAAGGTGGATGGATTCAATAGTATCTTGCACGACCTTTGTGTGGGGGACCTTGGATTCAATGGTCAGATGCACACATGGTCCAACAATCGAAACGGGGCAGACCGGATCGTTGAAAGACTTGATCACGCCTTGGCCAACTGCCAATGGTCAAGCATCCACCCGACTACTCAATGCATTCATGGCACGGCCATCGGGTCGGACCACGCCCCAATCCATGTCCGATTCAGTCCCGAAGATAGAAGGGGTTCGAAATCCTTTAAGTTCGAGGATATGTGGATGGAGAACCCCGAGTGCTTTGTCATCATCAAGAATGCGTGGGAAAGAGGAGGAACGCTCTGTCACCCGACTGATTTCAATAACAAAATTTCAGCCTGCAGAACCGACCTCGCGAGATGGAGCAAACGTGTATTTGGGAACAATCGGGCTAGGATCGAGAGGTCCAAAGCCAGGTTACATCAGATTTCAGCTCTTCCACCTACCGACCAGTTGCTGTTGGAGGAGAAAATCCTCAAATCAAAGCTACACGCACTCTGGAAACAAGAAGAAACATACTGGAAGCAACGATCGAGAGTGCGGTGACTTAACGAGGGGGATAGAAATTCCAGTTTCTTCCACCATTCAACTCTAGAGAGGAGGCGGAGAAACAAGATAGTCATATTGAGGAGTTTGGATGGGGATTGGATGGAGAGCGAAGCCTTAATCATGGAGGAAATATTTTCCTTCTTCTCGGTTCAGTTCGGCCAGAACAGGGGGGAAGGGATCATAGGCTGAGGTCGACTAATGTGGCAGTCTCTTCCTTGGGTTCGACCAGCAGTTCCTCTCCCGTCTTGGGAGATCAGCTGGTCCAAGATAGGACCTTTCCTATTTTAGATTGCCTCCCAACGGATGTCATTGAGCATATGAACAGTTGTATGACAAGGGAGGTATCAGAGTCAGAATTTAGGGTTGCGGTAAATCAGCTTGGGGGGTCTAGGGCACCGGGACCGGACGGCTTCTCGGGATCATTCTTCCAACGTTCATGGAAGGTCATAGGTCCAGACATCGTCACCATGGTCAAATCCGTTCTCACAACAGGTACGTTTCCTCCCTTTATCAATCATACGGTCATTACCTTGATTCCTAAAATCCCTTCCCCGTTGACTGCCTCCGATTACCGCCCCATTAGTCTTTGCAATTTTGGATATAAAATTGTGTCTAAGGTTCTGGAAAACAGATTAAAAACCTGGTTGCCAGAACTGATCACCCCCTATCAGAGCACACTTGTTTCAGGTCGACAGATTCAAGACAACATCATAGTAGCATATGAGATGGTCCACTATCTGAAAACGAAACAGAAAAGGGGGGCTAATTCTGAAAGTCCGGATTGCGCCTAGAAGATTGATATGGCTAAAGCATACGATTGGGTAAACTGGGAATTCCTTTTCCAGGTGATGACTAGAAGGGGTTTTGATGCGAAGTGGGTTCACTGGATCAGAGAGTGTGTCACATCAGTGACGTACCAGGTTTTGGTCAATGGGAAGAGGACTCCTATCATCTATCCGTCGAGGGGCATTAGGCAAGGAGACCCCCTCTCCCCTTACCTATTCATCCTTGTGGCCGATGTCCTTTCCCGGAGACTTGAACAAAGGGTTAGTTGGAAGGAGCTAATTGGGATTAAACCGACTAGAGCGTGTCCGGAAGTGCATCATCTCCTGTTCGCGGACGACTCCTTATTCTTCATCAAGGGCTCGGAGGAGAATGCATGTGTCTTGAAATCAACACTTGACGAGTATTGCGAGGCGTCCGGTCAACGGGTTAACTTCTCAAAATTTGCTTTGTTTAGTGGTGGTTCGGTGGACAACCCCTACGCCATGGAGGTGGCAAATCTGTTTGGCATGTCGTTGGTCTCGAACCCGGGTAAATATCTAGGCCTTCCTTCTTTGTGGGGGAGGTCAAAGTGTGAAGCGCTGAATTTTCTTAAGGAGAGGGTCGTTGCGAAGCTCCAAGGGTGGAAATCTAATCCTCAATAGTGCTGGTAAGGAGGTTCTAATTAAGTCGGTCATCTCGTCCATCCCGAGCAATGCGATGAGTGTCTTCAAGCTACCCAAATCTTGGTGTAGTATCATTAATGGGATGGCGGCTCGGTTTTGGTGGGGGGCCTCCAATGGGGATCGTAAGATCCATTGGCTTCGATGGGATATGATGACAATCTCAAAGAAGGAAGGTGGTTTGGGATTCCGAGAGCTTGAAGCTTTCAACGTGGCCCTCTTGGGTAAGATGGCAACTCGTTTGGTAGAGTAGCCGAATGCATTATGGGCTCGGGTTCTAAAGGGTGTCTACTTCCCTAACACCGACTTCCTTCATGCGGGGAAGGGAAGTAGGGCATCTTGGGCTTGGTCGAGCCTACTCTCCGGTTGGTGTGTGGTGGCGGATGGAGCTGTTTGGGACCTTGGCGACGGGAAGAAAATCAGACCTTTACTGGATCGGTGGTTACCCGGGAACCATGGCCACAGATTGGGGGAACGTCCGGTCACTAGAGACCAAACGGGCATTGTGCTAGCCGATTGGATCAACCATAGCTCGAAGGAATGGAGGGTCGAGGAGGTTCGTGCTACCCTCCCTCCCTCGGATGCTGATCTGGTTTTGGAGGTCCCAATCCCGCTGCAACAAACAGCTGATGTGTTGAGATGGCCTTATGAGAGGCACGGTAGGTTGACCGTAAGGTCGGCCTACCACTGGCTTCGGGATAAGGAGGAGTGCCGAAGGGGTCACGGCGCTGGAGAGGGGGTAAGCTCTGGCCAAGGTATATGAGAGATGGTCTGGAAGTCTAAGGTACAACCAAAGGTACGTTCCTTCATCTGGAAATTACTGTCGGGTGCTGTGGCGGTGCGGGAACGGCTGGCCAGTCAAGGTATGTCGGTCCCTACATGTGTGGGGTACTGGAATCAATCGAACACATGGTCTTTGAGTGTGTTTGGGTTGGTTTTGTTTGGAAGGAAATTCTAGGCCTCACTGATGCAAAAGGATGGGTGCCATTCGGTAAGGGATTGGTTGTACAAGAGACTTTTGGACAATCGAGGTTCGAAGGATGATAGGCAGCTGAGGTGGCAGTCGGTGATGACTGCTTGCTGGGCAATCTGGAGATGCAGGTGCACCATGGCTTTCGAAGGAAAACAACCGGATGCATCATGGGTGGTCGGCTTTCTAATGAGGTCGGTTGAGGAGCAAAGAACCGTGCTTGGTAAATCTGGCTACATTCAGCACAGGTTGGGCAGCAGGGAAGGCGCGGATGCTGCAGATCACGCTGTGCAGAGGAACACCGATCCACTCCAGGAGGCCCACGGGGAGAACCAGATCAGACCTGCTCAGCTCTGGTCTAGGCCGCAAGCAGGGACCATCAAGGTCAACTGTGATGCGGCTTGGACCCGAGCCAATGGTCACGGCGGAGTTGGGGTCATTGCCCAGGATAGCGACGGCCGAGTCGTTGCTGGCATCCACGCCTCGCTCACGTCCACTTCGATCGAAGTCCTGGAAGCTCAGGCTGTTTTTGAGGGTGTTAAGTTGGCAATTGCCAACAAGTGGGAGTCGGTTGTAATAGAGTCGGATTCGGAAGGGGTTATTAACCACATTTTTGGTTCTCATCATTTTTGGAAGATTGAGACTATCATTAGAAATAGTCTCTTCTTGGGTAGGTCGATTAGGAACCTGGTCTGGAATAGGATACCACGAGCCGCTAACTATTGTGCGGATTGGGTGGCGAAACAAGCTATAAGGGGGATGTGTCGTAATGAGTGGGTCTTCCAACCCCCAACCCCCCTTTTACGGTTTGATACGGATGTTGTACCAGGTGCGTCTTTGCCCCAATTTTGTGAGTAATACATGATGTATACTTTGGCCAAAAAAAAAAAAAAAGTTGTGAATGCCTAGACCAATACAGACAATACTACGTTAGTTAGCTAGCTATAAAGAATGAAAAGATTAACAAATAAAAGAGTACACAAAATATGAATTTCTTTTCTTACTGCTCAAGGAACATTGCAACACAATAATTCAATAAATAATAAAAAGAAAGTAAGCCCAGCTGTGAATGCCTAGACCAATACAGACAATATTACGTTAGTCTTAATATATATATATATATAGAGAGAGAGAGAGAGAGAGAGAGAGAGAGACTACGGTTTACGTTCACTTTGAAATTGAAGCATTCCTTGTTTCTCTATATTATTGGATTCCACTCCAGTCCTTCCACCTGTGCCGACATTATTGACTCTTACAAATTACAATAATAAATTATATTATATTCGTCATATATTAATTTCATTATGCGGCCCACACCTGAAGACAGGGGTGAGATAACCGTGCCGAGTGGACCAATGACACGATCAAGGGCTAGGAAGCTTGGACATACAATCACCACACTACTGGACCGCATAGGACCAACTATCATTCCGTCTGGAGACATGGAGCCTAAGAACCTCTTGGTTGCTCGAATGGACTAAGTCAAGAGGGGCTCGTTTGTACTCTTTTTCCCGACCTTTGGTTTTGTCCCACTGGGTTTTACAAAGGGGGGTTTTAATGAGGCAAACGGTCCACAAGACAACCAAGTCCAATAAGAGGAGGAGAATAAAATTCGGCCCATAGGAGAGCTTTCCTTAGGCCCAAATTAGTTTAGGTTTTTACTTCTTTTAGGATAAGTAGCTAGGGTGGCCGAAATGAGAGGGATAGACCTTTTTACAAACTTGTGTGCTAGCCACATTGTTCTTCTTGTTCATTGAATGAGAAATTGATTGTTGGTGTGTCATATCCGACAATTGAATCTTGGTGCGTCATATCCAAGGTTCAAGCTTTGGAATCTTCGAGTGCGTCATATCTTGGAGAATCCATTGTGGAGGTATCAAGGGTTTGTCGCTGCCTTTGTGTGATCCAATCGATCCATCATTCATCCATCATCTATCCTCGTATATTCTAGTCTCGGCAGAACCGTATCCAGGAGGACCGACCTTACCAAAATTGGTCTAGAAGACGGAATACATATCGGAATTCGACGAGCCCACCCATTACAGAAAGAGGACACAATTATCTGCGACTTTCGTATTCATCACTCGGATCAATTCGGAGCATAGCGTCGCCGAAAAGGGACCCCTTTACAGAGTCGGAATTCTGACAGCAATATTACGAGCCTTGGGAGAATCGTATCACCACCTACCCTCGAAAGTGCCGACTCCTGGAAGATCGTATCAAGTGGTATCAAAGCACACTTTCGAGATTTAATTTTTCTGATTTGTGTTGTGTGATAATCAGGTCCTTGCGCATTATAATGTCAAACCACACAAGTAATGGAGAGGAGAGTGTTAGGATGTATGAAGATTGTAGGTTGCTTAGCCTACAAGTTACTACCTTGTTGGTCAAGGAACCGTATAGAAGATTGTAGAATTGTCTAGAATTAGTTAAGAATTAGTTAGCTAGAGTCTTTCTTCTTGTAAACCTATATAAATAGGATTAGCTAGGGTGTAATCTCTTAACTTTTGAATGATAGCTTACAAGCCAAGTAATTCTGTTATTTCTGTTTGTTCTTCATTTCCGATTTCTGGTTTTTCTTCTTCTTCTCTCTCAATTCAATCTAGTTTGATGTGAGATTACTAAAATGGTATCAGAGCTATTCTAATTCATTCAGAGGCGCTGCGATTGTCTCAATCAGTCGGTGAATCTGCTCGACATCGAAGATCTTGTAAGAAGCTGAAGGTACTCTGTTTTCAATCCGAAAACTTATTCTGTGCTGTTTGATTACTGTCTGCTGTTAAAGAATCATCTGCTGCTTATATCTGTTCCAATGGATGAGATAATACCTGCTTTCTTCAACAAGAGAATATGTCAGTTAACAGGAGAGGACAATTTTCAGTCCTGGAAACAGCAAGTGCTGTTAGCTGTTAGAGGACTAAATCTTGAAGGTTACCTGTTTGGAACACTGGTAGTTCCGCGACTTCTGGAAGACGAAGAAGGCAACGGGATTCCAAATCCTGAGTTTCCAAAGTACTCGCAGCAGGACAGCTCATTGGCGTCATGGCTTCTAGCCTCCATTGCATCTCCAATCAGCAAAGGATTGGTCGGTTGTATGACAGCATCTGCGATATGGACCAGGCTGCACCAGAACTTCTCGTCATCGTCAACTACGAGGATCATGAGTCTATATGACAGACTCAAGGTTCGTAAACTTCTAAATCAGTCCATGAGAGATTATTTGACTGAAATACAGCTTACTTGCGATAGTCTATTGAGTTGTGGGCATCCAATAGAGGAGATGCAACAGATATCCATTATTTTGAATGGAGTAAAGGGACAGTATGACAGTGTAGTTGCTGTAATCCATGCTAGTCGAAATCCATACGATTTGGCCTCGATTTCCTCTGTGCTTCTTGATGCAGAAGCAAGGCAAAGAGATGCTATCTTTGATACATCTCTATCTGCAGCTAATGTGATAGGTAAAAATGTTGATGACAAGCCTATTCAGGTGGATTCTGGACAAGTCTCGGCAATGGATTCAGGACAGACACAGAGTCAGACGAGTTTCAATCAACGAACACCAGATTATCAACCAAACAATACCTCGTATGGAAGAGGTAGAGGCAGAGGTCGTGGCTACTCCAACAACAAACCGCAATGCCAACTCTGCGGTAAGTTTGGACATCTGGTTAATCGATGTTATAATCGATTTAATGTACATTTCCAGGGAGTGACATCTACCTCGACTGAAAACATGAGTGCTAATCTGGTTTCTCAATGGAACGATGAAGATGATTCTTCATATGTTAAGAATCAAAGTACAAATCAGTCGGTTGCTTCTGGTACTGGATATGGTGTTAACTCTCCCTCAGCATCTGTTTCTACTATGCATCCTGTCTCTTATCCTCAGCATTTACCTACCTATCCTCAACATATATCTACTCCTTATTCCCAACCAATGTTTCCTCCACCTATGTTTAATCAATACATGACCAATGCTGCTCCAATGTACTCTCCTATGCAATATAATCCACCGATGTATTAGCTCAATTCTGGTACACATACATCTGCATCTGCCCCTCCTGTTCAACAATTTCTAGCTGGTGGATATTCTGCAGCTCCAAGCGTGTCAGCTGCATCTGTTAACCTTGACAATCTGAGTCAAGCTCACCTGGTCTCATCAACAACATCAGCTGGAATACACGCGGATAAAGCCTGGTATCCAGACTCAGGAGCCACCAATCATCTGTCAAATGGAACTCCCCCTGTCAATTCATCGCATTCTTATGCAGGCTCGGGTAAAGTACAAGTAGCAAATGGTAGTTACTTAGACATATGTAGCATTGGCACATCTGTTATAAACACTGCATCTAAGCCTCTGTTATTAAACAATCTCTTATACATTCCGCAGATTACTAAAAATTTGGTTTCTGTTTCGCAGTTTACCAAGGATAATAGGGTATACTTTGAGTTTCACAAAACTCATTGTCTGGTTCGGGACTCTGACACTCACCATGTTCTGCTGCGTGGACAGGAACATCAAGGCTTATATAGACTTGATTTTAGCTCGTTTAATAGTAATAATAATACTAGGAATTCTGTTGTTAATAAATCAGATTGTCTGTCTTCGTATGAAAGCTGTAATTCTTCTGCATTAATGAACTCGAGGATGTTGTGTAATGCAAATCAGTTGAAACTTTCTCCTATGATTTTACATCAAAGGCTTGGGCATCCTTCTCAACATGTGTTTTCTTTGGTGATTAAACATTCTAACTGGAATATGAATGCCCAAGTTCCTCATTGTACTGCTTGTGCTGTTGGCAAAAGCTGTAAAATGCCATTTTCTGAGTCTATGACAGAATACAGCATGCCCTTAGAACTGCTTGAAATGGATTTATGGGGACCAGCTCCTGTTTCTTCAAATGGCAACTTGTATTATTTTAGTATTGTAGATGTTTGTTCGAGATATACGTGGATCTATTTTCTTAAGAAAAAGAGTGATGTCTCTATCTTCTTCCCGCAGTTTCACAGAGCAGTGGAGAATCAGCTTGGACACAAGATCAAAGCTGTACAAACAGATGGCGGTGGAGAATTCAAAGCATTAGCAGGATACCTCAGTAGTTTGGCATCAATCACAGGTTTACCTGTCCATATACGTCTGAGCAAAACGGTATTGTAGAAAGGAAACACAGACATATAGTTGAGATGGGTCTCACCTTAATGAAACAGGCTGCTCTTCCTTTTCAATACTGGACCGATGCCTTTTTCACATAAGTTTTTCTTATTAATAGTCTGCCTACGAAAGTTTTAAACAATATTTCACCTCATGAGAAGCTGTTTCTCAAAGTTCCTGATTATGAGTTTTTAAGAGTGTTTGGTTGCTTATGTTTTCCATTAATTCGTCCATTCAATAAACATAAAATGGATTACAGATCTACACCGTGCGTGTTCATTGGTTATTGTTCAAATCAGCATGATTATAAATGTTTAGATGATGCTGGTCGTGTTTACATATCAAGACATGTTAAGTTCAATGAAAATGTGTTTCCTTTTGCTGACAAAAGTGGATCTTTTATGCAATCTGGTGCTGCTAAAAATACTGCTACTTCTCTTCTTCTTACCTTTTAACTCGGCTTTGTGTAATGCTTTAGATGATGAGATGATGCATAATGAACCGTTACCTATACCTGTTCAGGTTAATCGTTCAGCTGATAGCATTCCTAATCTCTCGGGATGTGCTAGACAATCAAATTCTGATCCGTCTAATGTGGTACCTACTCAACAACCAGTGGAACAGCTATCTGATGACAATGCAGGTAGTCATGATATTGGGGATACGATTTGTACTGATTTAGATGCTGCAAGTCAACTTCCTGTGAGGTATGTTCTCAGTGACTTTGAATTAGTTCAGTTTTCATCGGATGGTCATGCATTATCTCAACCAGCTATTGAAAGGGTGCATAGGTCCGACAGTGTTCATGGTGTTCAGGTACCACCTACTAATTCTGTTTCTCCTCGTGTTAATAAGCACTCGATGCAGACCAGGTCCAAAACCAAGTCGTTGTCTGCTCTTACTTCTTCACTTGTTGAGTCTGTGAATAATGATCATTTAGAACCTCAAGATATTCATGCTGCTATGCAATCCAGTGTATGGTCTTCTGCAGTTCGTGATGAACTAAATGCTTTAATAAACAATGATACATGGAAATTGGTGTCATTACCTGGTGGTAGAATACCAATTGGATGTAAATGGCTGTTTAAGGTTAAAAGAAATTCAGATGGATCTATTGCTAGACACAAGGCTCGTTTAGTGGCTAAAGGGTTCTCACAAAAACCTGGTTTTGATTTTCAGGATACCTTTAGTCCGGTTGTCAAGGCACCAACTGTGAGGATTATACTTACCTTGGCTCTAACACACAAGTGGCAATTACGACAGGTTGATGTGATCAATGCATTTCTGCATGTAGAAATTTCTGAGGATGTTTACATGATACAGCCTCCTGGGTTTGAAAAGTGTGATCAGGAGGGAAATGTGTTGGTCTGCAAACTTAATAAAGCTCTGTATGGCCTAAAACAAGCTCCGAGAGCCTGGTTTGAAAGGTTAAAATGTTTTCTTTTAAACAGTCTTGGTTTTTCTGTATCGTTAGCTGACAATTGCTTGTTTGTTCATAAGTCATCTGCAGGATCTGTTTTTCTTCTAGTTTACGTCGATGATATTGTCATCACTGGAAGTGATAAGGCTGGAATTGAAAGGGTTATTAACAGGATTAACAGTGAGTTTAAATTGAAAGACCTTGGATCTCTTAACTACTTTCTGGGGATGGATGTGCAGGTCTTGGATGATTGTCTATTGTTAGGACAAAAGAAGTACATTCTGGAGCTTATCGCGAAAGCAGGAGTAACCAATGCCTCAGCCTTGCCAACACCTATGTCTGGTAATTTTTTAGCTCGAGTAGCTGAAGATCATGGTGAGTCTCCTCCTGCTGATGAGCATTTATATAGGAGTGTTTTAGGAGGTTTGCAGCATGTGTGTGTAACACGGCCTGATATTCATTTTGCGGTAAACAAACTGAGTCAATATATGCAACATCCTCTTATATATCATTGGAAAGCTGTGATTCGTGTGCTTAGGTATCTCAAAGGTACTCTTGAGCATGGTTTATTGTTTCGTGCTAGTTCTGTTCCTTCGTCTGATGTTGTGTTAATCTCCTATGCAGATGCAGACTGGGGCAGTGATATGGTTGACAGGAAATCTGTGTCTGGTCATTATTTGTTGCTTAATGGAAATCCAGTTGTTTGGAGCTCCAAAAAGCAGTCTGTAATCTCAAGATCGTCTGCTGAAGCTGAATACAGAGCTATTACCAATGCCGTGTGTGAAATTATGTGGGTAGTATCCTTGCTATCTGAACTAGATGTCAAGCTAACATCTGTACCTATAGTGTGGAGTGATAATACAGGTGCTGTGGCCCTATCTGAAAACCCGATTCATCACTCTAAGATGAAGCACGTTGAGATAGATTTGTGCTTTGTTCGTGAGAAAGTTCAAAATGGGCAAGTATTGGTTAACTATGTTCCAGCTACAGAGCAGGTTGCAGATATCTTGACAAAGCCCATCACAGAAAAGCAATTTGTTGTTTTCAGACAGAAACTTGGAGTAATGTCTTTCAAGGAGTTAATGTCCAGTTCTGAGGACAATCAGTATCAGTCTGTAAGTATTCATATTGATCAGTCTAGCGATATAATGGATAACTCTGATTTAGTTTAAGAGTAGGTGAAGATTAATTTTGTGTTTGATATCATGTTTCTCTTGATATGCTGAGTTTTCTGTCTTGATCTGCTGTTCTTGGTACGGTTTGCTCTGGTTTTCTGTTTTTTGGTTGTTCTGCATTTACACATAGAACTCATACCTGTGATTAACATTACAGATCTCTGATTTAGTAAAATTTCAGTTATCTTCTTGGGGATTGTTTCATCTGGGTGACGATTGTTTATGACAGCTTTAGCCTTGTTCACTCTTCCTTGCAATGTTGATGTTTGATCAATTTGGTAGTTTCAGTGCATTTTTGTGTGTGTCGATTCATTCCTTTGATCTCAGTTGTCATGTGCATTAACAGTCATCTTTAATCTGACAAAGGGTGAAGTTTGAATCCAAAAATAACTCTACTCAAAGAAAACATTCAAGCAACTTTGAGTAGGTGTTTGAGGATGAAAAGATGGAGGAAAATGAAAACCTCCCAACTTCATTGGTAAGATAGAGGCACATGAAAACCTCTCTGTCAGATTGAAAAAAAAGAGAGTGCGATGATCATCTATCAATCAAGTAAAAAAAAAGAGAAGAAGAAAGTTTGAACAATAGAAGAAGAGATGTCTGTTAATAGCACCGTGTATGATCTGATTGATCTAAGTTTGAATTGTCTGCATGATATGTAGTTGAAATTGTCTGAATTGACAAAAGATCAGGCATTGAAAAGGTTGATATGTTGGAGGCTTGGTTGTCAATAAACTGATTTGTCATTGAGATGAGATAATTTGTGAAAGATGCTGTTATGCATTGAATCAGGGTGTCTGAAATGTTCTCATACGGTATGAAGGGTTATGTTGGATGCAGATGCATGCTTGAAAAACAGGAAATCTTGAATGATCTTGATCAAGTAATGGTTAGATGGAAGATGAAAGCTGCATGGAAAGTGAAGCTGAAGATCAAATTGCAAAATCAAACTTCTTAAGGGAATGTTAGGATGTATGAAGATTGTAGGTTGCTTAGCCTACAAGTTACTACCTTGTTGGTCAAGGAACCGTATAGAAGATTGTAGAATTGTCTAGAATTAGTTAAGAATTAGTTAGCTAGAGTCTTTCTTCTTGTAAACCTATATAAATAGGATCAGCTAGGGTGTAATCTCTTAACTTTTGAATGATAGCTTACAAGCCAAGTAATTCTGTTATTTCTGTTTGTTCTTCATTTCCGATTTCTGGTTTTTCTTCTTCTTCTCTCTCAATTCAATCTAGTTTGAATGTGAGATTTAATTTTGCTGATTTGTGTTGTGTGATAATCAGGTCCTTGCGCATTATAATGTCAAACCACGCAAGTAATGGAGAGGAGAGCACCAATCAAGCTCAAGGGGCAAGGAACGAACCCCCGGATTTGCGAATTCTTCGCAATGAGATTCGGCGAATGATGCAGCAAGAATTAGGACCTATCATACAAGAGTCCATTAATCGAGCCATGCCGCCACCTATGGGGAATCTTCAAGAAGAGCTCAACCTCAAGCAGACGATGAAGAGGTTCAATCGTCCAACTATTATAGTAGGGGCAGCCGCCACTCCAATCGGGACCAAAGGAGACCACGGCGGGAAAGAGGTCGGCTTGAAGATCAACTTGGTGGTCTCAAGTTAAAAATCCCACCTTTCCACGGGAAGAATGATCCGGATGCTTATTTGGAGTGGGAAAAGAAGATCGAACTTGTGTTCGATTGTCAAAATCTTTCGGAGCTTAGAAAGGTACAAGTAGCTGCAACTGAATTTTGTGATTATGCTATCAATTGGTGGGATCAAATCGTGACGAGTAGACGACGTAATCGTGATCCACCCGTAGATACTTGGGATGAACTGAAAAATCTTTTGAGGAAGAGGTTTGTTCCTAACCATTACCATAGGGAACTACATCAAAAGCTTAGACGATTGTCTCAAGGAAGTAAGAGTGTTGAGGATTACTTTCAAGGGATGGAGTCACTTATGCTCAAGGCCGATGTGATTGAGGATAACGAAGCTACCATGGCTAGGTTCTTGAGTGGGTTAAATCGTGACCTTCAAGATAGGTTGGAACTCCAAACCTATGGCAATATTGAAGAGCTGCTTCACAAAGCCATGTTGGTCGAGCAACAACTCAAGCGGAGGGGCTCTTTTCGGACCCATTTCAACCGAGAGGATAAACCTCAAATCAAACCGAGACCTGAACCAAAACCAGCCACTACGCCTCAAGATGCGAAGGGCAAAGCCGTGGCAAGCTCGTCTCGAAACCGGGATGTCAAGTGCTTTAAATGCCAAGGCCGCGGACACTATGCTAATGAATGCATCAACAAGCGGGTGATGATCCTTTTGGACAACGGGGAGATTGAAACTGAGGATGAACCGCTTGAGGATGATACCGAACCGGATGACATCGAGTTTCCCACTGCCGGCGAGTTATTGGTGACGCGACGTTCTTTAAGCGTTCAAGTCAAGGATGCGGCTAAAGAACAACGGGAGAACTTGTTTCACACGCGATGTTTGGTTAGAGGTAAAGTTTGCCTCCTTATTATTGATGGTGGGAGCTGCACTAATGTTGCTAGTGAATTGATGGTTAAGAAACTAGGATTGAAAACTAGGGAGCATCCGAAACCATTTAAGCTACAATGGCTTAATGGTGCCGGCGAATTGATTGTGAGTCGCCAAGTGTTGGTGCCTTTAGCCATAGGCAAGTATGAGGATGAGATCTTATGTGATGTGTTACCTATGGAGGTCGGCCATATCTTACTCGGTAGACCGTGGCAATTTGACAGGAGAGTCATACATGATGGGTTCACCAACCGTTATTCTTTCGAGTTTAAGGGCCGAAAGACCACACTTGCTCCCATGCCGCCGCATGAGATACACCTAGATCAACTTCGACTTCGACAACACGAAGGAACTAATGTGAGTGAACACACAAGTACCCTTACCCAAAATGAGTGTGAGAGTTTGAGGAAAGCCAAAGCCGAGAGATGTGAGTTTACACCCGTGAGTGAACCCGTGAGGCAGTCCAATTTTGTGGTGAGGTCTAGCGTTGTAAAGAGGGCTTTGTCCTCTAAGCAACCCGTTATACTACTTATGTACAAAGAAAGGTTGTTGAGTATCACTAATCCCGTGCCGGATTTGCCGAGAAACATCGTTTCCCTTTTGCAGGATTTTGAAGACGTCTTGCCGGATGAAACTCCCCACGCATTACCGCCCCTTCGGGGTATCGAACACCAAATCGATTTTGTACCGGGAGCTTCACAACCTAACCGACCTGCATACCGAACTAATCCTATGGAGACCAAGGAGCTTCAACGACAAGTGAACGACTTGATGGACAAAGGATACATCCGCGAAAGCATGAGCCCATGCGCGGTACCGGTCCCTAAGAAGGATGGGACTTGGAGGATGTGCGTCGATTGCCGAGCCATCAACAATATCACTGTAAAGTATCGCCATCCTATTCCTCGATTAGATGACATGTTAGATGAGCTGCATGGATCCACGTTATTTTCTAAAATAGATCTTAAGAGTGGTTATCATCAAATTAGGATGAAAGAAGGTGATGAATGGAAAACAGCTTTTAAAACTAAACATGGCTTATATGAGTGGTTAGTCATGCCCTTTGGATTAACTAATGCACCTAGCACTTTCATGAGATTGATGAATCATGTACTGCGTAACTACATTGGAATTTTTGTGGTTGTTTACTTCGATGACATTTTAGTCTATAGTCGAAGCTTAGAAGAGCATGTTGGGCACTTAAAATCTGTTTTGATGGTTCTTCGAAAGGAGAAGCTTTATGCTAACCTTAAGAAGTGCACTTTTTGTACGGATCACCTTGTGTTTTTGGGTTTTGTTATAAGTGCAGATGGTATTAAGGTGGACGAAGAGAAGGTTAAGGCCATCCGCGATTGGCCGACGCCAACTACCATAGGCGAAGTGCGGAGCTTTCATGGACTTGCGGGTTTCTATCGGAGATTCGTGAGGGATTTTAGTACCATAGCCGCACCTCTCACCGAAGTGATCAAGAAGAGTGTTGGGTTTAAGTGGGAGGACGCACAAGAAAAAGCATTCCAAGCTTTGAAGGACAAACTCACCAATGCACCCCTTTTATCTTTACCGAACTTTCTTAAAACCTTTGAAATTGAATGTGATGCTTCGGGTGTAGGTATTGGAGCTGTTTTGACACAAGAGAAGAGGCCCATAGCCTTCTTTAGTGAGAAGCTTGGAGGAGCTGCCCTAAACTACCCGACCTATGACAAGGAGTTGTATGCGCTAGTTCGAGCCTTGCAAACATGGCAACACTATCTATGGCCCAAGGAGTTCGTCATTCACACCGACCATGAATCCTTGAAGCATTTGAAGGGTCAACAAAAGCTCCACAAACGACATGCTAGGTGGATGGAGTTCATCGAAACCTTCCCTTATGTGATCAAGTATAAGCAAGGTAATGAAAATATTGTTGCCGATGCTCTATCAAGAAGGTATGCCTTGATCTCTACTTTCGATGCTAAGCTTTTAGGCTTTGAATACATAAAGGAGCTCTATGAAACTGACTCGGATTTCCAAGATATCTTTAAAGCATGTGCTAAATTCGCTCATGGAAAGTATGTAAGGCACGACGGGTTTCTTTTGTTTGAAAATAGATTATGCGTACCTAACTGTTCGATGCGAGAATTGTTAGTTAGGGAAGCCCATGGCGGAGGATTGATGGGACATTTTGGGATCACTAAGACCTTGAAGGTGATGCAAGAACACTTCTATTGGCCGCAAATGAAGAGGGATGTCGAGCGGATATGTGGAAGATGTGTCACTTGCAAACAAGCCAAAGCAAAGGTACAGTCCCAAGGTTTGTATATGCCCTTACCGATTCCTGAACAACCGTGGGTCGATATATCTATGGATTTTGTTCTTGGATTGCCTAGGACTAGGACTGGAAAGGATTCCATCTTTGTGATTGTGGATAGGTTTTCAAAAATGGCTCATTTCCTTGCATGCCATAAAACTGATGATGCGTCTCATATAGCTGATTTATTCTTCAAAGAAATTGTTCGCTTGCATGGAATGCCTAGGACCATTGTTAGTGATAGAGATGCTAAATTCTTGAGCTACTTTTGGAAAACACTGTGGTCTAAGCTAGGGACTAAACTGCTATTTTCAACTACTTGCCACCCTCAAACTGATGGACAAACCGAAGTAGTGAATAGGACCATGTCTACTTTGCTACGCACCTTGATTAAGAAGAATTTGAAAACTTGGGAAGAATGCTTGCCACATGTTGAATTTGCATATAACCGAGCTACACATTCCGCTACCAAGTTTTCACCGTTTGAAATCGTTTATGGATTTAACCCTTTGTCTCCTTTGGATCTAACCGCTTTGCCTATGAGTGAAAGGACTAACTTAGATGGAAAGAAGAAAGCTGAAATTGTCAAACAGATCCATGAAAAGGCCAAGCGCAACATCGAGGAAAGGACGAAGTCGTATGCAAAGCAAGCCAACAAGGGCCGACGTAAGGTGACCTTTGAGGAAGGAGACCTCGTGTGGGTGCACTTGAGGAAGGATAGGTTTCCAGTCGAGAGGAAATCCAAGTTGATGCCTAGAGTGGATGGCCCATTCCGAGTCCTAAAGAAGATCAACGACAATGCTTATCAACTAGACCTCGAAGGGAAGTATAATGTTAGTTCAAGTTTTAACATTACTGATTTGCTTCCTTTTGTTGCAGATGATCCGGATTTGAGGACAAATCCTTGTGAAGAGGGATGGGATGATGTGATCCTGGAATAAATGCGGCCCACACTTGAAGACAGGGGTGAGATAACCGTGCCGAGTGGACCAATGACACGATCAAGGGCTAGGAAGCTTGGACATACAATCACCACACTACTGGACCGCATAGGACCAACTATCATTCCGTCCGGAGACATGGAGCCTAAGAACCTCTTGGTTGCTCGAATGGACTAAGTCAAGAGGGGCTCGTTTGTACTCTTTTTCCCGACCTTTGGTTTTGTCCCACTGGGTTTTACAAAGGGGGGTTTTAATGAGGCAAACGGTCCACAAGACAACCAAGTCCAATAAGAGGAGGAGAATAAAATTCGGCCCATAGGAGAGCTTTCCTTAGGCCCAAATTAGTTTAGGTTTTTACTTCTTTTAGGATAAGTAGCTAGGGTGGCCGAAATGAGAGGGATAGACCTTTTTACAAACTTGTGTGCTAGCCACATTGTTCTTCTTGTTCATTGAATGAGAAATTGATTGTTGGTGTGTCATATCCGACAATTGAATCTTGGTGCGTCATATCCAAGGTTCAAGCTTTGGAATCTTCGAGTGCGTCATATCTTGGAGAATCCATTGTGGAGGTATCAAGGGTTTGTCGCTGCCTTTGTGTGATCCAATCGATCCATCATTCATCCATTATCTATCCTCGTATATTCTAGTCTCGGCAGAACCGTATCCAGGAGGACCGACCTTACCAAAATTGGTCTAGAAGACGGAATACATATAGGAATTCGACGAGCCCACCCATTAAAGAAAGAGGAGTCAATTATCTGCGACTTTCGTATTCATCACTAGGATCAATTCGGAGCAGAGCGTCGCGGAAAAGGGACACCTTTACAGAGTCTGAATTCTGACAGCAATATTACGAGCCTTGGGAGAATCGTATCACCACCTACCCTCGAAAGTGCCGACTCCTGGAAGATCGTATCAGAATCGACGTGGAGTCTTTCTTAATTACACCGAATGATGTAGGTGTGAAAATTACACATCCATTGCCTAATTGCTGTGGCCACACACATACAGACAACTGAAGGTGTGGATATTCTTGGGACAGGAATTATCATATGGGTGACTGGACGATGATTAAGTGCTGACTGTATATCAATTTGGAAGGTGATCACTGTTGGGTATAGATAGTGACAACCTAGTAAGGAAAAGGCCTCGAAGGCCCAATAACTATAGAGGGGGTAAACCCATGACATTTGAACCGGATCGGCCCAAGTACAAGTTAAACTCGGCCCTCCATAGAATGACCCAGAACCGAGCCCAAGGACTCTGAGAACGCCTGAGTGCTCGCCATTCTTCACTAAGGCCACGACCTCTCACTGCTCGCCATGAGAGTGCTCGCCCCGAAGAGAGCCTTGCCTCTCTCCTCTGGTCCCACAAAACCGTTAATAAGGAAGTGGCCATGATATCCCGCGTATCTCGGTCACATATTCACTAAAGATTAGATTTGGTAACTGCAATATCTCGCAGTAACTGCCATATCCCACGATCCGAATCTTCAGCAACACAATATACACTAAGATATTCAGCTGCCTTATACGGTTCTATCTCTCTTACTCTATAAATACCCTTGCTTTACATACGTTCTTTACGTTTTGAGTTGTATACACACATATACTCATTTAAGGATCGGAGAGGGACCCAGAGACACCCCCTCTGTTGCGCTCCCCTACCTGCAGGTTCACCGGAGTTGAAGCAGAAGCGTCTTTCCAACCTTGTCTGGCATTTAATTAACTGCCAGATCAGCATCCAGGATTTCACGATCCAACAGTCACGAACTTCGATAGAGCTCCGATAAACTTGCAAGAAATGGAGCGCAACGTAGAGAGTTTCTTTGAGTCCCACTCAGATACTTTATTTGATGAACTCAGAATGTGTAATTAACGTATGGAAATGAGAAGTATTTATAGGGATGGAATACCAAACCGTTAGAGACAACCGGATATTCGTGTATATTTGTCGTTGTGGCTATAAAGATAGCATATATTACTGCTGTCACATAATATTGCAGTTACCTTATAAGATATTTTTAAAATATGTGTCTGAGATATGCGGGACAATATTATCGAATATTTACAGTCGGTTGTGGGACCAGAGGTGAAAGGTTGTGTTCTATTGGCGAGTGCTCCCAGGGCGATCACCCAGAAGGCGTTCACTGAGGTATTGACGATAATTGAAGGCTTTGGCCACCACTTCCATCACGGGTTCGATGCTCGACCGCTTTGTGGGTTCCAGTTTTCCCTTAGTGTGGTCCGACCGTCCGAGTCTTAAAATATTTGGGTATGACCCCCTCTTAGATTACATTGGGTTTAGAAGACCTTGTGGGCTTTGTGCCGCATTGAGCCGTCATTATCGATACCCAACATTTGCTCTCGAAGCTCGGGTGAAACTTTAGTCGAGCTTGACTTGTTAGGAAGGGTTGAGATAGTGACGTCCAGTTAAGTGTTTAATGATGATTCGTTTGAGCTATACCCTGTATTGTTCCGTACCCTTTGGTGAACGGTTTTGGTTCTTACGGTTGTTGAATGCAGATTCTTTACCCTTTTGACGAACGTTTTTGTTGCTAGGGTTTAGGAATATTTGTTCTCTACCCTTTGGCGAACACTTATGTTGTTAGGGTTTAGGAGATATTTGCTTGTGTACCATGGCGAACGCTTTGGTTCATAGGGTTTAGGCATTTAATGAGCACATTGTCTGGGGACATAGAAGTCGAAGGACATTTATGCATTCACGTCTCTTCAACTTATGTACTGGAAGGGCTAGGCTGACACTTATTCCGTACTGTTCCGTCTCTTTATCTCCCCGTTGGAACTCTTCATCTTCTGACATCGCTTTAAATTCCTACCAAAAGGTGTAATCATTGTGTGAGATTTCTGAAGGCAACTGTTCGGTTTCCCCACCTTTGCCCATAAAAAGCTTTCCCTTGGCATTTAGCTCATTACGTGTTCTCAGCTTTTACTCTACATAATTTTCAAGTGTTCTTCACTTTTCTCAGTACTACAGTCTTCCTTGCTCAGACTTTCTTTTCCGATCAAAAGGTTAATCTTTAAGCGACAACATGACTGACAACAAGAACCAAACCTCCAACAAGGCTTCTTCTTCAAAACCTTCCTCTGCCCATTCCTCTTCTAGGCAGAGGGTGACGACCCCTAGTGCTTCAAATGCCCTCCTTACCATGAGGGGCTCTCCTCGGGATTCCCACAGCCCGACATCGGGTCAAAGGGGCTCGATGCCAAAATAGACCCCTCGGAGCCACACCACCACGACCATTATGGTGGACGCGCCTGAGGCCAATGTTCTGGCGTTCTCCCCGACAGGTAGTTTGTCTCGTTTTTCCTTTCTTTTTGGGTGGTATGGTTTTTCCATTCATATCTTTTAGTCGTGCTCTTGCTTTTGTCACGGTGCCTTAGATATTAAGGCTAACGAACTGAGGACAACTTAGTTTAAGGCTATAGTTGCCCAGGCGGGCTTGAGAGAAGTTGATGCACATAGGTATCCGAGTCTAGGGATGCATTACCCGGGGGAAGAAGATGTTTACATCTATGTGACCCAAATCGACGAAGGGTTGCACTTCCCTTTGTGCGAGGGCCTGAAGGAGCTTTGCTGCTATAACAGGATAACTCATATTCAACTGGTACCCAATGCCCTTCAGATGTGGGTAAAGTTCTACATCATGTGTGCGCGTCAAGGATGGACGTACTCACTTTGTTTGTTCAGGTTTTTTAAGAGGGCAAACTTTCTTCATCATTTCCAAACCAGATGACCAAAGTTCGAAGAATGGAGGGCTAAGGCGTGGATCTGGAACGTTCATTTTCGAATAGTAGATGACTTCCGGTCCACTAACTCAAATTATAAGAAATTTTACTTCTTTTATAAGGGTGGTGTTCCTTGGAATATTCATAAGCCGTGTCGAGACCTTCCTTGAGGCGTGATAGGAACGCCATTAACGATTTGTTCCAGCGTCACCGGCATCTTACCTTCTATTCGGTCTGCTCAGTGGCGGAGACTTCAGAGTCCATGCTTCAACTGACGGGCATTCAACGGTTTTTGCCAGTTTCTATTGACACAGTAATTTTCTAACTTTTTCGCTTTTCTGCTTTGTGTGGTGTTGTAGGCACCTGGGGACCTAAACTCCTTAGCAGGTTTTCGAAACAGGCTAAGACAGGGCTGTCCGCGGCGTAAGTCACCTTGAGTCCTCCTCCCGCTCGTACAAGACGTGAGACCAAGCGCAGGCCTGAGAAGGAACATTCTGGGACTACGATGAAGGCTGGAGCAGTACCGAAGTTTCGGGTCCAACCCTGCTGATGTCGAGGAGCTGAGGCATAAGGCCTAAGCCTCAGTCGGGCTGTTGGAGCAGACCTGACGGGAGTTCGAGGAGAGAGAGAATGAGTTGCTCGCCTCCGTCCAGATAAGGGAGGATCAATTCAGGCTCCTGTCTGAGGGTCGAGCCAAGACGATTGACCAATACTCCGCTCAGCTAGAGGCGGGTCACTCGCCATCAGGGCGAGCTAAGGAAGGCGCGAGCTCAGACGGACGCCTTCCAGGACGATAAGAAGCAATTGGAGTTAAGGTTCAAGCCTGTATCGTCCCCAGAGCGTGGTCGAGGAGTTTAAGAAGTCTGATGAGTTCACCGTCTTCGCTTTGGAGGTGATGAAGGTTGAGGTTGTTGTCTATCTCCAAGAATTAGTCGACGAGATCTGGGAGATAGATCACAAGTTCCCACTCCAATACTTCATGGAAAGTGGTTACACCAAGGATGCCTTTACTACAGCTGCTGTTGGCGAGGAGAAGGCTGCTCCCGGAGTCGAGAAGAAGGCTGCAGCCCCTGAAGAGTCGAGGCCTTAAAGCTCCAGGCCTCCAGTTGACAAAGTTGATGTACAGCTTCAAATCGGGAGTCTGTTGTGCCAAGAAAGATTACAACCTTGCAAAGTCACCTGACCTCCCTTATGTTTTCACTTTTTTTCTCCTTTCTTGTAAGGAACCCCTATTTGTGAATAAGAGTGGTTTTATCCTCCTTTGTACGGAACTTGTATTTATTTTGCTTTCACAATGTTTATGATTTTAAATTAGTATATACTGATGATGCCTTTGAATCTGTAACCCTTTGCATTGTTTGATAGCTTTATGAAGTTTTACCATTCTTGTTTTCAACTTCACCTTAACTTTAGTCGAAGTCTGACCTCCTTTTGACTTGAGTAAAAGGGTCTTCCTTCGGGTGCCTTTAGCTTCTTATTTTGAAGGGTTGAGACTTAGAAGGCAATGTTATCTTTGAAGATTCTTCCGCTCCTTAGGATTTTGAGGAAGGACTATTGCTCGTTAAGCTCGGCTATTCCCTTTTCCAAATTTTTGAGGGAACTGTTATCGAAAGGTTAGTTCTACATTTAAGGGAACTGTTGTTGGATATCGATAGTGACAGCCCAGTAGGGAAAAAGGCTTCGAAGGCCCAATAACTATAGAGGGGGTAAACCCATAACATTCGAACCGGATCGGCCTCCATAGAATGGCCCAGAACCGAGCCCAAAGCCTCTGAGGACACCATGAGTGCTCGCCATTCTTTGCCAGGCCGTGACCTCTCACTGCTCGCCATGAGAGTGCTCGCCCCGAAGAGATCCCTGCATCTCTCCTCTGGTCCCACTAAACCGTTAATAACAGAGTGGCCAAGATATCCCGCATATCTCGGTCACATATTCACTAAAGATTAGATTTGGTAACTGCAATATCTCGCAGTAACTGCCATATCCCACGATCCGAATCTTCAGCAACTCAATATACATTAAGATATTCAGTTGCCTTTATACGGTTCTATCTCTCTTACCCTATAAATACCCTTGCTTTACATACGTTCTTTACGTTTTGAGTTATATACACACACATACTCATTTAAGCATCGGAGAGGGACCCAGAGGCACCCCCTCTGTTGCGCTCCCCTACTTGCAGGTCCACAGGAGTTGGAGCTGAAGCGTCATCCCAACCTTGTCTGGCATTCAATTCACTGCCAGATCAGCATTCAGGATTTCACGATCCAACATTTGGCGCCGTCTGTGGGAACGAGCAATTCAGCCATGAGAACTCGATCCCAAAGCAACCGTCGGAATCAGACTAGGGAGCGATCCTCAGATAGCTCTGATTCCGCCGCCGCTTCACCGCTTCAACAGGAACCTGCCAGCCGAGCAGGAGTTAATGTTGTTCCTCTGCGGACAGCCCGAGAACATGTCGGTGATTCAAGACCGACCCCAGCTGCTGATCAAAACGGAGCCCCTGCACCGCAGACAGTCCACATTGCGGGGCAGGATATTAATTTAACCACCGAGATGGTCTCCTTGCTGGAAGCCATCCTAGGACAGGCGCGCCGCCAAGCCCCTGCTCCTCAGGAAAACAATCCCTCTGCTCCTAAGGAAAATCACCGCCCTGCTGCCACAGGGCCTTCACCTTCAGAAGCGGCCAATCCTAGTCCTGCTGCGCCTCAGGAGGATCAGGAGATGACGTCAGGTCAGCAGTCGCTACCTCCAGCACACACCAAGGAGCCAGCAGCCGCATATACTGCCAATCCTTCCGGTCCGCCTCCACCCGAAGCCTCTCCCATGTACTGCACTGTGGATCAGATGGATGACCTCATCAACAAAAGGCTCCAGGAAAGACAATTGACAGTCATAGCTCCCTTCAAGGAGCAGTCCTCTCATCCTTTCACCGACGCGCTCGTCGCTATCAAAATCCCGAAGGATGTGGTTGCTCGGGCCATACCTGAGTATAGCGGTGGAGGAGATCCCACCGTACATGTCAACAAGCATGAGGCCTCCCTTCTGGGTAAGTCAAACGATCCCAATCATTTGGCTTTGCTATTTTCATCTACTCTTTCGGGTTCGGCTTCGTCCTGGTTCTTCGGTCTCCCTGCAGGATCAATCGGAACTTGGGCAGAGTTGAGAAGCAAGTTCCTGGAGAGGTATATGGGCGAGCGCCAGTTGCTGAAGAGCGTGGTCGCCCTTGACTCGGTCAAACAGCAGCCTGGAGAGTCGCTGTCCAACTTCTACGGGCATTTTCATCAAAACGTCACAGAATTAGATCGCCGAATCTCGGATGGGGAGATCATTCGATCATTCTACAGAGGTCTGGATGTGGCCAACAAGGCCTCGCGAAAGCTGCGAAACAGCTACCATGTGAAGGAGATAGAGACATTGGAGGAGTTGGCGTCCAGGGCAAAAGGTTTCATAGACCTTGAACGCGCAAACATCGAGGCTAACCTCCTGACGACCTCGCTAAGGATAACCCATGAATCCCGATGCGATGGTAAGAAGGAGGTAAAGAAGGAAAAGAAGGGAAAAGAGAGTAAGCCCCGAGTCGAGTCTCTTCCAGCGCCTCGCCATCCAGAGGTCCCTGAGTACTTCACGCCTTTAAATAGGCAGATCTCAGCGGTACTAGTCGAGATGGAGAGAAGATCCTTGGCGAGGCCACCGATGCCTCGCCGAGGTGGGTTACCCATGGGAAAGGATGTCGAGAGCTATTGCAGATACCATAAGTGCAAGGGCCATAAGACAGACGATTGCAAGATTCTGAAACGAGATATAGAGAGGCTGATTCAGGGGGGAATGTTGAAGGAATTTGTGGCAGGGCGAGACCGAAGTCGAACGCCCCCCAGGAGACATCGTTCACCAGCCCCTGCAGATCAAGCTGAGCCTTCTGGAAGCAAGAGGAGAGTGAATCTGATTGCGGGAGGATTCGGCGCAGGCGGCGAGAGGTCAAGCGCCAGAGAAGTCTACGCCACTCAGATCTCTACGGCAGTTCAGTTGGGGAAGCGGCCCCGGCCTGAAGAAAACATTGTCATCTCATTCTCTGAATATGATTTGGCACATGTCACCACGCCCCACAACGATGCTCTGGTCATTACGGCAGATATTGACGGCTGTGATGTTGCAAGGATTCTGGTTGACTGAGGCAGCTCAACAGACATCCTGTTTCTGGACGCCTTCGAAAAGATGGGCAAATCAAAACGCGACATGAAGAGGGTCGACTTTCCGCTGATCGGGTTTGCGGGAAGGACAACTTATCCACTGGGGGCTATAACCATGCCAGTGATTTTTGGCGAGGGGTGGAAAAGCATCAAGGTGTCGGTCACTTTCTTGGTGGTCGATTCACCTACATCCTACAACGCCATCATAGGGAGGACCACGATCAACCCAAATAAGATTGTGGCCTCCACTGTCCACCAGAAGATGAAGTTCCCCACTCCGAACGGGATTGGAGAAGTGCTAGGAGATCAGCCTTCCTCGCGGCAATGCTATGTGAACTGTTTACGCAGGAAGAACCAAAGGGAGGCGCTCGCCATCGAGACAGAGGCCGATCCCCGCGAGGACTTAGCTCGACCAGCACCCTTGGAGGAATTGGAGGAGGTCGAGATCGATGGTCCGGACAAAAAGGTGCGCATTGGGACCACCTTGAAAGAGGATCAGAAGGAGGCCATGACCGCCCTCCTCAAGGAATTCAAAGAGCTCTTTGCCTGGCAGCCGAGCGACATGCCAGGAATCAGCACAGATATTATCTCTCATGAGCTCAGGATAGACCCCTCCATCAAGCCGATCGCCCAAAAGAGAAGATCGTTCGGGACTGATAAACGTTTGGCGATCAGGCAGGAAGTCGGCAGGTTGATTGAAGCTGACTTCGTCAGAGAGGTAAGATTCCAGAGCTGGGTCGCCAACCCAGTTTTGGTCAGGAAATCTAACGGCAAGTGGAGGATGTGCGTCGACTTCCGCGACTTAAACAAGGCTTTCCCCAAAGATTCATATCCCCTTCCAAGAATTGATCAGCTAGTCGATGCTACCTCGGGTCATGAGATGCTGAGCTTCATGGACGCCTATTCAGGCTACAACCAGATCAGAATGCATCCAGACGACGAGGCCCACACTGCTTTCTATGCTGACGGCACATTCTATGCTACAAGGTGATGCCCTTTGGTCTCATCAATGCCGGGGCAACTTATCAGCGGATGGTGAACCGACTGTTCCAGGACATGCTGGGAAGGAACATGGAGGCCTACGTGGATGATATGCTCGTTAAATCCATCAAAGGCAATCCTCATACCACCGACCTCCGTGAAGCTTTTGAATGCATGAGGAGACACAGCGTTCGCCTGAACCCAGCAAAGTGCGCCTTTGGAGTCAAGTCCGGGAAGTTCCTGGGTTTTATGGTCAGCGAAAGGGGCATTGAAGCAAACCCGGAAAAGCTAAAGGCAATAGAAGAAATGAAGTCGCCAACCTGCCATAAGGAAGTCCAATGCCTGAACGGCCGACTAGCTGCTCTTAACCGCTTCCTCTCCAAAGCAAGCGACAAGTCCCTCCCGTTCTTCAAAACCTTGAGGGCCAACCGTAAGTTCGAGTGGACGCCAGACTGCGAGGAAGCATTCCAGTCCTTGAAAAGGCATATTCAAACACTCCCAGCTCTGGCAAAACCCGTTCCAGGCGAGCAGCTTTTCCTCTATTTAGGCATTAGCGATGTGGCAGCCAGTGCTGTTTTAATAAGGGAGGAGAATAATGTTCAGAGTCCAGTGTATTTTATTAGCAAAATGTTCAACTCAGCAGAAATAAAATATGTCCAGATTGAGAAGTATCTCTATGCCTTAGTTATTGCTGCTCGGAAGCTGAGACCTTACTTTCATGCGCACGACATCACGGTCCTCACCAATCAACCTCTCAAAAACTTCCTGATGAAGCCAGATTCTTCAGGAAGAATGGTCAAGTGGGCGATCGAGCTCAGCGAGTTCAGGATCAAATTTGCGCCAAAAACGGCCATCAAAGGTCAAGCACTAGCTGATTTCATAGTGGAAAGCACGAGTAACGGTCAAGCGGAGGCAGAAAACAGGCCAAGTCAGTCAGCAAACGACAATCAAATCTGGGAACTCTATACGGATGGGTCTTCATCAAAAGAAGGATCGGGGGCAGGTTTAATTCTTATTCCTCCTGAGGGTGAGCCTCTGAAATACGCGATCGCCTTGACATTCCCGGCGACCAATAACGAAGCAGAATACGAGGCTCTTATCACTGGACTCAGACTAGCAAAAGGAATGGGTATAGCTGCGCTCAAAGTAAAAAGCGACTCAGAGCTCATTGTCAATCAGGTTAATGGCGCATACGAGGCAAAGGGAGAAAAGATGAAGAAATATCTCGGCATTGCCAAAAAGCTGGTCGCAGAAATCCCAAATTTCGCGATTGAATTCATTCCTCGCCAAGAAAACCAGATGGCAGATTCTCTAAGTAAGCTAGCCTTCGGAGGGGCGACAATCCAGGATGTGCAATTTCTGGAAAAGGCCCTATGTTCAGTCCTTGAAAACAGAGCGGAGGTCTTCAACATTCAAGAACAGGTCACCTGGATGACCCCGTTCCAGAATTATTTGAAAGAAGGCATCCTCCCAGAGGACGAAGGCGAATCCACTAGGATTAGAAGACTCGCAGCCGGTTATCTGATCATCGATGGAGAACTCTACAGAAAAGGTTATTCGACGCCTTACTTGAGATGTGTTGCTCTGCCCGAAACAGAAAAAGTTCTTCGAGAAGCTCATGAAGGGGCAGCAGCATGTCATGAAGGCGCTCGATCGCTAAGCAGGAAAATATTCAGATTGGGATATTAGTGGCCGACCTTAGGAAAAGACGCAGCCGAATTAACACAGAAGTGCGAAATTTGCCAGCAGTTTGCACCACGATCGGGTCGACCATCGACATTATTATCCCCAATGGCAGGTGCCTGGCCCTTCGCTCAATGGGGAATCGATATATTGGGTCCTTTTCCCATTAGCACTGGTCAACGTACTCACATTATAGTGGCAATCGACTACTTCACTAAGTGGGTAGAGGCGAAAGCTCTAGCTTCGACAACGGAATTCCAAGTTATCAAGTTCCTGCAGGTCAACATATTCTCCAGGTTTGGTATTCCCAAAATACTCATCAGCGATAATGGTCCGCAATTCGTTGGAAAGGAGTTGAAATGGCTCTGTGAAGAGTATCATATCGACCATCGCTTCAGTTCAGTACATCACCCTCAAACGAATGGGCAAGCTGAAGCAGCCAACAAGGTTGTCTTAGCAGGACTCAAGAAAAGGGTTCGAGCATTCAAAGGGAACTGGGCAGACGAACTGGAAAACGTATTATGGGCAATCAGAACAACGCCTAAGGCGGCCACAGGAGAAACGCCTTTCAGTTTAGTGTACGGATCAGAAGCAGTAGCACCAGCTGAATTAACAGTGCCTACCCACAGAGTCCTACACTTTAACGCGGAGGCAAATGAGATCGAGCGCAGAACTGACCTCGACTTAGCAGAGGAAAAGAGATGGCTCTCGGAAAAAACACAGGCAAAGATGCGCTTGGCGACCGCTCGGTATTTCAACAGAAAAGTTAGCGCTCGCCAATTTTTCGTGGGGGAGATGGTTATGAGAAGGAATGAATTCACAAGGCTGGACAGTAAAAACAAACTTTCAGCCAAATGGGAAGGACCGTACAAAGTAGTAGAGATCGCCGCACCAGGATCCTACTATTTGGAAACCATCGAAGGCGAGAGGTTACCCCGTCCATTTAATTCTGAGCATTTAAGAAGATTTTATGCATAGCGTGTAATCGAACTGTTATGTCAATAATAGAAAGCCATTCCTTCATAAAGCGTGTCTACTCGAAGCAAGCCGAAGCCAAAAGCCCTGACGCCAAAGTCAGGCCAAAAGCCCTAGCAACAAAGCTAGGCCAAAAAAGCCCTAGTAACAAAGCTAGGCCAAAAAAGCCCTAGCAACAAAGTCAGGCCAAAAGCCCTGACGCCAAAGTCAGGCCAAAAGCCCTAGCAACAAAGCTAGGCCAAAAAAGCCCTAGCAACAAAGCTAGGCCAAAAAAGCCCTAGCAACAAAGCTAGGCCAAAAAATCCCTAGCAACAAAGCTAGGCCAAAAAAGCCCTAGCAACAAAGCTAGGCCAAAAAGCCCTGACGCCAAAGTCAGGCCAAAAGCCCTGACGCCAAAGTCAGGCCAAAAGCCCTAGCAACAAAGCTAGGCCAAAAAAGCCCTAGCAACAAAGCTAGGCCAAAAAAGCCCTAGCAACAAAGCTAGGCCAAAAAATCCCTAGCAACAAAGCTAGGCCAAAAAAGCCCTAGCAACAAAGCTAGGCCAAAAAGCCCTGACGCCAAAGTCAGGCCAAAAGCCCTGACGCCAAAGTCAGGCCAAAAGCCCTAGCAACAAAGCTAGGCCAAAAGCCCTAGTAACAAGGCTAGGCCAAAAGCCCTGACGCTAAAGTCAGGCCAAAAGACCTATCAATAAAGTTAGGCAAAACAAAAAGCCCTGACGCCAAAGTCAGGCCAAAAGACCTAGCAAAACGTTAGGCAAAATAAAAGCCCTGACGCCAAAGTCAGGCCAAAGAAAATTTAGGCGATCACTATGGATGATAAAGCCTGAAAAATTACAAGTTCCCTGTTATTATGCCAAACACCTCAAAGGTTAAAACTTCAAAAAATGTAATATCTCTTTGAACTTAGAAGTTTATGCTTTTAAGTGTCAGAAGTATTATCTTTAGAAAGTTCGACTTATGCTTGGTCTAAGGTTTCAAGGGTCGACGACATTACAAAGCAAGAAAAAGTGGAAAGTAATTACGATTAAGACATTGGATGAATAGCCAAACATGTTCAAAAAAGCTCATGAATATAAAAGGCATTCAATACAAAAACCCAAGTCTTAAGAAATTAATTACAAACCAAAACGAAAATTACAAAGACATCTATCTAAAAAAGATAAAAATAAATACGGTCGCCAAAGAGTTGGAGGCTTCAAGCTTTGGGATCCTCAGGGGCAAGGGTGCTCTGCTCGCCTTCGGGGGCAGGAGTACTGGACTCGCCTCCAGGAGCAGCCTCTTCAGCAACAGCGGGCCGAGAAGGGCGACCCCGCAAGAAGCTCTTCAAGGAGGCAACTTCCCCAAGGGGAAAGTTGGGGTCGACCGCCTGGACCTCCTCCACCAGGTCTTGAAGAAAATCGGCAATCGCCGACTTCATCACCTTCAAGGCCTGGTGCTCAAAGTCTTCGGAGGCCTTGAACTCCTCAATCACGGCTTGGGGTGAAGGAACCGCCTTCAGCTGATCAGCCAGCCGGTTCTTTTCCTCCTCCAGGGCGATCCCCCTGGCTTCAGCAGCATCCCTCTAGGCGTCAGCAGCGGCCCTTTGCGCCTCAGCGGCGACCCGAAGAGCGTCCGACTCGGCCAGCTGAGCGCGAACCTCCTTCAACTCAGCCTCTAGGCGAGCCCGGACCGCTTCTCCTTCATCAAGGCACCGATGAAGGGCTTCAAAATCCTGAAGGGCAGCCGCCACATCGGCCTCCCTCCGCTTGATATCAGCAAGGAGGCGCTGCTCCTTGCTGAAATACTCTGACCGGGCATTGTCTACCAAGGCGATCGCCGCGTCAGCAGTCGTCTTGATAGCCTCCAGCTGCCCAGGGGAGATCCCCGTGCTCCGGTATTGCTCCAGCTCGCCAAGCAGGTCTGAATGCTTGCCGGCGAGCTCGCCGAAGACACGGCTGATCATCACCTCTTCCCGAACGAGCTGACAACAAAAGAAAAATGAGAATTGTCAGGACACGAACAAAAGGGAACGACTATGGAAAGAGGAAAAAGAAACGAGGCCTTACCAGAGCGACTCGTTCGTAGTGAGACCGAAGGAACCCCTCGATCTGAGGAAGCTCCGTGGGGACGGACGAACGGTCCTTGGGAGGAATTATCCCATCAAGGAGCCGCATACACAAGTCTGGGCTACCCCGGAGGCTCTTCTGGGCAGGGCACCCCTTCTTCGAAAGGTCCCCGCAAGGGAACCAAGCACCCCGAGAGTTCGCAGCCTTGAGCGGCTGGAACAAGCTCGCCATGGAGCAATACTCCTCCCCGGGAACACTTGAGGAGCTGGGGGCATCGGAACCCTTCTTATGGGTCCCAGACTCCTTCGGGGGGACCGCGGACGCCGTAGGAGGTGGGGGCGCCAAAGATAAAACCTTCTCCTGGCCAGCCGTAGGCCCCTGGGGGAAGGAGGGATGACCGCCGAAGCAGGAGCCTTCCCTTTGCCAGTGGAAGGACCCTCAGGAGGAGGAGGATGCTGTCCAACAGTCGGTTGCTCCTCACTCCTGACCTTCTTGGCAGGTGGAGGAGAAGGGTCTCGAACTACGTCAACCGTGGACTCTTCTGCGAAACAAAAAGAAGAAAGTCGCGTCAAACAAACGCAGGGAATTTAGAAACAAGGTGGAATATGGAATTAATGCAATATGAAATAACATACCTCGCTGGCAAGGGCCAGCAGGGGCCGAAGGAAGGGCCTCCTCTGGTTTCCTCTTGGACGATCGCCTAGAGGGGGGAGGAGGAGAGCTCAGCAGCACCTGGTCGGGGGACAACCCCGCCGATTCCTGGTCATCAAAGAGACCTATCAGTTTTCGGCTCTTGCTTACGACCTTGCCTACAAGTGATAAGACAAGATAAGAGTTAGAGAATTACCCAATCATCAAAGATTGGCGTGGCTTGATGAATGCCCGCCATCTCAAGGGCATTCTCAGTAGTCTCTGCCACTGAACGGATAGACTTGAACTGGGATGATCGATGCAGCCGGTACAGGTCGTCGATGGCATTCCGGTCACTCCCTGACAATTCTTCAAAGGAGGGAGGAAAATCCTTGTCCGGAGCAAACAATTTCCAGGGTACACCCCCCTTGTACAAGAAGTAAAACTTCTTGTAGTTGGAGTTAGTGGCCCGGAAATCATCGACCAGGCGAACATGGACGTTCCAAACCCATCCCTGAGGGCCTCCCCACTCTGAAAATTTCGGCCAGCGGGATTGGAAGTGGTGGAGGTGGTTTGCCCCTGCTGCCAGTCGGAAGAAACACCGGAACAAGGCCAGTGAATACACCCATTCTTGGCGTAAGCACAGGAACTTGAAACCGACCCACATCCTGAGGGCATTCGGAACAAGCTGTGTGGGGTGAATCCCGTAAAACTGACACAAGGTCTGTAAATCCTCACAGAGAGGAAAACGCAACCCAGCATCGATCTGGGCCGCATAAATGTAAACCTCTCCGTCGTGAGGAAAATGCAGACCTAAGCCAGGATACCTAGGAGCATCCTCCACGCTGAAGCCACCGAGCGCCACCACGGTCTTAAAATAAGCCGGCTTCAATTCATTAGGCTTGACGTCTACTCGAACAAATTCAAATATTGCAATGATAAACATAAAAAGCAAAGAACAGCAGGGGATATCACCAAAACAGAGCGTTGAAAGAACATGGATTTACCTTTCGGAGAAAAGATGGGCGTTTGAAGCACAGACCCATCTACCACCACTGGGGTGGCCGCAGACCTTCCCACGTCAGGCTGTTTCCCCGCCGAGGAGGGCACAGCTTCATCCCTAATGGTCAAGGGAACACTGACATTCTGAGGGGCGCTGGCTTTGTTAGCACCCTTGATGGCCATGTGTTTGACTCTCTGAGTTCTGGGGGCCATGGAAATGGTCGAAAGGAGAACTGAAGAGGATTGAAAGAGAAAGGAGAGGGATTCGCAAAGAGGCTCTGGAAATTTGGAAGAGTGAATAAGCGTAAAGAACAAAACAGAGAAATTGACGTTTCTTATATAAGCCCAAAAAGGAGTAACCGCCACGGACGAATCGAAGCGACACGGAGAATAATTGCGCCTTTTTGGAAAAAAACCAAAGCAATGTTAGAATTCCAAGAGACACCTCGGGGAGACAAACGGTTGGTTGGTGCAGACAGCTGTCAGACTACCCTAGGTTTACGGAAAAGTAAATGTCAGGCGTGCCTCAAGTGACCGTTCGATTTCTGGACAACTGTGCAGTTATTAAATGCTAACAAGTCCACTAAGGAGACAAGAGGGTCGCCAGCGCACTAATAAGCGCTATTAGAAGTACCTCGGGCAGGTAGTGATCGCCTAGCCAAGAAAGATAGACTTTCATAAACCTAGATTACCTCGAGTGATCGCCAAAGGGGAATAAAAGAAAGGATATTTTTTCAACTTTAGCGAAGAAAAAACTGCTCGCCAAACAGGCTCAAAATGCCTCAAAGGTCATGAACCAGTACAAGAAACGAAGAAAACCGAATCTAAGACGTCACTATCTAAAATCCTACCAGGAAATAAAGCTCGACTGAAGAGACTTCAATCAAGCTTCGGGGGCAAATGTTGGATATCGATAGTGACAGCCCAGTAGGGAAAAAGGCTTCGAAGGCCCAATAACTATAGAGGGGGTAAACCCATAACATTCGAACCGGACCGGCCTCCATAGAATGGCCCAGAACCGAGCCCAAAGCCTCTGAGGACACCATGAGTGCTCGCCATTCTTTGCCAGGCCGTGACCTCTCACTGCTCGCCATGAGAGTGCTCGCCCCGAAGAGAGCCCTGCATCTCTCCTCTGGTCCCACTAAACCGTTAATAACAGAGTGGCCAAGATATCCCGCATATCTCGGTCACATATTCACTAAAGATTATATTTGGTAACTGCAATATCTCGCAGTAACTGCCATATCCCACGATCCGAATCTTCAGCAACTCAATATACATTAAGATATTCAGTTGCCTTTATACGGTTCTATCTCTCTTACCCTATAAATACCCTTGCTTTACATACGTTCTTTACGTTTTGAGTTATATACACACACATACTCATTTAAGCATCGGAGAGGGACCCAGAGGCACCCCCTCTGTTGCGCTCCCCTACTTGCAGGTCCACCGGAGTTGGAGCTGAAGCGTCATCCCAACCTTGTCTGGCATTCAATTCACTGCCAGATCAGCATTCAGGATTTCACGACCCAACAACTGTTATCTTTAACAGATTTGTTTGCCTTTGAGGGAAATGTTGTCCTTTGATTCCTTTGTCTTTGAGGGAACTGTTATCCTAGATTCGTCCGCCTCTTCGCATTTTAGAGGAAATGTTAGCTTCTGAAAGTTCGTTCGCTCTTTAAAGCATAACTTGGAGAAACTGTTACTTTTAATAGTTCGTCCGATCCTTTTTTCCTAACTTGTGGGGAACTGTTACTGCTATGTGGATTCGTTCGCCTCTCTATCTTTAGATCTTTTTTACTTGGAGGGACTGGTACTTTAAAAATATTTCCACTCCTTTCACCTAATTTGGGAGAGGAACTGTTACCTTGTTGATTCGTTCACAATCTTCCTTTTGCCTAACTGAAGGGACTGTTACCTTGTTGGTTCATCCGCCTATTTTCTTAGGTCTTATTGTTGATTTTAGAGGGACTGTTACCTTGTTGGTTCGCCTGCTCTTTTTGTCGAGGCTTTATTCACTGCCGTTGGAATGGTTATATTGTTTACGAAGGAAGATTTTTCTTTATTTACATACCATGATTACAAGTTATGCATAAAAACTTCATAAATGTTCGGAATTAAAAGGACGAGCTAACCTTGCACCCTCCATATTTTCCAAGTAATATGCCCCTGGTACGGCGATTTCTACTACCTTGTAAGGGCTTTGCCACTTGGTTGAGAGTTTATTGTGGTGGTCCAGATTTGCGAATTCATTCTATTTAATAACCATCTCCGCCATGAAAAATTGTGAGCGCTGACCTCTCTGTTAAAGTACCGAACGGTCGGCATCCTCATCCTTGCGTGGGTTTCTCCAGATTGCCTTCGCTTTTCTTCGACTAAATCGAGATATGTTAGCCGTTCGAGGTTATTCTCTTCAACGTCAAAATGTAGTATCCTGTGGGTAGGCATAACAATATCGGCGGGTGCTACTGCTTCAGATATGTACACTAGATTGAATGCCATTTCCCCTGTTGCTGTTTTGGCCAATGCGTTGTTC
Organism: Chamaenerion angustifolium; assembly: GCA_946814005.1. Classification (NCBI taxonomy): domain Eukaryota; kingdom Viridiplantae; phylum Streptophyta; class Magnoliopsida; order Myrtales; family Onagraceae; genus Chamaenerion; species Chamaenerion angustifolium. Next base: position 7,518,260 of record OX328278.1, on the reverse strand, counting down.
AACTTATGTACCTAATTTACCTTTAAGGTTTGGACCTAATTGGCCTGCATTCAAGGTTCTCCTTAATTCCTCTTTCGCTGATGATAAGCCCTAAGAATTTACCCGATTTCACTCGAAAGGCGCATTTCGTCGGGTTTAGGGGGACACTGTGTCTTTGCATGCATTAAAAAGCTTCCTGAAGGTCTGTTGTGTGAGATCTTCCCTTGATGGATTTTACGAGCATCTCGTCTACTTAAGCCTTCATATTTTGCCCTAGCATATCTTTCAACAGACGATTCACCATGCGCTGATAGGTCGCCCCTGCATTGATTAGTCTAAAAGGCATTACTCTATAGTAAAGGATATCTTCGTCTGCGTAGAACGTTGTGTGGACTTCGTCATCCGGGTGCATTTTGATCTGATTGTAGTCAGAATATGCATTCATCACCAGAGGTTGCATGACTAACTGATTGATTCGCGACATGGGGTAGGAATCTTTGGGGCACGTCTTGTTCAAGTCTTAGAAATCAACGCACATACGCTATATTTTGTTCAACTTTTTCACTAGCACCAGATTGGCTACCCAACTCTGAAAATGTACATCCCTTACGAACTTGGCTTCGAGCAGTCTTTCGAATTCGTTTCTTATCGCCAAACACTTGCCCGATTCGAATGATCTTCTCTTCTGAGCGATGTGCTTGACGGAGGGTCTATTCGCAACTCATGAGAGATAATGTATGTACTGATTCCTAGCATGTCACTAGGCTTACAGGCTAACATGTGCTTTTATTCTTTCAAGAGGGAGGTCAAGGCATCCCTCTGTTCTGAAGTAAATGTGGCTCCCCCACGCACCTTCTTGTCGGCCATCTATCTCGACATCAGTTATCTTTTCCAATGGTGCAAATAGACCTTTATCCTTATGTGGGCCAACCCTGTCTCAATCGAGAGAGACTCCCTCTGGTTCTTCCTGCAAAGGCAGTTCACATGGAATTTTCGTGAGGATAGCTGATTGCTCAAGACTTCTACAATACCATTCGATGTGGGGAACTTAATCTTTTGGTGGACTAAGAAGGCCACTATCTTGTTAGGCTTGATGGTGGTCCTCCTCAGGATGACGTTGTATGAAGTGGGAACGTCAACCACTATGAAGGCAACCGACACCTCTATGTTTTTCCATCCTTCGCCCAAGATCACCGACATAAGAATGGCTCTCAACGGGTATTTCATTCTTCCAGCGAAGCCCAAGAGTGGGAAATCGACTCGCTTGAGGTCCCCCTTGGATTTGCCAATTTTTCCAAAGGCGTTTAGGAACAGAATTTTTGTCGAGATGCCACCATCGACGAGAATCCTTTTTCAGGTCACACTAGACTACATTAGCCGTGATGACCAGTGCGTCGTTTTGCGGAATTGAGACGTGTGCGAGGTCATCCTCAGTGAAAGAGATGATGATGTCTTCCTCAAGACGGGGTCTTTTTCCCATTTGCGAAGCTGTGGAGATCTTTGTGGCATAGACTTACCTTGCGTGGCTCCCCTCGCCTCCTGCTCCGAATCCTCCGTTGATGACCCTTTCGCTTTGTAAAGGACCAAATTGTTATTAAGGTGCTGGTGAGTGAACTCTTTTTGGGGGCGTTCGACTTCGATCTCTCCCAGTCACGAACTCCTTCAACATGCGTTTCTGGATCAATTTCTCGATGTCGCGCTTAAGTAAGCGACAATCATCGGTATTATGGCCATTCACCTTGTGATAACAACAGTAGCTTTCATAATATTTCCCCATGGGCTGGCCGTCCTTTCGAGGCATTGGTGGTCGAGCCAATGACACTCTCTCCATCTCTACGAGTATTCAATTTGCTTGTTGAGTGAAGTGATATACTCGGGGGCCTCTCTATGATTTAGCCTAGGGGCTTCAAATTGAGGCTTGTCATGCTCCCTCATGTCCGTCTTTTTTTCTTCTTCCTTACACGTCTCAGTTTAGCATTAGCCCTTTGCGAATCTGATTGCGAACAACTCCACTTCGGCGTTCACCCTTTCCAGTTCTATGAAACTTTTCCTAAGATGTCTTCTAGGAGTGATAGCATCTCAGTGTTGACCGAGATGGTCTCCCCGACTACATGTATTGAGGAAACGGCGGGCTGGGCCGGAATGTCTATAGAATGAGGGTCCGGGACTGGCCAGGAGGTGCCAAACTGTTCCTCCACCGGTCTTGGTGGGATAGCATTAGGAACCGTTGCATGGACAGTTTCTTGTAGGTGGAGCGGTGAGGCGACTAATTACGAGGAGATGTTCTGGGATGGCAAATTCAACACCTGTTTGTTACGGTTGCGAGTAGAGCGAGTCTGCATGACTGTTTGATCTTTCCCACAGACGACGCCAATTATTGGGATAGGAATTTCCAGGTGCTCACTGGACGCTGAGTAAGCGCTGACCGGATGCCAATTTGGACGGTGATACGAACTTCGCCAGAGCTCCGATGAACCTACAAGAAGGCAAACGCAAGAGAAGGGGTTCCTCTAGGTCCCACTGCGATGCTTAAATGAGTATATTGTTGTTGTATGAACTCAGAATGTATAAATGTTAGTAAAGCAAGAGTATTTATAAGGATGGAAGACCAAACTGTTATAGACAACCAAATCTTCGTGTATATTTACCGTTGTGGTTATAACGATAGCATATATTACTATTGTCACATAATATTACAATTACCTATAAGCTCTTTATAGAATATGTATCCAAGATACGCGAGGCAATATTACGTAATATTTAGAGTCAGTTGTGGGACCAGATGTGAAAGGTTGTGCTATCTTGGCGAGTCCTCCTAAGGCGATCACCTGGAAGGCGTTGACTGAGGTCTTGGCGACCATTGTAGGCTTTGGCGACTACTTCCATCTCGGGTTCGATGCTGGATCACTTTATGGGTTCCAATTTTCCCTGAGTGTGGGCCGACCCAATCTTAAAATATTTGGGTATGACCCCCTCTCAGATTATATTGGGTCGAGAAGAGTTTGCGGATTTATATTATATTGTGCTGTCATTATCAATACCTAACATATATTTCTACACCAATGGTTGGATTTCCTTAAATAGTGTTGTCTGGTACGTTGTTTTAGATTAACTCAGATAATAATATTACTCATTATTATTCATTACAGAGTTTTGAAATTATTGTAGATTTAAAATTGATATTATTTAACCATATGACATAATCCAAATTATGAAAATCAAATGCTAACTGCACACTATTAAATAAATATTATGTTATTTTGATTTAATATAATTCTTTATTTATTATAATATTATATTATTTAGATGCATAAATATATGTATCTATGTATATATATTCTCCTACTTTCACAATTTCGATATTGTAATTAAATAATATTACCTATGTTACTCTGACTTATAAATTCTTTTATTTATAAAATAAATGTGAAAAAGTTTTTAATCTCCAAAAATATAATTCAGCTTAACAAAGCAATGTAATAACACATGACACAAATGACTATTCAGATTTGGCCAAAAAAAAAAAGAAAGTCTATTCAGGATCTTTTGGCTCTCAAATTTTTATATTATAACAAGTGGCACAACAAACAATTATGATGCTTAAAACCAATAATATTATACTATGTTAATGACTAAACATATATTTATTGGTCTTTCTTTAATTTAACGATAAATTTATATTATTTTAATACTTACTTATATATTTATTAACTACACTGCTTTCTTAATTTCTCAATATAGTAACTTAAGTCAAAACGTTTTATGTGCAGCTCTGGTTATTCTTGCTCATAACATATGATACTATGTGCTTTAATTTACCTATATTATTGCAACGATTTAATCTAGAATAACCAACCTATGTTCCTTTAATGCATGAATTAAATAAATTTTACATGCAAATGTGCAACTCAATATTTGATTACAGGATAGGTTTACAAATAAAGACTTCCGCAGAGCGATATAGGGTGATTGTTTGATTGATTTGCAAATCATTCCTCATGTCGTACAACCGGAAAACATCCTCATACTTTCTACACATGTTTTTCATATTTCAATACTAATACATGAAACATAAGTAATAAGTTAACAACATCAAAAAATATAAATAACTAAAAAGTTATATTGTGTAAAATATAAGTAACTAAAGAGGTAGTTAGCCCATAAACATCAAATTTGAGGACAACATTACTATTTAGGATTTTTTTTCCCCAAAATAAACCCCATGTGAAAACCAAATGGCCAAATACCTAGTTTACAAAATTATTTATAAAACTATATAAACTCGTTACTATTTGTAGCGTGTAAGATGTATTATTAATCCTACCCATGACCGACAATCATGGGCACAATATTTTTGTGCAACTTTTTTATATTTTAAATTACACATAAGTTGAAATTTATTGTTATCAGCTATGTAGTTAGTGAATATGATTTTTTTAAAAAAATCCGAGTTTGTCCCCAAAAAATGATTTCGAAAAAACTATTCGGGGTACCTAAAACACCCTTATTGAAATATATATAAATGTTTCAAAACATCTCAAAAAAGAAAAACTTTCAATAGCTAAACGAATTACATTTGTAACCGAACAAACGATATTACATCCCGAGTTACACAACAATAAAAAATAATTGTGGTATCTACATCACTGTTTACAAGATCTCCTTTAGTGACATATTTAACCACATTAATTTTGTCGTGGTGTACTACTAGAATCCACCTCATACTGAATTCACACTTTTTTACTTCCACATGAAGAAATTAACATTTGCGGATCACACCTTGTTGGACTGTTCCACTTTGGGCATCAATAATGTTTTGATAAAGGGCGGAATTTAGGAAGGTATATATGCATGTAGTAATCAACACCTAAATGTGGATCAATTTAGGGTTTGACATTCATATTTGTGCATCAGATCACTACCATGGCATATTGACATGGTTGTCCAAATAACATCCATTCAACGCAGTCACATGACATCTGTCGTAGGTTTACGCATTAATAATTACCAACATGCCTTCTTACTTCACGCTCTTCTCTGTACGAGTAAGTATTCGTTTCAGCTGACTTGAAGCATCCTCGGTGGCCGGCAATAACTGTCTCACTTTATTAAGAAAGTAATTTCCCGCCGCCACCTCATTTTCATAAGGGTGATAAAAAAAGACTAGTTAGACCGAATTCGCGACAAGACCGGCCCGAGACCGAGCGAGCATTTTCCCCCTTCAAGGTCGGACTCAGTCTCGGACTCGGACGTTTTTCTCGAATTCCCAAGTAGGACCGGACTGACCCGACTTTTTTAGAAACTCTAAAGTTCTAAATGAGTAGTCGACCATGCCTCGTCTCTCTTTAGTTTCCTAAGTATGAGATTATGGACAATTAAGTACCTCCCATATAAGTAGTAGATGTGTTCGACACTGATCTTCCTACCGGTCATCAATGGATGCTCCTCTAGAATCCGCGGTAACAAATCGTGCGTCGGCCCAAATCAGATGGTCTCCTCTTCCTAATAGAAGGTAGTCTTGCTTCATGTCTTGTGTCTTCCTCTTCCATGTGTACATTCCATCCATCAAGCGTAACATTCCTAGTAGATGATTTGGGTATGCTGATGTTTGATCCAGTTGCTAGATTTTATTTTTGGCATGGTTCACTTTTTTAGACCAAAAAATCCAATCCAAGACAGAGACCGACACGAGTCAAAGAAGACCGACTCAGGCATTTTTTTTTTACCAAAGTCAGTCGCGGTCCTCCAGAAGTCAAGACCGAAATTTCAGTCTCGGTCTTGCCTCCAAGACCGACCGCCCCACCCATGATCACCCTTACCTTTTCATATCAGCCCTACGGTCAACAATATACATGTTCAATCATTTTAATGTAACATCGACCATTGTCGTTATAGGTAATGAACAAACTCCTTTCAAAACATTGTTGAAGATCTTTTACTAATTTATTGTCCTAACGCAGTATCTATGTTCACCATCGTACGCTTTAACATCATAGATTGAAATCCCCACAATTGACGATACATGCCCTCGTTAGCACTGTTGAATAATTTCAACATCAAATTGAACTTTCTCCTCGATGTCGTCCATGTCATTTCATAGAACTTTTTCTTCATATGAATTTTATTTGAAATTGTTGGCAAGGTGACAGGCATAGTATCTATTGAGGCCCCAAGGTGCTGCGAAAATAGTCGTAACAACCATTTTAATACCTCCATGAAGATGATATATAATACATACCTGATATTTATCCTTCATCACATGTTGGCGTAGACACTCTAAAACCACGTCCAACTATCTGTACTCTCATAGTTTGCAAAGGCAAAGTATAGTGGAAACATTTGATTGTCAGCATCGTATGCCACTGTCACTAATAACTTTCCCGTGTATTTTCCATAAAAATATATGTCGTCAATGTTGATTAATGGTCGACAATGGGGAGACCTTCAATTGAGGTCCATATGCCTATAACTACTTTCCAAAATTGACAGCTCCCTCTGTCGGTATACCTTTCCACTCATAGTCACAAATAGTGCTAGGATTAAAATGACATATCGCAACCATAAGTTGTGGAAACTGCTCGAATGAACATCATCTTCATTACCTTTTGTTTAGCATACCACACGTTGCGGTACGAGGGAGTTTGGGCATACTTATCCATCACAACTTGTTAGAAGTTGCAGACTCTAATACCCGTGTGTTTATACACGTACATATATATATTAATAAGCAATGACTTTGAAGTCAAGTTGTCTATATTGGTTGTTGGATTGAAACAATATTTGTACATGCGTGTGTAGGGTAGGTTTTCGTTATCTCCCAGTTGCCCATTCTCTTTTGCGCCGCTCGTAAAGACCAAAAACAATGATTATTAATAGGCTTAAATAACACTACAGTAGGAATTGATTTGACCGTGACACATTTACAAGAATTTTGAATATGCATAATTTTGAGGTTACGTTGAACTAAAACTTTATCCTCATATTGGTTGCCAACCTGGAAATCTCCTTCACTGTGGATGTTTTCCCTAGCCCGATTGTCCAATTAGTACATTCAAACCTTTCTTGCCAATCACCCAATTTAAACTCTGGAGGATATTGTAAGTAGGTCATCGGTTGGGTCAGCTCCAAAACTTTATTACCAATTTCATCATCGGACTCAACATTCTCAAGTTCATTCAACATTGTGGGATACTCTTCCTCGAGTCATCTACCAAGGACGAATACGCTTTTTCCTCATATACACCATATTCCTTTTCCTCGTATTTACAACTTCATTTTAATCTTCTACAATGACTTCCCCCTCTTCTTGTCCATTGACTTCCTCTTACTCTTTTCCATGCACTTCTAATTTGGGAATTATGAATACCTCTATGTATTCTTCACATAAATGGTCATGGACCGACTTAACCTAAAAAAGAACCATTAAATAAACATACGAGAATTACCAACTATATGGAGATACTACAATTTTCGGGAGAGTCCCACCTCGCCTCATCACCCCCACCCCCATGAAGAACCATCATTTCTATCCCCAAGAAGAAATACCGTCTATATGGAGATATTATAATTATTGAGAGTATCCCAACTAATCTCATCGTACTCCAAGATGACCCACCACCACACCACCTCAAGCATAAATAATTGCTATATGTAGATACTATAAATAATAGTATATCTTTGTTAGCAATTACGTACTCATTTATATTAAGGCACAATTACCATTGAAGTTTTTTTTTGGATTATGTAGGATACAATACCAACCGGAAGCGTTCACTTTCTCCCCATCGAATCACATAGAGATCACCACACAAGGTTTTTTAATGCGTGTCATTTTAGGTCATCCCCACTATCATTTTGTAACCATTTTGTGGATACAAAAATATTTGAAAGACAAATTTTGGAATCTATTACGCATATGAAGATACTATAATCATTGGGAACATCCCACTTTCCCTCACCAACCAATCAAAAGATCCACAAGCTTTATCCCGAAGGATAACTACATGCTAGATGAAGATACTATAATTATTTTGTAGCGTTGTGGAACTGAAAATGAAATGTCATTGTTTAGTTATTAAATTTATTTATTTTTTTTAATTTTGATTTGGAGATGTTTTGAAAAAAAAAAAATATCGACGTCTCAGGGAGCTAATACAACAGGCTGACACCAATACAACCGCGGGAAATCCGGCACCGATGGGGAGGATGTGGCGAGACCTGGTGCGGGGACACTATTCCCAAGGTAAATATTTCTTATGGAAAGCCTTACATAATGCTCTGCCTGTGAAAAATGAGTTGGTTCGACGTGGTATCCAATTAAATCCCACGTGTAGCTTTTGTGATAAGTTGGAATCGGCGTATCACGTGGTGTTTTTGAGTGTGATTCGACTAGGCGGGTCTGGTTTGGAGCCATGGGGCTTCGTCTGGGCACGGACGGTGGACTAGAATGGACCAGCTGGGTTCGGTTCATGCATGAACTGGGCCATCTAGGAGGGGACGTGGGGAGGAGACACAAGATCCTTGGGGAGACCATCGCATGGGAGGTGTAGAAGGAGAGGTGTCAAGCCATACATGAGGAGGAACAACCCCGACCGGAGCTTGCAATCCGAGCTGCGAGGACACTAGCCAATCAGACATGGCGCATGCTAGCCCATGCGGAAACAACTAGAGCTCGGACACGGGGTACGCGGGAACCAACGTGGACACGATCGAACCGTGGCATTATCAAACTAAATTGCGATGCGACATGGGATCAATCCTCGTTCAAAGGAGGCACGGGGGTAGTGGCACGGGATTGCATGGGAGCGCTAATTGCAGGGCGTCATATGGAATGCATTGGCACGAGCGCGAAATCCCTTGAAGCAAAGGCGATTCTCCAAGCGACGGAATTGGCAATCCAACATGCATGGTCCAAGGTAACCATTGAATCTGATGCACAAAATGTCATTAACCTTTTACAAGGAGGTAATACGGGAAACGATTGGGAGTTACGGGACATCCTTTCGGAGATCCTCAAGCCAGCCAAGAATATTTCTCAAGTACATTGGCGGTTCGTACGACGATCGGCGAACAGGTGTGCCAATTGGGTAGCGACGGAGTCGAAGCGGGGTACATGTCCAAGAGATTGGATAACTAGAAATCCGAGATCACTATTTGTATTATGTTTAACGGATATTGAAAACTCCTTTTATGATTAATTGAAGTAATTTCTTGGCAAAAAAAAGGACATATAGAGAAAGACTTTCTACCACCCCACCTCTCTCAATAGCTCCTTTTCCTCAACTCTGCCTGACCATTCACCTTCCTCTCCCTTATCTACCTACTACCATCTTAGTTAGAATGGAGTTATTAATTTATGTTGTAACAAAATGAGCTTAGTCTAAATACTATAGTTCTTATAATACAAGAAGCTGGATCTCCTTTAAATTTTTAATATGACTTTTTTGCAGCATCAAGTTGTGTTGTGTCGTTGCCTTAACAACTAATTATTCCGCCTTATCCGATGGGTAGTTCGTAGTATATCTTTCGTTGGTACTTTAAACAACGAACTACCCGGTTCCGTCACGCCATATTCGAGTTCTCTTGTCTTTGAAGCTATATGACGGAGTGTTAGTTGAGAAAGTGATTTGGTTGAATACGTGGCCCAAATGCAAAGCTATTATAAGACTAGAACACTCCGAGGATCTCCTTTCCGATTCATCCATGTCCGCTGCCCCTTCTGGTTGACCCCTCTCCTGTAGTTGCATGAGCATCCCCTTGCGTCTGCGTCTGTTTCATTAGAGAAGAAGGTGGTGAAAATGGCTTCTCTGGTTCCTGGAGTTGTGATAAAGCTGCTTCAGAGTATAAACTCGAAGGTGAAGGTTGGGGGAGAGCACCGATCTGTGCTGTTACAGGTGGTCAGCATCGTCCCTGCGCTGACCGGACGGGATCTGTGGCCGAACCAAGGATTCTTCATCAAAGTGTCGGATTCCTCGCACTCCACGTACGTCTCCCTATCCAAAGAAGACAATGAACTTATCTTGTCCAACAAGTTACAGCTAGGACAATTCTTCTATGTGGACCGTCTGGAGTCAGGGATACCTGTCCCAATTCTGGTAGGAGTCAGGCCGCTACCTGGAAGGCACGATTTTATGGGGTCGCCTAAGGACCTGATGCAAATGGTGGTGCCCAGCAGCTCTGAATTTATACCAAGATCATCGCCCGTATCCGGCCCTGGAAAGATGAAGGAGGAGAAGAGGATGATGATTGTCATCAAGGAAGAGAAGAAGGCGGTTGTTACTTCTCGGTACCTGCAGGGCGTCTCCAGAGTAAACCACAAATTGAGTAGTGAGAAGGATGTCAATGGAGGAAAGGCCAAGGAGAATTATGACAATGGAGGTCCCATCAGGAAGGCAGTTCAAGCACATCAAAAGCTTAAGGATCAGGTAAGGATATATACACACATTGGTATTATTATTTTTTTTTATTATTATTATTATGTACGTGTGAAATATGAGTCGGTTAGGGCACAATATAAATACATATATTTAAGTTACCTCTTCCTACGACCGACTTACCAGAAGTGGAAGCGGATCTAATTGAGATTGGGATCACGGTCTGTCGGTCAGAGGACATGTCACGAGTTAATTCATGGTGACCTAAGTTTCCACAGATACTGACTTCTGTCTCAACTGTAGGGTGGCTAGGGTTTTTCTGCTCTAAGCAAGTATAAGGTTAAGTACCGTGAGCACTTCTATACATACTCATATATAGAGGGAAAAATTATGTTTTAATAACATACTAGTGATCTTATTAGAATGGGCGACCCAATAACCAAAACTAACATCTCTCACAAAGGGTGGGGAAATTCATTCACAAATTCATCACTAGGAGAACACATCCCCTTATATATAATATAAGTCATGTACGGGTCAATAGTGGTGTGATTGACAAGCACGACAAGCAAGGTGTTGCACATCTGTTAAGAGTTGCAACTGCTCACAGATCTCACATTAGTAGTGAAAATTAGAGGTGCGTGGTTCCGTGTACCCTGTAAATTTAGGGGTTCCCGGAACATACCCAGTTTAATACAGGGTATGTAATTTTGAAACCGGAACCTACCCGTTTAATTTTGGAAGCGGAACCTACTCGAACCTGTTTGTACAAACGGTTTCACGTACCCTGTTAGGAACCTGTTTCTTTTCGTCCCCGGTTCGGTTCCAGTTTATGGTTAAAATATTCAATACCTTGTTTGTTCACTGAGGAACAGATTAATACCCGAAACCTTGTTTTTTCGCGGAACGAAATTTCTTTGCTTACAAATTAATATTGAATACCTTGTTTGTCATGAATATGAAGGCGAGAGAAAGCTTTAGGGTTTCTCTCTCTCTATCTCTCTCTATATATATATATAATCGGTTCCGGTTGCTTTAGGGTACCCAGATAGGAGAACCGGAACCAGAACCGAATAAATAGGTTCTCAATTTTTTTCCCGGAACCTACCAAATTTTTAAAACGTCTACCCAGAACCTACCCGAAGTGTTGGTTCCGGGTAGGTTCCGGATTCACATGGGTAATTTGCTCACCCCTAGTGGAAATGTGTCATGCACCCTTAGTAGTGTAAGTTTCTCAGATATCTGACCACATAATGTTATTTCAGACCTATACGTATGCATTGCGTCCACAATCGCAATCGATGACGCAGTTGGTGGCCACCTCGTTGAAACAATTTTGACAACATTGTTAGGTATTGTAGTCTGATTGATATGTAATGGTCGGTTATGTATTAATGTATGTTGGGTATCGATAGTGACAGCCCAATAAGAAAAGGCCTCGAAGGCCCAATAAATATGGAGGGGGTAAACCCATGACACCCGAACCGGATCGGCCCAAGTACAAGCCAAACTTGGCCCACCATCGAGTAATCCAGAATCGAGCCCAAAGTCTATAGAGACGCCAAAGGCTCTCAGACTGCTCGCCATTCTCTACCAAGTCGCGACCTTCCACTGTTCGACATGGGAGTGCTCGCCCCGAAGAGAGCCTTGTCTCTCTCCTCTGGTCCCACTAAACCGTTAATAACAGAGTGGCCAAGATATCCCGCATATCTCGGTCACATATTCACTAAAGATTAGATTTGGTAACTGCAATATCTCGCAGTAACTGCCATATCCCACGATCCGAATCTTCAGCAACTCAATATACATTAAGATATTCAGTTGCCTTTATACGGTTCTATCTCTCTTACCCTATAAATACCCTTGCTTTACATACGTTCTTTACGTTTTGAGTTATATACACACATATACTCATTTAAGCATCGGAGAGGGACCCAGAGGCACCCCCTCTGTTGCGCTCCCCTACTTGCAGGTTCACCGGAGTTGGAGCTGAAGCGTCATCCCAACCTTGTCTGGCATTCAATTCACTGCCAGATCAGCATTCAGGATTTCACGATCCAACATTTGGCGCCGTCTGTGGGAAACGAGCAATTAAGCCATGAGAACTCGATCCCAAAGCAACCGTCGGAATCAGACTAGGGAGCGATCCTCAGATAGCTCTGATTCCGCCGCCGCTTCACCGCTTCAACAGGAACCTGCCAGCCGAGCAGGAGTTAATGCTGTTCCTCTGCGGACAGCCCGAGAACATGTCGGTGACTCAAGACCGACCCCAGCTGCTGATCAAAACGGAGCCCCTGCACCGCAGACAGTCCACATTGCGGGGCAGGATATTAATTTAACCCCCGATATGGTCTCCTTGCTGGAAGCCATCCTAGGACAGGCGCGCCGCCAAGCCCCTGCTCCTCAGAAAAACAATCCCTCTGCTCCTAAGGAAAATCACCGCCCTGCTGCCACAGGGCCTTCACCTTCAGAAGCGGCCAATCCTAGTCCTGCTGCGCCTCAGGAGGATCAGGAGATGACGTCAGGTCAGCAGTCCTTACCTCAAGCGCACACCAAGGAGCCAGCAGCCGCATATACTGCCAATCCTTCCGGTCCGCCTCCACCCGGAGCCTCTCCCATGTACTGCACTGTGGATCAGATGGATGACCTCCTCAACAAAAGGCTCCAGGAAAGACAGTTGACAGTCATAGCTCCCTTCAAGGAGCAGTCCTCTCATCCATTCACCGACGCGCTCGTTGCTATCAAAATCCCGAAGGATGTGGTCGCTCGGGCCATACCTGAGTATAGCGGTGGAGGAGATCCCACCGTACATGTCAACAAGCATGAGGCCTCCCTTCTGGGTAAGTCAAACGATCCCAATCATTTGGCTTTGCTATTTCCATCTACTCTTTCGGGCTCGGCTTCGTCCTGGTTCTTCGGCCTCCCTGCAGGATCAATCGGAACTTGGGCAGAGTTAAGAAGCAAGTTCCTGGAGAGATATATGGGCGAGCGCCAATTGCTGAAGAGCGTGGTCGCCCTTGACTCGGTCAAACAGCAGCCTGGAGAGTCGCTGTCCAACTTCTACGGGCGTTTTCATCAAAACGTCACAGAATTAGATCGCCGAATCTCGGATGGGGAGATCATTCGAGCATTCTACAGAGGTCTGGATGTGGCCAACAAGGCCTCGAGAAAGCTGCGAAACAGCTATCACGTAAAGGAGATAGAGACATTGGAGGAGTTGGCATCCAGAGCGAAAGGTTTCATAGACCTTGAGCGCGCAAACATCGAGGCTAACCTCCTGACGACCTCGCTAAGGGTAACCCCTGAACCCCGACGCGATGGTAAGAAGGAGGTCAAGAAGGAGAAGAAGGGAAAAGAAAGTAAGCCGCGAGTCGAGTCTCTTCCAGCGCCTCGCCATCCAGAGGTCCCTGAGTACTTCACGCCTTTAAATAGGCAGATCTCAGCGGTACTAGTCGAGATGGAGAGGAGATCCTTGGCGAGGCCACCGATGCCTCGCCGAGGTGGGTTACCCATGGGCAAGGATGTCGAGAGCTATTGCAGACACCACAAGTGCAAGGGCCATAAGACAGACGATTGCAAGATTCTGAAACGAGATATAGAGAGGCTGATTCAGGGGGGAATGTTGAAGGAATTTGTGGCAGGGCGAGACCGAAGTCGAACGCCCCCCAGGAGACATCGTTCACCAGCCCCTGCAGATCAAGCTGAGCCTTCTGGAAGCAAGAGGAGAGTGAATCTGATTGCAGGAGGATTCGGCGCAGGCGGCGAGAGGTCAAACGCCAGAGAGGTCTACGCCACTCAGATCTCTACGGCAGTTCAGTTGGGGAAGCGACCCCGACCTGAAGAAAACATTGTCATCTCATTCTCTGAAGATGATTTGACACATGTCACCACGCCCCACAACGATGCTCTGGTCATTACGGCAGATATTGACGGCTGTGATGTTGCAAGGATTCTGGTCGACGGAGGCAGCTCGACAGACATCCTGTTTCTGGACGCCTTCGAAAAGATGGGCAAATCAAAACGCGACCTGAAGAGGGTCGACTTTCCGCTGATCGGATTTGCGGGAAGGACAACTTATCCACTGGGGGCTATAACCATGCCAGTGATTTTTGGCGAGGGGTGGAAAAGCATCAAGGTGTCGGTCACTTTCCTGGTGGTCGATTCACCTACATCCTACAACGCCATTATAGGGAGAACCACGATCAACCCAAATAAGATTGTGGCCTCCACTGTCCACCAGAAGATGAAGTTCCCTACTCCGAACGGGATTGGAGAAGTGCTCGGAGATCAGCCTTCCTCGCGGCAATGTTATGTGAACTGTTTACGCAGGAAGAACCAAAGGGAGGCGCTCGCCATCGAGACAGAGGCCGATCCCCGCGAGGACTTGGCTCGACCAGCACCCATGGAGGAATTGGAGGAGGTCGAGATCGATGGTCCGGACAAAAAGGTGCGCATTGGGACCACCTTGAAAGAGGATCAGAAGGAGGCCATGACCGCTCTCCTCAAGGAATTCAAAGAGCTCTTTGCCTGGCAGCCGAGCGACATGCCAGGAATCAGCACAGATATTATCTCGCATGAGCTCAGGATAGACCCCTCCATCAAGCCGATCGCCCAAAAGAGAAGATCGTTCGGGACTGATAAACGTTTGGCGATCAGGCAGGAAGTCGGCAGGTTGATTGAAGCTGACTTCGTCAGAGAGGTAAGATTCCAGAGCTGGGTAGCCAACCCAGGTTTGGTCAGGAAATCTAACGGCAAGTGGAGGATGTGCGTCGACTTCCGCGACTTAAACAAGGCTTGCCCCAAAGATTCATATCCCCTTCCAAGAATTGATCAGCTAGTCGATGCTACCTCGGGTCATGAGATGCTGAGCTTCATGGACGCCTATTCAGGCTACAACCAGATCAGAATGCATCCAGACGACGAGGCCCACACTGCTTTCTATGCTGACGGGGACATTCTATGCTACAAGGTGATGCCCTTTGGTCTCATCAATGCCGGGGCAACTTATCAGCGGATGGTGAACCGACTGTTCCAGGACATGCTGGGAAGGAACATGGAGGCCTACGTGGATGATATGCTCGTTAAATCCATCAAAGGCAATCCTCATACCACCGACCTCCGTGAAGCTTTTGAATGCATGAGGAGACACAGCGTTCGCCTAAACCCAGCAAAGTGCGCCTTTGGAGTCAAGTCCGGGAAGTTCCTGGGTTTTATGGTCAGCGAAAGGGGCATTGAAGCAAACCCAGAAAAGCTAAAGGCCATAGAATAAATGAAGTCACCAACCTGCCATAAGGAAGTCCAATGCCTGAACGGCCGACTAGCTGCTCTTAACCGCTTCCTCTCCAAAGCAAGCGACAAGTCCCTCCCGTTCTTCAAAACCTTGAGGGCCAACCGTAAGTTCGAATGGACGCCAGACTGCGAGGAAGCATTCCAGTCCTTGAAAAGGCATATTCAAACACTCCCAGCTCTGGCAAAACCCGTTCCAGGCGAGCAGCTTCTCCTCTATTTAGGCATTAGCGATGTGGCAGCCAGTGCTGTTTTAATAAGGGAGGAGAATAATGTTCAGAGTCCAGTGTATTTCATTAGCAAAATGTTCAACTCAGCAGAAATAAAATATGTCCAGATTGAGAAGTATCTCTATGCCTTAGTTATTGCTGCTCGGAAGCTGAGACCTTACTTTCATGCGCACGACATCACGGTCCTCACCAATCAACCTCTCAAAAACTTCCTGATGAAGCCAGATTCTTCAGGAAGAATGGTCAAGTGGGCGATCGAGCTCAGCGAGTTCAGGATCAAATTTGCGCCAAAAACGGCCTTCAAAGGTCAAGCACTAGCTGATTTCATAGTGGAAAGCACGAGTAACGGTCAAGCGGAGGCAGAAAACAGGCCAAGTCAGTCAGCAAACGACAATCAAATCTGGGAACTCTATACGGATGGGTCTTCATCAAAAGAAGGCTCGGGGGCAGGTTTAATTCTTATTCCTCCTGAGGGCGAGCCTCTGAAATACGCGATCGCCTTGACATTCCCGGCGACCAATAACGAAGCAGAATATGAGGCTCTTATCACTGGACTCAGACTGGCAAAAGGAATGGGTATAACAGCGCTTAAAGTAAAAAGTGATTCAGAACTTATTGTCAATCAGGTTAATGGCGCCTACGAGGCAAAGGGAGAAAAGATGAAGAAATATCTCGGCATCGCCAAAAAACTAGTCGTGGAAATCCCAAATTTCGCGATTGAGTTTATTCCTCGCCAAGAAAACAAGATGGCAGATTCTTTGAGTAAGCTAGCCTTCGGAGGGGCGACAATCCAGGATGTGCAATTTCTGGAAAAGGCCCTATGTTCAGTCCTTGAAAACAGAGCGGAGGTCTTCAACATTCAAGAACAGGTCACCTGGATGACCCCGTTCCAGAATTATTTGAAAGAAGGCATCCTCCCAGAGGACGAAGGCGAATCCACTAGGATTAGAAGACTCGCAGCCAGTTATCTAATCATCGATGGAGAACTCTATAGAAGAGGTTATTCGACGCCTTACTTGAGATGTGTTGCTCTACCCGAAACAGAAAAAGTTCTTCGAGAAGCTCATGAAGGGGCAGCGGCATGTCATGAAGGTGCTCGTTCACTAAGCAGGAAAATATTCAGACTGGGATATTACTGGCCGACCTTGGGAAAAGACGCAGCCGAATTAACACAGAAGTGTGAAATTTGCCAGCAGTTTGCACCACGATCGGGTCGACCATCGACATTATTATCCCCAATGGCGGGTGCCTGGCCCTTCGCTCAATGGGGAATCGATATATTGGGTCCTTTTCCCATTAGCACTGGTCAGCGTACTCACATTATAGTGGCGATCGACTACTTCACTAAGTGGGTAGAGGCGAAAGCTCTAGCTTCGACAACGGAATTCCAAGTTATCAAGTTCATGCAGGTCAACATATTCTCCAGGTTTGGTATTCCCAAAATACTCATCAGCGATAATGGTCCGCAATTCGTTGGAAAGGAATTGAAATGGCTCTGTGAAGAGTATCACATCGACCATCCCTTCAGTTCAGTACATCACCCTCAAACGAATGGGCAAGCTGAAGCAGCCAACAAGGTTGTCTTAGCAAGACTCAAGAAAAGGGTTCGAGCATTCAAAGGGAACTGGGCAGACGAACTGGAAAACGTATTATGGGCCATCAGAACAACGCCTAAGGCGGCCACAGGAGAAACGCCTTTCAGTTTAGTGTACGGATCAGAAGCAGTAGCACCAACTGAATTAGCAGTGCCTACCCACAGAGTCCTACACTTTAACGCGGAGGCAAATGAGATCGAGCGCAGAACTGACCTCGACTTGGCAGAGGAAAAGAGATGGCTCTCGGAAAAAACACAGGCAAAAATGCGCTTGGCGACCGCTCGGTATTTCAACAGAAAAGTTAGCGCTCGCCAATTTTTCGTGGGGGAGATGGTTATGAGAAGGAATGAATTTACAAGGCTGGACAGTAAAAACAAACTTTCAGCCAAATGGGAAGGACCATACAAAGTAGTAGAGATCGCCGCACCAGGATCCTACTATTTGGAAACCACCGAAGGCGAGAGGTTACCCCGTCCATTTAATTCAGAGCATTTAAGAAGATTTTATGCATAGCTTGTAATCAAACGGATTATATCAATAAAAGAAAGCCATTCCTTCACAAAGCGTGTCCACTCGAAGCAAGCTGAAGCCAAAAAGCCCTGACGCCAAAGTCAGGCCTCAAAAGCCCTAGCAACAAAGCTAGGCCAAAAGCCCTGACGCCAAAGTCAGGCCCCAAAAGCCCTAGCAACAAAGCTAGGCCAAAAGCCCTGACGCCAAAGTCAGGCCTCAAAAGCCCTGACGCCAAAGTCAGGCCTCAAAAGCCCTGACGCCAAAGTCAGGCCAAAAAGCCCTAGTAACAAAACTAGGCCAAAAAAGCCCTAGTAACAAAACTAGGCCACAAAAGTCCTAGCAACAAAGCTAGGCCAAAAGCCCTAACAACAAAGTTAGGCCAAAAGCCCTGACGCCAAAGTCAGGCCAAAAAGCCCTAGTAACAAAACTAGGCCAAAAAAGCCCTAGTAACAAAACTAGGCCACAAAAGCCCTAGCAACAAAGCTAGGCCAAAAGCCCTAACAACAAAGTTAGGCCAAAAGCCCTGACGCCAAAGTCAGGCCACAAAAGCCCTAACAACAAAGTTAGGCCAAAAGCCCTGACGCCAAAGTCAGGCCAAAAAGCCCTAGTAACAAAACTAGGCCAAAAAAAAAAAAAAAAAAAAGCCCTAGTAACAAAACTAGGCCACAAAAGCCCTAACAACAAAGTTAGGCCTCAAAAAACCTGACGCCAAAAATCAGGCAAAGCCCTGACGCCAAAGTCAGGCCAAAAGACCTAGCAAAATGTTAGGCAAAATAAAAGCCCTGACGCCAAAGTCAGGCCAAAGAAAGTTTAGGCGATCACTATTGATGATAAAGCCTGACAAACTCCAAATCCCCTGTTATTAGGCCAACACCTCAAAGGTTTAAACTTCAAAGAAGGTAATATCTCTTTGAACTTAGAAGTTTACGCTTTTAAGTGTCAAAAGTATTATCCTTAGAAAGTTTAACTTATGATTGGTCTACGGCTTTAAGGGTCGACGACATTACCAAGCAAGAAAAAAGTGGAAAGTAATTATGAGTAAGATATTGGATAGCTAAATATGTTCGAAGTCGATTAAAGGCTCAAGAATATAAAAGCATTCAATAGAAAATTCCAAGTCTTCGACAAATAATTACAAACCAAAAACAGAAAATACAAAAATGGCTATCTAAAAAAGATAAATACGGTCGCCAAGGAGTTGGGGACTTCAAGCGTCGGGGTTCTCGGGGGCAAGGGTGCTCTGCTCGCCTTCGGGGGCAGAAGTACTGGGCTCGCCTTCAGGAGCAGCCTCTCCAGCAACAGAGGGTTGCGAAGGACGACTCCGCAGGAAGGTCTTCAAGGAGGCGACTTCCCCAAGAGGAAAGTTGGGATCGACCGCCTGGACCTCATCCACCAGGACTTGGAGAAAATCGGCGATCGCCGACCTCATCTCCTTCAGAGCGCAGTCCT
This sequence comes from Chamaenerion angustifolium, assembly GCA_946814005.1. Classification (NCBI taxonomy): domain Eukaryota; kingdom Viridiplantae; phylum Streptophyta; class Magnoliopsida; order Myrtales; family Onagraceae; genus Chamaenerion; species Chamaenerion angustifolium. The sequence goes on along the minus strand of OX328278.1, from coordinate 7,498,838 downwards.
CAAACTCCTCAGAGGCTTTGAATGCCTCAACTACGCTCTGGGGCGAAGGGACGGCTTTCAATTGTGCAGTTAACCGATCCCTCTCTTCCTCCAAGGCAATCCCCCGGGCTTCCGCAGCTTCCATCTGAGCCACCGCAGCTTCTCTCTGGGCGTCAGCAGCGTCCCTTTGCGCCTCGGCAGCGACCCTACGAGCCTCCGATTCTGCCCCTTGCGCCTGAGCTTCCTTAAGTTCAGCATCTAGGCGAACTCGGACGATCTCTCCCTGATCTAAACACAGGTGAAGAGCGTCAAAGTCCTGAAGAGCGGCAGCGGCTTCAGCCTCCCTCTTCTGGACATCAGCAAGGAGGCGCTGCTCCTTCCTGAGGTATTCCTCTCGGGTATTATCTGCCAAGGCGATCGCTGCATCTGCAGTCGTCTTGATAGTCCCCAATTGCTCAGGAGTGACCCCCGTGCATCGGTACTGCTCCAGCTCGGCGAGCACACTGGAATACTTGTCGGTGAGCTCCCCGAAGACACGACCAAGAATCACCTCTTCCCGAACGAACTGGCAACAAATATAGAATAAAAGCTGTCAGGACAACAGACAATAAGGGAACGACAAAGAGAGGACTCTACGAAATAAAAGTATGAGATCTTACCAAAGCCACTCGTTCGAAGTGGGACCGAAGGAACCCCTCGATCTGATGAAGTTCCGTGGGAACAATCGAGCGGTCCGCGGGGGGAATTATCCCGTCCAGAAGCCGCATACACATATCCGGGCTGCCCCGGAGGCTCTTCTGGGGAGGGTACCCCTTCTTCATAAGGTCCCCACAGGGGACCCAAGTTTCCCGAGAATTCGCTGATTCAAGCGGCTGAAACAAGCCGGCAAGGGAGCAATGCTCATCCACAGGAGCCCTCGATGAGCTGGAAGCAGCATGCCCCTTCTTCTTGGTCCCAGACTCCTTAGGAGGAGCCATGGGCACAGTAAGAACAGGAGGAGCTAAGGTCAAAACCTTCCCCTTGGCGGCAGAAGGACCCTGGGGAGAAGAAGAAGGGGGCACCGCGTCCAGACCCTTCCCTTTATTAGCGGAAGGACCCCCAGGAGGGGGAGGAGAAGGATGCTGGTCGACTTCCGGACATTCCTCACTCCTGACCTTCTTGGAGGGAGGAGGAGCATGATCCCGGACCATGTCGGTTGAGGACTCCTCTGCAAAACAACAAGACAAAATGTCAAAAACAAAAAACCACAAAGTATGAAGACGTTAAATCTACGAATAACAAAGCAACATACCTGGTTGGCGAGGGTCAGTAGTGGCCGAGGGAAGCACCTCCTCAGACTTCCTCTTGAACGAGCGCCTAGAGGGGGGAGGAGGAGAGTTCAGCAATGCCTGGTCGGAGGACAATCCCGCTGATCCCTGGTCATCAAAGAGACCTATCAGTTTCTGGCTCTTGCTTACAACCTTCCCTACAAGTAATAAAGCAAGATAAGAGTTAGAAAATTACCCAATCATTAAAGATTGGCGTGGCTTGATGAATACCCGCCATCTCAAGGGCATTCTCGGTAGTCTCCGCCACTGAGCGGATGGACTTGAAGTGAGATGACCGATGCGACCGGTATAGGTCATCAATAGCGTTTCGATCACTCTCTGATAGCTCCTCGAAGGAAGGAGGGAAATCCTTGTCCGGGATCAACAATTTCCAGGGCACCCCCCCCCTTATAAAAGAAGTAACACTTCTTATAATTGGAGTTGGTGGTCCGAAAATCGTCGACCAGGCGGACATTGACGTTCCAAACCCATCCCTGAAGGCCTCCCCACTCTGAAAACTTCGGCCAACGGGATTGGAAGTGGTGAAGGTGGTTTGCCCCTGCTGCCAGGCGGAAGAAGCACCGGAACAGGGCCAGTGAATATACCCATTCCTGGCGTAAGCATAGGAACTTGAAACCGACCCACATCCTGAGGGCATTCGGGACAAGCTGTGTGGGGTGAATCCCGTAAAACTGACACAAGGTCTGTAAATCCTCACAGAGAGGAAAACGCAACCCAGCATCGATCTGAGCCGCATAAATGTAAACCTCTCCATCGTGAGGAAAATGCAGACCTAGGCCAGGATATCTAGGAGCATCCTCCACGCTGAAGCCACCGAGCGCCACCACGGTCTTAAAATAAGCCGGCTTCAATTCATTAGGCTTGACGTCTACTTGAACAAATTCAAATATTGCAATGATAAACACAGAAGTGTGAACAGCAGAGGATATTGCCAAAGCAGAGCAATAAAAGGGCGAAAGTTTACCTTTTGGGGAAAAAATAGGCGTGTTCAGCTCGGGCCCGTCCACCACCACAGGAGTGGTTGCAGTCCTGCCCAAATCGGTCTGTTCCTCTACTGAAGGGGGAACGACTTCATCCCTGATGGTCAAAGGGACATCAGCATTTCTGGGCATGTTGGCTTTGTTGGCACCCTTGGGAGCCGTGTGCTTGACTCTCTGATTGCGAGGAGCCATGGAAATGTTGGAAGAAGGCTGAAGAAGGTTGAGAAAAGAAATGGAAAGGATCGCAATGAAGCTCTGAAAATCCAAGAGAGCGGATAAGCGTAAAAGACAGAATACAGAAACTGACGTTTCCTATATAGACCAAAAGGGGAGAAACCGCCACGAGCAAATCGAAGCGACGCAGAGGAATAATTGCACCCTTTTGGAAAAAACCGAAGCAATGTCAGAATTCCAAGAGACAACGGTTGGCTGGTACAGACAGCTGTCAAGCTACCCTGGGTTTACGGAAAAGTAAATGTCAGGCGTGCCTCAAGTGACCGTTCGATTTCTGGACAACCGTGCAGTTATTAAATGCTAACAAGTCCACTAAGGAGACAAGATGGTCGCCAGCGCACTAATAAAGGTTTAGCAGAAGTACCTCGGGTAGGTAATGATCGCCTAACTAAGAAAGATAGACTTCCATAAGCCTGGGTCACCTCGAGTGATCGCCAAAAGGGAATAAAAGGAAGGATATTCTTTCGGCTTTGAACAGAGAAGAAATTGCTCGCCAAATGAGCTCGAAGTGTCTCAAAGGCACTGGACCATTACCAAAGACGTCACTATCTAAAACCCTACCAGGAAATCAAGCTCGACCGAAGGAACTTCAATCAAGCTTCGGGGGCAAATGTTGGGTATCGATAGTGACAGCCCAATAAGAAAAGGCCTCGAAGGCCCAATAAATATGGAGGGGGTAAACCCATGACACCCGAACCGGATCGGCCCAAGTACAAGCCAAACTTGGCCCACCATCGAGTAATCCAGAATCGAGCCCAAAGTCTATAGAGACGCCAAAGGCTCTCAGACTGCTCGCCATTCTCTACCAAGTCGCGACCTTCCACTGCTCGACATGGGAGTGCTCGCCCCGAAGAGAGCCTTGTCTCTCTCCTCTGGTCCCACTAAACCGTTAATAACAGAGTGGCCAAGATATCCCGCATATCTCGGTCACATATTCACTAAAGATTAGATTTGGTAACTGCAATATCTCGCAGTAACTGCCATATCCCACGATCCGAATCTTCAGCAACTCAATATACATTAAGATATTCAGTTGCCTTTATACGGTTCTATCTCTCTTACCCTACAAATACCCTTGCTTTACATACGTTCTTTACGTTTTGAGTTATATACACACATATACTCATTTAAGCATCGGAGAGGGACCCAGAGGCACCCCCTCTGTTGCGCTCCCCTACTTGCAGGTTCACCGGAGTTGGAGCTGAAGCGTCATCCCAACCTTGTCTGGCATTCAATTCACTGCCAGATCAGCATTCAGGATTTCACGATCCAACAATGTACGTTTCTCGGGGTTCGGGGCAGTGCCCCGAACCTAATAGGCTATACTGTATTGTACTGTATTGTATTGTATTTCTCCTGTATACGTATTTTGTAACAGTAACCGTCATCAATAATATCATGATAAACCGTGTGGAGGTTGCTCACTTGAGTGTTACCACAAGAAATCAAAGTTCTTCTTCTCTTCCTTTCCTCTCAAGAAAAACAGAGTTTTTCTTCTAAGTTCTTAGTGTGTTCTTCAAAGATTGGTTGTTTGATCCTAACAAACATCCCATAATGACCATCCTCGTTCCACGAAATCATCAACATGATCCAACTCGTTTTTCTAGAACTGGGACCCAGGCTCTTATAATGCGACTCTTCGAGCATGAACTAAGATAGAGAACATTGAACCGAACCTCAAATCTCTGTTCAGCATAATGAGGGTATGCTTGTGTGTCTACACATAGAGAGCTCAGGGTCTCACACGACTCCATGTTAAGATAATATCTCGGGTCACACCCTTGGTCGTATTGGGTATGTGTGGTACGGAACACGTGTTACAACATATCTCCTTTCCCATGGAGCATATGTTCAAATGTTATACAAATTTCCATATGGAACATAGAGTACCAGAACCAAGAGTCCACAGACTCCAATTGGACAACTAAGTGGATCGACAACTCTAATCTGTCGTAGTGCGCAATTAGATAGTTCTAGACACTTTGCCCTTCTAGTCATACCTAAGGACTTCCAGAACCTGAAACTATCACTGGCCTCACATAGCCACAAAGGCATACAATCCATCACCCATGTAAGAGGGTAATGAAATCCACTTTGTAATAGTACAACAAACAATCAGAGTAAGTAAACACAAAGTACTAAAACTGTAAAAGCATGCATAATAAAAAAAATCAGGGTAAGAAACAATGTTTAGGGGAAATGTAATCAATGAAGCGCATCAACAAACTTTACCTAGCCCTAGATACTTCACATGCATCACAAAATACTCATTTTTCAAGGTTAGTGAAATGGTCCACAACGAGCTCCTCCATAGACAAGTAATCCAAACTCGTCACCTTGTGTCTAACCACATCTCTAACATAGTTGTACTTAGTATCTATGTGCTTTCACTTATTATTATACTTGGGGGTACTTTCTCGCAGATATTGTGTCTCATAAGGCTCAACAATCAATTCAGGAGTATCTTCTGCCACACAAACTCCTGAGTAGCCCACATAAGAGTCATAAATTCATCCTTCATCACAGTAAACTATACACAAATAATTATTTCTCATCCACGATATGGCATCATAGGAGAGTAGATGTGCAAAGTCTGAGGTGGATTTTCTCTCATCAAATTCACCACCTTAGTCTGCATCATTGTACCCAATCATCTGGAGATCGTTGGACTTCCTCAAATCTCTTCAGTAGCATATGGTATAGTTGACAATGGATTTATTATAGCATATTATCCTCTTTATTGTCTACCAATTCATGAATCTGGGGTCATCTTGGTACCGACGTACCATGTTGATTGCGTTGTAGATGTCTGGTTGAGTATACACCATTGTGTACATCAGGCTTCTAACTGCGTTAAGATACAAAATTTGTTTCATCCAGTCCCTTTCTGTTGAAGTCTTAGTAAAAATATCCATTGTTGAGAGATACACTTGTAAGATGGAGTCTCTACTGATTCACATTGAACTTATCCAACACTTTGTTTATGTAGCCCTCCTATGAAAGAAATATTTGCCTCCTACGACGATCTCTCGAGATCTGAATCCCAAAGATGTACGTTTCCCCATCCATGTCATTCATGGATAGGACATCTAGGCCTTTACCTATGTGAAGAACACCAAACTATTTCTGGCTATGAGTATGTCATCAACATATAGAGTCATACACACAAAATTTGGTCCACGCCTTTTGATCTACATGGAGTAGTCCTTATCTAACATGACAAATCCATCTTCCACAATTAAGTTATTAAATTTCTGATACCACTTCCTAAAGTATTGTGTTAGACCATAGATCGATTCGTGAAGCTTGTACACTAAAATTCATCTCGTCCATAACTCTGTGTTCTCTCGGGAGGTCGGCTAGTGTCCAAACACCGTTCTTCCCCCATAAAATTCATCCCTTCCATTGCTTTCATCCATTCTTCTTGGAAGGATACATTAAGAGTTTCTCTAAGGTTGTAGACTTAACATCCATCTCTTTCGGTATTGGGGCATTTAGTTCTCCATCACTTTCGATCACTACCGTCGGGAGGGAAACTTCTGTCTCAACCCACAACCTATCAATTCACTCCCATTAGGTGTATGAACACAGTCACTCCCATTGGAAATGAGATCTCTAATGCTTCAACTGTCAACGAGATCATCAAGAGCAAAATTTGGTACATTCGCCTCATCAGGGGGTGAATTCGGCGACGATGAACCAATTCATCATCTACAATATCATAACTCCCACTCGAATGAACATGTGTAGGCTACACTTGATCTTTCATGTCATATAGAGATTGATTCGAGCCAATCTCACCCTTCTTTAGAAATTCTCTATCTAATAACGTTGTGTTTGGTGATCGAATTCAGTAACACTCCCACTTCCCTGCTCGACTATAAACACATACCTATTTGAGGTTTCTGAGTAACCAACCAATACTTATTCAATGAATCATGGGTGTAAGCGGCTAATCCAAAGGGCGCATATGGATAAGGTCTGAACGTCTCCTAGTCTAAAGCTCATATGGAGCAGAGTTAATCGTATTTTTCGGCACAAGGTTCAGGATGTAAACGACACTCTTCAAAGTATCTCCCAAAAGGAAATTGCCAATTGATCTCGCGTTATCATCAACCAAACATTGTCTGGGAGTGTTCTATTAATGCTTATCTGCAACACCATTTTGTTAAGTGATGTAGGGAAGCATCAACTGAAGAATGATCCATTTTTCATATCATAAACTGTTACACTACCAATGTGGAGGGTTTTGATCCTTCGGTCTAACTGGTTCTCAACCAAATTTCAAATAGATCGGAAGTAACTTATTACCTCTGATTTATGGGAGAACAAGAAGACAAATTCATAACGAGTGTAATCATCTGCAAATGTAATGATTTATCACCTTTCATGTCGAGCCCTTACACTATGAGGACCACTATTGTCAAAATGAACTAATTATAAGAAAAATTTAGCCCTGCATGCCTTTCCAAAATCTAGTCCGGTTCAAAATCCGAGCCAATCAGGTTAAGGTTTAAATTTTCGTTTGTGGATCGGCTTTTTGGACCAATTCAAAACCAATAGATATGTTTGAGTCAGTTTATTTCAATTTAAGTACAAACCAGTACCCAAAAATGAGTATGTTCGAACCAATTCAGAATTGAATTGAAATTTGTTTATGAATTGGCTCACTTTAGCCTTAAAAAACTGGTTTGTTTTTTGAACTATTTTAACCAATCCGGTTCGAACCTGTTCAGATCCAGACTAGTTTTGATTCAGTTTGGCCGAACCAATTTTTTGGAACAAGGCTACCAGAAGGCTTTCGAGTGGATTTTATACTAGGCAACTACACTTGCGGACTGTTACACAGCAAGCCTTGTTGGGTTAGTCGTTGCATTCTATATGCTGACCTATGTGGCCTCATCTAGCGTGCCATCCATTCACATTGCAAAAGCATTTGCGAGTAATAGAAAACATGAAATTAATATTGCAACATTCCAAATCCAAAATAATAAATCCACCATAAACAATACCAAAGACAAAAATATTTGATACTAAACTCAACTAGATGGAAAGTTCATGAAAAATAGTCTAAGACCAAGTTTCATTAATCCTAAAACTGAAATAACATATAGGACATGTCTCAGTCAACATAACTGTACTAGAAATAAAAAGTTCACTAAAATAGCAAACAAGACGTGCTTTTCGTGTCGGTATGGGGCATGCATTCCCAAAGTGTCCCTTTTGGCCACATTTGAAGCATTTCCTGGACTCAAGTTTCTTGGTTTTGCACAAATGTTTTTGGGTTGCTTTTTTCGGAGGAGCCCTTAGCTTCACTTCAGTCATTGCCTTGTTTTCCCCTGGTGCATCTGCGTTATCGCGTCATACACCAATCCCTCGCCCACGATGACTCCAAGTACACCTTACCCTTAGACCTAGTGGCCTTGAGGCAGTCCTCATTTAACTCAATGTGCTTTTGAATGTGTTCAAAGTTGTTGAGGCCCTCAAAATAGGTAATTTGTATTTTCATTTGCTCCTAGGAGTTAGGCAAAGTGTGGATTACGACTTATATTTGTTGCTCATCGTTCAGTGGTTGATCGACCTCCTAAACTTTAGCAATCATACTGGCCATATGCCTCAGATGCTGCATCATGGAGTGTTAAGGATTCATCTTATAAAAAATAAATGTTCAGGTGAGCAAGCGTAGTTGAGTAGTTGTATAATGACTAAATCTAGCCTGCAAAGCATCCCATAGCCATTTAGTCGTGTACTCCTACTCAAACTCACAAAAGATGCATCATCCATCGTACTCAACATCGTAGCGCGCACCTCAATATCTTTAGCCTTCCACTTAACATGGAAAACCTTTTGTTGATTCGTTGTTTGAGAGTCAAGTCTCTTCATGATCTTCATGATATGTTCAAGCGACTTCTGCTCAACCAGGATGATTTGTATACTCTTGCTCCATATATTATAGTTGTTACCGTTAAGTCTAAATCGTTTTCATGGCGAATATATATCTCTAACTAAAGGAAATTCTAGGATCATGTAGACACAAGAAATAATGTTCTATTGCATGTGTAGGGCAAGTCTTAGATCAATCAGACAAACTTGAGAACATAATTAAATATGGAAGTCAACCCTTATATGCTGAGAAGGACGACCCGTTTCTAAGTATGCCTTGAAGCCACTATTATTAATCAAAAGCACAGTCTAGGAAGATCTTACAAGACTGAAATCAAACAAATTGCACTAAACCAAAGTGTTTGACTCTCAGATAAAATGATCGTCCTAGCAATAAAGAATATTCGAAGAACCTCGGGGACTAACCAACCGATTCGCTCGTAGGAAAATATTCTCAGATGCAGTTCGAACTTATTCAAATGTTTGAAGAGGTATTTTGGATAATTCATCCACGTTTGTTACCTAAGCCACGTGGAAACTAGATATTTCAGTCGAAATAATGTAATACGTGCAAGTAATGTAACAAATACTACAATTCCATACACACATGTATATATATTGATGCCTTTAAAAAAATAGTTATGACTAATATGTTATTTTTCAAAAGTTTAGGGACCAAAGCTGTTAGAAATAATTAAGCGGAGGACCAACACACACAGAATTCTGGGATCTTAATTAAGCATAACCTAGTCATGTCTAAGAGTCAAGAGTTAATCATATAAAGTAAGTTAACACTATCTACCCTATAGTAAATACAAAGTAATCCAAGAATCTCAAGGAACTCGTACATGTCGATTAATATATATCAAGTCATACTATATAAATCAAAACAAGTCTTCCAACATTTAAACTGGTCGAGGAGTTAATTTTATTAGCCCAAATTTATTAATGAAATGGGAGTTAACTTTTTTAGCCCACAATTATTAATGAAATGGACCAGGCATAATTACATGACAATAACAAACCATTAGAACTCACATAGGATCCATGATCAGAACAAAATTTGTTTCGGGGTCGATTCAGTCAACCTTAGCCTTTTGAATTAGCTCAAAATGGTTCAGACAACATAAAACCATCTCAACTGTGATGAACCGACTAGGTCAACAACAATATTTTGGTTCGGTTAACATTAGCAAACCAAACCAAATGAACAGATCCAGTTCAAATCGATAACCCAAACTGATTTGGATCGGTTCCCTCAGAATCGGTCCAATCCCCACTTTCTTCTCCGTTGTTAAGAATGGATTGTACTAGGGTTTTCAAAACTCTAGTAGCAACCGTTAGGGTAGTGGCCAGACACATCGGTTGGCCATAAGGTATACGTCCACCAATGGCCAACCTCGATCCCATTCTACGATGCCCTACCTTCCCCCTCCCTTCCTCCCCCCGACAACTGGAGTTGCAACCGCGCATGTTACTACCCTATCTGGGTGTCTGAGGTGGCCGCAACCCTTATGCATGCGGCATGTCTGGGCGTTGCCGCAACCATTGTGGATACAACCACAAGGGTTTGAGTTGCAACCACGAAGGTTGTGACTGCTCTAATTTGGCCTCGAGGTGACTTTCGTTGGGCTTCGTTGGGGTCACGGATAACCGCGACGGGGATGTTTCGTGGGATTTGACAATTCGGAAACCAACCTACGAGGACTCTTATAGTGTTGGAATGATTATGTACGTACAAAAAATGCAGTTAGTTAGGGAATAACATAAATACTCATATTTAAGTTATCTCCTCTTACGACTAACTTGATGGAAGCGAATCTACATGAGGTTGGGATAACTTTCTGTGGGTCAGAGAACACATCTCCGGTTAACGGAAAGTGACCTAAGTTTCCACAACTAGTGACCTCTGTCTCAATTGTAGGGTGACTAGGGCTGCTCTTCTGTAAGCAAATATAAAACTGTTTAGGTTTGTATAAAACTGTTTAGGTTTTCCTACCATGAGCACTCCTATATATAGCCATATAAAGAGGGGAAGGGTTTTGGACCAGTATCATAATACTGATCTTATTAGAATGAGTTCCTACTTATGGGTGACTCAATAACCAAAACTAACAATATATATATAACACCAATACTTGTTTATCTTGATTATTCGACTTTTATAGGTCAGTGTGAGAATCTCTTTAATTGTTGTATGTTGTTGACTTATGCATGCGCCCAACGATCGAAGAAGCATCTGTTTTAAGCCTGTACTTCGTTTCCTAACTAATGGTCGAAGCTAACTTGCAACTCAAGTAAAAGTATTTTATCTTCTAATAAACGAACAAATAATATATAACTAAACTGCTTTATCTTCTAGCATTCATTGCAGACTTGCTCCTACTCCACCTCCCCTCCCATTCCAAGCCGGTGTTCTGCTCGAACATTCAACGGTAGAGAGGTTTTGGTACCTAAAAAGGCCGCTGCTGATCATTCCAAACATGCCTTAACGACAAAACAAGAAAATGCGACCACCTTGGACCGGGTTTTGATGAACACTAACCATTCACCTTCATGGTCCTCTCTACCACCCACACTTTTGAGACCTGGCAAGGTAATTTGTCTTCTTATCCAATGATTCATGCATGCATGGTGATCAAAAAGGAACACAGTATAGATTTCTCTTCATTATAATATGACGATCTTCCATTTGGTGAAGGGAGTGCTCAGAAGGGGAAACCTAGCTTCTTCCGTTGCAACGGAAGCTCAGAAAGAAGCAATGATGGCTGGGACATTGATCAAGTGTCTTGGGTAACTAATCTAAACCTAACGACATTTTCAGTCCATTTACTTATAGTGAGTGGTAAATAATTTGGACGATGATTTAATCTTACTAATACATAGTTGGTAAAGTAAAGTAGTTGTTATTCATGTCACCTGTGATTTCATATTATATCATCAATCGATGTTGTGTATATGATTGTGTCCTGAATCTAAGTTCAAGTATGCATGGTACAATAGTATATAATACTCCACAACTCATCGAGAATTTGGACAGCATGTTTGCAGATTTATGCTCGAGTAGAAGGATCCCTGGTGATGAGAAGAACCTACACATCCGCCTTAACCAATTCTTCACCCTCAAGGATCTTATAAACCAGCAGATGGATATCACAATGAACCCAGTATCCAACTCTGGTAGGGATATGGATAAGTTAGTGCAGACCAAAACTGCCATTATTAAGAATTTGACAGGGAAGAAAGGAAAGTCTCCTAATCATGAGATGATGATAACCACATCTGAGAGACTGGAATGGGCTACAGGAGGTGACAGTTATAATAAAGACCTAAAAGATTTAAGAAACAATCTCTTGAATGAAATGGAATGTTGGTTTTTAAAAGAGAATGAAATGAGCAGGATGCGGTAGGTAGATGGGACGGAGGTGTGGATGATCTGCAGTAACATTATTTTTATTATTAATACTGTCACAGATGAAAACCGACTGCTGCAACTGAATGGTTGGATCCTCCTCCTCTTCATCCAAAAGCGCTAGTATTGAAAGTTATGGATGGATTAAAGGTCAAGGACTACTGTTGGTTGCTTTCTCATGCGAGTCCGTTTGGCTTCTTCTATAGGGAAGAATCAGAGTCGTCCACCATACTGGATAGATTGTGTTATAGTGAATCATTTTATTTATTAACCAAAGAAAATCATTACATTTATGTTGACAAACTCTCCGAATTTTTTATCATCCGTATGTTGAACATGCTATACACTTCAAGGATCTGCAGGAATCTGCTTTACAATATGTGGAGCACAACATAAACAATACCTTCCCCATTCAATATTGTCTTCCCCATGATCTGCCCATTGTACATTGTATGAGATTAGTAGTTAAATATTATGTCATAAGCAATAGATGTAATGCATGAACGAAAGCAACATATCGAATGCTAAGTATTTTCAGCTTCAATATCCAGTTTTCTCATTCCAAACTTCAACATGTTATCAGAGCCGAATCGTTCGATCAATTGATCATTTAAACCCTTCTCGACATTCATCATATACCGAACAACTAAACATACCTCAGTCATGGCAGAATCCGAAGGAGACAGCACCCGCCCAAACGAGTCCGCCCCAACGAACGAATCGTTTGCAGCTCAATGGGCGACACTACTCTCAAACCTTCCACAAACCAACAACAAACACAAATCCATATCAGTATGCAATATCAATCTAAGTGTGAAGTTAAACGAAAGCAATCTCTCTCTATGGTCATGGTTTATCTGAATGAAAATCGGGGGACAAGGGAAACTTCACCACCTCACAGGTGTTTCGGCACCACCACAGCCCGATGAACCAAATTATGTGCAATGGGAGCAAGACAATCTAATTGTATGCTCATGGATCCTCGACAACATGGAACCGGATTTGGTGCATCAGTAAGCCGAATTTCCCACAACAAATAATCTGTGGAACAACTTATCTACAACATATATCAAGGGCAAGGATGGAGTCCAACTGTTTGATGTAATTGTTCGGACAAACAACACGAAACAGGGCACCAATTCCTTAAAGACTCTGTATAGCAAAATGCAAAGTCTATGGAGGGAAATTGAGTTACGGGATCCCAATCAAATGAAATGCACGCAGGATATACAGATTTGGAACACAAAGGGGCCGAAACAAAATTGTATCAGTTTCTACACGCAGTAAGCGATGATTTCGATAATAAAAAACGTGACTTACTCAGGTTAAGGTATTTTGCCCAATTATGTTATCGGGTCTTTTTTCTTCGATTTGATTCGAGTAGTCACGCTTTATGAAGGAATGACTTGCTTTTATTGACATAACATTTTGATTACAAGCTAGGTATAAAACCTCCTTAAATGTTCAGAGTTGAATGGACGGGGTAACCTTTCGCCTTCTGTGGTTTCCAAATAATAAGATCCTGGGGCGACGATCTCTACTACCTTGTATGGTCCTTCCCACTTAACAGAAAGTTTGTTCTGACTGTCCAGTCTTGTGAATTCATTCCTTCGCATAACTATCCCCCCACGAAAAATTGGCGAGCGTTGACTTTTCTGTTGAAGTATCGAGCGGTCGCCAGTCGAGTTTTTGCTTATGTTTTTTCTGATTGCCACCTCTTTTCTTCTACCAAGTCGAGGTCTGTCCTGCGCTCGATTTCGTTTGCTTTAGTGTTATAATGTAGGATTCTGTGGGTAGGCACCGCTATTTCGGCGGGTGCTATTACTTCTGATCCATACACTAAACTGAAAGGTGTTTCTCCAGTGGCTGCTTTAGGCGTTGTTCGGATATCCCATAGTACGTTTTCCAGCTCCTCTGCCCAGTTTCCTTTAAATGCTTGAACCCTTTTCTTGAGTCCTACCAAAAGAACTTTGTTGGCTGCTTTAACTTGTCCATTTGTTTGAGGATGATACACTGAGCCGAACCTCTGATCGATATGGTATTCTTCACAGAGACATTTAAGTTCTTTTCCTACGAATTGTGGACCATTATCTCTGATGAGTATCTTGGGAACGCCAAATCGGGAAAATATGTTGACCTTCAAGAAATTTATCACTTGAAATTCCATTGTAGAGGCCAAAGCTTTCGCCTCTATCCACTTGGTGAAGTAGTCGATCGCAACTATGATGTGAATACGATGCCCAGTACTGATGGGAAAAGGACCCAATATATCTATTCCACATTGAGCGAAAGGCCAGGCGCTTGCCATTGGGGATAGTAGTGTTGGAGGTCAACCGGATCGTGGTGCGAACTATCGATAAGTCGCGCATCTCTGTGTTAATTCAGCCGCATCTTTTCCCAAGGTTGGCCAGTAGTAGCCTAGACTGAAGATCTTTCGTTTCAATGAGCGTGCACCTTCATGGCATGCTGCAACTCGTTCATGTGTTTCACGAAGAACCCTTTATGTTTTAGGATGAGAGATGCACCTTATATAAGGGGTTGAGTAGCCTCGCCTATAGAGTTCTCCATCTATGATCAAGTAACTGGCTGAAAGGCGTCTTATCCTTGTGGATTCGCCTTTGTCTTCTGGGAGAAATTCCTCTTTCAAGAAGTTCTGGAATGGAGTCATGCACGTTACGTGTCCTTGAATGTTGAAGACCTCTGCTCGGTTCTCGAGAACTGAACATAAGGCTTTTTCCATGAACTGGACGTCTTCTTGTTCCTCCAAACGCCAGCTTGCTCAAAGAGTCTAACATCTGGTTCTTTTGGCGAGGAATAGACTCAATCGCAAAATTTGGGATTTCGGCGACGAGTTTCTTGGCGATGTCGAGGTACTTCTTCATCTTTTACCTCTTGCTTCGTAAGTTCCATTGACCTGATTGGCAATTAGCTCAGAGTCGCTTTTCACCCTGAATGTTGATATGCCTATTCCTTTTGCATGTCTGAGTTCAGTAATAAGAGCCTCGTATTCTGCTTCGTTATTGGTCGCCTGAAATGTTAGGGCGATCGCATATTTCAAAGGCTCGCCCTCGGGGGGGGGGGGGGGGGGGGGGGGGATGAGAATTAGACCTGCCCCGAGCCTTCTCTTGAGGAAGATCCATCTGTATAAAGTTCCCAGATTTGGTTTGTGTCTGTTAATTAACTTGGCATGCTTTCTGATTTGCCTGAACATTGGTTGTACTTTCCAATATAAAATCATCCAATGCTTGACCTTTGATGGTCGGTTTTGGCACAAATTTGATCTTGAACTCGCTGAGCTCGATCGCCCATTCTTCCTGAAGAATCTGGTTTCAGCAGGACGTTTTTGAGAGGCTGATTGGTGAGAACTGTAATGTCGTGCGGGTGAAAATAAGGTCTTAGCTTTCAATCAGCAATAACTAAGGCATAGAGATACTTCTCAATCTGGACATATTTTATTTATGCAGAATTAAACATCTTGCTAACAAAATACACTAGACTCTGGACATATTCTTCTTCCCTTATTAAGACGGCACTGACTTCTACGTCGCTGATGCTTAAGTAAAGGGAGAGGTGCTCGCAAGGAATAGGTTTCGCCAAATTCGGAAGCGTTTGAATATGCTGCTTCAGGGATTGGAAGGCATCCTCGCAGTCTGGCGTCCACTCGAACTTGCGGTTGGCCCTTAGAGTTTTGAGGAATGGTAGTGACCTGTCGCTCACCCTGGAAAGGAAGCGGTTGAGTGCAGCTAGGCGGCCATTCAGATATTGGACCTCTTTATGGAAAGTCGGAGACTTCATCTCTTTAATGGCCTTAAGCTTTTCTGGGTTTGCCTCAATGCCTCGCTCACTTACCATGAATCCCATAAATTTACCAGACTTGACTCCAAACGCACACTTTGCTAGGTTCAAGCGAACACTGTGCCTCCTCATGCATTCGAAAGCTTCTCGAAGGTCCTCCGTGTGAGGACTGCCCTTGATCATTTTGGCAAGCATGTCGTCCACATAATCCTCCATATTTCGCCCCAGCATGTCTTGAAATAGGCGGTTTACCATCCACTGATAGGTCGCCCCAGCATTGATTAGACCAAAGGGCATCACTTTGTAGCGAAGAATGTCCCCGTCTACAAAGAAAGATGTATGGGCCTCGTCGTCTGGGTGCATCCGGATCTGGTTGTAGCTTGAATAGTTATCCATGAATCTCAACATCTCATGACCAGAGGTTGCATCGACCAACTGATCAATTCGGGGGAGAGGGTAGGAATCCTTTGGGCAAGCTCTGTTCAGGTCTCGGAATTCAACACACATCCTCCACTTGCCATTCGACTTTTTGACAAGAACTGGGTTGGCGACCCAACTCTGGAATCTCACTTCCCTGACAAAATCGGCCTAGATCAGCCTGCCAACTTCTTGTCTGATCGCCAAACGCTTGTCTGACCCGAATGATCCCCTTTTCTGAGCGACTGGCTTGATGAAGAGATCTATCCTCAGCTCACGAGAGATGATGTCAGTGCTAATACCTGGCATGTCGCTTGGTTTCTAGGTAAAAAGATATTTGAATTCCTTGAGGAGTGCAATCATGGCTTGCTTCTGGTCATCGTTCAAGGTGGTCCCAATGCGCACCTTATTGTATGGACCATCGATCTCAACCTCCATCGATCCCAATGCAGTTCACGTAGCATTGTCACGAGGAAGGTTGATCGACAAGTACTTCTCCAATCCCGTTGGGTGTGGGGAACTTCATTTTTTGGTGGACCGTGGAGGCCAAAATCTTATTGGGATTGATCGTGGTCCTCCCTATGATGGCGTTGTACGATGTAGGTGAGTCGACCACCAGGAAGGTGACCGACACTTTGATGCTCTTCCAACCTTCGCCCAGAATCATTGGCAGGGTTATTGCCCCTAGCGGATAAGTCGTTCTCCAGGCAAAACCGATCAATGGAAAATCGACCCTCTTCAGGTCATGCTTGGACTTTCCCATCTTCTCAAAAGCGTCCAAGAACAGAATATCTGTCGAGCTCCCTCCATCGATCAAACATATCTTCACGTCACAACCATCGACATCGGCTGTGATAACCAGGGCATCATTGTGAGGGGTGATGACATGTGCCAAGTCATCTTCAGAGAATGAAATGACAATGTCCTCTTCAGGTCGAGGTCGTTTTCCCAGCTGGACAGCTGTAGAAATTTGAGTTGCATAAACCTCCCTTGCATGTGACCCCTCGTCTCCGGTACCAAACCCTCCATCAATCAGGTTGATTACCATCCTGCTCTAGAATGGGCCAGATTGCTCAGGCGGAGCTGGCGAGTGATTTCGACGTGGTGGCGTTCGACTCCTATCTCGTCCCGCCACAAACTCTTTCAACATTCCCCTCTGAACCAAATTCTCAATGTCCCGCTTGAGAATACGACAATCATCGGTCTTGTGGCCCTTGCACTTGTGATATCTGCAATAGTTCTCAGTGTCCTTCCCCATGGGCTGACCAGTCCTTCTAGGCATTGGTGGCCTCGCTAGAGACATTCTTTCCATCTCGCCTAGTACTGCCGAGATTTGCCTGGTTAAGGGCGTAAAATACTCGGGGACCTCTGGATTTCGAGGCCCTGGGTTCTCTGTTCGAGGTCTATGAAACCTTTCGTCCTCGCTGCCAGTTCCTCCATCGTTTCAATCTCCTGCATGTGGTAATTGTTGCGCAGCTTTCTTGAGGCTTTGTTGGCCACATCCAACCCTCGATAGAAGGCTCGAATTGTCTCCCCATCCGCAACTCAGTGATCTATCTCCGTGACACTTTTGTGAAAACGTCCGTAAAAGTCAACTAGTGAGTCCCCTGGTTGCTGTTTGAGTGCATCTAAGGCGACCACACTCTTCATAAGCAGGTGCTCGACCATGTATCTTTCGAGGAACTTGTTTTTAGCTCTAACCAAGTCCGTATTGATCTTGTAGGGAGGCCGATGAACCAGGACGACGCCGAGCCCGAAAGGGTCGACATAAATAATAAAGCCAAGTGATTCGGATCATTTGACTTACCTAACAGTGATGCCTCATTCTTGTTGACGTGGATAATGGGATCGCCTCCACCACTGTATTCGGGGATGGCCCTGGCGACGACATCCTTTGGGATTTTGATGTCGACCAGGTCGGTGGTGAAGAGATGAGCTGATCGCTCCCTCAAAGGAGCTGCGACTGTCGTTCGCCTTTCCTGGAGCCTCTTGTTGATAAGCTCCTCCACCTGATCAAGAGTGCACTGATTTAGCTGCCCTCCATTTAGTATGGCACTGGATGGATTGACAGAATAGGTGGACGCCGGGGATAGAGACTTGTGTCCCGATGTCATCTCCTGGTCTTCCTGGGCGGCTGTGGTGCCCGGATTTTCGGTCTGTGCTGGCCTGGGCCCTACGGGTGCGGGGCGAGAGTTTTCCTAAGGATTAGGGTCTTATCTGAGTGCCTGCCCTAAAATGGTCTTGAGGAGTGCTATCATCTCAGTGGTCAGCTGGATGCTTTCCCCAGCCACATGTGTGGTTTGCGGTGCTGGAGTCTCCGTGGTGTTGGGAACGGGATCCGGTCTGGAATTTCCGACGTGTTCTCGAGGCGACCTCAGGGGGACGGCATTAGGAGTGGCTTGGGTAGCAGGTTCTTGATGGAACGGCGAAGCTGCTGCGGAATCAGAGCTGTCAGAGGACTGCTCATTGGTCTGGTTCCAGCGATTGCTTTTGGATTGAGTTTGCATGGCTGTATTACTCGGTTCCCACAGACGGCGCCAAATCTTGGATCTTGATTTCCTGAATGCTGACTTGGCAGTGAATTGAATGCCAATGGAAGGATGAAGATTGCTCTCGCCTTAGCTCCGGTGAACATGCAAGATAGGGATCGCAACCGAGGGGATGTCTCTGGGCCCCTCTCCGATACTTAAATGAGTATATGTGTGTATAAAACTCAAAAACGTACTTGAATGTATGTAAAGCAAAGGTATTTATAGAGTAAGGAGACCAAACCGTAAAAGGCAACATCATATCTTAATGAATATTGTGTTGGTGAAGATTAGGATAGTAGATATTACGATTATGGCATAATATTGCAGTTACCATATGTAATCTTTTAGAGAATATGTATCAGAGATATGCGGGATATCGTCGCCATATCTTTAGTGACGGTTGGCGGACCAGAGAAGAGAGGTAAGGCTCTCTTTCGGCGAGCACTCCTATGGCGAGCAGTAGGAGTCCGCGACTTGGGTTAATGGCGACCAGTGATCGAGCCTTTGGCGTCCACTTTAGCTTGGGCTCGATACTGGGCCACTTCACGAGGGCCAAATCGACCTTAACATGGGTCGGTCCGGTTCGAATGACATGGGTTTCACCCCTTTCATAGTTATTGGGCCTATGGGGCCTTTTCCTTATTGGGCTGCACTATCAATACCTAACGGAAGGCAGCCTCGTACTCCGGTGTCCACTGGAACTTGCGGTTGGCCCTGATAGTCTTGAAGAACGGGAGTGGCCTATCGCTCGCCCTTGAAATAAAGCGATTCAGTACGCCCAGGTGCCCGTTCATACATTGGACTTCCTTGTGGCAAGTTGGTGACTTCATCTCCTCGATGGCTTTGAGTTTCTATGGGTTCGCCTCTATTCCGCGTTCGCTTAACATGAATCCCAAAAATTTGCCTGACTTGACTCTGTAGGCACAGTTTACTAGGTTTAGGCGAACGATGTGCCTCTTCATGCACTCGAATGCTTCTTGAAGGTCTTCTGTATGAGGGTTTCCCTTTATTGTCTTGACGAGCATGTCGTCCACATAGGGCTCCATGTTGCGCCCCACCATGTTCTGAAACAGTCGGGTTACCATTCGCTGATAGGTTGCCCCCACATTGATTAGATCGAAGGGCATCACTTTATAGCAAAGTATATCTCCGTCTACATAGAAGGATGTGTCGGCTTCATCGCCGGGTGCATTCGGATCTGATTGTAGTCTGAATAGGCGTCCATGAAGGTTAGCATTTCATGACCAGAGGTTGCGTCGACCATCTGATCAATTCGAGAAAGGGGATATGAATCTTTCGGGCAAGCCTTGTTCAGGTCGCGGAAGTCGTCGCACATTCTCCACTTGCCGTTTGATTTCTTCACGAGAACTGGGTTGGCAACCAATCTTCGGCTTCGATCAACCTACCTACTTCTTGCCTGATCACCAAACGCTTGTCGGATCCAAATGACCTTCTCTTCTAAGCAATCGACTTTATCGAGGGATCTATCTTTAGCTCGTGATAAATTATGTCGGTGTTGATGTCTGGCATGTGACTGGGCTTCCATTCGAAGAGTTCCTTGAATTCTTTCAAGAGGGAAGTCAGTGCGTTTATCTGGTCGTCGTTCAAGGTAGTCCCAATCCGCACTTTCTTTTCTAGACCATCGATCTCAACCTCTGCTAACTCCTCCATTGGCGCTGGCCAGGCCTGGTCCTCACGTGGGTCAGCCTCTGTCTCGATGGCGAGGGTTTTCCTTTGGTTCCTTCTGTGAAGGCACTTCACATAGCATTGACGTGAGGACGGCTGGTCGCCTAGAACTTATCCGATCCCATTCAGTATGGGTAATTTCATCTTTTGGTGGACTATGGAGACCACAATCTTATGAGGATTGATGGTGGTCCTCCCCAGGATGGCATTGTATGATGTAGATGAGTCGACCACTAAGAAGGTGACTGACACATTTATGCTCTTCAATCCTTCGCCCAGAATTACTGGTAGGGTTATGGTTCCGAGCGGATAAGTTATTCTCCCAGCGAAACCGATGTGGGGAAAGTCAACTCGCTTGAGGTCGTGCTTGGATTTGCCCATCTTCTCGAAGGCGTCCAGAAACAGAATGTTTGTCGAGCTTCCTCCATCGATCAGAATCCTCTTCATGTCGCAGCCGTCGACTTCAGTTGTGATGACCAATGCATCATTGTGCGAAGTGGTGACGTGTGTCAGGTCGTCCTCAGAGAAGGAGATGATGTAATCCTCTTCAGGCCGAGGTCTCTTTCCCAGCTGAACAGTTGTAGAAATCTGAGCAGCATAGACTTCTCTTGCATTGGACCCCTCGCCTCCGACACCAAAGCCTCCAGCAATCAGGTTTATCATCATCCTGCTCTGGGATGGGCCAGATTGCTCGGGCGGAGTGGGCGAGTGGTTTCTACGTGGGGGCGTTCGACTTCTGTCTCGTCTGACCACAAATTCCTTCAACATGCCTCTCTATATCAGCTTCTCGATGTCGCGCTTGAGGATGCGGCAATCATCAGTCTTGTGGCCCTTGGCCTTGTGATATCGGCAATAGCTTTCTGTGTCCTTCCCTATTGGTTGAGCACTCTTGCGGGGTATTGGCGGTCTTCCTAGAGACCTTATTTCAATTTTGCACTAGTACCGTCAAGATCTGCCTGTTTAAAAGCGTGAAATACTTGGGGACCTCTGGATGTCTAGGCCCTGGTGTTTCTAATATGGGTTTGTCTCTACCCTTCTTATCCTTTTTCTCCTTCTTACCATCCCATCGGGGCTCTGGAACCACCCTTAGCGAGGTTGTCAGGAAATTTTCTTCAGAGTTCGCCCTTTCTAGGTCTATAAAATCTTTCGCCCTCACTGCTAGCTCCTTCATCGTCTCTATCTCCTGAACGTGGTAGCTGTTTTGCAGTTTCATCGATGCTTTGTTGACCACATCAATTCCTCTGTAAAAGGCTCGAATTATCTCCCCATCTGCGACTCGACGATCTATTTCTATGACGTTCTTATAAAAACGCTCGTAGAAGTCAGCCAATCATTCTCCTAGTTGCTGTTTGACTGCGTCTAAGGCGACCACACTTTTTAGCAGTTGGCGCTCGTCCATCTATCGCTCCAGGAATTTTCTATTGAGTTCGGACCAGGTCCTTATTGATACTGCAAGGGGGCCGAAGAACCAGGACGACGCCGAACCCGAAAGGGTCGATGGAAATAACAGGGCTAAGTGATTAAGATCATTCGACTTACCCAAAAGAAAGGCTTCATTCTTGTTGACATGTATGATAGGATCTCCTCCACCACTGTATTCGGGGATGGTCCCTGGCGACTACATCCTTTGGAATTTTGATCAATACCAGGTCAGTGGTGAAGGGATGAGATGATCGCTCCCTAAGTGAAGGCAAGACAGTTCCACGTCGTTCCTTGAGCTTTTTGTTGATGAGCTCCTCAACTTGGTCAATAGTGCACTGATTCATCTGTCCTCCAGTAGGTGCGAAACGCAATGGATTGACAGAGTGAGTGGCAAGTGGTAAGGACTGGTGTCCAGAAATCATCTCTTGATTTTATTGAGGGGCAGTGGTGCCAAGATTTCCAGTTTCTGCTTGTCGTGGCCCCGCTAGGCGAGGATCTTCCAGAGGAGCAGGGGCTTGTCTGCGGGTCTGTCCTATAATGGGTTCCAACTGAATGGTTAACTAAATGGTTTCCCTAACCTCTTGAACAGTTGGTCGAGCTGGAATCTCTGCGGCGTTTGGAAAAGGGACCGGTCTGGAATTACAAACATGTTCTCGTGCTGGCCTCGGAGGGGCGGCATTAGGGACTGCTTGGCTAACAGGTTCTTGAGGGAGCGGCGAAGCGGCGGTGGAATCAGAGTTGTCTGAGGATTACTGATTGGCCTGGTTCCGGCGATTGCCGTTAGAACGAGTCTGCATGACTGTTTTGCTCTTTCCCACAGACGGCGCCAAATGTTAGGGCTGAAACTCCCAGATGCTGACTTGGCAGTGAATTGAACATCAAAGGAAGGATGATCACACGCTTTCGCCTGAGCTCTGGTGAACCTGCAAGAAGGGGATCGCAACACAGGGGGTGTCTCTACGACCTTCTTCGATGCTTAAACGAGTATGTTGTGTGTATGAACTCAATACGTAATGAATGTATTGAAAAGCAAGGGTATTTATAGAGTAAATAGACCAAACTGTTATAGGCAACAGAATATCTTGGTGAATATTGTGCCGGTAAAGATTAGGATAGAAGATATTACTTACGGTTATGACGTAATTTTACAGTTACTAGATGTAATCTGTAGAGAATATGTGCCCGATATACGCGGGATATTGTGGCCATATATGTAGTGTCGGTTGGTGGGACCAGAGTTGAGAGGTTAGACTCTCTTGGCGAGCACTCCTATGGCGAGCAGTAAGAGGTTGTGACCTTGGTGAATGGTGACCTGTGATGGAGCTTTGACATCCACTTTGGTTTAAGTTTGATACTGGCACTACAAGAAACTATAGAATCAACGTCGGTAAAAAATCGTTGCTAAAGGCATAAATACCGTTGTTAACTTTTAGCGTCAACAAAATTTTCGTGCCGGTAGCCCCCGTCGTTAAAGGTTATACCTACGGTAATTTGCCGTTGTAAAAGGTTTGCCGTTGTTAGAATGACACTCCCCATTTATCTTTTACAACGACATTCGTTGTTGTTAAACACACTTAAAAAGCGACAACATATTGGTGATGTTATAGATGAGTTTTACTGATGAAAATACTTCATCATTGAATTGCATTTTTAGCAGTGACTTTGAGGGGTTGTTTTTTATTCAAAACAACGTTCATTAACTTGTTGTTAATACGTGTATTTAGTGTCTAGTGGCTACAAATCCACCATTAAAAGTACTTGATACTGTTAGGTAATGTTGCTGTTAAATACATGTTTTTAGTGATAACAATCATTAATATCAGTTTATGTCGCTGCTAAACACAAACCTTTGTGTCAACAACCACTAATCATTGTTAAATACAAACTTTTGTGATGTATTTTAATTAATTACATAGTTATTGCTATATGATATGAACTACACAATACATTTTCAAAAATATAATATATTATTTATCCAACAATACATATACATCTTAATAAACATCCAAACTACAAACTTAGAATAATTTTATACATAAATACATAGTTTTCTAAATCAGATGAAGACCTAAAACTAATGTGCTTTTAAACTTGAGATGAGTGTGATCTCGGAATGCCGAAAGTACGAACTTCATGAACGTCTCTAGTTCACGATCCCCTACAAGAGACAATAATATCATGTTATCATATATACAGAAAGGAAACACGATAAATGCAATAACAAAATTATTTAACACAATAATCTCAACACACACTACATAACAAACATACTACATAAACACCTCAACACAATAGTTCAAACACATAGCAAACACACTACATATAGTGATTATGTATAAAGGTTGTGAATTGCACCATGAATTTCCCAAGTGCAAATAATATAAGCATTTTAAAGAGACAACTGTTGAGAGATTTTTAGTTGATACAAAACTACAATGAACATAGATATCAAAGCAATACCTCATCATCATCAGACCCATCAAAGTCATCCTCTGAGTCAGTGTCATCGTCTTCAATGTCTTCAGTTTTCTTGGCAGCTTTAGTCTTTAGACTTCATTTCTACAGCTGGAACTGGAGCCATATCTGTACTCCCTAGAAAAATTGTTGCAATTGTACATCACAATGTGGTAAGGAGTAAGAAAGCATGAACACTTTATATGACAAATCAAAGTTATTACCATTCGCTTCAATTTGCATTGGGACATCTTCACCTGAGTCGAAATCTAATTACATAAATTGAACATGTTACTGTAACATACTTTCACCAAAGAGTATGGATGCCATGAGTACAGTTGATGAGATTCTCATAATGTGAGTGAGAAGACACTTACAGTTGATGAGACCCACTGAGACGGTATGAAGTGGTCGGAGGCCCTGTTATAGTACTGATTCATGCCACATCAGTAGACAACAAGGGAGACAATGAGGAAAGCAGTTACAGAGTAATAAACATGCATGTTGGAGGATTAATGGTGAAGAGTGGAGATAGGAGAAGTGCATGGGACAGTGAGAGGCAGAGGTTGATGTCAATGCAGTGGTTGGTTGAAATATGTTTCACAGCATATAAATAATTGCATAAAATACGTAAAAGGATATTCATCTCCTAATACAGATTTGTAACCCATGAAGTACACGCTTGCACCAGTGTAATTGTGGGAGAGATCAAACTCCTTCTCAAACACCAAATCAAAAGAGATTTGAGGTTTTTTTTCAAAAACAATATCCCAGGACAAGCTTTTGGTCACCGAACTTGACATACAGAGGAACAGAAGCAACCCCATTGCCCTTCTTTGGCACATCTAGTGAAGCCTAACAAGACACGAGTTCATAATTTCATAAGTAACTAGAAGGACACCAAACAGTTTTGCAAAGGGCACGCAAACAGTTTTATAGAAATGCCAATAAACTATAACCTGTGAAACATGGATAACTTGGTCCTCATCGAGCTCAAACGTGAGACTCTCAACAGACACACTAAATTAGAAACTTCACAACCACTGTCAAAAATTTTAACAAAGATTTCTGACACTCTAGATACTCCTGATGCCTTTGAAACCTTACCAACAATCCAAGCGTGCCTATATTTACCAATTACAGTCCTAACATCTGCATCTGTATTCACTATCAGCTGTGACTAAGCATACTTTTGATCCCTTTAACTAAGCATAGACAGATTGTGACTAAGCATACAGTTAAATGTCTATGGCGTCCAATATGTTCCAACAAGCTGTTCCAACACTGAAATTAGGGTTACCTGTAGCCTTCGTCAGCCACTCCCGTCGTCTCGTTCCTCGCCCCTTCTAAGCCGCATTCAGTTCGGCCGTAGATCCTCTATTCCGCCATCTCCATCTCCAGATCGTTCGCCCCGCTCGCCTCGTCTCCTCTGTTTCACCTCGCCCCGTGCGCCTCGCCTCTGTTCCTAGCCGCTCCCGTCGTGTAGCCTCTGTTCCAGCCTTCCGTTCATCCGCCAGCTCCGTTCAGCTTTCCAGCCTCCGTGCGCGGTCTTCGTCGGCCTCGTCAGCTTCACGTCCCTCACCTCTCGTCGCTCACCTCCAGCTCTCTAGCTCGCCTCCAACCTCCCTCTGTTGATAGGAGTGATAGAGTTAAATCGCATAAGCAAGCAGTTAGGTTAAGATTTTTAAAAAAAAAAATAAATAGTGGTTCAATTCAGTTTAGTGACGATTCTATCGGTTTAGTGGGGTTCTTAACATTTAGTGACGACAACGACTAATGTTAGTCAATGATATGTCATAGTTGTTTGTGCATTATTGACATCAACAATAGTCGCCGCTAAATAATTGAATCTGTTACTGAACGACTATACTAATGTCGACAATATATTGATATGCAAACCTATTCTTATATTTTATTTGCTACTTATGTTTTAACAACGACAAAATTGAGTAGTTACGGCAAACAAACGTTGTTGTTATCACCATATTGACGACAAAATGTTTCGCATTTGAATATGTACATTTACAACGGAAAAGTCATCTGTTACTAATTGAGTCATTTAATCTCAACAGTAGGTTAACATTACACATTCCTCCATGTAAAAAATAAAGTGACGGCAAAAATTAACACTAAAAGTAGCTTATAATGGTGGAAAACATACTGTGTCTAATAAGTAATAATAACGACGACAAAAATTGCTGACACAATATATACACATTCAACATCAATTCTTAACGTCAACACGAAATCTTCGTCGTTGTTGCACAAGTTTCTTGTAGTGTGGATCGCTTTATGAGGGCCAGATTAACCTTAATGTGGGTCGGCCTGGTTTGAATGATATGGGTTTTACCCACCGCAAAGTTATTGGGCCTCTGAGGCATTTTCCTTATTGAGCTGTCACTATCAATACCCAACAGAGCTCATCGAAGGGGCCTTGCACAATACTGAGTTTACCTCTGAAGGTGAAATTTTCTTCTTGTTGATTTCTACATTATCAGTTATGGTTTCCTATTTTTGGATATCTGGTTTCGTCTCTTTATTCTTTAGCTGAGGTCAGAGCAGTTTAAGGTTATGGTAACCCTTGGTGATCTAGAGTATCCGGGGTTAGGCCCGCGCTTTGTATAGATGGGGATGCATATTATTTTGCTTCATAGGTGAATGCTAATATTCTATTCCCTCTTTGTGATGATTTAGAATAGTTGTACAGATACTACCGCATTGCTTCTATCCAGCTGGTGCTTGTTGGGTATTGATAGTGACGACCCAATATGGGAAAGGCCTCGAAGGCCCAATAAATTTGCAGGGGGTGAAACCCATACCATTTAAACCAGGCCAACCCACAGTAAGGTTACTCTGACCCTCAAAACGTGGTCCAATATCGAACCCAAACTAAAGTGGACGCCAAAGTGCCACTTCAGGTTGCCATTGGCCAATGCCAAAGCCTCCCACTGCTCGCCATGAGAGTGCTCGCCAATAGAGTTTCAGCTCGCCATGGGAGTGCTCGCCAGGGAGTGCCCAGGGAGTGCTCGCCAACAATCAAGGTCGCAGCCTCCTACTACTCACCATAGGAATGCTCGCCATAGGAGTGCTCGCCATAGGGAGTGCACGGCAGCAACCAAGGTCGCAGCCTCCTACTGCTCGCCATAGGAGTGCTCGCCCCGAAGAGAGTCTTGCCTGTCTCCTCTGGTCCCACTAAACTGTTAATAAGGAAGTGGCCACGATATCCCGCGTATCTCGGTCACATATTCACTAAAGATTAGATTTGGTAACTGCAATATCTCGCAGTAACTGCCATATCCCACGACCCGAATCTTCAGCAACACAATATATTCTAAGATATTCAGCTGCCTTATACGGTTTGATCTCTCCTACCCTATAAATACCCTTGCTTTACATACGTTCCTTACGTTTTTTGAGATATACACACATATACTCATTTAAGCATCGGAGAGGGACCTAGAGGCACCCCCTCTGTTGCGATCCCCTTCTTGCAGGTTCATCGGAGCTCAGGCGAAAGCGCGCGATCACCATCTCCATGGCATTCAATTCACTGCCAGATCAGCATTCAGGAAATCACGATCCAACATTTGGCGCCGTCTGTGGGAAAACGAGCAAAACAGTCATACGTACTCGCTCTAACCGCAATCATCGGAAAGAAGCTAACAAACAATCCTCAGATAGCTCTAATTCCGCTGTCGGTTCGCCGCTCCACCAAGAACCTGCTAGCCAAGCAGTCTGTGATGCCGTCCCTCCGAGACCGGCACGTGAACACATTGACAATTCGAGAACGACCCCTATTCCAAACGCCGCAGAGATTCCAGATCGACAAACCGTCCAAGTGGCTTGGGAAACCATTCAGGTAACCGAAGAGATGATATCCCTCTTGGAAACCATCATAGGACAGGCCCGCAGAAAAACCCTTGTTCCTCATTAAGATCCTCGTCCGGCGGGGCCACCGGAATCAGAAACTGGAAATCCTGGCACCACAGCCCCTCAAGAAGATCAAGAGATGACCTTTGGACACCAATCCTTACCTCCGGCCTTCACTGAGACGCTGACGGTCACTCACTCTGTCAATCCATCAAGTTCTGCACCAACTGGAGGACAACAACCCCAATTGACTCTTGACCAAGGTGAGGAGCTTATCACTAAGAGACTCAAAGAACAACGTGAAACCGTCATGACTCCCTTTAAGGAACGATCAGCTCATCTCTTCACCACTGACCTGGTCGCCATCAAGACTCCAAAGGATGTCGTCGCCAGGGCCATCCTCGAGTATAGTGGTGGAGGCGCCCCCATTATACATGTTAATAAGCATGAAGCCTCTCTGTTGGGTAAGTCGACTGATCTGAATCACTTAGCCTTGTTATTTCTGTCGATCCTTTCGGGGTCGGCGTCGTCTTGGTTCTTTGGTCTCCTTGCAGGATCAAGAAGGGTAAGAAGGGTCAAGAAAAGCCTAGATCAGAAGACCCAGGACCAAGACATCCAGAGGTCCCCGAGTATTTTACGCCTTTAAACAGGCAGATCTCGGCGGTACTAGTCGAGATGGAAAGGTCTCTGGCAAGGCCACCGATACCCCACAAGAGTGGTAAGCCCATAGGGAAGGACACCGAGAGCTATTGCAGATATCACAAGCGCGACACCGAAAAGCTGATAAAGAGAGGAATTTTGAAGGAATGAATTCACAAGGCTGGACAGTCAGAATAAACTTTCAGCTAAGTGGGAAGGACCATACAAGCAAGTCATTCCTTCATAAACATGTTCACTCGAAGCAAATCGAAGAACAAAAGCCCTGACGCCAAAGTCAGGCCAAAAGCCCTAACAACAAAGTTAGGCCACAAAAGCCCTAGCAACAAAGTTAGGCCAAAAAGCTCTATCACAAAAGATAGGCCACAAAAGCCCTAGCAACAAAGTTAGGCCAAAAAGCCCTATCACCAAAGATAGGCCACAAAAGCCCTGACACCAAAGTCAGGCCAAAAAGCCCTATCACCAAAGATAGGCCACAAAAGCCCTGACGCCAAAGTCAGGCCAAAAGACCTAGCAATAAAGTTAGGCAAAATAAAAGCCCTGACGCCAAAGTCAGGCCAAAAGTCCTAACAATAGAATTAGGCAAAGTTAGGCCAAAAAATCCCTAGCAACAAAGTTAGGCCACAAAAGCCCTGACGCCAAAGTCAGGCCAAAAGCCCAAACAACAAAGTTAGGCCACAAAAGACCTAGCAACAAAGTTAGACCAAAAAGCCCTATCACCAAAGATAGGCCACAAAAGCCCTAGCAACAAAGTTAGGCCAAAAAGCCCTATCACCAAAGATAGGCCACAAAAGCCCTGACGCCAAAGTCAGGCCAAAAGACCTAGCAATAAAGTTAGGCAAAATAAAAGCTCTGACGCCTAAGTCAGGCCAAAAGACCTAGCAATAAAGTTAGGAAAAATAAAAGCCCTGACGCCAAAGTCAGGCCAAAAGTCCTAACCATAGAATTAGGCAAAGTCGGGCCAAAAAGCCCTGTCGCCAGAAGTCGAATGCCCACACGTAGAAACCACTCTCCAGCTCCGCCCGAGCAATTTGGCCCATCCCAGAGCAGGAGGGTGATAAATCTGATTGCTGTAAGGTTTCTAATGCAAAAGAAGTCTATGCTACCCAAATCTCTACAGCTGTCCAACTGGGAAGAACAAAGACCTACACTAAAAGGCGAACGAACCCACATCAAGGGTAACAGTTCCCTTACAAATTGGGCACAACGGAGCAGACAAACCAATAAGGTAACAGTCTCTCCAAAGAAAAGCTTAAGAGAGCGAACGAATCTTAGGTAAGCTTCCTAAAAGGCGAGCGAATCTAAGGTAACTGTTCCTCTGAAAAGCGAAGTTGAAAACAAGTATGGTAAAACTTCCTAAAGCTTTCCAGCTTCCTAAAAGGCGAGCGAATCTTGGGTAACAGTTCCCCAAAAAGGGCGAACGAATCCGAGGTAACAGCTTCCTAAAAGGCAAGCGAATCTTATATAACAGTTTCCTACGACTAGGCGAACGAATCTAAGGACCAAAATCCTAAAAGGCGAACAAATCCATAAAGGGTGATAGTTTCCTTAAAGGCATAATCCTTGGGTAACAGTTCCCTTAAGAAACATGGCGAAAGGAACGGACGAGCCGATAAAAGGCCACAATCCTTCCTCCGAAGCCCAAAGGAGCGAAAAGAACCTCTAAAGGGTAACGTTTCCTCCAAAGAAAGGTCCAAGACCCTTTGAATGAAAACAAAAAGGCGAGACTATTCTACAAAAGGTGAAGGGAAGTTGAAAACAAGTATGGTAAAACTTCCTAAAGCTTTCAAGAAAGATAGACATCGGAAGAACAACCAAGTATACTCGGAGTCAAACCAAAAGACCCGATATCAAAATTGGGCGAAAGACCTAACGCCAAAGTTAGGCAAAAAGACCTAACGCCAAAGTTAGGCAAACTAAAAGACCCGATATCAAAATTGGGCGAAAGACCTAACGCCAAAGTTAGGCAAAAAGACCTATCGTCAAAGTTAGGCAAACCAAAAGACCCGAAAGACCTGATGACTGAATCAGGTGAAAGATCTAGCACCAAAGTTAGGCGAAAGACCTGATGCCAAAGTCAAGCACAAGACCTGTTATCAAAATCAGGCGAAAAGACCTAAGGAAAAAGTTAGGCAAATAAGGCCTAATATAAAAATCAGACAGAAGTCCTAGCGCAAAAGGCGAGCAATCTGTCAGGGAGTCCGTTCTCTTATAAGTTGGGCAAAAATTGAGAAGTAGCATCCAAAGCGAATGAATCCATATCAAAGGTAACAGTTCCTTTGCGAAACAAACACAAGAAAGTAGGCGAACGAACCTAGGGCGATCACTTACTAAAAGATGAATGAGCCTCGGGTAACAGTTCCCCGTGATTAGACGAACACTCCAAAGGTCTAAATCCTTAACAAAGTGAACACATCTACAAAAGATGATAGTTTCCTTAAAGGTATGATCTTCGAGTAACAGTTCCCTTAAGAAGCTTTGGTGAAGGGAATGGATGGGTCTATAAAGAGCCACGATCCTTCCTTCAAAACCTAAGAAAAGGTCCAAGATCCTATATGGTGAGACTCTCCTACATAAGCTAAAGAGAAGTTGAAAACAAATATGGTAAAACTTCCTAAAGCGTTCTAACGAAAAGATATCGGAAGAACGACCAAACAGATTTGAAGTCGAACAAGAGTAAAGGCTTACGAAATTAAAGGCGTTCATTATAATAATATCCGAGTCTGAAATCAAAAGAATAATTACAACTATCCCAAAAACAAAGGGAAGTAAAAGTGATTATCGATAAAAAGGAGGAGCAAAAAACAGGAGGATGAACAAGCTCCCTTGACGTGAAACTCTGCATCGACTCGGTCGCCTGGGGCCTGAGACCTCAAGGTTTGGGTTCATCAGGGGATACAGTCTCCTTCGCGGCCCCGGGGGCAGCCTCATCGCCAAGGAGTTTCCTTGGTGTAGCCGCTCTCGATGAAGTCCTGAAGAGACTTCACCTCCCAGAGAGGAAACTTGGGATCAATCCCTTGAATCTCGTCGACCAAGACCTGGAGATAGGCAGTAATCTCGGCCTTTATCACCTCCAAGGCGCAGTCAGAGAACTCCTCGGACTTCTTAAAGTCCTCGACCACGCTAAGGGGGGATGGGACAACCTTAAGATTTAAGGAAGGATGCTCCTGCTCAGCCATCGAGGCATCCCTCTGCACCCAGGACTCTTTCAGTTGAGCCATGAGGTCACCATTCTCTGCCTCTAGCCAAACAGAGTACTGGTCGACATCCTTGATCCGAAACTCATAGACGCCTGGGCAGCTGACAACCTCGTCTTAGCCCGCTTGGAAAATAGACTGATGAATTTAGGTCCTCAAGTGCGGTCAATGAATTTAGGTCCCAGACTGATGGGTCATAAATTTATCCAATCAATAGAGACTGGCGCGGAATGATGAACCCAGACCTTGAGCGTCAGTCGTACGAACTGATGAATGCCCGCTAGCCCAAGCATCAATTCTGAAGTTTCCGCCCCTGAGCGGATTGAACAGAAGTTTGGTACGAACTGATGAATGCCCGCTAGCCCCCGATCACTCCCCGACAACTCTCCAAAGCTCGAAAGAGTATCCCGTTCTGGCTGAGAAAGCTT
Organism: Chamaenerion angustifolium; assembly: GCA_946814005.1. Taxonomy (NCBI): domain Eukaryota; kingdom Viridiplantae; phylum Streptophyta; class Magnoliopsida; order Myrtales; family Onagraceae; genus Chamaenerion; species Chamaenerion angustifolium. The sequence goes on along the minus strand of OX328278.1, from coordinate 7,466,565 downwards.
TTTCGAGGATAAAAAGAGAGAAAGGAAAAATTGAAACAGAGGGTTGAAAGAAGATATGAACTCTAGAATGCAAATGAATTGCGTACGTAAAAGACTAAATGCTAAAGTTCGATCTTTTTTAGCCAAAACGAGGGAAACCGAACGGGCATGTATGAAAAGCTCAGATAATGATTACACCATTTTGGGTAAAACCGAAGTAATGTCAGAATTCCAAGGGTTACATCTGGGAGACAAAAGGTTGGAACGACACGAAAAAACTGTGAGTCTGCCCACTGGTTACGGAAGACAAAGAGACAGACATGCCTCAAAAGTCCTCTTGACTTTCGCTAACTGTCCATTCATTAAAATGTTCGAAACCTTACACAAAAAAGGTGATTGCCAAAAGCTATCCAGACCTCTCCTAACACCCTCGCAACAATAGTGTTCGCCCAAAGAGTGAAGAATGAGCATCCATAAACCCTGGAAACCCAAAGCGTTCGCCTAATGGGGTAAGGTATCACACATTCTGAAAACTCTACGCAACCAAAATCGTTCGCCAAAGGATACAGAGCATCAAAAGGCACAAATAGCAGATAAAGAAAGCAATAGATCCATTCCAAAAGTCACTATCTCAAACCCTATCACAGAATCAAGCTCGACCGAAGAAACTTCACTCAAGCTTCGGGGGCAAATGTTGGGTATTGATAGTGACGACCCAATATGGGAAAGGCCTCGAAGGCCCAATAAATTTGCAGGGGGTGAAACCCATACCATTTAAACCAGGCCAACCCACAGTAAGGTTACTCCAGCCCTCATAACGTGGTCCAATATCGAACCCAAACTAAAGTGGACGCCAAAGTGCCACTTCAGGTTGCCATTGGCCAATGCCAAAGCCTCCCACTGCTCGCCATGAGAGTGCTCGCCAATAGAGCTTCAGCTCGCCATGGGAGTGCTCGCCAGGGAGTGCCCAGGGAGTGCTCGCCAACAATCAAGGTCGCAGCCTCCTACTGCTCGCCATAGGAGTGCTCGCCATAGGAGTGCTCGCCATAGGGAGTGCTCGCTAGCAACCAAGGTCGCAGCCTCCTACTGCTCGCCATAGGAGTGCTCGCCCCGAAGAGAGTCTTGCCTCTCTCCTCTGGTCCCACTAAACTGTTAATAAGGAAGTGGCCACGATATCCCGCGTATCTCAGTCACATATTCACTAAAGATTAGATTTGGTAACTGCAATATCTCGCAGTAACTGCCATATCCCACGATCCGAATCTTCAGCAACACAATATATTCTAAGATATTCAACTGCCTTATACGGTTTGATCTCTCCTACCCTATAAATACCCTTGCTTTACATACGTTCCTTACGTTTTTTGAGATATACACACATATACTCATTTAAGCATCGGAGAGGGACCCAGAGGCACCCCCTCTGTTGCGATCCCCTTCTTGCAGGTTCATCGGAGCTCAGGCGAAAGCGCCCGATCACCATCTCCTTGGCATTCAATTCACTGCCAGATCAGCATTCAGGAAATCACGATCCAACAGTGCTCAACGCTATTAGGTGGTGGGTTGGTTTAAAGATTACCTGTGTTCGCCTTAGATGGACGCATTCACTCGCCTTGTTTCGTTGCTTTTATTGGCTCGTCAAGGATGCCCAACATTATCCTTACTTTCAAACTTGTTGGCTCAATTTTTAGGAGTGACGCCAACAAGAATGGAACGAGGATAAAGACTTCAAGTTCGTTCACAATTTTAGGGCTACCAACAGCAACTACAAGGAGTTTTACGTCTTTTACAAATCAGGAGTCTCCTCAATGCTTCCTCAGTTCTCCAAAGATGTCACTACATAGTTTTCCGAGTTGACGATCGAGACCAAAATGCTATTTATTGTCTCTTTTGTCACCATCGTTGACTTGAGTTTAGGTCGCTTCGGCCGGTCGACGAAACCTAGGAGTCGACTCCTCAATTGGAGAGCATCTAACACACTTTCTTTGTATTTTCTTACTGATTAACTTTTAATTTCTTCATTTATTTTGTCTTCTTGTAAGTGCACGAGGCCATAAAATCGTTAGGCTTTTTTTCCAAACAAGTTAAGACTTAACTTTCTACTATGGAGGTTATTCTCAAGAATCTCTCCTCCTCCAACTCGTCGGTCCCCAGGAGGAAAGACGATGAGTTCTAGACCCCCGAGGTGTCTTCTTTGAAGTGGAAGAGTGTGGGTATCTGAATATTCGAGAGGTGCCTTCTCCCGCGACTGTGCCCGTACCATGGAGGTCCAAGGTGATTATTACTTTTTTCATTCGCTCTTCTCATGGTGATATATGGTTGATCTTTCTTTTCTTTTAATAGACTCTGTGGGCATTTGACTAAGACCTTGGACGTGCTAGGTTTTAGCCGAAAAGCCTCACAAGGAAACATAAGGAGAGTGGGCATGGATACTGTTGCACTTCTCTAACCTCTCCAGCGCCGGAATAGGACCAGACTCTTGAAAGTGAAGGTCCCACTTGAAAGTACTTTTTCCAGAGAAGACTTTGGCTTCTAGGTATTCAAAACGCCTTCCAAGGCAAATCTGTAGTGTCTTTGGACGGCTTGCGCTTCCTTGAAGGACCACGAAGATCCCAAACAAGATTAGTTTGGAGGATAATCTTGATTTATGCATGCTTTTGCTAAACAGGGTTATAGGACGTTGTTTGGTCGCATTTCAGTCGCCTAGCCACGTGACTTATTGCCTTAAGTATCTTTATCATGAACACTCTTTCACGTATATTTTAGGTGAAGTTAATTCGTGAGGAGACAGTCCTTGACTGCATGTTTGGTCACTTTACTCATATTTATAGTGACCAAACTTGTGAGCTAGAGGCCTACAAGAGTTTGGGATTCACCCTTCGGAAAGTCGGGAATATGATATGCAAGATAGAGGAGTTGGTGGAGCGGGAGAGGTATCTCTCCAACGAGGTGTCCTTCTAGAATATCATGATCATAATCTCGAAGAAAGGCAAGGAGAAAGCCGAGAGGGCAGCGAAAGAGGCCTCCTAAAATATCGCCCAAGTTAAAGTGGAGGTTGCTCGTCATCTGATCATATTACAGACATCTCGTGTCAAGCGGGACGAGGTGAGTTCTTAGGGATATTTTTTGGCAATCGATAGGGAGAAACTTCTGGCTAAAAAGATTCAAATGGGGTCTAAGCGGAGGGAAACCCCTCTCCTAAGGTTGGTGGTTGAAGCTACAAGAAGTCGTAGGACTTCGTTGACTCTGCTTTGCACATGACGAAGTCCGAAAGTATAACATACCTGTTGGGATATTAGCCGCTGCTAATTTCCACCTTGCAGGATCTTGAGACTCGATGGATTAAGAGAAATGCAAAACGACACAAGAATCTACGTGGTTCACCAATTTGGCTACGTCCACGGCTCACACCCACACTTTCATTATAGACAAATATTGTTACAAATTGTATAGCACTCTAAAATACTCACTCCGTATTTTTGGCTCAGAATACTACACTATTTTCTCCCACACTCAAGACACCAACAACCGATTCTTACTCTCTCAATTTGTGGTCTAAGTCTGTTCTTCCTTCAACATTGTTGGCATCTTATAGAGCAGAAAAGATAGCAATCTTCAGTGGCTTGGCAACTTTGTCGAGTGCCTTTCCCACTCTGGTCAGTGGCTTGCCCATTTTCGTGATTGGCCTGTCCACCTTGGTGAATGACTTGCCAACCAGAAGAGTGGCTTCTCCACTTCAGTAATGGCATCACTACTTCAGTAAGTGTCCTCTCCACTTCAGTAAATGGTGGTGGCCCGAAAAAGTCTTCATTCTCAAAAATCTCCCACTTGAAGACTATAACTCCACATGTATCTATAAGTGAACTAGGTGTGAGGCGTACCTGTATTATATTGTTGAAGACCCAGTGAAGCTGAGTACAACTTCAGTTTTTCTGTTGTGACTGACTTGGTTAACATGTCAGCTGGGTTTTTGCTGCCTTGGATCTTCTCATGTGTTAAAACTCCACCATCAAGTAGAGACCTGACGAAATGATAACGAAGTCCAATATGCTTGGTCCTTGAATGAAATGAAGAGATATTTGCCAAATGTATCGCACTCTGACTATCACTAGGCAAAACATTCTTCGACCTGTCTTAAACCCAATTCTGCTAACAAACCTTGCCTTGGTGACTGCTATGTATTCCGCCTCTGTGGTTGATAAAGCTACTATCTTCTATATCTGCGAAATCCAACTAACTGCAGTAGTCCCCACTGTGAATACATAGCCGGTAGTACTCCTCATATTGTCTACCTCACCAGCAAAGTCTGAGTCTATAAACCCTTGTAGTCTCAACTCGTTTCTTCCGAAACACAAGCAGCTATCGATAGTGCCTCTTATATACCTTAGTATTCACTTGACTACTTCCCAGTGTTGCCTTCCAGGATTAGTGATGAACCTGCTAACCGCTCCCACTGCATGAGCAATATCCGGTCTTGTGAAAACCATGGCATACATGAGACTTCCAATGGTTGAGGCATATGGAACCTTAGCCATGAAGTTCCTTTCTTCTTCCGTCTTGGGTCACTGCTACTTGGATAGTCGAAAATGACTAGCCAATGGTGTGTTGACCGCCTTAGCATCACACACGCTGAATCGTCTGAGAACACGTCCAATGTACTCCGCCTGAGATAACTCCAAAGTACCCTTTGGCTCGTCTCTGTTGAATCTCATACCAAGAATCTGCTTTGATGCACCCAAGTCCTTCATCTCGAACTCACTCGATAATTGCTTCTTGAATTGTTTGATTTCACCCATATCTGAACCTACTACTAACATGTCATCGACATAAAGTAGAAAACTAATATATATGGACTCAAACCTTTTGAAGTAGCAACAATGGTTAGCATTGCATCTGAAATAGCCATTCGTTTGCATAAAACCATCAAACTTTTTGTACCACTGCCTTGGAGCTTGTTTCAACCCATATAATATCTTCCGCAGTTTACAAACGAGTTTCTCTTTGCCATTCTCTGAGAAACCCTCCGGCTGCTCCATGCATATCTTCTCCTCGAGATTACCATGGAGGAAAGAAGTTTTGACATCTAACTGCTCAAGTTGCAAGTCTTCTGCTGCAACAATACTTAAAACTGACTGAATGGTCATCAGTTTTACAACCGGGGAAAATATGTTGGTGTAATCGATACCCGCTTTCTACTGAAAGCCCTTGGCTACAAGTCTCGCCTTGTACCTTTTGGAACCGTCATGTTCCTACTTGACTCGATACACCCATTTGTTGTGTAACGCCTTGTTTCCCATGGGTAACTCAGCTAGCTCCCATGTATGGTTAGAGATAAGGGACTTTATCTCTTCTTTCATTGCATGCTCCTACTTGTTAGAGAATTCTCTTTGCCATGCTTCATCATAGCATTCAGGTTCTCCTGCATCAGTAAGCAGCAAATAATTCATGTACCTTCTGTTTGGTATAGGACGTTGTGAAGATCTCCTCAATACTGGATATGAAGAAGATGGAGACTGTGGTTGATCAATCTGTTGTGTGCTTCTCTGCGGTGTTTGTTCCTCTGACTGAGGACTCTCAACTGCTTGCTGCACTATACTTCAGTCCGGGATATCATCTGGATCAACGTACATAGGATCGCTCTGAGCTACACTACTAGGTTGTAGTGTATTTCTGTCCTTGTACATTATATTTTCATTGAATATCACGTCTAGACTTATGATCACCTTCTTGGTCTGGTCATCCCAGAACTTGTATCCAAGCTTATCTCCATTATGTCCGATGAAAGTGCATTTTAGTGACTTGGAGTCAAGCTTTCCCCTAGCCTGATCACTAATATGCACATATGATACACAACCAAAAACTTTCAAATGAGAAAGTTTTACCTCTTTTACGCTCCATACCTCTTCTGGTATTCCAAACTCTAGCGGAACTGATTATCCACGATTGATCAAGTATGCTGCTGTATTCACTGCCTCTGCCCAGAACTGCTTGGGCAGTCCTGCATGTTCGCATGCTTCTGGCTCTCTCAGTCAATGTTTGGTTCATCCGTTCTCCTACACCATTATGCTGTGGTGTCTCTGGCACAGTCCTTGCTATTCTGATGCCATTCTTAAAATAGAACAGCATGAACTCCATGTCATCATACTCACCGCCGTTGTCGTATCGCAAAGTTTTTATCTTTAAACCTGTCTCATTTTCTACCATGGCTTTCCATATCTTGAACATTTCAAATACTTCAGATTTGTGTCTCAATAAATAAACTCATATCTTTATGGAATGGTCGTCAATGAAAGTCTGAAAATATGAATTTCCGCCAATGGATGAGACAGTGGTTGGATCCCACACATACGTGTGAACTATCTCAACCCTTTCTTGGTTTGCTGCTCTGCCACTCTTTATGAAGCTACCTCTCTTCTGCTTCCCAAAGATGCACCATTCACACAAGTCATTGTCAACTGACTTTAAGTCTAGTATTCTTCCATTGGAATGCAAGATCTTGACACCTTTGTCACTCATGTGACCAAGTCTCTAGTGCCATAAATTTGGATCGTCTTTGCTGTCCACAACTGCAATTGACCCACCAGCGTTCATCGTCGTACAGAGTGTACCACTCTTCTGGCCACGAGCAACTGTCATCGAACCTTTAGAAACCTTCCAAGTATCACCATTGAAGGTTGTGACATAACCTTCCTCTGCGAGCTGCCCCACCGAGATCAAATTCTTTCTTAAGACAGAAATGTGTCTCACATACCTTAACTTCCACACAGATCCATTTAACTTGATCTGTACATCACCCTTGCCAACTACATCACAAGGTTGATCATCACCAAGATATACTTTCCCAAGATTACCTGGTGAATAACTCATTAAGGGTTCACTGTTGGAGGTCGGATGAAAGGAAGCTCCCGAGTCAAGCACCCATGAGTCCGACTTGCTCTCCAAAGAGCATACCAAAACATCGCCTGCCTCTTCTGCTGCTATGTTTGGTTCCTGCTTGCCTTCCTTTTCTTTCTTTGGGGATCTACGCTGGTTCTTGTAGTGCCCGATCTTCCTGCAGCTCCAACACCCGATCACCTTCTGGTTCTGATTGTTGGAATTTTTGGGATTTTGAGATTGTTACCTCCCATTCTTGGACTTGGACTTGTTGCCCCCTCCATTCTTGTTTGAATCCCTCCCTTTGCTCTCTACGTTCAAATCTGACCCTGAGCTAGAAAAGGCATTCGACTAATTTCGAAATTTTTCAATCATAATGATGCTGACCACATCATCAAAATTCAGAGTTTTCTTTTTCCCTACAGATCCTTTGATTGCAATGACCGTGCTTTTCCAACTATTGGGCAACTGCCCAAGAATTAGACATGCACGTATCTCTTCAGTGAGTGTCAGGCATGTATCTGCTTCTAGCTTTATTATCACTTCTTTGAACTTGTTGAGATGTTCTCTAAATGGTGTTCCTTCTGACATCGTCATATTGAATAACTTCTTTATCAGATGGATTTTGTTTGTTGCAGAAGGCTGTTCGTACATACTGGAGAGGGCCGCCATGAGAGATGCAGTTGTCTTTTCATTATTGATGTTGTAGGCCACTGATTTTGACATTGATAGACGTATGTGCCCATGAGCTTTCCGGTCCAGTACCTCCCACTCTGAATCTTTCATTTCCTCTGGTTTCTTACACAAAGATAAATAAAGATCCTTCTAGTACAGGCTGTCCTCTATTTGCATCTTCCATAATCCAAAAATTATGCCATCAAAATGAGAAATTTTGGACTCTTTCTCTAACGCCATTGTTCCAACTCGAACAGATAGGATGAATACAAATATTATTTCACCGAATAATTTTCATTAACGTCTTCTGTGCCTTTGATTCGCCAACCAAAGGCTCTGATACCAATTGTTGGGATATTAGCCGCTGCTGATTTCCACCTTGCAGGATCTTGAGACTCGATGGATTAAGAAAAATGCAAAACGACACAAGAATTTACGTGGTTCACCAATTTGGCTACGTCCATGGCTCACACCCACACTTTCACTATAGACAAATAGTGTTACAAATTGTATCGCACTCTAAAATACTCACTCTGTATTTTTGGCTCACAATGCAACACTCTTTTCTCTCACACTCAAGACACCAACAACCGATTCTTACTCTCTCAATTTGTGGTTCAAGTTTGTTCTTCCTTCGGCATTGTTGGCATATTATAGACCAGAAAAGATAGCAATCTTCAGTGGCTTGGCAACTTTGCAGAGTGCCTTTCCCACTCTGGTCAGTGGCTTGCCCACTTTCGTGAGTGGACTGTCCATCTTGGTGAGTGGCTTGCCCACTAGAAGAGTGGCTTCTCCAGTTCAGTAATGGCATCACCACTTTAGTAAGTGGCTTCGCCATTTCAGTAAGTGGTAGTGACCCGAAAAAGTCTTCATTCTCAACACTACTTCAAGGTGCTAGTAGATGATGTCAAGGCAATTGATGGATAGTTCACAACGTAGGTCAATTCACAGCTTTGTGGATAATGTCTAAATTAGTCCCATCTGTGCCAGCGATGTCCCGACTATTGGCTCTCTCGCAAGACTGATGATAGGCGCTGGTGAGGTTTCAAAGAGTCCTTCTACTCCTCAAGCTCCTTCACCTTGAACTTATAGTCTCGTTGTTTTTGTACTTCTTTAACTTTTGTAATATTGTTTTGAAATGAATGAATCTTTCCTTTTCCAAGTACTTCTTCCCCGAATCCTCTTGATTAGTCTCATATCGAATTGCATCAACTATAATGATCTGACTTGTGATTTATTTTATGGATCCGTCGCTCATTATATTTATGTGATGTAAATGCTAGTGGTACAACAAAACAACATTTTTATTACAAAAAATGAACTAGAGTCTTAATTATTTAAAGTACTTGATAACCAAATAACACTTGAAAATGGGGTAGCCTTACACCTTTATGGCTTCTTATCTAGTATGAGATTGGTGTCGTCGTTCTCTAAGGATTCTGGTACTGCTTGGCTAACCGTATAGGTGACTTTCCCGTGAGAGTAGGCATGTGTCTCAATCCCTCCTTTTCGGTTCGTCTGTCTCGATGGCATGAGTTTCCTGGTAATGTTTTGTACAAAGGTAGTTCACATAACATTTCTTAGAGGTAATCTAATTGCGTCAGATTTTGCCTATCTCGTGAGGTGTAAATAATTTCATGTTTTGATGAACACTGAAAGGGATGATCTTGTTAGGGTTAATTATTGTTTGTTCATGGATGGTGTTGTAGGCAGATGGGGTGTCTACCACAATAATAGAATGTCGATTTTGAAACTTTGTAGACTCTCACTCAGAATCACGAGGATCAGGATTGCTCCAAGAGAAAACATCGTGCAACAATCAAATACTATGTGCAGGAACGCCACTTTTTTCAAGTATTTCTTCGCATTTCCCATCTTCTAAATTGCTTCCAATAACATGATGTCTATTGGCCTACCCTCGTCCACCTTTATTCCCTTCATATCACTAAAGTGTCATAGTGGGATGTTGTCACATGGTCTATGGCTTCGTCAAAGAAATAGATGATTGTGTCATCCTGAGGTCGACAATCACGCTTTATATGAAGCTTTTAATATCACGCTTTAGGATTCGACAATTATAAATTTTGTTCCCCTTTGCCTTCATTAATTGTTAATGTCCCACCCATAAGTTGTCTGATTTTCTTTGGTGGGGGAGGTTGGGCTAGCTCCTGTCTCTCCATCTCTGCTACATTGATCTAGATCTCTATGTTGAAAGGGGTAAAAAAAGTCGAGGACATCCTAGGAGCTTTGCATTGCTCTCGCTTTCCCTTGTTTTTGTTCCTCCCATTCTTTTGTCTTTTATCCTCCCGAGGAATGTCCGACGCATGTGAGAAAGTATTGTTGGTTACCCATTTTATTTCAGTGTTGACTCATTATAGGTCTATGAATCTTTCTGCTCAGATGGCGACCTCCTCTCAAGTTTCTATCTCTCACGCTTATGAGTTATTTTGGAACTTGTTGGATGCGTAGTTTGTTAATTCCAAACCTATGTCGTAAAAGGGTTATACTACATCACCATCTATTACCTGATAATCTATACCACTAACGTTCCTATGAATTCTCCCATAGAAATTGACTGATTATTAGCCCAATTGTTGATTTGCCTCATCTAGGGAGATTACGGTCCTCAATAGTTGACGTTCATCCATGTAATGTTCTAGGAAGTGGATCCAGGGTTAAATGTATGACTCAATTGATGATGCGGGAAACCTAAAGAACCATCAGGACGCCGTCCCTGGGAGAGTTGAGGTGAATAGTAGGATAAAGTGGCGGTCGTTATTGTTGGATCACATAAACCGTATTCTCCTTCCAGGCGTTTGCTCCGTTGACCTGCACAAAGGAAAGCACGGGATGTCCTGTTGTTTCCCCTCCGATGACCAAATAAGTCGAAGGTTCGTTTGCATGTTTGTATAGAATGCTCTAGTCTCAGAGAATACTTATCCTCTAATGAAGGTGATATTGAGCTATTTATAATATTTCATACATGTAACCATAGTCGAGTCAAAACATACCCTGGTTATCCTAGCTGTCCCTAAAGCGAGCTGACCATAGGAGTGCTAAAATTAACCGGACTAATTCGTAGGAATACAGGCGCACCATCAGAGGTGGTTAGTGTTGGATCGTGAAATCCTGGATGCTGATCTGACAGTGAATTAAATGCCAGACAAGGTTGGAAAGACGCTTCTGCTTCAACTCCAGTGAACCTGCAGGTAGGGGAGCGCAACAGAGGGGGTGTCTCTAGGTCCCTCTCCGATGCTTAAATGAGTATATGTGTGTATAAAACTCAAAATGTAAAGAACGTATGTAAAGAAAGGGTATTTATAGAGTAAGAGATATAGAACCGTATAAGGCAGCTGAATATCTTAGTGTATATTGTGTTGCTGAAGATTCGGATCGTGGGCTATGGCAGTTACTGCGAGATATTGCAGTTACCAAATCTAATCTTTAGTGAATATGTGACCGAGATACGCGGGATATTATGGCCACTTCCTTATTAACGGTTTTGTGGGACCAGAGGAGAGAGGCAAGGCTCTCTTCGGGGCGAGCACTCTCATGGCGAGCAGTGAGAGGTCGCGGCCTTAGTGAAGAATGGTGAGCGCTCAGGGCGTTCTCAGAGTCCTTGGGCTCGGTTCTGGGTCATTCTATGGAGGGCCGAGTTTAACTTGTACTTGGGCCGATCCGGTTCAAATGTCATGGGTTTACCCCCTCTATAGTTATTGGGCTTTCGAGGCCTTTTCCTTACTAGGCTGTCACTATCGATACCCAACATTTGCCCCCGAAGCTTGATTGAAGTTTCTTCAGTCGAGCTTGATTTCCTAGTAGGGTTTTAGATAGTGACGTCTCTTGTAATGGTTCATGACTTTTGAGACATTTCGAGCTTGTTTGGCGATCAGTTTTTTCTTCGTTCAAAGCTGAAAAGATATCCTTCCTTTTATTCCCCTTTGGCGATCACTCGAGGTAATCTAGGTTTATGGAAGTCTATCTTTCTTGGTTAGGCGATCATTACTTGCCCGAGGTATTTCTGGTAAAGCCTCTTAGTGCGCTGGCGACCACCTTGTCTCCTTAGTGGACTTTTAGCATTTAATAACTACACAGTTGTCCAGAAATCGAACGGTCACTTTGAGGCACGCCTGACATTTACTTTTCCGTAAACCCAGGGTAGTCTGACAGCTGTCTGTACCAGCCAACCGTTTGTCTCTCCAAGGTGTCTCTTGGAATTCTGACATTGCTTCGTTTTTTTCCAAAAAGGTGCAATTATTCCTCTGTGTCGCTTCGATTTGCTCGTGGCGGTTACTCCAATTTTGGTCTATATAAGAAACGTCAGTTTCTATATTTTGTTTTTAACGTTTATCCACTCCCTCAGATTTCCAGAGCTTCGTTGCAAACCTTTCTTCTTTCTTTTTCAACCTTCTTCAGCCTTCTTCATCCATTTCCATGGCCCCCCGAAGTCAGAGAGTCAAGCATATGGCCCCCAAGGGTGCTAACAAAACCAACGCTCCTAGGAACTCCAATGCCCCCTTGACCATCAGGGATGACGCCGTGCCCCCCTCAGTGGGGGAACAGACTGATCTGGGAAGGTCTGCAACCACTCCTGTAGTGGTGGACGGGCCTGATCTGCACACGCCTGTTTTTTCCCCAAAAGGTAAACTTTCGCCCATTTACTGCTCTGTTTTGGCAATATCCTCTGTTTTCCTTTGTTTTTTATACTTGCTATGCTATACTTGAACCGTTCTGAGTAGATGTCAAGCCTAACGAATTGAAGCCGGCTTACTTTAAGACGATGGTGGCTCTTGGGGGCCTCAGTGTGGAGGATGCTCCTAGGTATCCTGGCTTAGGTCTGCACTTTCCTCACGACGGAGAGGTTTACATTTATGCGGCCCGGATCGATGGTGGGTTGCGTTTTCCTCTTTGTGAGGATTTGCAGACATTGTGCCAGTTTTACGGGATTCATCCCACACAGCTCGTTCCTAACGCCCTTAGGATGTGGGTTGGTTTCAAATTTCTGTTCATACGGCAGGAATGGGCGTATTCACTGGTTTTGTTCCGGTGTTTTTTCCGACTGGCAGCTGGGGCGAACCACCTCCATCACTTCCAACCACGTTGGCCGAAGTTTGCAGAGTGGGGAGGCCCTTAAGCATGGAGTTGGAATGCTCATGTCCGTCTGGTTGATGATTTACGGGCCACCAAATCCAACTATAAGAAGTTTTACTTCTTTTACAAGGGGGGGGTGCTCTGGAAATTGTTTACCCCGGACAAGGATTTTCCTCATTCCTTCGAAGAGCTGTCAGGGAGTGATCAGAACGCCATCGACGACTTCTATCGGTTGCATCGATCGTCCCAATTCAAGTCCATTGGCTCGGTGGCGGAAACTACTGAGAACATGCTCGAGATGGCAGGCATTCATCAAGCCACGCAAATCTTTGATGATTGGGTAACTTTCTAACCTTTTTCTTGTTTTATCGCTTGTAGGCAAGGTCGTAAGCAAGAGCCAAAAACTGATAGGTCTCTTTGATGATCAGGGATCGGCGGGGTTGTCCTCCGACCAGGCATTGTTGAAGTCTCCTCCTCCCCCCTCTAGGCGTTCGTCCAAGAGGAAGTCTGAGGAGGTGCTTCCCTCGGCCACTGCTGGCCCTCTCCAACCAGGTATGTTGTCTCGCCATTTGTAGATTTAATGTTTTCATACTTTGCAGTGTTTTGGTTTTTGACATTTCGTGTTGTTGTTTTGCAGAGGAGTACTCGGCTGACGTGGCCCGGGATCCTCCTCCTCCTCCCTCCAAGAAGGTCAAGAGTGAGGAATGCCCAGAAGTCGACCAGCATCCTCCTCCTCCCCCTCCTAAGGGCCCTTCTGCCAATAAGGGGAAGGGTCTGGACATTGTGCCTCCTGCTCCTTCTCCCCAGGGCCCTTCTACCACCAAGGAGAAGGTTTTGGCCTTAGCGCCTCCCGCTCCTACTGTGCCCACGGTTCCCCTTAAGGAGTCTGGGACCCAAAAGAAGGGGCCCGACGCTTCCAGCTCTTCAAGGTCTCCTGCGGAGGAGTATTGCTCCCTGGCGAGCTTGTTCCAGCTACTTAAGGCTGCGAACTCTCGGGAACCTTGGGTCCCTTGCGGGGACCTTACGAAGAAGGGGTACCCTCCCCAGAAGAGCCTCTGGGGTAGCCCGGATATGTGTAAGCGGCTTATGGACGGGATAATTGCCCCTACGGACCGCTCGATTGTTCCCACGGAGCTTCATCAGATCGAGGGGTTCCTTCGGTCCCACTTTGAACGAGTAGCTCTGGTAGGATCTCGTTTCTTATTTCGTTTTGTCTTTTTCTTTGTCGTTACCTTTTCGTTTGTTTTCCTGACAACTTTCATTCTATCTTTGTTGCCAGTTCGTTCGGGAAGAAGTGATTCTTGGCCGTGTCTTCGGGGAGCTTGCCGACAAGCATTCCAACATGCTCGTCGAGCTGGAGCAGTACCGAAGTACGGCGGTCACTCCTGGGCAATTGGGGACCATCAAGACGACTGCTTACGCGGCGATCGCCTTGGTGGACGACGCGCGGGAAGAGTACTTCAGGAAGGAGCAGCGCCTCCTTGCTGATGTCAAGAAGAGGGAGGCTGACGCTGCCGCTGCTCTTCAGGACTTTGACGCCCTTCACCTGTGTTTAGATCAGGGGGAGATCGTCCGAGTTCGCCTAGAGGCTGAGCTACAGGAAGCTCAAGCGCAAGGGGCAGAATCAGAAGCTCGCAGGGTCGCTGCCGAGGCGCAAAGTGCCGCTGCTGACGCCCAGAGAGAAGTTGCGGAGGCCCAGAGGGCAGCTGCGGAGGCCCAGAGGGCTGCTGCCGAAGCCAGGGGGATCACCCTGGAGGAGGAGAGCGATCGGCTAGCTGCACAGTTGAAAGCTGTCCCTTCGCCCCAGAGAGTAGTTGAGGCATTCAAGGCTTCCGAGGATTTTAAAGACTGCGCTCTGAATGTGATGAAGTCGGTGATTGCCGATTTCCTCCAAGTCCTGGTGAATGATGTCCAGGCGGTCGATCCCAACTTTCCCATTGGGGAAGTTGAGTCTTTGAAGGTCTTCCTCCGAAGTCGCACCCTTCAGCCTACCACTGTTGCTGAAGAGGTTGTTCCAGCTGCGGCTGAAGAGGTTGCCCCCGAAGGCGAGTCAAGCCTTCCTGCCCCCGAAGGCGAGCAAAGCGTCCCTACCCCTGAAGGCGAGCAAAGCGCCTCTGCCCCCGAGGATCCCAAAGCCTGAAGTCTCCATCTCCTTTACCGACAATATTTGCCCTTTAGATAGCTGCTTTTCTTTGTAATTTTTTGTTTGATTTAAGACTTGGGTTTTCCTATATGCCTTTATATTCTTGAGCCTTTAATCGACTTCGAACATATTTGGCTATCCAATATCTTAATCATAATTACTCTTGACTTTTCTTGCTGTAATGTCCTCGACTCTTATAGCCTTAGATTAAGCATAAGTGTATATGAACTTTCTAAGGATAATACTTCTGACACTTAAAAGCATAAACTTCTAAGTTCAAAGAGATATTACCTTCTTTGAAGTTTAAACCTTTGAGGTGTTGGCCTAATAACAAGGAATTTGTTGATTTCAGGCTTTATCATCCATAGTGATCGCCTAAAATTTCTTTGGCCTGACTTTGGCGTCAGGGCTTTTATTTTGCCTAACCTTTTTGCTAGGTCTTTTGGCCTGACTTTGGCGTCAGGGATTTTGTTTTGCCTAACTTTTTGCTAGGTCTTTTGGACTGACTTTGGCGTCAGGGCTTTTGTTTTGCCTAACTTTTTGCTAGGTCTTTTGGCCTGACTTTGGCGTCAGGGCTTTTGGCCTAGTCTTGTTACTAGGGCTTTTGGCCTGACTTTGGCGTCAGGGCTTTTGGCCTAACTTTGTTGTTAGGGCTTTTGGCCTGACTTTGGCGTCAGGGCTTTTGGCCTAGCCTTGTTACTAGGGCTTTTGGCCTAACTTTGTTGTTAGGGCTTTTGGCCTAACTTTGTTGTTAGGGCTTTTGGCCTATCTTTGGTGATAGGGATTTTGGCCTATCTTTGGCGATAGGGCTTTTGCCTTCGACTTGTTTCGTGTGGACACGCTTTATGAAGGAATGACTTTCTTTTATTGACATAACAGTTTGGTTACAAGCTATGTATAAAATCTTCTTAAATGCTCAGAATTGAATGGACGGGGTAACCTATCACCTTCGGTGGTTTTCAAATAGTAGGATCCTGGTGCGGCGATCTCTATTACTTTGTACGGCCCTTCCCATTTGGCTGGAAGTTTATTTTTACTGTCCAGCCTTGTGAATTCATTCCTTCTCATAACCATCTCCCCCACGAAAAATTGGCGAGCGCTGACTTTTCTGTTGAAATATCGAGCGGTCGCCAAGCGCATCTTTGCTTGTGTGTTTTCCGAGAGCCATCTCTTTTCCTCTGCTAAGTCGAGGTCAGTTCTGCGCTCGATCTCATTTGCCTCCACGTTAAAGTGTAAGACTCTGTGGGTAGGCACCGCTATTTCGGCTGGTGCTACTGCTTCTGATCCGTACACTAAACTCAAAGGCGTTTCTCCTGTGGCCGCCTTAGGCGTTGTTCTGATTGCCCATAATACGTTTTCCAGTTCATCTGCCCAGTTTCCTTTGAATGCTCGAACCCTTTTCTTGAGTCCTGCTAAGACAACCTTGTTGGCTGCTTCAGCTTGCCCATTCGTTTGAGGGTGATGTACTGAGCTGAAACGATGGTCCACATGATATTCTTCACAGAGCCATTTCAGCTCCTTTCCAACAAATTGCGGACCATTATCACTGATGAGTATCTTAGGAATGCCAAACCTGGAGAATATATTGACCTGCAGGAACTTGATGACCTGGAATTCTGTTGTCGAAGCTAGAGCTTTTGCCTCTACCCACTTAGTGAAGTAGTCGATTGCCACTATAATGTGAGTACGCTGACCAGTGCTAATGGGAAAAGGACCCAATATATCGATTCCCCATTGAGCAAAAGGCCAGGCACCCGCCATTGGGGATAATAGTGTCGATGGTCGACCCGATCGTGGTGCAAACTGCTGGCAAATCTCACACTTCTGTGTTAACTCGGCTGCATCCTTTCCCAAGGTCGGCCAGTAATATCCCAATCTGAATATTTTTCTGGTTAGTGATCGAGCACCTTCATGACATGCTGCCGCCCCTTCGTGAGCTTCTCGAAGAACCTTTTCTGTTTCAGGATGAGCAACACACCTCAAGTAAGGTGTCGAGTAGCCTCTTCTGTAGAGTTCCCCATCGATTATTAGATAACTGACTGCGAGTCTTCTAATCCTCGTGGATTATCCTTCGTCCTCTGGGAGGATTCCTTCTTTTAAATAATTCTGGAACGGGGTCATCCATGTGACCTGTCCTTGGATGTTGAAGACCTCTGCTCTGCTTTCCAGGACTGAACATAGGGCATTCTCCAGAAATTGTATATCCTGGACTGTCGCCCCTCCGAAGGCCAGTTTACTCAAAGAATCTGCCATCTGGTTTTCTTGGCGTGGAATAGACTCAATCGCGAAATTTGGGATTTGCGCGACCAACCTTTGGGCAATGCTGAGATATTTCTTCATCTTTTCTCCCCTTGCCTCGTAGGCACCATTAACCTGATTGACAATAAGCCCTGAGTCACTTTTTACCTTAAGCGCAGTTATACCCATTCCTTTTGCTAGTCTGAGTCCAGTGATAAGAGTTTCATATTCTGCTTCATTATTGGTCGCCGGGAATGTCAGGGCGATCGCATACTTCAGAGGCTTGCCCTCAGGAGGAATAAGAATTAAACCTGCCCCCGAGCCTTCTTTTGATGAAGACCCGTCTGTATAGAGTTCCCAGATTTGATTGTCGTATGCTGACTGACTTGGCCTGTTTTCTGATTCTGTTTGACCGTTACTCGTGCTTTCCACTATAAAATCAGCTAGTGCTTGACCTTTGATGGCCGTTTTTGGCGCAAATTTGATCTTGAACTCGCTGAGCTAGATCGCCCACTTGACCATTCTTCCTGAAGAATTTGGTTTCATCAGGAAGTTTTTGAGAGGTTGATTGGTGAGGATCGTGATGTCGTGCGCATGAAAGTAAGGTCTCAGCTTCCGAGCAGCAATAACTAAGGCATAGAGATACTTCTCAATCTGGACATATTTTATTTATGCTGAGTTGAACATTTTGCTAATGAAATACACTGGACTCTGAACATTATTTTCCTCCCTTATTAAGACAGCACTTGCTGCCACATCGCTAATGCCTAGATAAATGAAAATCTGCTCGCCTGGAACGGGTTTTGCCAGAGCTGGGAGTGTTTGGATATGTCTTTTCAAGGACTGGAACGCTTCCTCGCAGTCTGGCGTCCACTCGAACTTGCGGTTGGCCCTCAGAGTTTTGAAGAATGGGAGGGACCTGTCGCTCGCTTTGGAGAGGAAGCGGTTGAGAGCAGCTAGGCGTCCATTCAGGCATTGGACTTCCTTGTGGCAGGTTGGCGACTTCATATCCTCTATGGACCTTAGCTTTTCCGGGTTTGCTTCGATTCCTCTTTCACTGACCATAAAACCCAGAAATTTACCGGACTTGACCCCAAAGGCGCACTTGGCAGGATTCAGGCGAACACTGTGTCTTCTCATGCATTCAAAAGCTTCACGGAGGTCCGCCGTGTGAGGATTGCCCTTGATGGTTTTGACGAGCATATCATCCACGTAGGCCTCCATGTTCCTTCCCAGCATGTCCTGGAACAGTCGGTTCACCATCCGTTGATAAGTTGCCCCGGCATTAATAAGGCCAAAGGGCATCACCTTGTAGCACAGAATGTCCCCATCAGCATAAAAAGCGGTGTGAGCCTCATCGTCTGGATGCATTCTAATCTGATTGTAGCCTGAGTAGGCATCCATGAAGCTCAGCATCTCATGACCCGAGGTAGCATCGACCAGCTGATCAATCCTCGGAAGGGGAAATGAATCCTTGGGGCAAGCCTTGTTCAAGTCGCGGAAGTCGACGCAAATCCTCCACTTGCCGTTTGATATCCTAATCAAAACTGGGTTGGCGACCCAGCTCTGGAATCTCACCTCTCTAACGAAGTCAGCTTCAATCAACCTGCCGACTTCCTGCCTTATCGCCAAACGCTTATCCGTCCCGAATGATCTTCTCTTTTGGGCGATCGGCTTGATGGAGGGGTCTATCCTGAGCTCGTGGGAGATGATATATGTGCTGATTCCTGGCATGTCGCTCGGATGCCAGGCGAAGAGCTCTTTAAATTCCTTGAGGAGGGCGGTCATGGTCTCCTTCTGATCCTCTTTCAAGGTGGTCCCAATGCGCACCTTTTTGTCTGGACCATCGATCTCGACCTCTTCCAATTCCTCCATGGGTGCTGGCCGAGCCAAGTCCTCGCGGGGGTCGGCCTCTGTTTCAATGGCGAGTGCCTCCCTTTGGTTCTTCCTGCGCAAACAGTTCACATAGCATTGCCGCGAGGAAGGCTGATCTCCGAGCACTTCTCCGATCCCGTTAGGAGTGGGGAACTTCATCTTTTGGTGGACATTGGAGGCCACAATCTTGTTTGGGTTGATCGTGGTCCTCCCTATGATGGCGTTGTAGGATGTAGGTGAATCGACCACAAGGAAAGTGACCGACACCTTGATGCTCTTCCATCCTTCGCCAAAAATCACCGTCATGGTTATAGCCCCCAGTGGATAAGTTGTTCTTCCCGCAAACCCGATCAGCGGAAAGTCGACCCTCTTCAGGTCACGCTTGGACTTGCCCATCTTCTCAAAAGCGTCCATAAATAGGATGTCTGTCGAGCTGCCTCCGTCGACCAGAATCCTTGCAACATCACAGCCGTCAATATCGGCCGTGATGACCAGAGCATCGTTGTGGGTGGTGGTGACATGTGCCAAATCATCTTCAGAGAATGAGATGACAATGTTCTCTTTAGGTCGGGGCCACTTCCCCAACTGAACTGCTGTAGAGATCTGAGTGGCGTAGACCTCCCTGGCGCTTGACCTCTCGCCGCCTGCACCGAATCCTCCTGCAATCAGATCCACTCTCCTCTTGCTTCCAGATGGCTCAGCTTGTTCCGCAGGGGCTGGCGAACGATGCCTCCTCGGGGGCGTTCGACTTCGGTCTCGCCCTGCCACAAATTCTTTCAACATTCCCCCCTGAATCAGCCTCTCTATGTCCCTCTTCAAAATGCGGCAGTCATCTGTCTTGTGGCCCTTGCACTTGTGGTATCTGTAGTAGCTCTCGACATCCTTTCCCATGGGCAGCCCACCTCGACGAGGCATCGGTGGCCTCGCCAAGGATCTCCTCTCCATCTCGACTAGTACCGCTGAGATCTGCCTATTTAAAGGCGTGAAGTACTCAGGGACCTCTGGATGGCGAGGCGCTGGAAGACACTCGACTCATGGCCTGCTTTCCTGTCCCTTCTTCTCCTTCTTTACCTCCTTCTTACCATCGCGTCGGGGTTCATGGACCACCCTTAGCGAGGTCGTCAGGAGGTTAGCCTCGGTGTTCGCCCTTTCAAGGTCTATAAAACCTTTTGCTCTGGACGCCAGCTCCTCCAATGTCTCAATCTCCTTCACGTGATAGCTATTCCGCAGCTTTCTGGAGGCCTTGTTGGCCACATCCAGACCTCTGTAGAAGGCTCGAATGATCTCCCCATCCGAGATTCAGCGATCTCTTTCCATGACGTTCTGATGAAAACGCCCGTAGAAGTTGGACAGCGACTGTCCAGGCTGCTGTTTGACCGAGTCAAGGGCGACCATGCTCTTCAGCAACTGGCGTTCGCCCATATATCTCTCCAGGAACTTGCTTCTTAACTCTGCCCAAGTTCCGATTGATCCTGCAGGGAGGCCGAGGAACCAGGACGAAGCCAAACCCGAAAGAGTAGATGGATATAACAAAGCCAAGTGATTGGGATCATTTGACTTACCCAGAAGGAAGGCCTCATGTTTGTTGACATGTACGGTGGGATCTCCTCCACCGCTATACTCATGTATGGCCCGAGCAACCACATCCTTAGAGAATTTGATGGCGACGAGCCCGTCGGTAAAAGGATGAGCAGATTGTTCTTTGAAGGGAGCCACGACTGTCAGCTGTCTTTCCTGAAGCCTTTTGTTGAGGAGGTCATCCATCTGATTCACAGTGCAGTACATAGGCGAGGTTCCGGGTGGAGGAGGACCGGAAGGATTGGCAGTGTACGCGGCTGCTGGCTCCTTGGTGTATGCCGGTGGTAGGGACCGCTGACCTGACGTCATCTCCTGATCCTCCTGAGGCGCAGTGGGACCAGGATTTGCCGCTTCCGAAGGTGAGGGCCCTGTGGCAGCAGGGCGGTGGTTTTCCTTAGAAACAGAGGGATTGTTTTCTTAAGGAGCACGGGCTTGGCGGCGCGCCTGTCCTAGGATGGCTTCCAGCAGGGATACCATCTCTGGGGTTAAATTAATATCTTGCCCAGCAATGTGGACTGTCTGCGGTGTCTGGGCTCCGTTTTGATCAGCAGCGGGGGTCGGTCTTGAATCACCGACATGCTGTCGAGCTGTTCGCAGAGGAACGACATTAACTCCTGCTCGGCTGGCAGGTTCCTGTTGAAGCGGTGAAGCGGCGGTGGAATTAGAGCTATCTGAGGATCGCTCCCTAGTCTGGTTCCGACGGTTGCTTTGGGATCGAGTTCTCATGGATGAATTGCTCGTTCCCACAGACGGCGCCAAATGTTGGATCGTGAAATCCTGGATGATGATCTGGCAGTGAATTAAATGCTAGACAAGGTTGGAAAGACGCTTCTGCTTCAACTCTGGTGAACCTGCAGGTAGGGGAGCGCAACAGAGGGTGTGTCTCTAGGTCCCTCTCCGATGCTTAAATGAGTATATGTGTGTATAAAACTCAAAACGTAATGAACGTATGTAAAGCAAGGGTATTTATAGAGTAAGAGAGATAGAACCGTATAAGGCAGCTGAATATCTTAGTGTATATTGTGTTGCTGAAGATTCGGATCGTGGGATATGGCAGTTACTGCGAGATATTGCAGTTACCAAATCTAATCTTTAGTGAATATGTGACTGAGATACGCGGGATATCATGGCCACTTCCTTATTAACGGTTTTGTGGGACCAGAGGAGAGAGGCAAGGCTCTCTTCGGGGCGAGCACTCTCATGGCGAGCAGTGAGAGGTCGCGGCCTTAGTGAAGAATGGCGAGCACTCAGGGCGTTCTCAGAGTCCTTGGGCTCGGTTCTGGGTCATTCTATGGAGGGCCGAGTTTAACTTGTACTTGGGCCGATCCGGTTCAAATGTCATGGGTTTACCCCCTCTATAGTTATTGGGTCTTCGAGGCCTTTTCCTTACTGGGATGTCACTATCGATACCCAACAGTTAGTTGATGCGGTGTCAAGCACTAAAATTGAACAATCCCTTTACGCATCTATATCCAGGGGCGACGCCCATATAGAATTGGGCCTTTGGTAAATACAGTCTGAAGTACTTATTGAGCCAAATGCTTAAACATAGCCCAGTCCAATATTTATGACCCATCATCTGCCCCCGAAGCCTTAAATGAGCGACACTCATTTGAGGATTATTAACATTTCTTATCAATCGTTTCCTCCTTCGAAGTCAATTCTTCTTCTATAGGGCGACACATAAATATTTGGAAGAAATCCTTCCTTAATAGGCGTCACCTAAATCCTTTCCTTTGTAACTGCCTTCCACGCGTCCATCATGCACGATCCTTACTAAGTCCCACTTTTATCGCAAATTCAAATTTCAAATTTTAAATTTTAAGTGGGATCTTCTAGAAGCTTTGGGAAATGAAGAGCCACTTTCTGATTGGAGAGTAAAATTGTAATTTCATCGTTAATAATCGTTCGCCTTTTATGCTTGTAGGGGCATAACTGTAATTTCCCACCCTATGAAACCGTTCGACTTACTTAAGGCTCTATAAATACCCCCCCTTCATGAGCTTTCTCTCTCTATGAAATCCTCTGCCTACTCTCTAAAATTCCAGCCAAACTCCGATCGCCTTTTTTCAAATTCCGATCGCCTTTCATCATTGCTCGGTGTTTTCCCCTCGCCCTTAACGCTTATCATCTCTGCGCCATTCAATCTTATAGAAGAATGGCGTCCGACTCTGATATTGGTAATCACATATTCCTCCTTTCGCTTTTTACTGATCCTAAACCCAACATAATTTCTTTATCCACTTTGGAGCAATCAGTCGCTGAGGCTGGCATGAGCGACGCTCATGCCCCCAGGTATCCCATTCCTGACGATTCGGATCCTGAAAACCCTCACCCCATATGTCATCCTCAGAAGGCTAGGAAATCATTTCCCCCCATCAAATTGAGACAGGATTAAGATTTCCTTATTGCCCTCCCTTACTCGAACTATGTCGCCATTATGGAATTTCCCCTACCCAACTTTCTCCAAATGGTCTTTGCACCTGGATAGGATTCCGAGTCCTTTGTTTTCGCCGTGGGTGGGATTATTCTTTAAATAATTTCTGTAGCTTTTGTCGTCTTGAGGGCAATCGTTTAGGCGTGCGCCATTTTACAACAAGATTGACTCCTCCTTTCAAAGATTGGACTTGGGATTCTTCTCGTCCCTTAGTCACCGGTTTTTTCGAACCCGTAATTCGAATTGGAAGAACGCCTATTTCATTTTTCAAGGAGGCGTTCCCTGGTGTCTGGTGTCGTCCAAGGCCAGCAAAGATTCTGTTCCAGGCGTCGAGGAACTTTCCTCAGACGATATGAACACCTTGGCGACCATCCATTTATATCATCAAGTTGGGCGCGCGCAAATAATCTCCAAAGAGATCAGTGAGTCTGACTTAGAGGAAGTTGGCGTGTCCCTTGTAGATCGTCACCTTCTGCCCTTATTTCCGGTAAATAACCTTTATTTTTTCTTGCAGATAAGGATTTTGCTTTATTTTCTCACCTTGAAACGCCTATTCAGAAAAAGGCGTCGAAGGAAAAGAAGGTCAAGGAACCCAAAGGCGATGCTCCTGAAGGTTCCAAGAAGCTCAAGGGCCATCATTCCTCCAAGGGGCAGTAAAAGGCGAAGTCTATGGAAGAATCTCTGGATCCTCTTAAGGCTCCAGCTGAACTCTTTAGCGACGCCACCAATGAAGCAGTCGAGGCTTTCATGGTGCGATTCCTAAGTCTTACTGGATTAATAACAGCGCCACTAGTAATAGGAATAATGTATTATTCACAAAAAAGTGGGGTCCCCTAATCTTGGCCTATGGCGGCATCATGTGGGTCTACACCGAAGGGAGCATTTGACCCTTCCTTTAATCCAACAGGAGCGGCGCCTGCTGAAGCTTCCAAACCCAAGACACTAACTCCCATGTGAACTCCGCCAATAGAGTCGCAAGAAGTGATCTTGGTCGACAACCTTCCGGATGTTGAGGATGTGCCAGCTCGTCCTTCTTCCACGTTGGATCTCCAACGCTCTGAAGGTCCTCCCCTTTACTAGGGTCCCACCTTCGATCTTAGGCGAGATCTACTGACCAATGTACATTCGCCAAATCCTGAAGCACCATGGTAGCCCTGGACCAAACTGAAGGGAGTAGCCCTAGTAGTTGGTCACTCCAACCTGGACCCCAACCTTGGTCTTCACCTTTTATCAGGTTCATGTCCTCCTCCTCACAGGGGGCCCTTGAGCCTAGAAACTGAAGTTGCAGAGGGATTGGTTCGCCATTCCCTTTCTTTAATACAGAGTTAGGTATACGCCTTTCTCTATATTTTCTTATTTTCATACTTGTATTTTTTCCAACTCTTCTTTTCAATCCTTTTAGATTATCCCTGCTGCTTTGAAGATGGGCGCCACCATCCTGGATTTAACCGAGGAGAGGGAATGCAACATATCGGTCATCCGCAAGGCTGAAAAAGCGCAATTTGAGTTGGAGAAGCTGCAACGGCGCCTCGCCATTTATGAAGCAGTTCAGAAGGAACTGGAAGCTGGCCTTGTCCACAAGGAACACCTCTCCACTAATCTGAGAGAGGCTCAGAAAAGAGAGAACGCCTTGAAGGTCTCCCTCCAGAAGGCTCAAAAGAACTCGCCCACTTCAAGACTGAGGCGTCGACTTCCCAGGAGCTAGCCAAGGAAGCCAAAAAAGAAACTGAGCAAGCCTTGAAGGAGGTATCACAGTCAGCTCAAGAGGTCGAACTCCTCAAAACTGAACTCCCCAAGCAATTAGAGGAGGCAGTGGAGTCTTTCCGCACTATCACAGAATTCGCCAAAGCTGCTGCTGAATGGAATCACACTGGAGTGATAATCATCTTCAAGAAAGCGGCCAAAGATATTCATAAGGTCGACCCCAACTTTCCTCTGGAAAATTTGGATTTTCTGAAGGGTTATCTCGCCATGAAGGCTTAGGAAGAAGCTGAGGCATTGATGGAAGATGGAGAAGAGTCTGAAGATGAAAGCACTTCTTCTGGAGAATCCGCCCCTATAGAGGCGCCTCTTCAATCTGTGCCTACTGAGACAATTCTTGAGGTGCCTGCTCTTGATGCCCTTTCAAGCCAACCACCCCCAGCCAGCTCTTAGACGTTTTCCTTTTTAGAGTTTTAGTCTTTTTTGGGGGGGTTTGTAAGAACTTATTTCAACGCCTCACTGTTGCTATTATGAATTTCCCCTTTCCATATATGCCAACCTCTTCATACTTAGTTTTATTTAGATTAACTATACATATTACTTAGTTTATCATACTTTTTGTTTTCAATTATAAACAAACAAGTCACCTTAAATGACTGTAGTCCATCTCATCACCATTATATTCCATTAATCAAACTTAAGCAAACGCCAATAAGTATTAAGCCGATTTAAATCATCAGCCATAGTTATAAAATTTCAACTTAAGCATCGCCAATAAGCCTTAACTTAAACTTAAGCAATCGCCAATAAACATTAATTCAAACTTAAGAAATCGCCAATAAGCATTAATTCAAACTTAAGACATCGCCATTAACTCAAACTTAAGCAATCGCCATTAATTCAAACATGGCATCGCCATTAATTCCAACTTAAGAAATCTCCATTAATTCAAACTTAAGCAATCACCAATAAGAATAGAATTACTTTGACATTAATAGTCATTCATACAATCTAAGCCACTTATTTAATCATAAATATTTTTCAAATGCTCTGCATTAAAAGTATTCTTCAATACTTTTCCTTCTTGGTCTTCTAGCACATATACGTTTGGGTGAGGAATGGCAATGACCTTGTAAGGTCCTTCCCATTTTGGTAACAACTTATTTACTTTATCTTGATGTGAGAATTCATGTCTTCACCATACCCTCTCCCAGACAAAAAATTGGTGAGGTGAAACTCTTCCATTATAGTATCTCACCGTAGCTAAACGTATCCGCCCTTGAATTTCTTCTGAGGCCCATCGCATTTCATCCACCATATCCAATTCCAAACGCCTTTGGTCCTCATTATTCAAGGCCTCATAATGCTTTACCCTATGAGATTCGACTGCTATTTCTGTTGGAGCAACCGCCTCAGACCCATATACCAATCCAAAAGGCGTTTCTCAAGTCGCCTTTTTTGGCGTTGTTCGCAACGCCCATAAGACATTTTCTAATTCTTCTGTCCACTTTCCTACCAAGCCGTCTAGTCTTTTCTTTAAACCGTTCAAAACTGTTTTATTCACCGCCTCCAACTGTCCATTGGCCTGCGTATGTTTAACTGAAGCATGCCTATGGTCAATTTTCAACTCTTCACAAAACGCTTCAACTCTTTTCCAGCAAATTGTGGACCATTGTCACTAACCAACACGCTTGGGATTCCATATTGAGAAAAAAATCTCGATTTAATGAACTTGATAACTTGAAACTTAGTAGTTGATGACAACGCCTTTGCTTCAATCTATTTTGAGAAATAATCAACCGCCACTGCAAATGTCCCACCAGGTCGATTCCCCACTGTGCAAATGGCCATGCTGCACACACACTAGTAAGCTTTGCTGGTGGACGCACTATTTTCGGACTATACTTTTGGCATGATTCACATTTCATAACCAAAGCAGTCGCCTCTTGATTCATCGTAGGCCAATAATATCCTTGGTTTAGGATTTTGCTCACGATTGACCTCGCTCCTTCATGACAAGCTGCATATCCCTTATGTACCTCCCTTAGAATGGTAATTGTTTCTGGATAAGCGACGCATCTGAGATAGGGCATCGAAAATCCCTTCTTATAAAGTAAACCATCAATTATTCGAAACCTAGGAGCTTATCGAATAATCATTTTAGAAATAGCTTCAGCCATAGGGAGTTCTCCTGATTCCAAATATGCCCTAATAGGCATCACCCAATCCACAATCACATTTATATTTGCGTAATGGATATTGGCACTACCATGATTGGTTTCTATGAAATGCGCCTGTTTAGGCGTTGCCTGCCAAGCATATTTGCTTAAGGCATCAGCTTCTTGATTCGCTTCACAGGGAATAGCTTCTATGTGAAATTGTTTGAATCCTGCTACTAATGTCATAGCCTCTTTCCAATACAACTTCATTTTTCATCTTTCGCCACATACTCCCCTTTAATTTGATTTACCACCAATTGTGAGTCACAATATACATGTAGGGAAGCAACGCCTAGCCCCTTAGCCAACCTCAATCCAGTAACCAGGGCCTCACTCTCCGCCTCATTGTTTGTAGCCTTGAAGGTGAGAACTACAACATATCTTAATGGTGTTCCACCATATGGTGGCGTTAAACCCTAGTCCTGCCCCCGAGCCTTCGACTGATGAGGATCCATCCATATGAAGTATCCAAGGATTTTCGTCTTTCTCTTTTTCTTTAGGCGTCGCTGGTTGAGGACATGTGGATTCTACAATGAAATCCGCCAATGCTTGACCTTTGATGGTGTTTCTAGGAGCAAATTTGATTCGAAATTCGCTTAATTGAATAGACCATTTTATCATTCTCCCTGAAGCATCTGTTTTTTGCAGGAAATGTTTTAATAGTTGATTTGTTAAAACTGTAATTTCGTGTTCATGAAAATAAGGGTGTAGCTTCCTTGCATACACTACCAACGCATAAAGATACTTGTCAAACTCCATATAATTCATTTCAGATTAGGAGAGCACTTTGGATACATAATACACAGGCACATGGCACCAACAACGAACTTACAGCAACCGGTGTGATACTTTAATATAAAGAAAGTGTGTCGCCGGAGGGCTTCGCCAATGGTGGAAGAGTCTTAAGATGCTTCTTTAAATCCTGAAAAGCCTGCTCGCATTTGAAAGTCCACTCAAATTTCTTATTGTCCCTTAACACCTGGAAGAAAGGGAGTGACTTGTCTCCTACTTTTGCTAGAAAGCGGCTTAGCGCCACTAGCCTTCCATTCAAGATTTGCACTTATTTGTGGCAAGTTGAGCTTCTCATAGCCTCAATGGCTTCCAACTTTTCAAGATTGACCTACATTCCTCTTTGGCTCACCATGTATCCCAGAAACTTGCCTGACTGAATGCCAAAAGCACATTTTGTTAGGTTTAGACGTACTTGGTGGAGGCGCATCCTCTCAAATGTTTTCCTCAGGTCTTTTACATGATCCTCACTCTTTACAGATTTCACCAACATGTCATCCACGTAGTCTTCCATGGTGACGCCTATCATTCCAGCAAAAAGCTTGTTGATAATCCTTTGAAAAGTAGCTCCTGCATTTAATAAACCAAAGGGCATCACCTTGTAACGATATATATCACTATCTGCATAAAACGCTGTATGCTGAGCGTCACCATTGTTGGGTATCGATAGTGACAGCCTAGTAAGGAAAAGGCCTCGAAGGCCCAATAACTATAGAGGGGGTAAACCCATGACATTCGAACCGGACCGGCCTCCATAGAATGGCCCAGAACCGAGCCCAAAGTCTCTGAGGACGCCCTGAGTGCTCGCCATTCTTTACCAGGCCGTGACCTCTCACTGCTCGCCATTAGAGTGCTCACCCCGAAGAGAGCCATGCCTCTCTCCTCTGGTACCACTAAACCGTTAATAAGAGAGTGGCCATGATATCCCGCGTATCTCGGTCACATATTCACTAAAGATTAGATTTGGTAACTGCAATATCTCGCAGTAACTGCCATATCCCACGATCCGAATCTTCAGCAACACAATATACACTAAGATATTCAGTTGCCTTATACGGTTTGATCTCTCCTACCCTATAAATTCCCTTGCTTTACATACGTTTCTTACGTTTTTGAGTTTTATACCCACATATACTCATTTAAGCATCGGAGAGGGACCCAGAGACACCCCCTCTGTTGCGCTCCCCTACCTACAGGTTCACCGGAGTTGGAGCAGAAGCGTCTTTCCGTCCTTGTCTGGCATTTAATTCACTGCGAGATCAGCATCCATGATTTTACGATCCAACATTTGGTGCCGTCTGTGGGAACGAGCAATTCAGCCATGAGAACTCGATCCCAAAGCAACCGTCGAAATCAGACTAGGGAGCGATCCTCGGATAGCTCTGATTCCGCCGCCGCTTCACCGCTTCAACAGGAACCTGCCAGCCGAGCAGGAGACAATGCCGTTCCTCTACGAACAACTCGAGAGCATGTCTGTGATTCAACACCGACCCCCGCTGCTAATCAAAACGGAGCCCCAGCACCGCAGACAGTCCACATTGCTGGGCAAGACATCAATTTAACCCCAGAGATGGTCTCCCTGCTGGAGGCCATCCTAGGACAGGCGCGCCGCCAAGCCCCTGCTCCTCAAGAATACACCTAGGAGCCAGCAGTCGCATACACTGCCAACCCCTCCTGTCCTCCTCCACCCGGAGCCTCGCCTATGTACTGCACTGTGGATCAGATGGATGACCTCCTTAATAAAAGGCTCCAAGAAAGACAGCTGACAGTCACAGCTCCCTTCAAGGAGCAGTCTGCTCACCCTTTTACCGACGGACTCGTCGCCATCAAAATCCCAAAGGATGTAGTTGCTCGGGCCATACCTGAGTATAGCGGTGGAGGAGATCCCACCGTACATGTCAACAAGCACGAGGCCTCTCTCCTTGGTAAGTCAAATGATCTCAATCACTTGGCTTTGTTATTTCCATCTACTCTTTCGGGTTCGGCTTCGTCCTGGTTCTTCGGCCTCCCTGCAGGATCAATCGGAACTTGGGCAGAGTTAAGAAGCAAGTTCCTGGAGAGGTATATGGAAGAACGCCAGTTGCTGAAGAGCGTGGTATCCCTTGACTCGGTCAAACAACAGCCTGGAGAGTCACTATCCAACTTTTATGGGCGTTTCCATCAGAACGTCACGGAGATAGATCGCCGAATCTCGGATGGGAAGATCATTCGAGCGTTTTACAGGGGTCTGGATGTGGCCAACAAGGCCTCGAGGAAGCTGCGAAACAGCTATCATGTGAAGGAGATTGAAACACTGGAGGAGTTGGCGTCCAGAGCAAAAGGTTTCATAGACCTTAAGAGGGCGAATACAGAGGCGGACTTCCTAACGACCTCGCTAAGGGTGGTCCATGAACCCCGACGCGATGGTAAGAAGGAGGTGAAGAAGAAGAAGAAAGGAAAGGACAGCAGGCCCCGGGTCGACTCTAGTCCAGCGCCTCGCCATCCAGAGGTCCCTGAGTACTTCACGCCTTTAAATAGGCAAATCTCAGCGGTACTAGTCGAGATGGAGAGGAGATCCTTGGCGAGGCCAAAGATGCCTCGTCGAGGTGGGCAGCCCATGGGAAAGGATGTCGAGAGTTATTGCAGATACCGCAAGTGCAAGGGCCACAAGACAGATGACTGCCGCATTTTGAAGCGGGATATAGAGAAGCTGATTCAGGGGGGGAATGTTGAAGGAATTCGTGGCAGGGCGAGACAGGAGTCGAACGCCCCCTAGGAGACATCGTTCGCCAGACCCTGCAGAGCAAACTGAGTCGTCTGGAAGCAAGTTGAGGGTAAATCTGATTGCAGGAGGATTCGGTGCAGGCGGCGAGAGGTCGAGCGCAAGGGAGGTCTATGCCACTCAGATCTCCATAGCAGTTCAGTTGGGGAAGCGGCCCCGACCTGAAGAGAACATTGTCATCTCATTCTCCGAAGGTGATTTGGCACATGTCACCACCACCCACAACGATGCTCTGGTTATCACAGCAGATATTGACGGCTGTGACGTTGCAAGGATTCTGGTCGACGGGGGCAGCTCGACAGACATCCTATTTCTGGACGCTTTTGAGAAGATGGGCAAGTCCAAACGTGACCTGAAGAGGGTCGACTTTACGCTGATTGGGTTTGCGGGAAGGACAACTTATCCACTGGGGGCTATAACCATGCTAGTGATTTTTGGCGAGGGATGGAATAGCATCAAGGTATCGGTCACTTTCCTGGTGGTCGATTCACCTACATCTTACAACGCTATCATAGGGAGGACCACGATCAATCCGAACAAGATTGTGGCCTCCACTGTCCACCAGAAGATGAAGTTCCCCACTCCCAACGGGATTGGAGAAGTGTTCGGAGATCAGCCTTCCTCGCGGCAATGCTATGTGAACTGTTTGCGCAGGAAGAACCAAAGGGAGGCGCTCGCCATTGAAACAGAGGCCGACACCCGCGAGGACTTGGCTCAGCCAGCACCTATGGAAGAATTGGAAGAGGTCGAAATAGATGGTCCGGACAAGAAGGTGCGCATTGGAACCACCTTGAAGGAGGATCAAAAGGAGGCCATGACCGCCCTCCTCAAAGAATTTAAAGAGCTCTTCGCCTGGCAGCCGAGTGACATGCTTGGAATCAGCACAGATATCATCTCCCACGAGTTCAGAATAGACCCTTCCATCAAGCCGATCGCCCAAAAAAGAAGATTATTTGGGACGGACAAGCGTTTGGCGATCAGGCAGGAAGTCGGCAGGTTGATTGAGTCTGACTTCGTCAGAGAGGTGAGATTCCAGAGCTGGGTCGCCAACCCAGTTTTGGTTAAGAAATCAAACGGCAAGTGGAGGATGTGCGTCGACTTCCGCGATTTGAACAACGCTTGCCCCAAGGATTCATATCCCCTTCCGAGGATTGATCAGCTGGTCGATGCTACCTCAGGTCATGAGATGCTGAGCTTCATGGACGCCTACTCAAGCTACAACTAGATCAGAATGTATCCAGACGATGAGGCTCACACCGCTTTTTATGCTGATGGGGACATTCTGTGCTACAAGGTGATGCCCTTCGGCCTTATCAATGCCGGGGCAACTTATCAGCGGATGGTGAACCGACTGTTCCAGGACATGCTGGGAAGGAACATGGAGGCCTACGTGGATGATATGCTCGTCAAAACCATCAAGGGCAATCCTCACACAGCGGACCTCCGCGAAGCTTTTGAATGCATGAGGAGACACAGTGTTCGCCTGAACCCTGCCAAGTGCGCTTTTGGGGTCAAGTCCGGTAAATTTCTGGGTTTCATGGTCAGCGAAAGGGGAATCGAAGCAAACCCAGAAAAGCTAAAGGCCATAGAAGAGATGAAGTCGCCAACCTGCCACAAGGAAGTCCAATGCCTGAATGGACGCCTAGCTGCTCTCAACCGCTTCCTCTCCAAAGCGAGCGACAGGTCCCTCCCATTTTTCAAAACTCTGAGGGCCAACCGCAAGTTCGAGTGGACACCAGACTACGAGGAGGCATTCCAATCCTTGAAGATGCATATCCAAACACTCCCAGCTCTGGAAAAGCCCGTTCCAGGCGAGCAGCTTTTCCTTTATCTAGGCATTAGCGAGGTGGCAGTCAGTGCTGTCTTAATAAGGGACGAAAATAATGTTCAGAGTCCAGTGTATTTCATTAGCAAAATGTTCAACTCAGCTGAAATAAAATATGTCCAGATTGAGAAGTATCTCTATTCCTTAGTTATTGCTGCTCGGAAGCTAAGACCTTACTTTCATGCGCACGACATCACGGTCCTCACCAATCAACCTCTCAAAAACTTCCTGATGAAAGCAGATTCTTCAGGAAGAATTGTCAAGTGGGCGATCGAGCTCAGCGAGTTCAAGATCAAATTTGCGCCAAAAACGGCCATCAAAGGTCAAGCACTAGCTGATTTTATAGTGGAAAGCACGAGTAACGGTCAAACAGAAGAAGAAAACAGGCCAAGTCAGTCAGCAGACAATAATCAAATCTGGGAACTCTATACGGACGGGTCTTCATGAAAAGAAGGCTCGGGGGCAGGTTTAATTCTTATTCCTCCCGAGGGCGAGCCTCTAAAATACACGATCGCCTTGACATTCCCGGCGACCAATAATGAAGCAGAATATGAGGCTCTTATCACTGCACTCAAACTGGCAAAAGGAATGGGTATAACTGCGCTTAAGGTAAAGAGTGACTCAGGGCTTATTGTCAATCAGGTTAATGGCGCCTACGAGGCAAGGGGAGAAAAGATGAAGAAATATCTCAGCATTGCCAAGAAGCTGGTCGCGGAAATCCCAAATTTCGCGATTGAATCTATCCCTCGCCAAGAAAACCAGATGGCAGACTCCCTGAGTAAACTAGCATTGGGAGGGACAACAATCCAGGATGTGCAATTTCTGGAAAAGGCCATATGTTCAGTCCTGGAAAGCAGAGCAGAGGTTTTCAACATTCAAGGACAGGTCACCTGGATGACTCCGTTCTAGAGTTATTTAAAAGAAGGGATCCTCCAGAGGATGAAGGCGAATCCACGAGGATTAGAAGACTCGCAGCCAGTTATCTAATCATCGATGAAGAACTCTATAGAAGAGGCTACTCGACTCCTTACTTGAGGTGTGTCGCTCATCCTGAAACAGAAAAGGTTCTCCGAGAAGCTCACGAAGGGGCGACA
This sequence comes from Chamaenerion angustifolium, assembly GCA_946814005.1. NCBI lineage: Eukaryota > Viridiplantae > Streptophyta > Magnoliopsida > Myrtales > Onagraceae > Chamaenerion > Chamaenerion angustifolium. Next base: position 7,433,287 of record OX328278.1, on the reverse strand, counting down.
GCATGTCATGAAAGTGCTCGATCGATAACCAGGAAAATCTTCAGATTAGGATATTACTGGCCGACCTTGGGAAAATATGCAGCCGAATTAACGCAGAAGTGCGAGACTTGCCAGCAATTTGCACCACGATCGGGTTGACCATCAACACTATTATCCCCAATGGCGGGTGCCTGGCCTTTCGCTCAATGGTGAATCGATATATTAGGTCCTTTCCCTATTAGCACTGGTCAACGTACTCACATTATAGTGGCGATCGACTACTTCACTAAGTGGATAGAGGCGAAAGCTCTAGCTTCGACAACGAAATTCCAGGTCATCAAGTTCCTACAGGTCAACATATTCTCCAGGTTTGGCATTCCCAAAATACTCATCAGTGATAATGGTCCGCTATTTGTTGGAAAGGAGCTGAAATGGCTCTGTGAAGAATATCATGTCGACCATCGTTTCAGATCAGTACATCATCCTCAAACGAATGGGCAAGCTGAAGCAGCCAACAAGGTTGTATTAGCAGGACTCAAGAAAAGGGTTCGAGCATTCAAAGGGAATTGGGCAGATGAACTGGAAAACGTATTATGGGCCATCAGAACAACACCTAAGACGCCCACAGGAGAAACGCCTTTCAGTTTAGTGTACGGATCAGAAGCAGTAGCACCAGCCGAAATAGCAGTGCCTACCCGTAGAATCCTACACTTTAACGCGGTGGCAAATGATATCGAGCGCAGAACTGACCTCGACTTAACAGAGGAAAAGAGATGGCTCTCGGAAAAGACACAAGCAAAGATGCGCTTGGCGACCGCTCGATACTTCAACAGAAAAGTCAGCCCTCGCCAATTTTTCGAGGGGGAGATGGTTATGAGAAGGAATGTATTCACAAGGCTGGACAGTAAAAATAATCTTTCATCCAAATGGGAAGGACCGTACAAGGTAGTAGAGATCGCCGCACCAGGATCCTACTATTTGGAAACCACCGAAGGCGAGAGGTTACCCCGTCCATTCAATTCTGAGCATTTAAGAAGATTTTATACATAGCTTGTGTTGGGTATTGATAGTGACGACCCAATATGGGAAAGGCCTCGAAGGCCCAATAAATTTGCAGGGGGTGAAACCCATACCATTTAAACAAGGCCAACCCACAGTAAGGTTACTCTGGCCCTCATAAAGTGGTCCAGTATCGAATCCAAACTAAAGTGGACGCCAAAGTGCCACTTCAGGTCGCCATTGGCCAATGTCAAAGCCTCCCACTGCTCGCCATGGGAGTGCTCGCCAACAATCAAGGTCGCAGCCATAAGAGTGCTCGCCATAAAGAGAGCCTTGCCTCTCTCCTCTGGTCCCACCAACCGTTAATAAGGATATAGCCACGATATCCCGCATATCTCGGGCACATATTCACTAAAGATTAGATACGGTAACTGCAATATCTCGCTGTAACCGCAATATCTACTATCTAAATCTTCAACAACACAATATTCACGAAGATATACAGTTACCTTATACGGTTTGGTATCTCCTACTCTATAAATACCTTTGCTTTACATACATTCAATACGTTTTGAGCTATATACACACATATACTCATTTAAGCATCGGAGAGGGACCCAGAGGCACCCCCTCTGTTGCGCTCCCCTTCTTGCAGGTTCATCGGAGTTCAGGCGAAAGCGCGCGATCACCATCTCCTTGGCATTCAATTCACTGCCAGATCAGCATTCAGGATTTCACGATCCAACATTTGGCGCCGTCTGTGGGAAAACGAGCAAAACAGTCATACATACTCGCTCTAACCGCAATCATCGGAAAGAAGCTAACGAACAATCCTCGGATAGCTCTAATTCCGCTGCCGCTTCGCCACTCCACCAAGAACCTGCAAGCCAAGCAGTCTGTGATGCCGTCCCTCCGAGACCGGCACGTGAACACATTGGCAATTCGAGAACGACCCCTGTTCCAAACGTCGCAGAGATTCCAGATCGACAAACCATCCAAGTGGCTTGGGAAACCATTCAGGTAACCGCAGAGATGATATCCCTCTTGGAAACCATCATAGGACAGGCCCGCAGAAAACCCCCTGCTCCTCATGAAGATCCTCGTCCTACGGGGCCACCGGAATCAGAAACTGGAAATCCTGGCACCACAGCCCCTCAAGAAGATCAAGAGATGACCTTTGGACACCAATCCTTACATCCGGCCTCCACTGAGACGCCGGCGGTCACTCACTCTGTCAATCCATCAAGTTCTGCACCGACTGAAGGACAGCAGCCCCAATTCACTCTTGACCAAGTTGAGGAGCTTATCACTAAGAGACTCAAAGAACAACGCGAAACTGTCATGACTCCTTTTAAGGAACGATCATCTCATCTCTTCACCACTGACCTGGTCGTCATCAAGCCCCCAAAGGATGTCGTCGCCAGGGCCATCCCCGAGTATTGTGGTGGAGGCGCCCCCATTATACATGTTAATAAGCATGAAGCCTCTCTGTTGGGTAAGTCGACTGATCTGAATCACTTAGCCCTGTTATTTCTGTCGACCCTTTTGGGTTCGTCGTCGTCTTGGTTCTTTGGTGTCCCTGCAGGATCAAGAAGGGTCGAGAAAAGCCTAGATCGGAAAACCCAGGACCAAGACATCCAGAGGTCCCCGAGTATTTCACGCCTTTAAACAGGCAGATCTCGGCGGTACTAGTCGAGAAGGAAAGGTCTCTGGCAAGGCCACTGAGACCCCGCAAGAGTGGTCAGCCCATGGGGAATGACACCGAGAGCTATTGCAGATATCACAAGCGCGACATCGAAAAGATGATAAAGAGAGGAATGTTGAAGGAATGAATTCACAAGGCTGGACAGTCAGAATAAAATTTCAGCTAAGTGGGAAGGACCATACAAGCAAGTGATTCCTTCATAAACATGTTCACTCGAAGCAAATCGAAGAAAAAAGCCCTGACGCCAAAGTCAGGCCAAAAGCCCTATCACCAAAGATAGGCCACAAAAAAGCCCTAACAACAAAGTTAGGCCACAAAAGCCCTGACGCCAAAGTCAGGCCAAAAGCCCTATCACCAAAGATAGGCCACAAAAGCCCTGTCGCCAAAGACAGGCCAAAAGCCCTAACAACAAAGTTAGGCCACAAAAGCCCTATCACCAAAGATAGGCCACAAAAGCCCTAGCAACAAAGTTAGGCCAAAAAGCCCTAACAACAAAGTTAGGCCACAAAAGCCCTGACGCCAAAGTCAGGCCAAAAGCCCTAACAACAAAGTTAGGCCACAAAAGCCCTGACGCCAAAGTCAGGCCAAAAGCCCTATCACCAAAGATAGGCCACAAAAGCCCTAGCAGCAAAGTTAGGCCAAAAAGCCCTATCACCAAAGATAGGCCACAAAAGCCCTGTCGCCAAAGACAGGCCAAAAGCCCTAACAACAAAGTTAGGCCACAAAAAGCCCTGTCGCCAAAGACAGGCCAAAAGCCCTAGCAACAAAGCTAGGCCAAAAAGCCTTGTCGCCAAAGACAGGCCAAAAGCCCTAGCAACAAAACTAGGCCACAAAAGCCCTAACAATAAAGTTAGGCCTCAAAAGACCTGAAGCCAAGAGTCAGGCAAAAACCTGATAACCGAATCAGGCACAAAAAGCCCTGACGCCAAAAGTCAGGCCAAAAGACCTAGCAATAAAGCTAGGCAAAACAAAAAATCTCTGACGCCAAAGTCAGGCCAAAAGACCTAGCAATAAAGTTAGGCAAGATGAGAAGCAGACGCCAAAACCAAACAAAGGGACCTGCTAACAAAGAATTTTAGGCGATCACTATGGATGACAAAGCCTTAGGATGACCTCGAAGGTCTAAACTTCAAAGAAGGTAATATCTCTTTGAACTTAGAAGTTTATGCTTTTAAGTATCAGAAGTATTTTCCTTAGAAGGATCGACTTATGCTTGGTCTAAGACTTCAAGAGTCGAAGACATTACAAGTCAAAGGAAGTCGAAGAGTAATTATGATTAAGACGTTGGATAAATAGCCAAGCATGTTCAAAGTCAAATAAAAGGCTTATGAATATAAAGGCATTCAATAAAAGAAGCCAAGTCTTAAATCAAATAAATAATTACAAGGAAAACAAAAAATTACAAAGAAAAACAGCTATCCAAAAGGCAAATATTGTCAATAAAAGAGATGGAGACTTCAGGCTTGGGGATCCTCGGGGGCGGAGGCACTGGCTCGCCTTCAGGGGCAGGGACGATTTGCTCGCCTTCGGGGGCAGGAAGGCTTGGTCCGCCTTCGGGAACAACCTCTTCAGCCATAGCTGGAATAACCCCTTCAGCAACAAGGGTAGACTGAGAGTTACGACTCCGGAGGAAGCTCCTCAAGGACCCAACTTCCTCAAGGGGAAAATTGGGATCGACCGCCCGGACATCATCCACCAGGACTTGGAGAAAATCGGCGATCGCCGACTTCATCATCTTCAGAGCGCAGTCTTCAAAATCCTAAAAGGCGAACGAATCCATAAAGGATGACAGTTTCCTTAAAGGCATAATCCTTGGGTAACAGTTTCCTTAAGAAACATGGCGAAAGGAACGGACGAGCCGATAAGAGACCACGGTCCTTCCCCCGAAACCTAAAGGAGCGAAAAGAACCTCTAAAGGGTAACGTTTCCTCCAAAGAAAGGTCCAAGACCCTTTGAATGAAAACAAAAAGGCGAGACTATTCTACAAAAGCTGAAGCGAAGTTGAAAACAAGTATGGTAAAACTTCCTAAAGCTTTCCAGCTTCCTAAAAAGGCGAGCGAATCTTGGGTAACAGTTCCCCAAAAAGGGAGAACGAATCCGAGGTAACAGCTTCTTAAAAGGCGAGCAAATCTTAGATAACAGTTTCCTACGACTAGGCGAACTAATCTGAAGACCAAAATCCTAAAAGGCGAACGAATCCATAAAGGATGACAGTTTCCTTAAAGGCATAATTCTTGGGTAACAGTTTCCTTAAGAAACATGGCGAAAGGAACGGACGAGCCGATAAGAGACCACGGTCCTTCCCCCGAAACCTAAAGGAGCGAAAAGAACCTCTAAAGGGTAACGTTTCCTCCAAAGAAAGGTCCAAGACCCTTTGAATGAAAACAAAAAGGCGAGACTATTCTACAAAAGCTGAAGCGAAGTTGAAAACAAGTATGGTAAAACTTCCTAAAGCTTTAAAGCAAGATAGACATCGGAAGAACAACCAAGTATACTCGAAGTCAAACAAAAACCAAGGCTTACGAAACAAAAAGACCCGATACCAAAATTGGGCGAAAGACCTAACGCCAAAGTTAGGCAAAAAGACCTAACGCCAAAGTTAGGCAAACCAAAAGATCCGAAAGACCTGATGACTGAATCAGGTGAAAGACCTAGCACCAAAGTTAGGCGAAAGACCTGATGCCAAAGTCAGGCACAAGACCTGTTATCAAAATCAGGCGAAAAGACCTAAGGAAAAAGTTAGGCAAATAAGGCCTAAATATAAAAATCAGACATAAGTCCTAGCACAAAAGGCGAGCAATCCGTCAAGGAGTCCGTTCTCTTATAAGTTGGGCAAAAATTGAGAAGTAACATCCAAAGCGAATGAATCCATATCAAGGGTAACAGTTCCTTTGCGAAACAAACACAAAGAAAGTGGGCGAATGAACCTATGGCGACCACTTACTAAAAGATGAATGAGCCTCGGGTAACAGTTCCCCGTGATTAGACGAACACTCCAAAGGTCTAAAACCTTAACAAAGCGAACACATCTACAAAAGATGATAGTTTCCTTAAAGGTATGATCTTCGAGTAACAGTTCCCTTAAAAAACTTTGGTGAAGGGAATGGATGGTCCAAGATCCTATATGGCGAGACTCTCCTACATAAGCTAAAGAGAAGTTGAAAACAAATATGGTAAAACTTCCTAAAGCGTTCGAACGAAAAGATATCGGAAGAACGACCAAACACATTCGAAGTCGAAAAAGAGTAAAGGCTTACGAAATTAAAGGCGTTCATTATAATAATATCCGAGTCTGAAATCAAAAGAATAATTACAACTATCCCAAAAACAAAGGGAAGTAAAAGTGATTATCGATAAAAAGAAGGATGAACAAAAAGCAGGAGGATGAACAGGCTCCCTTGACCTGAAACTCTGCATCGACTCGGTCGCCTGAAGGCCTGAGACCTCAAGGTCTGGGTTCATCAGGGGATGCAGTCTCCTTCTCGGCCTCGGGGGCAGCCTCATCGCCAAGGAGCTTCCTTGGTGTAGCCGCTCTCAATGAAGTCCTGAAGAGACATCACCTCCCATAGAGGAAACTTGGGATCAATCCCTTGAATCTCGTCGACCAAGATCTGGAGGTAGGAAGCAGCCGCGGCCTTTATCACCTCCAAGGCGCAGACAGAGAACTCCTTGGACTTCTTAAAGTCCACGCTAAGGGGGGTTGGGACAGCCTTATGATTTAAGGAAGGATGCTCCTGCTCAGCCATCGAGGCATCCCTCTGCACCCAGGACTCTTTCAATTGAGCCCTGAGGTCACCATTCTCTGCCTCTAGCCAAACAGAGTACTGGTCGACATCCTTGATCCGAAACTCATAGACGCCTAGGCAGCTAACAACCTCGTCTTAGCCCGCTTGGAAAATAGACTGAAGAATTTAGGTCCTCAAGTGCGGTCAATGAATTTAGGTCCCAGACTGATGGGTCAGAAATTTATCCAATCAATAAAGACTGGCGTGGAATGATGAACCCCGACCTTGAGCGTCAGTTGTTCGAACTGATGAATGCCCGCTAACCCAAGCATCGACTCTGAAGTTTCCGCCCCTGAGCGGATTGAACAGAAGTTTGGTTGCCTATGATGTCGGAAGAAGTCATCAATGATGTTCCGATCATTCCCCGACAGCTCTCCAAAGCTCGAAGGAGTATCCCGTTCTGGCTGAGAAAGCTTTTTCGAGGATAAAAAGAGAGAAATGAAAAATTGAAACAGAGGGCTGAAAGAAGATATGAACTCTGGAATGCAAATGAATTGAGTGCGTAAAAGACTAAATGCTAAAGTTCAGCCTTTTTAGCGAAAACGAAGGAAACCGAACGGGCATGTGAGAAACGGCTCAGATAATGATTACACCCTTTTTGGGTAAAACCGAAGTAATGTCAGAATTACAATGGTTACATCGGGGAGACAAAAGGTTGGAACGACACGAAAAACCTGTGAGTCTGCCCACTGGTTACGGAAGACAAAGAGAGGACATGCCTCAAAGGTCCTCTCGACTTTCGCTAACTGTCTATTCATTAAAATGTTCGAAATCTTACACAAAAAAGGTGATTGCCAAAAGCTATACCAGACCTCTCCTAACACCCTCGCAACGATAGTGTTCGCACAAAGAGTGAAGAATGAGCATCCATAAACCCTGGAAACCCAAAGCGTTCGCCTAATGGGGTAAGGTATCACACATTCCGAAAAACTCTGCGCAACCAAAATCGTTCGCCAAAGGATACAGAGCATCAAAATGCACAAATAGCAGATAAGGAAAGCAAAAGATCCATTCCAAAAGTCACTATCTTAAACCCTATCACAGAATCAAGCTCGACCGAAGAAACTTCACTCAAGCTTCGGGGGCAAATGTTGGGTATTGATAGTGACGACCCAATATGGGAAAGGCCTCGAAGGCCCAATAAATTTGCAGGGGGTGAAACCCATACCATTTAAACAAGGCCAACCCACAGTAAGGTTACTCTGGCCCTCATAAAGTGGTCCAGTATCGAATCCAAACTAAAGTGGACGCCAAAGTGCCACTTCAGGTCGCCATTGGCCAATGTCAAAGCCTCCCACTGCTCGCCATGGGAGTGCTCGCCAACAATCAAGGTCGCAGCCATAAGAGTGCTCGCCATAAAGAGAGCCTTGCCTCTCTCCTCTGGTCCCACCAACCGTTAATAAGGATATAGCCACGATATCCCGCATATCTCGGGCACATATTCACTAAAGATTAGATACGGTAACTGCAATATCTCGCTGTAACCGCAATATCTACTATCTAAATCTTCAACAACACAATATTCACGAAGATATACAGTTACCTTATACGGTTTGGTATCTCCTACTCTATAAATACCTTTGCTTTACATACATTCAATACGTTTTGAGCTATATACACACATATACTCATTTAAGCATCGGAGAGGGACCCAGAGGCACCCCCTCTGTTGCGCTCCCCTTCTTGCAGGTTCATCGGAGTTCAGGCGAAAGCGCGCGATCACCATCTCCTTGGCATTCAATTCACTGCCAGATCAGCATTCAGGATTTCACGATCCAACAGCTTGTAATCAAACTGTTATGTTAATAAAAGAAAGCCATTCCTTCATAAAGCGTGTCCACTCGAAGCAAGTCGAAGAAAAAAGACCTGATGCCAAAAGTCAGGCAAAGACCTGATAACAAAATCGGGCACAAAAGCCCTAGCAACAAGGCTAGGCCAAAAGCCCTGACGCCAAAGTCAGGCTAAAAAGCCCTAACAACAAAGTTAGGCCAAAAGCCCTGGCAACAAGGCTAGGCCAAAAGCCCTATCGCCAAAGATAGGCCAAAAGCCCTAGTAACAAGGCTTGGCCAAAAGCCCTGACGCCAAAGTCAGGCCAAAAGCCCTGACGCCAAAGTCAGGCCAAAAGCCCTGACGCCAAAGTCAGGCCAAAAGCCCTATCGCTAAAGATAGGCCAAAAGCCCTAGTAACAAGGCTAGACCAAAAGCCCTATCGCCAAAGATAGGCCAAAAGCCCTAGTAACAAGGCTAGGCCAAAAGCCCTAACAACAAAGTTAGGCTAAATGACCTAGTAACAAGACTAGGCCAAAAGCCCTGACGCCAAAGTTAGGCCAAAAGACCTAGCAAAAAGTTAGGCAAAATAAAAGCCCTGACGCCAAAGTCAGGCCAAAAAGTCCTAACAATAGAATTAGGCAAAAACGGGAAAGTAGACGCCAAAGACAAACAAAGAGATCTGCTATCAACCCATTAAACAACGGATAAGGAATTTTAGGCGATCACTATGGATGACGAAGCCTTAAAGTTAACAAATTCCCTGTTATTATGCAAATACCTCAAAGGTTTAAACTTCAAGGAAGGTAATATCTCTTTGAACTTAGAAGTTTATGCTTTTAAGTGTTAGAGTATTGTCCTAAGAAAAGTTCGTATAGACTTATGCTCGGTCTGAGACTTTAAGAGTCGAAGCCATTATATAGCAAGAAAAGTCTAGAGTAATTATGATTAAGATATTGGATAGCCAAATATGTTCGAAGTCAATTAAAGGCTCATGAATATAAAGGCATATAAAGAAACCAAGTCTTAAATAAATAATTACCAACCGAAACAAAAAATTACAAAAACAGCTATCTAAAATGATAAAGAAATACGGTCGCCAAGGAGCTGGAGGCTTCAAGCTTTGGGATCCTCGGGGGAAAGGGTGCTCTGCTCGCCTTCGGGGGAAGGAGTACTGGGCTCGCCTTCAGGGGCAGTCTCTTCAGCAACAGCGGGCCGAGGAAGGCGACTCCGCAAGAAACCCTTCAGGGATTCAACTTCCCCAAGGGGAAAGTTGGGGTCGACCGCCTGAACCTCCTCCACCAGGTCTTGGAGAAAATCGGCAATCGCCGACTTCATCACCTTCAAAGCCTGGTCCTCAAAGTCCCCGGAGGCCTTGAACTCCTCGACCACGGCTTGGGGTGAAGGAACCGCCTTTAGCTGATCAGCCAGCCGGTTCTTCTCCTCCTCTAGGGCGATCCCCCTGGCTTCAGCAATGCCCCTTTGGGCCTCAGCAGCGTCCTTCTCGGTCTCTGCGGCGACCCTAAGAGCGTCCGACTCGGCCACCTGAGCACGAGCCTCCTTCAACTCGGCCTCTAGGCGAGCTCGGACCGCTTCCCCTTCATCAAGGCACCGATGAAGGGCCTCAGCTTCTTGAAGGAAGGCTGCAGCATCAGCCTTCCTCTTCTTGACATCAGCAAGGAGGCGATGCTCCTTCCTGAAGTACTCCTCCCGGGCGCCGTCCACCAAGGTGATCGCCACGTTAGCGGTCTTCTTGATGGCCTCCAACTGCCCGGGGGTGACCCCCGTGCTTCGATATTGCTCCAGCTCGACAAGCAGGTCAGAGTGCTTGTTGGCGAGCTCGCCGAAGACGCGGCCAAGGATCACCTCTTCCCGAACGAGCTGACAACAAAAACACAAGGAAAAATGTCAGGTCATCAAAACAAAAGGGAATGACAAGGAAGAAAGAACGGAAAGAAGGCGAGATCATACCAGGGCGACTCGTTCGAAGTGGGTCCGCAGGAACCCCTCGATCTGAGGAAGCTCCGTGGGGACAATCGAGCGGTCCTTGGGGGGAATTATCCCATCAAGGAGCCGCATGCACATATCCGGGCTACCCCGGAGGCTCTTCTGGGCGGGGTACCCCTTCTTGGCAAGGTCCCCACAAGGGACCCAAGGCCCCCGAGAGTCAACAGCCTTAAAAGGCTGGAACAAGCTCGCCATGGAGCAGTACTCCTCGGCGGGAGCCCTCGAGGAGCTGGAAGCAGCAAGCCCCTTCTTCTGGGTCCCAGACTCCTTAGGAGGAACCGTGGGCACCGAAGGAGCGGGAGGCGCCAAGGCCAAGGCCTTCTCCTTAGTGGCGGAAGGGCCCTGAGGAGAGGGAGAAGGGGGCGCCACATCCAGACCCTTCCCCTTGCTGGCAGAAGGGCCCTTAGGAGGGGGAGGAGGAGGATGTTGGTCGACCTCAGGGTGCTCCTCACTCCTGATCTTCTTAGAAGGAGGAGGAGGAGGGTTCCGGGCCGCGTCAGCCGAGGACTTCTCTGCAAAATAGTAAGACAAGAGGTCAGAAACCAAAAAAAAAAACTGTAGAGTATAAAAACATTAAATCCACAAAAGGCGAGGTGATATACCTGGTTGGCGAGTGCCAATAGTGGCCGAAGGAAGCACCTCCTCGGACTTGCTCTTGGACGAACGCCTAGAGGGGGGAGGAGGAGAGCTCAACAGCGCCTGGTCGGAGGACATCCCGCCGATCCCTGGTCATCAAAGAGACCTATCAGTTTTCGGCTCTTGCTTACGACCTTGCCTACAAATGATAAAACAAGATAAGGGTTAGAAAATTACCCAATCATCAAAGATTGGCGTGGCTTGATGAATGCCCGCCATCTCAAGCGCATTATCAGTAGTCTCCGCCACTGAGCGAATGGAATTGAACTGGGACGACCGATGCAGCCGATACAGGTCGTCGATGGCGTTCCGGTCACTCCCTGACAGTTCTTCGAAGGAAGGAGGAAAATCCTTGTCCGGGGTAAACAATTTCCAGGGTACACCCCCTTGTACAAGAAGTAAAACTTCTTGTAGTTGGATTTAGTGGCCCGGAAATCATCGACCAGCCGAACATGGACGTTCCAAATCCATGCTTGAGGGCCTCCTCACTCTGAAAAATTCGGCCAGCGTGGTTGGAAGTGGTTGAGGTGGTTCGCCCCTGCTGCCAGTCGGAAGAAACACCGGAACAAGGCCAGTGAATACGCCCATTCCTGGCGTATGCACATGAACTTGAAACTGACCCACATCCTGAGGGCATTAGGAACGAGCTGCGTGGGGTGAATCCCGTAAAATTGGCACAATGTCTGCTAATCCTCACAGAGAGGAAAACGCAACCCAGCATTGATCTGGGTCGCATAAATGTAAACCTCTCCGTCGTGAGGAAAGTGCAGACCTAAGCCAGGATACCTAGGAGCATCCTCCACACTGAAGCCACCAAGCGCCACCATGGTCTTAAAGTAAGTCGGCTTCAATTCATTAGGCTTGACGTCTACTCAAATAAATTCAGATATAGCAATGACAAACATAAAAAACAAGGAACAGCAGGGGATATTACCAAAACAGAACACTGAAAGGACAGAGGTTTACCTTTCGGAGAAAAGATGGGCGTCTGAAGCTTAGGCCCATCCACCACCACTGGGGTGGCCGCGGATCTCCCCACGTCAGGCTGTTCTCCCGCTGAGGGGGGCATGGCACCATCCCTAATGGTCAGGGGGGCATTGGTACCCTTGGGGGTATTTGCATTTTTGGACCCCTTTGTGGCCGTGTGCTTAACTCTTTGACTTCGGGTAGCCATGGAAGCAGTGGAGAGAAAAGGTTGAAGAAGATCGAAGAAGATTGAAATGGAAAAGAGAAGGTTCGCAAAGAAGCTCTGGAAATTTGAAGGAGTGAACAAACGTAAAAAACAAAATAGAGAAACTGATGTCTCTTATATAGGCCCAAAAAGAAGTAACCGCCACGGGCGAATCGAAGCAACACAGGAGAATAATTGCACCTTTTTGGAAAAAACCGAAGCAATGTCAGAATTCCAAGAGACACCTCGGGGAGACAAACGGTTGGCTGGTACAGACAGCTGTCAGACTACCCTAGGTGCCTCAAGTAACCGTTCAATTTCTGGACAACTATGCAGTTATTAAATGCTAAAGGTCCACTAAGGAGACAAGGTGGTCGCCAGCGCACTAATAGGCTTTATCATAAATACCTCGAGAAGGTAGTGATCGCCTAACCAAGAAAGATAGACTTTCATAAACCTAGGTTACCTCGAGTGATCGCCAAAGGGGAATAAAAGGAAGGATATTTTTTCAGCTTTGAACGAAGAAGAAACTGCTCGCCAAACGAGCTCAAAATGCCTCAAAGGTCAGGAACCATTACAAGAAACGAAGAAAACCGAATCTGAGACGTCACTATCTACAACCCTACCAGGAAATAAAGCTCGACTGAAGAAACTTCAATCAAGCTTCGGGGGCAAATGTTGGGTATCGATAGTGACAGCCCAGTAAGGAAAAGGCCTTGAAGGCCCAATAACTATAGAGGGGGTAAACCCATGACATTCGAACCGGACCGGCCTCCATAGAATGGCCCAGAACCGAGCCCAAAGTCTCTGAGGACGCCCTGAGTGCTCGCCATTCTTCACCAGGCCGTGACCTCTCACTGCTCGCCATGAGAGTGCTCGCCCCGAAGAGAGCCCTGCCTCTCTCCTCTGGTCCCACTAAACCGTTAATAAGAGAGTGGCCATGATATCCCGCGTATCTCGGTCACATATTCACTAAAGATTATATTTGGTAACTGCAATATCTCGCAGTAACTGCCATATCCCACGATCTGAATCTTCAGCAACACAATATACACTAAGATATTCAGTTGCCTTATACGGTTTGATCTCTCCTACCCTATAAATACCCTTGCTTTACATACGTTTCTTACGTTTTTGAGTTTTATACACACATATACTCATTTAAGCATCGGAGAGGGACCCAGAGACACCCCCTCTGTTGCGCTCCCCTACCTGCAGGTTCACCGGAGTTGGAGCAGAAGCGTCTTTCCGTCATTGTCTGGCATTTAATTCACTGCCAGATCAGCATCCAGGATTTTACGATCCAACAACCATCAACCATTTGTATCTGGTTGTAACCAGAGTATGCATCCATAAAGCTAAGCAGCTTATGACCCAAAGTGGCGTCGACCAATTTATTTATCCTTGGCAAAGGATAGGAATCTTTTGGACACGCCTTCTTTAAGTCACGATAGTTAATGCACATCCTCCACTTCCCATTATTCTTCTTGACCAACACAGGGTTGGCCACCAAGGTTTGAAACCTGATTTCCTTCACAAATTCGCATTTATCGGCTTTCCTACCTCTTGCTTAATTGCAATCGTCTTTTCTTCACCAACGGGGCGACGCTTCTAGCAATAGGTCTGACCTTCAAATCCAAGTTAAGCTCATGGGAAATGACATCCTTGCTATTGCATGGCATATATCTAGGTTTCCAAGCGAATAACTCCTTGAACTCTATCAGGAGCATCGATAGAGCGGTAGCCTCTGCTTCTTTAAGCGTCACTCCAATTTGTACTTCCTTGCCTATGCCATCAACTTCCACCTTCTCCAATCCTTCGACTGGTTGCGACGACTTCTATCTTCCCTGGGATCCTCCTCAGTTTGAATCGTCAAAGATTCCTTCTTCTTGACATGCCGATGCGTTGCCTGGACATATCAATTTGGTGATGCTGGTTGAACCCCTTTTACGATTCCTACACTATGTGGCGTCGGAAATTTCAACTATTGGTGATACGTGGAAAACACCATTTTATCCGGGTTCAATGTCGAGCGCCCTAAAATGGTGTTGTAAGATGCAGGCGCATCTACAACGATAAAGGTAACCTCAAAGTTCAATGCTTTCCATCCTTTGCAAAAAGCTAACTGGCAAAGTCACAGCCCTTACTAGGTAGGTGGTATGCGAGGCGAATCCCATCAATGGAAAATTGACCTTTTTCAAGTCTTTTTCCTTTTTCCCATTCTTTTATAAGCATCCAGAAATAGAATACCAGTTGAACTTCCTGAGTCCACCAATACTCTCTTTATGTTGAACCTGTCAACGCCCATTGTAATCACCAAGGCGTCATCATGCGGGGAAGTGACATGTCCCATTTCTTTTTCTGAAAAGAGAATGACCACTTCCTATTTTTCTCTCAGGCGCTTTCCCAGCTTGTAGGTTCCTGACATTTTAGAGGCGTATACCTCCCTTGCCTCACATGTTTCTCCTCCTGAGGTGAAACCTCCACTTATCATATTCAGGTCCTCTTGTCTGCTGGGTCCAGCTTAAGTTTGAACATTCTTAGGCACTGCCTTCCTTGGACTCCTACTCCTCTGGCGTCAGGCCAAGAAGTTTTTTAATTGTCCCTGGTGGATCAACCTCTCAATATACTTCTTCAGGATATGACAATCATCCGTGTGGTGCCCCTTACAACGATAATATCTGCAATATTGGTTAGGATTACTTCCCATAACCGTGTCAGGCTTTCGAGGCGCTGGGTGCGTTACCCAATTCTTCTTTTCAATTTATGTCAAGATAATGGAGATTTTCCTATTTAAGGGAGTGAAGTTCTAAAAAACTTATCTTTGAGGTCGATGTCCAAATGAGTGACGTCTGTCATCATGTCGCCTATCATACTGTCATGACATTGAGGGGCGCTGCTCTGGTCTTTTCCCTTCCGCATTATCTTTTTTTAATGCCTCCTTGCAATTTCAAAGTCTATGTAAGACTTGACCCCGTCAGCCATTTCTTCTACAGTGGCAACTGGTATGACACTCAGGCTATCATACAAAGTCGAACCCCTTGGGCCCAATCCTCGAATAAAGGCATGAATGGTCTCCCACTCCGTGATGGCTTGATCGATTCCAGCTAGTTCTCTACTGAATCTAGAATAGAAGCCACTCAAACTTTCGTCCCCCTTTTGCCATATGTGATCGAGTGATCCCACACATTTTAGGAGGCGACGCCCTCCCATGTATTGCACGATGAATTTGTTTTTCAATTCCCCCCATGAATTTATTGATGCCTTAGGGAAATTGAAAAAACAATGCACTGGAACATCCCCCAAGGTAGCAGGAAAGAGTAATGCAAGATGCATCTCGTCACTTTTCCTCCCTAACAAAGAATTTTCATGTCTTTGTATATGGAAAACATGATCGCTGTCACCATTATATGGATCTATCCGAAAAGTCGGTTGCACGTGAGTCGGCAATGAAGCTGACAATATTTCTGGAGTTAATGGATGTGTCGACCTATCTCGTAGGTGAGGCATGGTTCAACCCTTTTGCTCCTTCAATGTTTGAGCGATGAGATCTTTGACATCATCCTTGGTTAATATAGCCGGAGCAGGAGCCGTTATCACACTAGTGCCTTCCGTGGCGGCACTTGTAGGAAAAGGCGCTCCTAGTGGATTTCTTGGTACATCTCGTGGTCTAGATGTAGCTTCATGTGCTGCCTGAGCGTTTGCTCTCTGGGTTGCTCGAGCAGCTGCTCTTTGATCCCTTCTGTCCAAAAGCTCGTCGAGAGTCATTATGAACGGTGGTGTCAGTATAATCTCTGGAGCTACTTCTACCCGACGAGGCGGCGCCCTTACCACAGACGAGTCTATACGAGACTACGCGGGTCTTGGCATATCATGATCATATATGTGCTCCTCGGGAACTGCTTGTTCCTCAGGAGCGAGTTCTTCCTGAACAAATTGGGGCGGTACCATATGAACCGGTATGTATGATGTCTGTTCCAATTGCTGTTGTAGGTTTTGGAGCGAATCTTCCTCGTTCACTTCCCGAATGATCTTTGCTCGTGTTGCAGGTGGAACCATGTCTGACTTTTGTTTAAAGCTTCCCACAGACGGCGCCAATGTGTTGGATCACATAAACTGTATTCTCCTTCCTGGCGTTTGCTCTGTTGACCTGCACAAAGGAAAGCCCGGGATGTCCCGTTATTTCCCCTCCGATGACCAAATAAGTCGGAGGTTCGTTATTATGTTTGTATAGAATGCTCTGGTCTGAGAGAATACTTATTCTCTAATGAAGGTGATATTGAGCTATTTATAATATTTCATACCTGTAACCATAGTCGAGTCAGAACATACCCTCGTTATCCTAGCTATCCCTAAGGCGAGCTGGCCATGGTTACTTTAAAGAATATTATCTTTTAGTGGTTACTCCACTGTAGACTATCCTGTGTATTTGTTTAATCCTAGGCGTGCTAAAAGCAACGGCCTAATTCATAGGAATACAGGCGCACCATCAGAGGTGGTTAGTGGATGCGGTGTCATGCACTAAAACTGAACAATTCCTACGCCTTTATGCATCTATATTTAGGGGCGACGCCCATATAGAATTGGGCCTTTGGTAAATATAGTATGAAGTACTTATTAGGCCAAATGCTTAAACATAGCTCAGTCCAATATTTATGACCCATCAGTTATCAGTTTTTCTGAGATGGAAACTCTCATGCCAATTGATGTGATTAACAGGATCACTGATTTTGTCATACTCCAGAATAGCTCTTGCAACCATGTTCTGTGGTATTTTGATGGAGACCAGAAAAGGAGTGAACATGTGCGAGGTCATGTCGCAGAGGGTGGTCATGATGACCCTTTGCTGTTCCTTCAACTTTTAGCTGATTGACTCTTTTACTTGTTCGATGGTGAAAAGTGGAGGTTGGATGTTTTGCGAAGTACCTTGAGGGACATTTTTTATGTGGGTTTAATACATGTTGGACCTTTAGATGTCAGTTCCAGGATTCATTAGAGCATGGGCAGATGGCGGCAGGTGACTAGTGCGAATAATTGGGGTAGCCTCTTGTTTAACCTGGAAAGGGTTCATCCCCGGGCACAACAGTAGATGAGATGTCCCTTGACCCTGGGAAACCTGGCGTTTTTCTTATTCTAGGAACGCTTTCAGCATTGAATCATCTTGGGGGAAAGTAATTTTGTCTCGGATATCATCTGAGGAATAGTAATGGTAGTTGACGGGAGATTAACTGGTGGGAGAGTTTGTTAGTGGTGGACCGCAGGGCATATGCTATTAGGTGCAGGCTCAGTTGCTGGAGACAGGGACGATACCAAGTGGATCCCTCTGATGAGTTGGTTCAAGAGTAACTCATTGTAGAAGAGGTAGAAACGAACCATAGTGTCGAAGGCGGCCTGAAAAGGCTGGTCCATGACCTGTTGCATGCGATTGGTGCTTAAACGAGTCTACATCTTCTGGATTTTGATCGTAACTTCCCATAAATGGAGCCAATGTTAAAACCAGTGTTATCAAAATTGGACCGACCCGGTTCATTTAGTCCCACCTGGTCGGACTGGCTGGATCATCATGCAGAATCATCATTTATAGAAGGAAGATTCATCAGCTCAGAAAGATAGAGGTTTGAGAATTTGACCATTTTGGAGAGAAAGATAAGTGATCACGGGATGGAGATGATAGGTAGCTCTGCTTTTTCTGTAACTTTTACTTCTTATATATATAAATATAATACACATATGCATACAGTATTGCATGGACTTAGACACTCTCTCTATCTCCACTCTAAGTTATATACATATACAATTGTTCTTCTTCTTCACCATCCTACATTTCAAGTTCAACCCAACTCTCATTATCAATCCCCTTTATCACCATCTTCCAGAACCCTAAAGTCGACCAGAAAAACACCAAAAATTAAAAAATCGAAACATTGTTACTAACTCAGAACCAAAAACCGCACCCCACCCACATATATATGTATGTATATGCAAGTATAAGCTCTCCAAAAGTACTAGAACTCTATTTTATTCTTGAGCTAAAAAACTTCACCTTTGATTGGATTTCAAAGGTTTTAAGTTCGGTCAGTGATTCAGCTCGAAAACGAAGGGAAGGTCTCCGTGCTGTGAGAAAGCTCATACCAGCAAGGGAGCTTGGACTAACGAAGAAGATCAACGCCTCATAGACTACATCTGTGCTGAGAGATAAAGTGGAAGTGGAGCTAGAGCTGAGCTTGGAGACGACAGTACTAAAGGTAAGAATGGTCGGTCTGTTTAATAAACCAAAGAGAACCGGTTGAATGTTGCTGTGAGTAAACCGAAGAGAACCAGTCAATCGGTTTAATAAAAATAAATAAAACCATAAAAAAACTGGTAAACCAGCCGGTTTACACCAGTTCAATGGGGGTCGTCATGCATTTCGGTCTTTTTATGCTTGAGATTGCTCCTAGAATCGTAGGCAGATTTATCTAATATCTTTAGTCCACTTTCATGTTTCATCATTCAATGTAACTCCTAGATTTGGTTGAAATGTTGAGTCTAAACACGCATCATTTTAATGCGGGCCCTATGAACGTAGGATTTTGCCTAAGTTTTTCATTTGGCGAGGGAGAGCATGAGGTGTTAATTTTTTCTCTGGCCGAGCGCAGAGTGCTCGCCTCCACTAAGAAAGACCGGTTAATTTCGTGGACCTTGTCTTTGTTTACCTTGTAAGGGCGAGCACAGAGCGCTTACCTTAGCAATTTGAAGACGCTCTGACTTTTCCACGTGACTTGGTTACTTGACTATGGTTTCACAGCAGTTTTTATCTTGTTTCGAGAAAAAGATGATGTTTGGGCCCAATACTTGGGAGATAAAAAACAAAACTTATTGGCCCTAGAGCACCTCGAAAGGCCTGTCCAGAGTTTAAGACTGTGAATGATCAGGCGTGCTTTGTCTCGGGCTCGAGCTTTCCAAGTCGATTCTCGATTGGGGTGAGCAAGTCCCGATTTAACTCACCCTAGTTATAGTATATATTCATTATTTTTATTTGATGTATTTGTTTGCACATATTTAAATAAGTATGACTTAATCACATGGTAGAACTTCTACATGGTAATTTAGTAGTTTAATTAATCAATTTTATCATGAATATAATCATTTTTTGTATGCTTTATTTTAGATATTTTTTCTTTAAGTTTATGTATATTTTGGATTATTGATCCAGTAATACATAAAAATGGTCTAGACGAAGCCCTTCTCGAATCAAAAACGACTACCACATACGGTTTATTATATTGAACTCAGGCTTGGTATCGGTTTCAGTCACCCAAATATTAAGCAAAAAAATTTGAAATCAGGATTTTATTGGGGAAAAGCATGCCTTGACCGAGCTGAGCTCATTACCATAATAAATGGGCCATACTGGCCACATCCCCATTTTTCACATCAACATGCATGAGGCTTCTTTCCTAGGAAGTGTTGGGTATTGATAGTGACGACCCAATAAGGAAAATGCCTCATAGGCCCAATAACTTTGCATGGGGTAAAACCCATGTCATTCAAATCGGGTTGGCACACATTAAGGTTAATATGACCCTCATAAAGCGGTCCAGTATCGAATCAAAGCCAAAGTGGACGCTAAAACTCCATCACAGGTCGCCATTGACGAAGGTCACAGACTCCTACTGCTCGTCATAGGAGTGCTCGCCAAGAGAGTCTAACCTCTTAACTCTGGTCCCACCAACCACCAACTATCGGGCACATATTCTCTAATGATTACATACGGTAACTGCAATACTACGCCATAACCGTAATATCTGCTATCCTAATCTTTATTGACACAATATTCACCAAGATATTCGGTTACCTATAACGGTTTGATCTCGTCACTCTATATATAACCTTTCTTTTCAATACGTTCATTACGTTTTTTAGTTCACACACACAGTATACTCATTTAAGCATCAGAGAGGGACACAGAGAAACCCCCTCTGTTGCGATCCTCTTCTTGTAGGTTCATCGGAGCTAAGGCGAACACATTGATCATTCATCATTTGGCATTCAATTTACTACCAAGTCAGCACCTAGGAGTTTCCGACCCAACATTTGGCGTCGTCTGTGGGAACGAGTAAAACGGTCATGCAAACGCGTTCTAAAAGCAATCGTCGGAACCAGGCCAATGAGCAATCTTCAGACAGCTCTGATTCCGTCGCTGCATCGCCGCTCCCCTAAGAACCTGCTAGCCAAGCAGTCCCTAATGTCGTCCCTTCGAGAACGGTACGAGAACACATTGGCATAGATTCCAGCTCAACCAACAGTTCAAGTGGCTGGGGAAAACATTCAGTTAACCCCGAAGATGATATCCCTCTTGGAAACTATCATAGGACAGGCTCGCAGACAAGCCCCTGCTTCTCAGGAAAATCCTCGGCCCACGGGGCCAAGACAGGCAGAAACTGGAATTCCAAGCACCACGGCCCCTCAAGAAGATCAAGAGATGACTTATGGACACCAGTTCTTACTTCCGGCTTCCATTGAGGCGCCGACAACTACCTACTCTATCAATCCATCGAGTTCCGCACTGACTGGACGACAGCAGAATCAGTGCGCTCTTGACCAAGTTGAGGAGCTTATCAGCAAAAGGCTCAAGGAATGACGAGGGACTGTTATGCCTCTCTTCCGGGAGCTATCAACTCGTCCCTTCACCACTAATTTGGTCATGATAAAAAACAGTCCAAAGGATGTCGTCGCCAGGGCCATCCCCGAATACAGTGGTGGAGGCGATCCTATCATACATGTCAACAAGCATGAAGCCTCTCTTTTTGGTAAGTCGAACGATCCGAATCACTTAGCCCTATTATTTTCGTCGACCCTTTCGGGTTCGGCGTCGTCCTCGTTCTTGGACCTCCCTGGAGGATCGATATGGACCTGGTCCGAGCTCAAGAGCAAAATTCTGGAGCGATATATGGGCGAGCGTCAACTGCTGAAAAGTGTGGTCGCCTTAGACGCAGTCAAACAACAACGAGGAGAATCATTGGCCGACTTCTACGGGCGTTTTCATAAGAACGTCACAGAAATAGATCGTCGAGTCGTAGAAGGGGAGATA
This sequence comes from Chamaenerion angustifolium, assembly GCA_946814005.1. Taxonomy (NCBI): domain Eukaryota; kingdom Viridiplantae; phylum Streptophyta; class Magnoliopsida; order Myrtales; family Onagraceae; genus Chamaenerion; species Chamaenerion angustifolium. Next base: position 7,412,166 of record OX328278.1, on the reverse strand, counting down.
ATTCGAGCCTTTTATCGAGGACTTGATGTGGAGAACAAAGCCTTGAGAAAACTGCGCAACAGCTACCACGTTCAGGAGATAGAGACGATGGAGGAGCTGGCAGTAAGGGCGAAATGTTTTATAGACCTGTAAAGGGCAAACTCTGAAGCTAATTTCCTGACAACCTCGTTAAGGGTGGTTCTAGAGCCCCGACGCGATAGTATTAAGGAAAAGAAGGACAAGAGGTACTAGTCATCCAGAGACAAACCCAGATCGGAAACCCCAGGACCTAGACATCCAGAGGTCCCCGAGTATTTCACGGCTTTAAATAGGCAGATCTTGGCGGTACTAGTCGAGATGGAAAGACGGTCTCTGGCAAGGCCACCAATGCCTCGCAAGAGTGCTCAACCAATTGGGAAGGACACAGAAGGCTACTACAGACACCAAAAGGCTAAGGGCCACAAAACAGAAGTTGATACAGAGAGGCATGTTGAACGAATTTGTGGCTGGACGAGACAGAAGTCGAACGCCGTCACGTAGTAACCACTCGCCATCTCCGCCCGAGCAATCTGGCACATCCAAGAGCAGGAAAGTGATAAACCTGATTGCTGGAGGGTTTGGTGTCAGAGGCGAGGGGTTGAATGCAACAGAAGTCTATGCTGCTTAGATTTCTACAGCTATTCAGCTTGGAAAGAGACCTCGACCTAAGAGGATTGCATCATCTTATTCTTCGAGGACGACCTCGCACACATCACTACTCCACATAATGATGCTCTAATTATCACAGCTGAACGACGGCTGCGATATGAAGAGAATTCTGATCGACGGAGGTAGCTCGATAGACATTCTGTTTCTGGACGCCTTCGAGAATATGGGTAAATCCAAGCGTGACCTCGAGCGAGTCGACTTTCCCCTTATCGGTTTTGCTGGGAGAACAACTTATCCGCTGGGAGCCATAACCCTGCCGGTAATTCTGGGCGAAGGATGGAAGAGCATAAAGGTGTTGGTCACCTTCTTAGTGGTCGACTCGCCTACATCGTATAACGTCATCCTGGGGAGGACTACAATCAAGCCTCATTAGATTATGGCCTCCACAGTCCACCAAAGGATGAAGTTCCCCACACCAAACCGGATCGAAGAAGTTCTAGGCGACCATCCCTCCTCACGACAATGTTATGTGAAATTCCTTCGCAGGAAGAACCAAAGGGAAACCGTCGCCATCAAGATAGAGGCTGACCCACGTGAGGACCAGGCATGGACAGCACCAATGGAGGAGTTAGAAGAGGTTGAAATTGATGGTCCAGAAAAGAAGGTGCGCATTGGGACCACCTTGAACGACGACCAGAGCAACGCCCTGACTTCCCTATTGAAAGAATTCAAAGAATTCTTCGCATGGAATCCCAGTGACATGCGAGACATCAGCACCGACATAATTTCTCATGAGCTAAGGATAGATTCCTCGATAAAGACGATTGCTCGGGAAATTAAGGTCATTTGGATCCGACAAGCGTTTGGGGATCAAGCAGAAAGTAGGCAGGCTGATCGAAGCCGACTTTGTAAGGAAGGTGAGATTTCAGAGCTGGCTCGCCAACCCATTTCTCGTGAAAAAATCATACGGGAAGTGGAGAATGTGCGTCGACTTTCGTGACCTGAACAGAGCTTGCCCAAAAGATTCATATCCCCTTCCCCGAATTGATTAGCTGGTCGACGCAACCTCTGGTCATGAAATGTTGATATTCATGGATGCCTATTCAGGCTATAGTCATATTTGTGCCTATTCATGGACGGATATATACTTTGCTACAAAGTTATGCCCTTCGGTCTAATCAATGCGGGGGCAACCTATCAGCGAATGGTAAACCGACTGTTCAGGACATGCTGCAGCGTAACATGGAGGCTTATGTGGACGACATGCTCGTCAAGACAATAAATGGGATTCGTCACATAGAAGACCTTCGAGAATCATTCGAATGCATGAGGAGGCACAACGTTCACCGAAACCCAGCCAAATGTGCCTTCGGAGTCAAGTCATGCAAATTTGTGGGATTCATCGTAAGTGAGCGCGGAATTGAGGCAAACCCGGAGAAACTCAAAGCCATTGAGGAGATGAAACCACCAACTTGCCACAAGGAAGTTCAATGTCTGAATAGCCGTCTCGTAGCACTCAATCGCTTTCTTTACAGGGCAAGCGATAGGTCACTCCCGTTCTTCAAGACTCTCAGGGCCAACCGCAAGTTTGAGTGGATGTCAGAGTTCGAGGCTTCCTTCCAATCATTAAAGAAGCACATTCAAACACTCTCAGCTTTGGCTAAGCCCATTCTCGACGAGCAGCTCTTTCTTTATTTGAGTATTAGCAAGGTTGCAGGCAGTGCCGTATTAATAAGAGAAGAGGAAAATAAACAGAGTCCAGTATATTTTGTAAGCAAAATGTTTAATTCGGCTGAAATAAAATATGTCCAGATTGAGAAATATCTCTATGCCTTAGTTATTGTTGCTCGAAAGTTAAGACCATACTTCCACGCGCACGCCATTACAGTCCTCACCAACTAGCCTCTCAAACACTTCCTGCTAAAGCAGACTCTTGAGGAAGAATGGTTAAATGGGCGATCTAGTTGAGCGAATTCAAGATCAAATTTGTGTCGAAAACGGCCATCAAAGGTAAAGCATTCACAAATTTTATAGTGGAAAGTACAAACAATGGTCTAACAGAAGCAGAAAACCGGCCAAGTCCATCAAAGGCTGGGAACTCTATACGGATGGTTCCTCTTCAAGAGATGGCTCGGGGGTAGGATTAATTATCATCCCCCCTGAGGGCGAGCCTTTAAAGTATGTGATCGCCCTTACTTATAAGGCGACCAACAATGATGCCTAATATGAATCTCTTATCACTGGACTGCGACTCGCTAAAGGAATGGGCATAGCGTCACTCAGGGCAAAAAGCGACTCAGAGCTAATTGTCAATCAAGTCACTGACACTTATGAATCAAAGTGGGGAAAAGATGAAAAAGTACCTCGAGATAGCTAAAAAACGCATCGCCGAAATCCCAACTTTCGCGATTGAGTCTATTCCTCGCCAAGACAACCAGCTGGCAAACTCTCTAAGCAAGCTGGCGTTCGGAGGGACAAGAATTCAGGATGTGCAATTTCTGGAACAAGCTCTATATTCGGTTCTCCACAACCGAGCAGAAGTCTTCAACATTCAAGGGAAGGTAACCTGGAAGACTCTGTTCCAGAATTTCTTGAAAGAAAGAATACTCCCAGAAGGCGAAGGTGAGTCCACGAAAATAAATCGTCTGCCTGCAAGCTATATTCTCATGGATGGATAGCTCTATAGGCGATGATATTCAACTCCCTATCTAAAATGCATCTCTCATCCTGAGACATAAAGTGTTCTACGTGAAGCTCACGAAGGAGTGGTCGCATTCCATGAAGGTGCACACTCATTAATACGCAAGATCTCTAGATTAGGCTACTATTGACCAACCTTGAGCAAAGATGCGGCATAATTGATAAATAGGTGTGCGACTTGTCAATAGTTTGCACCACGATCTGGTCGACCACCAACACTGCTATCCTCAATGGCGCGCGCCTGGCCTTTTGCCCAATGGGGAATAGATATCTTGGGCCCCTTTCCCATCAGCACTCGGCAACGAATCCACATCATAGTGGCGATCGAGTACTTCACCAAGTGGATAGAGGCGAAAACTTTGGCCCCTACAACTGAATTCCAAGTGATCAAGTACCTTAAAATCAACATATTTTCACGGTTTGGTGTCCGCAAAATACTCATAAGTGATAATGGTCCGCAATTCGTAGGAAAGGAACTCAAGTGGCTCTGCGAAGAATACCATATCGATCATAGATTCAGCTAAGTGCACCATCCACAAACGAATGGGCAAGCCGAAACAGCCAATAAAGTTGTTCTGGCAGGACTCAAAAATTGAGTGAAAGGCTTCAAAGGAAATTGGGCAGAATAGTTGGATAATGTACTATGGGCTATTCGAACAGCACCCAAAACAACAACGGGGGAAACACCATTCAGTTTAGTTTACGGATCAGAAGCAGTAGCACCCGCCGAAATAGTGGTGCCTACCCTCAGAATCCTACACTTTAACACTGAAGCAAACGAAATCGAGCGCAGAACAGACCTCGATCTTGCAGAAGAAAAGCGATGGCAATCAGACAAGGCCCAAGCTAAAATGCGACTGGCGACCGCCCAATACTTCAACAGAAAAGTCAGCGCTCGCCAATTTTTCGTGGGGGAGATGGTTATACAAAGGAATGAATTCACTAGACTGGACAGTTAGAACAAACATTCAGCTAAGTGGGAAGGTCCATACAAAGTAGTAGAGATTGTCGCCGCAGGATCTTCCTACTTGGAAACCACAAAAGGTGAAAGGCTACCCCGTCCATTTAACTCCAAACATTTAAGGAGGTTTTATGCATAGGTTGTAAACAAAATGTTATGTCAATAAAACAAATTATTCATTCATAAGCATGGCCACTCGAATAAAAACGAAGGAAAAAAGACCCGATATCAAAATTGGGCAAAATACCTAAAGTCAAATTTAGGCGAAAGACCTGACGCCAAAGTTAGGCAAAAGACCCGATATCAAAATTGGGCAAAAGACCTAAATTCAAATTTAGGCGAAAGACCTGACACCAACGTTAGGCAAAAAAACCTAATATCAAAATTGGGCAAAAGACCTAAAGTCAAATTTAGGCGAAAGACCTGACACCAAAGTTAAGCAAAAGACCTGATAACAAAATCAAGCAAAAGACCTAACGCCAATGTTAGGGTTTAGGGCATGATAACAAAATCAGGCAAAAGACCTAACGCCAAAGTTAGGCAAAAGACCTTATAACAAAATCAGGCGAAAGACCTAACGCTAAAGTTAGGCAACAGACCTGATAACAAAATCAGGTGAAAGACCTAATGCCAAAGTTAGGCAAAAGACCTGATAACAAAATCAGGCGAAAGACCTAACGCCGAGCTAAACAAAAGACCTGATAACAAAATCAGGCGAAAGACCTAACACCAAAGTTAGGCAAAAAACTCGATAACGAAATTGGGTGAAAAAACCTAATGAAGAAGTTAGGCAAAAGACTGGATATCAAAATCAGGCAGAATTCCTGATATAAAAGGCGAGTGACCCGTCAAGGAGGCCGTTCCCTTATAATTTGGGCAAAAATTAAGGGTGGATACCCAAAGCGATCGAATCCATATCTAGGATAACAGTTCCGTTGCGAAACAAACACAAGAAAGTGGGTGAATGAACCTAAGGCGATCACTTACTAAAAGATGAATGAGCATCGTGTAATCGTTCCCCACAATTAGGCGAACACTCCAAAAGGCTAAAACCTTAAAAAGGCGAACACATCCCTAAAGGATGATAGTTTTTCTTAAAGGTATTAACCTCGAACAACAGTTCCCTTAAAATAACTTGGCGAAGGGAGCAGATGGATCTATAAAATATTATCATTCTTCCTTCTAAAGCCTAAGGAAAAGTCCAAGACCCTATATGGCGAGACTATCATAAAGTAAAGAGAAGTTGAAAACAAGTATGGTAAAACTTCCAAAAGCATTCAAACAAGAAAGACATCAGAAGAATAGCCAACACATTCAAAGTCAAATAAAGGCGAAGGCTTATGAATATAAAGGCATTCAATATTATTAAAATAATAACCGAGTATGATATCAAAAAATAATTACATACTTTCCCAAAAAATAAAGGTAAACAAAAAATGATTATCATAAAAAAAAACGAAGGACTGAAGATATGGTCACTAGGGGAGCTCGGGACTTCAAAGTTTGGGCTCTTCAGGGGCAACAACTTCCTTCTCGGCCTTAGGGGCAATCTCCTCGCGAACATGAGCAGGAACCTCCTTAGAGTATCCACTCTCGATGAAGTCCTGGAGAGACTTCACCTCCCAAAGAGGAAATTTAGGGTCAATCCTCTCAATTTTGTTGACTAGGACCTGGAGGTAGGCAACCACCTCGGCCTTCATCACCTCAAATTCGCAGTCGGAGAACTCTTCAGACTTTTTAAAGTCCTCGACCACACTCTGGGGGAATGGGACATTCTTCAGCTGTACGACAAGCTTCTCCTTCTACGCGGGGAGCAGCTCCGTCTCTGCCTCTAAGGCGTCCCTCTGAGTCTCAGATTCCTTCAGCTGGGCCTTAAGGTCAACATTCGCTGCCTCCACCTCAGCAGAGTATTTGTCAGCCGCCTAGAGCTGAAGCCCAACATTCACCCGCCTGTCATTGGCGAGGATCATCTGATCTTCCTTCTCCTTCATAGAGTTGAGAAGCCTCTTCTCCGCTGGATGTATAGCATTGAGAGGTATGCCGATAACAGTCCGTTGCTTTTACATGTAGTATGCCTTAGCTTTTGTTCTATTGTCATTATTGTTATGCGAAATCTGTAAAGGTTGCTTACTTACATCCCAAACTTCGTTTGGTCCATAAGAATAATGGGCATAATGAAAAGTTTTGTGCGTAATCGAAGTCGGACCGAAAGGTCCATTGCGGAAGGCTATATTGCGATAGAGTGTCTGACCTTTTGTTCAAGATACTTAGTCGATACTCATACCAAGTTTCAAAGGGGTGCACATGACGATGCAGCAGAAGAGTCTGTTTCAAGTCCGACCCTCCTTAATGTTTTTCAACTCAACGGAACACCTTTGGGTGGGCCCCAATCAAGAGACTTAAAGAATGAGGAATGGGAGAAACCTAATTGGTACATACTAAGTCAGTGTGTTTAGGCATTTCCCTACATTGAGTATGTGCTAAATACGTACAGTCAATCTCCATGATTTAATTTGTGTGTATATTCCAATCTAATGTGCTGACGGTTTTTTCAGGGAGTATAAGAGAATGTTAATGGGGTCTAGAGTTAATAGGAGAGTAATTGACCTCATGCACAACAAGACATTTGGAAACTCGTTTGAAGGACGGGTAAGTCTACTTTTTTTAACAACTATAGAGAAGTTGTAAACTGAGTTAACAACTGTTTAATGAGCAGATCTCGCGTCTAGATGGGGTTGCAGACACTGAGTCGGTCACGCAGTTGAGAGCCCTATCAAAAGACCCTCTATATAGTGTGAAGAGGTATCCTGGCTATACAGTCAACGACGTTGTCTTCCACTGCAAAAATAGGCCAATGATGCGAACCTTCGACAATAGTGGAGTAATGTGCAAAGTGGATACAACGTGTTATAGCAGCACTAGAGATAACAATCCAATATCACGCGATATTGACTACTACGGGGTTCTCTTAGATGTCTTCGAAATTTAGTACCTAGATAACCATAAGGTTGTCCTGTATAACTGTCAATGGTATAATGTTCTGTCTGGCAGAAATGGGATTAAGGTTGATGAGTACGGTTTCACGTGTGTAAACCACGCCAATTTCCTCCAAACTGACCAGCCTTACATTCTGGCATCCCAAGTTGCGCAGGTATTTTATTTGGAGGACCCCACCAACCAGGACTGGAGCATTATATTGACAGCAGCCTTAAAACGACAGGTAGTGCTGTCTAGACGATCTACGAGTTCTGAACTTGAGACATATCAAGAAGGTACGGTCGACGTTGGCTGTTCTAGGACAGAGGAAGGCGTAGATGATCTATTAGAGTGGGACAGGCATGACGAAGAGGGCAAACAGGTTGAAGTTAATGTTCATGAATAGACGGCGTTGCAGATGGAACCAGATTTGGAGGAAGAAGATGGAGATGCCAAAGTCACTTGGAATAGCATTGACTCAGACGACTTTGACTCTGTCAGCACCAATTCCACCAACTCTGATTCGGATGCTGACTACAAGGTTCAATCTGAGGGAGCCAAGTTTCCAGATGGTTTGTAAAATGTGCAAAGGGTGTGATGTGATTAGATTATGCGTAGAGGTTGATGAGTGTAAAACTTGTTGTTCTTGAACTGATATAACAGACTTGATGGTTTGTACTGATATAAATTCTTATTACTTCCATTTGATTTGTTTGCCAATATTACTGACTTCGTTGCTGTTATATAACTTAAACTGACTTCGTTGCTGTTATAAGAATGCAGTGTGGACCACACAAATGACTCGTAGCCCATTCTCAGGGGATCTGTTGCAGTTGAGTTGGATAAATGATTGAAGCCCAAGCATAGCCCATCCACTGGTCTGTCATTTGTTGAATCTGAGCCCAAGCACAGCCCATCCACTGTTCCCGTTTCGGATTTGAAGACCAACAGCCGCGATGTTTCAAGTGCCAGACCTGTCAACATTAATTGACAGCATTTGCAACCAATCCGATGCTTTAGCTTTGGGAAAGTTCTATGATTAACTCTCAAGGAAGATTTATACCTAGTTCTCCAAGATTTCCCTCCATCTTCATCATTTCTAAGTGTAAAACATACATTTCCTCCATGGGATCCCACAGTTGTGGAGGTCAAACGTCTGTGGTGTAAAGTTTCAACCTTTAACGAATGTAGGGTTTAAACTTGATTTGGCATGGAAGATTCTATCTTTCCTTCCGAATATAGAGGTTGATGCTTTGTTTAGCCGAAACTAGGGTTCCTTTGGTGTGGATTTTTTTTGGATTTTATATACCTAATAACTTGTGTTGATGCTGTCAAGTTGTTGTTCTGTGTGGACAAAGTGAGAAGGTAGGTCCTGATTTTTCCATGTTTACCATCCGTTAATCAGTGTCTTGTTTAACTTGTCAAGGTCGACTGCATCGTAGGTTTTTGGGGAATCATGGTCGGTTCCAAGCGTGTCAATAGTCGGAAGACTAAGGGAAGTCAAGTTCCCCTACGTCGATCACCGAGGAAACTTGGCTGAAACATCTTTCGTAAGCAACGTTGGTCCAAACTTAAGTGACTTATATGAATGACTGGTATAGGCTTCCTTAAAGTACCAGTTGTTCTTGATGGTATTGTTTGAACCAGCAGAGGGGAGCTTGGATTTGTCTGATGGGGAGACACTCTGTGAGGACACACAACCAGAACCTGCGTCGGTGGAAACTACAGAGGAAACGCAGTTTGAGTCCTACATGCAAGGTAGTATACCAGAAAGATCACTTATTTGGGTTTATCCATCGGGGAAAGCTCACTTACTATGGCGTTTATATCATGTTTTCCAATTTGAAGTTCCTATACCAGAAATGGAGAATGTTGTTCCACCGACACCTCCCCTACAAGGTGGTAGAATAAGATGCATCCGGCTGGCTAGAAATGGGATAAACAAGAAAGAGGAACTTCATTTTAATTCCCAGGGACGAGTGTGCATAAGAAATGCATCAACGTATGCATCCTGGTGTGGATGTATTGTTCGTAAACGCACAAACGCACTGTTGCAGGTGAAAGGCTGGAGCGACATACCGAAGGAACCGATAGACTATGAGGAGAAGATGATTGAAGTGGTCTCAGTAAGTTTGTTCAGTCCATGTTATGTTTTAGCCTTCGTGAATGTTATCAAATCAGTGCGGTAATATATACATTCGGATGCTGTGTTTTTTTGTTGATAGGAAACGTTTGTTGTCCTAGATGATGACAACCTGAAGAAGTTAATTGTTTGTGTCCTGCGAAACAAGTACAAAAACTATACAGCAAATCTAAAGCGTCACCATTTCGATAAGTAAAACACCAATGAAGAGTGTTTGCTCCATTGTCCTGCAGATATTGTGAAAGAAGACTGGATCTACTTGGTAAATTGCTTTAGTTCGGACGAGTTTAAGGTAAGTTGGTGAACGGAATGTCGTATATGGCTGTCTTTACACGTTAACTATTTATTCATGACCCTCCATTGAATATTATGACTGATTTGCCTCATGTTGTAGATAATAAGCGAAAGGAACAAGCAGAATAGGTCTCACCAGGTTATGCGCCATATATCCGGGTCGGTAAGCTTTGCTAAGCGTGAACAGCAGGAGGTAAATATTGTGATCTTATATTTCTTAAATATTTCCGGGTTTGAATGTGTTCTTATAATGAAGTCTGCGTATGGTAAAAGATTGAGATGACCAAAGGGGTTCATCCGGGGAGTATCACCTCTGTAGGAAAAATCACCTTGACAAGAATTGGCTGCCTATGGATGCAAAATAGAAGCACATAATTGTATTAAAAAACAATAATGAAAAAACTGTAGTTACGTATGATTGTAAAAGAAAATACTGAAATGTTGTCTTGTAGGAGCAAGTGGAAGAGTTGGTTGCCCGTGTTGAAGAGAAACCGGATACACCCGTCGACAAAGACGCATTGTATGAAGAAGTTAGACAGACGGAGCGCCGAAGAATTCGCATCTTCAAGGCTGTAAGAGCGATGGAGAGTGTTCAGTTGAGACAGCCTCGGGATGAAGCAAAGGAGTTCCGCGCCATTGCAGAAGAGAGTCGGCGTAAGGCGGACGAAGCCACTCGACAGCTAGGGGAGTTCCAGCGATGATACGAAGGGCTTTGGCAGATATTCGACACCTTGATGGTGATTCCGAAACTCAAGGTAAACAACCCTTCGACCGTTTGCAACTCTAATTCAGTGCACAACACTTATTTTGCGCTATTCTCTCATATCCAAATGCTTGACCCTCCTTGCTCTTCCGAATATTGGGATGATGCACACATTTTGGTTACAACTGATTGCTGTTTTAAACTCCATGCAGTTTTTTTGTGAATTTTCCGAACAACTACATGTGTTAGGTTATGTCTGAACGATGGTGAACATTTATCTTTGTTGTTGGTTGTTGGTTGGGAGGGCTATATGGATGTTATGTACTCGCACATGTACTTAAGTTATGCTTTACTCGGTTTGTGGACTTCGTTAATTGTTAATGGCACTTTCCTTCTTTGGTATTTATGCACACTCTTTCGAGTGTTTAGCGACAAAAGTTGTTCATGCAAACATTGGACAAACTAAGAACGAAAACAACAGCAAAACCCAACTGAAAATCACTGCTGTAGACTATACTTAAATAGATGCACGGATTTAATAATCCGTCAGTTCAGACATTAATTCTGCGAATGTACAGCGGACCGAAATGATCAAAACAGATTTTTGCGATAATTTGTAGCTAACTTTGTTGTACATGAAACACACAGCTAACCATCATATCTTTAGACACAATAATACCAAAACTGGATAACAAACTCCACTTTGGTTAGACAAACGTTTTCCATCAACGTATACAACGCATGGTGACAATTTAAGTCGGACGTTAGACTAGTTGATTTGTTTCAACTATTATCTTATAAAATATAAGCATCTTAGCAACGGTCAATTGTCGATGGGTAAACGATTTAGCGACGGAGGCTACCCGGACAAAGATTTCGTTGCTGCTAAGTGATAGCAGCGCCATTTCGTCGCTTAACAGTGATTTTCTGATGACGCTAATGCACGAGTTTCTTGTAGTGTATGACTTACTTTTGCTAACCTGTTTAAATGATATCAGGTTAACATTAATTGTTAATATAGTTGATGACAATAATAAGCAAATAAAAAATTAACCAGTGGAAACTCCTATGATGAAAAATAAAAAAAGTTACAAATTTTAACATGTTGATGTCGAATGATATTTGAAATTGACGATGATCGGATGTAATTATCTAATGAAGACTCCTATGATAAATGTAAGTGATATAGGAGAATCAAAATTTTAATTTAATAATAATACTTTTAGATTAAAAATGCATAAACTTGTTGAATAACATGCAAATTGAACAAATGACGAAATTGCAACTAGAAAATCGATTTTGTTGACAAATACTGAGTCCCATATAAAAACAGTCTCCTTAAGGCAATTTTACCCCCCTCACCGTAAATGGTTCGTGTAAGAGAAAAATTGGGACGATTGCCACTGATGATAAAATATTGTCGTTAAGACGAAACAAACGCAATGTTTCCCATAACCGAACTAAACAATACCTGAACTCGGACTTTGATGGAAATTCGGACGAATACTCGAAATGACCTAACTTAGAGCAATTTTACAATGTGAATTTCATATTTGACAGATGATTTCAAATGGTGAAATGCATACTCTATATATAGGGTATTTTCAACAACAACTAATTAATTAGGGAACTTAATTCACCCTAATTAATTTATAAAACTGCATAGAATTAATTTTACAACAAGAAAATAATTAAAAAAGTCATATTATAACCGTAAAAATTATTTATTTCCCAATAGTCCAAAAAAAACATAAAGGTTGAAGAAAAAATTGGGTTGGGTCGGAATAAAAAAAAGTGGGTTTTAGCAAAACCCGGCTCGCGCAAGGCAGGTTTTTTGGAGCGACAATCGTGTCCACATGATGCGGGCGCATACGTGGATCAACCCAAACCGCGGAGTGCTTTTCAGATCAATTTGTCCCCCAGGCTCGAGAGAGAGTCTTTCTATTAGCAAGTTGTTACACTAGTATAAAGTAAAATTCAATATATACCCACTAAAACATCAAGGTCTGGTTGGTGTGTTACTAAATTGTACAAGCCAAATTGTTTCTTATCTCATTTACCATTCAAAGCAAATTTGGCGCAGCTTAGTCCAAAACAAAAATCGGTATTGGCCAAAAACAAAAAGTCCAAAACCGTCCCTACCGAAAATAAAATCGATATGGCCATTTGGGTCACGTCCAACAATCCCCCACATGAATGGAGAAATGAAAGAGTTCTTTTGGTGTAAATGATGACATAACTCACACAGGTATCTTCCTAGTATTGTTTAGTTCAGGCATTTATGCCTGTTTTGACCGTAGGCATTACGTGGTTTTGCAAGCGTTTCTAAGAATTGTGCCCTTAACAATTTCTTTAGAAGTAACCCCTCTTCTCACTTGTATAGGTGATTCCTTATCTCAAGTGTTACTCTAACACTATACAGAGATATTGACTGTTGGGTATCAATAGTGACGAACGAATATGACACAAAGCCCATAACGCCTTCTCGACCCAATATACTCTCAGAGGGGGTCACACACAAACATTTTAAGACTCGGTCGGCCCACACTCAGGAAAAATTGGAACCCACAGAGAGGACCAACATCAAACTCGGAATCGAAGTGGTCGCCAAAGCCTCAAATGGTCGCCAAGACCTCAGTTAACGCCTTCCAGGTGATTGCTCTGAGAGCGTTCACCAAGAGAGCACAGTCTCTCACCTCTGGTCCCATAACCAACTCTAAATATTCGGCTGCAATATTACGCGATAACAGTAATATACATTATCATTATAGCCACAACGCCAAATATACACAAAGATTTGATTGCCTAAAACGGTTTGATGTTCCATCCTTATAAATACTCCTACTTTACATGCATTAAGGACATTAAGAGTTCATATAACAACAATACTCATTTAAGCATCGGAATGGGACCCAGAAGAACCCCCTCTGTTGTGCTCCCCTTCTTGCAGGTTCATCGGAGCTCCGATATTTTAACGTTGATGCAAATGACATCGAGCGACAAACAAACCTCGATCTAGTCGAAGATAAGCAAAGGCAATCAGACGAAGCCCAAGCCAGAATGAGGTTGGCGACCGCTCAGTACTTTAACAAAAAAGTTAGCGCTCGCCAATTTTTCGTGGGGGAAATGGTTATGAAACAGAATGAATTCAAAAATCTGGATCAACATAACAAACTCTCGACCAAGTGAGAACACCCCAATATGGAGGGTACAATGTTATCTCGTCCTTTTAATTCCAAACATTATTTACGAAGGTTTTATGCATAACTTGTAATCACAGTATGTCAATAAAGGAAAATCTTCCTTTGTAAAGAATATAACCACTAGAACGACAACGAATAAAGTCTCGACAAAAAAAGCAGACGAACCAACAAGGTAACAACCCCTCTAAGAACAAGAATACGCCTAAGTGAAGGGGAGGACGAACCAACAAGGTAACAGTCCCCTTAATTAGGCAAAAGGTGAATTGCGAACGAACAAGTAAGGTAACTGTTTCTCTCCCAAAAGACGTAAAAGAAAGATGCGAACGAACCAACAAGGTAAAAAATCCCCTCAAATTAGGCAAAAGGAGCGGACAAACTATCAAAGTAACAGTCCCTCAGAGTCAAAAGACCTAAGGAGAGAAGTGAACGAACCCATAGAGCGGTAACAATTCCCCCAAGTTAGGAAAAAGGAGCGGACGAACTGTTAGGGTATATGTGCAATTATGCTTATAGTTGAGGGGCCATAATGAAATATTATAGAATTTATATTCTATAAATAAATTACAGTTGTACTCGTTCAAACAAACTAAGTAATATCAACTTGTTTGATCATCTTCATTTCTCTTTCAATTCTTTGTTCTCTCTTTCTATAATCTGAAGATTACAACATGGTATCAGAGCAAGTCTGATTCTGTTTTCACAATGTAAATCATTAGAAGAAACGGAGAAGAATTCACCTCCATTTGTGAAAAAGAAAGTTGTTCAGCTGATCGGCGAGGAAAACTTTTAGTCTTAGAAGTAGCAAGTGCTTGTGTCAGTTCTTGGCTACAATCTCGAAGATCATCTTCATGGAACGATTGCAATTCCTCAAGTCATTCAAGGTGCATATGGAACTTATCAACTTAATCCAGCTTACACGAAGTTTGTTTAACATGATAGATCTATGCCATCCTGGTTGCTTGCTTTCGTCTCTTCTCAGGTCAGTCGTGGGCTTATCGGTTGTATGACATGCTGTTTGTGATGACTTCAATGATAAGGTTAGTGATGAACATGCTGATAGTTTGAATGTTATGCATGTTGATCACTATGATCCTACACATACTATGCTTGATGATAAACATGATTCTACATTGGAGTGTCTTGTATCTTCGTTAAATTCCATAGAGTCTTCGCATCTGTGGCATAGGCATATTGGGCATCCATCTAACACGTTGTTAACAAATTTTCTTTAATTACATAACTTACCCTTCAAACATGTTCCTGCTGAGTGTGTTGCGTGTACTAATGGTAAAAGCAAACGATTACCTCACTCTTCCTCTGATACTCTGCATAATGCTCCTCTAGATTTAATTCAGATTGACATTTAGGGACCATCCCCTTATACTTCTAGTAACAACAATTACTATCTAAGTATTGTTGATGCATTCAGTCGATATACATGGATCTATCTCATAAATAGAAATAGTTATGCAACCAAGGCTTTCATTGAATTCCCACTCTTGTTGAAAAAAAAACTTGGTTATACGTTAAAGGCAGTCCAAACAAATGGTGGAGGTGAATTGAAGTTCCTTTCAGCCTATCTCCCTTATCATGGTGTTGTTCATCGAGTCACATGTCCATACACAAGTCAGTAGAATGGTATTGTAGAACGCAAACATTGACATATTGTTGAACTTGGACTCACGTTGCTAGATCAAACTTCAGTTCCTCTCCATTACTTGACTGAAGCATTCTTCACAATTGTCTTCTTGATCAACCAGTTACTCTCTGTTGTGCTAGAAAAGTGTTCTCCTCATGAACATTTGTTTAAATCAAAACCTAATTATTCATTTCTTAAAGTGTTTGGATCTCTCTATTTTCCTCACCTAAGACCTTACAAATCACACAAGCTTTCTTTCAGGTCTGAGTCCTGTGTTTTACTTGGGTATTGCTCCACTCATCATGGGTACAAATGCATGTCTTCTTTAGGTCGTGTTTATGTATCTAGAAATGTGATGTTTCATGAAAATAAGTTTCCTTTTGCTGATCCTCGGGGTGACTTCTTTGGCTCTATGTCACCTAAATGTGTTCCACCTTCAAACTCTTTTTTCATTCTTTGTGATACTTTGTTTCAAACACCA
Organism: Chamaenerion angustifolium; assembly: GCA_946814005.1. Classification (NCBI taxonomy): domain Eukaryota; kingdom Viridiplantae; phylum Streptophyta; class Magnoliopsida; order Myrtales; family Onagraceae; genus Chamaenerion; species Chamaenerion angustifolium. Next base: position 7,396,439 of record OX328278.1, on the reverse strand, counting down.
AGTTCTACTGATGATTCTCCTAGTATTCCAACATCTCATGACTCTGCTCCCTTCTTTCACATGCCCTATTCATCTTCGTCTTCTTCTCATCCTCTCGGCAATTGACATGTTCCACATATTCCTTCTTCACCGGTTTCACATGTCCTACTTTCTAATCTTCTTACTGTGTCTGATAATCTCATATATTTTCTTCATGGTACAACCCTTATTCCAGTTAGTCAAACTGCGTATGTTCTTCCTACTAATTATTCCTCATCTTATCCTATTTCAACTGCTTCTTTTCTTATTTCTATAACTCAATCTGTCCCTATGAGCACTCACCCTATGCTCACAAGATCCAAGTATGCTCTAATGCCTTCATTCCTCAACACCTTCTTCTCCCCCCCCCCCCCCCGAGTACTCACCCTGTGGTTACACGGTGTAAGTCATCTCTTGAATCTCTTACAACTTCCAATCCCCATCTTCAATGCATTATTGACCAATAACACTTGGTCAATTCTTCCTCTTCCTTTTGGGCGTGTTCCTATAGGATGTAAGTGGTTTTTTAAGATCAAACGACATGTTAATGGGGACATTGCAAGGTACAAGGCTTGTCTTGTTGCAAAAGGGTTCTCGCAGAAACGAGACTTCGATTTTCAAGAGACATGTAGAGTCTTGTCGTAAGTCTACAATTGTTCGAATTGTTTTATTCCTTGTTTTTACTCACAAATGGTGTTAAGACAGGTGGATATTAACAATGCTTTTCTTCATGTTGAGATGTTTGAGGAAGTCTAGATGATTCAACCTCTGGGTTGAGCAATCATCCTCAGTTGATTCAGCCCTTTCTGTTTGTAAGCTACAGAAGGCATTGTATGGGCTTAAGCAAGCTCCTTGTGCCTGATTTGAAAAGCTGAAATTGTTTCTTATTCACACTCTTGCTTTTACAGTTTCCATTGCTGATAATTGATTGTGTATCGAGTCTTTTAATGGTTTGTTGGGTTAATGGTCAAAGTGCCCCTTAAAGTTTGGCCAAAATTTAAGAATCCTCCTTAAAGTTTAAAATCCCCCCTAATGTTAAGAAAATGATGAAAAACTCCCCCTAAAATAGCATCTTACAAGGGGGGATTTTTCATCATTTTCAAACATTAAAGGGCACTTTAAACTTTAAGGGGGATTCTTAAATTTCGACCAAACTTTAGGGGGCACTTTGACCATTTACCCTGGTTTGTTTGTTCTCTTACTTGTCTATGTAGATGACATTGTCATTACTGGTTCTTCTTCTGATCTTGTTGAGTCTGTTATCTCAATGACAAGTTCAAGCTCAAAGATTTGGGTTGTTTGAATTATTTTCTTGGCATGGAAGTCTCCACGGGTGATGATTACTTAATCCTCAATCACAACAAGTATATTCAAGATCTGGTAGACAAGGTTGGCCTATCAAATGCCAATGCATTCCCTACTCTTATGACATGTACTTGTGTCACACGCATATGTATGGATACTTGTACAAAGCTCTTCCATGATGAATCTCTTTATCACGGTACTATTAGTGCATTGCAGCATATCTGCATCACCAGACCAGACATAAATTTTGCGGTAAATAAGTTGAATCAATACATGCAATCACCATGTTCTAGTCACTGGACAACAATCCTTCATGTCATTAGATATCTGAGGGGCACTTTGGATCATGGTTTGCTGTTTCACACATATGTTAGCCCTTCTAATGAGGTCTTAGCATCTTATTCAGATGACGATTGGGAAGGTGATGTTCTTGTCTGAAAGTCCATCTTCGGGCATTACCTACTCCTTAAATGGCAATCCGATTGTCTGGAGTTCCAAGAAACAATCTGTGGTGTCCAGGTCTAGTGCTGAAGTTGAGTTTTGCGTTGTTGCCAATGTCGTAGGAGAGATTATGTGGGTCAGATCTCTTCTTCAAGAAATGGATTTCAAACTTCTATTCCCACCTGTTGTTTTGAGTGATAACACGAGTGTTGTGGCTTTGTCTGAAAATCCTATCCATCCTTCAAAGATGAATCATATGGAGATTGACCTGCTCTTTCGCACATATGCTAGCCCTTCTAATGAGGTCTCTTTGGAATCTTATTTAGATGTTGATTGGGGAGGTGATGTTATGGACTTAAAGTCCATCTTCGGTCATTACCAACTCTTTAATGGCAATCCGATTGTCTAGAGTTCCAAGAAACAAACATTGGTGTCCACGTCTAGTGCTAAAGCTATGTTTCGGGCTGTTGCCAATGTCGTATGAGAGATTATGTGGGTCAGATCTCTTCTTCAAGAAATGGATCTCAAACTCCTATCCCCACCTGTTGTTTGGAGTGATAACACGAGTGTTGTGGCTTTATCTAAAAATCCTATCCATCATTCAAAGATGAAACATGTGGAGATTGACGTGTTCTTTGTCAGGGAGAAAGTTCAGTATGGAGAGATAGTTGTGAATTTTGTTCTAGATAATGAACAAATAGTTCACATCTTAACAAAACCTTTGACTAAGAAGTCCTTTATCCCTTGCAGAAAGAATCTTGGAGTGTTTTCTGTTCAAGAACTGATCTAGTTGACATCTCCTATGTCTCATCAAAATGCATAACTTCAGGATGATCTCTTTTGATCTTCTGTTTTGATCATTCAGGTCTTGTGTTCTTCTATGCTTCAAACACTTGGTATATTCCATCAGTTGTGTTGTTCGCAATCTTCAGATACAAAGAGATCACCATTTCTTGTTCAAGATACACTGCTCTGTGAATTTAACACACTTCATATCACATATGCTACATATCTCTGTTTTTTCTATGGTTGTTGCATCTCATGTATACTTGGATTACACTGATTAACTCATGTCCGTGTGTTGATGTCTATAGAATTGTCTAAATTTTGTCTTATCACAGTTATAGTAAAGGTTCTGCGGACATGAAAAATAAAGAAAAAAACATACAATGTCAAATGATATACTCTTGACATAGGGCACACTTTAATTCCAAAAACAGAGTTATATTGTCAAGAAAACGTCAAGCTACTTTAGAAGATGCTATTGAGGAAGAAAGGATGAAGGCAGAAAGTTTCCAACTGTGTTGGTAAGAAAAGAGCTCAAACTCTCTTGTCAAGGAAAAAAAATTAAAATGAATTGATGTGTCAAATAGTACACACGAGAATAAAAGAAAGATTGTATGTTTGTTGTAGAGCTGAAATGAAATGCACTGGGATGAGATGATGTGCTCATAGAATATCTCGTAGGCTCAGTACATGGCTGTATGATTTGATTTGGTGTGTAAAGAAGGATGCATTTGAGACAATAACATAGTGAAAAATAAGTATGTTTATGATGTGTATGATAGTTATAATAAGTTAAAATCAATAGAGATGTATCATGGTTCAATAAGTTGTGGGGTTTTGTACTAAAGTATTGTCCTATAATACATCTGTGTGTGGAGAAAACATGTGTTTGTCTAGGGTGATTTCAGGTCAACTGACTGTATTGAAGAAAGGAAGGGAATAATCCAAGGTTGTATGATGATGACCAGAGAAACAACTCAAGAGCAGGTTCTATCAAGAAAGGTTCCATAAAGAGTTAGCTTTATCAAGTTCAATTAAGGAATCTCAAGAATAAATCAAGCATGGAGAATGTTAGGATATATGTGCAATTATGCTTATAGTTGAGGGACCATAATGAAATATTATAGAAGTTACCTTCTTATAAATAGATTACTGCTATACTCGTTCAAACTAAGTAATATTAGCTTGTTTGATCATCTTCATTTCTCTTTCAATTATTTGTTCTTTCTGTCTATAATCTGAAGATTTCAACACGAACCATCGAAGTAACAGTCCCTCCAAGTTAAAGCTTTAAAGAGCGAACGAACCTTCAAAAGGTAACAGTTCCTCTAAAAAGTGATAGGGCAAACGAATCTAACATAACAGTTCCCTTAGAGACGAACAGATCTAAGATAACAGTTCCCTCAAAGGCGAACAAATCAAAGGACAACGATTCCCTCAAAGGCGGACAAATCTGTAAAAGATAACCATTCCCTTAAAGGCGAAACTAACCTTTAGATAACAGTTCCCTCTAAAAAATTGGCAAAACGAACGGACGAGCTACGCAAGCAACAACCCTTCCTCAAAAGCCTTAAGGGGCTGAAGAATCTTCAAAGATAACATTCCCCCTAAATAAAACCCCCGTAAAAGATAAGAAGGTAAAGACTTCTGAAGGTACCTTAATGAAGGAAGACCCTTTTACTCGAGTTGAAGAAGACCAGATTACGAGAATAAGGCTAAGATGAGGTTGAAAATAAGAGCGGTAAAACTTCATGAAAGCTACTATCAATTCGACACCGGAGATAGCTCAACATCTTCATAGTCAAATAATAAAAAGACGTACGAAATCAAGAGCAACAACTATATACATTAATTGAAAATCTGAAAAACAGTTAAAGCAAAATAAATACAAGTTCCGCAAAAAGGAAAACAAAACAACTCTTATTCACAAGCAATTGGGGTTCGTTACAAGAAAGGACGAAAATGAGCAGTAACATAAGGTACGTTAGGTGACATCGCAAGATTTTAATCTTTATTCGCATATCAAACTCCTGTCTTGAAGCTCTATATCAACTTGGTCACCTGGACACCTGGATTGCCAAGGTCTAGGCTTTTCGGGGGACACAGTCTCCTTCTCGACTCCGGAAGCATTCTCACCCTCGCCAATAGCAGCTCCAGGAGGGGCATCCTTGGCATATCCACTCTCCATGAAATCCTGCAGCGACTTTACTTAATGGAGTGGGAACTTGAGATCCATATCCATGATCTCATCGACCAAGACTTGAAGGTAGGTAGAAACCTCAACCCTCATCACCTTCAAAACGTAGTCGGTGAACCCATTTGACTTTTTAAAGTCCTAGACTACACTCTAGGGGACGGGACAACCTTGAGCTTTAACTCGAGCTACTACTTCTTCGCCTTAGAGACGTCCCCAAATAAGCGAAGTGTTGGTCAGCCTCCTTGGCTTGACCTTCAACCCGGAACCTACCCTCCTACGAAAGCTTGACTTGATCCTCCCTCATCTTTATGGATGCAAGAAGCTACCTCTCCCTCTCCTCAAACTCCCAGTCGGGCCTGTTCCACCAATCCGGTTGCGGTATCAACCCGCTGCTTCATCTCCTCGACCTCAGAAGGTCGAACCCTAAGCTTTTGTATTGCTCTAACTCAATAAGAAGATCACACTGCTTATCGGCGAGCTACCCCACCATTCGCCCGATCGTCGTCTCTGAGAAGACGATATGACAAAGGGAATAAAAGGGGAAAAGAAAAAAAATTAGAAGGCTTGAGGAGCAAAAAGGCGACAAAGGAAAAATTAACAAGAAGCAACTAGAATAAGAATTTACCAGGGAAAGACGCTAAAAATGTGTCCCCATAACGACCTCGACGATGCTCAACTCCACCGGGACCTCCCCGTGATCCTTAGGCGGGAGGATATCGTTCCACTGGTGCATACAGATCTCTGAGTTGCCCTCCAACACCGTATTATAAAAAATCCCTGTTTCCCGAAGAGAAAGATAATGAGCCCAAAGACGCCTTGGATCAGCCACATCGGTGGCCAATGAAGAGAAATCAGTGAACAGTACTCCCTAGTGAAGAGAGCCTTGGAAATGATGGTCGTGGCCGTGCCTTGGGTCGGGACCTTAGTCCATGACCTAGCCACCCTCGAGGGGTTTGGGTTAGCACGGTCGTCCACAGGGGCAACAACCGGCTCGGGAGGAGCAAGAACCTTACTCCTAGGGAGGGATGATCCCTCAGCACTGGAACTGGTCCTAAGTCAGACCCCTCACTTTCTTTGAAGGGGAAGCAGCAGGAGTGATCGGGGCCTTCCCTAAAAATAAGCAAAGAAGCTATCGGTCATAGCGAATGACAAACCAAAAAGAAGAGCAATAAAAGAAGTCAAACACAAAATACCTCTCAAGTGATCGCCATAGGTGCTTCTGGAATGTTATCTTCAGGTATGCGCTTGGTTGCGCACCTGTCTTAATGTGCCTTAGGCCTCAGGAGGACTCAATGTGACTTGGGTATCGGACAACCCTGTCTTAGCCTGTTTATGAAACATGCTAAGAAGTTTAGGTCCCCGGGTGTGTACAAAACACAAAGCATAAAAATGAAAAGTTAGAAAATTACCCAGTCAATAAAAACTGACGAGGAACGTTGGTTGCCTACTAGTTGAAGCATGGACTCTGAAGTCTCCGCCACTGAGCGAACTGAACAAAAGCCCAACTCTCGGTGATGCTAGAGCAGATTCTCAATGGTGTTCCTATCACGCACCAACTAGTGAAGATCCCAAGGAACACCTCCCTTATAAAAGAAGTAAAACTTTTTATAATTCGAGTTGGTGGCCTGGAAGTCGTCCACTATGAAAAAAAATGGACGTTCCAGTTCCATGCCTTGGCTCGCCATTCTTCGAACATTGGCCACCGGGTCTAGAAAGGATGAAGGAAGTTGGCCCCGACAGCTAGGCGGTAAAAACACATGAACAAAGGAAGTGAGTACGTCCACCCTTGATGCATACACATGATCTTGAACCCTACCCACATCTTGAGGGCATTGGGTACCAGTTACGTAGGAGCTATCCCGTAATAGCAGCAAAGATATTGAAGATCCTCACACAAGGGAAACCTAAACTTAACATAAATATGGGCAGAATAAATGTAAACCTCTTCTTCCCTCGGGTAATGTAACCCTAAACCCAGATACCTAGGTGCATCAAGGGTGGTTGCTCGCCTGGGCAACCACGTCTTTAAACTGAGCTGACCTCAGTTCGTTAGCCTTAATATCTAAGTAGCATATCAAAAGGCAAATAGGGATAAGACTAACGATGTGAAGGCAAAAACCATACCATAAAAATGAAAGGATGATGAGAAAACTACCTGTCAGAGAGAAGACCAGAACGTTACCGCAGTCGCCTCCACCATAATACCTGTGGTTGTGTGGCCCCCAGGAGTCGACCTTCGCACCCGGGCCCTCTGGCCCGATGCCAGGGTATTGGATCCCCGAGGAGATACCTTGATAGTAAGAGGGGCATTAAAAGCCCTAAGGGTCGTCACCCTTTGCCTAGAAGAGGAATGGGCAAGGGAAGGGTTTGAAAAGGAAGCCTTGTCGGAATTTTGGTTATTGTTGTCATCCATTGTCACTGAAAAAGATTAAACTTTGATGAAAAAGGAAGTATGAATGATGAAGGCTGAAGGGAAAAAAAGATTCCCAAAAAAGAGTGATAAACACTTGGAAATTCTAGAGAGAAAATAACGCAGAATGTGGAATTGGCAAAATGCCAAAGGAAGTTTTTTTATTGCTAAAGATGGGGAAACCGAACAGTCACCTACAAAAATCCCAAGCAATGATTACCCTTTTTTCGGAAGAACTCGAAGCAATGCCAGAAGATAAAAAGTTGTATCTGGGAGACAAAGAGTCAGCCTATCCCCCCCAGTACAGAATTTGATAACACGTGCATGCTTAGACACTTGTTCAACTTTCACGTCCCTAGTCAAGGTACTCATTAAATACCTAAACCCTACAAACCAAAGTGTTCGCCAAGGGACACAGGTAAGTATCTCCTAAACCCCAGCAACGAAGGCATTCGCCAAAAGGGTAAACAATCGACATTCCAAAACCCTAGGAACCAAATACGTTTGTCAAAGGGTACAGAGCCACACAGGGTATAGCTCGAACGAAGCATCATCAAACACCCAACCGGATGTCACTACTTACAAGTCAAACTCGACTAAAGCCTCTTCACCCGAGCTTCGGGGGCAAATGTTGGGTATCGATAGTGACGACCCAATATGACAAAAAGCCCATAAGGCATTCTCGGACCAATATAATCCCAGAGGGGGTCATACCCAAAATTTTAAGAATAGGTCGGCCCACACTCAGGGAAAACTAGATCCAACAAAGTGGTCCAGCATCAACTCCGGAATTGAAGTGGTCGTCAAAGTCTCCATGGTTGCCAAGACCTCAGTTAATGCCTCTTAGGTGATCGCCCTGTGAGTGCTTGCCAAGATAGCACAACCTCTCACCTCTGGTCTCATAACGGACCATAAATATTCAGCAATATCGCCACGCGTATATCAGGTACATATTCCACAAATATCTTATAAGGTAACTCCAATATTACGCGGTAACAATAATACATATTATCCTTATAGACACAACGACAAATATACACAAACTTTAGTTGCCTAAAATGGTTTGAACTTCCATCCCTATAAATACTCTATCTTTACATACATTAATGACATTACGAGTTCATACAATAGCAGTATACTCATTTAAGCATCAGAGTGGGACCTAGTGGAACCCCTTCTGTTGCACTCCCCTTATTGCAGATTCATCGGAGCCCCGGCTAGGCGCTTGATCATCGTCCATTCATCATCCAGTCAATGCTTACTTAGTGTCCCCACATCACCTGGGAATTTCTGTCCCAACCCTTACTTTTCTAAATCATTAACACCGTTGCTTAACCTCATCCACTATTATCACTGTTTCTCATCATAGGAATGGACCCGGGATTTAAATCCCCCATAGTGATCTAACCTCAACTCTTGTGATTTGGTTGTCCCTTTGAACCTAGATATTGGGATCTCCAGTCAACTAAGTTGAGTTTTCCTTCTCAAAAGTGTTTACTGCACGGGCTTTAGTCTCATTCCTCTTAATGATTGGTCAACTTTCTCTTTATTTAACCCTTTGGTTAACGGATCCGCTATATTATCCTTCTATTTAACATAATCTATTGTGATAATTCTTGTCGAGAGCAATTGTCTAATGGAATTATGTCTACTACGAATATGTCTAGGCTTAGCATTATCCATATGACTTTGTGTCCTGTCAATCGCAAATTGACTATCGCAATGTATGTTGATTGCAGACACTAATCTTGGCCACCTAGGAATATCCTTAAGAAAATGGCTTAACCATTCAGCTTCTTCAGCACATTTATCCAGTGCTATAAACTCAAATTCCATAGTGGATCTAGCTATGCATGTTTGCTTAGAGGATTTCCACGATATGGCTGCACCCCCTAGGGTAAACACGAATGTACATGTGGAGTTCGAGTCTCTTGAAGTTGATATCCAATTAGCACCACTATATCCTTCTATAGCAGTTGGATATCTTGTATAATGCAGCCCATAACTACGAGTATATCTCAAGTACCTGAGTAATCTTTTGATTCCATCATAATGATCAGTACTTGGATTACTTGTATACCTACTCAATACGCCAACAACGTGTTCTATATTAGGTCTAGTACACGTCATCAAGTACATGGCACTACATTAACCCTAGCATACTCTACTTGAGATATACTTTCTACTGTATTTATTGAGAAATACTTATTTAGATCTATTGGAGTGTAGACCTCTTTTTTTTCATCTTTGTTGAACTTCTCTAATATCTTGTTGATATAATGAAATTGACTTAGAGCAATTCGTTATGATGTTCGATTAATCTTAATTCCAAGAATTATATGAGCAAGGCCCATATCTTTCATGTCTAATCTCAAATTCAACATATCCTCCGTGGATTTAATCATCTTATCGTTACTTCCAACGATAAGCATGTCATCAATGTAATGACACAGAATGACATAACCTTCATTTATATCTTTCACGTAGATGCATTTGTCACATTCATTTATCTTAAATCATTTTTTCCAGGATGACATTGTCAAATTTCTAATGCCACTGTTTCATTGCATGTTTCATACCGTATAGTGATTTGACCAGTTTACAAACTTTTTTTGTTGCCCTGGCACAACAAAACCCTAAGGTTGTTCCATGTAGATTTCTTCCTATAAATCTCCATTTAAGAAAGTTGTTTTTACATACATTTGATGTATTTTCAAATTTTGCAATGCCGCTATTGTGAGTATCATTCTTATGGATGTTATTCTCGTGACCGGAGAATATGGGTTAAAATAATCAAGGTTTTCTCTCTGCTTATAACCCTTAATTACAGGTCTAGCCTTATATTTGTCAATTGATCCATTTTTTTCATCTTTCTTTTGAAAATCCACTTGTAAACTAATGGCTTGAATCTAGGAGAAAGATCCACTAGTTCCCACGTGTGATTTTGCAAGATGGACTCAATGCCACTATTGATTGTCTCTTTCCATAGAGGTCCTTCTGAAGAATTTATGACTTCTTGAAATGTTTGAGGTTCACCCTCAAGCATATAGGTTAAAAAAACTGACCAAAAGATTTTTCTACCCGGGCTCGTTTTCTATTCATGGGTTCTACCTCAATATTTTCTTCATTTTCTATGTATAGACCCTTATCGTCAATAGTCTCATACATTCATTTCGACGAACTTGCATTTCCCCTAGACTTAGCCCGAAATACTTTTTTAAAGAAATATGCATTTCTTGATTCCATTATCGTATCTCTGTGTGTATCTGAAATCTTCGAATCATGCGCAAGAAATCGATAAGCATTACTGTTTTGAGCATATCCAATGAAGATGCAATTAATAAAGAAGGTGGAATATCTTAAGAGGAGTCACCATTACTTTAGCAAGACACCCCTATACTCGGAGGTGATTTAAAGAAGGTTTTCTACCTCTTCATAATTCGAAATGTGTTTTCTCTTCTTTCGGGGTACCTTATTTAAAAGGTAATTTCTACTTAAATAGCAATTCCCCACATGTTCTGAGGTAACCCAGAACTTATCAACATTGAATTCATCATCTCTTTCAATGTTCTATTTTTCCTTTCCGCCACCCCATTTGATGGGGGTGAATAGGGCGTAGTGACCTCATGTATGATTTCATGTTGAACATAAAACTCAACAAATGGAGCTTCATACTCACCACCTCTATCACTATGCAACATTTTGATTTTCTTGTTAAGTTGATTTTCAACTTCTTGTTTATAAAGCATGAACTTTTCTATAGTTTCATATTTACTTTTTAACAAGTATACATAACAATATTTTGTGTACTATCATCCACCTATGTCAACCCACCTTGTGCAACATTCATGTACTGCTCTTGCACATTGATCTTTTCAAGCAGCTAGACCATGGTCATTTCCTTCCACTTGTGCTTTAGGTATCCCTTGAAGATATTCCACGTTGGGGGTAACTTATCAATTATGATGGTCACTGAAACAACTCTGCGAGTTCCATCTTTTCGGCATGGAAACTCTGGAGGAAGAGTTGTAGATCTATCACTTGTTTCATACATGGTTTGTTATCTACCATCATATAGTCAAACATGCGACTAACTAAGAATTAATTTCCCCGACATTCTCATACTCATATTTTTGTTCCAAGGCATGACACAACTCCCTAGCAGACTTTGATTTACAATATACATCATACAATGAATCAAACAAACAGTTCATTACATAATGTCTACATAAATAATATGAGTGATTCCAAGCTTCTAGAGCTAAGAACAATCCTTGATCATCATCCTCGCCTTGAGTTAGTGGTTCTTCAGTTAGAAATCGAGTCAAGCTCAGGTGGTCAGATAGAACTTCGTCCTCTCCTGCCACCTCTTGAAGTTGGAGTCGTCGAATTTCTCGGGCATTTTAGCATGCACAAGTCTAGCTGGACGAGTCATAGTTATCCATCAGTCGACGCAACTACGGGCGCGTTCATCGACACATTTGGGACATTAGTCTGAGTCAACATTCCAGCACTGATATCAACATCATTGTTGTTTGCAGTCATTTTTCTAAAATAGAAAATGATGAATTATTTTTCTGATATTAAATATTACATATTACAATAAGTATTAAACTGAATCGGTTCTTTCAATACCATCAATTACTAAAACATCAAAAATTGCCTTAATATTGTTAGTAATATAAGAGAATTAAATTTGTAATTTAATAATAATATTTTTGGATTACAAATGCATAAACTTGTTGAATAACATGCAAATTGAATAAATGACAAAATTGCCCCTAAAATGGATTTTGTTGAAAAATATTGAGTACCATATAAAAATGGTCTCCTTAAGGCAATTTTGTTCCCCACACCGTAAATGGTTCGTACGAACAGTGTCATTAAGGCGAAAGAAACATGGTGTTTCCCTTAACTGAACTGAACAATACCTAAACTCATACTTTGACGGAAATTCGGACGAATACTCGAAATGACCTAACTCGGAGAAATTTTACAGCGTAAATTTCGAATTTGATAGATGATTTCAAATGGTGAAAGGCATACCCTATTTATAGGGTTTTTTCACCAACAACTATTTAATTAGGGCACTTATTTCACCATAATTAATTTCTAAAACTGCATCGAATTAATTTTACAACAGCAAAATAATTCCAATGGTCATATTCCAACAACAAAAATTATTTATTTCCCAACAGTTTAAAAATAAATTAAGGGCTAAAAGAAAATAATTGAGTCGGGTCGGAACCAGGTCAAAATAAAAAATGTGGGTTTTAGGAAAACACGGCTCGTGCAAGACAGGTTTTTCGGAGCGACAATCGTGTCTACATGATGCAGGAGCACACGTGGGTCAACCCGAACCGGGGAGTACTTTACAATTAAAGTAAAACTCAATATATACCCACCAAAACATCAAGGTCTGTCTAGTGTTGTACTAAACTGTATAAGCAAAATTATTTCTTCTCTCATTTGTCATTCAAGGGAAATTTAGGCCGGTTTTAAACTAAACTGACCCAAACCGAAAATAAAATCAATTTGGCCCTTTGGGCCACGTACAACAATAAAATAACCAAAGATACAAAGTTTAACAAGTTGGTGTCGAATGATATCTGAAATTGATACTGATCGGAAAAATTAGGGTTAATAACCAAATCGTTACCCTAACTATGGGCACTTTATAAATTGTTAGCTAAACTTTTCTTTTTCAAATTTTGTTACCTGTACTTTCGGAGTTGGGACAAATTGCTACCTCCGTTAAGTTTTCTGTTAAATATGGATGAAAAATGGATTGGTCCACAATTTAGAAAATGAAATGTTTTTTTTAAAAATACAAAAACAAGTCTTTTAAAAAATAGGTAAATTAATAGGGAACATAAAAGTTTTTAATATATATTTTTATTGAATATATGAATAAAATAAAAAAATGTAATTATTTTTTATTTCATATGTTTAATAAAATATTATATTAAAAACTCATATTGTCCTTATTAATTTTCAAGTTTTTTTTATAGATTTTTTCCTATTTTTATGGTATTTTTAAAAGAAAAATATTATATTATTTTTCAAATCATGGACTAATCATATGTTGGCACGTCATTTTTCATCTATATTTAATGAAAAACTTAATGGAGGTAGCAATTTTCCCCAAACGTCAAAGTTTAAGTAGCACTTAAAAAAAAAATAAAGTTCGAGTAGTGATTTATAAAGTATCAAATGTTGGGATAATAATTTGGTTATTAACCCAAAAATGTATCTTATGGCGGTACCTACGATTAAAGAAAGACGAAAAAATAACATGTTTATGATTCTTTAAGATAAATTTAACATATTTTTTAGAATAATAATAAGATATAAGACTGATTATATAATAATAATAATAATAATAATAATAATATAAGAAATGACACTATTAAAACTTAAAAAAATAATCTCTTCAATTAAATCGAATTATAATTTAAGGAAAAAAGTCTACAAATACAAGTCCATAAGATACATTTTTTTTCTTTTTCAATTTAGTCACTCTTAAAAAATAGTATTTCTATTAGTTTCTAAATTGATGAATTGAATGATTAAATATTATACTTTCAAACTTAGTTATCAGAACCAGATCAGACAATGAACCGCTTAAGGTGTCGGTTTCCGGTTCATATGGTTCGACCGCCAGTTCTTTTTTCTCTTCTTCCCCATATTCCTAACCTTCACCAGTTCACCTTCTTCCTCTTCTACAAATCCCACCATCTTATACTTCTCCTTCATCGTCCCCTTGTTCAAGCCTCTCAAGTCCCACCTCGTCCCCTTCATCGCCCCCTCCCCCGTCCCGCGTGCTCGACACCTACAGTCCGCCGCCACCTGCCCGCCACTTTCAGACGCCTCTTCAAGCCCGTCCACATCCTCTGCCCACTTTCAGACGAACTTCCACCAACCACCCATTCCAGACTGCTTCCCCTCCTGCTCCCACCTTCACCCATCCACCTTCCCTCCGCCACCTACGAACGCTCATACTCCACACTGTCACCCACCTCGAGTCGCTTACACTCCCGCCTATTCCCCTACCATGAATAGTTCCCACTCCAGCCCGTCCTTACACCTTATTGGAAGTTGGACATTTGTTTTCTTCTGCAATTTGGAAATTTTCGTATTGGTCTGAAGTTTGTCTACATATTGGTATCTTATCTTGGGTTTTTTATTTCGGTTTCTTATGTTTTGTGGCCCATGTTGTTACACTTCAGTTTCTTTTATTTTGGCCCGGTGTAAAGTGACAAAAAGATTAAGTAGGTTTTATTTAAGGGGAAGTGTCTTCCAGATGAAGGAATAAGACTCGATGAACCCTAATTGCTCCTTGTACATGCTCTGTATTTTTTAGGGTTTCCTTCATGTTCTTTCTTGGCCATTTTCCCCCGATTTCATCAGTGTATCACAGCCTGAGGCAATTCCGCCTCATTTGTGATATTCTTTCTACCGATTCTGTCCCTGGAAGAGGTTAAGTTGCAATTTTGCCTCCTTCTCCGTTGTGACAGTTCGTCTTGTTCACAATTTACTTGATCGTGACATTGTCAGCCCTCCTTCTTGAGGACTACCAGATAGTATTCTTGATCGGGGTTGCATCGTGGTTATTTTTTGTCCCGACGGTTCATCTTCTTCTGATTCTTGACCGTAAGGGCTTCGAGGCATTTTTACTAGATCTGCAACCTCCTCTTTATCGGATCTTGTCCTTGGTGGAGGTTGTGTTGCAATCTTGCCCCGTAGACGCTCTGATTGACGCTTTATCTTCTTTTGATCTTTTGGATCGTAAGCTAATCATTTGTCCTTTTGTTATTTTACATGGCTGAGGAAAAGCTTGTTAAATAGGCAGACATATATGCCAACGATGATATTGACGATGATGTCATGGCTAAGGTAAGGTCTCATCACCCTCTATTTTTACATGCGAGTGATAAACCTGGTTTAAACATTATTTCTATTACCCTAACTGGATCTGAAAATTACGCTATGTAGAGTCGGGTCATTCGGTTTATCATGTTAGGAAGGAACAAGTTAGTGCTTATTACTGGGACTTGCATGCGAGAAAAGTATGATCCTGTTTTTCACCATTTGTTGGATAGATGCAATGTTGTGATGTTAGGATGGATCATGAATTCGATCTGTAAAGAATTTTCTAGTGACTTGATGTACACTGAAAGTGCTTTTCTTGTTTGGAAAGACATTAAGGAAAGATTCGATAAGGTTAGTCGCCCAAGGACCTATCAATTACATTTGGAAATAGTCATGACTCATCAAGGTATTGACTCAATTTTTACCTTTTTCACAAAACTGAGACTCCTGTGGGCTGAATATGATGCTGCTTGTGCCCTACCTCATATTGAGGGTGAGGATTTTAAAAGGCATATTGAGCACAAGGAAAATCAGCATCTATTCCAATTTTTAATGGGGTTGAATGAGACTTATTCAGGAGTGAGGAGTCATTTGCTCCTTTGGAACCCTCTCCCATCTGTGAATCAGGCCTATAAATCTGCTAGTCCAAGAGGAAATCCAAAAAGGGATAACCTCTGCGACGAATATTAGTTTGAATTCTGGACCTGTTAATGTTTCTTTAAGTTCGGACATACCTAAGGGCAATCAGAATTTAGAGTGTACTCACTGTCGAAAGAGGGGACATACTATTGAGTGGTGATTTTCCCAAGGTTGTGACATCTGTAAAAGGAAGGGACATTCTAAGGACAATTGTTTCAAATATAAAGAGTTTTTGAAAGAGAATCCAACAGTTCGAAAGCTAATACTGTCTCTTTTGAGACCAGTGATACTAATTCTGATTTTTTAAAAGTGTTTGCTAATGACCCTTCTTCGAGTTATGTTGTACATGGTAGCATTACCCTCACACGTGGCCAATTAGAAAGACTTTTACAGATAGTTGGACAGGTTGGCAACACTGCAACAACAACAGGTGCTACCCCTATCGAAGATCACTGTGTGAACACATTAGGTATTTCTCTTAATTCCATTGCTGCATATGATAATGAATATTGAATTCTATACACTGGAGCAACTGGTCATATGACCAATAGAAAAGATTGGTTATGTGATTATAAGTTGATTCCGGGGACTAGGGTTCAATTGCCAAATGGGGGTTATTCATTTGTCAATAGTATTTGAAACTTCTTCTTTAATAAATTAAAGAAACTGATGAATGTTATGTATTTGCCTGATTTCAAATACAGTCTTTTATCAATTTCTAGACTTACTAAAGAATTGAATTGTTATGTGATTTTTTATCCTAAATTTGCTGTCCTCCAGGACCTCTCAAGTGGGAGGGTCTTGGGGACTGGTGAGCATAAGTCGGGTTTATACTTCATTAGGATATCTTGTAATAATGCCCTATGTACTAGTTTTTTTTTATGTTGTTTCAAATGCTATGTTGTGGCATAAACGTCGTGTACATATTTCGTTAAAGGCTTTAGAAAATTTGGAATCTCTTGATTTACCTAAGAATAAATTGTCTGATATAGTTGAAATGTTCTATAAGTCCCCAAGTGAAAATTGTTAGAAAACATTTTCCTATTTCTGTATCAAGAGCATATGCCACGTTTGATCTTATTCATGTTGATGTGTAAGGGCCTTTTCATATCCCTACCTATGATAATAAAAGGTGTTTTTTGACATTGGTGGATAATTTTCTAGAGTTACCTAGATTCAATTGATGCAGTTTAAATCTGATGTTGTTGTCGTTCTGAGGCAGTTCATTATCATGGCTGAGACGCAGTTCAGTAAGAAAATTAAAGGCTTCAGAACTGACAATGGTAAGGAATTTTTTAACGAGCATATTAAAACTCGTTTTCAAGAAAAATGGCATTGTTCATCAGAGTAAGTTCCCTTATACCCCCCCACCCCCCACAACAGAACGGGAGGGTCGAGCGGAAGCATAGAGATCTCCTGGAAGTAGCTAGGGCACTTAAGTTGCAAGCTTCACTTCCAAATGTTTTATTTATTATTTCTTTTTTTTTGGGGGGGGGGGGGGGGAGGGGATTGTGTTCTCACAGCATGTTACTTGATTAATTTGATGCCATCTAGGTTGCTAGAAGGAAAGTCGCCTATTGAGATATTAAGTAATAAGAAACCCGTGATTAGTCACTTTCGGGTATTTTGATGCTTGTGTTATGAAAAAATATGCAGGTGGCTGATAAATTTGCTTTTAGAGTTATCCAATCTGTTTTGTTAGGATACTCATAAACTCAAAAAGGTTGTAGACTTTATGATTTAGTTGGAAAGAAATATTTCATTAGTAGGGATGTTCAATTTAATGAAAAAGTGTTTCCTTTTGAGAATAGCAAATCAGATAAGTCACCCATATTTTTCGAGTACCATGCCGAGTCAGACTCCTATGATGTAAGCATTCATCAAGATGCAAATACTGGTGAGAACATCACTGTTATCAGTGCATAATGGAACCACGTTAGATGATGAGTCACATGATGACCCTGATAGTAGCAATGTCCCTATTGCACAGTATCTTTCTGTAACTGTTTTTAGCAGGTCAGGCAGGGCTATTAAGCCTCCTATATGGATGAAAGACTATCAGGTTTCGAATGTATCTTGCCTTCACTCTATCGACAAGTTTATATGTTAGGATGGTATATCTGATAATTACCAAGTTTATTTGAGTTTGATTTCTAGACTTGTTGAGCCTAATACTTTTTGTGAGGTAGTGAAATATGAGGCCTAGATATGCAAAGTGAAAGACGAGATACAAGCCCTTCAACAAAATCAGACTTGGGACTTAGTCCCTCTCCCCCAAGTAAAAGGGCGAACGGATGAAAGTGGGTTTATAAATTGAAATTTAATTATGATGGATCACTAAATAGGCATAAGGCCAGATTAGTCGCTAGGGGATAGGATATAGCCAGAAGCATGGTATAGACTATTTCAACACCTTTTCACCTGTTTCTAAAATGAGTATTGTTAGAACTGTGCTAGCCTTAGCTTCTGTTTATAATTGAACGCTTTATCAATTGGATGTTTATAATGCCTTATTGCAAGATTATATGCATGTTCCCGAGGGATTTGTTAGTAAGGATAGCGCTCATCTTGTTTGTAAATTGCAAAAATCGCTATATGGTTTGAAACAAACAAGTAGGCAATGAAACATTAAGTTTCCCAATTCTCTATTCAAGCTGGATATAATCACTCAAAATTTGACTATTATTTATTTACAAAATGTGTTAGGGATGAACTGGTTATTCTTCTGGTATATGTTGATGATTTGCTCATTTGTGATAGTAGTGATAGCCTGATATCTGATTTAAAGCATGTTTTGGATTCAAGTTTTAAGATGAAGAATTTGGGTGAATTAATGTATTTCCTTGGTATTGAGATACCTCGGTCCCAAAAGGGGTTGGTACTTTGCCAAAGGAAATATGCTTTGGAACTCATCTGTGATGTTGGCCTTTCGGGTGCTTAAACTTCTAGGACTCCTATGGAGCAAAATGTGAAATTTACTAGCAGGGATCTGAATCTTAATACTGATGACAAACCCCTAAATTATGTCACCCTTTATAGGAGACATATAGGGAAGCTTCTGTATCTAACCATTACTCGACCATATATTTCCTTTGCTATACAGAACCTCAGTCAATATATGCAGAGTCCGAAAAATTCACATCTTGAATGTTGCCTTACGAATAATAAGGTATATAAAGAGGGAACCGGGTAAGGGTATCCTTCTTTCCTCTAACTCTTTGCTGGACATTATTGCATATTGCGACTCTTATTGGGTTAGTTGCATCGAGTCTAGGAAATCTGTTACATATTTTCGCATAATGATAGGAAAATCTTTGATAAGTTGGAAGGTTAAGAAACAAACCACTGTGTCCAGATTTTTTGTAGAGTCTGAATATAGGAGCATGGGTGCATCCTTGTTCAAGATTATATGGCTTAGGGGATTAATTGAGGAACTAGGTTTTAAACAAAATACTCAATCTGTTTTATATGGTGATAGCAAGTCTACCATTCAAATTGCTAATAACCCTGTTTTTCACGAGCGAACCAAGCATATAAAGATAGTTTGCCATTATATTAGGGAAAAATTGATTGACAAGGTTGTGCAGCTTGAGCATGTTACAGGTGATCAATTGACTGATTTGTTCACCAAGCTGGTTGGAACACAACACCATTATATGTTGAGTGGAAGACTTGGAATGAAGAATATCTTTGCTGGACATGGGAGATTCCATGATCATTTTCAGCGTGCAAGATCATTTCCAGATTGAGGAGGAGTATTGGAAGTTGGACATTTGTCTTTCTGCAATCTGGAAATTTTTCGTATTGGTCTGAAGTTGTCTACATATTGCTCTCTTAAATTGGGCTTTTTTATTTCGGTTTCTTCTGTTTTGTGGCCCATGTTGTTACATTTCGGTTTCTTTTATTTTGGCCCGGTGTAAAGTGACAAATAGATTAAGTAGGTATTATTTAAGGGGGAGATTCTTCCACTTGAAGGAATAAGACTCGATGAACCCCAATTGCTCCTTGTACATTCTCTGTATTTTCTAGGGTTTCCTTCACTTTCTTTCTTGGACGTTTCTCCCCGATTTCAACACACCTCCATGGCTCCATCTGCCCCCTCCTCCAGCCCCCCCCTTCTACGATTCCTTCGAAAATTCCTCCTTCAACGATTTCCACGACGCCGACCTCAACGACCATGACTCCAACCTTAACTATGACGTGACGCGAGGAGAGGGACGAAGAGCTGACGCGAGGCGAGGTCGATGCGATGACGGAGGAGGAGACAACTGATGTTGGACTTTGGACTTCGGAGTGAAGAAGAGAAAGGTCAATCTTGGACTTTGGAGTGAAGAATAGAACATATGTCAAGGTGAAAAATAAAAAATCAAGAACCGGAAATCGGTTGGTTCACACCGGTTAAACCGAGTTTACTATGCATTTCAGTTTTTTATGCAAACCAGACCGTTTGTCCAGTAAGTTCACGGTTGGACCCGGTCCGTCCAGCTGTCCGGTCCGGTTTGATAACTATGTTTTTTTTTTGATAACTATGCTTTCAAAGTTCGATATTCAAAGGTGTTAGATTTAGATTTAGCTGCCCAAAATCCCTTTGCCCGAGTTCCTACGACGAAAACTCTCCCTTCAGCGGAGAGCTCGATTCGGGTTCGGCCGTTTCCTCAATGCGATAACAAGGTATTTCCTGGTTAAACAAATATTCTTCTGCGAAGACACTGTTTGAGCTTTTGTCGATGCGATTTGAAGTCGTTCACCTCTTTGAGATGCAACTCCGTGATCCGTAGCGTTTTGATTTTATCTTATGCAATTGGATCCTTTCCATGGCATTGAATCACTGTAAACCCTAGCATTGCGCGGCTGGGATGGAGACGACTGTGATTTCTTCATATTGCTGGATCGATATTAAATTGTGGGTGTCTGAGGTTGCGAAACCCTAGCTTAAGTATTTATTGCGTTATATTTCGCAGTGGGATGGACCCAAAAGGAAGAATGCATCGCTGATGGTTTTAGAAGTTAATGAACCAAAACTTAGTGTTGATTTTTTAATGTTTGTACATTATGAGTGGTCCGATTGGTCGTGAGCAGGTACATTTTTTGATCCCTACAGAGCTTGGGTACTGGCTCTGTTTCCTGATGGTCTGAGTTTGGTTATTGTAGGGACATTGAGGAGTAAAAATGGTGAAGCTTACTATGATAGCTCGTGTTACCGATGGTCTTCCCCTGGCTGAAGGACTGGATGATGGCCGTGATATTAATGACGTTGAACTTTACAAGCAGCAAGTGAAAACTCTGTTTAAGAATCTATCTAAACGGCAAAACGATCCTTCAAGAATGTCTATAGAAACTGGCCCTTACATTTTCCAGTATCCTTCCTTGATGTTTACTTTTCGAAATTGAAATTGCAGTGCCCTCGCTTATTAACTACGTAAAACTTTAGTCTGATTTTTTTTTTTTGTGTGAATTTCTAGATCATTCTACTTGTAGTGGTGAAAAGTTTGCTTTTGAGTGACTTTGAAATTGTTATGTTAATCACTTAATTGGTTCTGCAGATGTGCATGTTTTCTCTTGAATCTGGTCTGTCATATTTGTGACATGTAAATTACTGTCAAATTCCAATGGCAACTAGTAGCAGCTAAAATCTGGTTTCTTGTAGCTCTTGTACTGAGCCAATGTACTTATCTTAGCAGATCCAGTGTTTGTAATTTATCCTTAGACACTAAGGCAGACAGTCATTTATGTAAAATTTTCTTTGCTCTGTTGTTCTGGAAACTTTAATCTTCAATTTTCAGCGATTGACCTCTATATTTATTAGGTTCAATCTATTTTTGTTTATCACGAGTTTAATTGTACATTGATCGTGTTTGCCTTGACTGAGTAAATCAGTTATATAATTGAAGGGCGTGTCTGCTACTTGACTATGTGTGATCGCTCTTATCCTAAGAAACTTGCTTTTCAATACCTCGAGGATCTGAAAGAAGAATTTGAGCGTGTTAATGGAGCTCAGAGTGAAACTGCTGCCAGACCATATGCCTTTATTAAATTTGGTAATCACAGCCTTTCTTAATCTTGTTACTGCAACTGTGGCGACCTGTTTGCAGTTATGCTAAAGTATCTGCTCTTGACTTTTTTATTTTACTATTTTTGTGTATAAAGATACCTTTATACAGAAGACAAAGAAGCTTTACCAGGACACTCGAACTCAAAGAAACATTGGCAAGCTAAATGATGAACTGTATGAGGTGCACCAGATTATGACTCGAAATGTGCAGGAGGTCCTTGGTGTTGGTGAAAAATTGGATCGTAAGTCATCCATTTCCAATCTTTCTCTGGTATTTATAATACTATTTCATAGTCTAGATAGTGTTTGATCAATGACCAACCCAATTTGTTAGCTAGGATGTATAATTCCGTCAAAGGCGAAAGATACATACACATCAATTTATGTACCTTCTAGATGAGCTTCAACAAGAATAAGCCTTACTAAAAAATAAGACATTTTTGTACAGAAGTGTGAAACAGACGTGGATAATACAGAAACGGGAAAGACTGCATAAGCAGTTTAATGATATAATTGATCTGTTACATCTTTTCATTTTTAGGATTTATTATTATTATTATGAAGGTAAATGAATGCAGTTTGGATATTTAGTATAGTGGTCTGATTTTCTTGTTGAATGCAAAACTTCTTATCTAGATGGCATTATTATTAACGATAACAGCAGTATCACAGTACAAACATTACATGTTTGATTTTCTGAATCCCATTAATAATATGTCCTGTTGATGGAGCTGTAAAAAAATTCAGATTGCAGCTAAGTTTTTTATCATTTGGTTTTAGTTGAGTTTCGTTCCTTGGTTATTTTGCAGAGGTTAGTGAGATGTCAAGTCGTTTAACATCAGAATCTCGCATATATGCTGACAAAGCCAGAGATTTGAATCGGCAGGTCAGTTTCACTGTTTTATGTTGGTAATCTAACACGTTCCATAACTTCTTCAAGGGAGGGATTCACTTAGTTCTGTATGACCATATCACACGTATTATCCACGTTCATATTTGAAGAACTTTTTTGTGGGTTAATCTTGCCAAATTTTCAGATTCAAACAATCATATCCTTTCTGCATAAACATTATTGATTGTGGTTACTACTCTGTTTGAAAATATGATGATTGTGTGTAGGCATTGATTCGGAAATGGGCACCGGTAGCAATTGTGCTCGGAGTTGTATTCCTTCTCTTCTGGGTCAAATCGAAGCTGTGGTAAAGAAAGGACGTGTATACGATGATTCCTTCCGAAGTGTTATCTGGTTTTCATTTGTGCACTGAAGATTAGATTCACTAGAAAGAAGACAGTAAGTAGTCTTTGGCAGCGGATCTCTATATATGAATTAGTCAGTAATTACAATCTCCGCCAAATATGATGCGTTTTAATTCAATGAAAATTTAAACTTCGACACAACGTTGGTTGCATTCCGATGGTTAACAAAAGCTCATGTCATTTACATTCCCACCTACTGATGATACAAGTGTGATCCGACATGATCCAGTTCATATCTATTACAAATGGACGTAAAATTAATTTCGTTTGTAAATTGATGAAGGATTGATGCATACTATTATTTATAGTATTTTGAACTTTTGAAAATTGTGAGTTTGTCCTCAACTTAGTTATAAACTCATATCTACTCTATCAGGAATCCTCAAATTGCTTGGTGTATCTTGTCGAGTGGATTCAGCCTTCATCATTCCATTGATTGAAGGATGGTCTCTTGTAAAAAAGAGGGATGCCGGGAACAAATTATATGGAAAGCGCGAATAAAAGAAAATAAAAGACTTACAGTGTTTGGTAGGTGAAATACGGAATGCGTATAGAAAATAAGAAATATGATGAGATAATAATATCATCTTTGGTTCATTGATTAAAATGGAATGAAATATGAAATTTCAATATTTGATTATGGAATAGTATATAAAAATAGAACAACGATGAAATTATATATATATCTTTTACTGTAATATGTATACTAAATAAGACAATTAGTTTATAAAACATTATATTAAGTAATATAAATTTCTGTATAAATTATATTAAATCATAGAATATTAATTTAATTTAATTACTCATTTTATCATCAGTACTACTTAAATAATGATTGTTCATCCACTTTAATTAAAATACTTAAAAAGTAACATAAATACAAACCACCATCAAATATATATTTATCGTAATCTTAATATAATTTATTGTAACATAACGTACGATTCCCATGCATATGAAGTAACATCAACAATATGACCACAAAATATCGAACGTCATTTGCTTTAACATTAGCATAAATTAACACATTAGCATCTTAAGCTGAAATTAATAAAGTAGACGACAATTACTAAAATTATTACATCATAGAAGACAATATTGTCATAAGCCATTCCAGGCGAAAATTTAGATCCATACCAAAGAAAACGAAAATAAAAATTGTTGCTTTATAGAAAACAAAATATGTGCCTTCCATAGATCTCCACGACAACTTCATCAATGGAGTAAAAATACATAAGAGAATAGGAACCGTCACGATACAACAAAGTGTCTTGAATCATAATTTTTACTCTAGAATTCTAGAAGCTTCCTCTCAAGGTCTTCCCTGAGAAGGTTGATCTATTTCTCAAGGTCCGCCGCTCGAGCTTCCTTTAAAGGTTTCTCTTCCAAAACACCGCACTTGTGGGCCAGGTTCATCGCCAGGGCACCAACCTCTATCTATGAGGTGACGAGCTGCAAAATTAAGTTTTAAAAGAGAAGGGACTTAGAAAAATTTCCTAAGTGCCAAAACATCAAAAGTAGAAAAATTCTAAGTATCAAGACAAAACTTACCAAGGCCAAGGAGGTCGTGTGGCGTTTCGCCACTCCCTCGACCCAGTGGGACTCATAGTGGAGTTTTCGACACTCCCATGGAGTAACCATGCCACTAAGAAGGCGAAGGGAATGATTGGTGTGGTAAAGGTTGGCGCTCTCACCAATTTGGCGTACTTAAGGCGACAACATGGCTCCCAAGTCTGTCGTCAATTTTCCCTAATAGTAGCCTCATACAAGTGCTGCCTCAAGTCAAAACTTGGTCCCTCATAAGGGCCCAATGATCCCTCCACTGGAAACTCTGGCGGCGACGAGCGACTCAGGGAGCCGGTGCGAATTTGCGACGCTTTTCGGAAAGATTGAAGTTTCAGAAGTGAAAGACACCCTGAGGGATGTCCTTGTGGTTGTAGGATCCTCAGGTGTTACATTCTTGTAACCTGGAGTTCAGGGACCATAGGTGTAAATCTTTGACCAGTAATACGAGCGTCGATCCTCCCTTAAAATCAAAGGTCCGTACCGCTTCGTCACACAAATGGAAGAAATGCGACAAAAAATGATATTATCCTTATGAAGGGAATAAGGAGTTGCACCTTTATATGATGCCCTACTACGTTGGTTTGATCATCCAGGAACATGGGGCTCGCAGTCAATGAATCCATTTACTGTTGCTTCTCCTTCTTGGAGCGATGCTTCCTCTTGCGCTTCTTATTCTGAGGTTCATCCTCCTCAATGGGAAGAACACCCTTCGAGGCCTGAAGAGTTCCGGCATCAACCTCAAACAAATAATCAAAACCTACAAAAGGGAGAATAAAGGATTAGGGGAGTACCCAATTAATCAGCGACGATGGGTCCGAGGACCTAATAGCGACACTAACAAGTGACGCCTCTGAAGTGTGCTTCGAAATGTGGTGTGTATGGTCTTTAGTGTGGTCTAAGTAAAGAAGGTCAAGAGTTTTCTAGTGCTGCTTGAAATACTCCGAAAAAGTAGGGGCAGGGTCCGTGCGGGGCATCCTCAAAGGCTAGGCGATGTCACCCTTAAAGAAAAAATATTTGCTCTTCAATTGGAATTAGTGGATTTGAACCCACTCACCAACGGACGCCTTGAATTCCAGGACCAATTATCCCAACCGAGGCATCAAGCGTTCTAATCCTTGAATTCAGGAAAATGTATTTGAAAAAAATAATATGAAAAGTGTTTGATTGAAGATGAGAAAAGGTTCAGAAAAGGGTGAGTGAATACACCCAACCCCTATTAAAACATTGGACCTTGAAGCCAACCTACATGCACAAGGGAGAGCTGCGTGGGAGCGATGCCATAATAACTACACATCTCAACGAGGGAGTCACGATAGGGGAAATGAAGCCCTGCATCTATTTGGGCCAAATAGATACAACCTCATCTTCCCTAGGATAGCAGATGGGATGGTCGTTGCCCAAATACTTAACAATGGGGAATCGAGGACGCTCATCGTCGCTCATCCCCGACACCTTAGACAAATATTTTTGGGGTAAGAAGTTTTGACTTGGATCTATGGAACGAAGAGGAACATTTAGAGCCTTACCATCAGGGGAGTCGCTCAAAGAGTCCATTTTGGTTTTCGTTTATAAGTGTTGGACCTCTGACGTAGTAAGGTAATACCTGGCAATGGTATCCAAATAGAGCGATGCTCGGAAGATTTTAGATAGAGAAATCTTTAGAGAGAAGGAAGAGTTCAAAGGGGCAAAAGTTTCGGCAAAAAGGGGTGGGCAACCCTATTTATAGTGGACCCCAAAACTCCCAACGGTCATTTACTCAGAAATCGAAATGTCAAGACATCTGGACCGTTAGATCACAATGGTAAAAAGGAAATGCTGACGTCATGAAGGGAGGACGAGACGTTCAGACCCATTTTGAATTTCTCTCAAACATTTCAAATTTGCCCATCTAAAAATTCAAAATTCTCGCTTAAAAGTTTTCAAATTTTTCACCTAGACGATAGAAGACTAAATATAAAAAGTGAGCGCCGTTAATTTTGGGAGTCAGCGCTCATAAAAGTACAGTACTCACCAGAAAACAAGCGTCGTTAACTTTGAGAGTCGGCGCTCATAAGCGCAAGCTACCCAAACCAGGAGTACACTCTTGACTTGGGGGACAGACGATGGATATTAAGGTGTCAACTCTATCTAATAGGAAGGCTTTTCTATTAGCAAAGGTTGTAACTCTTTTAATAAATCATCCGACCAAGTCATAGGCTTTGCCTGTCCCTTAGCACATGTGTGTTGCTCACAGCCCCAAGGGGAAATTGTTCCTGATCAACACTAGGCTCGACAATTGAGACTAGGTGGGCATCACCCTATATGGTCAGGAAGGGCTTATCAGCCTAGGCGTCGCTTATTCTTATATGTCATGACAGAACTGCTACTCAAAATTCGGTGACTTGACGTCTTATTCCGTCTGAATGATGAAAAGTAACCACGGTCAAGAGTTAGTTAGCCACAGTAAAAAGTGAACCCGGTCAACGGGTTAACGTTTTCTATAAATACTAAGCATTCACCGATCTTTAATGCATGCACCTGATATTTACTAATCAACAATATAACTCTTACACACCTGTACTAACTTAACCATTAGAGGGGAAACAAACGGCAACACTTAGGGCTTTACTTTGTGCTCGTCTTGGAACAATCAAGTGCGACACTTGAAGAAGTGAGAAATCATGGCCCAACAAGCATCATAGCACTACAAGAATGTGTGGCTTCAGCGACATATATTTTCTGTTGACGCTAATAATTGTAGTTAAATATATATATATTGTGTCGATAGTTTTTGTTGTTGCTATTATTACTTATTAGGCACAATATGTTTTCCACCATTATAAGCTACTTTTAGTGTTAATTTTTGTCGTCACTTTAATTTTTTACATGGATGAATGTGTAATGTCGACGTACTGTTGAGATTAAATAACTCCATCAGTAGCAGATGACTTTTCCGTTGTAAATGTACATATTCAAATGCGAAACATTTTGTCATCAATATGGTGATAACAACAACGAGTGTTCAATTTTGTCGTCATTAAAACATAAGTAACATAGAAAATGTAAGAATAGGTTTGCGTGTCAATATATTGTCGCCATTGGTATAGTCATTCAGTAACAGATTCAATTATTTTGGTAAAATATGTTATTTAGTGGCGACTATTGTTGATGTCAATATTGCACAAACAACTATGACAAATTGTCGACTAACATTAGTAGTTGTCGTTACTAAAAATTAAGAACCCTACTAAATCGATAGAACCGCCACTAAACCGAATTGAACCACCATTTACTTACATTTGAATGTGGCTGTATCCCGAGTAGGCGTCCATGAGACTAGGTAGTTCATGTCCTGATGTGGTATCTACCAGCTGGTCAATCCTTGGTAGGGTGTAGGAATCCTTGGGGCACGCTTTGTTCAGATCACTGAAGTCCACGCACATGCACCATTTCCCGCCGTTCTTCTTTACCAGGACGGGGTTCACCACCCACGTTTGAAACCTGATCTACTTGACGAAGTTGGCTTCTACCAACTTCCCCACCTCCTACCTTATGGCGACGACCTTCTCCTCCCCTACCGGGCGTCGCTTTTGAGCGATCGACTTGATGGTATGGTCGATCTTCAATTCTCATGGGCTATAATGTCCTTGATGATGCCTGACATATCCCTGGGCTTCCAAGCGAAAAGCTCCTTGAACTCTACTAGAAGCATGGACAATGCCTTGGATTCGCTTTTCGGCAGCGGCGCCCCATTCTGTACTTCCTTTCCTTTTCTTTCTACTTCTACCTTCTTCAGGCCCTTCACCGCCTACGATCGACTCCTTTCCTCCCGAGGGTCTTCCTATGTTTGAATTGTCATAGCCTCCTTTACCTTTCCCTTACGAACATGGCGACGCATCGAGTTGACATAACAACTCCGAGACGCGGTCTGATCTCCCCTTACTATCCGACTCCGTGTGGCGTGGGAAATTTCAGCAGCTGGTGGTAGGTGGATTGAACCATCTTGTGAGGATTCAAAGTCGAACGCCCCAGGATGGAGTTGAACGCTGTGGGAGCGTCTACTACAATGAATGTAACGTCCATCTTCAATGCCTTCGAGCCTTCCCCTATTTCGACTGGCAAGGTGAGTGCTCCCATCAATGGAAAATTAACCTTCTTCAAATCCTTCTCCTTATTACCCACCCTCTCGTAGGTTTCCAGGAAGAGAACATCCGTGGAGCTCCCGGAGTCAACCAAGACTCTCCTCATGTTGAAGTTTTCTACCCCATTGTAATAACGAGGGCATCATCATGGGGCGCGATGACGTGCCCCATCTCCCTTTCCGAGAAGGAGATGACCACATCGTCTTCTTCCCTAGGGCGCTTCCCATCCTTGGACGTTCCTGCTATTTGGGCGGCATACACCTCTCTGGCGGCGCCTGTTTCTCCTCCTGCGGTAAACCCGCCGCTTATTACATACATCTCATTTTCCCCATAGCCAGAGCGTTTCTTGGGCGACACCATCCTTTCCCCTCTTGGACTCCTGCTCCTTTGTCACTGCGTGATGAAGTTTGTAAGATACCCCCTTTGGATGAGGTTCTCTATATCCCTCTTTAGGATTCGATAGTTGTCCGTTGAGTGCCCTTTGCATCGGTGATAGCGGCAATATGCCTTATTGTCGTTACCCATCTGAGCGTCGCCACTCCTCACCTTTGGCAGCGTTGCCAAGTCCCGCTTATCCATATATGTCAGCACCATAGATATCTCCTTGGTAAGAGGCGTAAAAGTCTCATAGACCTCCCTGTGGGCCAGCGGAATCATAGGTCGACACTTTGAGTCGTCGTTGCCTGCCTTATGGTGACGCTGCTCCATTCAACTTCCTTCTGGAGCCTTATTCTTCAATTCCTTTTGCCATGTCCTTCTTCATTCTCTAGCGATCTTCAAGTCGACGTAAGATTTGGCCCTAGCCGCCATATCCTCCACCGTGTTGACTGGGATCACACTAAGTCTATCATACAGGGCGGTGCCTTTAGGTCCCAAAGCTCGTGTGAAGGCTCAAATAGTCTCGCCTCCCGTGATGACTTGATCGATTTATGCCAATTCTGTGTTGAATCTTGTGTAGAAATTGCTTAGGCTTTCATCGTTCCCTTGCCTAATATTGTCAAGAGTCCGTACGCTTTTGAGAGTTGTCTCCCGCCCATATATTGGATGATGAAATTCTCCTTCAAATCGCTCCAGCTCTTAACCGAAGCCTTGGGAAGCCCAAAGAACCAATGCAAGGTGACGCCTCCCAGGGTTGCTGGAAAAAGGAGCACGAAATGTTATCGTCATTTGTTCATCCTAAGAGGGAGGCTTTATGCCTCTGTATATGTCCCACTGGGTATCTTTCGCCCTTGTATCAGTCAATCTTCGAGGGTCGCACATGGTGCAGAATAGTAAGATTCAGTATTTCGGGTACGAATGGATGCGACACCGTATCCTGGAGGATAGGTCTGACCCACCCCTTTGTCTCCTTCACCTGTTGAGCTATCATTTACTGTAGCTCTTCCTTTGTCATAACCCCGACGAGGGGCGCCATCGAGCTAACGCCGCTGGCAGGGGCCCGAAATGTCGCACTAAGGATCGTGGCCTAGATCATCATTCCCTGACAGTCGAATTGTTGAAAAACAAAGCCTTGTAAGTCACTACGGGAGAGATGGTGTTTACCGGCCAAAACTGGTATTTTTAACGGTTGGAAAATCCAGCCGTTAATTTATCACAACTCAAATTCATGAGCCGTAACATTAAGCGTTAGGACAATTATCATGGATCAATTTCAATTCAGACATGATAATTGTCGGCTCAAACTCAAAAGCGCCGCGAAAATAATTATCGCAACACTTTTGAGTTGAGCCGCGATAATTTTTTTTTTTTTAAAACCCTTATTTTTCACGTCTCATTTGAGTTTGAGCCGTGAAAAATATGGATTAAAAAAAACTTAATTCATTTTTCACGTCTCATTTGGGTTTGAGCCGTGAAAAATGAATTAATATTTCGTTTTAATCCATATTTTTCATGGCTCGTTTCATATGAGCCGTGAAAATTAAAATTATTTTTTTAATAAAAACAATAATAATTTATATTATAATCCTAATCATACAACAATAACCATAACCTGAATAGTTTACATACCAAAATCATAATTTTTGCATACAATACATTACATATCCGTTAGTTCGCTTCATTAATTCAAAAACATATATAATATATTATAATAATTCTTCATTCCTAACACTGTCTTGACTAAAACGATTCATTTTCTTCATCGTTTTCTTGACTTCCACTAGTAGATTGTTCACTACTAGATGCTATTGATTGATGAGTTGCTTGATCACTCTATAAAAACATCCAAAAATCAAATTATAAGATGCAACATTTAAACATTAAACTAACTCAAATTATAAGATGCAAACTAAACCCCAATTCTCAGGCAAAACTAAAATATTCAAAACACTAAAAACACCGTGAAAAGTAATACTTACTTGATTTTCGACTGGTAAATGTGAGGAACCCAAACCAAGGTTGGTAAAAGGGGTGTACTGGCTAGAATGATGATTTGTATGGTGATCCTATATAAATAATCAAAAATTAAATTATAAGATGGAACATTTAAAGATCAAACTAACTGAAATTATAAGATGCACAACAATTATTTTGCATGACTAAAGCATCCAAAACACAATAATAATAAATTTGAACTACTATCCATCAAAGAGTAATGCATAAAATGATATCATTGCAAAATGTAAATTATATACTTACTTGATTTCCAGTTGGTAAATGAGAGGACCCCAAACCAAAGTTGTTAAAAGGGGGGACATCAGTAGAACCTCCTGGCATGAATCTTTGAAGAGAATTATATCCATGCATATTATTTTGCATGACCTGAAATTGCATCTGGAATTGTTTATACATCTCTCCCATCCGTGCCTTCATTCTAGCTTCTTGTTGTCTCAATTTCTCATCATAATCTGCATGGAGACGTTCTCGTACACGTCTCTCTACGTCTCCTTCATTCAAGATAGATTTTTTTGATCCAAGTATCATGGTCGGTGTAACACCAAGCCCATAACCTCTGAGTCGCCCCGGTTTTTGTCCACCTACAACCTCACGATATACATCCTCCTCTCTTATAAGTGGATTCTCGTATGGGTTATGAGATCACGCTCTTGCAATTTAGATTTTCCTTTTTACTACAACATACAGTTAAGAATGAAGATGATGTTAATACGACATCTTATAAATATAACTTGTACTCATAATATATCTGAAATGTTTTTATATTACCACTAATGACGCTGTCTCTTCATCAACAAACGCACCACTTTTTTTATGGACATGGGCGTACTCATAAAATTCAAGACTCCCCACGGGTCTTTTACGTTCAAGTTCCTATTAAATAAATACGATAAAATACATTGTAAAGCAACACTAAAATTATGTCAATTAATTTAGGAGCATTCATACCAATCTATATCTTGTAGAAGTGAAACTCTCTGACCCAGTGGTGTGAAGAGACCGAGCCTTTTTACCCCGAGAGGATGATTTCTTCACATAAACCAACAAATAAATACAACGCAATGGGAATCAATATTGTAAGAAAAATAATAGACTTCCTAACCTGTCCTACATCAGAAAACCAATGATCTACTAGTAAATCCCATTGCCATTTGTCCACTTCTTCAATGTTATTTGCTTTGATTTCTTCTTTTGTCGCCCCCGACTTATAAAACATTGCTTTTAGAGAATTTTGTGATCCTTCCATTTTTTTGCGAATGATTTCATTATAAACTTGTCAAAGGACCCATTATCATCCGGACAAACAAATTTCGTCTGCAAACATGTTTGTAAGAAAATAGATAATAAGTTTCACATAGAAATAATCTTTTAAAAAATTTAACATATAACTTACGTTTGTAATGGCTAGTATTTGTTTTGTGAAGTTATCTGGCATATTCTTCCATCATTTGAAGTTCAAAGGGCATAACTGGGATTTACGAGCAACTTGTCCAAGCCAGCTTCCTAAAACTTTCACCGATTTACCATATGGTTGACCATATTGGTTACATCAAATAACTATTCTACCATTTTGCATTTTACATACTTTCATTGGGCTAAGCTTACTTCTTCGCCAATATGGCGACCAGAGTTATCTGTTAATCAAATGTCAAAGAGTATGAGAGAACAACTGTTTAAATTCATTATACATTAAATTATAAATTACATCACCTAAAATCTCCACATGAGTCACTAACGATGCACCCTCGTCCTGTCCCTCAGATGTTGAGTGAGAAGGAGTTGGTGTAGGACAACTAGCATAATGCCCATTGCTACAACCATCATTGTAACTACCGAAACCTGAATATGTGCCTGACATGTTTCTTCCACTAAAAGACAATATAAAAGACATTTATGATATAATAGTTAACATAGTGTTAGATAATAAAAATAACACTATAAATTGACATAAGGTAAATTCCAAATATAATATATATTCAATATAAAGGATGAAGTACATAAAGTAAAGTAGAACTCATTCTCCAACATCTTCTCGACTCCAACGATGATGATTATTAAGTTCATCAACATCTAAAATATGATAAGGTATACACTGCCTAGAATCATCATCTTCATCACCATCTTCAGTTTTTCCCATATCAAATGTGTCTCTTGGCTTCATCTCCACTACCAAGTGCCAATCCACATTTTTTGGATCTTGCACATAAAAAACTTGTTTTACTTGTGATGATAACACAAATGGATCACCACGCAATCGTTATCCTGTGTGTATCAATCTCGAAATATTAACCAATACTGTGCCATTTGAATCCTTCTTTAGCCCGCCCAGAGATTTCACATTAACCCAATCACACCGGAATAATATGACATAATATCTGCCAAAAAAATCCAGTTCAACAATGTTTGATAGTCTTCCATAGTAAGTTTGACTATCTGCTTCAACCATTATACAACTATTTTGACATTTTCTATTTTTCTCCCGATCTTTTGTGTGGAATACAAATCCGTTGATAGAGAATCCACTAAATTTTCGAACAACGGAATTTGGACCAGTTCCAAGAACACTTTCTTCTTGTGAACAATTATTAACAATCATGTCAGGGACCTAGATTTGTAGAAATACTATAAGAATAGAAGTAATTAATAAGAAAACTATGAACGAAGAGTAAGAACAATAAAGAGTTCATATAAACCTGTTTGTTAAGCCAATCTGCAAATTTATCTATAAACCATTGACCCTCAATGCGAGAAGTTGAAACTGAAGGGTATTGTCCTCGTTGAACATCAATAAATCTCCTGCACAATTCCATTTAATTCGACTCTATCCTTTAAATATTTGGTATCGAAACATAATTAATTAATGTAAAAAGAAAACTGACCGACGGTGTGTTTCGATTATATCACTATGAAGTAAGACATAACGACGTGCTTGAGCTAGCATCATCCGATCAAGCACTGCTGTCTGAGTACTACCAATGAAATAACCACCCGATGAAAACCAATATTTTTCATCTCTTGCATAAGATAACCTCCTTTTGGGACGGTTAAAGATCGAGCCTAGTTCTCCCATAAACCTTTTCCAAAAAGCCATACATTCTTCAACAATATATCCTTCTACAATTGAACCCTCTGGTTGAGCTTTATTCCGAACGTAATTTTTCAAGGTGACCAAAAACCTTAAGAATTCATGAAGAAGAAAAATATTGTCATATTCCGCTTAACACATTGCATAAGGAAATTTAATTGAACTAACCTTTCAATAGGATACATCCACGTGTATTGTACATGACCACCTAGTTTTACTTCCACTAGTAGATGTATGATTATATGCACCATCAACGTAAAGAATCCTGGAGGAAAGATCTTCTCTAGATGACACAGAACCAGCGCTGCACTGCTCTGAAGTTCATCCAAATCCTCGAGATGGAGAGTTTTAGAGCACAATCTCTTAAAAAAAGCTAACAGTTCATTGAGAGCTAGAACAACATGTTTTGTAAATACACCACTCAATGCAAGCGATAGAATATCTTATACCGATAGACTAGGACATGTTCATTCAGGATTCTTTACGTTGATGGTGCATATAATCATACATCTACCAGTGGAAGTAAAACTAGGTGGTCATGTACAATACACGTGGATGTATCCTATTGAAAGGTTAGTTCAATTAAATTTCCTTATGCAATGTGTTAAGCGGAATATGACAATATTTTTCTTCTTCATGAATTCTTAAGGTTTTTGGTCACCTTGAAAAATTACGTTCGGAATAAAGCTCAACCAGCTAGTTCAATAGCGATAGACTAGGACATGTTCATTATAAAAGAATGAAAGATATGTCTAAAATGAGTCTTATACCTGCTATTGATATAAACAATGAGAAATGTAACCTTGTATGTTAACTAAGATAACTAGAAATCCTTTCAAGGATGTAAATAGAGTTTTAAATATATTGGAACTGATTCATAGCGATTTATGTGATTTTCATGCTACTCCTTCATTAGGAAATAAAAAGTATGTTATTACTTTTATTGATGATGCTTCTAGATACTACTATGTTTATTTGTTGCATGCTAAGGATGAAGCTCTTGATAAATTTAAAATTTATAAAAAGGAAGTTGAGCTACATCAAAGTACATTGATTAAAAATTTACGGACTGATAGAGGAGGTGAGTATTATGATCCAGTATATTTTCAATCTACTGGTATAATACATCAAACTACAGCTCCTTATACACCACAACAAAATGGTGTGTCTGAAAGGAAGAATAGGACTTTGAAAGAGATGGTTAATTCCATGTTATCCTATTCAGATTTAAGTGAAGGTTTTTGGGGTGAGGCTATGTTAACAGCCTGTTATTTATTGAATAGAATTCCTAATAAAAGGAATAAGATTACCCCATATGAATTGTGGTATAAAAAGCCACCAAAATTAAGTCTTTTGAGAGTTTGGGGATGTAGAGCAATTGTAAGGCTCACTGAACCCAAAAGAAGAAACTTGGGTGAAAGAGGTATAAATTGTATCTTCATTGGGTATGCTGAGCATTCATATGCATATAGGTTCTATGTATTAGAATCTAATGACTATGTGTCTGTTAACACAGTTATAGAATCAAGAGATGCTACCTTTGATGAAGATAGGTTTACATCTATACCTAGACCAAAAGATATGATTCAGAATTCTTTAAGTTCAGATACTTCTGGAGGTACTGTTTTTGTACCTGGACCGACTGAACCAAGGAGAAGTACTAGAACTAGAAAAGCCAAATCTTTTGGATCTGATTTTCAACTTTATTTAGTTGAAGGGTCAAGGGATGATGTTGAGTATCAGTATCAATACTGTTTTATGATTGAAGAATATCCAAGAACATTTAGTGAAGGTATGACTTCAAGAGATGTTGCATTCTGGAAAGAAGCTATCCAGGATGAAATGGATTCGATCATGAATAATAATACATGGGAATTGACTGATCTACCTCCTGGTTGTAAAGCTTTGGGAAACAAATGGATTTTCAAAAGGAAAATCAAAGTGGATGGTAGCATAGATAAGTATAAAGCAAGATTGGTTATCCAAGGCTTCAGACAGAAGGAAGGGATTGATTACTTTGATACTTCCACTATTAGGTTTTTAATAGCACTTGCAGCTATTCATAATCTTGTAATTCATCAAATGGATGTGAAAACTGCATTCTTGAATGGTGATTTGGATGAGGAGATATATATGAAACAACCGGAAGGGTTTGTTATGCCTAGAAATGAAAATAAGGTATGCAAGTTGAAGAAATCATTGTATGGTCTTAAACAAGCACCAAAACAATGGCATCAAAAATTTGATGACGTGGTATTGTCTAATGGTTTTCTTCTTAACCAAGCAGACAAGTGTGTATATAGCAAATTTGATACTTCTGGTAAAGGAGTTATTATTTGTCTATATGTAGATGACATGTTGATTTTTGGTACTGACCAAAATCAAGTTGATACAACCAAGAAATTTCTGTCATCTAATTTTGACATGAAGGATTTGGGGGAGGCTGAGGTGATTCTTGGTATAACGATCATGCGAAAGAACAATGGTATTTCAATCTCTCAATCACATTATATTGAGAAGACTCTGAATAAATTTAATTTTAAAGATTGTTCTCCAGTTAGCACTCCCATAGATCCTTGTCTTAAGATTCTACCTAATAAAGGTGTGGCGGTATCTCAACTTGAATACTCAAGGGCTATTGGTTGTCTTATGTATGCCATGATTAGCACTAGGCCAGATATTGCTTATGTTGATGGAAAGCTTAGTAGATATACTAGCAATCCAAGTTCACATCATTGGCAAGCATTAAATCGAATATTCAAGTATTTGAAAGGAACCATGGATTATGGTTTGACTTATACTGGATTTCCTTCTGTTCTTGAAGGATATTCAGATGCAAGTTGGATTTCCAATGTGGAAGATCATTCTTCTACAAGTGGATGGGTATTCCTTCTTGGGGGAGGTGCCACCTCTTGGGCCTCTTAGAAACAAAGTTGCATTACTCACTCAACAATGGAGTCTGAGTTTGTTGCATTAGCATCGACTGGTAAAGAAGTTGAGTGGCTAAGAAATCTGATTTATGAAATTCCATTATGGCCTAAACCGATATCTTCTATATCTACCAGATGTGATAGTGAATCTGCCTTGGCTAATGCATATAGGCAAGTATACAAAGGCAAGTCTAGACACTTAGGTGTTAGACACAGCATGATTCGTGAACTCATCATGCATGGTGTTATATCAGTGGAGTTTATAAAAACTCAACATAATTTAGCCGATCATTTAGCCAAAGGGTTAAGAAGGGATCTTGTGCACAAATCGGCTGTGGGGATAGGATTAAAGTCCATTTGAAATTTCTCATGTTGAGATACCCAATTCCCACCTAATATGACATTAGGTGTTGAATTCAATGTGAAAAGCTTGACATCTAGAGATTGGAACACATTGGTTATATTATCCCAAGGTATGTGTTCAGACCTGTAAGTAAAGGAGGTTGAAGTTTAACTTCTTAATAATTCTTTTGAAAAATTGCATATGCAGGTGCAAGAGTAAAATAGCTACCTATGTAAACATGAAGTTTAGCTGCTTCAAGAAGCTAGGACTTGGCTTTGATATGTTTATGAAGGATTAGGACACAAGGCTAGTAAAAGATAGTGTCAAGAAAGGACATTTGAGAATGTTAACTTATGTGTATGTTATCTTCATGTATTCACAATGAATAGCAAAGGTTCAATCCATAGTGACACCTTGATATTCGAATATTTGAAATGTGTAATATACTAAGATGAAATTCAATCGTCATGATATTTCATTTATGCATATGTTTGTTGTGTTGTTTGATTGTGATCTTATGTTTAGTTAATCAAGGATTACACTAAAATGGGGGAGGATTGTTATATATTTTAGTGTAGACCAATGGGATCATAGTATCTCATTAAACAAGTTAGGAGGGTGCGGAGTGCACGCTTGTTTAAGTATATTATGATTAATTGTATTGGAGATTCATCGGTTGATTAGATATGAGGCAATGGGGGTCAAAGGGGGCAACACCCCCTTTTGCCGGGTCTAGGGGCAGCGCCCCTGGCGGGGGTCGAGCTGGGAAATATCTTATTATACATAAAGTCACTATTCTAAAAATTCATTGTAAATTTGAATTTTTGGAATTAATGACTTAACATTTTAACCTCAAAATTCCCGGTTTTTGGACACTTGCTTTAGAGCCAAATATTGGACCAAACCATTTCTTGGCTGAACCATTATTGGACCAAACCATTTCTTGGCCGAACCATTGCTTGTATGTCATCCTAAGGTGTCCCTTTGGTTTTGGAGCCAAAATTTGAATCAAAGGGGTATTATGGCCGAAATGACACATACTATGACCAAAGGGTAATGTGTCTCTTCCAAAGGATATGGTGTCTTCTCCTAAGGGTGTGACTAACACTATAAATTGGTCATAGGGGGGGGGGGGGTCCTAAATCTTCATCTCAAACATTCACAATCCTTCTCAAGTTCTAGTTCAGTATTCTGATTTTATCCGATTGAAAGTTTGGGTGCCTCCAAATAGTTTCAATCTGAAAGTGCGTGACGACTTCAGAATAATCCAAGCATATAATTCGATAGTGCAACCACCATACCCATTCGAGATTTCCAACACTGCTCGTTTTAGCATTGTGGTTGGGGAACCTATCAGGTCTCTGTGTCTAGGGAGACCCCTTGTGTTAGAAATATATTTCCTAGTAGGTGTCGCTGTGATAGAAATGGGTTCCCTGATAAGGTGGAGGCTAAGCGATTTTCTTGCTATATGAAGGCTTCCATCATAGTTATTGCCCCTTAAAAGATGGGAGATAAGTCTCAGCTCATTGGAA
Source organism: Chamaenerion angustifolium (assembly GCA_946814005.1). Lineage (NCBI taxonomy): Eukaryota > Viridiplantae > Streptophyta > Magnoliopsida > Myrtales > Onagraceae > Chamaenerion > Chamaenerion angustifolium. The sequence goes on along the minus strand of OX328278.1, from coordinate 7,357,491 downwards.
AATGGTCACAGCAGGATGGGGGTAGGGGTTGAAGGTTCTGTAGATCAACTGGAGTAAGCTATGTGGTGGGACCATTGTCCAATGTCGGAATATATGGTTGTAGTGTGTTTTGCGGAGGAACCATTCGAGAATTGTTCTATGCGAGGCGGTAGGATGAGAGGTTAGCGTTGAAGTTGCCAAAAAGGGATCTTCCATGACCTGTTTACTCCGACTTATTGTCTCTTGAGTATGCGTGGCTTTTTATTCTCACAAATAATGAGTAATTTTAAGACATACTAAGAGATTATCGAGAAATTCGCTAGGATATCTTTAACACCTTAAAAAAGGGATAATGGAGGTGGTTTTGCTATCACTCTCCAAAGATCAAGTCAGTTTGATGCTGGAGCAAATGCAAGTATATACATGTTGACATACCTCCTTAGCCGGAGAACGCTATTGTTACTTACTATCGTTTCGACTGATAGTCTCCCTGTCAGTTTTAGAGTATATGAGTGCAAGATATGTTTCAATTTTATTGATCACGTTAGGAACTTTCTAGGATTATCCTTGTAATTGTCCTTCTTCATCATTACATACATACCAATGTGTATGCTATTAGTGAATGTAGTAGTAACTTGAATTTGAAATAATATTTGTTTGGTTGCTTTGTATCTCCTCAATCTTCTTCTTATCTTCCTCTATCCAGCTTGGTATCATACTGTTGGAATAGTGAAAACGAAAATTGGGGATTCTGGATCTGTTTTTACTGATATTTCATTGTGTATAATTTCTAGATCTTAAGTCAGTATATAGGCTATTACAAGACTAACAAAGGTAAAGACTAACAAAGGTAACTAATATATTCTGTTTTACATTGTTTCCTAGTCTAGCCTATTTAATATGTTTTCCTTGTTTAGCTTCTATACAAATGGTAACTCACATATTTTCTTATTATTTCTGACACTCCCCCTCAAGTTGAGTAGTGGGGTCACTGATACTCAACCTGAAATGAGTTCTCGAAATATCCTCCCGTTGACCGCTTTAGTGAGGATGTCTGCAAGTTGATCTTATGAACGAGCAAATGGTAATGCGATGATTCCACCTTATAGCTTATCCTTTATAAAGTGTGTACCACTTCCACATGTTTAGTTCTGTCATGTTGGACTGGGTTCTAAGAGATGTTTATTGCTGCCTTATTGTCGCACATAAGACCACTCACTTCAGTTGGAGGAAAACCAATTTCCGTTAGTAGCTTTGTCAGCCATAGGACCTCGGTTACTCCTCTTGCAATTCCTCTAAACTCGGCTTCGACACTGGATAGGGCAACTACCTTTTTCTTTTTACTCCGCCAGGTAACAAGATTGTCTCCCACGAAAGTAAAATACCATGCGGTAGACTTCTGATCGTTCGGATTTCTTGCCCAGTATGCGTCTGTATATCCTTTTATCCTTAGGTGCCCATTGTTCCTGAACATTACCCCATGTCCAGAGGTACCCTTCAAATGTCTTACATTTCTCCATATAGCTTCCATGTGATCCTGTTGGGGCTAGTGCATAAACTGACTAACCACACCAACTGCATATGCAATATCAGGGCGAGTATGAGAGAGGTAGACGAGTTTACCTACTAGACGTTGATATCTTTCTCGGTCTGTTGGTATCCTGTACTCTCTTATTTGCAGACCATGGTTTACCACTATAGGTGTCTCTGCCGGTTTACAGCCTAGCATTCTCGTTTCTGCTAAAAGATCCAGTACGTATTTTCGCTGTGAGATGAAGATTCCTTGTTTAGATCGCAGTAACTCAATACCAATAAAGTACTTCAAGTCTCCCAAGTCCTTCATTTCGAACTCCAAGAACAGTCTTCTTCTCAAATTATTCATTTCATCTTCATCATCTCTTGTAATGACCATGTACTTTAACCTGCAGACCTTTCCCTGCTTCCACTTCTACTCATATCCAGGTGGAATTTCCATATAGACCTCCTCCTGTAGATCTCCATGTAGGAAAGCATTTTTCACATCAAACTATCTTAGCGACCAATTATTAGTTGCGGCTATGGACAACATGACTCAGAGAACATCTTCAAGAACATCTGTAGGTTTGTGTGTATCCTTTTGCTACTAACCTCGCCTTGTGTCCTTCTATTGCGCCATCATGTTTGTACTTGATAGTATATACCCACCTGCATCCTACTGCTTTCTTTCCGGTGGGTAACTGGCAAATCTCCCATGTTTCATTCTTCATAAGTGTTGGATCGTGAAATCGTTGATGCTGATCTGACGGTGAATTAAATGCCAGACAAGGTTGGGAAGACGCTTCTGCTCCAACTCCGGTGAACCTGCAGGTAGGGGAGCGCAACAGAGGGGGTGTCTCTGGGTCCCTCTCCGATGCTTAAATGAGTATATGTGTGTATAAAACTCAAAACGTAAAGAACGTATGTAAAGCAAGGGTATTTATAGGGTAAGAGAGATAGAACCGTATAAGGCAGCTGAATATCTTAGTGTATATTGTGTTGCTGAAGATTCGGATCGTGGGATATCGCAGTTACTGCGAGATATTGCAGTTACCAAATCTAATCTTTAGTGAATATGTGACCGAGATACGCGAGATATCATGGCCACTTCCTTATTAACGGTTTTGTGGGACCAGAGGAGAGAGGCAAGGCTCTCTTCTGGGCGAGCACTCTCATGGCGAGCAGTGAGAGGTTGCGGCCTTAGTGAAGAATGGAGAGCACTCAGGGCGTTCTCAGAGTCCTTGGGCTCGGTTCTGGGTCATTCTATGGAGGGCCAAGTTTAACTTGTATTTGGGCCGATCCGGTTCAAATGTCATGGGTTTACCCCCTCTATAGTTATTGGGCCGTAGAGGCCTTTTCCTTACTGGGCTGTCACTATCGATACCCAACATTTGCCCCCGAAGCTTGATTGAAGTTTCTTCAGTCGAGCTTGATTTCCTGGTAGGGTTTTAGATAGTGACGTCTCTTGTAATGGTTCATGACCTTTGAGACATTTCGAGCTCGTTTGGCGAGCAATTTTTTCTTCATTCAAAGCTGAAAAGATATCCTTCCTTTTATTCCCCTTTGGCGATCACTCGAGGTAATCTAGGTTTATGAAAGTCTATCTTTCTTAGTTAGGCGATCACTACCTGCCCGAGGTATTTCTGATAACGCCTATTAGTGCGTTGGCGACCCACTCGTCTTCTTAGTGGACTTTCAGCATTTAATAACTGCACAGTTGTCCAGAAATCGAACGGTCACTTGAGGCACGCCTGACATTTATTTTTCCGTAAACCTAGGGTAGTCTGACAGTTGTCTGTATCAGCCAACCGTTTGTTTCCCCGAGGTGCCTCTTGGAATTCTGACATTGCTTCGGTTTTTTCCAAAAAGGTGCATTTATTCCTCTGTGTCGCTTCGATTCGCTCATGGGGGTTACTCCTTTTTGAGCCTATATAAGAGACATCATTTTCTCTGTTTTGTTTTTTTACGTTTGTTCACTCTTTCAAATTTCCAGAGCTCCTTTGCGAACCTTCTCTTTTCCTTCTCAATCTTCTTCGATCTTCTTCAACCTTTTCTCCACTGCTTCCATGGCTACCCGCAGTCAAAGAGTTAAGCACACGGCTACAAAGGGGTCCAAAAATGCAAATGCCCCCAAGGGTACCAATGCCCCTCTGACCATTAGGGATGGTGCCATGCCCCCCTCAGCGGGGGAACAGCCTGACGTGGGTAGATCCGCGGCCACCCCAGTGGTGGTGGATGGTCCTGAGCTCCAAACGCCCATCTCTTCTCCAAAAGGTAAACCTCTGTCCTTTCGGTATTCTGTTTTGGTAATATCCCCTGCTGTTCTTCGTTTTTTATGTTTATCATGGCAATATCTGAATTTATTTGGGTAGACGTCAAGCCTAACGAACTGAAGCCGGCTTACTTTAAGACCATGGTGGCGCTTGGTGGCTTCATCGTAGAGGATGCTCCTAGGTATCCTGGCTTAGGTCTGCATTTTCCTCACGATGGAGAGGTTTACATTTATGCGGCCCAGATCGATGCTGGGTTGCGTTTTCCTCTCTGTGAGGATTTACAGACCTTGTGCCAGTTTTACGGGATTCACCCCACGCAGCTCGTTCCTAATGCCCTCAGGATGTGGGTCGGTTTCAAGTTCCTGTGCATACGCCAGGAATGGGCGTATTCACTGGCCTTGTTCCGGTGTTTATTCCGGGTGGCAGCAGGGGTGAACCACCTCCACCACTTCCAACCACGCTGGCCGAATTTTTCAGAGTGGGGAGGCCCTCAAGGATGGACTTGGAACGTCCATGTTCGTCTGGTCGATGATTTCCGTGCCACTAACTCCAACTACAAGAAGTTTTACTTCTTGTACAAGGGGGGTGTACCCTGAAAATTGTTTACCCCGGACAAGGATTTTCCTCCCTCCTTCGAAGAGTTGTCAGGGGGTGACCGGAACACCATCGACGACCTGTATCGGCTACATCGGTCGTCCCAGTTCAAGTCTATTTGTTCAGTGGAGGAGACTACTGAGAATGCGCTTGAGATGGCGGGCATTCATCAAGCCACGCCAATCTTTGATGATTGGGTAATTCTCTAACCCTTATCTTGTTTTATTACTTGTAGGCAAGGTCGTAAGCAAGAGTCAAAAACTGATAGGTCTCTTTGATGACCATGGATCGACGGGATTGTCCTCCGACCAAGCGCTGCTGAACTCTCCTCCTCCTCCCTCTAGGCGTTCGTCCAAGAGGAAGTCCGAGGAGGTGCTTCCTTCAGCCACTACTGGCCCTCGCCAACCAGGTATATTACCTCGCCTTTTGTGGATTTAATGTTTTCACACTCTGCGGTTTTTTGGTTTCTGACTTCTTGTCTTGCTATTTTGCAGAGAAGTCCTCGGCTGACGCGACCCGGGACCCCCCTCCTCCTCCTTCTAAGAAGGTCAGGAGTGAGGAACACCCTGAGGTCGACCAGCATCCTCATCCTCCCCCTCCTAAGGGCCCTTCTTCCAGCAATGGGAAGGGTCTAGACACGGCGCTCCTTTCTCCCTCTCCTAAGGGCCCTTCCGCCACTAAGGAGAAGGTCTTGTCTTTGGCGTTTCCCGCTCCTTCGGTGCCCCCGGTTCCTCCTAAGGAGTTTGGGGCCTAGAAGAAAGGGCCTGCTGCTTCCTGCTCCATGGCGAGCTTATTCCAGCCTTTTAAGGCTGTGGACTCTCGGGGGCCTTGGGTCCCTTACGGGGGGACCTTGACAAGAAGGGGTACCCCGCCCAGAAGAGCCTCCGGGGTAGCCCGGATATGTGCATGCGACTCCTTGATGTGATAATTCCTCCCAAGGACCGTTCAATTGTCCCCACCGAGCTTCCTCAGATCGAGGGGTTCTTCATTGTCATTCCTTTTTATTTTGATGACTTGACATTTTTCCTTGTGTTTTTGTTGTCAGCTCGTTCGGGAAGAGGTGATCCTTGGCCGCGTCTTCGGCGAGCTCGCCGACAAGCACTCTGATCTGCTTGTCGAGCTGGAGCAATATCGAAGCACGGGGGTCACCCCCCGGCAGTTGGAGACCATCAAGAAGACCGCTGACGTGGCGATCACCTTGGTGGACGGCGCCCGGGAGGAGTACTTCAGGAAGGAGCAACGCCTCCTTGCTGATGTCAAGAAGAGGGAGGCTGATGTTGCAGCCTTCCTTCAAGAAGCTGAGGCCCTTCATCGGTGCCTTGATGAAGGGGAGGCGGTCCGTGCTCGCCTGAAGGCCGAGTTTAAGGAAGCTCGTGCTCAGGTGGCCGAGTCGGACGCTCTTAGAGTCGCCGCGGAGGCCCAGAGGGATGCTGCTGAAGATAGGGGGATCGCCCTGGAGGAGGAGAAGAACCGGCTGGCTGATCAGCTGAAGGCGGTTCCTTCACCCCAAGCCGTGGTCGAGGAGTTCAAGGACTCCGAGGACTTTGAAGACCAGGCCTTGAAGGTGATGAACTCAGCGATTGCCGATTTTCTCCAAGACCTGGTGGAAGAGGTCCAGGCGGTCGACCCCAACTTTCCCCTTGGGGAAGCTGCATCCTTGAAGAGCTTCTTGCGGAGTCGCCCTTCGCAGCCCTCTATTGCTGAAGAGGCTGCTCTTGAAGGCGAGCTCAGTACTCCTGCCCCTGAAGGCGAGCAGAGCACCCTTGCCCCTGAGGATCCCAAAGCTTGAAGCCTCCAACTCCTTGGCGACCGTATTTTTTATATTTTTTTAGATAACTATTTTTGTAATTTTTGTTTTTGGTTTGTAATTATTTATTTAAGACTTGGGTTTTTCTATATGCCTTTATATTCTTGAGACTTTAATCGACATCGAACATATTTGGCTATCCAATATCTTAATCATAATTACTCTTGACTTTTCTTGCTGTAATGTCTTCGACTCTTAAATCCTTAGACCAAGCATAAGTCTATACGAACTTTCTAAGGATAATACTTTTGACACTTAAAAGCATAAACTTCTAAGTTCAAAGAGATATTACCTTCTTTGAAGTTTAAACCTTTGAGGTGTTGGCATAATAACAGGGAATTTTTTGATTTCAGGCTTTATCATCCCTAGTGATCACCTAAATTTCTTTGGCCTGACTTTGGCGTCAGGGCTTTTATTTTGCCTAACTTTATTGCTAGGTCTTTTGGCCTGACTTTGGCGTCAGGGATTTTGTTTTGCCTAACTTTATTGTTAGGGCTTTTGGCCTGACTTTGGCGTCAGGGCTTTTGTTTTGCCTAACTTTATTGCTAGGTCTTTTGGCCTGACTTTGGCGTCAGGGCTTTTGGCCTAGTCTTGTTACTAGGGTTTTTGGCCTGACTTTGGCGTCAGGGTTTTTGGCCTAAATTTATTGTTAGGGCTTTTGGCCTGACTTTGGCGCCAGGGCTTTTGGCCTAGCCTTGTTACTAGGGCTTTTAGCCTAACTTTGTTGTTAGGGCTTGTGGCCTAACTTTGTTGTTAGGGCTTTTGGCCTAGCCTTGTTACTAGGGCTTTTGGCCTAACTTTGTTGTTAGGGCTTTTGGCCTAACTTTGTTGTTAGGGCTTTTGGCCTATCTTTGGCGATAGGGCTTTTGGCCTAACCTTGTTGTTAGGGCTTTTGGCCTATCTTTGGTGATAGGGCTTTTGCCTTCGACTTGCTTCGTGTGGACATGCTTTATGAAGGAATGGCCTATCCTTGATGCTTTATTGACATAACAGTTTTGATTACAAGCTATGCATAAAATCTTCTTAAATGCTTAGAATTAAATGGATGGGGTAACCTCTCGCCTTCGGTGGTTTCCAGATAGTAGGATCCTGGTGCGGCGATCTCTATTACTTTGTACGGCCCTTCCCATTTGGCTGAAAGTTTGTTTTACTGTCCAGCCTTGTGAATTCATTCCTTCTCATAACCATCTCCCCCACGAAAATTTGGCGAGCGCTGACTTTTCTGTTGAAATATCGAGTGGTCGCCAAGCGCATCTTTGCTTGTGTCTTTTCCGAGAACCATCTATTTTCCTCTGCTAAGTCGAGGTCAGTTCTGCGCTCGATCTCATTTGGCTCCGCGTTAAAGTGTAAGACTCTGTGGGTAGGCACTGCTAGTTCGGCTGGTGCTACTGCTTCTAATCCGTACACTAAACTGAAAGGTGTTTCTCCTGTGGCCGCCTTAGGCGTCGTTCTGATTGCCCATAATACGTTTTCCAGTTCATCTGCCCAGTTCCCTTTGAATGCTCGAACCCTTTTCTTGAGTCCTGCTAAGACAACCTTGTTGGCTGCTTCAGCTTGCCCATTCGTTTGAGGGTGATGTAGTGAGTTGAAATGATGGTCCACATGATATTCTTCACAGAGCCATTTCAACTCCTTTCTAACAAATTGCGGACCATTATCACTGATGAGTATCTTAGGAATGTCAAACCTGGAGAATATATTGACCTGCAGGAACTTGATGACCTAGAATTCTGTTGTCGAAGCTAGAGCTTTTGCCTCTACCCACTTAGTGAAGTAGTCGATTGCCACTATAATGTGAGTACGCTGACCAGTGCTAATGGGAAAAGGACCCAATATATCGATTCCCCATTGAGCAAAAGGCCAGGCACCCGCCATTGGGGATAATAGTGTCGATGGTCGACCCGATCATGGTGCAAACTGCTGGCAAATCTCACACTTCTGTGTTAACTCGGCTGCATCCTTTCCCAAGTTCGGCCAGTAATATCCCAATCTGAATATTTTCCTGGTTAGTGATCGAGCACCTTCATGACATGCTGCTGCCCCTTCGTTAGCTTCTCGAAGAACCTTTTCTGTTTCAGGATGAGCAACACACCTCAAGTAAGGTGTCGAGTATCCTCTTCTGTAGAGTTCCCCATCGATGATTAGATAACTGGCTGCGAGTCTTCTAATCCTCGTGGATTCGCCTTCGTCCTCTGAGAGGATTCCTTCTTTTAAATAATTTTGGAACGGGGTCATCCATGTGACCTGTCCTTGGATGTTGAAGACCTCTGCTCTGCTTTCCAGGAATGAACATAGAGCTTTCTCCAGGAATTGTACATCCTGGACTGTCGCCCCTCCGAAGGCCAGTTTATTCAAAGAATCTGCCATCTGGTTTTCTTGGCGAGGAATAGGCTCAATCGCGAAATTTGGGATTTCCGCGACCAGCTTTTTGGCAATGCTGAGATATTTCTTCATCTTTTCTCCCCTTGCCTCGTAGGCGCCATTAACCTGATTGACAATAAGCTCTGAGTCACTTTTTACCTTAAGCGTAGTTATACCCATTCCTTTTGCTAGTCTGAGTCCAGTGATAAGAGCCTCATATTCTGCTTCATTTTTGGTCGCCGGAAATGTCAAGGCGATCGCGTACTTCAGAGGCTCGCCCTCAGGAGGAATAAGAATTAAACCTGCCCCCGAGCCTTCTTTTGATGAAGACCCATCCGTATAGAGTTCCCAGATTTGATTGTCGTCTGCTGACTGACTTGGCCTGTTCTCTGCTTCTGTTTAACCGTTACTCGTGCTTGGCTGTTTTTGGCGCAAATTTGATCTTGAACTCGCTGAGCTCGATCGCCAACTTGACCATTCTTCCTGAAGAATCTGGCTTCATCAGGAATATTTTGAGAGGTTGATTGGTGAGGACCGTGATGTCGTGCGCATGAAAGTAAGGTCTCAGCTTCCGAGCAGCAATAACTAAGGCATAGAGATACTTCTCAATCTGGACATATTTTATTTCTGCTGAGTTGAACATTTTGCTAATGAAATACACTGGACTCTGAACATTATTTTCTTCCCTTATTAAGACAGCACTGGCTGCCACATCGCTAATGCCTAGATAAAGGAAAAGCTGCTCGCTTGGAACGGGATTTTCCAGAGCTGAGAGAGTTTGGATATGTCTCTTCAAGGACTGGAACGCTTCCTCGCAGTCTGGCGTCCACTCGAACTTGCGGTTGGCCCTCAGAGTTTTGAAGAATGGGAGAGACCTGTCGCTCGCTTTGGAGAGGAAGCGGTTGAGAGCAGCTAGGCGTCCATTCAGGCACTGGACTTCCTTGTGGCAGGTTGGCGACTTCATTTCCTCTATTTCCTTTAGCTTTTCTGGGTTTGCTTCGATTCCTCTTTCACTGACCATAAAACCCAGAAATTTACCGGACTTGACCCCAAAGGCGCACTTGGCAGGATTTAGGCGAACACTGTGTTTTCACATGCATTCAAAAGCTTCGCGGAGGTCCGCCGTGTGAGGATTGCCCTTGATGGTTTTGACGAGCATATCATCCACGTAGGCCTCCATGTTCCTTCCCAGCATGTCCTGGAACAGTCGGTTCACCATCCGTTGATAAGTTGCCCCGGCATTGATAAGGCCAAAGGGCATCACCTTGTAGCACAGAATGTCCCCATCAGCATAAAAAGCGGTGTGAGCCTTATCGTCTGGATTAATTTTGATCTGATTGTAGCCCGAGTAGGCGTCCATGAAGCACAGCATCTCATGACCCGAGGTAGCATCGACCAGCTGATCAATCCTCGGAAGGGGATATGAATCCTTGGGGCAAGCCTTGTTCAAGTCACGGAAGTCAACGCACATCCTCCACTTGCCGTTTGACCAAAACTGGGTTGGCGACCCAGCTCTGGAATCTCACCTCTCTGACGAAGTCAGCTTCAATCAACCTGCCGACTTCCTGCCTGATCGTCAAACGCTTATCCGTCCCGAATGATCTTCTCTTTTGGGCGATCGGCTTGATGGAGGGGTCTATCCTGAGCTCGTGGGAGATGATATCTGTGCTGATTCCTAGCATGTCGCTCGGCTACCAGGCGAAGAGCTCTTTAAATTCCTTGAGGAGGGCTTTCATGTCCTCCTTCTGATCCTCTTTCAAGGTGGTCCCAATGCGCACTTTTTTGTCTGTACCATCGATCTCGACCTCTTCCAATTCCTCCATGGGTGCTGGCCGAGCCAAATCCTCGCGGGGGTCGGCCTCTGTTTCGATGGCGAGCGCCTCCCTTTGGTTCTTCCTGCGTAAACAGTTCACATAGCATTGCCGCGAGGAAGGCTGATCTCCGAGCACTTCTCCAACCCCGTTAGGAGTGGGGAACTTCATCTTCTGGTGGACGGTGGAGGCCACAATCTTGTTTGGGTTGATCGTGGTCCTCCCTATGATGGCGTTGTAGGATGTAGGTGAATCGACCACCAGGAAAGTGACCGACACCTTGATGCTCTTCCATCCCTCGCCAAAGATTACTGGAATGGTTATAGCCCCCAGTGGATAAGTTGTTCTTCCCGCAAACCCGATCAGCGGAAAGTCGACCCTCTTCAGGTCGCGTTTGGACTTGCCCATCTTCTCAAAAGCGTCCAGAAACAGGATGTCTGTCGAGCTGCCTCCGTCGACCAGAATCCTTGCAACGTCACAGCCGTCAATATCTACTGTGATGACCAGAGCATCGTTGTGGGGGGTGGTGACATGTGTCAAATCATCTTCAGAGAATGAGATGACAATGTTCTCTTCAGGTCGGGGCCGCTTCCCCAACTGAACTGCTGTAGATATCTGAGTGGCGTAGACCTCCCTGGCGCTTGACCTCTCGCCTCCTGCGCCGAATCCTCCTGCAATCAGATTCACTCTCCTCTTGCTTCCAGATGGCTCAACTTATTCTGCAGGGGCTGGCGAACGATGCCATCTGGGGGCGTTCGACTTCGGTCTCGCCCTGCCACAAATTCTTTCAACATTCCCCCCTGAATCAGCCTCTCTATGTCCCTCTTCAAAATGCGGCAGTCGAGCCCGTCGGTAAAAGGATGAGCAGATTGTTCTTTGAAGGGAGCCACGACTGTCAGCTGTCTTTCCTGGAGCCTTTTGTTGAGGAGGTCATCCATCTGATCCACAGTGCAGTACATAGGCGAGGTTCCGGGTGGAAGAGGACCAGAAGGATTGGCAGTATACGCGGCTGCTGGCTCCTTGGTGTATGCCGGAGGTAGGGACTACTAACCTGACGTCATCTCCTGATCCTCCTGAGGCGCAGTGGGACCAGGATTTGCCGCTTCCGAAGGTGAGGGTCCTGTGGCAGTAGGGCGGTGGTTTTCCTTAGGAGCAGAGGGATTGTTATCTTGAGGAGCAGGGTCTTGGCGGCGCGCCTGTCCTAGGATGGCTTCCAGCAGGGAGACCATCTCTGGGGTTAAATTAATATCTTGCCCAGCAATGTGGACTGTCTACGGTGCTGGGGCTCCGTTTTGATCAGCAGCGGGGGTCAGTCATGAATCACCGACATGCTCTCGAGCTGTTCGCAGAGGAATGACATTAACTCCTGCTCGGTTGGCAGGTTCCTGTTGAAGCGGTGAAGCGGCGGAGGAATAAGAGCTATCTGAGGATCGCTCCCTAGTCTGGTTCCGACGGTTGCTTTGGGATCGAGTTCTCATGGCCGAATTGCTCGTTCCCACAGACGGCGCCAAATGTTGGATCGTGAAATCGTTGATGCTGATTTGGCGGTGAATCAAATTCCAGACAAGGTTGGGAAGACGCTTCTGCTCCAACTCCGGTGAACCTGCAGGTAGGGGAGCACAACAGAGGGGGTGTTCCTAGGTCCCTCTCTGATGCTTAAATGAGTATATGTGTGTATAAAACTCAAAACGTAAAGAACATACGTAAAGAAAAGGTATTTATAGGGTAAGAGAGATAGAACCGTATAAGGCAGCTGAATATCTTAGTGTATATTGTGTTGCTGAAGATTCGGATCGTGGGATATGGCAGTTACTGCGAGATATTGCAGTTACCAAATCTAATCTTTAGTGAATATGTGACCGAGATACGCGGGATATCATGGCCACTTCCTTATTAACGGTTTTGTGGGACCAGAGGAGAGAGGCAAGGCCCTCTTCAGGGCGAGCACTCTCATGGCAAGCAGTGAGAGGTCGCGGCCTTAGTGAAGAATGGCGAGCACTCAGGGCGTTCTCAGAGTCCTTGGGCTCGGTTCTGCGTCATTCTATGGAGGGCCGAGTTTAACTTGTATTTGGGCCGATCTGGGTCAAATGTCATGGGTTTACCCCCTCTATAGTTATTGGGCCTTCAAGGCCTTTTCCTTACTGGGCTGTCACTATCGATACCCAACAATAAGAGCCTCCATTTCCATATCCATTGCTTGTCTCCAGAGGTTTGATTGTTGAGCATCTTTCACAGATGTCAGAATGTTTCCTGAGTAGACCGCCATGATGATTGACTTAGCCTGACTGCTCAGTCTTCCCTTCGTGACATTTGCCACTGGATACACATCTCCCCTGGTTTCCTTCTCTGGTGTGTACCGGTTTAGTGGCTTTCCCTGATTGGCTCTCGGAGGTAGAACATATCTCCCTCTCTCCCCGTTTGCTTCGTTCTTTGTTTGACCTCCTTCTTCCGGTATGATAGGATATTCAGTCACATAATGAAGGGATTGGTCAGAATTGCTTACCTCGGATACCTTAGGAGGCAGATTGGGGGCGTGACATCTGGCTCGTTGTCCTGTACTATCGTTTCAGAGATCGGTCTGGTAGGTCGGCTAACTGACTCTAGAGGACTGACATAAGAGAGATATAGTTGGCCGACCCAATCGAGTGATTCATGTGTAATCTCCCCCTGATCACTGGATTGGGAATAATAAAACTCAGACTCAAGTAAGTCACAGTTCATTGTAGTGAACATGTGACCCCTTCTAGGATCATAACAGTGGTATACCTTTTGGGTAACTCCATAGCCGAGGAAGACGCATTTTACCGCACATGGATCAAGTTTGGTGCGGTAGACTTTGGGTATATGAACAAATACAGAACATCCAAATACTTTAGGAGGTAGGGTCAATGTTGGAGGTATTCTTCTATGAGACTCTAGGGTTTGAATGGGTGTTTTTACGTTGAGGATCTTTGTCGGTAGTCGGTTTAGGAAATAAGTGGCGGTTGCCACAGCTTCGGGCCATAAATTTTTTGGTACTCTTGACTCGATCAAAATAGACCGGGTCATTTCTAGAAGAATTCGATTCTTTCTCTCTGCGACTCCATTTTGCTCGGGGGTATGTGGAAGGGAGGTTTGTTGAATAATTCCTTTTTCAAGAAAGAAATTCTTCATATGATTATTGAGAAATTCTCCTCCATTATCAGAACGCTGAGTTTGAATAGTTGTCTGGAATTGGTTCTGAACCATATGGAAAAAATGCATGAATTTTTCGAACACTTCAAATTTGTTTTTGAGAAAGTAGGTCCAGGTCATACGAGTACAATCATCCACGAATATTACAAAATATTTGAGACCATGAGATCCAGATACAGGTGCAGGACCCCAAACATCAGAATGTACGAGGGAAAAAATAGAATCTAGCCGAGTATTATTGGGTTTAAATGACTGTCTATGGATTTTTGCTAAAATGCAAGTCTCACACTCTAAAGTACTGGATTTATTAGGAAACAATTTTGGAAATAAAAGTTTAAGATAACCAAGTGAAAGATGACCCAACCGCCTGTGCCAAAGCCACAATTCTTCCTCTGTCGATCCATGAACCAGCAACACCGATCCTTTTTGGACAACCTCATCAAAATAGTACCGACCAACATGATCAGTGCCACGCCAATGATCGTCCCCGTCTGGATATCCTGCAGCATGCAAAACTTTGGGTTTATTATCATCGTATAGTTCAACTCCTTCGTCACTTGTGATACAGATAACAACTTGTTTGATAATGTCGGTAACAACAAGCAATTAGAAATCTTAAGGTTTGGAGAGATTACTAATGTACCCATCCCTGTCACCATAGCTACTCCACCGTTTGTTGTATTAATATACTTAACCTGAGATTCTACCATATCACACAAATCCCGAGCATCAAATGTCATACTATCAGTTGCCCCACAATGAAATATCCATCTATCCCTTTTTTCTACTACACGTGTGATTGAATACCCAACTCTATAAACTCAGGGACTAAATCAGGTCTTTTTACAATTCTAGGACCTAACTCAGATTTATTTGGACTAAAACCAAAATATGAAGGAACGTAAGGGTTTGAGTTTAATAACCCAAACCATTTACCTATAGGGTTCTGCACTTGTCCAGCAGATGTGTCCATTTGATATGTTTGAGCCACAACCTCTCCTCCCCCAGCTCTGCTAGGGCTTCGGTTCCTTTCGGCCAGGTAAGCCCCGCTGAGGTGTGCCTCCCTCCTTCGGTCATGTAAGCCCCGCCGTGGCTAGCGTCCAAGGTATGACTTCCTCCTTGTATGCGTTGCTGCTGTTGATGGTATATCTCCCCGAACTGTGCCTGGAATGTTTTGCCGGTGTTGGTGGCCTCGTGGCCTCCTGCCGATGCGTCGACTGCGATTGTTGTGTTGTTTGCTATTGCTCTGATTCGTTTCTCCTTCGGTTTATGGTTGTCTTCCCACCAAACTAGGTAACCGACCAATAGGAAACACGTTTCATTTGTATGCCTGCCCATGCCACAATACGAGCACTTCAGCTTGCTCTTGTCCACGCGGGATGATGAATCGTCGGTTTTGCTGGTCGAATCTGACCGTTTCGGTCCTGGCCGGAAGCCTCTTTCTGCGTTGGCTTGAGATTCCATGTCCGTTCAACCACAGATCGTAACCAAACCCTCTTCTACGTCTGATGATGGTCTGGTTAGGTTCGTTTCCGCTCCAAGCATATGCAGCCTCTATTGAGGGCAATTTCTCCTCCCGAAGGATGTCCCGTTTCACGTTGTCGAATTGGTCATTGATGCCCCCCAGGAACTGGTATACCTTCATTTTGTTCCATATGTCATTAAATAGTGTGATGTCTTTGCTGCAAACCATGGGATTTCGCTTTCAGGTTTCAATTTCCCCCCAGATTGCATGCATCTGTAACCAGAACTCTTCGAGAGTCTGGTTTACTTGTGTTAATTTTGCCGACTTGTTGTGCAAGTCAAATACCTGCAGTGAATCTCTTCCACTACTATATGTAACCTGCAGTGCATTCCATAAGTCTTTTGTCGTTTGATAATGGGCAATATTATGACCAACTGTGATTCATCATTCTGTAAAATCCACGAAAAAACAACAAGATCGTCCTGTCTCCATCGGAGATATGTAGGTTCGGTTGGATGTGGGGGAACTGGTTCTCCCGTGAGGTGATAGAGCCGGCCTTTCCCTGCAATCGCGACTTCCATCATCCGAGCCCATAGGTTGTAGTTGTGGCCATTCAACTTTGTGCCAACCATTATGGTTTTGGGCAGCTCCTTCTGTTGTTGTTACTGGTTCATATTCAATCCTGATATGAGAATACTTGCAAGCTAGTCGGTCAAATCATCTCGGTTGATACCTGAACCGATTGGGTTTTGCGAGTTACTCTCGCTGTCGGACATTGTTGGGGTTGTAGATTTGTGGGTAGATGATGACGCAGATTACGGATCTTGCTCTGATACCATGTTGGATAGGCTTGTTCATGAACCGGTTCGGGGTCGAACCAGTTCTGAACTGAACTGGTCTGGTTTGAGAAAAACCAGTACATTTTTCTGTTTCTAAAAAAACTGGTATGGTTTAAGAAAAAAATAACTGGTCTGGTTCAAACCGATTCAAAACCGGTTCGAACTGTTCTGGTCTATTTTTTTAAATATCAATTTTGGTTCGGAAATATTCTAGTTTAAACCGAACCTAAACCGGCTGAAAATCTTGTCCAACATACGGAACCGTCTTAAAAGATACTGAACTAACTGAAAAACACTGAACCAGCTGAAAAAACACTGAACCGACTGAAAAACACACTGAACCGATTGAAAATCTGTTCCACAACCGACTAAAATCCTGTCCAACATCAACATACGAGAGTCCAATATATATCTAGGTTTGGTTTATTGAAAACATCTCTAGGTTTGGTTTAATTTCAGACCGGTTTAGTTGATTTTTCTTCAAACCGGTTCTAAAATTATATAGGTTTAAAGTGGTTTGATTTAAATTTAAGTATAAACCAGTATCAAAAAACGAGTCGAGTTGAACCGATTCGAACTGGATTTTTGGTACTATTTTGAAATGTTCTATTTGAAGGCTAAAAACACTGGTCTGGTTTTGGAACTAGTTCGGCCGAACCGGTTCGAACCAAACTAGTTCCAGACCAGACCAGTTCGTCCGAACCGGTTTATTTGGACAAGCCTAATGTTGGAATTGTGAAATCGAAAATTGGTGATTCTGGATCTATTTTTACTGATATTTCATTCTGTAAATTTCTGGATCTTAAGCCAGTATATAGGCTATTACAAGACTAACAAAGGTAAAAAGACTAACATAGCTAACTAATATATTTTGTTTTACATTGTTTCCTAGTCTATCCTATTTAATCTGTTTTCCTTGTTTAGCTTCTATACAAATGGTAACTCACATATTTTCCTGTTATTTCTGACACATACTGATCGCACCATTTGGATATGTATGCTCGTCGGTGTTCATATCTACATCCCTATATGATTCTACAAGCATGGAAGACACAATACCTACATTTTTGAACAATAATATCTCTCGCCTCATCGGAGATGAAAACTTTCAATCCTGAAAACAACAAGGTCTTATCTTCATTTGCGGATTAAAACTGGAGGAACATCTCTATGAAGCACTTGTTGTGCCTTAGTTCATCACGTCTTCTGATGGCGAGAACGTTGAAAATCCAGATTATACTTGCTTTGTTCAACATGATACCATTGCCTCCTAATTACTTTCTTTGATTTATCACCAGGTGAGGTGAGCATATGCCTTCTTAGTTTACGATAACACGCTCGATCTTGCAGAAGCTACATCAATTTCGCTCATCCTCTTCAACTACACAGATTATGAACCTCTATGATAGACTGAAATTCAAAAACTACCTCAACATTCGATGAATTATTATCTCACTGATATACAGACTACCGGTGACAGTGTGGCTGTAGTCATCCCATTGAAGAAATACACCAGTTATCGATCATCCCCAGTGGTGTCAAAGGTTAGTTTGGTAGCGTTGCTGGAATGATTCATGCTAGCCAAAATCCATTTGACATTGCTTGATGGTGAGGTTAGGTAGAAAGATCAAGTGTTTGATAATCACGTGTCGGTAAGTGTTATTGTTAATCATGTCAATATGCTCTCTGATCCTTATAGTACTAGACTGAGTTCTGCTGCAACGTGTGAGTCTAACTCTAGATCATATCATCAACCTCCACTTCTGCGGTAGAATAACAAACCATAATATATAATCATTATCAATACTCTTATCAACAACAATAGTCATTAGGTTGCAGAATAGGTAAAATTTGTGGCTATGGATCAAATCGACTACAAAGTCAGCTATATGGCAAGTTTTACCATCTTGTCAATATTTGCTACCAAAAATTCAACATCATCTTTATTTGAGTAATTGATCCTGCAATCAATTAGACTGCTTCTTCTTGTTTCTCAAGTTCTCTTAGCGCGAACATGTTTACTACGCAGTGGACAGATTCCATAGAGAGACCGTCCTCTTACTATCGTATGAATGTGTTCAATCCATAACTTATAGTTGTTCCACATTCATCATCACAGGTCATAATGTGACTTGGAAAATATGTCCCACCTCGCGTGATTCCTCATCAAATTTCTCAACCAGGACCCTCCATTTCTATGGAGTATATGCCCCCACAAAAGCCACCATTACTATCAACCTCTCTTATGCCATACCTTTTGCTACTTCCTACCTCTTCTTCTTCTTATGGTATTTCCAACACCATCCCTACTTATGCAAAACCTTTAGATATGATCAAGGAAAGTGCTCTCGACCTAGCTTATTGTGTCCTCTGGTCTAGTCTGACACAACTTGGTAACCGAAATTTGGAGTTAATAATCATTTGGCACATTACACTTTCCTGCTATGAAAACCACATACACAGTACAATTTGTGTTGGTAATGGATCACAACTTAGAATTGATAGACTTGGTTCATAAGTCTTACGTTCTTATACTAAGCCCCTTCTGTTCAATAACATTTTGTACAACCAACAGTTTACTAACAACTTAATCTCTGTATCATTGTTTACCGAGGACAATGAAGTATATTTTGATTTTCATCTATCATTTTGTGTAATAAGTTGAGGATGCCGGTCTCAACAAGCTTCACCTCAGTAGCTTTTCGTGTAATCGTTGTGCAACTCCATATAATAATGAAGTTGTTTATCTACATTCTAATAACAATTTTGTTGCATTTTCAACATATATTGACAATAATTTATTTGCTGAGTCAGATTTAAGTAACATTTCTTGCTCTATTGTTGATGCCAAGGTTTCACCAACTGTTTTGCATATGCAAATAGGTCAGCCCTATCATCATCTGCTTAAATATTTTATGAAGCTTCATAACCGACCAACTCTGTTGGGTATCGATAGTGACAGCCCAGTAAGGAAAAGGCCTCGAAGGCCCAATAACTATAGAGGGGGTAAACCCATTACATTTGAACTGGATCGACCCAAATACAAGTTAAACTCGGCCCTTCATAGAATGACCCAGAACCGAGCCCAAGGACTCTGAGAACGCCCTGAGTGCTCGCCATTTTTCACTAAGGCCGCGACCTCTCACTGCTCGCCATGAGAGTGCTTGCCCCGAAGAGAGTCTTGCCTCTCTCCTCTGGTCCCACAAAACCGTTAATAAGGAAGTGGCCATGATATCCCGCGTATCTCGGTCACATATTCACTAAAGATTAGATTTGGTAACTGCAATATCTCGCAGTAACTGCCATATCCCACGATCCGAATCTTCAGCAACACAATATATACTAAGATATTCACCTGCCTTATACGGTTCTATCTCTTTTACCCTATAAATACCCTTGCTTTACATACGTTCTTTACGTTTTGAGTTTTATACACACATATACTCATTTAAGCATCGGAGAGGGACCTAGAGACACCCCCTCTGTTGCGCTCCCCTACCTGCAGGTTCACCGGAGTTGGAGCAGAAGCGTTTTCCCAACCTTGTCTGGCATTTAATTCACCGCCAGATCAGCATCCAGGATTTCACGATCCAACATTTGGCGCCGTCTGTAGGAACGAGCAATTCAGCCATGAGAACTCGATCCCAAAGCAACCGTCGGAAC
Source organism: Chamaenerion angustifolium (assembly GCA_946814005.1). NCBI lineage: Eukaryota > Viridiplantae > Streptophyta > Magnoliopsida > Myrtales > Onagraceae > Chamaenerion > Chamaenerion angustifolium. The sequence continues at coordinate 7,338,010 of OX328278.1, read as the reverse complement.
CAGACTAGGGAGCGATCCTCAGATAGCTCTGATTCCGCCGCCGCTTCACCGCTTCAACAGGAACCTGCCAACCAAGGAGGAGTTAATGCCGTTCCTCTGAGAACAGCTCGAGAGCATGTCGGTGATTCAAGACCGACCCCCGCTGCTGATCAAAACGGAGCCCCGGCACCGCAGACAGTCCACATTGCTGGGCAAGATATTAATTTAACCCCAGAGATGGTCTCCCTGCTGGAAGCCATCCTAGGACAGGCGCGCCGCCAAGCCCCTGCTCCTCAATATAACAATCCCTCTGCTCCTAAGGAAAACCACCGCCCTGCTGCCCCACGACCCTCACCTTCGGAAGCGGCAAATCCTGGTCCCACTGCGCCTCAGGAGGATCAGGAGATGACGTCAGGTCAGCAGTCCCTACCTCCGGCATACACCAAGGAGCCAGCAGCCGCGTATACTGCCAATCCTTCTGGTCCTCCTCCACCCGGAACCTCGCCTATGTACTGCACTGTGGATCAGATGGATGACCTCCTCAACAAAAGGCTCCAGGAAAGACAGCTGACAGTCGTGGCTCCCTTCAAAGAACAATCTGCTAATCCTTTTACCGACGGGCTCGTCGCCATCAAAATCCCGAAGGATGTGGTTGCTCGGGCCATACCTGAGTATAGCGGTGGAGGAGATCACACCGTACATGTCAACAAACATGAGGCCTCCCTTCTGGGTAAGTCAAATGATCCCAATCACTTGGCTTTGTTATTTCCATCTACTCTTGCGGGTTCGGCTTCGTCCTGGTTCTTCGGCCTCCCTGCAGGATCAATCGGAACTTGGGCAGAGTTAATAAACAAGTTCCTGGAGAGATATATGGGCGAACGCCAGTTGCTGAAGAGCGTGGTCGCCCTTGACTCGGTCAAACAGCAGGCTGGAGAGTCGCTGTCCAACTTCTATGGGCGTTTTCATCAGAACGTCACGGAAATAGATCGGCGAATCTCGGATGGAGAGATCATTCAAGCCTTCTACAGAGGGCTGGATGTGGCCAACAAGGCCTCGAGAAAGCTGTGAAACAGCTATCACGTGAAGGAGATTGAGACGTTGGAGGAATTGGCGTCCAGAGCAAAAGGTTTCATAGACCTTGAAAGGGCGAACACCGAGGCTAACCTCCTGACGACCTCGCTAAGGGTGGTCCATGAACCCCGACGCGATGGTAAGAAGAAGGTAAAGAAGGAGAAGAAGGGAAAGGAAAGCAGGCCCCGAGTCGAGTCTCTTCCAGCGCCTCGCCATCCAGAGGTCCCTGAGTACTTCACGCCTTTAAATAGGCAGTTCTCAGCGGTACTAGTCGAGATGGAGAGGAGATCCTTGGCGAGGCCACCGATGCCTCGTCGAGGTGGGCTGCCCATTGGAAAGGATGTCGAGAGCTACTGCAGATACAACAAGTGCAAGGGCCACAAGACAGATGACTGCCGCATTTTGAAGAGGGACATAGAGAGGCTGATTCAGGGGGAATGTTGAAAGAATTTGTGGCAGGGCGAGACCGAAGTCGAACGTCCCCTAGAAGGCATCGTTCGCCAGCCCCTGCAGAACAAGCTGAGCCATCTAGAAGCAAGAGGAGAGTGAATCTGATTGCAGGAGGATTCGGCGCAGGTGGCGAGAGGTCATGCGCCAGGGAGGTCTGCGCCACTCAGATATCTACAGCAGTTCAGTTGGGGAAGCGGCCCCGACCTGAAGAAAACATTGTCATCTCATTCTCTGAAGATGATTTGGCACATGTCACCCCCCCCCACACAACGATGCTCTGGTCATCACAGTAGATATTGACGGCTGTGACGTTGCAAGGATTCTGGTCGACGGAGGCAGCTCGACAGACATCCTGTTTCTGGACGCTTTTGAGAAGATGGGCAAGTCCAAACGCGACCTGAAGAGGGTCGACTTTCCGCTGATCGGGTTTGCGGGAAGAACAACTTATCCACTGGGGGCTATAACCATTCCAGTAATCTTTGGCGAGGGATGGAAGAGCATCAAGGTGTCGGTCACTTTCCTGGTGGTCGATTCACCTACATCTTACAACGCCATCATAGGGAGGACCACGATCAACCCAAACAAGATTGTGGCCTCCACCGTCCACCAGAAGATGAAGTTCCCTACTCCTAACGGGATTGGAGAAGTGCTCGGAGATCAGCCTTCCTCGCGGCAATGCTATGTGAACTGTTTACGCAGGAATAACCAAAGGGAGGCGCTCGCCATCGAAACAGAGGCCGACCCCCGCGAGGATTTGGCTCGGCCAGCACCCATGGAGGAATTGGAAGAGGTCGAGATCGATGGTCCAGACAAAAAGGTGCGCATTGGGACCACCTTGAAAGAGGATCAGAAGGAGGCCATGACCGCCCTCCTCAAGCCGATCTCCCAAAAGAGAAGATCATTCGGGACGGATAAGCGTTTGACGATCAGGCAGGAAGTCGGCAGGTTGATTGAAGCTGACTTCGTCAGAGAGGTGAGATTCCAGAGCTGGGTCGCCAACCCAGTTTTGGTCAAACGGCAAGTGGAGGATGTGCGTTGACTTCCGTGACTTGAACAAGGCTTGCCCCAAGGATTCATATCCCCTTCCGAGGATTGATCAGCTGGTCGATGCTACCTCGGGTCATGAGATACTGTGCTTCATGGACGCCTACTCGGGCTACAATCAGATCAAAATTAATCCAGACGATAAGGCTCACACCGCTTTTTATGCTGATGGGGACATTCTGTGCTACAAGGTGATGCCCTTTGGCCTTATCAATGCCGGGGCAACTTATCAACGGATGGTGAACCGACTGTTCCAGGACATGCTGGGAAGGAACATGGAGGCCTACGTGGATGATATGCTCGTCAAAACCATCAAGGGCAATCCTCACACGGCGGACCTCCGCGAAGCTTTTGAATGCATGTGAAAACACAGTGTTCGCCTAAATCCTGCCAAGTGCGCCTTTGGGGTCAAGTCCGGTAAATTTCTGGGTTTTATGGTCAGTGAAAGAGGAATCGAAGCAAACCCAGAAAAGCTAAAGGAAATAGAGGAAATGAAGTCGCCAACCTGCCACAAGGAAGTCCAGTGCCTGAATGGACGCCTAGCTGATCTCAACCGCTTCCTCTCCAAAGCGAGCGACAGGTCTCTCCCATTCTTCAAAACTCTGAGGGCCAACCGCAAGTTCGAGTGGACGCCAGACTGCGAGGAAGCGTTCCAGTCCTTGAAGAGACATATCCAAACTCTCTCAGCTCTGGAAAATCCCGTTCCAGGCGAGCAGCTTTTCCTTTATCTAGGCATTAGCGATGTGGCAGCCAGTGCTGTCTTAATAAGGGAAGAAAATAATGTTCAGAGTCCAGTGTATTTCATTAGCAAAATGTTCAACTCAGCAGAAATAAAATATGTCCAGATTGAGAAGTATCTCTATGCCTTAGTTATTGCTGCTCGGAAGCTGAGACCTTACTTTCATGCGCACGACATCACGGTCCTCACCAATCAACCTCTCAAAAACTTCCTGATGAAGCCAGATTCTTCAGGAAGAATGGTCAAGTGGGCGATCGAGCTCAGCGAGTTCAAGATCAAATTTGCGCCAAAAACGGCCATCAAAGGTCAAGCGCTAGCTGATTTTATAGTGGAAAGCACGAGTAACGGTCAAACAGAAGCAGAGAACAGGCCAAGTCAGTCAGCAGACGACAATCAAATCTGGGAACTCTATACGGATGGGTCTTCATCAAAAGAAGGCTCGGGGGCAGGTTTAATTCTTATTCCTTCTGAGGGCGAGCCTATAAAGTACGCGATGGCCTTGTCATTTCCGGCGACCAATAATGAAGCAGAATATGAGGCTCTTATCACTGGACTCAGACTAGCAAAAGGAATGGGTATAACTGCGCTTAAGGTAAAAAGTGACTCAGAGCTTATTGTCAATCAGGTTAATGGCGCCTACGAGGCAAGGGGAGAAAAGATGAAGAAATATCTCAGCATTGCCAAAAAGCTGGTCGCGGAAATCCCAAATTTCGCGATTGAGTCTGTTCCTCGCCAAGAAAACCAGATGGCAGATTCTTTGAGTAAACTGGCCTTCGGAGGGGCGACAGTCCAGGATGTACAATTCCTGGAGAAAGCTCTATGTTCAGTCCTAGAAAGCAGAGCAGAGGTCTTCAACATCCTAGGATAGGTCACATGGATGACCCCGTTCCAGAATTATTTAAAAGAAGGAATCCTCCCAGGGGACGAAGGCGAATCCACGAGGATTAGAAGACTCGCAGCCAGTTATCTAATCATCGATGGGGAACTCTACAGAAGAGGATACTCGACACCTTACTTGAGGTGTGTTGCTCATCCTGAAACAGAAAAGGTTCTTCGAGAAGCTCACGAAGGGGCAACAGCATGTCATGAAGGTGCTCGATCACTAACCAGGAAAATATTCAGATTGGGATATTACTGGCCGACCTTGGGAAAGGATGCAGCCGAGTTAACACATAAGTGTGAGATTTGCCAGCAGTTTGCACCACGATCGGGTTGACCATCGACACTATTATCCCCAATGGCGGGTGCCTGACCATTTGCTCAATGGGGAATCAATATATTGGGTCCTTTTCCCATTAGCACTAGTCAGCGTACTCACATTATAGTGGCAATCGACTACTTCGCTAAGTGGGTAGAGGCAAAAGCTCTAGCTTCGACAACAGAATTCTAGGTCATCAAGTTCCTGCAGGTCAATATATTCTCCAGGTTTGGCATTCCTAAGATACTCATCAGTGATAATGGTCCGCAATTTGTTGGAAAGGAGCTGAAATGGCTCTGTGAAGAATATCATGTGGACCATCGTTTCAGCTCAGTACATCACCCTCAAACGAATGGGCAAGCTGAAGCAGCCAATTTTTCGTGGGGGAGATGGTTATGAGAAGGAATGAATTCACAAGGCTAGACAGTAAAAACAAACTCTCAGCCAAATGGGAAGGGCCGTACAAAGTAATAGAGATCGCCGCACCAGGATCCTACTATCTAGAAACCACCCAAGGCGAGAGGTTACCCCATCCATTTAATTCTGAGCATTAAAGAAGATTTTATGCATAGCTTGTAATCAAAACTGTTATGTCAATAAAAGAAAGTCATTCCTTCATAAAGCATGTCCACACGAAGCAAGTCGAAGGCAAAAGCCCTATCGCCAAAGATAGGCCAAAAGCCCTAACAACAAGGTTAGGCCAAAAGCCCTATCGCCAAAGATAGGCCAAAAGCCCTATCGCCAAAGATAGGCCAAACGCCCGAACAACAAAGTTAGGCCAAAAGCCCTAGTAACAAGGCTAGGCCAAAAGCCCTAACAACAAAGTTAGGCCAAAAGACCTAACAACAAAGTTAGGCCAAAAGCCCTAGTAACAAGGCTAGGCCAAAAGCCCTGACGCCAAAGTCAGGCCAACAACCCTAACAATAAAGTTAGGCCAAAAGCCCTGACGCCAAAGTCAGGCCAAAAGACCTAGATGCCAAAGTCAGGCCAAAAGACCTAGCAATAAAGTTAGGCAAAACAAAAGCCCTGACGCCAAAGTCAGGCCAAAAGCCCTAACAATAAAGTTAGGCAAAACAAAAGCCCTGACGCCAAAGTCAGGCCAAAAGACCTAGCAATAAAGTTAGGCAAAATAAAAGCCCTGGCGCCAAAGTCATGCCAAAGAAATTTTAGGCGATCACTAGGGATGATAAAGCCTGAAATCAACAAATTCGTTGTTATTATGTCAACACCTCAAAGGTTTAAACTTCGAAGAAGGTAATATCTCTTTGAACTTAGAAGTTTATGCTTTTAAGTGTCAGAAGTATTATCCTTAGAAAGTTCGTATAGACTTATGCTTGGTCTAAGGCTTTAAGAGTCGAAGACATTACAGCAAGAAAAGTCAAGAGTAATTATGATTAAGATATTGGATAGCCAAATATGTTCGAAGTCGACTAAAGGCTCAAGAATATAAAGGCATATAGAAAAACCCAAGTTTTACATAAATAATTACAAACCAAAAACAAAAATTACAAAAATAGTTATCTAAAAAAAGATAAAAAATACGGTCGCCAAGGAGTTGGAGGCTTCAAGCTTTGGGATCCTCAGGAGCAAGGGTGCTCTGCTCGCCTTCGGGGGCAGAAGTACTGGGCTCGCCTTCAGGAGCAGCCTCTTCAGCAACAGAGGGCTGCGAAGGGCGACTCCGCAAGAAGCTCTTCAAGGATGCAACTTCCCCAAGGGGAAAGTTGGGGTCGACCGCCTGGACCTCCTCCACCACGTCTTGGAGAAAATCGGCAATCGCCGACTTCATAACCTTCAAGGCCTGGTATTCAAAGTCCTCGGAGGCCTTGAACTCCTCGACCACAGCTTGGGGTGAAGGAACCGCCTTCAGCTGATCAGCCAGCCGGTTCTTCTCCTCCTCCAGGGCGATCCCCCTAGCTTCAGCAGCATCCCTCTGGGCCTCCGCGGCGACCCTAAGAGCGTCCGACTCGGCCACCTGAGCATGAGATTCTTTCAACTCGGCCTCCAGGCGAGCACGGACCGCCTCCCCTTCATCAAGGCACCGATGAAGGGCCTCAGCTTCTTGAAGGAAGGATGCAGCATCAGCCTCCCTCTTCTTGACATCAGCAAGGAGGCGATGCTCCTTCCTGAAGTACTCCTCGCGGGCGCCGTCCACCAAGGTTATCGCCACGTCAGCGGTCTTCTTGATGGCCTCCAACTGCCCGGGGGTGACCCCCGTGCTTCGATATTGCTCCAGCTCGACAAGCAGATCAGAGTGCTTGTCGGCGAGCTCGCCGAAGACGCGACCAAGGATCACCTCTTCCCGAACGAGCTGACAACAAAAACACAAGGAAAAATGTCAAGTCATCAAAATAAAAAGGAATGACAAGGAATAAAAAATGGAAAGAAGGCGAGATCATACCAGGGCAACTCGTTCGAAGTGGGTCCGCAAGAACCCCTCGATCTGAGGAAGCTCCGTGGGGACAATTGAACGGTCCTTGGGAAGGAATTATCCCATCAAGGAGCCGCATGCACATATCCGGGCTACCCCGGAGGCTCTTCTAGGCGGGGTACCCCTTCTTGGCAAGGTCCCCGCAAGGGACCCAAGGCCCCCGAGAGTCTACAGCCTTAAAAGGCTGGAATAAGCTCGCCATGGAGCAGTACTCCTCGGCGGGAGCCCTCGAGGAGCTGGAGGACACCGAACTCCTTAGGAGGAACCGGTGACACCGAACTCCTTAGGAGGAACCGGTGACACCGAAGGAGCGGGAGACGCCAAAGACAAGACCTTCTCCTTAGTGGCGGAAGGGCCCTTAGGAGAGGGAGAAGGGAGCGCCGTGTCTAGACCCTTCCCCTTGCTGGCAGAAGGGCCCTTAGGATGGGGAGGAGGAGGATGCTGGTCGACCTCAGGGTGCTCCTCACTCCTGACCTTCTTAGGAGGAGGAGGAGGGGGGTCCCGGGCCGCGTCAGCCGAGGACTTCTCTGCAAAATAGCAAGACAAGAAGTCAGAAACCAAAAAACCGCAGAGTGTGAAAACATTAAATCCACAAAAGGCGAGGTAATATACCTGGTTGGCGAGGGCCAGTAGTGGCTGAAGGAAGCACCTCCTCAGACTTCCTCTTGGACGAACGCCTAGAGGGAGGAGGAGGAGAGTTCAGCAGCTCTTGGTCGGAGGACAATCCCGCCGATCCCTGGTCATCAAAGAGACCTATCAGTTTTTGACTCTTGCTTACGACCTTGCCTACAAGTAATAAAACAAGATAAGGGTTAGAGAATTACCCAATCATCAAAGATTGGCGTGGCTTGATGAATGCCCGCCATCTCAAGCGCATTCTCAGTAGTCTCCGCCACTGGACGAATGGACTTGAACTGGGACGACCGATGTAGCCGATACAGGTCGTCGATGGCGTTCCGGTCACCTCCTGACAACTCTTCGAAGGAGGGAGGAAAATCCTTGTCCGGGGTAAACAATTTCCAGGGTACACCCCCCTTGTACAAGAAGTAAAACTTCTTGTAGTTGGAGTTAGTGGCCCGGAAATCATCGACCAGACGAACATGGATGTTCCAAGTCCATCCTTGAGGGCCTCCCCACTTTGAAAACTTCGTCCAGCGTGGTTGGAAGTGGTGGAGGTGGTTCACCCCTGCTGCCAACTGGAAGAAACACCGGAACAAGGCCAGTGAATACACCAATTCCTGGCGTATGCACAGGAACTTGAAACCGACCCACATCCTGAGGGCATTAGGAACGAGCTGCGTGGGGTGAATCCCGTAAAACTGGCACAAGCTCTGTAAATCCTCACAGAGAGGAAAACGCAACCCAGCATCGATCTGGGCCGCATAAATGTAAACCTCTCCGTCGTGAGAAAAATGCAGACCTAAGCCAGGATACCTAGGGGCATCCTCTACGCTGAAGCCACCAAGCGCTACCATGGTCTTAAAGTAAGTCGGCTTCAGTTCGTTAGGCTTGACGTCTACCCAAATAAATTCAGATATGGCAATGATAAACATAAAAAACGAAGAACAGCAGGGGATATTACCAAAATAGAATACCGAAAGGACAGAGGTTTACCTTTTGGAGAAAAGATGGGCGTTTGGAGCTCAGGCCCATCCACCACCACTGGGGTGGCCGCGGATCAACCCACGTCAGGCTGTTCCCCCGCTGAGGGGGGCATGGTACCATCCCTAATGGTCAGAGGGGCATTGGTACCTTTGGGGGCATTTGCATTTTTGGACCCCTTTGTAGCCGTGTGCTTAACTCTTTCACTGCGGGTAGCCATGGAAGCAGTGGAGAAAAGGTTGAAGAAGATCGAAGAAGATTGAGAAGGAAAAGAGAAGGTTCGCAAAGGAGCTCTGGAAATTTGAAAGAGTGAACAAACGTAAAAAACAAAACAGAGAAAATGATGTCTCTTATATAGGCTCAAAAAGGAGTAACCGCCATGGGCGAATCGAAGCGACACAGAGGAATAATTGCACCTTTTTGGAAAAAACCGAAGCAATGTCAGAATTCCAAGAGACACATCGGGGAGACAAACGGTTGGCTGATACAGACAGCTGTCAGACTACCCTAGGTTTACGGAAAAGTCACTAGTAGAATGTTGCTCTATAACATCGGTATTAAATAGCTGCTAAATGGATATTTGTCGTCACTAACCTTTAGCAGCGAGCTAAGTCTCGTCAGGATAGATCCCGTGGCTAAAGGTCACTCCGACGGTAAAACGCCGTCACTAAAAGGTCTGCCGCCACTAAAGCCTTACCGCCACTAAAGGTCGACCACATTCAGTGACAATAATTGTCGCCACTATATACACTTCATTAACAACGGTGAAATTTGTCACTATATAGTTCTATTAGCATCATAATATGTTGTTACTAAATACGTGTATTTAGTGACTACCGATCCACCGTTAAAAGTAGCTTATACTATCAGGTAATATTGTTGCTAAACACATGTCTTTAGTGATAACAAGTCCACACTTGATAACAAATGTTTATGTCGCTGCTAAACATAAGTTTTTGCATCAACAACGGTTAATCATTGTTAAAAACAATTTTTTGTAGTGTGTTTTTATTAGTTATCTAGTTATTGCTATATGATATGAACTACACAATGCATTTTTTTTATAAAAAAAACATAATATATTATTTATCAAAGTATATATATACATCTGAATAAACATCCAAACTACAAACTTACAATAAATTTGAATGTAAATACATAATTTTCTAAATCGGATAAAGACCTAAAACTAATATGCTTTTATACTTGAGATGGTTATGAATTCGGAATGCCAGAACTACGAACTTCATCTCCATCTCTAGTTCACGATCCCCTACATATAGAAATGAAACACAATAAATACAATAACAAAATCATGTAACACAATAATCTCAAACACACTAGTTAAATAACATAAAACATATTAAATAGTTAATCAACTAAATGAACATACAATTTACATGAGTTTTCTCAATCTGCAACAATTCACTAAAATCTTCGAATAATATATAGTGATCACTGCATTAGATCAATTTCAGTGGCTTAAAGCATTCTCCGCTGCAGTATGATATTTTACTGCATATTTTGGACCAGCGGTGTGAATCACCCTCCTGGAATGATAAAGGGCTGTTCTTAGTCACTTAAATGATATCTTGTTTGACTGCCAGTGTGAAAGAAATTCAGCTACGCCAACCAACCTAGCAGGAAGATCATGTGCATTCGTAATTTTAGCCATTCCTGTCCAACATCCGCCCTTTGCACGAAAGGAGTATCAATCAAACAAATGTATGGGTTGCTTATACAATGACAGAATAGCACATTTATGTACATGTACAATAAACATTATATGATGAAGATAATAAACAAGTATGCTTTGTGCAAAGTAAGAAGGGACTACTCATTCTTATAGCTAAAGGGTAAAGACTATGAATGCCAAATGACTTACCAGATCAGAGCACTCTTCAGCAAGACCAGGTCCAGCAGCCTCATGCAAACCAGGACTACCCAATTACCAGTTCATGTTTGTTTCACCAAAGTGCCTATTAACAGTAGAAATGCAGAATTACCATCATCGTCAACCTATTCACCATCAATTTTGATCAAAAGACAGAACAAAAGCTTGTGAGTGGTCTCTGACCTTCTTTAGATTCTATAAGCTTAAGTACTTCATCAACATCATTAACAATTTCCTCCCTAAGTCCAGAAACAAATATGCCTCGCTGGATAATTAAAGGAATGCCATTAGTATTCGCCCAAGTTAGGAGAACATAAACTGTTTTGTGTCATTTCTGAAATGACATGTATGGAGGAGTGGCAAGAGGTTAAAAAACAGTTGTATTGAAATAACCAATTCGTAACAACAAAAACATTCCCAGAACTCTTCAGATTGGAAAGGCGACATAGAATTTACCCTTTTAAACACAACAGTTCAAACACAATACATAACACTAGTTCATACTGATTACTAATTACACGGACAAGTTTCAATCAACTACAATATATAGAAAACTGCGATCATAGTAAAAAAAAGTTATCTCTCCCCTTTCGAATATAACAAAATTACATTATCTAGGAGCACTTTTAATCTTGTAATTTGCAGAAAATACAAGATTCTATTTCATATATACCAAAGTATCAACTTCTGGAAATACATACTCAGCTCAAACATACCCAGTTCAAGTATAAAGTATTTCAAACATACTCAGTTCTACTTTCAGATGCTTTTCCGAAAAAATCCAAAAATTGTCTCGATATCAAGTTCTATGTTCATTTAAACATTCTTCATATTTAACATATACAAAACACTTTTTATACAAGACATCGACAATAGAAGAGTAGAACATCACCTACCCAATTGAATTTTCAACAGAATGAAGGGTAAACTAAATTTTCAGCCAGCAGTCCAGTTCAGTTATTTTGACTAAACCTATTCTACCAAGAAGATCAAACAGCGAATCATACAGGAAATGAATATAACGAAGCATACGTAAAGCTTACCGAGGCGAGGGACGAGGCGGCGAGCTGACGCGGGGACGAGATGGCGAGCTGACGCGAGGGACGACGCGGCGAGCTGACGCGAGGGACGACGCGGCGAGCTGACGCGAGGGACGACGCGGCGAGCTGACGCGAGGGACAACACGACTATGAGTAGCACGGCGGGGACGAGGCAGAGAGCTTACACGAGGAACGACGCGACAAAGAGGACTACGACAAGGACGAGGCAGAGAGATGACGGAGAGCAGGGAGATGCGATCAATTGGAGCTTTCCAATTTCAGAGGAGAGCATTTCAATTTCAATCGGAGCTGTTCAATTTTAGTATACAAATGAAAAAACCTAAACGCTAATATTATATTACTTATTATTTTCTAAAAGTTATCCTTTAAAAAATAAAATAATGTTAACAAAATACAAATACAAATCCCTTACAAATTCCATACAGATATTCGTAAGGGAAATCCATCACAAAATTAGGGGTGAGTCTGGGCGGGCCGAGCCCGAAATTTCGGTATTCACTTTTGGAGGACCGAGACCGACTTTGGTATAAAAAGCCCTCCCGAGTCGGTCTTGCTTGACTCGGGCCGGTCTCGATCCATTACCGAAATTTTCAGTAAAAAAAAAATACAATTTTTTGTCCAAATTTTCACCAAATTTAGAACATACAAACACAAAACACAATAAATTAGCACATGTGTGGTTGGAGTTGCTAACTTGCTAAGTTTTTGAGAATGCGGAGGCGAGAGTCCGAGACCTAGTTGGAGAAGTTGATGTATAGTATAGTATTTTGTATTAGAGTTTTAGACAACTCGGGTCGGGCCGGTCCGAATCGGGAATATCGGGAAAAAACCAGAGCCCGACTTTAGAGGAAAAAACCCACCCGCTCGGTCTCGGTCTTAGTCGGGCTGGTCTCGGACCGGTTTTGTTGGGATTTCGGTCCAACCAGTCTTTTTTGCTCACCCCTACACAAAATATTATTTTTGCAAATCTCTTTCTTATTATTGTACTCAAGGAATTAAACATTGTAAGAATTTTTTCTATGATTTTTCAGCTCACTTAAACCTAAGAAAACTCTTACAAATTATTCTAAATTCTAAGCGATTAGTGAAGACATATTAACTTTCAAATTTACGTTAGTGACAGATAGAACCTGAAGTTGATTATACATAATTTACAACAACTACATTAGACACTAAATAGATGTTTTTACAGTAAAACTTTCATCTGTTACTGATTGTCTGTATTAATGTCGATGTTGTCTTGCACTGAATTCTTTTCAAGTTAAACTATTCTACGATGGAAAAAGTCCACATAAAACATGATCTTTAGCTGCGACAAATTATTTGACACTAAATCAGTTGTATAACTACGATACTAAATGTCGACACAGAATACTTTATCTAACAATAATATTTAGTGACAAGACATTTAGTCTGCAGCTGTAGACCAACATTATTGTAGTGAGTAAATGTCAGGCGTGCCTCAAGTGACCGTTCGATTTCTGGACAACTGTGCAGTTATTAAATGCTGAAAGTCCACTAAGAAGACAAGGGGGTCGCCAACGCACTAATAGGCGTTATCAGAAATACCTCGGGCAGGTAGTGATCGCCTAACTAAGAAAGATAGACTTTCATAAACCTAGATTACCTCGAGTGATCGCCAAAGGGGAATAAAAGGAAGGATATATTTTCAGCTTTGAATGAAGAAAAAACTGCTCGCCAAACGAGCTCGAAATGTCTCAAAGGTCATGAACCATTACAAGAGACGTCACTATCTAAAACCCTACCAGGAAATCAAGCTCGACTGAAAAAACTTCAATCAAGCTTCGGGGGAAAATGTTGGGTATCGATAGTGACAGCCCAGTAAGGAAAAGGCCTCGAAAGCCCAATAACTATAGAGGGGGTAAACCCATGACATTTGAACCGGATCGGCCCAAATACAAGTTAAACTCAGCCCTCCATAGAATGACCCAGAACCGAGCCCAAGGACTCTGAGAACGCCCTGAGTGCTCGCCATTCTTCACTAAGGCCGCGACCTCTCACTGCTCGCCAAGAGAGTGCTCGCCCCAAAGAGAGCCTTGCCTCTCTCCTCTAGTCCCACAAAACCGTTAATAAGGAAGTGGCCATGATATCCCGCGTATCTCGGTCACATATTCACTAAAGATTAGATTTGGTAACTGCAATATCTCGCAGTAACTACCATATCCCACGATCCGAATCTTCAGCAACACAATATACACTAAGATATTCAGCTTCCTTATACGGTTCTATCTCTCTTACCCTATAAATACCCTTGCTTTACATACGTTCTTTACGTTTTGAGTTTTATACACACATATACTCATTTAAGCATCGGAGAGGGACCCAGAGACACCCCCTCTGTTGCACTCCCCTACCTGCAGGTTCACCGGAGTTGGAGCAGAAGCGTCTTCCCAACCTTGTCTGGCATTTAATTCACCGCCAGATCAGCATCCAGGATTTCACGATCCAACAAACTTCACATGTCCTCTTGCACTTGTTGAGTTGAATATGTGGGGACATGCTCATTTGCCTCAAATGGTAAGAAGTATTATATGAGTAATGTTTATATTTATAGTAGATAATCATTGTGTGTTTTTTCTCGTAATCATTGTGTAGCTCCTTATAATAAAGTAGTTGCTTATCTACATGCTAATAGAAATTGTGTAGTGTTTTCATCTGATACTTTCAACAACTTATTTGATGACGTAGATTTAGGTATTAAATTTTGCATGCTTCCTGAATCTAAGTTTTCACCAACTGTTTGGCATATGTGATTGATTATCTTTCTTATCATCTGCTTGAAAATTCTATGAAGCTACATAACCTACCAACTCCACACGTACTCTTGAATTTTTTGAGTTTCATATATGGTGTCCTACCCATTTGCTTCAAATGGTAGCTTTTACTATCTGAGTATTGTTAATGTATATAGTAGATACACTTGGATCTATTTTCTATAAGAAAAGAGTGATTCCTATTAAAACTTATGCATGCTGGATTATTATTTCGATTATTATGTTATTGGTTCTTCTTAGTGTTTTTGGTGGGCTAGTTTTGTTTAGGCCCGTTTGTTTAGTCTGGCATGTCCTGAGTCTTCTCATTTTTGACCATTCCGGTCCATTTGCTTATTTAAGTTATCTTATGTAAATGACAATTTTAACCTTCGTGTAGGGTTTTATATTTAAGGGGGAAGGTCACCGGAAGAAGCAACTGATCCGATGAACCCCAAGTCTTACCTTTATTTGTTTTAGGGTTTCTGTTTTTCTCCCATCTTCATAGTCTGATTTGAACATGGTATCAGAGCTCTGAGGCATTCTTCGCCTTGTTTCTCCGCGATTCTGGTGTTTTTGCTGACCTGTTGCGTCAGTTGGAGACGTTGTCTTCAGAATGGTTTTGAGATTGACTTCATTTTTAGTCGGAAACTGCTTCGGTTTCTTTCTCGTGAGGTATCACTCTTCCTCTGTTCTTTAGATTCTTCAATCTGTTGTTTTCTTCATGGCGGAAACCAAACCGATCAGGGAGGCAGATGTATTTTTCACCGATGAGGTGGATCATGAGGCCATGGCTAAGGTAGACTTTCATCATCCCTTATATATTCATGCGAGTGATAATCCATGCCTTAATATGATCTGTGTGACGTTAACTGGCCCTGAAAACTATGTGATGTGGAGTCGGTCAATCAAATTTATGCTGTTAGGTATGAACAAATTAGGTTTATAAACGGTTCTTGCATGCGTGAGTAGTTTGATCCGACATTCCATCACCTCTGGGGTCGATGTAATGTCGTAGTCATTGGTTGGATTACAAACTCCATTTCAAAGTATCTGGCCAACGAGATGATGTACACTGAAAGTGCATTCCTCGTCTTGAAAGATCTGAAGGAACGTTTTGACAAAATTAGTGGGGCAAGAACCTACCAATTTCATATGGAAATTGTGATGTTTAGACAAGGACTTGATTCTATATCCACGTTTTTCTCAAGACTGAAAGTATTGGGGGTTGAGTATTCTGCAACATGTTCCCTTCCTCATATTTAGGGGGAAGATTTTAATAAACACATCGAGCACAAAGAAAATCAGTGGCTTTTTCAATTCATTGTGAGTTTGAATAAGAATTTTTCAAATGTGAAAAATAGTTTGCTTCTATGGACTCCTTTGCGTTTGGTTAATCAGGCCTATAATCTTTTGATGCAAGAATAAAGTCAAAGGGGGAATTTCTTTTGTGATGAATGCCTTTGTTAATACAAATTTTGGAAACACTATTTTGAGTAAGCCGAAAGGAAACCAAAACTTGGAGTGATCTTTCTGTCACAAAAAGGGGCACACTGTTGAGAGATGTTATTGCAAGGGATGTGACTTTTGTAAGAAGAAGGTACATGCTAATGATAACTGCTTTAAGTATAAAGAGCAATAGAGGGTAAAAGAAAATTCCAAGGCCAATGTTACCTCCTGAGGGAATGCTGATATTGACTTCCTTTTTATGCAAAACCCTACTAATGACCCTTCTACGAGTTGTGTTGTGCAAGGTGGTATAACTTTTACGAAGGAACAATTTGAGAATTTTTTGCAGACTGGGAGCCGCAGGGAACACTACTTAAGGAGCAGGTGCTACCGCACCAACGAATTATGGTGCGAACACGATGGTATATTTCTTAACTCTACATCTTTAATTCATAATAATCATTGGATCTTGTACATAGGAGCAACCAACCACATGACGGACATAAGTGATTGATGATGTGGGAAGAGGTTTGTTCCTGGGACCAAGGTCCAATTGTCGAATGGTGGACATTCTGATGTTTGTGGTGCTGGAAATATTCTGATTGATTCGAACAAAAGGTTGAACAACGTTTTGTATGTTCCTGATTTTAAGTATAACCTCCTGTTTGTGTCCAAGCTAGCTAAAGATTTAAACTGGTGTGTTTTTTTCTATACTAACCTTGCAATCCTGCAAGACTTCTTAAGTGGGAGGGTCTTAGGGACTGGTAAGGAAAAATCGGTATTGTAGTTCATAAGATTGCCTTGGAAATATGTCGAACTTTTTTTTTAAATTATTCCATTAATAATATCATGTTTGGCATTTGAGTTTTGGGCATGCCTCAATAAAAGCTCTTGAATATGTTGATTCTATAGGCTTGTCTAAGAATAAGGGTCTGGAAAATGGAAATTGCCATGTTTTTCCCAAAGTAAAGATAGTGAGAAATCCATTTCCTGTTTCATATTCTAGAGCATATTTTACATTTGATTTGATTCATGTTGATGTATGGGGACAGTATCATAGTCCGACATATCACAATAATCGATTCTTTTTTACTATAGTTGATGACTTCTCTAGAGTAACTTGGGTTCATTTGATGCAGTTTAAATATAATTTTAACTTTTTCTGAAACGGTTTGTTGCCATGGTTAAGACTCAACTTGAAAAGAAAGTTAAGTGTTTTAGAACCGATACCGGTATAGAATATTTTAATGAGCATGTAAAAAACCTTTTTCTTAATAAAGAAATTCTCCACCAAAGTAGTTGCCCTTATACTCCGCAGCAGAATGGCAGGGTTAAGAGAAAGCATCAACAATTGCTAGAAATAGCAAGGGCCTTAAAACTGCAAGGGTCAATCCTGAATGGGTTTTCGGGGGATTGCATCCTAACAACTTGTCATCTGATCAATTTAATGTCCTCTAAACTGTTGAATGGAAAAATTCCACTAGAAATCTTAAGTGGTAAGAAACCCAAAATTAGCCATTTTAGGGTATTTGGATGCTTGTGTTATGCAAAAAATATGATGGTGACTGACAAGTGTGCATCTAGGGCTATTCCATCAGTTATGATGGGATATTCTGAAACTCAAAAGGGGTATAGACTCTATGATATAACTGAAAAACGATTTTTTGTACGTAGGGATGTTCGGTTTATTGAGAATGTCTTCCCTTTTGAGAAATGTGAACCTGATTGGATGCCTGTATTTATTGAGCAATTAGCTGAGATGGACTCCTGTGATGTCACTTGGCCGAATGTGACTGAGGAAAATGATACTCATGGTGATGTTGATATTCTACATGATTAGTTTGAAACAAACACTTATGGAATTATACCATAGGATGAGTCTATTATTGACTCTGATGGTTCGGTTCGTGCACATCCACTTGTTGACTCTACCAGACCAACCATGAGTAGGTCTGGAAGAGCTATTCACCCCTATTTGGATGAAGGATTATGAGGTTACTGATGTATCGAATGCTTCTTCTATTAACAATTTTGTTTCGTATGATAAGCTATCTGACAGTTATCAGAGTTATTTGGCTTCTACTTCTAAGCTGGACGAACCTGAGAGTTTTTGTGAAGTTGTGAAAGACAAGGCCTGAGTTCGAGCCATGCATGAAGAGATCATGGCCCTTAAGGAAACCAGAACATGGGACTTGGTTTCTCTTCCACAAGGTAAATCGGTTATTGGATGCAAATGGGTTTATAAATTGACATATAATTCTGATGGCAGCTTGAGTATATACAAGTCTGGCCTTGTAGCGAAAGAATATAATCACAAGCACGGTATAGATTACTTTGAAACTTTTTTGCTTGTTGCTAAAATGAATACCGTGCGAACTGAGCTTGCTTTCGCCTCTGTTTATAGTTGACCTCTTTACCAAGTGGATGTCCATAATGATTTTTTACAGGAGGACTTAGATGAGGAAGTCTATAAACATGCACCCGAAGGGTTTGACAGGAATAGTGATAAGAATCTGATTTGCAAATTGAAAAAATCTTTTTGTGGTTTAAAACAAGCTAGTAGACAATGGAATGTGAAACTCTGTGATGCATTGATCAAAACTGGTTATAGTCAGTAGAAGCTTGATTACTCCTTCTTTACTAAGCATGATGGAAACCAGTTGGTTGTGTTACTTGTATATGTGGATGATCTTCTTAGGTAATAGTAGCAAGCTGATTGTTGAATTGAAACATGTTTTAGAATCAAGTATCAAGATGAAAGATTTAGTTGAATCAAAGTTTTTCTTGGGAAATGAGATTGCTAGATCGAAAAAGGGGATATTCTTGAATCAAAGAAAATATGCGTTGGAATTAATTTCCTCTGTTGGTTTTGTTTGCTGTAAAGGTTGTAAAAACACCCATGGAACTAAATATGAAAGTGACTAGTATAAAATATGATGAACATTTGTGTGTGAACAAGGATGATCATCCCCTACATGATGTGAGCCTTTATCGGCGGCTAATAGGGAAATTGCTATACTTGACCATTACGAGGACGGATATCTCCTTTTCTCTGCAGCACCTAAGCCAATTTATGCAGGATCCCAAAGTGTCTCACCTGGAAGCTGTCTTACGTGTTGTTCGCTATGTCAAAAAGGAACCAAGTAAATGTATCCTATTATCTTCGAAATCTGTCCCTAAATTGGTAGGTTATTGTGATTCAGACTGGATTGGGTGCGTAGAAATCAGGAATTTGGTTACATGTTTTTGCATTTTCCTAGGAAAATCACTGATTTCTTGCAAGGTAAAAAACAAATGTACTGTTTCTCAGTCTTTTGCTAAATCTAGGTGTGGGCATAAAAAATGGGTTAGGCCGAACCAAACCGTACCTTTTGTGAGTCGTACCGGTTCGGCCAAACCAATTCACAAACGAAACGTTTTGTTTGCAAAAATATGTAGCGGTTCAGAAAAGGTACAAAAAACTGGTTCACAAACGACCGTACTACTTCTTGTACCGGTTTAATATAATATTATATTTAATTATTAAAATATCTACTCTAAACCATTATACCAAAGTTGGTTCGACGATGATTTACCATCTACATTAGTATATTGGATTATGTATTATGGTTTATGTATTATGGTTTGTAGATTATGGATTATGGTTTTTATGGATTATGGTTTAGGGTTTAGGATTAGAGTGTATGGATTATGGATCATGGTTTATGAATTATGTATTATTATAGTTTTTTCAAAAATATATATATAAAGTAGTTCAGCCAAACCGTTTCAAAACCAATACGGTAAATCGGCCAAAATCTGGAGTGGTAAACTGTATCTCTTTAAAATGTGGTAAAGGTTCGGCACATGAACATGTTCAACCCCGAACCGGTTCATGCCCACTCCTAGCTGAATCTAAATATAGGAGTATGAGATCTACTTTGTCTGAAATTGTATGGTTGAGAAATCTGTTGAAAGAATTTGTTTTTTTATCAAAAGGAACCATTTAGAGTATACTGCGATATAAAGGCTCCCATACAGATTGCTAATAACCCAGTTTTTCATGAGTGAACCAAACACATAGACATTGATTGTCATTACATTAGAGAAAAATTGCTAGAGAATATCTTGTAGCTTGATTATGTTAGGACAGGTGACCAGCTGGCAGACTTGTTCACAAAAGCCTTAGGAAGTGAGCAGCATTATAAACTCTGTGGAAGTCTTGGAATGATGAATATATTTGGAGGACAGGGGGAGCCAACTTGAAGAACTGATTCATGGTGGTTTCCAGCTTGAGGGGGAGTATTAAAACTTATGCAGGCTGGATTATTATTTCGATTCTTCTGTTACTGGTTCTTCTTAGTGTTGTTTGTGGGCTTGTTTTGTTTAGGCCCGTTTGTTTAGTCTGGACCGTCCCTGGTCTTCTCATTCTTTTCCGGTCCGGTCCATTTACTTATTTAGGTTATCTTATGTAAATGACAATTTTAACCTTCGTGTAGGGTTTTATATTTAAGGGGGAGGGTCACCAGATGAAGGAACTGACACGATGAACCCCAGGTGATATACAACGTCATCCTAAATGTTAAGTACATGGAAATTACTTCTTTTATAATTGATCTAAATTGAATACATTCAAACCCTATACCCACTTAAGCATCCGGAGGGATACAGGGGCAAATGCTCCACTATCCTTTCTTGCAGGTCAAGGGACTCCTAGTCCAGCGTTTCGACGAGTCTTCTAAGGTAAAATTAACACACATCCTAACACGTCTGAGAAGTATTTCCGATCTGGTTAAATATTGATACAACATTTTCTCCATTGTGGGAAACTGATCAAAAGGCCAGAAGAATGAAAACTCATTCGGACACTAACTTGAAGGAATGCTATAAATATACCCCTCTTCGGCATCGACCTTGTCGGAAAAGGGGATGGACCATCAACCTAGCAGTTAAAGCATTCGTAGCAGGTGGTGAAAGTAGTAAGTCCTACGAGATACATGCAATATGATTGTCCACCGTCATGCAATCAAGAACAATACCACACCACTGAGAGGATACCCTGATCTATATGTTAGACAAAAAACACTGCTCATATGGTAGAGCCTGATGACGAATCCTTGATCATAACAACCATGGCGTAGGTTTAGACGTAAAATGAACTCTGGCGAGCCAAATCATCGGATATCCTGCTTCTGTAAAAACTAAAGAAATAAGGAAGAGAAAGAAAGGACATGAAGAGATAAGATTTTCTCATCCTTGGGTTCACGAAGCGTAAAACCTTTCCTATTGGATCAAATAACATCCTATTGGTTTTGGAGGAAGGATGGAAAACATCGAGGTGGATGTTATCTTTATAGTGGTAGACGTGTGTCTTCCTGCAACACAATACTGAGATGAATAACAATCAACCACAACAAGATTATCACCTTCATCACACACCAAAAGTTAAAATTCATAACCTCAAACGGGTCATGGAAGTGGTAGGTGACCAAGTCGCATCAACAATGTGTTATGCGAACTATTTTCAGTGAAGTGATAAAAGGGAGGCTATTGCCGGCAAAACTGAGGCAGACTCAAGAGAAGATAAACTTCATTTTCACATGTAGGTGAGTTGACCGAGGTCAAAATCAATGGACCAAAAAGGAGAATCTAAGTAGGAGTCAGAACATCTGAGGAACAAAAGCTAGACCTAATAGGCTTACTGATCAAATACAAAGAATTTTTTGAGTAGATCCCTAGTGATATGTCAGAGATCAGCATAGGTATAATATCCCTTGAGTTGAAAATCTACCGCATAGTAATGTTGATCGCACACAAAAGAAGATGACTTGATCAATAAAAGAGGTTGGACAATTGTCAGATGTAGGGTTCGATTGATAAGTACAATTTAAACCATGGATTTCTAATCCAGTTCTTGTTAAGAAAAGTGAATTATAAGTGGCGAATGTAGGTGAACTTCAGGGACTTGAATAAGTCGTGTACTAAGGACTCTTATCCCTACCTAAGATTGACCAGTTAGTTGATGCAACCTTTCGGAAAGAGACACTCAGCTTCATGGATGCATACTCCAGATACAATCAAATCAGAACGCACTGAGGGGAGGAAATCCACAAGACCTTCAATGTGCACAACGACATCCTCTGCTATAAGGGCAAACCTTCGGTCTCATCAACGCATGGGCAACGTATAAATGAATGGTTAGCAAACTATTTAAAGAAATGATAGACATGAATATGAAAGTATATGTGAACGACAAATTGGTAAAATCAGTCAAAGGTGTCCTTCACACCACTGACCTAGGATAATACTTCGATTGCATGAGGAGACATAGCATTCGCCTTATCACAACGAAATATGCCTTCAGGGTGAAATTAACGAAATTCCCAGGGTAATACTAAGCGAATGAGGGATTGAGTCTACCCTTGAAAAATTCAAGGAAATTGAAGAGATGAAAGTTCCCACGTATCACAAATAAGTCTACACGTTAAATAGTCGCCTAACAACATTAAATCACTACAAGTTAATGTCGAGCGATCAGTCCCTACAATTCTTTCCAATACTAAAGGTGAATAAAAAGTTTGAATGGACTATCGAGTGTGATGGGTCATTACAAGATTTCATTCAACAACTGTAGGCTCTTCCCACATTAGAAAGCCCTCACTAGGTGAACACGTTTTCTATACATCAACGCCAGTCCCTGTCAGTGAGTGTAGTGTTGGTGAGAAAGGAGAACAACTCCCAATTTCAAGTGTACTATATAAAAAAATTTCTTGATGCCATTGAAACTAGATATATGGAGAATTAAAAAGGAACTCTTTGCTGTATAGGTTGCAGCACGTAAATTGAGACCCTACTTTTACGCTCATAGAGTCGCTGTGCTGATAAACGAGCCACTTAAACCCTTTTTACATGAAAACAACAATCAAAGGACATGCATTAGTTTACTTCATAGTAGAAGGTGTGTATAATGATGTTGGTAACAAAATGGAAGCTACTGCAGAGGCCACAACTAAGGATACACCACCACTCTAAGAACTCTATACTGGCGGATCATCATCTAAAGAGAGCTCGAAAACAGACTTGGCCTAAAGGGTAAGCCCCGACGATATGCTTTAGTCCTTACCTTCGAAGTGACCAATAATGAGTCTGAGTATGATGAATAGTCACGGGACTGTGTCTTTCAACGTGTATGGGCAAACACTCCCTCATTGTAAAATGTGATTCCGAGACTGTTGTCAACCAAGTCAAGGGTTGAGTATGCGGATAAAGGCGAAAAAAGGGATTACTTGACCATCGTTAAAAATATTTATTTAGGAAACCAATCACTTTTCCATAGAAGCAAACCGAGATAGGAGAACTACTTGGCGAACTCCTTAAGTAAGCCCCCCTTTAGAAGTAAAAATGACCAAAAGTGCATGCTTAGTGGAGTGATCTCCCTACCCGGAAAACCGCAAAGCGAGAATAGTATGCAACACTAAGGTACAAGAAAATTAGATGACTCCTCTGTATGAATACCTAACAGGGAATTACCAGAGGAAAAGTCGGAGGCTGTCAAGTCTATTCGCCTTGCCTCTAACTACCTAGTTATAAATAAAGGACTAATTTTTCAAATGGATAAAAGCAAATGCAGTAGCCTTCATCACTGAGTTCCATGTAATCAAATTCTTGAGAACTAGCATCTTATCTTTGTACGGGGTACACCAAACACTCATCAGTGACAACAGACTGGAATACGTGTGGAAACACCTCAAGTTTTAATGCAAGGAGTTGAAATTTGGGAACTGAATCAGCTTTGTGCATCACCCGTATACCAACATAAAAAAACGTCTATATACCAAAAGTGGTCGCTTCAGTACAAATTGTGATCACCTCCTATAGAGTACAACATTTCAATCCAAAAATCGAGGATATCGAGACAAGAAAAGAACTCGACTGGGCGGACAAAAAGTGATGGAAATAGAAGGAATCACTGATAAGAAAAAAGACTCGCCATAACCTAGTACTTCAACAGGAAAGTACATGCTCCATAGCTCTATGTCGGGGAGATGGTTCAAAGGCACGACAAACTCTCCATTAAATTGGAAGGAACCTACATGATCGCCAAAATCGCGACACTATACTTATATTACATAGAGGATATGAAAGGTATAAAGTTACCTCGTCCTTTTAATGTCAAACACTTAAAGATATTACATGTAATATTTGTATTTACAATTCAAATAAATAAGAACTATTCGACTACACAACGAGTCTCTATCAGGAACAAGACTCTAAAAGCCTTCGGTGATCGGTTAAAGTCATCTCATAATTGAGAATATAATTAAAAGCTTCATTATGATGATCAACTAAAGTCCTCTCATAACCGAGCGTATAATTAAAAGCCTTAATATGAAGATTGACTAAAGTCATCTCATAGTTGAGCCTATAATTTCAAGCCATGATTTGATGATCGACTACAATCATCTCATAACAATGCATATAATTAAAAGCATCATTATGGCGATCGACTAAACTCATTTCACAACAGAGAGTATAATTAATAGCTGTGATATGGATATCGATTAAAATCATCTCACAACTGATCATAATATATACCAACTCATTTTGATGATCATCTCGAATATCATCACATAACTAATTATATAAGTAAAAACCTTGTCATAATGGTCAACAAAGGGTACCTCACAATCAAATAGCCTTGTGGTAGTAACATACATGGAATGCTTTAAGAATAGAAATTCATTACAAGAGGTTAAAAGTAGAAAATACTATGGCGCGGGAATGGAGGTTCAAGAACATCCTTTTCGGTTTCACCCTTCTGAGTTGGGACCTCGACCTACGCTTTACCGGTAACCATGGGAGCGTCCATTGAGGTTTCGCTTTACCTCCCTCGACATGCGCAGGAACATCCTTCAAGCCTCGCCCTTCTCAATAAGAGCAGGACCGGAATAAGAATTCTTAAGAAATGTTTGGAGTGCTCAGATCTCGCCCAACGTAAAGTATGGGTTTACCTCTTTGATATCGTCAATTACCACCAGAAGGTAGGCAACAATCTCTGGCTTCATCAGGTCCACGGTTGAATCAATGGATTCTTCATTCCTCTTATAATACTTGAATGTTGTTTTGGGGTTCGGGATCTACTCCAGCCTAAACTCAAGCTGAGCCTTCTCGGCAATGAGTATATCCTCCTCAGTCGCGAGGTGATCCCAATGAGCATAGGCCTCGTCCATTTCAACAATTGTCTCCTTCATAAAAGTCTGTTGTCGATCCATCTCCACCTCGATCTGGTCAAGATCTTGATTGACCTTCATTGTAGCCTCCTCGTCCTTGGCATTTTCTTTCCCAGCGACCAACAATGACTCAAACTTCGAGTAGACCTACTACAAAACACGCCTCTCCCGATCCTACTGCTCTACAACCTTGGACTTTAACTTCCAACCTCCAAGGGAGTCAACCAGCAAACTTTATAAGCGTCTAGTCCGAGGGTCAACCCACCTAGGCATGGGCTAAATGGTCGACCATGAGAGAGAGGACCGTCTCCTGGCGAACAAACCAAGAAAGAAAGCAGTGGTTTAAAAATGGATCATGACAGACACTACGACTATAATAGTATACTTACCAAGCCAAGTCGCGAAATGTAACCTTATGGCCTCCTAAACACAATATCATTCTCCACAGGCGTATTCTTCCAAATTCCTAAACTTGAAGGATAACCCCATTCAATAAAATCATACACAAGGTTAGGTTATCCATAATGCTTATGCTGTGTAAAATCTTGGCGCTTTGCAAAGAGCAACAATGTGTCAAAATCTACAAAGGGATCGTTGGCTTGGTGGGTATATTAAAGATCAACATGTTAAAATACATCATAGGGAAAGGCACTTTGGTTTGGTTGGACTCCTCGCCCTTAGGCCCGCAGTTTGTTCCCGCATAAACTCAACCATCTTCTCCTTGAGATGTACTACTTCTGGGCGAGAGGGAGACAGAGAGACAACTGATGAACCTCAATCCTCTAGTCGTTGGATTCTTCGACTTCCCCTTACATATCCTTAGGAGGTCCACAAACTCCCTTGGATCACCAGTCAAGGTAGAAAAATCACCAAGCAAAATCATACACCATGTTAAAAAGGGACTCACACATACACAAATAGTTTTCTTTGGACGACCCAGAAGCATGGTCTACTGTATATGACTCATCCAACCATTAGGTATGTTTATAAGTAATGCATACAGATAATTACCTCGAAAAATTCTCTCATACTCGACCACTGACATGGCGAGAGGCTCCATGTGAGACCGTGCCTCCTTGGCAATTAGTATATCCTCCTCAGTCGCGAGGTGATGCCAATGAGCATAGGCCTCGTCAGTTTCAATAATTGTCTCCTTCATAGAAGTCTGTTGTCGATCCATCTCCACCTCGATCTGGTCAAGATCTTGATTGACCTTCATTGTAGCCTCCTCTTCCTTGGCCTTTCCTTCCTTAGACGCCAACAATGACTCATACTTCGAGGACACCTATTACAAAACATGCCTCTCCCGATCCTACTGCTCTACAACCTTGGACTTTAACTTCCAACTTTCGAGGGAGTCAACCAGCAACCTTTATAAGCGTCTAGTACGAGGTTCAACCCACCTAGGCTTGGGCTAAATTGTCAACCATGAGAGCGAGGACCGTCTCCTGGCGAAAAAGCCAAGAAAGATAGAAGTGGTTTAAAAATGAATCATGATAGACACTACGACTATAATAGTATACTTACCAAGGCAAGTCGCGAAATGCAACGTTATGGCCTCCTCAACACAACATCATTCTCCACAGGCGTATTCTTCCAAATTCCTAAACCTGAAGGATAACCCCATTCAATAAAATCATACACAAGGTTAGGTTATCCATAATGCTTATGCTGTGTAAAATCTTGGCGCTTTGCAAAGAGATGCGTCAAAATCTACAAAGGGCCCATTGGCTTGGGTGTATATTAAAGATCAACATGTTAAAATACATCCTAGGGAGGGACACTTTTGTTTGCTTGGACTTCTCACCCTTAGGCCCGCAGTTTGTTCCCGTATAAACTCAACCATTTTCTCCTTGAGATGTACTACTTCCGGGCGAAAGGGATACATTGAGACGCTTGATGAACCTCAATCCTCTAGGCGTTGGATTCTTTGACTTCTCCTTAGATATCCTTAGAAGGTCCACAAACTCCCTTGGATCACCAGTCAAGGTAGAAAAATCATCAAGCAAAATCATACACCATATTAAAAAGGGACTCACACATAAACAAATAGTTTTCTTTGGATGACCCAGAAGCATGGTCTACTCTATATGACTCATCCAGCCATTAGGTATGTTTAGAAGTAATGCATACGGATAATTACCTCAAAAACGTCTCTCATACTCGACCACTGACATGGTGAGAAGCTCCATGTTAGACCCTGTCTCCTTGGGAGAAGGAGCGCCCCTGGACCTATTCTTTGGAAAGAAAACTAGGGAAAGATTGTCCCGAACCTTTCTCTTTTGATATCAACGAATAAGGGGGAGTTGGCAGATCGTGTGATGCCTTAGCTGAGGACAACCCCCTGCTCTAGTCTGCTTCAAAAACTGACCAAATATTTTAGGACCTCAATTATCTATAAAGCAATAAAAAGAAAAGTAATTAGAAGTTCACCCAATCGATATAAGGAGGTGGCATGAACTGGATGCCAACCAATTGAAGATTTACCTCTATCGTTTCATCAGTTGACTAGAATGAGTTGAAATCAGGCTTATGACAGAAGATATATATATATATATATATATATATATATATGATTTCATTCCTATTACTCATAGAGTGGTTGCTAAAGTAGGAGCTAAATGGTTATTACCTTTGTAAAATAAGTACAACTTCTTATAATGGCTATTAATGAGCGGAAGTCATCCATGATCTTGAAGGATACATCCTAATCCATCCCCGAGGGTATCAATCCTTGAACTTCAAACATCATTGATGAAAGTAGTGGTAGTGTCTGGCACTCACAATAAACCTGTAAAAATATTGAAAAAGGGGAGGGAATATGTCTAGTTATGGCACACACACATGATGTGGAATCGAACCTATAAATGGAGGGCATTAGGTACCAACTGCATCAGAGTAGTATGATCGTACATGCACAACTCCTCCAAGTCTCAGCAAATGGGGAACTGCAGCTGTGCGACTATCTGCATGGTAAAGATTTAGACATCCTCATCCCTTCTAAAATTCAACTCTCAATCGGGATATCTTGGTGGTAGAGATTCTGCTAAATCACCAAGGACCACGACAACCTTAAACAGGGTCGACTTCAACTCATTTGCCTTAACATCTAAAGGACAAGAGGCATGGATGAAACAAGAATCTAAAAACACAATCAAGAAACAAAACGAATATACTAATTCCGACAGGGTGTAGAGACTCACCACTATGAAAAAACCCAATAATGACAGTCACACACCTGGATGAACCCCCATAAACGGGAGCAGTGGCAAAAATATACTTTTTCTCAAGCATTTTGAATTTCAAAGATAATATAACACGTCTCGAAAAATAAAGAAACTTTCAAAGGCTCTTTAAAAGACCAGAAAACGCAAGCAAACAGAAGGTCGGATCACATGTTAACCTTGCTTAGGGAAAAAATTTGAAAGGCATGAGTGACAAAGTTGGTTCAAAGGGAACACTTAAGAAAGGATAGGGGAACGAAAAGTCCTTGGTAATTTTTCGAGAAGTAATGATGGGTATTCTCTGAAAGAATACAACACAAGCAGCAAAAATGTAAAGGGTCATTTCCTCTGCATGAAAACCCGCAAGTTGGAAAACATAAGGGACGCAGCGGGATAAAAGGAAGGGCGTTTGGGACATAGACACATGCTTACACACAAAAACCATTGGATAAAAATTATCACATATGCATCGGGTGCCATATGGAACCTCTGTTTGCGTAGAAAATTTCCATCCAGTAGGATCATGAGACACCAGGATCACTGCAAAAAGTCATCGCCTCAACCCGTTTTATCTGCAAGCTAGACTAAATCTTCTTTCGCCTAAGTTTCATTGGGCCCAAAATTCAATTTTACCTCGGAACAATAAGGAAATTCGTTTCGACATCGAAACTGATCATCCTCGGGGTCAAGGCAGGTCACGTAACTTACACGTTATATGATCGAATCATCCTCAATCATAAGGCGAGTGCTTTGTGCTTGCCCTAATCAAGTATACAAAGGCAAGTTTCGCGAGGTTCATTTCTCCTTCCATGGAGTCTAGCACTTCGACCTTGCCCTCACAGGGGAAGATGCGCACATGAGCATCAAAGTCGATGTGACTACCTAAGGATGAGGTGAGCACCCCATGATCGCCCTCGTCAAACAAGACTTGAAGAATTAAATAAAAAAATAAGTCTCCAGGACCATCCACCACAAAATAATGCTCGCCTAGAATCAATCTCACAATCAAATTTGCTAGTTAAATTGAATCTTAATGCATACAAGAAGATTAAAGATATCAAATATAATTGTCCACAATTGTTGACGTGATCTCAGGCACAAGATCTTAACCATCAAGTAATGGATGGTGAGATACAACATCGTCCTAATGACAAGTACATTGTAATTAGTTGCTTTATAATTAATATTAATACAATGCATTAAAACCATATACTTACTTAAGCATCCAAGAGAGATCTTGGGGCAAACCCTCTAATATCCCTTCTTCCGGGTCAAGGAGCTTGCAGTCCACCCTATCATTATTGTTCTCATCAATAGGCTCGCATCTCGTGTCCTCAATAATGTGTCTCCTCATGAGAATATCTTCCACAAACCTCCTTATTACAAGTTTTTCTGTGTGTTTGGGTGTTTTTTGGTGTCTTTGCTTCTTTCACCTTCGTCCCTTCAATAACAACACGTTGAATTTTTATTTTGAACCCTGTGTTCCTACGATATTGTTCTTCTCACCATGGATATAGATATTTAGCTTCCCCTAGTGTTGTGTATGTCACTGAACATGTTACCTTTCCTAAATTTATTTTCCCATTCATTGATCAGGTCTACATCTCCATTACTGGGAAGGACACTACAACCTCACTTTCGTTTTTCTAAGTGTGATGCTTGTTTCCAATCTAATACCCACATACTCCTTGTACCATTTCCCTAGATTTAGCTCCATATGATGATCAATCCACTTTGCGTACCATTATTACTTTTTCCTAGTCTTCTATATTTTATGCAAATACCTCTACCTATCCTCTTAACTTTGTTCTCCATTCAGATTTCCTTGTTTATCTTCTCTGCCTGGGGATCCTCTTGATATTCCTCATCATATTGCCCTTTTTCTTCTCCATCTTTTGCCACTATTTATTATGTCCCCTTTTGTGATAGAACTCATCACTTTTCCTGTAAACCATCAGTCTACTTTGGCTCATAGCACCTCAATTTCTAATCCTCCCTCTAGATTCTTTGTTGTTAATCCACATGACTGTAATCCTTCCTCAATTGTTAGATATATTTCGTCCTATGTGAATCATTTCGTAGACCTTTTATCCAATCTTTCCAATACCTCTAGGAAACACTCTTTGATTACTTGATCCTTAGCTAATTCTATTCGAAGTTCAAGCCAATATATTTTACATACGTTTTTTGTTTATATGAGCCTCATTGAACCATGTAATGTTTTTAGGAGATGTGTATTGCACCCTGGGCCTCTGCTGTTCAAGCTGAATTTGATGCCCATCCTTATAGTCATACATTATCCCTTGGTTCCCTTCCATCTAGCAAATTCACATTGGTTTCAAGTGTTTGTTTTATATAAATAAATATATTTATGGTTCAATATCTAGGTGCAAAGCTTGTCTAAGGGGTTCTCTAGAAACCTGTGCTGACTTTTAGTAGACATTTAATCCAGTTGTTAAACCTACCACATTTCGTATCATTATCACAATTGTTTTAACTCAACAACGGTGTCAGAGAAATAAATGTGAATAATTGTATTCTACATGTGATTTATCTGAGGAACTATACATGAATCAACCTTCTAGTTTTCAAGTTTCAAATTCTTCAGGTAACTCATTGTTTGCAATCTACATAAATCTTTTTATGGGTTAAACATGCCTCTCGTGCCTAGGTTGTAAAGATAAAATTCTTTATTCTGTCCTCATTTTATTTCTTTGTTTCTGTCTTAGACATATCTTGTTTATTTAGTCTTCTAACAAGGGTACAACATCTCTTCTGTTCTATGCTGACATTATTGTTTTTACAAGTAATTGTTGTGTGTTTGTAGTAGAGAATGTTATTCACCATCTTAATGCAAATTTAAAGTTGAAGGACTTGGGCTCCCTAAACTATATTTTGGGAATGGAAATGATCATTTCTTATGGCCATCTCCTCCTCCGTCCAAGAAAATACATCAAAGAGTTGCTCACCGAGACTAGTCAGACCCATTGCACTCCATTGATTACACCTAAGATAGGTACATGTCCACCCAAATCTAGAGTGTAAGCCCCATCTTAAAGTTCTCCAATGAAACTCTTTATATCGATAAACCATTAAGGCCTTATAACATGTATGTGTGACTATGCCAAACATTCATTTTGTTGTGAGTAAACCAAGTTAGTTTATGCAAGCTCCCTGTCTTAGTAACTAGAAGGTTATTTTAAGTATTTTTAAATATTTGAGTGACTCTTGACCATGATATCATGTGTCAAACTAATAACTCACCCACAAATGAGATGTCTATTGTGATGCATATTGGGGTTATGGATCATCTAACAGAAGATCCGTCTCATGTCCATTACCTTCTCCCGGATGGCAATCCTATTCGGTGGAGCTCAAAGAAGCAGTCAGTCATTATCAAGTCGACAATTGAGGTTGAGAGTTACGCCATAGTCGATGATA
Source organism: Chamaenerion angustifolium (assembly GCA_946814005.1). Taxonomy (NCBI): domain Eukaryota; kingdom Viridiplantae; phylum Streptophyta; class Magnoliopsida; order Myrtales; family Onagraceae; genus Chamaenerion; species Chamaenerion angustifolium. The sequence goes on along the minus strand of OX328278.1, from coordinate 7,306,450 downwards.
TATGCAAAGTTTTATCGGTTAAATCTTTTCTTAATAAAATGCATATTAAGTAGTCAATCATACCTATGGCAAGAAGTCATAACACAAGTGCAACTGTACTAACTACGAATACCATCCAACACTCAAAAATGAAACACGTTTAAATTGATTCATGTTTTATCAGAGAGAAGTCAGATCCGGACAAGTTCTAGTGAATTATGTCCTATAACTGAACAAGTTGCTAACATACTCACCAGTACTCTAACAAGAAAAACTTATTTGTTCCTTTAGAGAAACTTGAAGGCATGCTTTACGTCTGGACTAATTCAAGATCATACAGATGATAGCATTATAAATTGCAACGTGAATGAGTTTGCTTCCTCAAATGGCCATTTGTATGACTCATCTACTAAATAAGGAAATAAATAAGATTGCTAAAGAAGCAGGTCATGATTCAATACTTCATGATATCTCTCATTATGCTTCCTCTCATACTTTCTTTATGATTTTCTGAGTTTTACTACCACTTAGTTTCCATGTAATGGAGTCTAGGAGTTAGGTAACTCCAATCATATTTTCTTTTGAGATCCTATAATTCTAAGTGTTTTGATTAAGATCTCACTCAGTTGTAAGCTCATCTTATAGTTCATTTTTCCTGCAATGTCTTTGCTTTGTGCAATCTGAGCATAGAGTCCATTATCATGCTCATATAGTCATCTTACCACTATGTAGAGGACATCCTTGTTTTTACGAAGTCTCGTCTACTTTACTACTCGTTGATTATGTTAGTTAGATTCAGGCATGTGAAGTTTAGTATTGTGTGTTCAACATTTTATATTTTATTTCCTCTATTGATTATCATGCAACATAAGGTATGACTTGTTGGATCGTGAAATCCTGAATGCTGATCTGGCAGTGAATTGAATGCCAGACAAGGTTGGGATGACGCTTCAGCTCCAACTCCGGTGAACCTGCAAGTAGGGGAGCGCAACAGAGGGGGTGCCTCTGGGTCCCTCTCCGATGCTTAAATGAGTATGTGTGTGTATAAAACTCAAAACGTAAAGAACGTATGTAAAGCAAGGGTATTTATAGGGTAAGAGAGATAGAACCGTATAAAGGCAACTGAATATCTTAATGTATATTGAGTTGCTGAAGATTCGGATCGTGGGATATGGCAGTTACTGCGAGATATTGCAGTTACCAAATCTAATCTTTAGTGAATATGTGACCGAGATATGCGGGATATCTTGGCCACTCTGTTATTAACGGTTTAGTGGGACCAGAGGAGAGAGACAAGGCTCTCTTCGGGGCGAGCACTCCCATGTCGAGCAGTGGAAGGTCGCGACTTGGTAGAGAATGGCGAGCAGTCTGAGAGCCTTTGGCGTCTCTATAGACTTTGGGCTCGATTCTGGATTACTCGATGGTGGGCCAAGTTTGGCTTGTACTTGGGCCGATCCGGTTCGGGTGTCATGGGTTTACCCCCTCCATATTTATTGGGCCTTCGAGGCCTTTTCTTACTGGGCTGTCACTATCGATACCCAACATTTGCCCCTAAGCTTGATTGAAGTTCCTTCGGTCGAGCTTGATTTCCTGGTAGGGTTTTAGATAGTGACGTCTTTGGTAATGGTCCAGTGCCTTTGAGACACTTCGAGCTCATTCGGCGAGCAATTTCTTCTCTATTCAAAGCCGAAAGAATATCCTTCCTTTTATTCCCTTTTGGCGATCACTCGAGGTGACCCAGGCTTATGGAAGTCTATCTTTCTTAGTTAGGCGATCATTACCTACCCGAGGTACTTCTGCTAAAACTTTATTAGTGCGCTGGCGACCATCTTGTCTCCTTAGTGGAATTTTAGCATTTAATAACTGCACAGTTGTCCAGAAATCGAACGGTCACTTGAGGCACGCCTGACATTTACTTTTCCGTAAACCCAGGGTAGTTTGACAGCTGTCTGTACCAGCCAACCGTCGTCTCTTGGAATTCTGACATTGCTTCGGTTTTCTCCAAAAGGGTGCAATTATTCCTCTGCGTCGCTTCGATTTACTCGTGGCGGTTACTCCCCTTTTGGTCTATATAGGAAACGTCAGTTTCTGTATTCTGTCTTTTACGCTTATCCGCTCTCTCGGATTTTCAGAGCTTCATTGCGATCCTTTCCATTTCTTTTCTCAACCTTCCTCAGCCTTCTCCCAATATTTCCATGGCTCCTCGCAATCAGAGAGTCAAGCACACGGCTCCCAAGGGTGCCAACAAAGCCAACATTCCCAGAAATGCTGATGTCCCTTTGACCATCAGGGATGAAATCGTGCCCCCCTCAGTAGAGGAACATACCGATTTGGGCAGGACTGCAACCACTCCTATGGTGGTGGACGGGTCCGAGCTAAACACGCCTATTTTTTCCCCAAAAGGTAAACTTTCGCCCTTTTATTGCTCTATTTTGGCAATATCCTCTGTTTTCCTTTGTTTTTATACTTGCTGTGCCATACTTGAATCATTCTGAGTAGATATCAAGCCTAACGAACTGAAGCCGGCTTACTTTAAGACCATGGTGGCGCTTGGTGGCTTCAGTGCGGAGGATGCTCCTAGGTATCCTGGCCTAGGTCTGCATTTTCCTCACGATGGAGAGGTTTACATTTATGCGGCCCAGATCGATGCTGGGTTGAGTTTTCCTCTCTGTGAGGATTTACAGACCTTGTGTCAGTTTTACGGGATTCACCCCACACAGCTTGTCCCGAATGCCCTCAGGATGTGGGTCGGCTTCAAGTTCCCATGCTTACGCCAGGAATGGGTATATTCACTGGCCCTGTTCCGGTGCTTCTTCCGCCTGGCAGCAGGGGCAAACCACCTTCACCACTTCCAATCCCGCTGGCCGAAGTTTTCAGAGTGGAGAGGCCCTCAGGGATGGGTTTGGAACGTCCATGTCCGCCTGGTCGACGATTTTCGGACCACCAACTCCAATTATAGGAAGTGTTACTTCTTTTATAAGGGGGGGGGTGCCCTGGAAATTGTTGATCCCGGACAAGGATTTCCCTCCTTCCTTCGAGGAGCTATCAGAGAGTGATCAAAACACTATCGATGACCTATACCGGTCGCATCGGTCATCTCAGTTCAAGTCCATCCGCTCCGTGTCGGAGACTACCGAGAATGCCCTTGAGATGGCGGGCATTCATCAAGCCACGCCAATCTTTGATGATTGGGTAATTTTCTAACTCTTATCTTGCTTTATTACTTGTAGGGAAGGTTGTAAGCAAGAGCCAGAAACTGATAGGTCTCTTTGATGACCAGGGATCAGCGGGATTGTCCTCCGACCAGGCATTGTTGAACTGTCCTCCTCCCCCTTCTAGGCGTTCGTCCAAGAGGAAGCCCGAGGAGGTGCTTCCCTCGGCCACTGCTGACCCTCGCCAACCAGGTATGTTGCCTTATTATTCGTAGATTTAACGTCTTCATACTTTGCGGTTTTTTGTTTTTGACATTTTGTCTTGTTGTTTTGCAGAGGAGTCCTCAACCGACATGGTCCGGGATCATGCTCCTCCTCCCTCCAAGAAAGTCAGGAGCGAGGAATGTCCGGAAGTCGACCAGCATCCTTCTCCTCCCCCTCCTGGGGGTCCTTCCGCTAATAAAGGGAAGGGTCTGGACGCGGTGCCCCCTTCTCCTTCTCCCTAGGGTCCTTCTGCCGCCAAGGGGAAGGTTTTGACCATAGCTCCTTCTGTTCTTACTGTGCCCATGGCTCCTCCTAAGGAGTCTGGGACCAAGAAGAAGTGGCATGCTGCTTCCAGCTCATCGAGGGCTCCTGTGGATGAGCATTGCTCCCTTGCCGGCTTGTTTTAGCCGCTTGAATCAGCGAATTCTCGGGAAACTTGGGTCCCCTGTGGGGACCTTATGAAGAAGGGGTACCCTCCCCAGAAGAGCCTCCGGGGCAGCCCGGATATGTGTATGCGGCTTCTGGACGGGATAATTCCCCCCGCGGACCGCTCGATTGTTCCCACGGAACTTCATCAGATCGAGGGGTTCCTTCGGTCCCACTTCGAACGAGTGGCTTTGGTAAGATCTCATACTTTTATTTCGTAGATCCCTCTCTTTGTCGTTCCCTTATTGTCTGTTGTCCTGACAGCTTTTATTCTATATTTGTTGCCAGTTCGTTCGGGAAGAGGTGATTCTTGGTCGTGTCTTCGGGGAGCTCACCGACAAGTATTCCAGTGTGCTCACCGAGCTGGAGCAGTACCGAAGCACGGGGGTCACTCCTGAGCAATTGGGGACTATCAAGACAACTGCAGATGCAGCGATCGCCTTGGCAGATAATACCCGAGAGGAATACCTCAGGAAGGAGCAGTGCCTCCTTGCTGATGTCCAGAAGAGGGAGGCTGAAGCCGCTGCCGCTCTTCAGGACTTTGACGCTCTTCACCTGTGTTTAGATCAGGGAGAGATCGTCCGAGTTCACCTAGATGCTGAACTTAAGGAAGCTCAGGCGCAAGGGGCAGAATCGGAGGCTCGCAGGGTCGCTGCCGAGGCGCAAAGGGACGCTGCTGACGCCCAGAGAGAAGCTGCGGTGGCTCAGATGAAAGCTGCGGAAGCCCGGGGGATTGCCTTGGAGGAGGAGAGGGATCGGTTAACTGCACAATTGAAAGCCGTCCCTTCGCCCCAGAGCGTAGTTGAGGCATTCAAAGCCTCTGAGGAGTTTGAGGACTGCGCTCTGAAGGAGATGAGGTCGGCGATCGCCGATTTTCTCCAAGTCCTGGTGGATGAGGTCCAGGCGGTCGATCCCAACTTTCCTCTTGGGGAAGTCGCCTCCTTGAAGACCTTCCTGCGGAGTCGTCCTCCGCAGCCCTCTGTTGCTGGAGAGGCTGCTCCTGAAGGCGAGCCCAGTACTTCTGCCCCTGAAGACGAGCAGAGCGCCCTTGCCCCCGAGAACCCCGAAGCTTGAAGTCCCCAACTCCTTGGCGACCATCTTTATCTTTTTTAGATAGCCATTTTTGTACTTTCTGTTTTTGGTTTGTAATTATTTATCGAAGACTTGGGTTTTTCTATTGAATGCCTTTATATTCTTGAGCCTTTAATCGACTTTGAACATATTCAGCTATCCAATATCTTACTCATAATTACTTTCCACTTTTTCCTTGCTTGGTAATGTCGTCGACCCTTCTTTGAAGTTTAAACCTTTGAGGTGTTGGCCTAATAACAGGGGATTTGGAGTTTGTCAGTCTTTATCATCAATAGTGATCGCCTAAACTTTCTTTGGCCTGACTTTGGCGTCAGGGCTTTTATTTTGCCTAACATTTTGCTAGGTCTTTTGGCCTGACTTTGGCGTCAGGGCTTTGCCTGATTTTTGGCGTCAGGTTTTTTGAGGCCTAACTTTGTTGTTAGGGTTTTTGTGGCCTAGTTTTGTTACAAGGGCTTTTTTGGCCTAGCTTTGTTGCTAGGGCTTTTTGGCCTAACTTTGTTGTTAGGGCTTTTGGCCTAGCTTTGTTGCTAGGGCTTTTGTGGCCTGACTTTGGCGTCAGGGCTTTTGGCCTAACTTTGTTGTTAGGGCTTTTGGCCTAGCTTTGTTGCTAGGGATTTTGGCCTGACTTTGGCGTCAGGGCTTTTGGCCTAACTTTGTTGTTAGGGCTTTTGGCCTAGCTTTGTTGCTAGGGCTTTTGGCCTAACTTTGTTGCTAGGGCTTTTGTGGCCTGACTTTGGCGTCAGGGCTTTTGGCCTAACTTTGTTGTTAGGGCTTTTGGCCTAGCTTTGTTGCTAGGGCTTTTGGCCTAGCTTTGTTGCTAGGGCTTTTTGGCTTCAGCTTGCTTCGAGTGGACGCGCTTTATGAAGGAATGGCTTTCTTTTATTGACATAATCAGTTTGATTACAAACTATGCATAAAATGTTCTTAAATGCTCAGAATTAAATGGACGGGGTAACCTCTCGCCTTCGATGGTTTCCAAATAGTAGGATCCTGGTGCGGCGATCTCTACTACTTTGTATGGTCCTTCCCATTTGGCTGAAAGTTTGTTTTTACTGTCCAGCCTTGTAAATTCATTCCTTCTCATAACCATCTCCCCCACGAAAAATTGGCGAGCGCTAACTTTTCTGTTGAAATACCGAGCGGTCGCCAAACGCATTTTTGCCTGTGTTTTTTCCGAGAGCCATCTCTTTTCCTCTGCCAAGTCGAGGTCAGTTCTGCGCTCGATCTCATTTGCCTCCGCGTTAAAGTGTAGGACTCTGTGGGTAGGCACTGCTAATTCAGCTGGTGCTACTGCTTCTGATCCGTACACTAAACTGAAAGGCGTTTCTCCTGTGGCCGCCTTAGGCGTTGTTCTGATGGCCCATAATACGTTTTCCAGCTCTTCTGCCCAATTCCCTTTGAATGCTCGAACCCTTTTTTTAAGTCCGGCTAAGACAATCTTGTTGGCTGCTTCAGCTTGCCCATTCGTTTGAGGGTGATGTACTGAACTGAAGCGATGGTCGATATGATACTCTTCACAGAGCCATTTCAACTCCTTTCCAACGAATTGCGGACCATTATCGATGATGAGTATTTTGGGAATACCAAACCTGGAGAATATGTTGACCTGCATGAACTTGATAACTTGGAATTCCGTTGTCGAAGCTAGAGCTTTCGCCTCTACCCACTTAGTGAAGTAGTCGATCGCCACTATAATGTGAGTACGCTGACCAGTGCTAATGGGAAAAGGACCCAATATATCGATTCCCCATTGAGCGAAGGGCCAGGCACCCGCCATTGGGGATAATAATGTCGATGGTCGACCCGATCGTGGTGTAAACTGCTGGCAAATTTCACACTTCTATGTTAATTCGGCTGCGTCTTTTCCCAAGGTCGGCCAGTAATATCCCAGTCTGAATATTTTCCTGCTTAGTGAACGAGCACCTTCATGACATGCTGCTGCCCCTTCATGAGCTTCTCGAAGAACTTTTTCTGTTTCGGGTAGAGCAACACATCTTAAGTAAGGCGTCGAATAACCTCTTCTATAGAGTTCTCCATCGATGATTAGATAACTGGCTGCGAGTCTTCTAATCCTAGTGGATTCGCCTTCGTCCTCTGGGAGGATGCCTTCTTTCAAATAATTCTGGAACGGGGTCATCCAGGTGACCTGTTCTTGAATGTTGAAGACCTCCGCTCTGTTTTCAAGGACTGAACATAGGGCCTTTTCCAGATATTGCACATCCTGGATTGTCGCCCCTCCGAAGGCTAGCTTACTCAAAGAATCTGCCATCTGGTTTTCTTGGCGAGGAATAAACTCAATCGCAAAATTTGGGATTTCCACGACTAGTTTTTTGGCGATGCCGAGATATTTCTTCATCTTTTCCCCCTTTGCCTCGTAGGCGCCATTAACCTGATTGACAATAAGCTCTGAATCACTTTTTACCTTAAGCGCTGTTATACCCATTCCTTTTGCCAGTCTGAGTCCAGTGATAAGAGCCTCATATTCTGCTTTGTTATTGGTCGCTGGGAATGTCAAGGCGATCGCGTATTTCAGAGGCGCGCCCTCAGGAGGAATAAGAATTAAACCTGCCCCCGAGCCTTCTTTTGATGAAGACCCATCCGTATAGAGTTCCCAGATTTGATCGTCGTTTGCTGACTGACTTGGCCTGTTTTCTGCCTCCGCTTGACCGTTACTCGTGCTTTCCACTATGAAATCAGCTAGTGCTTGACCTTTGATGGCCGTTTTTGGCGCAAATTTGATCCTGAACTCGCTGAGCTCGATCGCCCACTTGACCATTCTTCCTGAAGAATCTGGCTTCATCAGGAAGTTTTTGAGAGGTTGATTGGTGAGGACCGTGATGTCGTGCGCATGAAAGTAAGGTCTCAGCTTCCGAGCAGCAATAACTAAGGCATAGAGATACTTCTCAATCTGGACATATTTTATTTCTGCTGAGTTGAACATTTTGCTAATAAAATACACTGGACTCTGAACATTATTCTCCTCCCTTATTAAAACAGCACTGGCTGCCACATCGTTAATGCCTAAATAGAGGAAAAGCTGCTCGCCTGGAACGGGTTTTGCCAGAGCTGGGAGTGTTTGAATATGCCTTTTCAAGGACTGGAATGCTTCCTCGCAGTCTGGCGTCCACTCAAACTTGCGGTTGGCCCTCAAGGTTTTGAAGAACGGGAGGGACCTGTCGCTTGCTTTGGAGAGGAAGCGGTTAAGAGCAGCTAGTCGGCCGTTCAGGCACTGGACTTCCTTATGGCAGGTTGGCGACTTCATTTCTTCTATGGCCTTTAGATTTTCCGGGTTTGCTTAAATGCCCCTTTCGCTGACCATAAAACCCAGGAACTTCCCGGACTTGACTCCAAAGGCGCACTTTGCTGGGTTCAGGCGAACGCTGTGTCTCCTCATGCATTCAAAAGCTTCACGGAGGTCGGTGGTATGAGGATTGCCTTTGATGGATTTAACGAGCATATCATCCACGTAGGCCTCCATGTTCCTTCCCAGCATGTCCTGGAACAGTCGGTTTACCATCCGCTGATAAGTTGCCCCAGCATTGATGAGACCAAAGGGCATCACCTTGTAGCATAGAATGTCGCCGTCAGCATAGAAAGCAGTGTGGGCCTCGTCGTCTGGATGCATTCTGATCTGGTTGTAGCCTGAATAGGCGTCCATGAAGCTCAGCATCTCATGACCCGAGGTAGCATCGACCAGCTGATCAATTCTCGGAAGGGGATATGAATCTTTGGGGCAAGCCTTGTTTAAATCGCGGAAGTCGACGCACATCCTCCACTTGCCGTTAGATTTCCTGACCAAAACTGGGTTGGCGACCCAGCTCTGGAATCTTACCTCTCTGACGAAGTCAGCTTCAATCAACCTGCCGACTTCCTGCCTGATCGCCAAACGTTTATCAGTCCCGAACGATCTTCTCTTTTGGGCGATCGGCTTGATGGAGGGGTCTATCCTGAGCTCATGAGAGATAATATCTGTGCTGATTCCTGGCATGTCGCTCGGCTGCCAGGCAAAGAGCTCTTTGAATTCCTTGAGGAGGGCGGTCATGGCCTCCTTCTGATCCTCTTTCAAGGTGGTTCCAATGCGCACCTTTTTGTCCGGACCATCGATCTCGACCTCCTCCAATTCCTCCATGGGTGCTGGTCGAGCCATGTCCTCGCGGGGATCGGCCTCTGTCTCGATGGCGAGTGCTTCCCTTTGGTTCTTCCTGCGTAAACAGTTCACATAGCATTGCCGCGAGGAAGGCTGATCTCCTAGCACTTCTCCAATCCCGTTCGGAGTGGGGAACTTCATCTTCTGGTGGACAGTGGAGGCCACAATCTTATTTGGGTTGATCGTGGTCCTCCCTATGATGGCGTTGTAGGATGTAGGTGAACCGACCACCAGGAAAGTGACCGACACCTTGATGCTTTTCTACCCCTCGCCAAAAATCACTGGCATGGTTATAGCCCCCAGTGGATAAGTTGTCCTTCCCGCAAATCCGATCAGCGGAAAGTCGACCCTCTTCAGGTCACGTTTTGATTTGCCCATCTTTTTGAAGGCGTCCAGAAACAGGATGTCTGTCGAGCTGCCTCCGTCGACCAGAATCCTTGCAACATCACAGCCGTCAATATCTGCCGTAATGACCAGAGCATCGTTGTGGGGCGTGGTGACATATGCCAAATCATCTTCAGAGAATGAGATGACAATGTTTTCCTCTATTGATTATCATGCAACATAAGGTATGACTTGTTGGATCGTGAAATCCTGAATGCTGATCTGGCAGTGAATTGAATGCCAGACAAGGTTGGGATGACGCTTCAGCTCCAACTCCGGTGAACCTGCAAGTAGGGGAGCGCAACAGAGGGGGTGCCTCTGGGTCCCTCTCCGATGCTTAAATGAGTATGTGTGTGTATAAAACTCAAAACGTAAAGAACGTATGTAAAGCAAGGGTATTTATAGGGTAAGAAAGATAGAACCGTATAAAGGCAACTGAATATCTTAATGTATATTGAGTTGCTGAAGATTCGGATCGTGGGATATGGCAGTTACTGCGAGATATTGCAGTTACCAAATCTAATCTTTAGTGAATATGTGACCGAGATATGCGGGATATCTTGGCCACTCTGTTATTAACGGTTTAGTGGGACCAGAGGAGAGAGACAAGGCTCTCTTCGGGGCGAGCACTCCCATGTCGAGCAGTGGAAGGTCGCGACTTGGTAGAGAATGTCGAGCAGTCTGAGAGCCCTTGGCGTCTCTATAGACTTTGGGCTCGATTCTGGATTACTCGATGGTGGGCCAAGTTTGGCTTGTACTTGGGCCGATCCGGTTCGGGTGTCATGGGTTTACCCCCTCCATATTTATTGGGCCTTCGAGGCCTTTTCTTACTGGGTTGTCACTATCGATACCCAACATGACTTAAGTCTAAAAATAGAGATTTTTCAAAGGAAATGTAAAAGAGACTCTTAATTGACTCTTAAGGACAAAAGAATAAGGCATAACCCTTCCATCTTGATGGTAAGATAGAGGATCAAACCTCTCTATCCTGTTAAAAATCAAGAAAAAAAATATAGAAGCTCAATAGAGTGTTGCTTTATCATAGTTCATACTTCTTCATTACCTGTCTCGTGTTGATGTTTAAACTGCATGTAGTAGTGATTTTTTACCCTCCATCCTAAAGATGAGTTTTTTTTGTAAGTGTGTTATAAGAAGATTGTGGTGCATAAGGTGTCTTCTTGCTCTATTTCACAATGCTAGCCACGACAGGTGTTTCAGTTGAACTTCTAAGGGCTGAGTCTGTTAGCTGACCAAGTGCTCTTATGAGAACTGTTTTTCAACCTCAAGCCCCTACGTGATGAATGCTTGGAATACAAAACTCTACACCTCGTATGCCAACAATTTAGTGGTTCTTGTCAATCAGAAAGATCCCACCAAACTTCATAGGGGAATGTTAGAGTACATGAGTTCAAGTTATATTTTAGGCATAATGATCACGTTAGGACCTATATAGAACTATCTTTGTAATTTTCCTTATTTAACATTTCCTACATACCACTATATATAGTAGGGATAAAAAATATTCAGGTACTTGAGAAATCACGTTTTACAAATTAGTACCTTAGCAAAAAAACGAATTTTAGGTCCCTGGATTCCCAAAGTGTTTCTGTGTCAGTTTTGGACAAAATGTGAATAATTAAAAATAACTATAGATTTCAAATTTAAACATTAAACCAAACTACATATACCCATTTGAAACAATAAAAGTTATTGTATTGGATCATTCAAATTGGATGGTTGATGATATGTAGGTTCCTTGGATGAAGCATTTTGACCAAGACCCTCCCAACTTTTCTAAAATAAGATATCATGATTCCTTGAACGAATAATGGCCATGGAGATAAAAACATCCAAGACATAAGGAAGATACCAAAAAAAAAAATATTCAACGTTATTGTCAATTTGATTTATTCAATAATGTGATATGTCGACATATACATGAACTGAATCATTGTTTAATAGAGAACACTGAGTTATTTATTTGTGTAGTTTGTTTAAATCCTTATTTAATTCATGCAGTTACTCCAAGGAAAAATTGATTATCTCATTCAGTTTGATGCTTCATATTTTTTCATGATTATGTTCCTATTATTTCCAATTAATTATATTGTTAGTTTTATATATTTTGAAACTGGTTTGGATAATGAACCAAAGTTGGTTGTGATACTTGGCGGGAGTTCGTCTTAGTCGTCAGAGAATGGTCCAACACTACAAAATATTTGCTCTACAGCGATGGTAAATCATCATTGCCGGAAACACCGTTGGTGCTGCTAAAACCCCGTGTCGATGCTAAGAGTGGTGCCAATAGGCCCCGTGGCTAAAGGTATCCACGACGACAATATGCCTACACTAAAGATTTGCCGTGTCTGGAATGAATAGTTGGTTTGATCATTAGCATCGCTAATATGCCGCCTCTGTTTATGCGTAAGTACCGTCAATGGTTATGTGAGGATAATGCAGATTTAGGGTTCCTACATAGTCAGATGTAGAATGAGTGTATTAGTACCAGGGTATCGTTGTCCCTATTTGTTGTATATTGCATCCCATGCCATTGAGGCAGTATACGTTATTCAACTACAACATTTCCTTGAAAGTAATTACACGTACTTAGCGACGCATGAATTTTGATGGACAAAAAGTTAGACCACGTCAGAAGTAATCTGTCAATGCACGTATAACATTAATAAATATTACCCTGTTCATCATAGTTGATGCTAATATGGATTTTCAACTACTAAGAAAATTGTTGCTATAGAAAGTGTTTTGTGGGTGCGAAGTTGTCATGGTTAAATTGTATATGAAGCATCAATTATGGATACAAGTACAGTCCATCGTAAATGGTTCGTTTTGATGCAAATGCAAATGTTTTACTCTTTTCAAATTGTTAATTATCGTATGCTCATAGCCAAGCATACCCAAACATAGAATACATAAACATCTACATATGTAGAACCATTTCCAACACATCCGAATTTACATTACAGACAATCATTTCAAACAAATGTATGGCGACAATTGCAAAACACAAAATAGAGATGACACGTTCACATTTACATCAGGTCCAAAATATCCATTTACAATCAGTTCCAAATGAATATAAAAACTGAGAAGCCACAACAGATAGGCTACCACCAGTGGACATAACTACTAAGCAGGAGTACTTACCGCATCTCTCCACGGTTCATGCATTTGGATCTGCAAACATAGAAATCACAGCAATCATGGTAGCATCATATTATAGAATATACCCTAAAATGACTAAATGGGTGTACACAATGCAATTAAATCATTACTATACGCACCGTTGGCAAACATTGCACTTTTCATGACAGCAATATCACGTTGAAATGCTTCAATGTTAGGCTGGAACTCCTTGAGTTATTCACAGAGTTGCTCACATTCGGCTGCGTTTCTAGCCACCTCCTCCCTTGCTTGCTTTAACTACTCACTTTCCATCATCCGTGCAAGATTTGACACATGACTTCGACGACGCTCAGGTTGGCGAACTTCCTCATACAAGACATCCTTGTCAATAGGAGCCTCCTCCTCCCCAGCCAACTGAGCAGCCCTCTCCTCCACTTGGTCGTATTTTGCAAACAGTGTGACAAGAAATTAAGGGACCAATCAGATACAATCTACTGGTGTGACTATTGCAAAGGCATTACTACTTACCATTATTGATCTGGTTTTAGCATCCAGTGGCTTCCTTTTCTTGTCCACATGGTTCTTCTTGAACATATGATACTCCCCGAGATATTTCCCGTTGTTCTTCTCAATATGCAAAGGGTACCATATACTTGTTCAAGTGTAGCCAACTCTTTATTAAAGATAACTATTCAATGTTAGAATTAGCTGTTCCTGCTCTCCCCTCGCAAAGGAGGAAGTGCAAAGCGGTGTGCCTTATGACTTGGTGAGCTTTGTTGGCTTTGTTACGATCGCTCTTTAACTTCAAACAATATGTTACAACCAGTTTACGTTTAAAAAATGAAACACTCGTTAACTGTACAAAAATATACAGTTGCGATAGGGAGTAAGCCATAATCCTTAAACTCGTCAGAGCTGAACTAGTTAACAAGCCACACCCAATCCTCTTTCACCGCGTCCGGAGGAGGAGGAATGTTTTGTAACCTTTCTTCATTCGTAAGGTACTTGTCAAAGTACATTCTCTTGAGATTCGCCCTGTAATTTCTGTATTTCTCTTTAAGTGTACATATGATCAGTTAGTTCAGGTTTTCATCATCGAGTATCACAAAATTCTCCGGCGATGTTGAAAATTATTGAAATGTTAGGGTCAGATTTACAGCATTTACAAATATAGAGGTGCAATAGCTAAGTACAGTTTCAATTTGAACGATACTGTGTAGGGAGTAAGAACAACTGAGACTTACCGCAACCAGCATGAGCATCTTAGCCTCGTAGTATATTGGAGACTTTGGAATCTCCTTCTAGTCTTTAACCATTAAAGGTGCATTCGTTCGTTTGCGGATGATGCAACCACACCAACTTGCAAACACTGAAGCATTGTTACTGCATACTTTACCTCGACAGTTAAACTTCAAAACCTCTTTTTCATTGATTCCATTTCGAGACAACCTTATGCAACGAGTTCGCCCTCTACGTAGTCTGTCCACTAGTGGCCTTAACTCTTCCTCTTGCATTGCTGACACGTAACGCATGTATCGATTAGATAACCCAGTTGGAGAAAAGCAAGTTGTATGGGACAAATTAGAAGTTACCTATTTATATACATGGTGGTTCCTCAACATAGGGGTCCTCCAGCTAGATTTCCTCTTCAGTAGATACTTCCAAAGGAGGTTCGACAAGCGGAGGGACTGCATGCATGTTCTCCACGTGCCTATCCCCTAAAACAAAGCAAATACCTAACAAGACAACCTAAAAGCAACTAAAAGGCGTAGCCATGAAAAAAAACTTACTTGTTGTAGCCTTGTTTAGCTTCCTTGGGGATCTATGTATCAGTGCCTTTGAAGCTACGGTACTTCTTTCGACCTTTCTCTCAGTACCCACAATACTAAGAAGATATTGTTAAACACATATGAACGCTTAAAAAGCACAGTTCAGTTATATAGTAGCCTAACGTGAACTCAAACATGTTTCTCGTGTAAAGTTTCAATCTTTATGTGTTGTTGCCACAATTATCCAAGTCGGGTTCTCAAACTAAGCACCCGAGCGTTGAACATTCCTTATGTTTGCGCATAAACGAATAACAAGTAGTTGTTAATCGTCCATGGATCATCGAAAAAGGTGAGTCTTCGCTAGCAAGTTTTGTTTTTTAAAAGGAAAAATTGTATGGAAAATGCTCGCAAATAGACGAACAAAAGGTTTGCTGAACCATACCTTGTCGAGAACATAATCATCAAGGATGAAGTTAGAACCATACCTTGCAGAACCCGAACGCACACCGGCAGATGTGTTTTTGTCGATGAGGGAATATTCTAGAGGAGCACTGGTTGGAGGGAAAACTTGCCCGCGAGAGTGTGAAGAAGAAGAGGAAATGAGAGTGAAAATTAGGCGAAGGAAGAAGAAGATTCTACCAAGTGAAAAGACTTGTGCTGATCCATCAAATCAATAATTTGATAATGAAGCCTACTGCGTCGTGTAGGTATCGAGGCGTTGTAGCTGTTTGCACCGGCCAAACCCTGCAGTTTCGTCCTCATCCTTAGTAGCTGTTCCACAAAGGCCAAACCACGCAAAGATGGCTCAATTAAGCAAATTGGCCTCGTAACACCAACGTGATGAAAGTGGCCCGTTAATTAAAGGCATGTTCCAAAGAAATTAAGGCCATTAATTTCGGTCTTTAGAACAAAACCAGAACTGTTTGGACCATTTATATGGTCTTGGTTTTTTCAGTGTTCGTTCGGTCTAGACCATTTAGACCGTTAGCCATAATTTTTCATATATTTTTCTATTATGCATGTATATGGCTTTACAAGAGTACCTTTTACGAACCGTACCGTTATCGATAAGATTCACAAACCAAACGGATTTTTAGTGAAAATATGGAGCGAACCTAATGGACCACAATTGATCAAATTGCTTATGGTAAATGTTGGATCGTGAAATCCTAAATGCTGATCTGGCAGTGAATTGAATGCCAGACAAGGTGGAGATGACGCTTCAGCTCCAACTCCGGTGAACCTGCAAGTAGGGGAGCGCAACAGAGGGGGTGCCTCTGGGTCCCTCTCTGATGCTTAAATGAGTATATGTGTGTATAAAACTCAAAAACGTAAAGAACGTATGTAAAGCAAGGGTATTTATAGGGTAAGAGAGATAGAACCGTATATGGCAGCTGAATATCTTAGTGTATATTGTGTTGCCTAAGATTCGGATTGTCAGTTACTGCGAGATATTGCAGTTACCAAATCTAATCCTCAGTGAATATGCAACCGAGATATGCGGGATATCGTGGTCACTTCCTTATTAACGGTTTTGTGGGACCAGAGGAGAGAGGCAAGGCTCTCTTCGGGGCGAGCACTCCCATGTCGAGCAGTGGAAGGTCGCGACCTGGTAGAGAATGGCGAGCAGTCTGATAGCCTTTGGCGTCCCTATAGACTTTGGGCTCGATTCTGGATTACTCGATGGTGGGCCAAGTTTGGCTTGTACTTGGGCCGACCCGGTTCGGATGTCATGGGTTTACCCCCTCTATAGTTATTGGGCCTTCGAGGCCTTTTCTTACTGGGATGTCACTATCGATACCCAACATTTGCCCCCGAAGCTTGATTGAAGTTCCTTCAGTCGAGCTTGATTTCCTGGTAGGGTTTTAGATAGTGACGTCTCTGGCAATGGTTCAGTGCTCATTTGGCGAGCAATTTCTTCTCTGTTCAAAGCCGAAAGAATATCCTTCCTTTTATTCCCTTTTGGCGATCACTCGAGGTGACCTAGGCTTATGGAAGTCTATCTTTCTTAGTTAGGCGATCATTACCTACCCGAGGTATTTCTGCTAAAGCTTTATTAGTGCGTTGGCGACCACCTTGTCTCCTTAGTGGAATTTTAACATTTAATAACTGCACAGTTGTCCAGAAATCGAACGGTCACTTGAGGCACGCCTGACATTTACTTTTCCGTAAACCTAGGGTAGTCTGACAGCTGTCCATATCAGCCAACCGTCTGTCTCCCCAAGGTGTCTTTTGGAATTCTGACATTGCTTCGGTTTTTTCCAAAAAGGTGCCATCATTCCTCTGTGTCGCTTCGATTTGCTCGTGGCGGTTGCTCCCTTCTTGGTCTATATAAGAAACGTCAGTTTCTACATTTTGTTTTTTACGCTTATCCACTCCTTCAGATTTCCAGAACTTCGATGCGAACCTTTCCTTTCTCTTTCAATCCTCTTCAGATCTCCTTTAGACCATTTCCATGGCCCCCAGAAGTCAGCGAGTCAAACACATGGCCATCAAGGGTGCTAACAAAGCCAGCGCCCGTCAGAATGTCGGTGTTCCCTTGACCATTAGGGATGAAGCTGTGCCCTCCTCAGCGGGGAAACAGCCTGACGTGGGAAGGTCTGCGGCCACCCCAGTGGTGGTAGATGGTCCTGAGCTGAACACGCCTATTTTTTCCCCAAAAGGTAAACTTTCGCCCTTTTATTGCTCTGTTTTGGCAATATCCTCTGTTTTCCTTTGTTTTTATACTTGTTGTGCCATACTTGAATCATTCTGAGTAGATATCAAGCCTAACAAACTGAAGCCGGCTTACTTTAAGACCATGGTGGCGCTTGGTGGCTTCAGTGCGGAGGATGCACCTAGGTATCCTGGCCTAGGTCTGCATTTTCCTCACGATGGAGAGGTTTACATTTATGCGGCCCAGATCGATGCTGGGTTGCGTTTTCCTCTCTGTGAGGATTTACAGACCTTGTGTTAGTTTTACGGGATTCACCCCACACAGCTTGTCCCGAATGCCCTCAGGATGTGGGTCGGTTTCAAGTTCCTATGCTTACGCCAGGAATGGTTATATTCACTGGCCCTGTTCCGGTGCTTCTTCCGACTGGCAGCAGGGGCTAACCACCTTCACCACTTCCAATCCCGCTGGCCGAAGTTTTCGGAGTGGGGAGGCCCTCAAGGATGGGCTTGGAACGTCCATGTCCGCCTGATCGATGATTTCCGGGCCACTAAATCCAATTACAAGAAGTTTTACTTCTTGTATAAGGGGGGCGTACCTTGGAAATTGTTTGCTCCGGACAAGGATTTTCCTCCCTCTTTTGAAGAATTGTCCGGGAGTGATCGGAATGCCGTCGACGATTTATACCGGCTGCATCGGTCATCTCAGTTCAAGTCTATCCGCTCAGTGGCGGAGACTACCGAGAATGCCCTTGAGATGGCGGGCATTCATCAAGCCACGCCAATCTTTGATGATTGGGTAATTTTCTAACTCCTCCCTTGTTTTATTACTTGTAGGGAAGGTTGTAAGCAAGAGCAAAAAACTGATAGGTCCCTTTGATGACCAGGGATCGGCGGGATTGTCCTCCGACCAGGCGCTGCTAAGCTCTCCCCCTCCTCCTTCTAGGCGTTCGACCAAGAGGAAGCCCGAGGAGATGCTTCCTTCGGCCACTACTGGACCTCGTCAACCAGGTATATTACCTCGCCTTTTGTGGATTTAATGTTTTTACATTCTGCGGTTCTCTGACTCCTGACTTATTGTCTTGTTGCTTTGCAGTGGAGTCCTTGGCGGACGTGGCCCGGGACCCTCCTCCTCCTCCTTCTAAGAAGGTCAGGAGTGAAGAGCACCCTGAGGTCGACCAACATCCTCCTCCTTCCCCTCCTAAGGGCCCTTCTACCAACAAAGGGAAGGGTTTGGACACGGCGTCTCCTCTCCCTCTCTTCAGGGCCCTTCCGCCGCTAAGGAGAAGGCCTTGTCTTTGGCGCCTCCCGCCTCTTCAGTGCCCACGGATCCTACTAATGAGTCTGGGGCCCAGAAGAAGGGGCCTGTTGCTTCCAGCTCCTCGAGGGCTCCCGCCGAGGAGTATTGCTCCATGGCGAGCTTGTTCCAGCCTTTTAAGGCTGGGGACTCTCGGAGGCTTTGGGTCCCTTGTGGGGACCTTGCCAAGAAGGGGTACCCCGCCCAAAAGAGCCTACGGGGTAGCCCGGATATGTGCATGCGGCTCCTTGATGGGATAATTCCTCTCAAGGACCGTTCGATTGTCCCTACAGAGCTTCCTCAGATCGAGGGGTTCTTACGGACCCACTTCGAACGAGTTTCCCTGGTATGATCTCGCCTTCTTTCCATTATTTATTCCTTGTCATTCCTTTTCATTTTGATGACTTGACATTTTCCTTGTGCTTTTGTTGTCAGCTCGTTCGGGAAGAGGTGATCCTCGGCCGCGTTTTCGGCGAGCTCGCCGACAAGCACTCTGATCTGCTTGTCGAGCTGGAGCAATACCGAAGCACAGGGGTCACCCCCGGGCAGTTGGAGGCCATCAAGAAGACCGCTGACATGGCGATCACCTTGGTAGACGGCGCCCGGGAGGAGTATTTCAGGAAGGAGCAGCGCCTCCTTGCTGATGTCAAGAAGAGGGAGGCTGATGCTGCAGCCTTCCTTCATGAAGCTGAGGCCCTTCATCAGTGCCTTGATGAAGGGGAGGCGGTCCGTGCTCGCCTGGAGGCCGAGTTGAAGGAAGCTCGTGCCCAGGTGGTCAAGTCAGACGCTCTTAGGGTCGCCGCGGAGGCCCAGAGGGATGCTGCCGAAGCTATGGGGTCGCCCTAGAGGAGGAGAAGAACCGGCTGGCTGATCAGCTGAAGGCGGTTCCCCAAGCCGTGGTTGAGGAGTTCAAGGCCTCCGAGGACTTTGAAGACCAGGCCTTGAAGGTGATGAAGTCGACCATCGCCGATTTTCTCCAAGAACTGGTTGCAGGTTGAAGGTTGAAGGTTGATCCCAACTTTCCTCTTGGGGAAGTTGCCTCCTTGCAGACCTTCCTGTGGAGTCGGCCTTCGTAGCCCTCTGTTGCTGGGGAGGCTGCTCCTGAAGGCGAGCCAGGTACTTCTGCCCCCGAAGGCGAGCAGAGCGCCCTTGCCCCCGAGAACCCCAAAGCTTGAAGTCCCCAACTCCTTGGCGACCATATTTATATTTTTTAGATAGCCATTTTTGTATTTTCTGTTTTTGGTTTGTAATTATTTATCGAAGACTTGGGTTTTTCTATTGAATGGATTTATATTCTTGAGCCTTTAATCGACTTTGAACATATTTAGCTATCCAATATCTTACTCATAATTACTTTCCACCTTTTTCTTGCTTTGTAATGTCGTCGACCATTAAAGCCGTAGACCAATCATAAGTTAAACTTTCTAAGGATAATACTTTTGACACTTAAAAGCGTAAACTTCTAAGTTCAAAGAGATATTACATTCTTTGAAGTTTAAACCTTTGAGGTGTTGGCCTAATAACAGGGGATTTGTAATTTGTCAGGCTTTATCATCAATAGTGATCGCCTAAACTTTCTTTGGCCTGACTTTGGCGTCAGGGCTTTTATTTTGCCTAATATTTTGCTAGGTCTTTTGGCCTGACTTTGGCGTCAGGGCTTTGCCTGACTCTAGGCGTCAGGTTTTTTGAGGCCTAACTTTGTTGTTAGGGCTTTTGTGGCCTAGTTTTGTTACTAGGGCTTTTTTGGCCTAGCTTTGTTGCTAGGGCTTTTTGGCCTAGCTTTGTTGCTAGGGATTTTGTGGCCTAGTTTTGTTACTAGGGTTTTTTTGGCCTAACTTTGTTGTTAGGGCTTTTTGGCCTAACTTTGTTGTTAGGGCTTTTTGGCCTGACTTTGGCGTCAGGGCTTTTGGCCTAGCTTTGTTGCTAGGGTTTTTTTGGCCTAACTTTGTTGTTAGGGCTTTTTGTCCTGACTTTGGCGTCAGGGTTTTTGGCCTAGCTTTGTTGCTAGGGCTTTTTTGGCCTAACTTTGTTGTTAGGGCTTTTGGCCTAGCTTTGTTGCTAGGGCTTTTGTGGCCTAGTTTTGTTACTAGGGCTTTTTGGCCTAGCTTTGTTGCTAGGACTTTTGAGGCCTGACTTTGGCGTCAGGGCTTTTTGGCTTCAGCTTGCTTCGAGTGGACACGCTTTGTGAAGGAATGGCTTTCTTTTATTGACATAATCAGTTTGATTACAAGCTATGCATAAAATCTTCTTAAATGCTCTGAATTAAATCGACGGGGTAACCTCTCGCCTTCGGTGGTTTCCAAATAGTAGGATCCTGGTGCGGCGATCTCTACTACTTTGTATGGTCCTTCCCATTTGGCTGAAAGTTTGTTTTTACTGTCCAGCCTTGTAAATTCATTCCTTCTCATAACCATCTCCCCCACGAAAAATTGGCGAGCGCTAACTTTTCTGTTGAAATACCGAGCTGTCGCCAAGCGCATCTTTGCATGTGTTTTTTCCGAGAGCCATCTCTTTTCCTCTGCCAAGTCGAGGTCAGTTCTGCGCTCGATCTCATTTGCCTCCGCGTTAAAGTGTAGGACTTTGTGGGTAGGCACTGCTAATTCAGCTGGTGCTACTGCTTCTAATCCGTACACTAAACTGAAAGGCGTTTCTCCTGTGGCCGCCTTAGGCGTTGTTCTGATTGCCCATAATACGTTTTCCAGTTCGTCTGCCCAGTTCCCTTTGAACGCTCGAACCCTTTTCTTGAGTCCTGCTAAGACAACTTTGTTGGCTGCTTCAGCTTGCCCATTCGTTTGAGGGTGATGTACTGAACTGAAGCGATGGTCGATATGATACTATTCACAGAGCCATTTCAACTCCTTTCCAACGAATTGCGGACCATTATCGCTGATGAGTATTTTGGGAATACCACACCTGGAGAATATGTTGACCTGCATGAACTTGATAACTTGGAATTCAGTTGTCGAAGCTAGAGCTTTCGCCTCTACCCACTTAGTGAAGTAGTCGATTGCCACTATAATGTGAGTACGCTGACCAGTGCTAATGGGAAAATGACCTAATATATCGATTTCCCATTGAGCGAAGGGCCATGCACCTGCCATTGGGGATAATAATGTCGATGGTCGACCCGATCGTGGTGCAAACTGCTGGCAAATTTCACACTTCTGTGTTAATTCGGCTGCGTCTTTTCCCAAGGTCGGCCAGTAATATCCCAATCTGAATATTTTCCTGCTTAGTGAACGAGCACCTTCATGGCATGCTGCTGCCCCTTCATGAGCTTCTCGAAGAACTTTTTCTGTTTCGGGCAGAGCAACACATCTCAAGTAAGGCGTCGAATAACCTCTTCTGTAGAGTTCTCCATCGATGATTAGATAACTGGCTGCGAGTCTTCTAATCCTAGTGGATTCGCCTTCGTCCTCTGGGAGGATGCCTTCTTTCAAATAATTCTGGAACGGGGTCATCCAGGTGACCTGTTCTTGAATGTTGAAGACCTCCGCTCTGTTTTCAAGGACTGAACATAGGGCCTTTTCCAGAAATTGCACATCCTGGATTGTCGCCCCTCCGAAGGCTAGCTTACTCAAAGAATCTGCCATCTGGTTTTCTTGGCGAGGAATAAACTCAATCGCGAAATTTGGGATATCCGCGACCAGTTTTTTGGCAATGCCGAGATATTTCTTCATCTTTTCTCCCTTTGCCTCGTAGGCGCCATTAACCTGATTGACAATAAGCTCTGAGTCACTTTTTACCTTAAGCGCGGTTATACCAATTCCTTTTGCCAGTCTGAGTCCAGTGATAAGAGCCTCATATTCTGCTTCGTTATTGGTCGCCGGGAATGCCAAGGCGATCGCGTACTTCTGAGGCTCGCCCTCATGAGGAACCAGCCCCCAAGCCTTCTTTTGATGAAGACCCATCTGTATAGAGTTCCCAGATTTGATTGTCGTTTGCTGACTGACTTGGCCTGTTTTCTGCCTCCGCTTGACTGTTACTCGTGCTTTCCACTATGAAATCAGCTAGTGCTTGACCTTTGATGGCCGTTTTCGGCGCAAATTTGATCCTGAACTCGCTGAGCTCGATCGCCCACTTGACCATTCTTCCTGAAGAATCTGGCTTCATCAGGAAGTTTTTGAGAGGTTGATTGGTGAGGACCGTGATGTCGTGCGCATGAAAGTAAGGTCTTAGCTTCCGAGCAGCAATAACTAAGGCATAGAGATACTTCTCAATCTGCACATATTTTATTTCTGCTGAGTTGAACATTTTGCTAATAAAATACACTGGACTCTGAACATTATTCTCCTCCCTTATTAAGACAGCACTGGCTGCCACATCGCTAATGTCTAAATAGAGGAAAAGCTGCTCTCCTGGAACGGGTTTTGACAGAGCTGGGAGTGTTTGAATATGTCTTTTCAAGGACTGGAATGCTTCCTCGCAGTCTGGCGTCCACTCGAACTTGCGGTTGGCCCTCAAGGTTTTGAAGAACGGGAGGGACCTGTCGCTTGCTTTGGAGAGGAAGCGGTTAAGAGCAGCTAGTCGGCCGTTCAGGCACTGGACTTCCTTATGGCAGGTTGGCGACTTCATTTCTTCTATGGCCTTTAGCTTTTCCGGGTTTTCTTCAATGCCCCTTTCGCTGACCATAAAACCCAGGAACTTCCCGGACTTGACTCCGAAGGCGCATTTTGCTGGGTTCAGGCGAACGTTGTGTCTCCTCATGCATTCAAAAGCTTCACGGAGGTCGGTGGTATGAGGATTTCCCTTGATGGTTTTGACGAGCATATCATCTACGTAGGCCTCCATGTTCCTTCCCAGCATGTCCTGGAACAGTCGGTTCACCATCCGCTGATAAGTTGCCCCGGCATTGATGAGACCAAAGGGCATCACCTTGTAGCATAGAATGTCGCCGTCAGCATAGAAAGCAGTGTAGGCCTCGTCATCTGGATGCATTCTGATCTGGTTGTAGCCTGAATAAGCGTCCATGAAGCTCAGCATCTCGTGACCCGAGGTAGCATCGACCAGCTGATCAATTCTCGGAAGGGGATATGAATCTTTGGGGCAAGCCTTGTTTAAGTCGCGGAAGTCGACGCACTTCCTCCACCTGCCGTTAGATTTCTTGACCAAAACGGGGTTGGCGACCCAGCTCTGGAATCTTACTTCTCTGACGAAGTCAGCTTCAATCAACCTGCCGACTTCCTGCCTGATCGCCAAACGCTTATCAGTCCCGAATGATCTTCTCTTTTGGGCGATCGGCTTGATGGAGGGGTCTATCCTGAGCTCATGAGAGATAATATCTGTGCTGATTCCTGGCATGTCGCTCGGCTGCCAGGCGAAGAGCTCTTTGAATTCCTTGAGGAGGGCAGTCATGGCCTCCTTCCGATCCTCTTTCAAGGTGGTCCCAATGCGCACCT
The DNA here is from genome assembly GCA_946814005.1 of Chamaenerion angustifolium. Lineage (NCBI taxonomy): Eukaryota > Viridiplantae > Streptophyta > Magnoliopsida > Myrtales > Onagraceae > Chamaenerion > Chamaenerion angustifolium. The sequence continues at coordinate 7,282,745 of OX328278.1, read as the reverse complement.
TTTTGTCTGGACCATCGATCTCAACCTCCTCCAATTCCTCCATGGGTGCTGGCCGAGCCAAGTCCTCGCGGGGATCGGCCTCTGTCTCGATGGAGAGCGCCTCCCTTTGGTTCTTCCTGCGTAAACAGTTCACAAATCATTGCCGCGAGGAAGGCTGATCTCCGAGCACTTCTCCAATCCCGTTGGGAGTGGGGAACTTCATCTTCTGGTGGACAGTGGAGGCAACAATCTTATTTGGGTTGATCGTGGTCCTCCCTATGATGGCGTTGTAGGATGTAGGTGAATCGACCACCAGGAAAGTGACCGACACCTTGATGCTTTTCCACCCCTCGCCAAAAATCACTGGCATGGTTATAGCCCCCAGTGGATAAGTTGTTCTTCCCGCAAACCCGATCAGCGGAAAGTTGACCCTCTTCAGGTCGCGTTTGGATTTGCCCATCTTTTCGAAGGCGTCCAGAAACAGGATGTCTGTCGAGCTGCCTCCGTCGACCAGAATCCTTGCAACATCACAGCCGTCAATATCTGCCGTAATGACCAGAGCATCGTTGTGGGGTATGGTGACATGTGCGAAATCATCTTCAGAGAATGAGATGACAATGTTTTCTTCAGGTCGGGGCCGCTTCCCCAACTGAACTGCCGTAGAGATCTGAGTGGCGTAGACCTCTCTGGCGCTTGACCTCTCGCCGCCTGCGCCGAATCCTCCCGCAATCAGATTCACTCTCCTCTTGCTTCCAGAAGGTTCAGCTTGATCTGCAGGGGCTGGTGAACGATGTCTCCTGGGGGGCGTTCGACTTCGGTTTCACCCTGCCACAAATTCCTTCAACATTCCCCCTGAATCAGCTTCTCTATATCTCGCTTCAGAATCTTGCAATCGTCTGTCTTATGGCTCTTGCACTTATGGTATCTGCAATAGCTCTCGACATCCTTGCCCATGGGTAGCCCACCTCGACGAGGCATCGGTGGCCTCGCCAAGGATCTCCTCTCCATCTCGACTAGTACCGCTGAGATCTGCCTATTTAAATGCGTGAAGTACTCAGGGACCTCTGGATGGCGAGGCGCTGGAAGAGACTCGACTCAGGGCTTACTTTCTTTTCCCTTCTTCTCCTTCTTTACCTCCTTCTTACCATCGCATCGGGGTTCATGGGTTATCCTCAGCGAGGTCGTTAGGAGGTTAGCCTCGATGTTTGCGCGTTCGAGGTCTATGAAACCTTTTGCCCTGGACGCCAACTCCTCCAATGTCTCTATCTCCTTCACATGGTAGCTGTTTCGCAGCTTTCGCGAGGCCTTGTTGGTCATATCCAGACCTCTGTAGAATGCTCGAATGATCTCCCCATCCGAGATTCGGCGATCTAATTCTGTGACGTTTTGATGAAAACGCCCGTAGAAGCTGGACAGCGACTCTCCAGGCTGCTGTTTGACCGAGTCAAGGGCGACCACGCTTTTCAACAACTGGCGCTCGCCCATATATCTCTCCAGGAACTTGCTTCTCAGCTCTGCCCAAGTTCCGATTGATCCTGCAGGGAGGCCGAAGAACCAGGACGAAGCCGAACCCGAAAGAGTAGATGGAAATAGCAAAGCCAAATGATTGGGATCGTTTGACTTACCCAGAAGGGAGGCCTCATGTTTGTTGACATGTACAGTGGGATCTCCTCCACCGCTATACTCAGGTATGGCCCGAGCAACCACATCCTTCGGGATTTTGATAGCGACGAGCGCGTCGGTGAAAGGATGAGAGGACTGCTCCTTGAAGGGAGCTATGACTGTCAACTGTCTTTCCTGGAGCCTTTTGTTGAGGAGGTCATCCATCTGATCCACAGTGCAGTACATAGGAGAGGCTCCGGGTGGAGGCGGACCGGAAGGATTGGCAGTATATGCGGCTGCTGGCTCCTTGGTGTGTGCTGGAGGTAGGGACTGCTGACCTGACGTCATCTCCTGATCCTCCTGAGGCGCAGCAGGACCAGGATTGGCCGCTTCTGAAGGTGAAGGCCCTGTGGCAGCAGGGCGGTGGTTTTCCTTAGGAGCAGAGGGATTGTTTTCCTGAGGAGCAGGGGCTTGGCGGCGCGCCTGTCCTAGGATGGCTTCCAGCAAGGAGACCATCTCGGGGGTTAAATTAATATCCTGCCCCGCAATGTGGACTGTCTGTGGTGCAGGGGCTCCGTTTTGATCAGCAGCTGGGGTCGGTCTTGAATCACCGACATGTTCTCGGGCTGTCCGCAGAGGAACAACATTAACTCCTGCTCGGCTGGCAGGTTCTTGTTGAAGCGGTGAAGCGGCGGCGGAATCAGAGCTATCTGAGGATCGCTCCCTAGTCTGATTCCGACGGTTGCTTTGGGATCGAGTTCTCATGGCTGAATCGCTCGTTTCCCACAGACGGCGCCAAATGTTGGATCGTGAAATCCTGAATGCTGATCTGGCAGTGAATTGAATTCCAGACAAGGTGGAGATGACGCTTCAGCTCCAACTCCGGTGAACCTGCAAGTAGGGGAGCGCAACAGAGGGGGTGCCTCTGAGTCCCTCTCCGATGCTTAAATGAGTATATGTGTGTATAAAACTCAAAAACGTAAAGAACGTATGTAAAGCAAGGGTATTTATAGGGTAAGAGAGATAGAACCGTATATGGCAGCTGAATATCTTAGTGTATATTGTGTTGCCGAAGATTCAGATTGTCAGTTACTGCGAGATATTGCAGTTACCAAATCTAATCCTTAGTGAATATGCAACCGAGATATGCGGGATATCGTGGTCACTTCCTTATTAACAGTTTTGTGGGACCAGAGGAGAGAGGCAAGGCTCTCTTCGGGGCGAGCACTCCCATGTCGAGCAGTGGAAGGTCGCGACCTGGTAGAGAATGGCGAGCAGTCTGATAGCCTTTGGCGTCCCTATAGACTTTGGGCTCGATTCTGGATTACTCGATGTTGGGCCAAGTTTGGCTTGTACTTGGGCCGACCCGGTTTGGATGTCATGGGTTTACCCCCTCTATAGTTATTGGGCCTTCGAGGCCTTTTCTTACTGGGCTATCACTATCGATACCCAACAGTAAACCGTACCACTTGTTGAACCGATTTACAGTAATCTTAATGGGTATATTCCTGAGCAAATACTAAATTTTTATAATATTATACTTTATACAAATGTATACAAATTTAATATAGACTTATACAAATTTTACTTACTTTTATGAAAAATATACTTATTCTTTATATTTAATAATGACATAATTTGTATAATAACATAATTTGCTTAAATTTTAGATTAATTTGTATATACTTATCTTATAGCACAATATTTCTAAATCAATACCTAATTATCCTGATATATGCAATTTAAATAATATTCATTTTATGTTTGAAATACAACATTCTTATTTATTATATTCATTGATGTGTTAAAGTGTTACCATGTGTCAAAGTGTAACTATGTGCCAAAGTGCTACTACTATGTATCAAAGTCTTACTATGTGTCAAAGTGTTGTCATGTGTCAAAATGTTACTAAAATCATGTTTATGACACCCTCGTTACAGTTTATATACAATTCTATTTGCAGCCCAACCTTATCCAAATCTCGTACCAACTATATATACAACTTGTACTAACTCTACATACAACTCGACACATAGCTTCAGTTCTTCTAATCCAAATCTCGTACCAACCTGATATACAACTCGACCTCTATTTGCAGTTCTGCTAATGTATCATCTGCAGTAATTCTGTTTTTCTGCTTGACAACTCTGTTAGTATGTTAACAAAGAACAAGTAATGTTTACTTGACTATACCTTCACAGACTCTTGGTGATTATGATGATTTTCTGGACAAGATGCTAAGATTCAAACCAAATAGGGCTCAAATTATTACCTTTTTTTTCTTCCTCTATAGTGGTGGCAAAATCAAGTTTCAAGGAAGTCTGTTTAAGGACCCTTAACTTTGTATTCCAAAGACTGTTTGTACTAGCTGAGTTAAGTTCCTTTGACATGGTTTATGATGATATATCTCTAATCAAAATCAATGCTTCCTATAAGAATACAAATCTCTAGACATAATTAGTTTTAAAAAAACTTGGAAATAGTTTTAACAGAAAAGGTTTCAAACTAAACACCCTTGCAGTGGATGAAAGAAGCCAACAAATGACTTCAGATAGTTTTCTTGTCTCCCTCTGAAGTAGAAGCCCTGTCCTGTTCTTCCTCACTGACGTTTGCCACTAAAAGGGACCGATTATGTCAAAGTCACACCAAATACACAACAGATTGGCCAAACACACAGCAAATTTGCCAAGGCTGATTGCAGCAATACCAACCGATTTGCAACAAAGTCACATCAAACAGACTCTGCTGTCATGGGAATTTGCAACAAAGGGAATTTACAGCAAACACAGCAGAATTCGACCGATCCAAACAGCAGCACACAACACAACAATGTATAAGCAGCAACACACAACAATGTATAAACAGCAGCACACATCAATGTATGAATGAATGAATTTCGATATTCCAAACAAACTTCAATAAAACCAGCTTAATTCAGACAAAGCAAACACTTCGGTCAATAAAACCAGCTCAATTCCTCTACCAAACAGAATGACAATTCAATGAATCTTATGTTACATTAATCATCGAATGAAAATTCTCACTAGAGAGTAACACTCTTCTATTGAACAAATACCTTAACAAACATAGAAATAGACAAAGGTTGGGTGAACACCAACTTACGATGCATCATCATCGTCATCCTCATCCATTGTTCCCTCAAGGCCGTCCTCGTCATCGAACAAGTCGTCCTCAAATTCTGTATCTGTGTCACTGGTTGTTCCATCATCCATGTCCTCGTCCTCTGGCTCAAGAACTTCTAATTCGTCAAGGTCTTCAGTTGCTTCCGGCAAGGCTTGTGTCATCATTTCCGGCATGGCATCCTCAACATATATTTCGAGAACCTCAATGTCATTTCTACACCAATCAACCACATCATCGACAGGAACTACATTGGGTACATCAACAACCAGTGTTGATGTTTCCTGATACGGCTCCACTGACTCCCCACTCATTTAACCCCCAAGCACAAATCGTTTATTGTACTCTACCCTCAACACAGTGCTCCAATTAGGGTTAATGTTCTGAGTTAAGTAGAAAACTTGTGTGGCCTGGGATGCAAGTACTAATGGCTCATCTGTCGAAAAATAGTTTTTGGTATTTACACACACAAATCCATACTCATCAATTTTCATCCCATTGAAGGAGGAAACTACGTTGTACCAATCGCATTTGAACAACACAATCGATAGGTGACCAAGGTACTGCAGCTCAACCACCTTCTCAACACTCCGTATTAATCAATTGCACCTTCAATGAGGTTGTTATCGTAGGTACTCGCATAGCACATTGTGTCAGCTTTGCACAAGACAATGCTGTTGTCAAAACTCCTCATTATAGACCGCTATTTGGTGTGGAAGATGAACCCATTTGCTTTATAACCATTATATGTCTTAATTCCATGTAATGGTCCTCGTGTCAAAGCCTTTAGTTGACGATCTCTGCTATCCTCAGTCGATGCATCTATTCGACCAACCTGAGAATTCAAATAATTCCACCGTCATTAAAAGCCACACATGGATATTCCTAATTGTTTCAGAGTGTCATACCCTGCCCTCCAACCATTGTATGAATGTTATGTTGTGCATAACATCGATGTTCCGCATACTCACCCGTGCGCCTAGTAGTTGCCTCTTGTGTTCACTACGCGCATGGACAAGACATCCAATCGAAGTGTTAGATGTAATGCAGTTAAAGGTTTAAGAATAGACATCACAATAAAGGTGAATGCAATACTCAATGAATGACTTCACTTATTTAGAATGATTAAGCACGTACAAATGGCACTGTTCTCATTCCGTGTTTGACAGTTCATGGACTATTGCACGACCTATTGGAGCTCCTACCGACTGGAAGATCGATAACCCATATGCCGCCCTTGGAGTTAGCTCTGTTACTATAATTGACTCATGTCGTGTAAATTTGATCTCAATGTCATGGAGATATCTAGAACAAAATGTCAAACACTCCAGAGCATTATAACCCTCTGCTATTGACCCTTCCGGACGACTACGATTACGCACAAACGACTTCATTATCCCATTTATCCTACGATAAGAACATGTTATTAGTAGGACACCGCCTCTTGAAAGGTATACTTCCTAAACGAACGTTGAAACTTACCTTTCGATTGAATACATCCAACGATATTGCACTGGCCCAGCTAGTTTTTCTTCTTCTGCTAGATGAGAGATAAGATGGACTGTAATATTGAATAAACTTGGTGGGAAGATTCTCTCTAGATTGCACATTGTCATGGGTAATTGTGAGTCCACCTTCAACATATCTGACATGTGCAACTCCTTAGAGCATAGAACTCTGAATGTGTTAGTCATGTCTATCACAGCTTTGCATACATGTTTGGGGAGTAATCCTTTAATAGACACAGATAGCATACGTTGCATGAGAACATGGTAGTCATGACTTTTCAACCCAATCCATTTTTTGTCTTTCACCTTAACACAACGTGGAATGTTGGATGAATAACCGCTAGGAAGTCTCAAGTTCTTAAGGAACTCATAGAGCGTAATCTTCTGTTCCTTTGTAAGGGAAAGGCAAGCTGGTGGTAACACCAGTTTTGTTCCTCTATAGACTGGATGCAAGCTCGTTCTTATGCCTGAAGCCTGTAAGTCTAGCCGAGCATCAAGGTTGTAATTGCCTTTACTGGAAACACCTAATAACATCCCAATGAGGTTATCACACACGTTTTTTATCACTACGGGAGAAGCTGTGGTTAAGGGCTCAAGGAAACGGCTCAAGCATGATTGAGCCGTGAAAATTATATTTTTACAATTATTAACGGCTCAACGGAAGTTAAACCGTGGAATATTGAATTACCGACTCAATATTTAGAGTCGTCATCTTTATTTGCAGCTCAATATAGAAAGAGTCGCTAAAACTATTTTTTTTAAAATCAAAATTCTTTTTCAATGCTCAATACTGTAGAACTGTCATTAAAATAACTTTTTTTTTAATCAAAATTATTTTGGATGACTCAATATTATTGAGCCGTCCTTAAAAACAATTTATTTTAATCAAAAGTATTTTTGACGACCCAACATTGTTATGCCGTCATTCAAAATAACTTTTTTTTAATCAAAATTATTTTGGACGGCTCAATACTATTGAGCCATCCTTTAGAAACAATTTATTTTAATCAAAAGTATTTTTGACGGCCCAATATTGTTGAGCCGTCATTCAAAATATTTTTTAATAAAACATATTTTCGACGGCCCAATATTGTTGAGCCGTCATTTGAGGTGTCAATTTTGGACCCGACCCGGAATTTACCCGGATTCGGGTTCGGTTCGGTTCAGCAAAATCGGGTTGACCCGTCCGACACGAAATCGACCCGTCTTAAAAAAAAAGTAATATAACCTAAGCATAAATACAGAGTCATAGAAGTGTCGTTGGTCTCTTCTCGGATCACATTCTTTCTCGCATTCTCTAAACCTAAACTTCTCAGCCCTCATACAGCTGCACTCCTACTGGCCGCTGCTCGCGGCTCGCCTGACGCTTGCTCGTGAGTCGTGCTCCTGCATCCAGCCGTCCAGCGTGATATTCCTCTTCCGTCTTCGCCCAGGTCTGTACTCTAATACTCTGCTTCTTCAAGTTTCAACCGTGTGTGTCAGTGTATATTATGTTCTGTTTTTGTTGTTCTGCTATGTAATTGTAAGCTCTATAAACTAGAAATCTGCTATGTAATTGCTGTTCGGTTCACCCAGTCTTGTTCTACTTCTGGAGAATTCTGTCAGATAACAAAAATTGATGTTCGGTTCACCCTTCGGCCTTTGTAGTTTGTACTAGAAATTTAGTACCAAAATTTTGATCAATTGGTATGGAATGCCTTTGTTTACTACGTCTGCGTGAAGGTGAAAACTGTGGAATCTGTCATCTACTCATCTCAGTCATCTGTGTACCTCAGTCAAGTGTCCAGCTCTGTTCACTACTAAGTATCTGAAAGAACGACTTAAAAGGTTGGAGGAGAAAAATAGTAAATAACATGCTTGGGACTGTTCAGTTGCTTGAATTAGTAGCAGCGGAGGAGATATGCAGCTCCATGTTTGACAAAAATAACTTTTTTTTAATCAAAATTATTTTGGACGGCTCAATACTATTGAGACGTCCTTTAAAAACAATTAATTTTAATCAAAGTATTTTTGACGGCCAATATTGTTGAGCCGTCATTCAAAATATGTTTTTTTAATAAAAAACATATTTGGGACGGACCAATATTGTTGAGCCGTCATGCAAAAACAATTTTTTTAATTAAAATTATTTTTGACGGCTCGAGTAATATTGAGTTGTCTCTGAAAATATAATACCAGACAACTTTGCTATTCTCCTCGTCGAACAGAACTCTCTCCAAATTAAAATCCTCTCTGTCGGAGCTCTCCTCGCCGCGCGCCATTCCTTCAAATAGGTAAGTTTTTTTTTGTTTTTTTTTTCAATTACTTCAACGATTCGACCTTGCTACTTCTTGTATATGTCACCCCTTCTTCATCTTATCACAGTAAACATCAATTGTGCAAACCCTAGTTTCGATATCAAGCTTCGATTTCCAGGTAATAGTATCGGTTGTATTATTTTTGGGTTAAACAATTATCAATTGTATCATTAATTCAGTTCGTGTTGAAATTGTTTAGGAAATTGTCTCTTCCATGCTCATCTCAACCAATTGGTTTATGAAATTGTTCATTTCGGAATGCAGTATCAGTTTAGCTAGGTTTTGATTTTTTCGTTTGTGAAATTGTTGATTTTTTCCACAGGTTAATGAAATTGTTGATTTATTCGTTTGGAATACATTTAGCTAGGTTTTGATTTTTCCTCCCATGCGCTGATTAGACCCCAAATATCTAGTCGATGAAGGAATAGTGAATACTAGAATACTGATCAATACTGAATACTGTCACATTTTGAATAGACAAAAGAAAGAAACTTTCATTTCTACATATGCGGGTTAAATACAAATTGCTATTTGAAATTGTGGTTGATGAGCTAGTTGCTTGCTGATACTTTTTTTCATGTGACTTTTTACTGAACTGATATCAGAGAGTAACTTGCTAACTCCATCCATTTTTTTCTTACCTTAGATGAAAAAATGTACACGAGGGGTCCTAACTTGAGGACACAAGCACGCCAGTTAGGGATTTTCCGTATGAAACTAAATTGCATTAACATATTAGGTTATCTAAGAAATGCCGCATGAGGTTTATCTAGCAACCACCACATCTGTTGGAAGTTCAGTTAGCAATTTTATATCCAACCATGTGTATATCTGCAGAGCTGCTGAGTTAATACCTTTTTTCCCATCTTTCTATCTGTAGTGAAACTGCTGATAAAACCATTGAGGATGAAAGAAAATCTCAAACTACTTGTGAGCCTACAACACCTGAGATTCAATTTCCAGGTAATAAGTCTCGGTTGTATTATTTTTGGGTTAAAAAATCATCAATTGTGTCATTAATTCAGTTCGTGTTGAAATTGTTTATGAAATTGTGTCTTCCATGCTCATCTCAACCAATTGGTTTATGAAATTGTTAATTTCAGAACGCAGTATCAGTTTAGCTAGGTTTTGATTTTTTTTCGTTTGTGAAATTGTTGATTTTTTTCGCAGGTTAATCAAATTGTTGATTTTTTTCGTTTGGGATACCATTTAGCTAAGTTTTGATTTTTCCTCCCATGCGCCGATTAGAACCCAAATATCTAGTCGATGAAGGAATACTGAATACTAAAATACTGAATACTGAATACCGAGTGTATAAGTGAAGATGATGATCCAACAATTGATTGAAGATAGTTGATGATGTTCGAAATTGTTTCTTTAATACTCTAGGAATTGAACAACGAATTGTAAAACTGATTCTGTTTGGTTTAATAAATTTTGTTTATATTTACAGATTTTGCTTTGTAAAACTATTCAGCTTTCAAATTTATGATTAAGGGTATATTAATTTATTCAATTGTTTATTTTTAAAAAATTCGAATAATTATGGCTAAAAAAACTTGAGCAGTCAAAAATAAATTATAATTAAATATATTTTAATTTTGACAGCCCAAACTAAATGAGCCGTCAAAAATAAATTATTGATATATAATTAATTTGGACGGCTCATTTCAATGAGACGCGAAAAATGCAGAATATTAAATATATTTGTATTTTCGCCGGCACTTTCTATTTGAGACGTCCTTTCGTCGACGCTTTCTTATTGAGTCGTCCTTTTGACGTCTCATTCTTATTAAACCGTCTTTTTGACGACTCATTCTTATTGAGTCGTCCTTTTGACGTCTCTTTCCTAATTGAGCCATCATAAATAGATTACACTTATTATGATGGCTCGTTTTAAATTGAGTCGTCTTTAATTAACGACTCTAGAAATGAGCCGTTAATGAACCTATTTTCAACCGGCAACATAATCATCTCCCGTAGTATCTCAATGTGCATCACATCCAAATTGTGAGGGATTTAGAGGTTCTTCCAATAAGGTAATTGGTAGAATATGCATTTTTTCCCCCAATTTCCAGTAGTCTATTCCAACCTGAATGGGCGGTTGAGTCTTACAAAACATGACTGGATCAAGATTCTTTAGCACATGTAACACTTCCTCCCCCGATAGTATTTGTGGGGCCATTCGTAACTCTTGTTTCCCATCAAACGAACTTTTGTTTCTTCTCCATGGGTGATGGATGGGGAGGAATCGTCTGTGTCCCGTAAAAGAACATTTCCTCCCATTCTTAATCTACAATAATGGGTGTCCGTTTGACAGATAGGACATGCCAAATTACCGTAAGTAGCCCAACCGGACAAGTTCACATAAGCAGGAAGATCATTAATGGTCCAAAGTACGGTTGCGCGCATTTGGAAGTTTTCTTTCTTGTCTGCATCATATGTGAGCACACCATTCGACCATACCTCTTTCAGCTCTTCGATCAACGATTGCAGATACATGTCTATGTCATTTACTGGAGCCTTTGGTCCAGGAATCAACATTGACAGTATGTAGTTCGTATCTTTCAAACACATCTCGGGAGGCACATTGTATGGAATAAGAACAACTGGCCACATGCTATATGGGTGACTTTTATCACTTTATGGATCAAACCCATCCGTAGCTAATCCAAGTCTCACATTCCATGCGTCTTCCCCAAATTTAGGTAGTACGCTGTCAAGTTTCTTCCAATCGTCTGTATAAGCAGAATGATGTAGAATACTATCCTTTAATCGCCGTGTATGGTGCCAGGTCATAGAGGAAGCAGTTTTGGGGGAGATCAATAATCTTTGCAACCTTGAAGTTAGTAGAAAATATCGAAGTACTTTGACTGGTAGCTTCCCTATTTGTCGCTTCGATTGCTCTGGTATATCCAGTCCTCCAGTGTTGTGTCGAGGTTTAATCCATCTTGACTCCCCACATGTTGGACACACATCCAAATTGGCGTAATCTTTTCTAAATAGTATACAATCATTTACACAAGCATGCATCTTTTCGTAGTCCAACCCTAACCCTCCTATAAATTTCTTTGCTTCATAGTAGGACTAAGGTACTGTATTCCCTGGTGGCAATATTTTACTTAGCATGCGAAGTAGCTCATCAACGAACGTGTTAGAAACCTTGTACAATGCCTTTAGATGCAACAATTCAACTAAAAAAGACATCTTGGTGTAGGAGACACAACCTGGATATAAGCTCATTTCACAATCTTCTAATAGCTTATAAAATGTCATAGCATCTGCATTTCGTTCCTCACCTTCGTCCACACTCATACCACTGAACTCATTATGCACTGTATCCTCCATTTCCACACGAGAGGATGAATTCCTACCATTAGAGATCACATCTTCGAATTCCTCCCCATGATCCACCCTTGTAGTGTAAGTTAGCAATATTCCCCATTTTTCAAGATGGAACTTAACAGTAGTTCTTCCCAGTAAGAAAGCACCAACACAGTTATTGCAAGGACTATAACTTTTACCATCCCAACTTGAACGAGAGTAGACAAAGTTTAGAAACAAAGAGACCCCATCCTTATATTCCCCACTTTGCAGAGGTTTGGTCATCCATCTCTAATCCATCGCACTTCTATTTCTGCAAAGAAATATCAATCCAATCAAAAGTTTGCTTGGGATTCAAAAGACAACACAACAATCCCAGTTAATCAAATAACTTCTGAAACATGAAGTACAGGAAGTTCAAAATCAATTATTGACAGTTAGCCAGAGCATTTGTAATAGAGACAACATTCATTTTTGTTTATGTGTGGATGGAAACAAACGGAATCAGAGAGACAAGTTTCCTCAATTAGACATGCATAATTTCAGGACACTAACACAAATATGTGACAGAGAACTCCAAGAAGGGGAGCAATTCAGTCTCTTGTAACTTAATCGGTTGTTAGACTCAACAGTAGAACTCCTTCGATCGAGTTTTCTGTTGGAACCATACCAGGAGCAGCTAGCTTTTACGGCGTGCCGTTATGGAACACAGTCGAGCAATGTGGAAACTTTGGCTATCACAGTTAAGCTCATGAAAATTTAATTCGCAATTAGAAGAAGTAACATTCGATTGCTCATACCAGCGTACCTAAGGAGAAATGCTTGTCGCGGGATTCCAAAGATAAACAGATGAACGATCGATCGGGTAGGGACTCTCCTATAATGTCTGCCAACAATGTGGTTGTATCCTTGGAGTCGATGTGCAAGGCCATCCATTGTTGGATATGGTAATTGATGGTCCTACGAAGGCTCTGTTCTACACAGGGAAGATTCTGAACTATGCTTGGGTTTACTCGAAAACGCGGTTTGTTCTGTTATAATTGTGGGTATACCGTTTAGCAACGGCAAATCATATATTACCAATGAAGTTATGTCGATACTGTTTACAACCTTATTACATCAACTAATATGGAAAGTAAAATACGTTTTTGCAATACCAACATCTAGCGTGACTGAATATCTATATTAACCTCGGTTGAGTTTTTGACTCATGGATTTTGTCGGCACTGTCATATTGCAATGGAAAAAGTCAATACTAAAAGATTGCTTGTGCTACGATAAATTTGTTGACATTAAAACGTGTCTACTGGGACGTATTAAAATGTCAAAACCGAAATACTGTTTTACCAACACACTCCTTGTGACAACAAATTACTTTTGTGGCTGTTGATACAGATTCTTGAAGTACAAGATGGCGCTTGTTGCAGATATTGATCATAGCCACCATAAGTTGATCCACGCACCTGTAAAAAGTTAGAGGAGAAGATGTTTTTTCTATTCCCTCTCTGATGCTTAAATGAGTATGGTGTAAATTGAAATAATATTGACTGTATCTAAAAAGAGGAGAATCATACTGTATTTATACTGATGGAATCCTAACAGTAATGTTAACGTTGAGTTTCTTACTATTATGGTGCTTTCTATATGTTTTGCCATGTGTTGGAGTATGCTGAAGAATTTTACGCCGTAATACCAATATATATCATGGGGTTTATGCAACGAGTGATCTCTATAGGCGAGAGATTTGCACATCGTACTGCAAGGAAAGACTTGAATGTTTTTTTCGCTAAGGCTGAAGCTAGGCGAGGGTTGAAGGACATCACCTTAGGTGCCATTCTTCGATCGCGGTACTCACCATTGTTTTTGAATGCTTGATAGCATTACTTTGGACAAGTGTCAGGCATCAGGGTTTCGCTTATGTCCAAAACTTGCCCCCAAATCTCAAGTAAATAATAGTTTTTTGGTTGAGCTTTACTCTTGATTATTATAGGCGGACGTGATTGATAGGGTCCTTTGTTTTCTTTGGTCCCTATTTGGTGAGTCACTCGGTATCATTTTTTGAAATTTTTGTTTGGGAAACCTCTTGAATATTTCTAGATAGTGCTTTAGCAATCCTTTCGATTAAAACTCCGTGTGTTGCCTCGTGTTTGTTGATTTATATTTGGAAAGCCTTTAAAATGTTTCTTGGTTGCTTTTAAGCAATATTTCTATTCATCCTTTTGTCGCTTATAGACTTTTCGAGTTCTTTAGATTACTCCAAACTTATAGGTTACCTTTGACCAGCTTTTTGACTAATCTGAGGTTGCCTTTGGCGAGCCTTCTGATTCTTCCTAAGTTGTCTTTTCGAGCATTTTGAGTTATGCAAAATGTTGATTTTAACATTTCTTTGAAAACATTCACAAGTTTAAAGTGTTGCTAGGAAAAAAGTGTTATCTTGCATGACTCTCTGAATCCAGGCTTCTAAGCTAGGAGTGGTATTGATCCAGGTAATATTCTTCGGAACCCTTATCTAACTCTTCATACAAAAATTTGTCTGGGTTTATAGTAAGGAATTTTTGGTAATTGCTCATTCACAGAACCACCAACGAATTGGAGGGGAAGTTGTGATTTCATCCGTTTCGTTTTTTTTTAATCTATTTGGCATGTTCCCTCATTTGAAGACATGTTAGTTGTTCGTACTTCTCTCTTGATTAGGGATTAACACATTGTTGGAGTTGTTGAATCGTGAATTCCTAGTTGCTGATCTGGCAGTGAATTGAATGTCAGATGACGGTTGAACAATGCCTTCGCCTTAGCTCCGGTGAACCTGCAAGTAGGGGATCGCAACAGAGGGGGTGTATCTGGGTCCCTCTCCAGTGCTTAAATGAGTAAATGTGTGTGTATATAGCTCAAAACGTAATGAATGTATGTAAAGCAAATGTATTTATAGAGTAGGAGAGACCAAACCGTATAAGGTAACCGTATATCGTAGTGAATATTGTGCTGTTGAAGATTTGGATAATAGATATTGCAGATACAGCGAGATATTGCACTTACCATATCTAATACTTAGTGAATATGTGTCCGAGATACGCGGGATATCGTGACCACTTCCTTATTAACGGTTGGTGGGACCAGAGGAGAGAGGCAAGACTCTCTTTGGGGCGAGCACTCCCATGGCGAGCAGTAGGAGGTCGTGACTTGGTGATGAACGGCGACCAGCTAGGGAGCCTTTGGCGTGCATATCGTCCTGGGCTCGATCCGAGGTTATTGGGCCGTCACTATCAATACCCAACATTTGCCCCCGAAGCTTGATTGAAGTTCGTTCAGTCGAGCTTGATTCCTTGGTAGGGTTAGAGATAGTGACACTTTAGATTTGGTTTTCCTTGTCTCTTTTTGTGGTTCATGACTTTAGGGACACTTCATGCTTGTTTGGCGATCAGTCATCCCATTGTCCAAGGCTGAAGGAATATTCTCCGTTTTATTCCTTCTTGGCGATCACTCGAGGCAGTCTAGGCTTGCGAAGGTTTACCTTTCTCTGTTAGGCGATCATTACCTATAAAAGGGATTTCCTAAAATGGCCTATTAGTGCGATGGCGATCACCTTGTCTGTTTGATGGACTTTAGCATTTAATAACTGCACAGTCATCCAGAAATCGAACGGTCACTTGACGCACGCCTGTCATTTAATATTCTGTAACCCAAGGGTAGTATGAGAGCTTTTTGCACTGGCCGACCGTTTGTCTCCCCGAGGTGTCTCTTAGAATTCTGACATTGTTTCGATTTTTTCCAAAAAGGTGCAATTATTCTTCTATGTCGTTTCGATTCTGTCTGTGGCGGTTACTTCTTATTTTGTCTATATAAGGGATAGCAGTTCCCTCATTTTGTCTTTTACGTTTCATTCCTTCAGACTCTAGAGCCTTCTCTGTTTTCTGATATCATTCTCTGCAAACTTCTCCTTTCTTCTTGTCAATCTTCCCAATTCACATCCTAGCAATATCCATGGTCACCCACAGCCAAACCGGAAAGACCAAGCAGACGGCCAACATGGCATGTTCTTCGGCCCCTAAGGTGCCGAAAAACACCAATGCCCCCTTGACCATTAGGGACAGCTCTACACCAGCCTCGACTGAGAGGCAGACTGACCTTGGAAGGTCCGCAGCCACGCCTGTGGTGGTGGATGGTCCGGAAATCCACACACCCATCTTTTCTCCAAAAGGTAAATACTCTGATTTATTGCTCTGTTCTGAGAGTATCCCCTGTTTTCCTTATTTATATACTTGTTCTTGCCATATCTGAACTGCTTGAGTAGATGCCAAGCCCAACGAACTGAAGCCGGCTTATTTTAAGACGGTGGTGGCGCTTGGTGGTTTTGGTGCAGTGGATGATCCTAGATACCAGGCCTGGGTCTGCATTACCCTCGCAATGGAGAGGTTAACATTTATGCGGCCCAGATTGATGCTAGGTTGCGTTTTCCTCTCTGTGAGGATCTGCAGGCGTTGTGCCCGTTTTACAGGATACATCCCACTCAACTCGTACCCAACGCCATTAGGATGTGCTCTAGATGTCGTTGAATCCTCCTCCTAATCCTTGTAGGCATTCCTCTAAGTTGAAGCCCGAGGAGGAACTTCCCCTGGCCACTGTTGGCCCTCGCCAACCAGGTACATTGCCTTGCTATACACTGATCTTTGTTTCCATACTTTGAAGTTTAGGGTTTTGACATATCTGCTTATTCCTTTGCAGAGAAGCCCACCGCTGATGTGGCCTGGGACCCTCCTCCCCCTTGCCAAGAAGGTCAGGAGCGAGGACCGCCCGGTTCTTCCCAAGAGTCCTCCTCCTCCTCCTAAGGGCTCCACTGCCCCCGGGGAGAAGGCTTTAACCTTGGCGGCCCCTTCTCCTTCCGAGTCCTCATCCCTATTCCTCACAAGGGATCTGGGACTCAGAATAAAGGGTCTGATGCCCGCAGCGCTTCGAAGACTCCTCCCTAGGAGTACTGCTCCTTGGCGAGCATGTTCTAGCCGCCCAAGGCTGCGAATTCTCGGAAAGTTTGGTTCCCCTGCGGAGACTTCTCGAAGACGGGGGTATCCGATAAGAAGATTCTCTGGGGCAACCCGGATTTATGCATGCGACTCCTTGAGGGGATAATTCCTCCCAGGGATCGCTCCGCGGTTCCCTCGGAGCTGCACCATGTCGAGGGGTTCATGAGGACCCATTTCGAACGACTTGCTCTGGTAAGGCTTCAACTCTTCGCGATGTTTTAAAATTGCTTGCCCTTTTTCATAGCCTAACAACTTTTTTTACTCTTTGTTGCCAGCTCGTTTGAGAAGAGGCGGCGGTTGGTCGAATCGTCGGAGAGCTCGCCAATAAGCAGACTGACCTGCTTGTTGAGTTGGAGCAGTACCGGAGCATGGGTTCTCCCCAGGGCAGATGGAGGCCATAAAGTCGACTGCTGACGCGGCAGTTTCCTTGGTGGAGGGTGCCCGGGAAGAGTACTTCAGGAAGGAGGAAAGGCACCTTACTGATGTGAAGAGAAGGGAAGTCGATGCAGCGGTCGCTCTTCAAGAGTCTGAAGCCTTTCATCGGTGCTTAGATGAAAGGGAGGCTGTCAGGGATCGCCTGGAGGATGAGCTTAAGGAGGCCCGAGCCCAAAGGGCAGAGGCAGAAACTCAATGGTTCGCCGCTGAGTCCCAGGGGGACACTGCTGAAGTCAGGGGGATCGCCCTGGAGGAGGAGAAGGAACAGCTGACTGCGCAGCTAAAGTCTGTTCCTTCCCTCCAAAGTGTGGTCAATGACTTCAAGGCCTCTGAAGAGTTCGTTGACTGCGCTTTGGAGGTGATGAAGTCGGAGATTGCCGACTTCCTCCAAGTCCTGGTCGAGGATGTCCAGGCGGTTGATCCCAAGTTCCCTGTTCGGGAAGTCGAGTCCCTTAAGCCCTTCCTCCGGAGTTCCCTTCCTCAGGAAACCCCCGCAGCTGTTGCTGAAGAGGTAGACCTAGCTGCTGCTGTCGAGGAGGTTGCCTCCGAAAGCGAGCCAAGTACTCCTGCTCCTGAAGACCCCAAGGCCTGAAGCCTCCACCTCTCCGGCGATCATATGCTGCTTTTGTTTCTAGATACTTGTTTTTTATAATAGTTTTTATCCTTCCTTGTAATTATTTTTTGAATTTAGACTCGGTTATTATTTTTCTTTATAATATTGAATGCCTTCTATATTCGCAAGCCTTTATGTTTATTTGAATTTGAATGCGTTGGCGATTCCTCCGAGGTCTTAGTCATAATGACCTTCTACTTTTCCTTCACTTTATGAGTGTCTCGACCCTTAGGGTTTTTGGACTTTTCTTTAGGCTCAAAATGATAAGACTTCATAGAATCATTCATTTATCTCGCCAAATATACACTCCTTAAGGAAAATATCTTAATACTTAAAAGTATAGACTTCTAGGCTTGAAGATGAATAACCTTATCGAAGTTTAAACTTTTGGAGTGCTCACCTCTACGAAAGGAACTTGTTACTTGAAGCTTCACTTTCCATAGTGATCGCTTGAGACTCCTTGTCCATCTTCCATAATTCGCTTCATGAAGGAATTGTCACCCTTAGCAGATAACTTCTCTAAAATTTGTCCAACTTATAAGAAGATATTTTCCTTGATGGATTGATTATCTTCGTCGTTAGGGTTCCTGCTTGATTTTGGTATCAAGTCTTTTTGCCTGACTTTGGCGTCAAGTCTTTTGATTTGCCTAACTCTTGTTGTTAGGTCTTTTGGCCTGATTTTGGCGTCATGGCTTTTGGTTTTGCCTAACTCTTGTTGTTAGGTCTTTTGGCCTGACATTGGCGTTAGGGCTTTTGGCCTGACTTTGGCGTCAGGGCTTTTGGTTTTGCCTAACTCTTCTTGTTAGGTCTATTGGGCTGACTTTGGCGTAAGGGCTTTTGGCCTGACTTTGGCGTCAGGGCTTTTTGCCTGACTTTGGCGTCAGGCCTTTTGATTTGCCTAACCCTGTTGCTAGGTCTTTTGGCTTGACTTTGGCGTCAGGGCTTTTGTTTTGCCTAACTCTTGTTGTTAGGTCTTTTGGCCTGACTTTGGCATCAGGGCTTTTGGTTTTTCCTAACTCTTGTTGTTAGGTCATTTGTCCTGACATTGGCGTCAGGGCTTTTGGCCTGACTTTGGCGTCAGGGCTTTTGGTTTTGCCTAACTCTTGTTGTTAGGTCTTTTGGCCTGACTTTGGCGTCAGGGCTTTTGTCCTGACTTTGGCGTCAGGGCTTTTGGTTTTGCCTAACTCTTGTTGTTAGGTCTTTTGGCCTGACTTTGGTGTCAGGGCTTTTGGTTTTGCCTAACTTTTGTTGTTAGGTCTTTTGGCCTGACTTTGGCGTCGGGACTTTTGGCCTGACTTTGGCGTCACGGCTTTTGTTTTTTCCTAACTCTTGTTGTTAGGTCTTTTGGCATGACTTTGGCGTTAGGGCATTTGGCCTGACTTTGGTGTCAGGGCTTTTGGCCTAACTTTGTTGTTAGGGCTTTTTCTTCGATTTGATTCGAGTGGTCATGCTAATTGAAGGAATGACTTGCTTTTATTGACATAACATTTTGATTTACATGCTATGTATGAAATCTCCTTAAACGTTCAGAATTGAATGGACGAGGTAACATTTCTCCTTCAGTGGTTACCAAATAGTAGGATCCTGGGCAGCGATCTCTACTACCTTGTATGGTCCTTCCCATTTAGGTGAAAGCTTATTTTGACTCTCCAGTCTTGTAAATTCGTTCCTTCTCATAACCATCTCCCTCACGAAAAATTTGCGAGCGCTGAGTTTTCTGTTGAAGTATCGAGCGGTCGCCAGACGCATCTTTGCTTGTGTATTTTCTGCTTGCCACCTCTTTTCCTCTGCCAGGTCGAGGTCAGTCCTGGGTTCGACTTCGTTTGCCTAAGTGTTCAACTTTTGGAGTGCTCGCCTCTACGAAAGGAACTTGTTACTTGAAGCTTCACTTTCCATAGTATTGACTGGCCTTGTTCTGGTGCTTTTTCTGATTGGCTGTTGGGACGAACCACCTCCACCACTTCCACTCCCGGTGCCCGAAGTTCGCGGAATGGAGAGGTCAGTCATGGAGTTGGAACGTTCATGTCCGGTTGGTCGACGATTTCCGGGCCACCAACTCCAACTATAAGAAGTTTAACTTCTTCTACAAGGGGGGCGTGTCTTGGAAGTTGTCTACGCCAGATAGGGATTTCCCTCCTGCATTCGACGAGCTATCCGGGAGCGACTGGAATGCCATCGATGACCTGTTCCATTTGCATCGATCATCCAGTTTTCACCCCCATCCACTCGGTGGCGGAGACCACTGAAAATATGCTCGACATGGCGGTCATTCATCAGGCCACGCCACTTTTTGATGATTGTGTAATTCTTCTAATTATTTTTCTGTTTATTGGTTGTAGGCAACCGGGGCTGAAAACTCATAGGTCCCTTTGATGACCAGGGAAATGCGGGGCTGTCCGCGGACCAGACGTCGTTGAATCCTCCTCCTAATCCTTGTAGGCGTTCCTCTAAGTTGAAGCCCGAGGAGGAACTTCCCCTGGCCACTGTTGGCCCTCGCCAACCAGGTACATTGCCTTGCTATACACTGATCTTTGTTTCCACACTTTGAAGTTTAGGGTTTTGACATATCTGCTTATTCCTTTGCAGAGAAGCCCACCGTTGATGTGGCCCGGGACCCTCCTCTTCCCCCTGCCAAGAAGGTCAGGAGCGAGGACCGCCCGGTTCTTCCCAAGAGTCCTCCTCCTCCTCCTAAGGGCTCCACTGCCCCCAGGGAGAAGGCTTTAACCTTGGCGGCCCCTTCTCCTTCCGAGTCCTCATCCCTATTCCTCCCAAGGGATCTGGGACTCAGAATAAGGGGTCTGATGCCCGCAGCGCTTCGAAGACTCCTCCCTAAGAGTACTGCTCCTTGGCGAGCATGTTCCAGCCGCCCAAGGCTGCGAATTCTCGGAACGTTTGGTTGCCCTGCGGAGACTTCTCGAAGATGGGGGTATCTGGCAAGAAGATTATCCGGGGCAACCCGGATTTATGCATGCGACTCTTTGAGGGGATAATTCTTCCCAGGGATCGCTCCGCGGTTCCCTCGGAGCTGCACCATGTCGAGGGGTTCATGAGGACCCATTTCGAACGACTTGCTCTGGTAAGGCTTCAACTCTTCGCGATCTTTTCAAATTGCTTGATCTTTTTCATAGCCTAACAACTTTTTTTACTCTTTGTTGCCAACTCGTTTGAGAAGAGGTGGCGGTTGGTGGAATCGTCGGAGAGCTCGCCAACAAGCAGACTGACCTGCTTGTTGAGTTGGAGCAGTACCGGAGCACGGGTTCTCCCCAGGGCAGATGGAGGCCATAAAGTCGACTGCTGACGCGGCAGTTTCCTTGGTGGAGGGTGCCCGGGAAGAGTACTTCAGGAAGGAGGAAAGGCACCTTACTGATGTGAAGAGAAGGGAAGCCGATGCAGCGGTCGCTCTTCAAGAGTCTGAAGCTTTTCATCGGTGCTTAGATGAAAGGGAGACTGTCAGGCATCGCATGGAGAATGAGCTTAAGGAGGCCCGAGCCCAAAGGGCAGAGGCAGAAACTCAATGGTTCGCCGCTGAGTCCCAGAGGGACACTGCTGAAGTCAGGGGGATCGCCCTGGAGGAGGAGAAGGAACAGCTGACTGCGCAGCTGAAGTCTTTTCCTTCCCTCTAAAGTGTGGTCAATGACTTCAAGGCCTCTGAAGAGTTCGTTGACTGCGCTTTGGAGGTGATGAAGTCGGAGATTGCCGACTTCCTCCAAGTCCTGGTCGAGGATGTCCAGGCGATTGATCCCAAGTTCCCTGTTCGGGAAGTCGAGTCCCTTAAGCCCTTCCTCCGGAGTTCCCTTCCTCAGGAAACCCCCGCAGCTGTTGCTGAAGAGGTAGACCTAGCTGTTGCTGTCGAGGAGGTTGCCTCTGAAAGCGAGCCAAGTACTCCTGCTCCTGAAGACCCCAAGGCCTGAAGCCTCCACCTCTCCGGCGATCATATGCTGCTTTTGTTTCTAGATACTTGTTTTTGATAATAGTTTTTATCCTTCCTTGTAATTATTTTTTGAATTTAGACTCGGTTATTATTTTTCTTTATAATATTGAATGCCTTCTATATTCGCAAGCCTTTATGTTTATTTGACTTTGAATGCGTTGGCGATTCCTCCGAGGTCTTAGTCATAATGACCTTCTACTTTTCCTTCACTTTATGAGTGTCTCGGCCCTTAGGGTTTTTGGACTTTTCTTTAGGCTCAAAATGATAAGACTTCATAGAATCATTCATTTATCTCGCCAAATATACACTCCTTAAGGAAAATATCTTAATACATAAAAGTATAGACTTCTAGGCTTGAAGATGAATAACCTTATCGAAGTTTAAACTTTTGGAGTGCTCACCTCTACGAAAGGAACTTGTTACTTGAAGCTTCACTTTCCATAGTGATCGCTTGAGACTCCTTGTCCATCTTCCATAATTCGCTTCATGAAGGAATTGTCACCCTTAGCAGATAACTTCTCTAAAATTTGTCCAACTTATAAGAAGATAGTTTCCTTGATGGATTGATTATCTTCATCGTTAGGGTTCCTGCTTGATTTTGGTATCAGGTCTTTTTGCCTGACTTTGGGGTCAGGTCTTTTGATTTGCCTAACCCTGTTGCTAGGTCTTTTGGCCTGACTTTGGCGTCAGAGCTTTTGTTTTGCCTAACTCTTGTTGTTAGGTCTTTTGGCCTGACTTTGGCATCAGAGTTTTGGTTTTGCCTAACTCTTATTGTTAGGTCTTTTGGCCTGACATTGGCATCAGGGCTTTTGGCCTGACTTTGGCGTCAAGGCTTTTGGTTTTGCCTAACTCTTCTTGTTAGGTCTTTTGGCCTGACTTTGGCGTCAGGGCTTTTGGCCTGACTTTGGCGTCAGGGCTTTTGGTTTTGCCTAACTCTTTTTGTTAGGTCTTTTGGCCTGACTTTGGCGTCAGGGCTTTTGGCCTGACTTTGGCGTTACGTCTTTTTATTTGCCTAACCCTGTTGCTAGGTCTTTTGGCCTGACTTTGGCGTCGGGGCTTTTGTATTGCCTAACTCTTGTTGTTAGGTCTTTTGGCCTGACTTTGGCATCAGGGCTTTTGGTTTTTCCTAACTCTTGTTGTTAAGTCCTTTGTCCTGACTTTGGCGTCAGGGCTTTTGGCCTGACTTTGGCGTCAGGGCTTTTGGTTTTTCCTAACTCTTGTTGTTAGGTCTTTTGGCCTGACTTTGGCGTCAGGGCTTTTGGCCTGACTTTTGCGTCAGGTCTTTTGATTTGCCTAACCCTGTTGCTAGGTCTTTTGGCCTGACTTTGGCGTCAGGGCTTTTGTTTTGCCTAACTCTTGTTGTTAGGTCTTTTGGCCTGACTTTGGCATCAGGGATTTTGGATTTTCCTTACTCTTGTTGTTAGGTCATTTGTCCTGACATTGGCGTCAGGGCTTTTGGCCTGACTTTGGCGTCAGGGCTTTTGGTTTTGCGTAACTCTTGT
Organism: Chamaenerion angustifolium; assembly: GCA_946814005.1. NCBI lineage: Eukaryota > Viridiplantae > Streptophyta > Magnoliopsida > Myrtales > Onagraceae > Chamaenerion > Chamaenerion angustifolium. The sequence goes on along the minus strand of OX328278.1, from coordinate 7,259,395 downwards.
TGTTAGGTCTTTTGGCCTGACTTTGGCGTCAGGGCTTTTGTCTTGACTTTGGCGTCAAGGCTTTTGGTTTTGCCTAACTCTTGTTGTTAGATCTTTTGGCCTGACTTTGGTGTCAGGGCTTTTGGTTTTGCCTAACTTTTGTCGTTAGGTCTTTTGGCCTGACTTTGGCGTCGGGACTTTTGGCCTAACTTTGGCGTCATGGCTTTTGGTTTTGCCTAACTCTTGTTGTTAGGTCTTTTGGCATGACTTTGGCGTTAGGGCATTTGGCCTGACTTTGGTGTCAGGGCTTTTGGCCTAACTTTGTTGTTAGGGCTTTTTCTTCGATTTGGTTCGAGTGGTCATGCTTTTTGAAGGAATGACTTGCTTTTATTGACATAACATTTTGATTTACAAGCTATGTATGAAATCTCCTTAAATGTTCAGAATTGAATGGACGAGGTAACCTTTCTCCTTCAGTGGTTTTCAAATAGTAGGATCCTGGGGCAACGATCTCTACTACCTTGTATGGTCCTTCCCATTTAGCTGAAAGCTTATTTTGACTGTCCAGTCTTGTAAATTCGTTCCTTCTCATAACCATCTCCCCCACGAAAAATTTGCGAGCGCTGAGTTTTCTGTTGAAGTATCGAGCGGTCGCCAGACACATCTTTGCTTGTGTCTTTTTTGATTGCCACCTTATTTCCTCTGCTAGGTCAAGGTCAGTCCTGGGTTCGACTTAGTTTGCCTCAGTGTTAAACTTTTGGAGTACTCGCCTCTACGAAAGGAACTTGTTACTTGAAACTTCACTTTCCATAGTGATCGCTTGAGACTCATTGTCCATCTTCCATAATTCGCTTCATGAAGAAATTGTCACCCTTAGCAGATAACTTCTCTAAACTTTGTCCAACTTATAAGAAGATAGTTTCCTTGATGGATTTATTATCTTCGTCGTATGGTTCCTGCCTGATTTTGGTATCAGGTCTTTTTGCCTGACTTTGGCGTTAGGTCTTTTGATTTGCCTAACCCTGTTGCTAGGTCTTTTGGCCTGACTTTGGCGTAAGGGCTTTTGGTTTTGCCTAACTCTTGTTGTTAGGTCTTTTGGCCTGACTTTGGCGTCAGGGCTTTTGGTTTTGCCTAACTCTTGTTGTTAAGTCTTTTGTCCTCACTTTGGCGTTAGGGCTTTTGGCCTGACTTTGGCGTTAGGGCTTTTGGCCTAGCTTTGTTGTTAGGGCTTTTTCTTCGATTTGATTCGAGTGGTCATTTTTTTTGAAGGAATGACTTGCTTTTATTGACATGACATTTTGATTTACAAGCTATGTATGAAATCTCCTTAAACGTTCAGAATTGAATGGACGAGGTAACATTTCTCCTTCAGTGGTTACCAAATAGTAGGATCCTGGGACAGCGATCTCTACTACCTTGTATGGTCCTTCCCATTTAGCTGAAAGCTTATTTTGACTGTCCAGTCTTGTAAATTCGTTCCTTCTCATAACCATCTCCCTCACGAAAAATTTGCGAGCGCTGAGTTTTCTTTTGAAGTATCGAGCAGTCGCCAGACGCATCTTTGCTTGTGTAATTTCTGCTTGCCACCTCTTTTCCTCTGCCAGGTCGAGGTCAGTCCTGGGTTCGACTTCGTTTGCCTCAGTGTTCAACTTTTGGAGTGCTCGCCTCTACGAAAGGAACTTGTTACTTGAAGTTTCACTTTCCATAGTGATCGCTTGAGACTCCTAGTCCATCTTCCATAATTCGCTTCATGAAGGAATTGTCACCCTTAGCAGATAAATTCTCTAAACTTTGTCCAACTTATAAGAAGATAGTTTCCTTGATGGATTTATTATCTTCGTCGTATGGTTCCTGCCTGATTTTGGTATCAGGTCTTTTTGCCTGACTTTGGCGTTAGGTCTTTTGATTTGCCTAACCCTGTTGCTAGGTCTTTTGGCCTGACTTTGGCGTAAGGGCTTTTGGTTTTGCCTAACTCTTGTTGTTAGGTCTTTTGGCCTGACTTTGGCGTCAGGGCTTTTGGTTTTGCCTAACTCTTGTTGTTAGGTCTTTTGTCCTGACTTTGGCGTTAGGGCTTTTGGCCTGACTTTGGCGTCAGGGCTTTTGTCCTAGCTTTGTTGTTAGGGATTTTTCTTCGATTTGATTTGAGTGGTCATTCTTTTTAAAGGAATGACTTGCTTTTATTGACATGACATTTTGATTTACAAGCTATGTATGAAATCTCCTTAAACGTTCAGAATTAAATGGACGAGGTAACATTTCTCCTTTAGTGGTTACCAAATAGTAGGATCCTGGGGCAGCGATCTCTACTACCTTGTATGGTCCTTCCCATTTAGCTGAAAGCTTATTTTGACTGTCCAGTCTTGTAAATTCGTTCCTTCTCATAACCATCTCCCTCACGAAAAATTTGCGAGCGCTGAGTTTTCTGTTGAAGTATCGAGAGGTCGCCAAACGCATCTTTGCTTGTGTAATTTCTGCTTGCCACCTCTTTTCCTCTGCCAGGTCGAGGTCAGTCCTGGGTTCGACTTCGTTTGCCTCAGTGTTTAACTTTTGGAGTGCTCGCCTCTACGAAAGGAACTTGTTACTTGAAGTTTCACTTTCCATAGTGATCGCTTGAGACTCCTTGTCCATCTTCCATAATTCGCTTAATGAAGGAATTGTCACCCTTAGCAGATAACTTCTCTAAACTTTGTCCAACTTATAAGAAGATAGTTTCCTTGATGGATTTATTATCTTCGTCGTATGGTTCCTGCCTGATTTTGGTATCAGGTCTTTTTGCCTGACTGTGGCGTCAGGTCTTTTGATTTGCCTACCCCTGTTGCTAGGTCTTTTGGCCTGACTTTGGCGTAAGGGCTATTGGTTTTGCCTAACTCTTGTTGTTAGGTCTTTTGGCCTGACTTTGGCGTCAGGGCTTTCGGTTTTGCCTAACTCTTGTTGTTAGGTCTTTTGTCCTGACTTTGGCGTTAGGGCTTTTGGCCTAACTTTGGCGTCAGGGCTTTTGGCCTAACTTTGTTGTTAGGGATTTTTCTTCGATTTGATTCGAATGGTCATTCTTTTTGAAGGAATGACTTGCTTTTATTGACATAACATTTTGATTTACAAGCTATGTATGAAATCTCTTTAAATGTTCAGAATTGAATGGACGAGGTAACATTTCTTCTTCAGTGGTTACCAAATAGTAGGATCCTGGGGCAGCGATCTCTACTACCTTGTATGGTCCTTCCCATTTAGCTGAAAGCTTATTTTGACTGTCCAGTCTTGTAAATTCGTTCCTTCTCATAACCATCTCCCTCACGAAAAATTTGCGAGCGCTGAGTTTTCTGTTGAAGTATCGAGCGGTCGCCAGACACATCTTTGCTTGTGTCTTTTTTGATTGCCACCTCTTTTCCTCTGCCAGGTCGAGGTCAGTCCTGGGTTCGACTTCGTTTGCCTCAGTGTTCAACTTTTGGAGTGGTCGCCTCTACGAAAGGAACTTGTTACTTGAAGTTTCACTTTCCATAGTGATCGCTTGAGACTCCTTGTCCATCTTCCATAATTCGCTTCATGAAGGAATTGTCACCCTTAGCAGATAACTTCTCTAAACTTTGTCCAACTTATAAGAAGATAGTTTCCTTGATGGATTTATTATCTTCGTCGTATGGTTCCTGCCTGATTTTGGTATCAGGTCTTTTTGCCTGACTTTGGCGTTAGGTCTTTTGATTTGCCTAACCCTGTTGCTAGGTCTTTTGGCCTGACTTTGGCGTAAGGGCTTTTGGTTTTGCCTAACTCTTGTTGTTAGGTCTTTTGGCCTGACTTTGGCGTCAGGGCTTTTGGTTTTGCCTAACTCTTGTTGTTAGGTCTTTTGTCCTGACTTTGGCGTTAGGGCTTTTGGCCTGACTTTGGCGTCAGGGCTTTTGGCCTAGCTTTGTTGTTAGGGCTTTTTCTCCGATTTGATTCGAGTGGTCATTCTTTTTGAAGGAATGACTTGCTTTTATTGACATGTCATTTTGATTTACAAGCTATGTATGAAATCTCCTTAAACGTTCAGAATTGAATGGACGAGGTAACATTTCTCCTTCAGTGGTTACCAAATAGTAGGATCCTGGGGCAGCGATCTCTACTACCTTGTATGGTCCTTCCCATTTAGCTGAAAGCTTATTTTGACTGTCCAGTCTTGTAAATTCGTTCCTTCTCATAACCATCTCCCTCACGAAAAATTTACGAGCGCTAAGTTTTCTGTTCAAGTATCGAGAGGTCGCCAGACGCATCTTTGCTTGTGTAATTTCTGCTTGCCACCTCTTTTCCTCTGCCAGGTCGAGGTCAGTCCTGGGTTCGACTTCGTTTGCCTCAGTGTTTAACTTTTGGAGTGCTCGCCTCTACGAAAGGAACTTGTTACTTGAAGTTTCACTTTCCATAGTGATCGCTTGAGACTCCTTGTCCATCTTCCATAATTCGCTTAATGAAGGAATTGTCACCCTTAGCAGATAACTTCTCTAAACTTTGTCCAACTTATAAGAAGATAGTTTCCTTGATGGATTTATTATCTTCGTCGTATGGTTCCTGCCTGATTTTGGTATCAGGTCTTTTTGCCTGACTGTGGCGTCAGGTGTTTTGATTTGCCTAACCCTGTTGCTAGGTCTTTTGGCCTGACTTTGGCGTAAGGGCTATTGGTTTTGCCTAACTCTTGTTGGTAGGTCTTTTGGCCTGACTTTGGCGTCATGGCTTTCGGTTTTGCCTAACTCTTGTTGTTAGGTCTTTTGTCCTGACTTTGGCGTTAGGGCTTTTGGCCTAACTTTGGCGTCAGGGCTTTTGGCCTAACTTTGTTGTTAGGGCTTTTTCTTCGATTTGATTCGAATGGTCATTCTTTTTGAAGGAATGACTTGCTTTTATTGACATAACATTTTGATTTACAAGCTATGTATGAAATCTCTTTAAATGTTCAGAATTGAATGGACGAGGTAACATTTCTTCTTCAGTGGTTACCAAATAGTAGGATCCTGGGGCAGCGATCTCTACTACCTTGTATGGTCCTTCCCATTTAGCTGAAAGCTTATTTTGACTGTCCAGTCTTGTAAATTCGTTCCTTCTCATAACCATCTCCCTCACGAAAAATTTGCGAGCGCTGAGTTTTCTGTTGAAGTATCGAGCGGTCGCCAGACACATCTTTGCTTGTGTCTTTTTTGATTGCCACCTCTTTTCCTCTGCCAGGTCGAGGTCAGTCCTGGGTTCGACTTCGTTTGCCTCAGTGTTCAACTTTTGGAGTGGTCGCCTCTACGAAAGGAACTTGTTACTTGAAGTTTCACTTTCCATAGTGATCGCTTGAGACTCCTTGTCCATCTTCCATAATTCGCTTCATGAAGGAATTGTCACCCTTAGCAGATAACTTCTCTAAACTTTGTCCAACTTATAAGAAGATAGTTTCCTTGATGGATTTATTATCTTCGTCGTATGGTTCCTGCCTGATTTTGGTATCAGGTCTTTTTGCCTGACTTTGGCGTTAGGTCTTTTGATTTGCCTAACCCTGTTTCTAGGTCTTTTGGCCTGACTTTGGCGTAAGTGCTTTTGGTTTTGCCTAACTCTTGTTGTTAGGTCTTTTGGCCTGACTTTGGCGTCAGGGCTTTTGGTTTTGCCTAACTCTTGTTGTTAGGTCTTTTGTCCTGACTTTGGCGTTAGGGCTTTTGGCCTGACTTTGGCGTCAGGGCTTTTGGCCTAGCTTTGTTGTTAGGGCTTTTTCTCCGATTTGATTCGAGTGGTCATTCTTTTTGAAGGAATGACTTGCTTTTATTGACATGACATTTTGATTTACAAGCTATGTATGAAATCTCCTTAAACGTTCAGAATTGAATGGACGAGGTAACATTTCTCCTTCAGTGGTTACCAAATAGTAGGATCCTGGGGCAGCGATCTCTACTACCTTGTATGGTCCTTCCCATTTAGCTGAAAGCTTATTTTGACTGTCCAGTCTTGTAAATTCGTTCCTTCTCATAACCATCTCCCTCACGAAAAATTTGCGAGCGCTAAGTTTTCTGTTCAAGTATCGAGAGGTCGCCAGACGCATCTTTGCTTGTGTAATTTCTGCTTGCCACCTCTTTTCCTCTGCCAGGTCGAGGTCAGTCCTGGGTTCGACTTCGTTTGCCTCAGTGTTTAACTTTTGGAGTGCTCGCCTCTACGAAAGGAACTTGTTACTTGAAGTTTCACTTTCCATAGTGATCGCTTGAGACTCCTTGTCCATCTTCCATAATTCGCTTAATGAAGGAATTGTCACCCTTAGCAGATAACTTCTCTAAACTTTGTCCAACTTATAAGAAGATAGTTTCCTTGATGGATTTATTATCTTCGTCGTATGGTTCCTGCCTGATTTTGGTATCAGGTCTTTTTGCCTGACTGTGGCGTCAGGTGTTTTGATTTGCCTAACCCTGTTGCTAGGTCTTTTGGCCTGACTTTGGCGTAAGGGCTATTGGTTTTGCCTAACTCTTGTTGTTAGGTCTTTTGGCCTGACTTTGGCGTCATGGCTTTCGGTTTTGCCTAACTCTTGTTGTTAGGTCTTTTGTCCTGACTTTGGCGTTAGGGCTTTTGGCCTAACTTTGGCGTCAGGGCTTTTGGCCTAACTTTGTTGTTAGGGCTTTTTCTTCGATTTGATTCGAATGGTCATTCTTTTTGAAGGAATGACTTGCTTTTATTGACATAACATTTTGATTTACAAGCTATGTATGAAATCTCTTTAAATGTTCAGAATTGAATGGACGAGGTAACATTTCTTCTTCAGTGGTTACCAAATAGTAGGATCCTGGGGCAGCGATCTCTACTACCTTGTATGGTCCTTCCCATTTAGCTGAAAGCTTATTTTGACTGTCCAGTCTTGTAAATTCGTTCCTTCTCATAACCATCTCCCTCACGAAAAATTTGCGAGCGCTGAGTTTTCTGTTGAAGTATCGAGCGGTCGCCAGACACATCTTTGCTTGTGTCTTTTTTGATTGCCACCTCTTTTCCTCTGCCAGGTCGAGGTCAGTCCTGGGTTCGACTTCGTTTGCCTCAGTGTTCAACTTTTGGAGTGGTCGCCTCTACGAAAGGAACTTGTTACTTGAAGTTTCACTTTCCATAGTGATCGCTTGAGACTCCTTGTCCATCTTCCATAATTCGCTTCATGAAGGAATTGTCACCCTTAGCAGATAACTTCTCTAAACTTTGTCCAACTTATAAGAAGATAGTTTCCTTGATGGATTTATTATCTTCGTCGTATGGTTCCTGCCTGATTTTGGTATCAGGTCTTTTTGCCTGAATTTGGCGTTAGGTCTTTTGATTTGCCTAACCCTGTTGCTAGGTCTTTTGGCCTGACTTTGGCGTAAGGGCTTTTGGTTTTGCCTAACTCTTGTTGTTAGGTCTTTTGGCCTGACTTTGGCGTCAGGGCTTTTGGTTTTGCCTAACTCTTGTTGTTAGGTCTTTTGTCCTGACTTTGGCGTTAGGGCTTTTGGCCTGACTTTGGCGTCAGGGCTTTTGGCCTAGCTTTGTTGTTAGGGCTTTTTCTTCGATTTGATTCGAGTGGTCATTCTTTTTGAAGGAATGACTTGCTTTTATTGAAATGACATTTTGATTTACAAGCTATGTATGAAATCTCCTTAAACGTTCAGAATTGAATGGACGAGGTAACATTTCTCCTTCAGTGGTTACCAAATAGTAGGATCCTGGGGCAGCGATCTCTACTACCTTGTATGGTCCTTCCCATTTAGCTGAAAGCTTATTTTGACTGTCCAGTCTTGTAAATTCGTTCCTTCTCATAACCATCTCCCTCACGAAAAATTTGCGAGCGCTGAGTTTTCTGTTGAAGTATCGAGAGGTCGCCAGACGCATCTTTGCTTGTGTAATTTCTTCTTGCCACCTCTTTTCCTCTGCCAGGTCGAGGTCAGTCCTGGGTTCGACTTCGTTTGCCTCAGTGTTTAACTTTTGGAGTGCTCGCCTCTACGAAAGGAACTTGTTACTTGAAGTTTCACTTTCCATAGTGATCGCTTGAGACTCCTTGTCCATCTTCCATAATTCGCTTAATGAAGGAATTGTCACCCTTAGCAGATAACTTCTCTAAACTTTGTCCAACTTATAAGAAGATAGTTTCCTTGATGGATTTATTATCTTCGTCGTATGGTTCCTGCCTGATTTTGGTATCAGGTCTTTTTGCCTGACTGTGGCGTCAGGTGTTTTGATTTGCCTAACCCTGTTGCTAGGTCTTTTGGCCTGACTTTGGCGTAAGGGCTATTGGTTTTGCCTAACTCTTGTTGTTAGGTCTTTTGGCCTGACTTTGGCGTCAGGGCTTTCGGTTTTGCCTAACTCTTGTTGTTAGGTCTTTTGTCCTGACTTTGGCGTTAGGGCTTTTGGCCTAACTTTGGCGTCAGGGCTTTTGGCCTAACTTTGTTGTTAGGGCTTTTTCTTCGATTTGATTCGAATGGTCATTCTTTTTGAAGGAATGACTTGCTTTTATTGACATAACATTTTGATTTACAAGCTATGTATGAAATCTCTTTAAATGTTCAGAATTGAATGGACGAGGTAACATTTCTTCTTCAGTGGTTACCAAATAGTAGGATCCTGGGGCAGCGATCTCTACTACCTTGTATGGTCCTTCCCATTTAGCTGAAAGCTTATTTTGACTGTCCAGTCTTGTAAATTCGTTCCTTCTCATAACCATCTCCCTCACGAAAAATATGCGAGCGCTGAGTTTTCTGTTGAAGTATCGAGCGGTCGCCAGACACATCTTTGCTTGTGTCTTTTTTGATTGCCACCTCTTTTCCTCTGCCAGGTCGAGGTCAGTCCTGGGTTCGACTTCGTTTGCCTCAGTGTTCAACTTTTGGAGTGGTCGCCTCTACGAAAGGAACTTGTTACTTGAAGTTTCACTTTCCATAGTGATCGCTTGAGACTCCTTGTCCATCTTCCATAATTCGCTTCATGAAGGAATTGTCACCCTTAGCAGATAACTTCTCTAAACTTTGTCCAACTTATAAGAAGATAGTTTCCTTGATGGATTTATTATCTTCGTCGTATGGTTCCTGCCTGATTTTGGTATCAGGTCTTTTTGCCTGACTGTGGCGTCAGGTGTTTTGATTTGCCTAACCCTGTTGCTAGGTCTTTTGGCCTGACTTTGGCGTAAGGGCTATTGGTTTTGCCTAACTCTTGTTGTTAGGTCTTTTGGCCTGACTTTGGCGTCATGGCTTTCGGTTTTGCCTAACTCTTGTTGTTAGGTCTTTTGTCCTGACTTTGGCGTTAGGGCTTTTGGCCTAACTTTGGCGTCAGGGCTTTTGGCCTAACTTTGTTGTTAGGGCTTTTTCTTCGATTTGATTCGAATGGTCATTCTTTTTGAAGGAATGACTTGCTTTTATTGACATAACATTTTGATTTACAAGCTATGTATGAAATCTCTTTAAATGTTCAGAATTGAATGGACGAGGTAACATTTCTTCTTCAGTGGTTACCAAATAGTAGGATCCTGGGGCAGCGATCTCTACTACCTTGTATGGTCCTTCCCATTTAGCTGAAAGCTTATTTTGACTGTCCAGTCTTGTAAATTCGTTCCTTCTCATAACCATCTCCCTCACGAAAAATTTACGAGCGCTAAGTTTTCTGTTCAAGTATCGAGAGGTCGCCAGACGCATCTTTGCTTGTGTAATTTCTGCTTGCCACCTCTTTTCCTCTGCCAGGTCGAGGTCAGTCCTGGGTTCGACTTCGTTTGCCTCAGTGTTTAACTTTTGGAGTGCTCGCCTCTACGAAAGGAACTTGTTACTTGAAGTTTCACTTTCCATAGTGATCGCTTGAGACTCCTTGTCCATCTTCCATAATTCGCTTAATGAAGGAATTGTCACCCTTAGCAGATAACTTCTCTAAACTTTGTCCAACTTATAAGAAGATAGTTTCCTTGATGGATTTATTATCTTCGTCGTATGGTTCCTGCCTGATTTTGGTATCAGGTCTTTTTGCCTGACTGTGGCGTCAGGTGTTTTGATTTGCCTAACCCTGTTGCTAGGTCTTTTGGCCTGACTTTGGCGTAAGGGCTATTGGTTTTGCCTAACTCTTGTTGGTAGGTCTTTTGGCCTGACTTTGGCGTCATGGCTTTCGGTTTTGCCTAACTCTTGTTGTTAGGTCTTTTGTCCTGACTTTGGCGTTAGGGCTTTTGGCCTAACTTTGGCGTCAGGGCTTTTGGCCTAACTTTGTTGTTAGGGCTTTTTCTTCGATTTGATTCGAATGGTCATTCTTTTTGAAGGAATGACTTGCTTTTATTGACATAACATTTTGATTTACAAGCTATGTATGAAATCTCTTTAAATGTTCAGAATTGAATGGACGAGGTAACATTTCTTCTTCAGTGGTTACCAAATAGTAGGATCCTGGGGCAGCGATCTCTACTACCTTGTATGGTCCTTCCCATTTAGCTGAAAGCTTATTTTGACTGTCCAGTCTTGTAAATTCGTTCCTTCTCATAACCATCTCCCTCACGAAAAATTTGCGAGCGCTGAGTTTTCTGTTGAAGTATCGAGCGGTCGCCAGACACATCTTTGCTTGTGTCTTTTTTGATTGCCACCTCTTTTCCTCTGCCAGGTCGAGGTCAGTCCTGGGTTCGACTTCGTTTGCCTCAGTGTTCAACTTTTGGAGTGGTCGCCTCTACGAAAGGAACTTGTTACTTGAAGTTTCACTTTCCATAGTGATCGCTTGAGACTCCTTGTCCATCTTCCATAATTCGCTTCATGAAGGAATTGTCACCCTTAGCAGATAACTTCTCTAAACTTTGTCCAACTTATAAGAAGATAGTTTCCTTGATGGATTTATTATCTTCGTCGTATGGTTCCTGCCTGATTTTGGTATCAGGTCTTTTTGCCTGACTTTGGCGTTAGGTCTTTTGATTTGCCTAACCCTGTTTCTAGGTCTTTTGGCCTGACTTTGGCGTAAGTGCTTTTGGTTTTGCCTAACTCTTGTTGTTAGGTCTTTTGGCCTGACTTTGGCGTCAGGGCTTTTGGTTTTGCCTAACTCTTGTTGTTAGGTCTTTTGTCCTGACTTTGGCGTTAGGGCTTTTGGCCTGACTTTGGCGTCAGGGCTTTTGGCCTAGCTTTGTTGTTAGGGCTTTTTCTCCGATTTGATTCGAGTGGTCATTCTTTTTGAAGGAATGACTTGCTTTTATTGACATGACATTTTGATTTACAAGCTATGTATGAAATCTCCTTAAACGTTCAGAATTGAATGGACGAGGTAACATTTCTCCTTCAGTGGTTACCAAATAGTAGGATCCTGGGGCAGCGATCTCTACTACCTTGTATGGTCCTTCCCATTTAGCTGAAAGCTTATTTTGACTGTCCAGTCTTGTAAATTCGTTCCTTCTCATAACCATCTCCCTCACGAAAAATTTGCGAGCGCTAAGTTTTCTGTTCAAGTATCGAGAGGTCGCCAGACGCATCTTTGCTTGTGTAATTTCTGCTTGCCACCTCTTTTCCTCTGCCAGGTCGAGGTCAGTCCTGGGTTCGACTTCGTTTGCCTCAGTGTTTAACTTTTGGAGTGCTCGCCTCTACGAAAGGAACTTGTTACTTGAAGTTTCACTTTCCATAGTGATCGCTTGAGACTCCTTGTCCATCTTCCATAATTCGCTTAATGAAGGAATTGTCACCCTTAGCAGATAACTTCTCTAAACTTTGTCCAACTTATAAGAAGATAGTTTCCTTGATGGATTTATTATCTTCGTCGTATGGTTCCTGCCTGATTTTGGTATCAGGTCTTTTTGCCTGACTGTGGCGTCAGGTGTTTTGATTTGCCTAACCCTGTTGCTAGGTCTTTTGGCCTGACTTTGGCGTAAGGGCTATTGGTTTTGCCTAACTCTTGTTGTTAGGTCTTTTGGCCTGACTTTGGCGTCATGGCTTTCGGTTTTGCCTAACTCTTGTTGTTAGGTCTTTTGTCCTGACTTTGGCGTTAGGGCTTTTGGCCTAACTTTGGCGTCAGGGCTTTTGGCCTAACTTTGTTGTTAGGGCTTTTTCTTCGATTTGATTCGAATGGTCATTCTTTTTGAAGGAATGACTTGCTTTTATTGACATAACATTTTGATTTACAAGCTATGTATGAAATCTCTTTAAATGTTCAGAATTGAATGGACGAGGTAACATTTCTTCTTCAGTGGTTACCAAATAGTAGGATCCTGGGGCAGCGATCTCTACTACCTTGTATGGTCCTTCCCATTTAGCTGAAAGCTTATTTTGACTGTCCAGTCTTGTAAATTCGTTCCTTCTCATAACCATCTCCCTCACGAAAAATTTGCGAGCGCTGAGTTTTCTGTTGAAGTATCGAGCGGTCGCCAGACACATCTTTGCTTGTGTCTTTTTTGATTGCCACCTCTTTTCCTCTGCCAGGTCGAGGTCAGTCCTGGGTTCGACTTCGTTTGCCTCAGTGTTCAACTTTTGGAGTGGTCGCCTCTACGAAAGGAACTTGTTACTTGAAGTTTCACTTTCCATAGTGATCGCTTGAGACTCCTTGTCCATCTTCCATAATTCGCTTCATGAAGGAATTGTCACCCTTAGCAGATAACTTCTCTAAACTTTGTCCAACTTATAAGAAGATAGTTTCCTTGATGGATTTATTATCTTCGTCGTATGGTTCCTGCCTGATTTTGGTATCAGGTCTTTTTGCCTGAATTTGGCGTTAGGTCTTTTGATTTGCCTAACCCTGTTGCTAGGTCTTTTGGCCTGACTTTGGCGTAAGGGCTTTTGGTTTTGCCTAACTCTTGTTGTTAGGTCTTTTGGCCTGACTTTGGCGTCAGGGCTTTTGGTTTTGCCTAACTCTTGTTGTTAGGTCTTTTGTCCTGACTTTGGCGTTAGGGCTTTTGGCCTGACTTTGGCGTCAGGGCTTTTGGCCTAGCTTTGTTGTTAGGGCTTTTTCTTCGATTTGATTCGAGTGGTCATTCTTTTTGAAGGAATGACTTGCTTTTATTGAAATGACATTTTGATTTACAAGCTATGTATGAAATCTCCTTAAACGTTCAGAATTGAATGGACGAGGTAACATTTCTCCTTCAGTGGTTACCAAATAGTAGGATCCTGGGGCAGCGATCTCTACTACCTTGTATGGTCCTTCCCATTTAGCTGAAAGCTTATTTTGACTGTCCAGTCTTGTAAATTCGTTCCTTCTCATAACCATCTCCCTCACGAAAAATTTGCGAGCGCTGAGTTTTCTGTTGAAGTATCGAGAGGTCGCCAGACGCATCTTTGCTTGTGTAATTTCTTCTTGCCACCTCTTTTCCTCTGCCAGGTCGAGGTCAGTCCTGGGTTCGACTTCGTTTGCCTCAGTGTTTAACTTTTGGAGTGCTCGCCTCTACGAAAGGAACTTGTTACTTGAAGTTTCACTTTCCATAGTGATCGCTTGAGACTCCTTGTCCATCTTCCATAATTCGCTTAATGAAGGAATTGTCACCCTTAGCAGATAACTTCTCTAAACTTTGTCCAACTTATAAGAAGATAGTTTCCTTGATGGATTTATTATCTTCGTCGTATGGTTCCTGCCTGATTTTGGTATCAGGTCTTTTTGCCTGACTGTGGCGTCAGGTGTTTTGATTTGCCTAACCCTGTTGCTAGGTCTTTTGGCCTGACTTTGGCGTAAGGGCTATTGGTTTTGCCTAACTCTTGTTGTTAGGTCTTTTGGCCTGACTTTGGCGTCAGGGCTTTCGGTTTTGCCTAACTCTTGTTGTTAGGTCTTTTGTCCTGACTTTGGCGTTAGGGCTTTTGGCCTAACTTTGGCGTCAGGGCTTTTGGCCTAACTTTGTTGTTAGGGCTTTTTCTTCGATTTGATTCGAATGGTCATTCTTTTTGAAGGAATGACTTGCTTTTATTGACATAACATTTTGATTTACAAGCTATGTATGAAATCTCTTTAAATGTTCAGAATTGAATGGACGAGGTAACATTTCTTCTTCAGTGGTTACCAAATAGTAGGATCCTGGGGCAGCGATCTCTACTACCTTGTATGGTCCTTCCCATTTAGCTGAAAGCTTATTTTGACTGTCCAGTCTTGTAAATTCGTTCCTTCTCATAACCATCTCCCTCACGAAAAATTTGCGAGCGCTGAGTTTTCTGTTGAAGTATCGAGCGGTCGCCAGACACATCTTTGCTTGTGTCTTTTTTGATTGCCACCTCTTTTCCTCTGCCAGGTCGAGGTCAGTCCTGGGTTCGACTTCGTTTGCCTCAGTGTTCAACTTTTGGAGTGGTCGCCTCTACGAAAGGAACTTGTTACTTGAAGTTTCACTTTCCATAGTGATCGCTTGAGACTCCTTGTCCATCTTCCATAATTCGCTTCATGAAGGAATTGTCACCCTTAGCAGATAACTTCTCTAAACTTTGTCCAACTTATAAGAAGATAGTTTCCTTGATGGATTTATTATCTTCGTCGTATGGTTCCTGCCTGATTTTGGTATCAGGTCTTTTTGCCTGAATTTGGCGTTAGGTCTTTTGATTTGCCTAACCCTGTTGCTAGGTCTTTTGGCCTGACTTTGGCGTAAGGGCTTTTGGTTTTGCCTAACTCTTGTTGTTAGGTCTTTTGGCCTGACTTTGGCGTCAGGGCTTTTGGTTTTGCCTAACTCTTGTTGTTAGGTCTTTTGTCCTGACTTTGGCGTTAGGGCTTTTGGCCTGACTTTGGCGTCAGGGCTTTTGGCCTAGCTTTGTTGTTAGGGCTTTTTCTTCGATTTGATTCGAGTGGTCATTCTTTTTGAAGGAATGACTTGCTTTTACTGACATGACATTTTGATTTACAAGCTATGTATGAAATCTCCTTAAACGTTCAGAATTGAATGGACGAGGTAACATTTCTCCTTCAGTGGTTACCAAATAGTAGGATCCTGGGGCAGCGATCTCTACTACCTTGTATGGTCCTTCCCATTTAGCTGAAAGCTTATTTTGACTGTCCAGTCTTGTAAATTCGTTCCTTCTCATAACCATCTCCCTCACGAAAAATTTGCGAGCGCTGAGTTTTCTGTTGAAGTATCGAGAGGTCGCCAGACGCATCTTTGCTTGTGTAATTTCTTCTTGCCAACTCTTTTCCTCTGCCAGGTCGAGGTCAGTCCTGGGTTCGACTTCGTTTGCCTCAGTGTTTAACTTTTGGAGTGCTCGCCTCTACGAAAGGAACTTGTTACTTGAAGTTTCACTTTCCATAGTGATCGCTTGAGACTCCTTGTCCATCTTCCATAATTCGCTTAATGAAGGAATTGTCACCCTTAGCAGATAACTTCTCTAAACTTTGTCCAACTTATAAGAAGATAGTTTCCTTGATGGATTTATTATCTTCGTCGTATGGTTCCTGCCTGATTTTGGTATCAGGTCTTTTTGCCTGACTGTGGCGTCAGGTGTTTTGATTTGCCTAACCCTGTTGCTAGGTCTTTTGGCCTGACTTTGGCGTAAGGGCTATTGGTTTTGCCTAACTCTTGTTGTTAGGTCTTTTGGCCTGACTTTGGCGTCAGGGCTTTCGGTTTTGCCTAACTCTTGTTGTTAGGTCTTTTGTCCTGACTTTGGCGTTAGGGCTTTTGGCCTAACTTTGGCGTCAGGGCTTTTGGCCTAACTTTGTTGTTAGGGCTTTTTCTTCGATTTGATTCGAATGGTCATTCTTTTTGAAGGAATGACTTGCTTTTATTGACATAACATTTTGATTTACAAGCTATGTATGAAATCTCTTTAAATGTTCAGAATTGAATGGACGAGGTAACATTTCTTCTTCAGTGGTTACCAAATAGTAGGATCCTGGGGCAGCGATCTCTACTACCTTGTATGGTCCTTCCCATTTAGCTGAAAGCTTATTTTGACTGTCCAGTCTTGTAAATTCGTTCCTTCTCATAACCATCTCCCTCACGAAAAATATGCGAGCGCTGAGTTTTCTGTTGAAGTATCGAGCGGTCGCCAGACACATCTTTGCTTGTGTCTTTTTTGATTGCCACCTCTTTTCCTCTGCCAGGTCGAGGTCAGTCCTGGGTTCGACTTCGTTTGCCTCAGTGTTCAACTTTTGGAGTGGTCGCCTCTACGAAAGGAACTTGTTACTTGAAGTTTCACTTTCCATAGTGATCGCTTGAGACTCCTTGTCCATCTTCCATAATTCGCTTCATGAAGGAATTGTCACCCTTAGCAGATAACTTCTCTAAACTTTGTCCAACTTATAAGAAGATAGTTTCCTTGATGGATTTATTATCTTCGTCGTATGGTTCCTGCCTGATTTTGGTATCAGGTCTTTTTGCCTGAATTTGGCGTTAGGTCTTTTGATTTGCCTAACCCTGTTGCTAGGTCTTTTGGCCTGACTTTGGCGTAAGGGCTTTTGGTTTTGCCTAACTCTTGTTGTTAGGTCTTTTGGCCTGACTTTGGCGTCAGGGCTTTTGGTTTTGCCTAACTCTTGTTGTTAGGTCTTTTGTCCTGACTTTGGCGTTAGGGCTTTTGGCCTGACTTTGGCGTCAGGGCTTTTGGCCTAGCTTTGTTGTTAGGGCTTTTTCTACGATTTGATTCGAGTGGTCATTCTTTTTGAAGGAATGACTTGCTTTTATTGACATGACATTTTGATTTACAAGCTATGTATGAAATCTCCTTAAACGTTCAGAATTGAATGGACGAGGTAACATTTCTCCTTCAGTGGTTACCAAATAGTAGGATCCTGGGGCAGCGATCTCTACTACCTTGTATGGTCCTTCCCATTTAGCTGAAAGCTTATTTTGACTGTCCAGTCTTGTAAATTCGTTCCTTCTCATAACCATCTCCCTCACGAAAAATTTGCGAGCGCTGAGTTTTCTGTTGAAGTATCGAGAGGTCGCCAGACGCATCTTTGCTTGTGTAATTTCTTCTTGCCACCTCTTTTCCTCTGCCAGGTCGAGGTCAGTCCTGGGTTCGACTTCGTTTGCCTCAGTGTTTAACTTTTGGAGTGCTCGCCTCTACGAAAGGAACTTGTTACTTGAAGTTTCACTTTCCATAGTGATCGCTTGAGACTCCTTGTCCATCTTCCATAATTCGCTTCATGAAGGAATTGTCACCCTTAGCAGATAACTTCTCTAAACTTTGTCCAACTTATAAGAAGATAGTTTCCTTGATGGATTTATTATCTTCGTCGTATGGTTCCTGCCTGATTTTGGTATCAGGTCTTTTTGCCTGAATTTGGCGTTAGGTCTTTTGATTTGCCTAACCCTGTTGCTAGGTCTTTTGGCCTGACTTTGGCGTAAGGGCTTTTGGTTTTGCCTAACTCTTGTTGTTAGGTCTTTTGGCCTGACTTTGGCGTCAGGGCTTTTGGTTTTGCCTAACTCTTGTTGTTAGGTCTTTTGTCCTGACTTTGGCGTTAGGGCTTTTGGCCTGACTTTGGCGTCAGGGCTTTTGGCCTAGCTTTGTTGTTAGGGCTTTTTCTTCGATTTGATTCGAGTGGTCATTCTTTTTGAAGGAATGACTTGCTTTTATTGACATGACATTTTGATTTACAAGCTATGTATGAAATCTCCTTAAACGTTCAGAATTGAATGGACGAGGTAACATTTCTCCTTCAGTGGTTACCAAATAGTAGGATCCTGGGGCAGCGATCTCTACTACCTTGTATGGTCCTTCCCATTTAGCTGAAAGCTTATTTTGACTGTCCAGTCTTGTAAATTCGTTCCTTCTCATAACCATCTCCCTCACGAAAAATTTGCGAGCGCTGAGTTTTCTGTTGAAGTATCGAGAGGTCGCCAGACGCATCTTTGCTTGTGTAATTTCTTCTTGCCACCTCTTTTCCTCTGACAGGTCGAGGTCAGTCCTGGGTTCGACTTCGTTTGCCTCAGTGTTTAACTTTTGGAGTGCTCGCCTCTACGAAAGGAACTTGTTACTTGAAGTTTCACTTTCCATAGTGATCGCTTGAGACTCCTTGTCCATCTTCCATAATTCGCTTAATGAAGGAATTGTCACCCTTAGCAGATAACTTCTCTAAACTTTGTCCAACTTATAAGAAGATAGTTTCCTTGATGGATTTATTATCTTCGTCGTATGGTTCCTGCCTGATTTTGGTATCAGGTCTTTTTGCCTGACTGTGGCGTCAGGTGTTTTGATTTGCCTAACCCTGTTGCTAGGTCTTTTGGCCTGACTTTGGCGTAAGGGCTATTGGTTTTGCCTAACTCTTGTTGTTAGGTCTTTTGGCCTGACTTTGGCGTCAGGGCTTTCGGTTTTGCCTAACTCTTGTTGTTAGGTCTTTTGTCCTGACTTTGGCGTTAGGGCTTTTGGCCTAACTTTGGCGTCAGGGCTTTTGGCCTAACTTTGTTGTTAGGGCTTTTTCTTCGATTTGATTCGAATGGTCATTCTTTTTGAAGGAATGACTTGCTTTTATTGACATAACATTTTGATTTACAAGCTATGTATGAAATCTCTTTAAATGTTCAGAATTGAATGGACGAGGTAACATTTCTTCTTCAGTGGTTACCAAATAGTAGGATCCTGGGGCAGCGATCTCTACTACCTTGTATGGTCCTTCCCATTTAGCTGAAAGCTTATTTTGACTGTCCAGTCTTGTAAATTCGTTCCTTCTCATAACCATCTCCCTCACGAAAAATTTGCGAGCGCTGAGTTTTCTGTTGAAGTATCGAGCGGTCGCCAGACACATCTTTGCTTGTGTCTTTTTTGATTGCCACCTCTTTTCCTCTGCCAGGTCGAGGTCAGTCCTGGGTTCGACTTCGTTTGCCTCAGTGTTCAACTTTTGGAGTGGTCGCCTCTACGAAAGGAACTTGTTACTTGAAGTTTCACTTTCCATAGTGATCGCTTGAGACTCCTTGTCCATCTTCCATAATTCGCTTCATGAAGGAATTGTCACCCTTAGCAGATAACTTCTCTAAACTTTGTCCAACTTATAAGAAGATAGTTTCCTTGATGGATTTATTATCTTCGTCGTATGGTTCCTGCCTGATTTTGGTATCAGGTCTTTTTGCCTGAATTTGGCGTTAGGTCTTTTGATTTGCCTAACCCTGTTGCTAGGTCTTTTGGCCTGACTTTGGCGTAAGGGCTTTTGGTTTTGCCTAACTCTTGTTGTTAGGTCTTTTGGCCTGACTTTGGCGTCAGGGCTTTTGGTTTTGCCTAACTCTTGTTGTTAGGTCTTTTGTCCTGACTTTGGCGTTAGGGCTTTTGGCCTGACTTTGGCGTCAGGGCTTTTGGCCTAGCTTTGTTGTTAGGGCTTTTTCTTCGATTTGATTCGAGTGGTCATTCTTTTTGAAGGAATGACTTGCTTTTATTGACATGACATTTTGATTTACAAGCTATGTATGAAATCTCCTTAAACGTTCAGAATTGAATGGACGAGGTAACATTTCTGCTTCAGTGGTTACCAAATAGTAGGATCCTGGGGCAGCGATCTCTACTACCTTGTATGGTCCTTCCCATTTAGCTGAAAGCTTATTTTGACTGTCCAGTCTTGTAAATTCGTTCCTTCTCATAACCATATCCCTCACGAAAAATTTGCGAGCGCTGAGTTTTCTGTTGAAGTATCGAGAGGTCGCCAGACGCATCTTTGCTTGTGTAATTTCTTCTTGCCACCTCTTTTCCTCTGCCAGGTCGAGGTCAGTCCTGGGTTCGACTTCGTTTGCCTCAGTGTTTAACTTTTGGAGTGCTCGCCTCTACGAAAGGAACTTGTTACTTGAAGTTTCACTTTCCATAGTGATCGCTTGAGACTCCTTGTCCATCTTCCATAATTCGCTTAATGAAGGAATTGTCACCCTTAGCAGATAACTTCTCTAAACTTTGTCCAACTTATAAGAAGATAGTTTCCTTGATGGATTTATTATCTTCGTCGTATGGTTCCTGCCTGATTTTGGTATCAGGTCTTTTTGCCTGACTGTGGTGTCAGGTGTTTTGATTTGCCTAACCCTGTTGCTAGGTCTTTTGGCCTGACTTTGGCGTAAGGGCTATTGGTTTTGCCTAACTCTTGTTGTTAGGTCTTTTGGCCTGACTTTGGCGTCAGGGCTTTCGGTTTTGCCTAACTCTTGTTGTTAGGTCTTTTGTCCTGACTTTGGCGTTAGGGCTTTTGGCCTAACTTTGGCGTCAGGGCTTTTGGCCTAACTTTGTTGTTAGGGCTTTTTCTTCGATTTGATTCGAATGGTCATTCATTTTGAAGGAATGACTTGCTTTTATTGACATAACATTTTGATTTACAAGCTATGTATGAAATCTCTTTAAATGTTCAGAATTGAATGGACGAGGTAACATTTCTTCTTCAGTGGTTACCAAATAGTAGGATCCTGGGGCAGCGATCTCTACTACCTTGTATGGTCCTTCCCATTTAGCTGAAAGCTTATTTTGACTGTCCAGTCTTGTAAATTCGTTCCTTCTCATAACCATCTCCCTCACGAAAAATTTGCGAGCGCTGAGTTTTCTGTTGAAGTATCGAGCGGTCGCCAGACACATCTTTGCTTGTGTCTTTTTTGATTGCCACCTCTTTTCCTCTGCCAGGTCGAGGTCAGTCCTGGGTTCGACTTCGTTTGCCTCAGTGTTCAACTTTTGGAGTGGTCGCCTCTACGAAAGGAACTTGTTACTTGAAGTTTCACTTTCCATAGTGATCGCTTGAGACTCATTGTCCATCTTCCATAATTCGCTTCATGAAGGAATTGTCACCCTTAGCAGATAACTTCTCTAAACTTTGTCCAACTTATAAGAAGATAGTTTCCTTGATGGATTTATTATCTTCGTCGTATGGTTCCTGCCTGATTTTGGTATCAGGTCTTTTTGCCTGACTTTGGCGTTAGGTCTTTTGATTTGCCTAACCCTGTTGCTAGGTCTTTTGGCCTGACTTTGGCGTAAGGGCTTTTGGTTTTGCCTAACTCTTGTTGTTAGGTCTTTTGGCCTGACTTTGGCGTCAGGGCTTTTGGTTTTGCCTAACTCTTGTTGTTAGGTCTTTTGTCCTGACTTTGGCGTTAGGGCTTTTGGCCTGACTTTGGCGTCAGGGCTTTTGGCCTAGCTTTGTTGTTAGGGCTTTTTCTTCGATTTGATTCGAGTGGTCATTCTTTTTGAAGGAATGACTTGCTTTTATTTACATGACATTTTGATTTACAAGCTATGTATGAAATCTCCTTAAACGTTCAGAATTGAATGGACGAGGTAACATTTCTCCTTCAGTGGTTACCAAATAGTAGGATCCTGGGGCAGCGATCTCTACTACCTTGTATGGTCCTTCCCATTTAGCTGAAAGCTTATTTTGACTGTCCAGTCTTGTAAATTCGTTCCTTCTCATAACCATCTCCCTCACGAAAAATTTGCGAGCGCTGAGTTTTCTGTTGAAGTATCGAGAGGTCGCCAGACGCATCTTTGCTTGTGTAATTTCTTCTTGCCACCTCTTTTCCTCTGCCAGGTCGAGGTCAGTCCTGGGTTCGACTTCGTTTGCCTCAGTGTTCAACTTTTGGAGTGCTCGCCTCTACGAAAGGAACTTGTTACTTGAAGTTTCACTTTCCATAGTGATCGCTTGAGACTCCTTGTCCATCTTCCATAATTCGCTTAATGAAGGAATTGTCACCCTTAGCAGATAACTTCTCTAAACCTTGTCCAACTTATAAGAAGATAGTTTCCTTGATGGATTTATTATCTTCGTCGTATGGTTCCTGCCTGATTTTGGTATCAGGTCTTTTTGCCTGACTGTGGCGTCAGGTGTTTTGATTTGCCTAACCCTGTTGCTAGGTCTTTTGGCCTGACTTTGGCGTAAGGGCTATTGGTTTTGCCTAACTCTTGTTGTTAGGTCTTTTGGCCTGACTTTGGCGTCAGGGCTTTCGGTTTTGCCTAACTCTTGTTGTTAGGTCTTTTGTCCTGACTTTGGCGTTAGGGCTTTTGGCCTAACTTTGGCGTCAGGGCTTTTGGCCTAACTTTGTTGTTAGGGCTTTTTCTTCGATTTGATTCGAATGGTCATTCTTTTTGAAGGAATGACTTGCTTTTATTGACATAACATTTTGATTTACAAGCTATGTATGAAATCTCTTTAAATGTTCAGAATTGAATGGACGAGGTAACATTTCTTCTTCAGTGGTTACCAAATAGTAGGATCCTGGGGCAGCGATCTCTACTACCTTGTATGGTCCTTCCCATTTAGCTGAAAGCTTATTTTGACTGTCCAGTCTTGTAAATTCGTTCCTTCTCATAACCATCTCCCTCACGAAAAATTTGCGAGCGCTGAGTTTTCTGTTGAAGTATCGAGCGGTCGCCAGACACATCTTTGCTTGTGTCTTTTTTGATTGCCACCTCTTTTCCTCTGCCAGGTCGAGGTCAGTCCTGGGTTCGACTTCGTTTGCCTCAGTGTTCAACTTTTGGAGTGGTCGCCTCTACGAAAGGAACTTGTTACTTGAAGTTTCACTTTCCATAGTGATCGCTTGAGACTCCTTGTCCATCTTCCATAATTCGCTTCATGAAGGAATTGTCACCCTTAGCAGATAACTTCTCTAAACTTTGTCCAACTTATAAGAAGATAGTTTCCTTGATGGATTTATTATCTTCGTCGTATGGTTCCTGCCTGATTTTGGTATCAGGTCTTTTTGCCTGACTTTGGCGTTAGGTCTTTTGATTTGCCTAACCCTGTTGCTAGGTCTTTTGGCCTGACTTTGGCGTAAGGGCTTTTGGTTTTGCCTAACTCTTGTTGTTAGGTCTTTTGGCCTGACTTTGGCGTCAGGGCTTTTGGTTTTGCCTAACTCTTGTTGTTAGGTCTTTTGTCCTGACTTTGGCGTTAGGGCTTTTGGCCTGACTTTGGCGTCAGGGCTTTTGGCCTAGCTTTGTTGTTAGGGCTTTTTCTTCGATTTGATTCGAGTGGTCATTCTTTTTGAAGGAATGACTTGCTTTTATTGACATGACATTTTGATTTACAAGCTATGTATGAAATCTCCTTAAACGTTCAGAATTGAATGGACGAGGTAACATTTCTCCTTCAGTGGTTACCAAATAGTAGGATCCTGGGGAAGCGATCTCTACTACCTTGTATGGTCCTTCCCATTTAGCTGAAAGCTTATTTTGACTGTCCAGTCTTGTAAATTCGTTCCTTCTCATAACCATCTCCCTCACGAAAAATTTGCGAGCGCTGAGTTTTCTGTTGAAGTATCGAGCGGTCGCCAGACACATCTTTGCTTGTGTCTTTTTTGATTGCCACCTCTTTTCCTCTGCCAGGTCGAGGTCAGTCCTGGGTTCGACTTCGTTTGCCTCAGTGTTCAACTTTTGGAGTGGTCGCCTCTACGAAAGGAACTTGTTACTTGAAGTTTCACTTTCCATAGTGATCGCTTGAGACTCATTGTCCATCTTCCATAATTCGCTTCATGAAGGAATTGTCACCCTTAGCAGATAACTTCTCTAAACTTTGTCCAACTTATAAGAAGATAGTTTCCTTGATGGATTTATTATCTTCGTCGTATGGTTCCTGCCTGATTTTGGTATCAGGTCTTTTTGCCTGACTTTGGCGTTAGGTCTTTTGATTTGCCTAACCCCGTTGCTAGGTCTTTTGGCCTGACTTTGGCGTAAGGGCTTTTGGTTTTGCCTAACTCTTGTTGTTAGGTCTTTTGGCCTGACTTTGGCGTCAGGGCTTTTGGTTTTGCCTAACTCTTGTTGTTAGGTCTTTTGTCCTGACTTTGGCGTTAGGGCTTTTGGCCTGACTTTGGCATCAGGGCTTTTGGCCTAGCTTTGTTGTTAGGGCTTTTTCTTCGATTTGATTCGAGTGGTCATTCTTTTTGAAGGAATGACTTGCTTTTATTGACATAACATTTTGATTTACAAGCTATGTATGAAATCTCTTTAAATGTTCAGAATTGAATGGACGAGGTAACATTTCTTCTTCAGTGGTTACCAAATAGTAGGATCCTGGGGCAGCGATCTCTACTACCTTGTATGGTCCTTCCCATTTAGCTGAAAGCTTATTTTGACTGTCCAGTCTTGTAAATTCGTTCCTTCTCATAACCATCTCCCTCACGAAAAATTTGCGAGCGCTGAGTTTTCTGTTGAAGTATCGAGCGGTCGCCAGACACATCTTTGCTTGTGTCTTTTTTGATTGCCACCTTATTTCCTCTGCTAGGTCGAGGTCAGTCCTGGGTTCGACTTCGTTTGCCTCAGTGTTCAATTTTTGGAGTGCTCGCCTCTACGAAAGGAACTTGTTACTTGAAACTTCACTTTCCATAGTGATCGCTTGAGACTCCTTGTCCATCTTCCATAATTCGCTTCATGAAGGAATTGTCACCCTTAGCAGATAACTTCTCTAAACTTTGTCCAACTTATAAGAAGATAGTTTCCTTGATGGATTTATTATCTTCGTCGTATGGTTCCTGCCTGATTTTGGTATCAGGTCTTTTTGCCTGACTTTGGTGTTAGGTCTTTTGATTTGCCTAACCCTGTTGCTAGGTCTTTTGGCCTGACTTTGGCGTAAGGGCTTTTGGTTTTGCCTAACTCTTGTTGTTAGGTCTTTTGGCCTGACTTTGGCGTCAGGGCTTTTGGTTTTGCCTAACTCTTGTTGTTAGGTCTTTTGTCCTGACTTTGGCGTTAGGGCTTTTGGCCTGACTTTGGCGTCAGGGCTTTTGGCCTAGCTTTGTTGTTAGGGCTTTTTATTCGATTTGATTCGAGTGGTCATTCTTTTTGAAGGAATGACTTGCTTTTATTGACATGACATTTTGATTTACAAGCTATGTATGAAATCTCCTTAAACGTTCAGAATTGAATGGACGAGGTAACATTTCTCCTTCAGTGGTTACCAAATAGTAGGATCCTGGGGCAGCGATCTCTACTACCTTGTATGGTCCTTCCCATTTAGCTGAAAGCTTATTTTGACTGTCCAGTCTTGTAAATTCGTTCCTTCTCATAACCATCTCCCTCACGAAAAATTTGCGAGCGCTGAGTTTTCTGTTGAAGTATCGAGAGGTCGCCAGACGCATCTTTGCTTGTGTAATTTCTTCTTGCCACCTCTTTTCCTCTGCCAGGTCGAGGTCAGTCCTGGGTTCGACTTCGTTTGCCTCAGTGTTCAACTTTTGGAGTGCTCGCCTCTACGAAAGGAACTTGTTACTTGAAGTTTCACTTTCCATAGTGATCGCTTGAGACTCCTTGTCCATCTTCCATAATTCGCTTAATGAAGGAATTGTCACCCTTAGCAGATAACTTCTCTAAACCTTGTCCAACTTATAAGAAGATAGTTTCCTTGATGGATTTATTATCTTCGTCGTATGGTTCCTGCCTGATTTTGGTATCAGGTCTTTTTGCCTGACTGTGGCGTCAGGTGTTTTGATTTGCCTAACCCTGTTGCTAGGTCTTTTGGCCTGACTTTGGCGTAAGGGATATTGGTTTTGCCTAACTCTTGTTGTTAGGTCTTTTGGCCTGACTTTGGCGTCAGGGCTTTCGGTTTTGCCTAACTCTTGTTGTTAGGTCTTTTGTCCTGACTTTGGCGTTAGGGCTTTTGGCCTAACTTTGGCGTCAGGGCTTTTGGCCTAACTTTGTTGTTAGGGCTTTTTCTTCGATTTGATTCGAATGGTCATTCTTTTTGAAGGAATGACTTGCTTTTATTGACATAACATTTTGATTTACAAGCTATGTATGAAATCTCTTTAAATGTTCAGAATTGAATGGACGAGGTAACATTTCTTCTTCAGTGGTTACCAAATAGTAGGATCCTGGGGCAGCGATCTCTACTACCTTGTATGGTCCTTCCCATTTAGCTGAAAGCTTATTTTGACTGTCCAGTCTTGTAAATTCGTTCCTTCTCATAACCATCTCCCTCACGAAAAATTTGCGAGCGCTGAGTTTTCTGTTGAAGTATCGAGCGGTCGCCAGACACATCTTTGCTTGTGTCTTTTTTGATTGCCACCTCTTTTCCTCTGCCAGGTCGAGGTCAGTCCTGGGTTCGACTTCGTTTGCCTCAGTGTTCAACTTTTGGAGTGGTCGCCTCTACGAAAGGAACTTGTTACTTGAAGTTTCACTTTCCATAGTGATCGCTTGAGACTCCTTGTCCATCTTCCATAATTCGCTTCATGAAGGAATTGTCACCCTTAGCAGATAACTTCTCTAAACTTTGTCCAACTTATAAGAAGATAGTTTCCTTGATGGATTTATTATCTTCGTCGTATGGTTCCTGCCTGATTTTGGTATCAGGTCTTTTTGCCTGACTTTGGCGTTAGGTCTTTTGATTTGCCTAACCCTGTTGCTAGGTCTTTTGGCCTGACTTTGGCGTAAGGGCTTTTGGTTTTGCCTAACTCTTGTTGTTAGGTCTTTTGGCCTGACTTTGGCGTCAGGGCTTTTGGTTTTGCCTAACTCTTGTTGTTAGGTCTTTTGTCCTGACTTTGGCGTTAGGGCTTTTGGCCTGACTTTGGCGTCAGGGCTTTTGGCCTAGCTTTGTTGTTAGGGCTTTTTCTTCGATTTGATTCGAGTGGTCATTCTTTTTGAAGGAATGACTTGCTTTTATTGACATGACATTTTGATTTACAAGCTATGTATGAAATCTCCTTAAACGTTCAGAATTGAATGGACGAGGTAACATTTCTCCTTCAGTGGTTACCAAATAGTAGGATCCTGGGGCAGCGATCTCCACTACCTTGTATGGTCCTTCCCATTTAGCTGAAAGCTTATTTTGACTGTCCAGTCTTGTAAATTCGTTCCTTCTCATAACCATCTCCCTCACGAAAAATTTGCGAGCGCTGAGTTTTCTGTTGAAGTATCGAGAGGTCGCCAGACGCATCTTTGCTTGTGTAATTTCTTCTTGCCACCTCTTTTCCTCTGCCAGGTCGAGGTCAGTCCTGGGTTCGACTTCGTTTGCCTCAGTGTTCAACTTTTGGAGTGCTCGCCTCTACGAAAGGAACTTGTTACTTGAAGTTTCACTTTCCATAGTGATCGCTTGAGACTCCTTGTCCATCTTCCATAATTCGCTTAATGAAGGAATTGTCACCCTTAGCAGATAACTTCTCTAAACCTTGTCCAACTTATAAGAAGATAGTTTCCTTGATGGATTTATTATCTTCGTCGTATGGTTCCTGCCTGATTTTGGTATCATGTCTTTTTGCCTGACTGTGGCGTCAGGTGTTTTGATTTGCCTAACCCTGTTGCTAGGTCTTTTGGCCTGACTTTGGCGTAAGGGCTATTGGTTTTGCCTAACTCTTGTTGTTAGGTCTTTTGGCCTGACTTTGGCGTCAGGGCTTTCGGTTTTGCCTAACTCTTGTTGTTAGGTCTTTTGTCCTGACTTTGGCGTTAGGGCTTTTGGCCTAACTTTGGCGTCAGGGCTTTTGGCCTAACTTTGTTGTTAGGGCTTTTTCTTCGATTTGATTCGAATGGTCATTCTTTTTGAAGGAATGACTTGCTTTTATTGACATAACATTTTGATTTACAAGCTATGTATGAAATCTCTTTAAATGTTCAGAATTGAATGGACGAGGTAACATTTCTTCTTCAGTGGTTACCAAATAGTAGGATCCTGGGGCAGCGATCTCTACTACCTTGTATGGTCCTTCCCATTTAGCTGAAAGCTTATTTTGACTGTCCATTCTTGTAAATTCGTTCCTTCTCATAACCATCTCCCTCACGAAAAATTTGCGAGCGCTGAGTTTTCTGTTGAAGTATCGAGCGGTCGCCAGACACATCTTTGCTTGTGTCTTTTTTGATTGCCACCTTATTTCCTCTGCTAGGTCGAGGTCAGTCCTGGGTTCGACTTCGTTTGCCTCAGTGTTCAATTTTTGGAGTGCTCGCCTCTACGAAAGGAACTTGTTACTTGAAACTTCACTTTCCATAGTGATCGCTTGAGACTCCTTGTCCATCTTCCATAATTCGCTTCATGAAGGAATTGTCACCCTTAGCAGATAACTTCTCTAAACTTTGTCCAACTTATAAGAAGATAGTTTCCTTGATGGATTTATTATCTTCGTCGTATGGTTCCTGCCTGATTTTGGTATCATGTCTTTTTGCCTGACTGTGGCGTCAGGTGTTTTGATTTGCCTAACCCTGTTGCTAGGTCTTTTGGCCTGACTTTGGCGTAAGGGCTATTGGTTTTGCCTAACTCTTGTTGTTAGGTCTTTTGGCCTGACTTTGGCGTCAGGGCTTTCGGTTTTGCCTAACTCTTGTTGTTAGGTCTTTTGTCCTGACTTTGGCGTTAGGGCTTTTGGCCTAACTTTGGCGTCAGGGCTTTTGGCCTAACTTTGTTGTTAGGGCTTTTTCTTCGATTTGATTCGAATGGTCATTCTTTTTGAAGGAATGACTTGCTTTTATTGACATAACATTTTGATTTACAAGCTATGTATGAAATCTCTTTAAATGTTCAGAATTGAATGGACGAGGTAACATTTCTTCTTCAGTGGTTACCAAATAGTAGGATCCTGGGGCAGCGATCTCTACTACCTTGTATGGTCCTTCCCATTTAGCTGAAAGCTTATTTTGACTGTCCATTCTTGTAAATTCGTTCCTTCTCATAACCATCTCCCTCACGAAAAATTTGCGAGCGCTGAGTTTTCTGTTGAAGTATCGAGCGGTCGCCAGACACATCTTTGCTTGTGTCTTTTTTGATTGCCACCTTATTTCCTCTGCTAGGTCGAGGTCAGTCCTGGGTTCGACTTCGTTTGCCTCAGTGTTCAATTTTTGGAGTGCTCGCCTCTACGAAAGGAACTTGTTACTTGAAACTTCACTTTCCATAGTGATCGCTTGAGACTCCTTGTCCATCTTCCATAATTCGCTTCATGAAGGAATTGTCACCCTTAGCAGATAACTTCTCTAAACTTTGTCCAACTTATAAGAAGATAGTTTCCTTGATGGATTTATTATCTTCGTCGTATGGTTCCTGCCTGATTTTGGTATCAGGTCTTTTTGCCTGACTTTGGCGTTAGGTCTTTTGATTTGCCTAACCCTGTTGCTAGGTCTTTTGGCCTGACTTTGGCGTAAGGGCTTTTGGTTTTGCCTAACTCTTGTTGTTAGGTCTTTTGGCCTGACTTTGGCGTCAGGGCTTTTGGTTTTGCCTAACTCTTGTTGTTAGGTCTTTTGTCCTGACTTTGGCGTTAGGGCTTTTGGCCTGACTTTGGCGTCAGGGCTTTTGGCCTAGCTTTGTTGTTAGGGCTTTTTCTTCGATTTGATTCGAGTGGTCATTCTTTTTGAAGGAATGACCTGCTTTTATTGACATGACATTTTGATTTACAAGCTATGTATGAAATCTCCTTAAACGTTCAGAATTGAATGGACGAGGTAACATTTCTCCTTCAGTGGTTACCAAATAGTAGGATCCTGGGGCAGCGATCTCTACTACCTTGTATGGTCCTTCCCATTTAGCTGAAAGCTTATTTTGACTGTCCAGTCTTGTAAATTCGTTCCTTCTCATAACCATCTCCCTCACGAAAAATTTGCGAGCGCTGAGTTTTCTGTTGAAGTATCGAGAGGTCGCCAGACGCATCTTTGCTTGTGTAATTTCTTCTTGCCACCTCTTTTCCTCTGCCAGGTCGAGGTCAGTCCTGGGTTCGACTTCGTTTGCCTCAGTGTTTAACTTTTGGAGTGCTCGCCTCTACGAAAGGAACTTGTTACTTGAAGTTTCACTTTCCATAGTGATCGCTTGAGACTCCTTGTCCATCTTCCATAATTCGCTTAATGAAGGAATTGTCACCCTTAGCAGATAACTTCTCTAAACTTTGTCCAACTTATAAGAAGATAGTTTCCTTGATGGATTTATTATCTTCGTCGTATGGTTCCTGCCTGATTTTGGTATCAGGTCTTTTTGCCTGACTGTGGCGTCAGGTGTTTTGATTTGCCTAACCCTGTTGCTAGGTCTTTTGGCCTGACTTTGGCGTAAGGGCTATTGGTTTTGCCTAACTCTTGTTGTTAGGTCTTTTGGCCTGACTTTGGCGTCAGGGCTTTCGGTTTTGCCTAACTCTTGTTGTTAGGTCTTTTGTCCTGACTTTGGCGTTAGGGCTTTTGGCCTAACTTTGGCGTCAGGGCTTTTGGCCTAACTTTGTTGTTAGGGCTTTTTCTTCGATTTGATTCGAATGGTCATTCTTTTTGAAGGAATGACTTGCTTTTATTGACATAACATTTTGATTTACAAGCTATGTATGAAATCTCTTTAAATGTTCAGAATTGAATGGACGAGGAAACATTTCTTCTTCAGTGGTTACCAAATAGTAGGATCCTGGGGCAGCGATCTCTACTACCTTGTATGGTCCTTCCCATTTAGCTGAAAGCTTATTTTGACTGTCCATTCTTGTAAATTCGTTCCTTCTCATAACCATCTCCCTCACGAAAAATTTGCGAGCGCTGAGTTTTCTGTTGAAGTATCGAGCGGTCGCCAGACACATCTTTGCTTGTGTCTTTTTTGATTGCCACCTTATTTCCTCTGCTAGGTCGAGGTCAGTCCTGGGTTCGACTTCGTTTGCCTCAGTGTTCAACTTTTGGAGTGCTCGCCTCTACGAAAGGAACTTGTTACTTGAAACTTCACTTTCCATAGTGATCGCTTGAGACTCCTTGTCCATCTTCCATAATTCGCTTCATGAAGGAATTGTCACCCTTAGCAGATAACTTCTCTAAACTTTGTCCAACTTATAAGAAGATAGTTTCCTTGATGGATTTATTATCTTCGTCGTATGGTTCCTGCCTGATTTTGGTATCAGGTCTTTTTGCCTGACTTTGGCGTTAGGTCTTTTGATTTGCCTAACCCTGTTGCTAGGTCTTTTGGCCTGACTTTGGCGTAAGGGCTTTTGGTTTTGCCTAACTCTTGTTGGTAGGTCTTTTGGCCTGACTTTGGCGTCAGGGCTTTTGGTTTTGCCTAACTCTTGTTGTTAGGTCTTTTGTCCTGACTTTGGCGTTAGGGCTTTTGGCCTGACTTTGGCGTCAGGGCTTTTGGCCTAGCTTTGTTGTTAGGGATTTTTCTTCGATTTGATTCGAGTGGTCATTCTTTTTGAAGGAATGACTTACTTTTATTGACATGACATTTTGATTTACAAGCTATGTATGAAATCTCCTTAAACGTTCAGAATTGAATGGACGAGGTAACATTTCTCCTTCAGTGGTTACCAAATAGTAGGATCCTGGGGCAGCGATCTCTACTACTTTGTATGGTCCTTCCCATTTAGCTGAAAGCTTATTTTGACTGTCCAGTCTTGTAAATTCGTTCCTTCTCATAACCATATCCCTCACGAAAAATTTGCGAGCGCTGAGTTTTCTGTTGAAGTATCGAAAGGTCGCCAGACGCATCTTTGCTTGTGTAATTTATGCTTGCCACCTCTTTTCCTCTGCCAGGTCGAGGTCAGTCCTGGGTTCGACTTCGTTTGCCTCAGTGTCCAACTTTTGGAGTGCTCGCCTCTACGAAAGGAACTTGTTACTTGAAGTTTCACTTTCCATAGTGATCGCTTGAGACTCCTTGTCCATCTTCCATAATTCGCTTCATGAAGGAATTGTCACCCTTAGTAGATATCTTCTCTAAACTTTGTCCAACTTATAAGAAGATAGTTTCCTTGATGGATTTATTATCTTCGTCGTATGGTTCCTGCCTGATTTTGGTATCAGGTCTTTTTGCCTGACTGTGGCGTCAGGTGTTTTGATTTGCCTAACCCTGTTGCTAGGTCTTTTGGCCTGACTTTGGCGTAAGGGCTATTGGTTTTGCCTAACTCTTGTTGTTAGGTCTTTTGGCCTGACTTTGGCGTCAGGGCTTTCGGTTTTGCCTAACTCTTGTTGTTAGGTCTTTTGTCCTGACTTTGGCGTTAGGGCTTTTGGCCTAACTTTGGCGTCAGGGCTTTTGGCCTAACTTTGTTGTTAGGGCTTTTTCTTCGATTTGATTCGAATGGTCATTCTTTTTGAAGGAATGACTTGCTTTTATTGACATAACATTTTGATTTACAAGCTATGTATGAAATCTCTTTAAATGTTCAGAATTGAATGGACGAGGTAACATTTCTTCTTCAGTGGTTACCAAATAGTAGGATCCTGGGGCAGCGATCTCTACTACCTTGTATGGTCCTTCCCATTTAGCTGAAAGCTTATTTTGACTATCCAGTCTTGTAAATTCGTTCCTTCTCATAACCATCTCCCTCACGAAAAATTTGCGAGCGCTGAGTTTTCTGTTGAAGTATCGAGCGGTCGCCAGACACATCTTTGCTTGTGTCTTTTTTGATTGCCACCTTATTTCCTCTGCTAGGTCGAGGTCAGTCCTGGGTTCGACTTCGTTTGCCTCAGTGTTCAATTTTTGGAGTGCTCGCCTCTACGAAAGGAACTTGTTACTTGAAACTTCACTTTCCATAGTGATCGCTTGAGACTCCTTGTCCATCTTCCATAATTCGCTTCATGAAGGAATTGTCACCCTTAGCAGATAACTTCTCTAAACTTTGTCCAACTTATAAGAAGATAGTTTCCTTGATGGATTTATTATCTTCGTCGTATGGTTCCTGCCTGATTTTGGTATCAGGTCTTTTTGCCTGACTTTGGTGTTAGGTCTTTTGATTTGCCTAACCCTGTTGCTAGGTCTTTTGGCCTGACTTTGGCGTAAGGGCTTTTGGTTTTGCCTAACTCTTGTTGTTAGGTCTTTTGGCCTGACTTTGGCGTCAGGGCTTTTGGTTTTGCCTAACTCTTGTTGTTAGGTCTTTTGTCCTGACTTTGGCGTTAGGGCTTTTGGCCTGACTTTGGCGTCAGGGCTTTTGGCCTAGCTTTGTTGTTAGGGCTTTTTATTCGATTTGATTCGAGTGGTCATTCTTTTTGAAGGAATGACTTGCTTTTATTGACATGACATTTTGATTTACAAGCTATGTATGAAATCTCCTTAAACGTTCAGAATTGAATGGACGAGGTAACATTTCTCCTTCAGTGGTTACCAAATAGTAGGATCCTGGGGCAGCGATCTCTACTACCTTGTATGGTCCTTCCCATTTAGCTGAAAGCTTATTTTGACTGTCCAGTCTTGTAAATTCGTTCCTTCTCATAACCATATCCCTCACGAAAAATTTGCGAGCGCTGAGTTTTCTGTTGAAGTATCGAGAGGTCGCCAGACGCATATTTGCTTGTGTAATTTATGCTTGCCACCTCTTTTCCTCTGCCAGGTCGAGGTCAGTCCTGGGTTCGACTTCGTTTGCCTCAGTGTTCAACTTTTGGAGTGCTCGCCTCTACGAAAGGAACTTGTTACTTGAAGTTTCACTTTCCATAGTGATCGCTTGAGACTCCTTGTCCATCTTCCATAATTCGCTTCATGAAGGAATTGTCACCCTTAGTAGATAACTTCTCTAAACTTTGTCCAACTTATAAGAAGATAGTTTCCTTGATGGATTTATTATCTTCGTCGTATGGTTCCTGCCTGATTTTGGTATCAGGTCTTTTTGCCTGACTGTGGCGTCAGGTGTTTTGATTTGCCTAACCCTGTTGCTAGGTCTTTTGGCCTGACTTTGGCGTAAGGGCTATTGGTTTTGCCTAACTCTTGTTGTTAGGTCTTTTGGCCTGACTTTGGCGTCAGGGCTTTCGGTTTTGCCTAACTCTTGTTGTTAGGTCTTTTGTCCTGACTTTGGCGTTAGGGCTTTTGGCCTAACTTTGGCGTCAGGGCTTTTGGCCTAACTTTGTTGTTAGGGCTTTTTCTTCGATTTGATTCGAATGGTCATTCTTTTTGAAGGAATGACTTGCTTTTATTGACATAACATTTTGATTTACAAGCTATGTATGAAATCTCTTTAAATGTTCAGAATTGAATGGACGAGGTAACATTTCTTCTTCAGTGGTTACCAAATAGTAGGATCCTGGGGCAGCGATCTCTACTACCTTGTATGGTCCTTCCCATTTAGCTGAAAGCTTATTTTGACTGTCCAGTCTTGTAAATTCGTTCCTTCTAATAACCATCTCCCTCACGAAAAATTTGCGAGCGCTGAGTTTTCTGTTGAAGTATCGAGCGGTCGCCAGACACATCTTTGCTTGTGTCTTTTTTGATTGCCACCTTATTTCCTCTGCTAGGTCGAGGTCAGTCCTGGGTTCGACTTCGTTTGCCTCAGTGTTCAACTTTTGGAGTGCTCGCCTCTACGAAAGGAACTTGTTACTTGAAACTTCACTTTCCATAGTGATCGCTTGAGACTCCTTGTCCATCTTCCATAATTCGCTTCATGAAGGAATTGTCACCCTTAGCAGATAACTTCTCTAAACTTTGTCCAACTTATAAGAAGATAGTTTCCTTGATGGATTTATTATCTTCGTCGTATGGTTCCTGCCTGATTTTGGTATCAGGTCTTTTTGCCTGACTTTGGCGTTAGGTCTTTTGATTTGCCTAACCCTGTTGCTAGGTCTTTTGGCCTGACTTTGGCGTAAGGGCTTTTGGTTTTGCCTAACTCTTGTTGGTAGGTCTTTTGGCCTGACTTTGGCGTCAGGGCTTTTGGTTTTGCCTAACTCTTGTTGTTAGGTCTTTTGTCCTGACTTTGGCGTTAGGGCTTTTGGCCTGACTTTGGCGTCAGGGCTTTTGGCCTAGCTTTGTTGTTAGGGATTTTTCTTCGATTTGATTCGAGTGGTCATTCTTTTTGAAGGAATGACTTACTTTTATTGACATGACATTTTGATTTACAAGCTATGTATGAAATCTCCTTAAACGTTCAGAATTGAATGGACGAGGTAACATTTCTCCTTCAGTGGTTACCAAATAGTAGGATCCTGGGGCAGCGATCTCTACTACTTTGTATGGTCCTTCCCATTTAGCTGAAAGCTTATTTTGACTGTCCAGTCTTGTAAATTCGTTCCTTCTCATAACCATATCCCTCACGAAAAATTTGCGAGCGCTGAGTTTTCTGTTGAAGTATCGAGAGGTCGCCAGACGCATCTTTGCTTGTGTAATTTATGCTTGCCACCTCTTTTCCTCTGCCAGGTCGAGGTCAGTCCTGGGTTCGACTTCGTTTGCCTTAGTGTCCAACTTTTGGAGTGCTCGCCTCTACGAAAGGAACTTGTTACTTGAAGTTTCACTTTCCATAGTGATCGCTTGAGACTCCTTGTCCATCTTCCATAATTCGCTTCATGAAGGAATTGTCACCATTAGTAGATATCTTCTCTAAACTTTGTCCAACTTATAAGAAGATAGTTTCCTTGATGGATTTATTATCTTCGTCGTATGGTTCCTGCCTGATTTTGGTATCAGGTCTTTTTGCCTGACTGTGGCGTCAGGTGTTTTGATTTGCCTAACCCTGTTGCTAGGTCTTTTGGCCTGACTTTGGCGTAAGGGCTATTGGTTTTGCCTAACTCTTGTTGTTAGGTCTTTTGGCCTGACTTTGGCGTCAGGGCTTTCGGTTTTGCCTAACTCTTGTTGTTAGGTCTTTTGTCCTGACTTTGGCGTTAGGGCTTTTGGCCTAACTTTGGCGTCAGGGCTTTTGGCCTAACTTTGTTGTTAGGGCTTTTTCTTCGATTTGATTCGAATGGTCATTCTTTTTGAAGGAATGACTTGCTTTTATTGACATAACATTTTGATTTACAAGCTATGTATGAAATCTCTTTAAATGTTCAGAATTGAATGGACGAGGAAACATTTCTTCTTCAGTGGTTACCAAATAGTAGGATCCTGGGGCAGCGATCTCTACTACCTTGTATGGTCCTTCTCATTTAGCTGAAAGCTTATTTTGACTATCCAGTCTTGTAAATTCGTTCCTTCTCATAACCATCTCCCTCACGAAAAATTGGCGAGCGCTGAGTTTTCTGTTGAAGTATCGAGAGGTCGCCAGACGCATCTTTGCTTGTGTAATTTTTGCTTGCCACCTCTTTTCCTCTGCCAGGTCGAGGTCAGTCCTGGGTTCGACTTCGTTTGCCTCAGTGTTCAACTTTTGGAGTGCTCGCCTCTACGAAAGGAACTTGTTACTTGAAACTTCACTTTCCATAGTGATCGCTTGAGACTCCTTGTCCATCTTCCATAATTCGCTTCATGAAGGAATTGTCACCCTTAGCAGATAACTTCTCTAAACTTTGTCCAACTTATAAGAAGATAGTTTCCTTGATGGATTTATTATCTTCGTCGTATGGTTCCTGCCTGATTTTGGTATCAGGTCTTTTTGCCTGACTTTGGCGTTAGGTCTTTTGATTTGCCTAACCCTGTTGCTAGGTCTTTTGGCCTGACTTTGGCGTAAGGGCTTTTGGTTTTGCCTAACTCTTGTTGGTAGGTCTTTTGGCCTGACTTTGGCGTCAGGGCTTTTGGTTTTGCCTAACTCTTGTTGTTAGGTCTTTTGTCCTGACTTTGGCGTTAGGGCTTTTGGCCTGACTTTGGCGTCAGGGCTTTTGGCCTAGCTTTGTTGTTAGGGATTTTTCTTCGATTTGATTCGAGTGGTCATTCTTTTTGAAGGAATGACTTACTTTTATTGACATGACATTTTGATTTACAAGCTATGTATGAAATCTCCTTAAACGTTCAGAATTGAATGGACGAGGTAACATTTCTCCTTCAGTGGTTACCAAATAGTAGGATCCTGGGGCAGCGATCTCTACTACTTTGTATGGTCCTTACCATTTAGCTGAAAGCTTATTTTGACTGTCCAGTCTTGTAAATTCGTTCCTTCTCATAACCATATCCCTCACGAAAAATTTGCGAGCGCTGAGTTTTCTGTTGAAGTATCGAGAGGTCGCCAGACGCATCTTTGCTTGTGTAATTTATGCTTGCCACCTCTTTTCCTCTGCCAGGTCGAGGTCAGTCCTGGGTTCGACTTCGTTTGCCTCAGTGTCCAACTTTTGGAGTGCTCGCCTCTACGAAAGGAACTTGTTACTTGAAGTTTCACTTTCCATAGTGATCGCTTGAGACTCCTTGTCCATCTTCCATAATTCGCTTCATGAAGGAATTGTCACCCTTAGTAGATATCTTCTCTAAACTTTGTCCAACTTATAAGAAGATAGTTTCCTTGATGGATTTATTATCTTCGTCGTATGGTTCCTGCCTGATTTTGGTATCAGGTCTTTTTGCCTGACTGTGGCGTCAGGTGTTTTGATTTGCCTAACCCTGTTGCTAGGTCTTTTGGCCTGACTTTGGCGTAAGGGCTATTGGTTTTGCCTAACTCTTGTTGTTAGGTCTTTTGGCCTGACTTTGGCGTCAGGGCTTTCGGATTTGCCTAACTCTTGTTGTTAGGTCTTTTGTCCTGACTTTGGCGTTAGGGCTTTTGGCCTAACTTTGGCGTCAGGGCTTTTGGCCTAACTTTGTTGTTAGGGCTTTTTCTTCGATTTGATTCGAATGGTCATTCTTTTTGAAGGAATGACTTGCTTTTATTGACATAACATTTTGATTTACAAGCTATGTATGAAATCTCTTTAAATGTTCAGAATTGAATGGACGAGGTAACATTTCTTCTTCAGTGGTTACCAAATAGTAGGATCCTGGGGCAGCGATCTCTACTACCTTGTATGGTCCTTCCCATTTAGCTGAAAGCTTATTTTGACTGTCCATTCTTGTAAATTCGTTCCTTCTCATAACCATCTCCCTCACGAAAAATTTGCGAGCGCTGAGTTTTCTGTTGAAGTATCGAGCGGTCGCCAGACACATCTTTGCTTGTGTCTTTTTTGATTGCCACCTTATTTCCTCTGCTAGGTCGAGGTCAGTCCTGGGTTCGACTTCGTTTGCCTCAGTGTTCAACTTTTGGAGTGCTCGCCTCTACGAAAGGAACTTGTTACTTGAAACTTCACTTTCCATAGTGATCGCTTGAGACTCCTTGTCCATCTTCCATAATTCGCTTCATGAAGGAATTGTCACCCTTAGCAGATAACTTCTCTAAACTTTGTCCAACTTATAAGAAGATAGTTTCCTTGATGGATTTATTATCTTCGTCGTATGGTTCCTGCCTGATTTTGGTATCAGGTCTTTTTGCCTGACTTTGGCGTTAGGTCTTTTGATTTGCCTAACCCTGTTGCTAGGTCTTTTGGCCTGACTTTGGCGTAAGGGCTTTTGGTTTTGCCTAACTCTTGTTGGTAGGTCTTTTGGCCTGACTTTGGCGTCAGGGCTTTTGGTTTTGCCTAACTCTTGTTGTTAGGTCTTTTGTCCTGACTTTGGCGTTAGGGCTTTTGGCCTGACTTTGGCGTCAGGGCTTTTGGCCTAGCTTTGTTGTTAGGGATTTTTCTTCGATTTGATTCGAGTGGTCATTCTTTTTGAAGGAATGACTTACTTTTATTGACATGACATTTTGATTTACAAGCTATGTATGAAATCTCCTTAAACGTTCAGAATTGAATGGACGAGGTAACATTTCTCCTTCAGTGGTTACCAAATAGTAGGATCCTGGGGCAGCGATCTCTACTACTTTGTATGGTCCTTCCCATTTAGCTGAAAGCTTATTTTGACTGTCCAGTCTTGTAAATTCGTTCCTTCTCATAACCATATCCCTCACGAAAAATTTGCGAGCGCTGAGTTTTCTGTTGAAGTATCGAGAGGTCGCCAGACGCATCTTTGCTTGTGTAATTTATGCTTGCCACCTCTTTTCCTCTGCCAGGTCGAGGTCAGTCCTGGGTTCGACTTCGTTTGCCTCAGTGTCCAACTTTTGGAGTGCTCGCCTCTACGAAAGGAACTTGTTACTTGAAGTTTCACTTTCCATAGTGATCGCTTGAGACTCCTTGTCCATCTTCCATAATTCGCTTCATGAAGGAATTGTCACCCTTAGTAGATATCTTCTCTAAACTTTGTCCAACTTATAAGAAGATAGTTTCCTTGATGGATTTATTATCTTCGTCGTATGGTTCCTGCCTGATTTTGGTATCAGGTCTTTTTGCCTGACTGTGGCGTCAGGTGTTTTGATTTGCCTAACCCTGTTGCTAGGTCTTTTGGCCTGACTTTGGCGTAAGGGCTATTGGTTTTGCCTAACTCTTGTTGTTAGGTCTTTTGGCCTGACTTTGGCGTCAGGGCTTTCGGATTTGCCTAACTCTTGTTGTTAGGTCTTTTGTCCTGACTTTGGCGTTAGGGCTTTTGGCCTAACTTTGGCGTCAGGGCTTTTGGCCTAACTTTGTTGTTAGGGCTTTTTCTTCGATTTGATTCGAATGGTCATTCTTTTTGAAGGAATGACTTGCTTTTATTGACATAACATTTTGATTTACAAGCTATGTATGAAATCTCTTTAAATGTTCAGAATTGAATGGACGAGGTAACATTTCTTCTTCAGTGGTTACCAAATAGTAGGATCCTGGGGCAGCGATCTCTACTACCTTGTATGGTCCTTCCCATTTAGCTGAAAGCTTATTTTGACTGTCCAGTCTTGTAAATTCGTTCCTTCTCATAACCATCTCCCTCACGAAAAATTTGCGAGCGCTGAGTTTTCTGTTGAAGTATCGAGCGGTCGCCAGACACATCTTTGCTTGTGTCTTTTTTGATTGCCACCTTATTTCCTCTGCTAGGTCGAGGTCAGTCCTGGGTTCGACTTCGTTTGCCTCAGTGTTCAATTTTTGGAGTGCTCGCCTCTACGAAAGGAACTTGTTACTTGAAACTTCACTTTCCATAGTGATCGCTTGAGACTCCTTGTCCATCTTCCATAATTCGCTTCATGAAGGAATTGTCACCCTTAGCAGATAACTTCTCTAAACTTTGTCCAACTTATAAGAAGATAGTTTCCTTGATGGATTTATTATCTTCGTCGTATGGTTCCTGCCTGATTTTGGTATCAGGTCTTTTTGCCTGACTTTGGTGTTAGGTCTTTTGATTTGCCTAACCCTGTTGCTAGGTCTTTTGGCCTGACTTTGGCGTAAGGGCTTTTGGTTTTGCCTAACTCTTGTTGTTAGGTCTTTTGGCCTGACTTTGGCGTCAGGGCTTTTGGTTTTGCCTAACTCTTGTTGTTAGGTCTTTTGTCCTGACTTTGGCGTTAGGGCTTTTGGCCTGACTTTGGCGTCAGGGCTTTTGGCCTAGCTTTGTTGTTAGGGCTTTTTATTCGATTTGATTCGAGTGGTCATTCTTTTTGAAGGAATGACTTGCTTTTATTGACATGACATTTTGATTTACAAGCTATGTATGAAATCTCCTTAAACGTTCAGAATTGAATGGACGAGGTAACATTTCTCCTTCAGTGGTTACCAAATAGTAGGATCCTGGGGCAGCGATCTCTACTACTTTGTATGGTCCTTCCCATTTAGCTGAAAGCTTATTTTGACTGTCCAGTCTTGTAAATTCGTTCCTTCTCATAACCATATCCCTCACGAAAAATTTGCGAGCGCTGAGTTTTCTGTTGAAGTATCGAGAGGTCGCCAGACGCATCTTTGCTTGTGTAATTTATGCTTGCCACCTCTTTTCCTCTGCCAGGTCGAGGTCAGTCCTGGGTTCGACTTCGTTTGCCTCAGTGTCCAACTTTTGGAGTGCTCGCCTCTACGAAAGGAACTTGTTACTTGAAGTTTCACTTTCCATAGTGATCGCTTGAGACTCCTTGTCCATCTTCCATAATTCGCTTCATGAAGGAATTGTCACCCTTAGTAGATATCTTCTCTAAACTTTGTCCAACTTATAAGAAGATAGTTTCCTTGATGGATTTATTATCTTCGTCGTATGGTTCCTGCCTGATTTTGGTATCAGGTCTTTTTGCCTGACTGTGGCGTCAGGTGTTTTGATTTGCCTAACCCTGTTGCTAGGTCTTTTGGCCTGACTTTGGCGTAAGGGCTATTGGTTTTGCCTAACTCTTGTTGTTAGGTCTTTTGGCCTGACTTTGGCGTCAGGGCTTTCGGATTTGCCTAACTCTTGTTGTTAGGTCTTTTGTCCTGACTTTGGCGTTAGGGCTTTTGGCCTAACTTTGGCGTCAGGGCTTTTGGCCTAACTTTGTTGTTAGGGCTTTTTCTTCGATTTGATTCGAATGGTCATTCTTTTTGAAGGAATGACTTGCTTTTATTGACATAACATTTTGATTTACAAGCTATGTATGAAATCTCTTTAAATGTTCAGAATTGAATGGACGAGGTAACATTTCTTCTTCAGTGGTTACCAAATAGTAGGATCCTGGGGCAGCGATCTCTACTACCTTGTATGGTCCTTCCCATTTAGCTGAAAGCTTATTTTGACTGTCCAGTCTTGTAAATTCGTTCCTTCTCATAACCATCTCCCTCACGAAAAATTTGCGAGCGCTGAGTTTTCTGTTGAAGTATCGAGCGGTCGCCAGACACATCTTTGCTTGTGTCTTTTTTGATTGCCACCTTATTTCCTCTGCTAGGTCGAGGTCAGTCCTGGGTTCGACTTCGTTTGCCTCAGTGTTCAATTTTTGGAGTGCTCGCCTCTACGAAAGGAACTTGTTACTTGAAACTTCACTTTCCATAGTGATCGCTTGAGACTCCTTGTCCATCTTCCATAATTCGCTTCATGAAGGAATTGTCACCCTTAGCAGATAACTTCTCTAAACTTTGTCCAACTTATAAGAAGATAGTTTCCTTGATGGATTTATTATCTTCGTCGTATGGTTCCTGCCTGATTTTGGTATCAGGTCTTTTTGCCTGACTTTGGTGTTAGGTCTTTTGATTTGCCTAACCCTGTTGCTAGGTCTTTTGGCCTGACTTTGGCGTAAGGGCTTTTGGTTTTGCCTAACTCTTGTTGTTAGGTCTTTTGGCCTGACTTTGGCGTCAGGGCTTTTGGTTTTGCCTAACTCTTGTTGTTAGGTCTTTTGTCCTGACTTTGGCGTTAGGGCTTTTGGCCTGACTTTGGCGTCAGGGCTTTTGGCCTAGCTTTGTTGTTAGGGCTTTTTATTCGATTTGATTCGAGTGGTCATTCTTTTTGAAGGAATGACTTGCTTTTATTGACATGACATTTTGATTTACAAGCTATGTATGAAATCTCCTTAAACGTTCAGAATTGAATGGACGAGGTAACATTTCTCCTTCAGTGGTTACCAAATAGTAGGATCCTGGGGCAGCGATCTCTACTACCTTGTATGGTCCTTCCCATTTAGCTGAAAGCTTATTTTGACTGTCCAGTCTTGTAAATTCGTTCCTTCTCATAACCATATCCCTCACGAAAAATTTGCGAGCGCTGAGTTTTCTGTTGAAGTATCGAGAGGTCGCCAGACGCATATTTGCTTGTGTAATTTATGCTTGCCACCTCTTTTCCTCTGCCAGGTCGAGGTCAGTCCTGGGTTCGACTTCGTTTGCCTCAGTGTTCAACTTTTGGAGTGCTCGCCTCTACGAAAGGAACTTGTTACTTGAAGTTTCACTTTCCATAGTGATCGCTTGAGACTCCTTGTCCATCTTCCATAATTCGCTTCATGAAGGAATTGTCACCCTTAGTAGATAACTTCTCTAAACTTTGTCCAACTTATAAGAAGATAGTTTCCTTGATGGATTTATTATCTTCGTCGTATGGTTCCTGCCTGATTTTGGTATCAGGTCTTTTTGCCTGACTGTGGCGTCAGGTGTTTTGATTTGCCTAACCCTGTTGCTAGGTCTTTTGGCCTGACTTTGGCGTAAGGGCTATTGGTTTTGCCTAACTC
The DNA here is from genome assembly GCA_946814005.1 of Chamaenerion angustifolium. Taxonomy (NCBI): domain Eukaryota; kingdom Viridiplantae; phylum Streptophyta; class Magnoliopsida; order Myrtales; family Onagraceae; genus Chamaenerion; species Chamaenerion angustifolium. The sequence continues at coordinate 7,217,166 of OX328278.1, read as the reverse complement.
TTGTTGTTAGGTCTTTTGGCCTGACTTTGGCGTCAGGGCTTTCGGTTTTGCCTAACTCTTGTTGTTAGGTCTTTTGTCCTGACTTTGGCGTTAGGGCTTTTGGCCTAACTTTGGCGTCAGGGCTTTTGGCCTAACTTTGTTGTTAGGGCTTTTTCTTCGATTTGATTCGAATGGTCATTCTTTTTGAAGGAATGACTTGCTTTTATTGACATAACATTTTGATTTACAAGCTATGTATGAAATCTCTTTAAATGTTCAGAATTGAATGGACGAGGTAACATTTCTTCTTCAGTGGTTACCAAATAGTAGGATCCTGGGGCAGCGATCTCTACTACCTTGTATGGTCCTTCCCATTTAGCTGAAAGCTTATTTTGACTGTCCAGTCTTGTAAATTCGTTCCTTCTCATAACCATCTCCCTCACGAAAAATTTGCGAGCGCTGAGTTTTCTGTTGAAGTATCGAGCGGTCGCCAGACACATCTTTGCTTGTGTCTTTTTTGATTGCCACCTTATTTCATCTGCTAGGGCGAGGTCAGTCCTGGGTTCGACTTCGTTTGCCTCAGTGTTCAATTTTTGGAGTGCTCGCCTCTACGAAAGGAACTTGTTACTTGAAACTTCACTTTCCATAGTGATCGCTTGAGACTCCTTGTCCATCTTCCATAATTCGCTTCATGAAGGAATTGTCACCCTTAGCAGATAACTTCTCTAAACTTTGTCCAACTTATAAGAAGATAGTTTCCTTGATGGATTTATTATCTTCGTCGTATGGTTCCTGCCTGATTTTGGTATCAGGTCTTTTTGCCTGACTGTGGCGTCAGGTGTTTTGATTTGCCTAACCCTGTTGCTAGGTCTTTTGGCCTGACTTTGGCGTAAGGGCTATTGGTTTTGCCTAACTCTTGTTGTTAGGTCTTTTGGCCTGACTTTGGCGTCAGGGCTTTCGGTTTTGCCTAACTCTTGTTGTTAGGTCTTTTGTCCTGACTTTGGCGTTAGGGCTTTTGGCCTAACTTTGGCGTCAGGGCTTTTGGCCTAACTTTGTTGTTAGGGCTTTTTCTTCGATTTGATTCGAATGGTCATTCTTTTTGAAGGAATGACTTGCTTTTATTGACATAACATTTTGATTTACAAGCTATGTATGAAATCTCTTTAAATGTTCAGAATTGAATGGACGAGGTAACATTTCTTCTTCAGTGGTTACCAAATAGTAGGATCCTGGGGCAGCGATCTCTACTACCTTGTATGGTCCTTCCCATTTAGCTGAAAGCTTATTTTGACTGTCCAGTCTTGTAAATTCGTTCCTTCTCATAACCATCTCCCTCACGAAAAATTTGCGAGCGCTGAGTTTTCTGTTGAAGTATCGAGCGGTCGCCAGACACATCTTTGCTTGTGTCTTTTTTGATTGCCACCTTATTTCCTCTGCTAGGTCGAGGTCAGTCCTGGGTTCGACTTCGTTTGCCTCAGTGTTCAATTTTTGGAGTGCTCGCCTCTACGAAAGGAACTTGTTACTTGAAACTTCACTTTCCATAGTGATCGCTTGAGACTCCTTGTCCATCTTCCATAATTCGCTTCATGAAGGAATTGTCACCCTTAGCAGATAACTTCTCTAAACTTTGTCCAACTTATAAGAAGATAGTTTCCTTGATGGATTTATTATCTTCGTCGTATGGTTCCTGCCTGATTTTGGTATCAGGTCTTTTTGCCTGACTTTGGTGTTAGGTCTTTTGATTTTCCTAACCCTGTTGCTAGGTCTTTTGGCCTGACTTTGGCGTAAGGGCTTTTGGTTTTGCCTAACTCTTGTTGTTAGGTCTTTTGGCCTGACTTTGGCGTCAGGGCTTTTGGTTTTGCCTAACTCTTGTTGTTAGGTCTTTTGTCCTGACTTTGGCGTTAGGGCTTTTGGCCTGACTTTGGCGTCAGGGCTTTTGGCCTAGCTTTGTTGTTGGGGCTTTTTATTCGATTTGATTCGAGTGGTCATTCTTTTTGAAGGAATGACTTGCTTTTATTGACATGACATTTTGATTTACAAGCTATGTATGAAATCTCCTTAAACGTTCAGAATTGAATGGACGAGGTAACATTTCTCCTTCAGTGGTTACCAAATAGTAGGATCCTGGCGCAGCGATCTCTACTACCTTGTATGGTCCTTCCCATTTAGCTGAAAGCTTATTTTGACTGTCCAGTCTTGTAAATTCGTTCCTTCTCATAACCATATCCCTCACGAAAAATTTGCGAGCGCTGAGTTTTCTGTTGAAGTATCGAGAGGTCGCCAGACGCATATTTGCTTGTGTAATTTATGCTTGCCACCTCTTTTCCTCTGCCAGGTCGAGGTCAGTCCTGGGTTCGACTTCGTTTGCCTCAGTGTTCAACTTTTGGAGTGCTCGCCTCTACGAAAGGAACTTGTTACTTGAAGTTTCACTTTCCATAGTGATCGCTTGAGACTCCTTGTCCATCTTCCATAATTCGCTTCATGAAGGAATTGTCACCCTTAGTAGATAACTTCTCTAAACTTTGTCCAACTTATAAGAAGATAGTTTCCTTGATGGATTTATTATCTTCGTCGTATGGTTCCTGCCTGATTTTGGTATCAGGTCTTTTTGCCTGACTGTGGCGTCAGGTGTTTTGATTTGCCTAACCCTGTTGCTAGGTCTTTTGGCCTGACTTTGGCGTAAGGGCTATTGGTTTTGCCTAACTCTTGTTGTTAGGTCTTTTGGCCTGACTTTGGCGTCAGGGCTTTCGGTTTTGCCTAACTCTTGTTGTTAGGTCTTTTGTCCTGACTTTGGCGTTAGGGCTTTTGGCCTAACTTTGGCGTCAGGGCTTTTGGCCTAACTTTGTTGTTAGGGCTTTTTCTTCGATTTGATTCGAATGGTCATTCTTTTTGAAGGAATGACTTGCTTTTATTGACATAACATTTTGATTTACAAGCTATGTATGAAATCTCTTTAAATGTTCAGAATTGAATGGACGAGGTAACATTTCTTCTTCAGTGGTTACCAAATAGTAGGATCCTGGGGCAGCGATCTCTACTACCTTGTATGGTCCTTCCCATTTAGCTGAAAGCTTATTTTGACTGTCCAGTCTTGTAAATTCGTTCCTTCTCATAACCATCTCCCTCACGAAAAATTTGCGAGCGCTGAGTTTTCTGTTGAAGTATCGAGCGGTCGCCAGACACATCTTTGCTTGTGTCTTTTTTGATTGCCACCTTATTTCATCTGCTAGGGCGAGGTCAGTCCTGGGTTCGACTTCGTTTGCCTCAGTGTTCAATTTTTGGAGTGCTCGCCTCTACGAAAGGAACTTGTTACTTGAAACTTCACTTTCCATAGTGATCGCTTGAGACTCCTTGTCCATCTTCCATAATTCGCTTCATGAAGGAATTGTCACCCTTAGCAGATAACTTCTCTAAACTTTGTCCAACTTATAAGAAGATAGTTTCCTTGATGGATTTATTATCTTCGTCGTATGGTTCCTGCCTGATTTTGGTATCAGGTCTTTTTGCCTGACTTTGGTGTTAGGTCTTTTGATTTGCCTAACCCTGTTGCTAGGTCTATTGGCCTGACTTTGGCGTAAGGGCTTTTGGTTTTGCCTAACTCTTGTTGTTAGGTCTTTTGTCCTGACTTTGGCGTCAGGGCTTTTGGTTTTGCCTAACTCTTGTTGTTAGGTCTTTTGTCCTGACTTTGGCGTTAGTGCTTTTGGCCTGACTTTGGCGTCAGGGCTTTTGGCCTAGCTTTGTTGTTAGGGCTTTTTCTTCGATTTGATTCGAGTGGTCATTCTTTTTGAAGGAATGACTTGCTTTTATTGACATGACATTTTGATTTACAAGCTATGTATGAAATCTCCTTAAACGTTCAGAATTAAATGGATGAGGTAACATTTCTCCTTCAGTGGTTACCAAATAGTAGGATCCTGGGGCAGCGATCTCTACTACTTTGTATGGTCCTTCCCATTTAGCTGAAAGCTTATTTTGACTGTCCAGTCTTGTAAATTCGTTCCTTCTCATAACCATATCCCTCACGAAAAATTTGCGAGCGCTGAGTTTTCTGTTGAAGTATCGAGAGGTCGCCAGACGCATCTTTGCTTGTGTAATTTATGCTTGCTACCTCTTTTCCTCTGCCAGGTCGAGGTCAGTCCTGGGTTCGACTTCGTTTGCCTCAGTGTTCAACTTTTGGAGTGCTCGTCTCTACGAAAGGAACTTGTTACTTGAAGTTTCACTTTCCATAGTGATCGCTTGAGACTCCTTGTCCATCTTCCATAATTCGCTTCATGAAGGAATTGTCACCCTTAGTAGATAACTTCTCTAAACTTTGTCCAACTTATAAGAAGATAGTTTCCTTGATGGATTTATTATCTTCGTCGTATGGTTCCTGCCTGATTTTGGTATCAGGTCTTTTTGCCTGACTGTGGCGTCAGGTGTTTTGATTTGCCTAGCCCTGTTGCTAGGTCTTTTGGCCTGACTTTGGCGTAAGGGCTATTGGTTTTGCCTAACTCTTGTTGTTAGGTCTTTTGGCCTGACTTTGGCGTCAGGGCTTTCGGTTTTGCCTAACTCTTGTTGTTAGGTCTTTTGTCCTGACTTTGGCGTTAGGGCTTTTGGCCTTACTTTGGCGTCAGGGCTTTTGGCCTAACTTTGTTGTTAGGGCTTTTTCTTCGATTTGATTCGAGTGGTCATTCTGTTTGAAGGAATGACTTGCTTTTATTGACATAACATTTTGATTTACAAGCTATGTATGAAATCTATTTAAATGTTCAGAATTGAATGGACGAGGTAACATTTCTTCTTCAGTGGTTACCAAATAGTAGGATCCTGGGGCAGCGATCTCTACTACCTTGTATGGTCCTTCTCATTTAGCTGAAAGCTTATTTTGACTATCCAGTCTTGTAAATTCGTTCCTTCTCATAACCATCTCCCTCACGAAAAATTGGCGAGCGCTGAGTTTTCTGTTGAAGTATCGAGAGGTCGCCAGACGCATCTTTGCTTGTGTAATTTTTGCTTGCCACCTCTTTTCCTCTGCCAGGTCGAGGTCAGTCCTGGGTTCGACTTCGTTTGCCTCAGTGTTCAACTTTTGGAGTGCTCGCCTCTACGAAAGGAACTTGTTACTTGAAGTTTCACTTTCCATAGTGATCGCTTGAGACTCCTTGTCCATCTTCCATAATTCGCTTTATGAAGGAATTGTCACCCTTAGCAGATAACTTCTCTAAACTTTGTCCAACTTATAAGAAGATAGTTTCCTTGATGGATTTATTATCTTCGTTGTATGGTTCCTGCCTGATTTTGGTATCAGGTCTTTTTGCCTGACTTTCGCGTCAGGTCTTTTGATTTGCTCGTAAGGGCTTTTGGTTTTGCCTAACTCTTGTTGTTAGGTCTTTTGTCCTGACTTTGGCGTCAGGGCTTTTGGTTTTGCCTAACTCTTGTTGTTAGGTCTTTTGTCCTGACTTTGGCGTTAGTGCTTTTGGCCTGACTTTGGCGTCAGGGCTTTTGTCTTAACTTTGTTGTTAGGGATTTTTCTTCGATTTGATTTGAGTGGTCATTCTTTATAAAGGAATGACTTGCTTTTATTGACATGACATTTTGATTTACAAGCTATGTATGAAATCTCCTTAAACGTTCAGAATTAAATGGATGAGGTAACATTTCTCCTTCAGTGGTTACCAAATAGTAGGATCCTGGGGCAGCGATCTCTACTACCTTGTATGGTCCTTCCCATTTAGCTGAAAGCTTATTTTGACTGTCCAGTCTTGTAAATTCGTTCCTTCTCATAACCATCTCCCTCACGAAAAATTTGCGAGCGCTGAGTTTTCTGTTGAAGTATCGAGCGGTCGCCAGACACATCTTTGCTTGTGTCTTTTTTGATTGCCACCTTATTTCCTCTGCTAGGTCGAGGTCAGTCCTGGGTTCGACTTCGTTTGCCTCAGTGTTCAACTTTTGGAGTGCTCGCCTCTACGAAAGGAACTTGTTACTTGAAGTTTCACTTTCCATAGTGATCGCTTGAGACTCCTTGTCCATCTTCCATAATTCGCTTCATGAAGGAATTGTCACCCTTAGTAGATAACTTCTCTAAACTTTGTCCAACTTATAAGAAGATAGTTTCCTTGATGGATTTATTATCTTCGTCGTATGGTTCCTGCCTGATTTTGGTATCAGGTCTTTTTGCCTGACTGTGGCGTCAGGTGTTTTGATTTGCCTAACCCTGTTGCTAGGTCTTTTGGCCTGACTTTGGCGTAAGGGCTATTGGTTTTGCCTAACTCTTGTTGTTAGGTCTTTTGGCCTGACTTTGGCGTCAGGGCTTTCGGTTTTGCCTAACTCTTGTTGTTAGGTCTTTTGTCCTGACTTTGGCGTTAGGGCTTTTGGCCTTACTTTGGCGTCAGGGCTTTTGGCCTAACTTTGTTGTTAGGGCTTTTTCTTCGATTTGATTCGAATGGTCATTCTTTTTGAAGGAATGACTTGCTTTTATTGACATAACATTTTGATTTACAAGCTATGTATGAAATCTCTTTAAATGTTCAGAATTGAATGGACGAGGTAACATTTCTTCTTCAGTGGTTACCAAATAGTAGGATCCTGGGGCAGCGATCTCTACTACCTTGTATGGTCCTTCCCATTTAGCTGAAAGCTTATTTTGACTGTCCAGTCTTGTAAATTCGTTCCTTCTCACAACCATCTCCCTCACGAAAAATTTGCGAGCGCTGAGTTTTCTGTTGAAGTATCGAGCGGTCGCCAGACACATCTTTGCTTGTGTCTTTTTTGATTGCCACCTTATTTCCTCTGCTAGGGCGAGGTCAGTCCTGGGTTCGACTTCGTTTGCCTCAGTGTTCAATTTTTGGAGTGCTCGCCTCTACGAAAGGAACTTGTTACTTGAAACTTCACTTTCCATAGTGATCGCTTGAGACTCCTTGTCCATCTTCCATAATTCGCTTCATGAAGGAATTGCCACCCTTAGCAGATAACTTCTCTAAACTTTGTCCAACTTATAAGAAGATAGTTTCCTTGATGGATTTATTATCTTCGTCGTATGGTTCCTGCCTGATTTTGGTATCAGGTCTTTTTGCCTGACTTTGGTGTTAGGTCTTTTGATTTGCCTAACCCTGTTGCTAGGTCTTTTAGCCTGACTTTGGCGTAAGGGCTTTTGGTTTTGCCTAACTCTTGTTGTTAGGTCTTTTGTCCTGACTTTGGCGTCAGGGCTTTTGGTTTTGCCTAACTCTTGTTGTTAGGTCTTTTGTCCTGACTTTGGCGTTAGTGCTTTTGGCCTGACTTTGGCGTCAGGGCTTTTGGCCTAGCTTTGTTGTTAGGGCTTTTTCTTCGATTTGATTCGAGTGGTCATTCTTTTTGAAGGAATGACTTGCTTTTATTGACATGACATTTTGATTTACAAGCTATGTATGAAATCTCCTTAAACGTTCAGAATTAAATGGATGAGGTAACATTTCTCCTTCAGTGGTTACCAAATAGTAGGATCCTGGGGCAGCGATCTCTACTACTTTGTATGGTCCTTCCCATTTAGCTGAAAGCTTATTTTGACTGTCCAGTCTTGTAAATTCGTTCCTTCTCATAACCATATCCCTCACGAAAAATTTGCGAGCGCTGAGTTTTCTGTTGAAGTATCGAGAGGTCGCCAGACGCATCTTTGCTTGTGTAATTTATGCTTGCTACCTCTTTTCCTCTGCCAGGTCGAGGTCAGTCCTGGGTTCGACTTCGTTTGCCTCAGTGTTCAACTTTTGGAGTGCTCGTCTCTACGAAAGGAACTTGTTACTTGAAGTTTCACTTTCCATAGTGATCGCTTGAGACTCCTTGTCCATCTTCCATAATTCGCTTCATGAAGGAATTGTCACCCTTAGTAGATAACTTCTCTAAACTTTGTCCAACTTATAAGAAGATAGTTTCCTTGATGGATTTATTATCTTCGTCGTATGGTTCCTGCCTGATTTTGGTATCAGGTCTTTTTGCCTGACTGTGGCGTCAGGTGTTTTGATTTGCCTAGCCCTGTTGCTAGGTCTTTTGGCCTGACTTTGGCGTAAGGGCTATTGGTTTTGCCTAACTCTTGTTGTTAGGTCTTTTGGCCTGACTTTGGCGTCAGGGCTTTCGGTTTTGCCTAACTCTTGTTGTTAGGTCTTTTGTCCTGACTTTGGCGTTAGGGCTTTTGGCCTTACTTTGGCGTCAGGGCTTTTGGCCTAACTTTGTTGTTAGGGCTTTTTCTTCGATTTGATTCGAGTGGTCATTCTGTTTGAAGGAATGACTTGCTTTTATTGACATAACATTTTGATTTACAAGCTATGTATGAAATCTATTTAAATGTTCAGAATTGAATGGACGAGGTAACATTTCTTCTTCAGTGGTTACCAAATAGTAGGATCCTGGGGCAGCGATCTCTACTACCTTGTATGGTCCTTCCCATTTAGCTGAAAGCTTATTTTGACTATCCAGTCTTGTAAATTCGTTCCTTCTCATAACCATCTCCCTCACGAAAAATTGGCGAGCGCTGAGTTTTCTGTTGAAGTATCGAGAGGTCGCCAGACGCATCTTTGCTTGTGTAATTTTTGCTTGCCACCTCTTTTCCTCTGCCAGGTCGAGGTCAGTCCTGGGTTCGACTTCGTTTGCCTCAGTGTTCAACTTTTGGAGTGCTCGCCTCTACGAAAGGAACTTGTTACTTGAAGTTTCACTTTCCATAGTGATCGCTTGAGACTCCTTGTCCATCTTCCATAATTCGCTTTATGAAGGAATTGTCACCCTTAGCAGATAACTTCTCTAAACTTTGTCCAACTTATAAGAAGATAGTTTCCTTGATGGATTTATTATCTTCGTTGTATGGTTCCTGCCTGATTTTGGTATCAGGTCTTTTTGCCTGACTTTCGCGTCAGGTCTTTTGATTTGCTCGTAAGGGCTTTTGGTTTTGCCTAACTCTTGTTGTTAGGTCTTTTGTCCTGACTTTGGCGTCAGGGCTTTTGGTTTTGCCTAACTCTTGTTGTTAGGTCTTTTGTCCTGACTTTGGCGTTAGTGCTTTTGGCCTGACTTTGGCGTCAGGGCTTTTGTCTTAACTTTGTTGTTAGGGATTTTTCTTCGATTTGATTTGAGTGGTCATTCTTTATAAAGGAATGACTTGCTTTTATTGACATGACATTTTGATTTACAAGCTATGTATGAAATCTCCTTAAACGTTCAGAATTAAATGGATGAGGTAACATTTCTCCTTCAGTGGTTACCAAATAGTAGGATCCTGGGGCAGCGATCTCTACTACCTTGTATGGTCCTTCCCATTTAGCTGAAAGCTTATTTTGACTGTCCAGTCTTGTAAATTCGTTCCTTCTCATAACCATCTCCCTCACGAAAAATTTGCGAGCGCTGAGTTTTCTGTTGAAGTATCGAGCGGTCGCCAGACACATCTTTGCTTGTGTCTTTTTTGATTGCCACCTTATTTCCTCTGCTAGGTCGAGGTCAGTCCTGGGTTCGACTTCGTTTGCCTCAGTGTTCAACTTTTGGAGTGCTCGCCTCTACGAAAGGAACTTGTTACTTGAAACTTCACTTTCCATAGTGATCGCTTGAGACTCCTTGTCCATCTTCCATAATTCTCTTCATGAAGGAATTGTCACCCTTAGCAGATAACTTCTCTAAACTTTTTCCAACTTATAAGAAGATAGTTTCCTTGATGGATTTATTATCTTCGTCGTATGGTTCCTGCCTGATTTTGGTATCAGGTCTTTTTGCCTGACTTTGGCGTTAGGTCTTTTGATTTGCCTAACCCTGTTGCTAGGTCTTTTGGCCTGACTTTGGCGTAAGGGCTTTTGGTTTTGCCTAACTCTTGTTGTTAGGTCTTTTGGCTTGACTTTGGCGTCAGGGCTTTTGGTTTTGCCTAACTCTTGTAGTTAGGTTTTTTGTCCTGACTTTGGCGTTAGGGCTTTTGGCCTAACTTTGGCGTCAGGGCTTTTGGCCTAGCTTTGTTGTTAGGGCTTTTTCTTCGATTTGATTCGAGTGGTCATTCTTTTTGAAGGAATGACTTGCTTTTATTGACATGACATTTTGATTTACAAGCTATGTATGAAATCTCCTTAAACGTTCAGAATTGAATGGACGAGGTAACATTTCTCCTTCAGTGGTTACCAAATAGTAGGATCCTGGGGCAGCGATCTCTACTACCTTGTATGGTCCTTCCCATTTAGCTGAAAGCTTATTTTGACTGTCCAGTCTTGTAAATTCGTTCCTTCTCATAACCATATCCCTCACGAAAAATTTGCGAGCGCTGAGTTTTCTGTTAAAGTATCGAGAGGTCGCCAGACGCATCTTTGCTTGTGTAATTTCTGCTTGCCACCTCTTTTCCTCTGCCAGGTCGAGGTCAGTCCTGGGTTCGACTTCGTTTGCCTCAGTGTTCAACTTTTGGAGTGCTCGCCTCTACGAAAGGAACTTGTTACTGAAGTTTCACTTTCCATAGTGATCGCTTGAGACTCCTTGTCCATCTTCCATAATTCGCTTCATGAAGGAATTGTCACCCTTAGCAGATAACTTCTCTAAACTTTGTCCAACTTATAAGAAGATAGTTTCCTTGATGGATTTATTATCTTCGTCGTATGGTTCCTGCCTGATTTTGGTATCAGGTCTTTTTGCCTGACTGTGGCGTCAGGTGTTTTGATTTGCCTAACCCTGTTGCTAGGTCTTTTGGCCTGACTTTGGCGTAAGGGCTATTGGTTTTGCCTAACTCTTGTTGTTAGGTCTTTTGGCCTGACTTTGGCGTCAGGGCTTTCGGTTTTGCCTAACTCTTGTTGTTAGGTCTTTTGTCCTGACTTTGGCGTTAGGGCTTTTGGCCTAACTTTGGCGTCAGGGCTTTTGGCCTAACTTTGTTGTTAGGGCTTTTTCTTCGATTTGATTCGAGTGGTCATTCTGTTTGAAGGAATGACTTGATTTTATTGACATAACATTTTGATTTACAAGCTATGTATGAAATCTATTTAAATGTTCAGAATTGAATGGACGAGGTAACCTTTCTTCTTCAGTGGTTACCAAATAGTAGGATCCTGGGGCAGCGATCTCTACTACCTTGTATGGTCCTTCCCATTTAGCTGAAAGCTTATTTTGACTATCCAGTCTTGTAAATTCGTTCCTTCTCATAACCATCTCCCTCACGAAAAATTGGCGAGCGCTGAGTTTTCTGTTGAAGTATCGAGCGGTCGCCAGATGCATCTTTGCTTGTGTAATTTTTGCTTGCCACCTCTTTTCCTCTGCCAGGTCGAGGTCAGTCCTGGGTTCGACTTCGTTTGCCTCAGTGTTCAACTTTTGGAGTGCTCGCCTCTACGAAAGGAACTTGTTACTTGAAGTTTCACTTTCCATAGTGATCGCTTGAGACTCCTTGTCCATCTTCCATAATTCGCTTCATGAAGGAATTGTCACCCTTAGCAGATAACTTCTCTAAACTTTGTCCAACTTATAAGAAGATAGTTTCCTTGATGGATTTATTATCTTCGTTGTATGGTTCCTGCCTGATTTTGGTATCAGGTCTTTTTGCCTGACTTTCGCGTCAGGTCTTTTGATTTGCCTAACCCTGTTGCTAGGTCTTTTGGCCTGACTTTGGCGTAAGGGCTTTTGGTTTTGCCTAACTCTTGTTGTTAGGTCTTTTGTCCTGACTTTGGCGTCAGGGCTTTTGGTTTTGCCTAACTCTTGTTGTTAGGTCTTTTGTCCTGACTTTGGCGTTAGTGCTTTTGGCCTGACTTTGGCGTAAGGGCTTTTGTCTTAACTTTGTTGTTAGGGCTTTTTCTTCGATTTGATTCGAGTGGTCATTCTTTTTAAAGGAATGACTTGCTTTTATTGACATGACATTTTGATTTACAAGCTATGTATGAAATCTCCTTAAACGTTAAGAATTAAATGGATGAGGTAACATTTCTCCTTCAGTGGTTACCAAATAGTAGGATCCTGGGGCAGCGATCTCTACTACCTTGTATGGTCCTTCCCATTTAGCTGAAAGCTTATTTTGACTGTCCAGTCTTGTAAATTCGTTCCTTCTCATAACCATATCCCTCACGAAAAATTTGCGAGCGCTGAGTTTTCTGTTGAAGTATCGAGAGGTCGCCAGACGCATCTTTGCTTGTGTAATTTATGCTTGCCACCTCTTTTCCTCTGCCAGGTCGAGGTCAGTCCTGGGTTCGACTTCGTTTGCCTCAGTGTTCAACTTTTGGAGTGCTCGCCTCTACGAAAGGAACTTGTTACTGAAGTTTCACTTTCCATAGTGATCGCTTGAGACTCCTTGTCCATCTTTCATAATTCGCTTCATGAAGGAATTGTCACCCTTAGCAGATAACTTCTCTAAACTTTGTCCAACTTATAAGAAGATAGTTTCCTTGATGGATTTATTATCTTCGTCGTATGGTTCCTGTCTGATTTTGGTATCAGGTCTTTTTGCCTGACTGTGGCGTCAGGTGTTTTGATTTGCCTAACCCTGTTGCTAGGTCTTTTGGCCTGACTTTGGCGTAAGGGCTATTGGTTTTGCCTAACTCTTGTTGTTAGGTCTTTTGGCCTGACTTTGGCGTCAGGGCTTTCGGTTTTGCCTAACTCTTGTTGTTAGGTCTTTTGTCCTGACTTTGGCGTTAGGGCTTTTGGCCTAACTTTGGCGTCAGGGCTTTTGGCCTAACTTTGTTGTTAGGGCTTTTTCTTCGATTTGATTCGAGTGGTCATTCTGTTTGAAGGAATGACTTGATTTTATTGACATAACATTTTGATTTACAAGCTATGTATGAAATCTATTTAAATGTTCAGAATTGAATGGACGAGGTAACATTTCTTCTTCAGTGGTTACCAAATAGTAGGATCCTGGGGCAGCGATCTCTACTACCTTGTATGGTCCTTCCCATTTAGCTGAAAGCTTATTTTGACTATCCAGTCTTGTAAATTCGTTCCTTCTCATAACCATCTCCCTCACGAAGAATTGGCGAGCGCTGAGTTTTCTGTTGAAGTATCGAGCGGTCGCCAGATGCATCTTTGCTTGTGTAATTTTTGCTTGCCACCTCTTTTCCTCTGCCAGGTCGAGGTCAGTCCTGGGTTCGACTTCGTTTGCCTCAGTGTTCAACTTTTGGAGTGCTCACCTCTACGAAAGGAACTTGTTACTTGAAGTTTCACTTTCCATAGTGATCGCTTGAGACTCCTTGTCCATCTTCCATAATTCGCTTCATGAAGGAATTGTCACCCTTAGCAGATAACTTCTCTAAACTTTGTCCAACTTATAAGAAGATAGTTTCCTTGATGGATTTATTATCTTCGTTGTATGGTTCCTGCCTGATTTTGGTATCAGGTCTTTTTGCCTGACTTTCGCGTCAGGTCTTTTGATTTGCCTAACCCTGTTGCTAGGTCTTTTGGCCTGACTTTGGCGTAAGGGCTTTTGGTTTTGCCTAACTCTTGTTGTTAGGTCTTTTGTCCTGACTTTGGCGTCAGGGCTTTTGGTTTTGCCTAACTCTTGTTGTTAGGTCTTTTGTCCTGACTTTGGCGTTAGTTCTTTTGGCCTGACTTTGGCGTCAGGGCTTTTGTCTTAACTTTGTTGTTAGGGCTTTTTCTTCGATTTGATTCGAGTGGTCATTCTTTTTAAAGGAATGACTTGCTTTTATTGACATGACATTTTGATTTACAAGTTATGTATGAAATCTCCTTAAACGTTCAGAATTAAATGGACGAGGTAACATTTCTCCTTTAGTGGTTACCAAATAGTAGGATCCTGGGGCAGCGATCTCTACTACCTTGTATGGTCCTTCCCATTTAGCTGAAAGCTTATTTTGACTGTCCAGTCTTGTAAATTCGTTCCTTCTCATAACCATCTCCCTCACGAAAAATTTGCGAGCGCTGAGTTTTCTGTTGAAGTATCGAGAGGTCGCCAGACGCATCTTTGCTTGTGTAATTTCTGCTTGCCACCTCTTTTCCTCTGCCAGGTCAAGGTCAATCCTGGGTTCGACTTCATTTGCCTCAGTGTTTAACTTTTGGAGTGCTCGCATCTACGAAAGGAACTTGTTACTTGAAGTTTCACCTTCCATAGTGATCGCTTGAGACTCCTTGTCCATCTTCCATAATTCGCTTCATGAAGGAATTGTCACCCTTAGCAGATAACTTCTCTAAACTTTGTCCAACTTATAAGAAGATAGTTTCCTTGATGGATTTATTATCTTCGTCGTATGGTTCCTGCCTGATTTTGGTATCAGGTCTTTTTGCCTGACTGTGGCGTCAGGTCTTTTGATTTGCCTAACCCTGTTGCTAGGTCTTTTGGCCTGACTTTGGCGTAAGGGCTATTGATTTTGCCTAACTCTTGTTGTTAGGTCTTTTGGCCTGACTTTGGCGTCAGGGCTTTCGGTTTTGCCTAACTCTTGTTGTTAGGTCTTTTGTCCTGACTTTGGCGTTAGGGCTTTTGGCCTAACTTTGGCGTCAGGGCTTTTGGCCTAATTTGTTGTTAGGGCTTTTTCTTCGATTTGATTCGAATGGTCATTCTTTTTGAAGGAATGACTTGCTTTTATTGACATAACATTTTGATTTACAAGCTATGTATGAAATCTCTTTAAATGTTCAGAATTGAATGGACGAGGTAACATTTCTTCTTCAGTGGTTACCAAATAGTAGGATCCTGGGGCAGCGATCTCTACTACCTTGTATGGTCCTTCCATTTAGCTGAAAGCTTATTTTGACTGTCCAGTCTTGTAAATTCGTTCCTTCTCATAACCATCTCCCTCACGAAAAATTTGCGAGCGCTGAGTTTTCTGTTGAAGTATCGAGCGGTCGCCAGACGCATCTTTGCTTGTGTAATTTTTGCTTGCCACCTCTTTTCCTCTGCCAGGTCGAGGTCAGTCCTGGGTTCGACTTCGTTTGCCTCAGTGTTTAACTTTTGGAGTGCTCGCCTCTACGAAAGGAACTTGTTACTTGAAGTTTCACCTTCCATAGTGATCGCTTGAGACTCCTTGTCCATCTTCCATAATTCGCTTCATGAAGGAATTGTCACCCTTAGCAGATAACTTCTCTAACCTTTGTCCAACTTATAAGAAGAGAGTTTCCTTGATGGATTTATTATCTTCGTTGTATGGTTCCTGCCTGATTTTGGTATCAGGTCTTTTTGCCTGACTTTCGCGTCAGGTCTTTTGATTTGCCTAACCCTGTTGCTAGGTCTTTTGGCCTGACTTTGGCGTAAGGGCTTTTAGTTTTGCCTAACTCTTGTTGTTAGGTCTTTTGTCCTGACTTTGGCGTCAGGGCTTTTGGTTTTGCCTAACTCTTGTTGTTAGGTCTTTTGTCCTGACTTTGGCGTTAGTGCTTTTGGCCTGACTTTGGCGTCAGGGCTTTTGTCTTAACTTTGTTGTTAGGGCTTTTTCTTCGATTTGATTCGAGTGGTCATTCTTTTTAAAGGAATGACTTGCTTTTATTGACATGACATTTTGATTTACAAGTTATGTATGAAATCTCCTTAAACGTTCAGAATTAAATGGACGAGGTAACATTTCTCCTTTAGTGGTTACCAAATAGTAGGATCCTGGGGCAGCGATCTCTACTACCTTGTATGGTCCTTCCCATTTAGCTGAAAGCTTATTTTGACTGTCCAGTCTTGTAAATTCGTTCCTTCTCATAACCATCTCCCTCACGAAAAATTTGTGAGCGCTGAGTTTTCTGTTGAAGTATCGAGAGGTCGCCAGACGCATCTTTGCTTGTGTAATTTTTGCTTGCCACCTCTTTTCCTCTGCCAGGTCGAGGTCAATCCTGGGTTCGACTTCGTTTGCCTCAGTGTTTAACTTTTGGAGTGCTCGCCTCTACGAAAGGAACTTGTTACTTGAAGTTTCACCTTCCATAGTGATCGCTTGAGACTCCTTGTCCATCTTCCATAATTCGCTTCATGAAGGAATTGTCACCCTTAGCAGATAACTTCTCTAAACTTTGTCCAACTTATAAGAAGATAGTTTCCTTGATGGATTTATTATCTTCGTCGTATGGTTCCTGCCTGATTTTGGTATCAGGTCTTTTTGCCTGACTGTGGCGTCAGGTCTTTTGATTTGCCTAACCCTGTTGCTAGGTCTTTTGGCCTGACTTTGGCGTAAGGGCTATTGATTTTGCCTAACTCTTGTTGTTAGGTCTTTTGGCCTGACTTTGGCGTCAGGGCTTTCGGTTTTGCCTAACTCTTGTTGTTAGGTCTTTTGTCCTGACTTTGGCGTTAGGGCTTTTGGCCTAACTTTGGCGTCAGGGCTTTTGGCCTAATTTGTTGTTAGGGCTTTTTCTTCGATTTGATTCGAATGGTCATTCTTTTTGAAGGAATGACTTGCTTTTATTGACATAACATTTCGATTTACAAGCTATGTATGAAATCTCTTTAAATGTTCAGAATTGAATGGACGAGGTAACATTTCTTCTTCAGTGGTTACCAAATAGTAGGATCCTGGGGCAGCGATCTCTACTACCTTGTATGGTCCTTCCATTTAGCTGAAAGCTTATTTTGACTGTCCAGTCTTGTAAATTCGTTCCTTCTCATAACCATCTCCCTCACGAAAAATTTGCGAGCGCTGAGTTTTCTGTTGAAGTATCGAGCGGTCGCCAGACGCATCTTTGCTTGTGTAATTTTTGCTTGCCACCTCTTTTCCTCTGCCAGGTCGAGGTCAGTCCTGGGTTCGACTTCGTTTGCCTCAGTGTTTAACTTTTGGAGTGCTCGCCTCTACGAAAGGAACTTGTTACTTGAAGTTTCACCTTCCATAGTGATCGCTTGAGACTCCTTGTCCATCTTCCATAATTCGCTTCATGAAGGAATTGTCACCCTTAGCAGATAACTTCTCTAACCTTTGTCCAACTTATAAGAAGAGAGTTTCCTTGATGGATTTATTATCTTCGTTGTATGGTTCCTGCCTGATTTTGGTATCAGGTCTTTTTGCCTGACTTTCGCGTCAGGTCTTTTGATTTGCCTAACCCTGTTGCTAGGTCTTTTGGCCTGACTTTGGCGTAAGGGCTTTTAGTTTTGCCTAACTCTTGTTGTTAGGTCTTTTGTCCTGACTTTGGCGTCAGGGCTTTTGGTTTTGCCTAACTCTTGTTGTTAGGTCTTTTGTCCTGACTTTGGCGTTAGTGCTTTTGGCCTGACTTTGGCGTCAGGGCTTTTGTCTTAACTTTGTTGTTAGGGCTTTTTCTTCGATTTGATTCGAGTGGTCATTCTTTTTAAAGGAATGACTTGCTTTTATTGACATGACATTTTGATTTACAAGTTATGTATGAAATCTCCTTAAACGTTCAGAATTAAATGGACGAGGTAACATTTCTCCTTTAGTGGTTACCAAATAGTAGGATCCTGGGGCAGCGATCTCTACTACCTTGTATGGTCCTTCCCATTTAGCTGAAAGCTTATTTTGACTGTCCAGTCTTGTAAATTCGTTCCTTCTCATAACCATCTCCCTCACGAAAAATTTGTGAGCGCTGAGTTTTCTGTTGAAGTATCGAGAGGTCGCCAGACGCATCTTTGCTTGTGTAATTTTTGCTTGCCACCTCTTTTCCTCTGCCAGGTCGAGGTCAATCCTGGGTTCGACTTCGTTTGCCTCAGTGTTTAACTTTTGGAGTGCTCGCCTCTACGAAAGGAACTTGTTACTTGAAGTTTCACCTTCCATAGTGATCGCTTGAGACTCCTTGTCCATCTTCCATAATTCGCTTCATGAAGGAATTGTCACCCTTAGCAGATAACTTCTCTAAACTTTGTCCAACTTATAAGAAGATAGTTTCCTTGATGGATTTATTATCTTCGTCGTATGGTTCCTGCCTGATTTTGGTATCAGGTCTTTTTGCCTGACTGTGGCGTCAGGTCTTTTGATTTGCCTAACCCTGTTGCTAGGTCTTTTGGCCTGACTTTGGCGTAAGGGCTATTGATTTTGCCTAACTCTTGTTGTTAGGTCTTTTGGCTTGACTTTGGCGTCAGGGCTTTCGGTTTTGCCTAACTCTTGTTGTTAGGTCTTTTGTCCTGACTTTGGCGTTAGGGCTTTTGGCCTAACTTTGGCGTCAGGGCTTTTGGCCTAACTTTGTTGTTAGGGCTTTTTCTTCGATTTGATTCGAATGGTCATTCTTTTTGAAGGAATGACTTGCTTTTATTGACATAACATTTTGATTTACAAGCTATGTATGAAATCTCTTTAAATGTTCAGAATTGAATGGACGAGGTAACATTTCTTCTTCAGTGGTTACCAAATAGTAGGATCCTGGGGCAGCGATCTCTACTACCTTGTATAGTCCTTCCATTTAGCTGAAAGCTTATTTTGACTGTCCAGTCTTGTAAATTCGTTCCTTCTCATAACCATCTCCCTCACGAAAAATTTGCGAGCGCTGAGTTTTCTGTTGAAGTATCGAGCGGTCGCCAGACGCATCTTTGCTTGTGTAATTTTTGCTTGCCACCTCTTTTCCTCTGCCAGGTCGAGGTCAGTCCTGGGTTCGACTTCGTTTGCCTCAGTGTTTAACTTTTGGAGTGCTCGCCTCTACGAAAGGAACTTGTTACTTGAAGTTTCACCTTCCATAGTGATCGCTTGAGACTCCTTGTCCATCTTCCATAATTCGCTTCATGAAGGAATTGTCACCCTTAGCAGATAACTTCTCTAAACTTTGTCCAACTTATAAGAAGATAGTTTCCTTGATGGATTTATTATCTTCGTCGTATGGTTCCTGCCTGATTTTGGTATCAGGTCTTTTTGCCTGACTGTGGCGTCAGGTCTTTTGATTTGCCTAACCCTGTTGCTAGGTCTTTTGGCCTGACTTTGGCGTAAGGGCTATTGGTTTGCCTAACCCTGTTGCTAGGTCTATTGGCCTGACTTTGGCGTAAGGGCTTTTGGTTTTACCTAACTCTTGTTGTTAGGTCTTTTGGCCTGACTTTGGCGTCAGGGCTTTTGGTTTTGCATAACTCTTGTTGTTAGGTCTTTTGTCCTGACTTTGGCGTTAGGGCTTTTGGCCTGACTTTGGCGTCAGGGCTTTTGTCCTAACTTTGTTGTTAGGGCTTTTTCTTCGATTTGATTCGAGTGGTCATTCTTTTTAAAGGAATGACTTGCTTTTATTGACATGACATTTTGATTTACAAGCTATGTATGAAATCTCCTTAAACGTTCAGAATTAAATGGACGAGGTAACATTTCTCCTTTAGTGGTTACCAAATAGTAGGATCCTGGGGCAGCGATCTCTACTACCTTGTATGGTCCTTCCCATTTAGCTGAAAGCTTATTTTGACTATCCAGTCTTGTAAATTCGTTCCTTCTCATAACCATCTCCCTCACGAAAAATTTGCGAGCGCTGAGTTTTCTGTTGAAGTATCGAGAGGTCGCCAGACGCATCTTTGCTTGTGTAATTTCTGCTTGCCACCTCTTTTCCTCTGCCAGGTCGAGGTCAATCCTGGGTTCGACTTCGTTTGCCTTAGTGTTTAACTTTTGGAGTGCTCGCCTCTACGAAAGGAACTTGTTACTTGAAGTTTCACCTTCCATAGTGATCGCTTGAGACTCCTTGTCCATCTTCCATAATTCGCTTCATGAAGGAATTGTCACCCTTAGCAGATAACTTCTCTAAACTTTGTCCAACTTATAAGAAGATAGTTTCCTTGATGGATTTATTATCTTCGTCGTATGGTTCCTGCCTGATTTTGGTATCAGGTCTTTTTGCCTGACTGTGGCGTCAGGTCTTTTGATTTGCCTAACCCTGTTGCTAGGTCTTTTGGCCTGACTTTGGCGTAAGGGCTATTGGTTTTGCCTAACTCTTGTTGTTAGGTCTTTTGGCCTGACTTTGGCGTCAGGGCTTTCGGTTTTGCCTAACTCTTGTTGTTAGGTCTTTTGTCCTGACTTTGGCGTTAGGGCTTTTGGCCTAACTTTGGCGTCAGGGCTTTTGGCCTAACTTTGTTGTTAGGGCTTTTTCTTCGATTTGATTCGAGTGGTCATTCTGTTTGAAGGAATGACTTGATTTTATTGACATAACATTTTGATTTACAAGCTATGTATGAAATCTATTTAAATGTTCAGAATTGAATGGACGAGGTAACATTTCTTCTTCAGTGGTTACCAAATAGTAGGATCCTGGGGCAGCGATCTCTACTACCTTGTATGGTCCTTCCCATTTAGCTGAAAGCTTATTTTGACTATCCAGTCTTGTAAATTCGTTCCTTCTCATAACCATCTCCCTCACGAAGAATTGGCGAGCGCTGAGTTTTCTGTTGAAGTATCGAGCGGTCGCCAGATGCATCTTTGCTTGTGTAATTTTTGCTTGCCACCTCTTTTCCTCTGCCAGGTCGAGGTCAGTCCTGGGTTCGACTTCGTTTGCCTCAGTGTTCAACTTTTGGAGTGCTCACCTCTACGAAAGGAACTTGTTACTTGAAGTTTCACTTTCCATAGTGATCGCTTGAGACTCCTTGTCCATCTTCCATAATTCGCTTCATGAAGGAATTGTCACCCTTAGCAGATAACTTCTCTAAACTTTGTCCAACTTATAAGAAGATAGTTTCCTTGATGGATTTATTATCTTCGTTGTATGGTTCCTGCCTGATTTTGGTATCAGGTCTTTTTGCCTGACTTTCGCGTCAGGTCTTTTGATTTGCCTAACCCTGTTGCTAGGTCTTTTGGCCTGACTTTGGCGTAAGGGCTTTTGGTTTTGCCTAACTCTTGTTGTTAGGTCTTTTGTCCTGACTTTGGCGTCAGGGCTTTTGGTTTTGCCTAACTCTTGTTGTTAGGTCTTTTGTCCTGACTTTGGCGTTAGTTCTTTTGGCCTGACTTTGGCGTCAGGGCTTTTGTCTTAACTTTGTTGTTAGGGCTTTTTCTTCGATTTGATTCGAGTGGTCATTCTTTTTAAAGGAATGACTTGCTTTTATTGACATGACATTTTGATTTACAAGTTATGTATGAAATCTCCTTAAACGTTCAGAATTAAATGGACGAGGTAACATTTCTCCTTTAGTGGTTACCAAATAGTAGGATCCTGGGGCAGCGATCTCTACTACCTTGTATGGTCCTTCCCATTTAGCTGAAAGCTTATTTTGACTGTCCAGTCTTGTAAATTCGTTCCTTCTCATAACCATCTCCCTCACGAAAAATTTGCGAGCGCTGAGTTTTCTGTTGAAGTATCGAGAGGTCGCCAGACGCATCTTTGCTTGTGTAATTTCTGCTTGCCACCTCTTTTCCTCTGCCAGGTCAAGGTCAATCCTGGGTTCGACTTCGTTTGCCTCAGTGTTTAACTTTTGGAGTGCTCGCATCTACGAAAGGAACTTGTTACTTGAAGTTTCACCTTCCATAGTGATCGCTTGAGACTCCTTGTCCATCTTCCATAATTCGCTTCATGAAGGAATTGTCACCCTTAGCAGATAACTTCTCTAAACTTTGTCCAACTTATAAGAAGATAGTTTCCTTGATGGATTTATTATCTTCGTCGTATGGTTCCTGCCTGATTTTGGTATCAGGTCTTTTTGCCTGACTGTGGCGTCAGGTCTTTTGATTTGCCTAACCCTGTTGCTAGGTCTTTTGGCCTGACTTTGGCGTAAGGGCTATTGATTTTGCCTAACTCTTGTTGTTAGGTCTTTTGGCCTGACTTTGGCGTCAGGGCTTTCGGTTTTGCCTAACTCTTGTTGTTAGGTCTTTTGTCCTGACTTTGGCGTTAGGGCTTTTGGCCTAACTTTGGCGTCAGGGCTTTTGGCCTAATTTGTTGTTAGGGCTTTTTCTTCGATTTGATTCGAATGGTCATTCTTTTTGAAGGAATGACTTGCTTTTATTGACATAACATTTTGATTTACAAGCTATGTATGAAATCTCTTTAAATGTTCAGAATTGAATGGACGAGGTAACATTTCTTCTTCAGTGGTTACCAAATAGTAGGATCCTGGGGCAGCGATCTCTACTACCTTGTATGGTCCTTCCATTTAGCTGAAAGCTTATTTTGACTGTCCAGTCTTGTAAATTCGTTCCTTCTCATAACCATCTCCCTCACGAAAAATTTGCGAGCGCTGAGTTTTCTGTTGAAGTATCGAGCGGTCGCCAGACGCATCTTTGCTTGTGTAATTTTTGCTTGCCACCTCTTTTCCTCTGCCAGGTCGAGGTCAGTCCTGGGTTCGACTTCGTTTGCCTCAGTGTTTAACTTTTGGAGTGCTCGCCTCTACGAAAGGAACTTGTTACTTGAAGTTTCACCTTCCATAGTGATCGCTTGAGACTCCTTGTCCATCTTCCATAATTCGCTTCATGAAGGAATTGTCACCCTTAGCAGATAACTTCTCTAAACTTTGTCCAACTTATAAGAAGAGAGTTTCCTTGATGGATTTATTATCTTCGTTGTATGGTTCCTGCCTGATTTTGGTATCAGGTCTTTTTGCCTGACTTTCGCGTCAGGTCTTTTGATTTGCCTAACCCTGTTGCTAGGTCTTTTGGCCTGACTTTGGCGTAAGGGCTTTTAGTTTTGCCTAACTCTTGTTGTTAGGTCTTTTGTCCTGACTTTGGCGTCAGGGCTTTTGGTTTTGCCTAACTCTTGTTGTTAGGTCTTTTGTCCTGACTTTGGCGTTAGTGCTTTTGGCCTGACTTTGGCGTCAGGGCTTTTGTCTTAACTTTGTTGTTAGGGCTTTTTCTTCGATTTGATTCGAGTGGTCATTCTTTTTAAAGGAATGACTTGCTTTTATTGACATGACATTTTGATTTACAAGTTATGTATGAAATCTCCTTAAACGTTCAGAATTAAATGGACGAGGGAACATTTCTCCTTTAGTGGTTACCAAATAGTAGGATCCTGGGGCAGCGATCTCTACTACCTTGTATGGTCCTTCCCATTTAGCTGAAAGCTTATTTTGACTGTCCAGTCTTGTAAATTCGTTCCTTCTCATAACCATCTCCCTCACGAAAAATTTGTGAGCGCTGAGTTTTCTGTTGAAGTATCGAGAGGTCGCCAGACGCATCTTTGCTTGTGTAATTTTTGCTTGCCACCTCTTTTCCTCTGCCAGGTCGAGGTCAATCCTGGGTTCGACTTCGTTTGCCTCAGTGTTTAACTTTTGGAGTGCTCGCCTCTACGAAAGGAACTTGTTACTTGAAGTTTCACCTTCCATAGTGATCGCTTGAGACTCCTTGTCCATCTTCCATAATTCGCTTCATGAAGGAATTGTCACCCTTAGCAGATAACTTCTCTAAACTTTGTCCAACTTATAAGAAGATAGTTTCCTTGATGGATTTATTATCTTCGTCGTATGGTTCCTGCCTGATTTTGGTATCAGGTCTTTTTGCCTGACTGTGGCGTCAGGTCTTTTGATTTGCCTAACCCTGTTGCTAGGTCTTTTGGCCTGACTTTGGCGTAAGGGCTATTGATTTTACCTAACTCTTGTTGTTAGGTCTTTTGGCCTGACTTTGGCGTCAGGGCTTTCGGTTTTGCCTAACTCTTGTTGTTAGGTCTTTTGTCCTGACTTTGGCGTTAGGGCTTTTGGCCTAACTTTGGCGTCAGGGCTTTTGGCCTAACTTTGTTGTTAGGGCTTTTTCTTCGATTTGATTCGAATGGTCATTCTTTTTGAAGGAATGACTTGCTTTTATTGACATAACATTTTGATTTACAAGCTATGTATGAAATCTCTTTAAATGTTCAGAATTGAATGGACGAGGTAACATTTCTTCTTCAGTGGTTACCAAATAGTAGGATCCTGGGGCAGCGATCTCTACTACCTTGTATGGTCCTTCCATTTAGCTGAAAGCTTATTTTGACTGTCCAGTCTTGTAAATTCGTTCCTTCTCATAACCATCTCCCTCACGAAAAATTTGCGAGCGCTGAGTTTTCTGTTGAAGTATCGAGCGGTCGCCAGACGCATCTTTGCTTGTGTAATTTTTGCTTGCCACCTCTTTTCCTCTGCCAGGTCGAGGTCAGTCCTGGGTTCGACTTCGTTTGCCTCAGTGTTTAACTTTTGGAGTGCTCGCCTCTACGAAAGGAACTTGTTACTTGAAGTTTCACCTTCCATAGTGATCGCTTGAGACTCCTTGTCCATCTTCCATAATTCGCTTCATGAAGGAATTGTCACCCTTAGCAGATAACTTCTCTAAACTTTGTCCAACTTATAAGAAGAGAGTTTCCTTGATGGATTTATTATCTTCGTTGTATGGTTCCTGCCTGATTTTGGTATCAGGTCTTTTTGCCTGACTTTCGCGTCAGGTCTTTTGATTTGCCTAACCCTGTTGCTAGGTCTTTTGGCCTGACTTTGGCGTAAGGGCTTTTAGTTTTGCCTAACTCTTGTTGTTAGGTCTTTTGTCCTGACTTTGGCGTCAGGGCTTTTGGTTTTGCCTAACTCTTGTTGTTAGGTCTTTTGTCCTGACTTTGGCGTTAGTGCTTTTGGCCTGACTTTGGCGTCAGGGCTTTTGTCTTAACTTTGTTGTTAGGGCTTTTTCTTCGATTTGATTCGAGTGGTCATTCTTTTTAAAGGAATGACTTGCTTTTATTGACATGACATTTTGATTTACAAGTTATGTATGAAATCTCCTTAAACGTTCAGAATTAAATGGACGAGGGAACATTTCTCCTTTAGTGGTTACCAAATAGTAGGATCCTGGGGCAGCGATCTCTACTACCTTGTATGGTCCTTCCCATTTAGCTGAAAGCTTATTTTGACTGTCCAGTCTTGTAAATTCGTTCCTTCTCATAACCATCTCCCTCACGAAAAATTTGTGAGCGCTGAGTTTTCTGTTGAAGTATCGAGAGGTCGCCAGACGCATCTTTGCTTGTGTAATTTTTGCTTGCCACCTCTTTTCCTCTGCCAGGTCGAGGTCAATCCTGGGTTCGACTTCGTTTGCCTCAGTGTTTAACTTTTGGAGTGCTCGCCTCTACGAAAGGAACTTGTTACTTGAAGTTTCACCTTCCATAGTGATCGCTTGAGACTCCTTGTCCATCTTCCATAATTCGCTTCATGAAGGAATTGTCACCCTTAGCAGATAACTTCTCTAAACTTTGTCCAACTTATAAGAAGATAGTTTCCTTGATGGATTTATTATCTTCGTCGTATGGTTCCTGCCTGATTTTGGTATCAGGTCTTTTTGCCTGACTGTGGCGTCAGGTCTTTTGATTTGCCTAACCCTGTTGCTAGGTCTTTTGGCCTGACTTTGGCGTAAGGGCTATTGATTTTACCTAACTCTTGTTGTTAGGTCTTTTGGCCTGACTTTGGCGTCAGGGCTTTCGGTTTTGCCTAACTCTTGTTGTTAGGTCTTTTGTCCTGACTTTGGCGTTAGGGCTTTTGGCCTAACTTTGGCGTCAGGGCTTTTGGCCTAACTTTGTTGTTAGGGCTTTTTCTTCGATTTGATTCGAATGGTCATTCTTTTTGAAGGAATGACTTGCTTTTATTGACATAACATTTTGATTTACAAGCTATGTATGAAATCTCTTTAAATGTTCAGAATTGAATGGACGAGGTAACATTTCTTCTTCAGTGGTTACCAAATAGTAGGATCCTGGGGCAGCGATCTCTACTACCTTGTATGGTCCTTCCATTTAGCTGAAAGCTTATTTTGACTGTCCAGTCTTGTAAATTCGTTCCTTCTCATAACCATCTCCCTCACGAAAAATTTGCGAGCGCTGAGTTTTCTGTTGAAGTATCGAGCGGTCGCCAGACGCATCTTTGCTTGTGTAATTTTTGCTTGCCACCTCTTTTCCTCTGCCAGGTCGAGGTCAGTCCTGGGTTCGACTTCGTTTGCCTCAGTGTTTAACTTTTGGAGTGCTCGCCTCTACGAAAGGAACTTGTTACTTGAAGTTTCACCTTCCATAGTGATCGCTTGAGACTCCTTGTCCATCTTCCATAATTCGCTTCATGAAGGAATTGTCACCCTTAGCAGATAACTTCTCTAAACTTTGTCCAACTTATAAGAAGATAGTTTCCTTGATGGATTTATTATCTTCGTCGTATGGTTCCTGCCTGATTTTGGTATCAGGTCTTTTTGCCTGACTGTGGCGTCAGGTCTTTTGATTTGCCTAACCCTGTTGCTAGGTCTTTTGGCCTGACTTTGGCGTAAGGGCTATTGGTTTGCCTAACCCTGTTGCTAGGTCTATTGGCCTGACTTTGGCGTAAGGGCTTTTGGTTTTACCTAACTCTTGTTGTTAGGTCTTTTGGCCTGACTTTGGCGTCAGGGCTTTTGGTTTTGCATAACTCTTGTTGTTAGGTCTTTTGTCCTGACTTTGGCGTTAGGGCTTTTGGCCTGACTTTGGCGTCAGGGCTTTTGTCCTAACTTTGTTGTTAGGGCTTTTTCTTCGATTTGATTCGAGTGGTCATTCTTTTTAAAGGAATGACTTGCTTTTATTGACATGACATTTTGATTTACAAGCTATGTATGAAATCTCCTTAAACGTTCAGAATTAAATGGACGAGGTAACATTTCTCCTTTAGTGGTTACCAAATAGTAGGATCCTGGGGCAGCGATCTCTACTACCTTGTATGGTCCTTCCCATTTAGCTGAAAGCTTATTTTGACTATCCAGTCTTGTAAATTCGTTCCTTCTCATAACCATCTCCCTCACGAAAAATTTGCGAGCGCTGAGTTTTCTGTTGAAGTATCGAGAGGTCGCCAGACGCATCTTTGCTTGTGTAATTTCTGCTTGCCACCTCTTTTCCTCTGCCAGGTCGAGGTCAATCCTGGGTTCGACTTCGTTTGCCTTAGTGTTTAACTTTTGGAGTGCTCGCCTCTACGAAAGGAACTTGTTACTTGAAGTTTCACCTTCCATAGTGATCGCTTGAGACTCCTTGTCCATCTTCCATAATTCGCTTCATGAAGGAATTGTCACCCTTAGCAGATAACTTCTCTAAACTTTGTCCAACTTATAAGAAGATAGTTTCCTTGATGGATTTATTATCTTCGTTGTATGGTTCCTGCCTGATTTTGGTATCAGGTCTTTTTGCCTGACTTTCGCGTCAGGTCTTTTGATTTGCCTAACCCTGTTGCTAGGTCTTTTGGCCTGACTTTGGCGTAAGGGCTTTTAGTTTTGCCTAACTCTTGTTGTTAGGTCTTTTGTCCTGACTTTGGCGTCAGGGCTTTTGGTTTTGCCTAACTCTTGTTGTTAGGTCTTTTGTCCTGACTTTGGCGTTAGTGCTTTTGGCCTGACTTTGGCGTCAGGGCTTTTGTCTTAACTTTGTTGTTAGGGCTTTTTCTTCGATTTGATTCGAGTGGTCATTCTTTTTAAAGGAATGACTTGCTTTTATTGACATGACATTTTGATTTACAAGTTATGTATGAAATCTCCTTAAACGTTCAGAATTAAATGGACGAGGTAACATTTCTCCTTTAGTGGTTACCAAATAGTAGGATCCTGGGGCAGCGATCTCTACTACCTTGTATGGTCCTTCCCATTTAGCTGAAAGCTTATTTTGACTGTCCAGTCTTGTAAATTCGTTCCTTCTCATAACCATCTCCCTCACGAAAAATTTGCGAGCGCTGAGTTTTCTGTTGAAGTATCGAGAGGTCGCCAGACGCATCTTTGCTTGTGTAATTTTTGCTTGCCACCTCTTTTCCTCTGCCAGGTCGAGGTCAATCCTGGGTTCGACTTCGTTTGCCTCAGTGTTTAACTTTTGGAGTGCTCGCCTCTACGAAAGGAACTTGTTACTTGAAGTTTCACCTTCCATAGTGATCGCTTGAGACTCCTTGTCCATCTTCCATAATTCGCTTCATGAAGGAATTGTCACCCTTAGCAGATAACTTCTCTAAACTTTGTCCAACTTATAAGAAGATAGTTTCCTTGATGGATTTATTATCTTCGTCGTATGGTTCCTGCCTGATTTTGGTATCAGGTCTTTTTGCCTGACTGTGGCGTCAGGTCTTTTGATTTGCCTAACCCTGTTGCTAGGTCTTTTGGCCTGACTTTGGCGTAAGGGCTATTGATTTTGCCTAACTCTTGTTGTTAGGTCTTTTGGCCTGACTTTGGCGTCAGGGCTTTCGGTTTTGCCTAACTCTTGTTGTTAGGTCTTTTGTCCTGACTTTGGCGTTAGGGCTTTTGGCCTAACTTTGGCGTCAGGGCTTTTGGCCTAACTTTGTTGTTAGGGCTTTTTCTTCGATTTGATTCGAATGGTCATTCTTTTTGAAGGAATGACTTGCTTTTATTGACATAACATTTTGATTTACAAGCTATGTATGAAATCTCTTTAAATGTTCAGAATTGAATGGACGAGGTAACATTTCTTCTTCAGTGGTTACCAAATAGTAGGATCCTGGGGCAGCGATCTCTACTACCTTGTATGGTCCTTCCATTTAGCTGAAAGCTTATTTTGACTGTCCAGTCTTGTAAATTCGTTCCTTCTCATAACCATCTCCCTCACGAAAAATTTGCGAGCGCTGAGTTTTCTGTTGAAGTATCGAGCGGTCGCCAGACGCATCTTTGCTTGTGTAATTTTTGCTTGCCACCTCTTTTCCTCTGCCAGGTCGAGGTCAGTCCTGGGTTCGACTTCGTTTGCCTCAGTGTTTAACTTTTGGAGTGCTCGCCTCTACGAAAGGAACTTGTTACTTGAAGTTTCACCTTCCATAGTGATCGCTTGAGACTCCTTGTCCAT
Source organism: Chamaenerion angustifolium (assembly GCA_946814005.1). Lineage (NCBI taxonomy): Eukaryota > Viridiplantae > Streptophyta > Magnoliopsida > Myrtales > Onagraceae > Chamaenerion > Chamaenerion angustifolium. Next base: position 7,188,738 of record OX328278.1, on the reverse strand, counting down.
CTTCCATAATTCGCTTCATGAAGGAATTGTCACCCTTAGCAGATAACTTCTCTAAACTTTGTCCAACTTATAAGAAGATAGTTTCCTTGATGGATTTATTATCTTCGTCGTATGGTTCCTGCCTGATTTTGGTATCAGGTCTTTTTGCCTGACTGTGGCGTCAGGTCTTTTGATTTGCCTAACCCTGTTGCTAGGTCTTTTGGCCTGACTTTGGCGTAAGGGCTATTGGTTTGCCTAACCCTGTTGCTAGGTCTATTGGCCTGACTTTGGCGTAAGGGCTTTTGGTTTTACCTAACTCTTGTTGTTAGGTCTTTTGGCCTGACTTTGGCGTCAGGGCTTTTGGTTTTGCATAACTCTTGTTGTTAGGTCTTTTGTCCTGACTTTGGCGTTAGGGCTTTTGGCCTGACTTTGGCGTCAGGGCTTTTGTCCTAACTTTGTTGTTAGGGCTTTTTCTTCGATTTGATTCGAGTGGTCATTCTTTTTAAAGGAATGACTTGCTTTTATTGACATGACATTTTGATTTACAAGCTATGTATGAAATCTCCTTAAACGTTCAGAATTAAATGGACGAGGTAACATTTCTCCTTTAGTGGTTACCAAATAGTAGGATCCTGGGGCAGCGATCTCTACTACCTTGTATGGTCCTTCCCATTTAGCTGAAAGCTTATTTTGACTATCCAGTCTTGTAAATTCGTTCCTTCTCATAACCATCTCCCTCACGAAAAATTTGCGAGCGCTGAGTTTTCTGTTGAAGTATCGAGAGGTCGCCAGACGCATCTTTGCTTGTGTAATTTCTGCTTGCCACCTCTTTTCCTCTGCCAGGTCGAGGTCAATCCTGGGTTCGACTTCGTTTGCCTTAGTGTTTAACTTTTGGAGTGCTCGCCTCTACGAAAGGAACTTGTTACTTGAAGTTTCACCTTCCATAGTGATCGCTTGAGACTCCTTGTCCATCTTCCATAATTCGCTTCATGAAGGAATTGTCACCCTTAGCAGATAACTTCTCTAAACTTTGTCCAACTTATAAGAAGATAGTTTCCTTGATGGATTTATTATCTTCGTTGTATGGTTCCTGCCTGATTTTGGTATCAGGTCTTTTTGCCTGACTTTCGCGTCAGGTCTTTTGATTTGCCTAACCCTGTTGCTAGGTCTTTTGGCCTGACTTTGGCGTAAGGGCTTTTAGTTTTGCCTAACTCTTGTTGTTAGGTCTTTTGTCCTGACTTTGGCGTCAGGGCTTTTGGTTTTGCCTAACTCTTGTTGTTAGGTCTTTTGTCCTGACTTTGGCGTTAGTGCTTTTGGCCTGACTTTGGCGTCAGGGCTTTTGTCTTAACTTTGTTGTTAGGGCTTTTTCTTCGATTTGATTCGAGTGGTCATTCTTTTTAAAGGAATGACTTGCTTTTATTGACATGACATTTTGATTTACAAGTTATGTATGAAATCTCCTTAAACGTTCAGAATTAAATGGACGAGGTAACATTTCTCCTTTAGTGGTTACCAAATAGTAGGATCCTGGGGCAGCGATCTCTACTACCTTGTATGGTCCTTCCCATTTAGCTGAAAGCTTATTTTGACTGTCCAGTCTTGTAAATTCGTTCCTTCTCATAACCATCTCCCTCACGAAAAATTTGCGAGCGCTGAGTTTTCTGTTGAAGTATCGAGAGGTCGCCAGACGCATCTTTGCTTGTGTAATTTCTGCTTGCCACCTCTTTTCCTCTGCCAGGTCGAGGTCAATCCTGGGTTCGACTTCGTTTGCCTCAGTGTTTAACTTTTGGAGTGCTCGCCTCTACGAAAGGAACTTGTTACTTGAAGTTTCACCTTCCATAGTGATCGCTTGAGACTCCTTGTCCATCTTCCATAATTCGCTTCATGAAGGAATTGTCACCCTTAGCAGATAACTTCTCTAAACTTTGTCCAACTTATAAGAAGATAGTTTCCTTGATGGATTTATTATCTTCGTCGTATGGTTCCTGCCTGATTTTGGTATCAGGTCTTTTTGCCTGACTGTGGCGTCAGGTCTTTTGATTTGCCTAACCCTGTTGCTAGGTCTTTTGGCCTGACTTTGGCGTAAGGGCTATTGATTTTGCCTAACTCTTGTTGTTAGGTCTTTTGGCCTGACTTTGGCGTCAGGGCTTTCGGTTTTGCCTAACTCTTGTTGTTAGGTCTTTTGTCCTGACTTTGGCGTTAGGGCTTTTGGCCTAACTTTGGCGTCAGGGCTTTTGGCCTAACTTTGTTGTTAGGGCTTTTTCTTCGATTTGATTCGAATGGTCATTCTTTTTGAAGGAATGACTTGCTTTTATTGACATAACATTTTGATTTACAAGCTATGTATGAAATCTCTTTAAATGTTCAGAATTGAATGGACGAGGTAACATTTCTTCTTCAGTGGTTACCAAATAGTAGGATCCTGGGGCAGCGATCTCTACTACCTTGTATGGTCCTTCCATTTAGCTGAAAGCTTATTTTGACTGTCCAGTCTTGTAAATTCGTTCCTTCTCATAACCATCTTCCTCATGAAAAATTTGCGAGCGCTGAGTTTTCTGTTGAAGTATCGAGCGGTCGCCAGACGCATCTTTGCTTGTGTAATTTTTGCTTGCCACCTCTTTTCCTCTGCCAGGTCGAGGTCAGTCCTGGGTTCGACTTCGTTTGCCTCAGTGTTTAACTTTTGGAGTGCTCGCCTCTACGAAAGGAACTTGTTACTTGAAGTTTCACCTTCCATAGTGATCGCTTGAGACTCCTTGTCCATCTTCCATAATTCGCTTCATGAAGGAATTGTCACCCTTAGCAGATAACTTCTCTAAACTTTGTCCAACTTATAAGAAGATAGTTTCCTTGATGGATTTATTATCTTCGTCGTATGGTTCCTGCCTGATTTTGGTATCAGGTCTTTTTGCCTGACTGTGGCGTCAGGTCTTTTGATTTGCCTAACCCTGTTGCTAGGTCTTTTGGCCTGACTTTGGCGTAAGGGCTATTGGTTTGCCTAACCCTGTTGCTAGGTCTATTGGCCTGACTTTGGCGTAAGGGCTTTTGGTTTTACCTAACTCTTGTTGTTAGGTCTTTTGGCCTGACTTTGGCGTCAGGGCTTTTGGTTTTGCATAACTCTTGTTGTTAGGTCTTTTGTCCTGACTTTGGCGTTAGGGCTTTTGGCCTGACTTTGGCGTCAGGGCTTTTGTCCTAACTTTGTTGTTAGGGCTTTTTCTTCGATTTGATTCGAGTGGTCATTCTTTTTAAAGGAATGACTTGCTTTTATTGACATGACATTTTGATTTACAAGCTATGTATGAAATCTCCTTAAACGTTCAGAATTAAATGGACGAGGTAACATTTCTCCTTTAGTGGTTACCAAATAGTAGGATCCTGGGGCAGCGATCTCTACTACCTTGTATGGTCCTTCCCATTTAGCTGAAAGCTTATTTTGACTATCCAGTCTTGTAAATTCGTTCCTTCTCATAACCATCTCCCTCACGAAAAATTTGCGAGCGCTGAGTTTTCTGTTGAAGTATCGAGAGGTCGCCAGACGCATCTTTGCTTGTGTAATTTCTGCTTGCCACCTCTTTTCCTCTGCCAGGTCGAGGTCAATCCTGGGTTCGACTTCGTTTGCCTTAGTGTTTAACTTTTGGAGTGCTCGCCTCTACGAAAGGAACTTGTTACTTGAAGTTTCACCTTCCATAGTGATCGCTTGAGACTCCTTGTCCATCTTCCATAATTCGCTTCATGAAGGAATTGTCACCCTTAGCAGATAACTTCTCTAAACTTTGTCCAACTTATAAGAAGATAGTTTCCTTGATGGATTTATTATCTTCGTTGTATGGTTCCTGCCTGATTTTGGTATCAGGTCTTTTTGCCTGACTTTCGCGTCAGGTCTTTTGATTTGCCTAACCCTGTTGCTAGGTCTTTTGGCCTGACTTTGGCGTAAGGGCTTTTAGTTTTGCCTAACTCTTGTTGTTAGGTCTTTTGTCCTGACTTTGGCGTCAGGGCTTTTGGTTTTGCCTAACTCTTGTTGTTAGGTCTTTTGTCCTGACTTTGGCGTTAGTGCTTTTGGCCTGACTTTGGCGTCAGGGCTTTTGTCTTAACTTTGTTGTTAGGGCTTTTTCTTCGATTTGATTCGAGTGGTCATTCTTTTTAAAGGAATGACTTGCTTTTATTGACATGACATTTTGATTTACAAGTTATGTATGAAATCTCCTTAAACGTTCAGAATTAAATGGACGAGGTAACATTTCTCCTTTAGTGGTTACCAAATAGTAGGATCCTGGGGCAGCGATCTCTACTACCTTGTATGGTCCTTCCCATTTAGCTGAAAGCTTATTTTGACTGTCCAGTCTTGTAAATTCGTTCCTTCTCATAACCATCTCCCTCACGAAAAATTTGCGAGCGCTGAGTTTTCTGTTGAAGTATCGAGAGGTCGCCAGACGCATCTTTGCTTGTGTAATTTCTGCTTGCCACCTCTTTTCCTCTGCCAGGTCGAGGTCAATCCTGGGTTCGACTTCGTTTGCCTCAGTGTTTAACTTTTGGAGTGCTCGCCTCTACGAAAGGAACTTGTTACTTGAAGTTTCACCTTCCATAGTGATCGCTTGAGACTCCTTGTCCATCTTCCATAATTCGCTTCATGAAGGAATTGTCACCCTTAGCAGATAACTTCTCTAAACTTTGTCCAACTTATAAGAAGATAGTTTCCTTGATGGATTTATTATCTTCGTCGTATGGTTCCTGCCTGATTTTGGTATCAGGTCTTTTTGCCTGACTGTGGCGTCAGGTCTTTTGATTTGCCTAACCCTGTTGCTAGGTCTTTTGGCCTGACTTTGGCGTAAGGGCTATTGATTTTGCCTAACTCTTGTTGTTAGGTCTTTTGGCCTGACTTTGGCGTCAGGGCTTTCGGTTTTGCCTAACTCTTGTTGTTAGATCTTTTGTCCTGACTTTGGCGTTAGGGCTTTTGGCCTAACTTTGGCGTCAGGGCTTTTGGCCTAACTTTGTTGTTAGGGCTTTTTCTTCGATTTGATTCGAATGGTCATTCTTTTTGAAGGAATGACTTGCTTTTATTGACATAACATTTTGATTTACAAGCTATGTATGAAATCTCTTTAAATGTTCAGAATTGAATGGACGAGGTAACATTTCTTCTTCAGTGGTTACCAAATAGTAGGATCCTGGGGCAGCGATCTCTACTACCTTGTATGGTCCTTCCATTTAGCTGAAAGCTTATTTTGACTGTCCAGTCTTGTAAATTCGTTCCTTCTCATAACCATCTCCCTCATGAAAAATTTGCGAGCGCTGAGTTTTCTGTTGAAGTATCGAGCGGTCGCCAGACGCATCTTTGCTTGTGTAATTTTTGCTTGCCACCTCTTTTCCTCTGCCAGGTCGAGGTCAGTCCTGGGTTCGACTTCGTTTGCCTCAGTGTTTAACTTTTGGAGTGCTCGCCTCTACGAAAGGAACTTGTTACTTGAAGTTTCACCTTCCATAGTGATCGCTTGAGACTCCTTGTCCATCTTCCATAATTCGCTTCATGAAGGAATTGTCACCCTTAGCAGATAACTTCTCTATACTTTGTCCAACTTATAAGAAGATAGTTTCCTTGATGGATTTATTATCTTCGTCGTATGGTTCCTGCCTGATTTTGGTATCAGGTCTTTTTGCCTGACTGTGGCGTCAGGTCTTTTGATTTGCCTAACCCTGTTGCTAGGTCTTTTGGCCTGACTTTGGCGTAAGGGCTATTGGTTTGCCTAACCCTGTTGCTAGGTCTATTGGCCTGACTTTGGCGTAAGGGCTTTTGGTTTTACCTAACTCTTGTTGTTAGGTCTTTTGGCCTGACTTTGGCGTCAGGGCTTTTGGTTTTGCATAACTCTTGTTGTTAGGTCTTTTGTCCTGACTTTGGCGTTAGGGCTTTTGGCCTGACTTTGGCGTCAGGGCTTTTGTCCTAACTTTGTTGTTAGGGCTTTTTCTTCGATTTGATTCGAGTGGTCATTCTTTTTAAAGGAATGACTTGCTTTTATTGACATGACATTTTGATTTACAAGCTATGTATGAAATCTCCTTAAACGTTCAGAATTAAATGGACGAGGTAACATTTCTCCTTTAGTGGTTACCAAATAGTAGGATCCTGGGGCAGCGATCTCTACTACCTTGTATGGTCCTTCCCATTTAGCTGAAAGCTTATTTTGACTATCCAGTCTTGTAAATTCGTTCCTTCTCATAACCATCTCCCTCACGAAAAATTTGCGAGCGCTGAGTTTTCTGTTGAAGTATCGAGAGGTCGCCAGACGCATCTTTGCTTGTGTAATTTCTGCTTGCCACCTCTTTTCCTCTGCCAGGTCGAGGTCAATCCTGGGTTCGACTTCGTTTGCCTTAGTGTTTAACTTTTGGAGTGCTCGCCTCTACGAAAGGAACTTGTTACTTGAAGTTTCACCTTCCATAGTGATCGCTTGAGACTCCTTGTCCATCTTCCATAATTCGCTTCATGAAGGAATTGTCACCCTTAGCAGATAACTTCTCTAAACTTTGTCCAACTTATAAGAAGATAGTTTCCTTGATGGATTTATTATCTTCGTCGTATGGTTCCTGCCTGATTTTGGTATCAGGTCTTTTTGCCTGACTGTGGCGTCAGGTCTTTTGATTTGCCTAACCCTGTTGCTAGGTCTTTTGGCCTGACTTTGGCGTAAGGGCTATTGGTTTGCCTAACCCTGTTGCTAGGTCTATTGGCCTGACTTTGGCGTAAGGGCTTTTGGTTTTACCTAACTCTTGTTGTTAGGTCTTTTGGCCTGACTTTGGCGTCAGGGCTTTTGGTTTTGCATAACTCTTGTTGTTAGGTCTTTTGTCCTGACTTTGGCGTTAGGGCTTTTGGCCTGACTTTGGCGTCAGGGCTTTTGTCCTAACTTTGTTGTTAGGGCTTTTTCTTCGATTTGATTCGAGTGGTCATTCTTTTTAAAGGAATGACTTGCTTTTATTGACATGACATTTTGATTTACAAGCTATGTATGAAATCTCCTTAAACGTTCAGAATTAAATGGACGAGGTAACATTTCTCCTTTAGTGGTTACCAAATAGTAGGATCCTGGGGCAGCGATCTCTACTACCTTGTATGGTCCTTCCCATTTAGCTGAAAGCTTATTTTGACTATCCAGTCTTGTAAATTCGTTCCTTCTCATAACCATCTCCCTCACGAAAAATTTGCGAGCGCTGAGTTTTCTGTTGAAGTATCGAGAGGTCGCCAGACGCATCTTTGCTTGTGTAATTTCTGCTTGCCACCTCTTTTCCTCTGCCAGGTCGAGGTCAATCCTGGGTTCGACTTCGTTTGCCTTAGTGTTTAACTTTTGGAGTGCTCGCCTCTACGAAAGGAACTTGTTACTTGAAGTTTCACCTTCCATAGTGATCGCTTGAGACTCCTTGTCCATCTTCCATAATTCGCTTCATGAAGGAATTGTCACCCTTAGCAGATAACTTCTCTAAACTTTGTCCAACTTATAAGAAGATAGTTTCCTTGATGGATTTATTATCTTCGTTGTATGGTTCCTGCCTGATTTTGGTATCAGGTCTTTTTGCCTGACTTTCGCGTCAGGTCTTTTGATTTGCCTAACCCTGTTGCTAGGTCTTTTGGCCTGACTTTGGCGTAAGGGCTTTTAGTTTTGCCTAACTCTTGTTGTTAGGTCTTTTGTCCTGACTTTGGCGTCAGGGCTTTTGGTTTTGCCTAACTCTTGTTGTTAGGTCTTTTGTCCTGACTTTGGCGTTAGTGCTTTTGGCCTGACTTTGGCGTCAGGGCTTTTGTCTTAACTTTGTTGTTAGGGCTTTTTCTTCGATTTGATTCGAGTGGTCATTCTTTTTAAAGGAATGACTTGCTTTTATTGACATGACATTTTGATTTACAAGTTATGTATGAAATCTCCTTAAACGTTCAGAATTAAATGGACGAGGTAACATTTCTCCTTTAGTTGTTACCAAATAGTAGGATCCTGGGGCAGCGATCTCTACTACCTTGTATGGTCCTTCCCATTTAGCTGAAAGCTTATTTTGACTGTCCAGTCTTGTAAATTCGTTCCTTCTCATAACCATCTCCCTCACGAAAAATTTGCGAGCGCTGAGTTTTCTGTTGAAGTATCGAGAGGTCGCCAGACGCATCTTTGCTTGTGTAATTTCTGCTTGCCACCTCTTTTCCTCTGCCAGGTCGAGGTCAATCCTGGGTTCGACTTCGTTTGCCTCAGTGTTTAACTTTTGGAGTGCTCGCCTCTACGAAAGGAACTTGTTACTTGAAGTTTCACCTTCCATAGTGATCGCTTGAGACTCCTTGTCCATCTTCCATAATTCGCTTCATGAAGGAATTGTCACCCTTAGCAGATAACTTCTCTAAACTTTGTCCAACTTATAAGAAGATAGTTTCCTTGATGGATTTATTATCTTCGTCGTATGGTTCCTGCCTGATTTTGGTATCAGGTCTTTTTGCCTGACTGTGGCGTCAGGTCTTTTGATTTGCCTAACCCTGTTGCTAGGTCTTTTGGCCTGACTTTGGCGTAAGGGCTATTGATTTTGCCTAACTCTTGTTGTTAGGTCTTTTGGCCTGACTTTGGCGTCAGGGCTTTCGGTTTTGCCTAACTCTTGTTGTTAGGTCTTTTGTCCTGACTTTGGCGTTAGGGCTTTTGGCCTAACTTTGGCGTCAGGGCTTTTGGCCTAACTTTGTTGTTAGGGCTTTTTCTTCGATTTGATTCGAATGGTCATTCTTTTTGAAGGAATGACTTGCTTTTATTGACATAACATTTTGATTTACAAGCTATGTATGAAATCTCTTTAAATGTTCAGAATTGAATGGACGAGGTAACATTTCTTCTTCAGTGGTTACCAAATAGTAGGATCCTGGGGCAGCGATCTCTACTACCTTGTATGGTCCTTCCATTTAGCTGAAAGCTTATTTTGACTGTCCAGTCTTGTAAATTCGTTCCTTCTCATAACCATCTCCCTCATGAAAAATTTGCGAGCGCTGAGTTTTCTGTTGAAGTATCGAGCGGTCGCCAGACGCATCTTTGCTTGTGTAATTTTTGCTTGCCACCTCTTTTCCTCTGCCAGGTCGAGGTCAGTCCTGGGTTCGACTTCGTTTGCCTCAGTGTTTAACTTTTGGAGTGCTCGCCTCTACGAAAGGAACTTGTTACTTGAAGTTTCACTTTCCATAGTGATCGCTTGAGACTCCTTGTCCATCTTCCATAATTCGCTTCATGAAGGAATTGTCACCCTTAGCAGATAACTTCTCTAAACTTTGTCCAACTTATAAGAAGATAGTTTAATTGATGGATTTATTATCTTCGTTGTATGGTTCCTGCCTGATTTTGGTATCAGGTCTTTTTGCCTGACTTTCGCGTCAGGTCTTTTGATTTGCCTAACCCTGTTGCTAGGTCTTTTGGCCTGACTTTGGCGTAAGGGCTTTTGGTTTTGCCTAAATCTTGTTGTTAGGTCTTTTGTCCTGACTTTGGCGTCAGGGCTTTTGGTTTTGCCTAACTCTTGTTGTTAGGTCTTTTGTCCTGACTTTGGCGTTAGTGCTTTTGGCCTGACTTTGGCGTTAGGGCTTTTGTCTTAACTTTGTTGTTAGGGCTTTTTCTTCGATTTGATTCGAGTGGTCATTCTTTTTAAAGGAATGACTTGCTTTTATTGACATGACATTTTGATTTACAAGCTATGTATGAAATCTCCTTAAACGTTCAGAATTAAATGGATGAGGTAACATTTCTCCTTCAGTGGTTACCAAATAGTAGGATCCTGGGGCAGCGATCTCTACTACCTTGTATGGTCCTTCCCATTTAGCTGAAAGCTTATTTTGACTGTCCAGTCTTGTAAATTCGTTCCTTCTCATAACCATCTCCCTCACGAAAAATTTGCGAGCGCTGAGTTTTCTGTTGAAGTATCGAGCGATCGCCAGACGCATCTTTGCTTGTGTAATTTCTGCTTGCCACCTCTTTTCCTCTGCTAGGTCGAGGTCAGTCCTGGGTTCGACTTCGTTTGCCTCAGTGTTCAACTTTTGGAGTGCTCGCCTCTACGAAAGGAACTTGTTACTTGAAGTTTCACTTTCCATAGTGATCGCTTGAGACTCCTTGTCCATCTTCCATAATTCGCTTCATGAAGGAATTGTCACCCTTAGCAGATAACTTCTCTAAACTTTGTCCAACTTATAAGAAGATAGTTTCCTTGATGGATTTATTATCTTCGTTGTATGGTTCCTGCCTGATTTTGGTATCAGGTCTTTTTGCCTGACTTTCGCGTCAAGTCTTTTGATTTGCCTAACCCTGTTGCTAGGTCTTTTGGCCTGACTTTGGCGTAAGGGCTTTTGGTTTTGCCTAAATCTTGTTGTTAGGTCTTTTGTCCTGACTTTGGCGTCAGGGCTTTTGGTTTTGCCTAACTCTTGTTGTTAGGTCTTTTGTCCTGACTTTGGCGTTAGTGCTTTTGGCCTGACTTTGGCGTTAGGGCTTTTGTCTTAACTTTGTTGTTAGGGCTTTTTCTTCGATTTGATTCGAGTGGTCATTCTTTTTAAAGGAATGACTTGCTTTTATTGACATGACATTTTGATTTACAAGCTATGTATGAAATCTCCTTAAACGTTCAGAATTAAATGGATGAGGTAACATTTCTCCTTCAGTGGTTACCAAATAGTAGGATCCTGGGGCAGCGATCTCTACTACCTTGTATGGTCCTTCCCATTTAGCTGAAAGCTTATTTTGACTGTCCAATCTTGTAAATTCGTTCCTTCTCATAACCATCTCCCTCACGAAAAATTTGCGAGCGCTGAGTTTTCTGTTGAAGTATCGAGAGGTCGCCAGACGCATCTTTGCTTGTGTAATTTCTGCTTGCCACCTCTTTTCCTCTGCCAGGTCGAGGTCAATCCTGGGTTCGACTTCGTTTGCCTTAGTGTTTAACTTTTGGAGTGCTCGCCTCTACGAAAGGAACTTGTTACTTGAAGTTTCACCTTCCATAGTGATCGCTTGAGACTCCTTGTCCATCTTCCATAATTCGCTTCATGAAGGAATTGTCACCCTTAGCAGATAACTTCTCTAAACTTTGTCCAACTTATAAGAAGATAGTTTCCTTGATGGATTTATTATCTTCGTCATATGGTTCCTGCCTGATTTTGGTATCAGGTCTTTTTGCCTGACTGTGGCGTCAGGTCTTTTGATTTGCCTAACCCTGTTGCTAGGTCTTTTGGCCTGACTTTGGCGTAAGGGCTATTGGTTTTGCCTAACTCTTGTTGTTAGGTCTTTTGGCCTGACTTTGGCGTCAGGGCTTTCGGTTTTGCCTAACTCTTGTTGTTAGGTCTTTTGTCCTGACTTTGGCGTTAGGGCTTTTGGCCTAACTTTGGCGTCAGGGCTTTTGGCCTAACTTTGTTGTTAGGGCTTTTTCTTCGATTTGATTCGAATGGTCATTCTTTTTGAAGGAATGACTTGCTTTTATTGACATAACATTTTGATTTACAAGCTATGTATGAAATCTCTTTAAATGTTCAGAATTGAATGGACGAGGTAACATTTCTTCTTCAGTGGTTACCAAATAGTAGGATCCTGGGGCAGCGATCTCTACTACCTTGTATGGTCCTTCCCATTTAGCTGAAAGCTTATTTTGACTGTCCAGTCTTGTAAATTCGTTCCTTCTCATAACCATCTCCCTCACGAAAAATTTGCGAGCGCTGAGTTTTCTGTTGAAGTATCGAGAGGTTGCCAGACGCATCTTTGCTTGTGTAATTTCTGCTTGCCACCTCTTTTCCTCTGCCAGGTCGAGGTCAATCCTGGGTTCGACTTCGTTTGCCTCAGTGTTTAACTTTTGGAGTGCTCGCCTCTACGAAAGGAACTTGTTACTTGAAGTTTCACCTTCCATAGTGATCGCTTGAGACTCCTTGTCCATCTTCCATAATTCGCTTCATGAAGGAATTGTCACCCTTAGCAGATAACTTCTCTAAACTTTGTCCAACTTATAAGAAGATAGTTTCCTTGATGGATTTATTATCTTCGTCGTATGGTTCCTGCCTGATTTTGGTATCAGGTCTTTTTGCCTGACTGTGGCGTCAGGTCTTTTGATTTGCCTAACCCTGTTGCTAGGTCTTTTGGCCTGACTTTGGCGTAAGGGCTATTGATTTTGCCTAACTCTTGTTGTTAGGTCTTTTGGCCTGACTTTGGCGTCAGGGCTTTCGGTTTTGCCTAACTCTTGTTGTTAGGTCTTTTGTCCTGACTTTGGCGTTAGGGCTTTTGGCCTAACTTTGGCGTCAGGGCTTTTGGCCTAACTTTGTTGTTAGGGCTTTTTCTTCGATTTGATTCGAATGGTCATTCTTTTTGAAGGAATGACTTGCTTTTATTGACATAACATTTTGATTTACAAGCTATGTATGAAATCTCTTTAAATGTTCAGAATTGAATGGACGAGGTAACATTTCTTCTTCAGTGGTTACCAAATAGTAGGATCCTGGGGCAGCGATCTCTACTACCTTGTATGGTCCTTCCATTTAGCTGAAAGCTTATTTTGACTGTCCAGTCTTGTAAATTCGTTCCTTCTCATAATCATCTCCCTCACGAAAAATTTGCGAGCGCTGAGTTTTCTGTTGAAGTATCGAGCGGTCGCCAGACGCATCTTTGCTTGTGTAATTTTTGCTTGCCACCTCTTTTCCTCTGCCAGGTCGAGGTCAGTCCTGGGTTCGACTTCGTTTGCCTCAGTGTTTAACTTTTGGAGTGCTCGCCTCTACGAAAGGAACTTGTTACTTGAAGTATCACCTTCCATAGTGATCGCTTGAGACTCCTTGTCCATCTTCCATAATTCGCTTCATGAAGGAATTGTCACCCTTAGCAGATAACTTCTCTAAACTTTGTCCAACTTATAAGAAGATAGTTTCCTTGATGGATTTATTATCTTCGTCGTATGGTTCCTGCCTGATTTTGGTATCAGGTCTTTTTGCCTGACTGTGGCGTCAGGTCTTTTGATTTGCCTAACCCTGTTGCTAGGTCTTTTGGCCTGACTTTGGCGTAAGGGCTATTGGTTTGCCTAACCCTGTTGCTAGGTCTATTGGCCTGACTTTGGCGTAAGGGCTTTTGGTTTTACCTAACTCTTGTTGTTAGGTCTTTTGGCCTGACTTTGGCGTCAGGGCTTTTGGTTTTGCATAACTCTTGTTGTTAGGTCTTTTGTCCTGACTTTGGCGTTAGGGCTTTTGGCCTGACTTTGGCGTCAGGGCTTTTGTCCTAACTTTGTTGTTAGGGCTTTTTCTTCGATTTGATTCGAGTGGTCATTCTTTTTAAAGGAATGACTTGCTTTTATTGACATGACATTTTGATTTACAAGCTATGTATGAAATCTCCTTAAACGTTCAGAATTAAATGGACGAGGTAACATTTCTCCTTTAGTGGTTACCAAATAGTAGGATCCTGGGGCAGCGATCTCTACTACCTTGTATGGTCCTTCCCATTTAGCTGAAAGCTTATTTTGACTATCCAGTCTTGTAAATTCGTTCCTTCTCATAACCATCTCCCTCACGAAAAATTTGCGAGCGCTGAGTTTTCTGTTGAAGTATCGAGAGGTCGCCAGACGCATCTTTGCTTGTGTAATTTCTGCTTGCCACCTCTTTTCCTCTGCCAGGTCGAGGTCAATCCTGGGTTCGACTTTGTTTGCCTTAGTGTTTAACTTTTGGAGTGCTCGCCTCTACGAAAGGAACTTGTTACTTGAAGTTTCACCTTCCATAGTGATCGCTTGAGACTCTTTGTCCATCTTCCATAATTCGCTTCATGAAGGAATTGTCACCCTTAGCAGATAACTTCTCTAAACTTTGTCCAACTTATAAGAAGATAGTTTCCTTGATGGATTTATTATCTTCGTCGTATGGTTCCTGCCTGATTTTGGTATCAGGTCTTTTTGCCTGACTGTGGCGTCAGGTCTTTTGATTTGCCTAACCCTGTTGCTAGGTCTTTTGGCCTGACTTTGGCGTAAGGGCTATTGGTTTGCCTAACCCTGTTGCTAGGTCTATTGGCCTGACTTTGGCGTAAGGGCTTTTGGTTTTACCTAACTCTTGTTGTTAGGTCTTTTGGCCTGACTTTGGCGTCAGGGCTTTTGGTTTTGCATAACTCTTGTTGTTAGGTCTTTTGTCCTGACTTTGGCGTTAGGGCTTTTGGCCTGACTTTGGCGTCAGGGCTTTTGTCCTAACTTTGTTGTTAGGGCTTTTTCTTCGATTTGATTCGAGTGGTCATTCTTTTTAAAGGAATGACTTGCTTTTATTGACATGACATTTTGATTTACAAGCTATGTATGAAATCTCCTTAAACGTTCAGAATTAAATGGACGAGGTAACATTTCTCCTTTAGTGGTTACCAAATAGTAGGATCCTGGGGCAGCGATCTCTACTACCTTGTATGGTCCTTCCCATTTAGCTGAAAGCTTATTTTGACTATCCAGTCTTGTAAATTCGTTCCTTCTCATAACCATCTCCCTCACGAAAAATTTGCGAGCGCTGAGTTTTCTGTTGAAGTATCGAGAGGTCGCCAGACGCATCTTTGCTTGTGTAATTTCTGCTTGCCACCTCTTTTCCTCTGCCAGGTCGAGGTCAATCCTGGGTTCGACTTTGTTTGCCTTAGTGTTTAACTTTTGGAGTGCTCGCCTCTACGAAAGGAACTTGTTACTTGAAGTTTCACCTTCCATAGTGATCGCTTGAGACTCTTTGTCCATCTTCCATAATTCGCTTCATGAAGGAATTGTCACCCTTAGCAGATAACTTCTCTAAACTTTGTCCAACTTATAAGAAGATAGTTTCCTTGATGGATTTATTATCTTCGTTGTATGGTTCCTGCCTGATTTTGGTATCAGGTCTTTTTGCCTGACTTTCGCGTCAGGTCTTTTGATTTGCCTAACCCTGTTGCTAGGTCTTTTGGCCTGACTTTGGCGTAAGGGCTATTGGTTTTGCCTAACTCTTGTTGTTAGGTCTTTTGGCCTGACTTTGGCGTCAGGGCTTTCGGTTTTGCCTAACTCTTGTTGTTAGGTCTTTTGTCCTGACTTTGGCGTTAGGGCTTTTGGCCTAACTTTGGCGTCAGGGCTTTTGGCCTAACTTTGTTGTTAGGGCTTTTTCTTCGATTTGATTCGAATGGTCATTCTTTTTGAAGGAATGACTTGCTTTTATTGACATAACATTTTGATTTACAAGCTATGTATGAAATCTCTTTAAATGTTCAGAATTGAATGGACGAGGTAACATTTCTTCTTCAGTGGTTACCAAATAGTAGGATCCTGGGGCAGCGATCTCTACTACCTTGTATGGTCCTTCCCATTTAGCTGAAAGCTTATTTTGACTGTCCAGTCTTGTAAATTCGTTCCTTCTCATAACCATCTCCCTCACGAAAAATTTGCGAGCGCTGAGTTTTCTGTTGAAGTATCGAGCGGTCGCCAGACGCATCTTTGCTTGTGTAATTTATGCTTGCCACCTCTTTTCCTCTGCCAGGTCGAGGTCAGTCCTGGGTTCGACTTCGTTTGCCTCAGTGTTCAACTTTTGGAGTGCTCGCCTCTACGAAAGGAACTTGTTACTTGAAGTTTCACTTTCCATAGTGATCGCTTGAGACTCCTTGTCCATCTTCCATAATTCGCTTCATGAAGGAATTGTCACCCTTAGCAGATAACTTCTCTAAACTTTGTCCAACTTATAAGAAGATAGTTTCCTTGATGGATTTATTATCTTCGTTGTATAGTTCCTGCCTGATTTTGGTATCAGGTCTTTTTGCCTGACTTTCGCGTCAGGTCTTTTGATTTGCCTAACCCTGTTGCTAGGTCTTTTGGCCTGACTTTGGCGTAAGGGCTTTTGGTTTTGCCTAACTCTTGTTGTTAGGTCTTTTGTCCTGACTTTGGCGTCAGGGGTTTTGGTTTTGCCTAACTCTTGTTGTTAGGTCTTTTGTCCTGACTTTGGCGTTAGTGCTTTTGGCCTGACTTTGGCGTCAGGGCTTTTGTCTTAACTTTGTTGTTAGGGCTTTTTCTTCGATTTGATTCGAGTGGTCATTCTTTTTAAAGGAATGACTTGCTTTTATTGACATGACATTTTGATTTACAAGCTATGTATGAAATCTCCTTAAACGTTCAGAATTAAATGGATGAGGTAACATTTCTCCTTCAGTGGTTACCAAATAGTAGGATCCTGGGGCAGCGATCTCTACTACCTTGTATGGTCCTTCCCATTTAGCTGAAAGCTTATTTTGACTGTCCAGTCTTGTAAATTCGTTCCTTCTCATAACCATCTCCCTCACGAAAAATTTGCGAGCGCTGAGTTTTCTGTTGAAGTATCGAGCGATCGCCAGACGCATCTTTGCTTGTGTAATTTCTGCTTGCCACCTCTTTTCCTCTGCTAGGTCGAGGTCAGTCCTGGGTTCGACTTCGTTTGCCTCAGTGGTCAACTTTTGGAGTGCTCGCCTCTACGAAAGGAACTTGTTACTAGAAGTTTCACTTTCCATAGTGATCGCTTGAGACTCCTTGTCCATCTTCCATAATTCGCTTCATGAAGGAATTGTCACCCTTAGCAGATAACTTCTCTAAACTTTGTCCAACTTATAAGAAGATAGTTTCCTTGATGGATTTATTATCTTCGTTGTATGGTTCCTGCCTGATTTTGGTATCAGGTCTTTTTGCCTGACTTTCGCGTCAAGTCTTTTGATTTGCCTAACCCTGTTGCTAGGTCTTTTGGCCTGACTTTGGCGTAAGGGCTTTTGGTTTTGCCTAAATCTTGTTGTTAGGTCTTTTGTCCTGACTTTGGCGTCAGGGCTTTTGGTTTTGCCTAACTCTTGTTGTTAGGTCTTTTGTCCTGACTTTGGCGTTAGTGCTTTTGGCCTGACTTTGGCGTTAGGGCTTTTGTCTTAACTTTGTTGTTAGGGCTTTTTCTTCGATTTGATTCGAGTGGTCATTCTTTTTAAAGGAATGACTTGCTTTTATTGACATGACATTTTGATTTACAAGCTATGTATGAAATCTCCTTAAACGTTCAGAATTAAATGGACGAGGTAACATTTCTCTTTTAGTGGTTACCAAATAGTAGGATCCTGGGGCAGCGATCTCTACTACCTTGTATGGTCCTTCCCATTTAGCTGAAAGCTTATTTTGACTGTCCAGTCTTGTAAATTCGTTCCTTCTCATAACCATCTCCCTCACGAAAAATTTGCGAGCGCTGAGTTTTCTGTTGAAGTATCGAGAGGTCGCCAGACGCATCTTTGCTTGTGTAATTTCTGCTTGCCACCTCTTTTCCTCTGCCAGGTCGAGGTCAGTCCTGGGTTCGACTTCGTTTGCCTCAGTGTTCAACATTTGGAGTGCTCGCCTCTACGAAAGGAACTTGTTACTTGAAGTTTCACTTTCCATAGTGATCGCTTGAGACTCCTTGTCCATCTTCCATAATTCGCTTCATGAAGGAATTGTCACCCTTAGCAGATAACTTCTCTAAACTTTGTCCAACTTATAAGAAGATAGTTTCCTTGATGGATTTATTATCTTCGTTGTATGGTTCCTGCCTGATTTTGGTATCAGGTCTTTTTGCCTGACTTTCGCGTCAAGTCTTTTGATTTGCCTAACCCTGTTGCTAGGTCTTTTGGCCTGACTTTGGTGTAAGGGCTTTTGGTTTTGCCTAAATCTTGTTGTTAGGTCTTTTGTCCTGACTTTGGCGTCAGGGCTTTTGGTTTTGCCTAACTCTTGTTGTTAGGTCTTTTGTCCTGACTTTGGCGTTAGTGCTTTTGGCCTGACTTTGGCGTTAGGGCTTTTGTCCTAACTTTGTTGTTAGGGCTTTTTCTTCGATTTGATTCGAGTGGTCATTCTTTTTAAAGGAATGACTTGCTTTTATTGACATGACATTTTGATTTACAAGCTATGTATGAAATCTCCTTAAACGTTCAGAATTAAATGGACGAGGTAACATTTCTCCTTTAGTGGTTACCAAATAGTAGGATCCTGGGGCAGCGATCTCTACTACCTTGTATGGTCCTTCCCATTTAGCTGAAAGCTTATTTTGACTATCCAGTCTTGTAAATTCGTTCCTTCTCATAACCATCTCCCTCACGAAAAATTTGCGAGCGCTGAGTTTTCTGTTGAAGTATCGAGAGGTCGCCAGACGCATCTTTGCTTGTGTAATTTCTGCTTGCCACCTCTTTTCCTCTGCCAGGTCGAGGTCAATCCTGGGTTCGACTTTGTTTGCCTTAGTGTTTAACTTTTGGAGTGCTCGCCTCTACGAAAGGAACTTGTTACTTGAAGTTTCACCTTCCATTGTGATCGCTTGAGACTCTTTGTCCATCTTCCATAATTCGCTTCATGAAGGAATTGTCACCCTTAGCAGATAACTTCTCTAAACTTTGTCCAACTTATAAGAAGATAGTTTCCTTGATGGATTTATTATCTTCGTTGTATGGTTCCTGCCTGATTTTGGTATCAGGTCTTTTTGCCTGACTTTCGCGTCAGGTCTTTTGATTTGCCTAACCCTGTTGCTAGGTCTTTTGGCCTGACTTTGGCGTAAGGGCTATTGGTTTTGCCTAACTCTTGTTGTTAGGTCTTTTGGCCTGACTTTGGCGTCAGGGCTTTCGGTTTTGCCTAACTCTTGTTGTTAGGTCTTTTGTCCTGACTTTGGCGTTAGGGCTTTTGGCCTAACTTTGGCGTCAGGGCTTTTGGCCTAACTTTGTTGTTAGGGCTTTTTCTTCGATTTGATTCGAATGGTCATTCTTTTTGAAGGAATGACTTGCTTTTATTGACATAACATTTTGATTTACAAGCTATGTATGAAATCTCTTTAAATGTTCAGAATTGAATGGACGAGGTAACATTTCTTCTTCAGTGGTTACCAAATAGTAGGATCCTGGGGCAGCGATCTCTACTACCTTGTATGGTCCTTCCCATTTAGCTGAAAGCTTATTTTGACTGTCCAGTCTTGTAAATTCGTTCCTTCTCATAACCATCTCCCTCACGAAAAATTTGCGAGCGCTGAGTTTTCTGTTGAAGTATCGAGCGGTCGCCAGACGCATCTTTGCTTGTGTAATTTATGCTTGCCACCTCTTTTCCTCTGCCAGGTCGAGGTCAGTCCTGGGTTCGACTTCGTTTGCCTCAGTGTTCAACTTTTGGAGTGCTCGCCTCTACGAAAGGAACTTGTTACTTGAAGTTTCACTTTCCATAGTGATCGCTTGAGACTCCTTGTCCATCTTCCATAATTCGCTTCATGAAGGAATTGTCACCCTTAGCAGATAACTTCTCTAAACTTTGTCCAACTTATAAGAAGATAGTTTCCTTGATGGATTTATTATCTTCGTTGTATAGTTCCTGCCTGATTTTGGTATCAGGTCTTTTTGCCTGACTTTCGCGTCAGGTCTTTTGATTTGCCTAACCCTGTTGCTAGGTCTTTTGGCCTGACTTTGGCGTAAGGGCTTTTGGTTTTGCCTAACTCTTGTTGTTAGGTCTTTTGTCCTGACTTTGGCGTCAGGGGTTTTGGTTTTGCCTAACTCTTGTTGTTAGGTCTTTTGTCCTGACTTTGGCGTTAGTGCTTTTGGCCTGACTTTGGCGTCAGGGCTTTTGTCTTAACTTTGTTGTTAGGGCTTTTTCTTCGATTTGATTCGAGTGGTCATTCTTTTTAAAGGAATGACTTGCTTTTATTGACATGACATTTTGATTTACAAGCTATGTATGAAATCTCCTTAAACGTTCAGAATTAAATGGATGAGGTAACATTTCTCCTTCAGTGGTTACCAAATAGTAGGATCCTGGGGCAGCGATCTCTACTACCTTGTATGGTCCTTCCCATTTAGCTGAAAGCTTATTTTGACTGTCCAGTCTTGTAAATTCGTTCCTTCTCATAACCATCTCCCTCACGAAAAATTTGCGAGCGCTGAGTTTTCTGTTGAAGTATCGAGCGATCGCCAGACGCATCTTTGCTTGTGTAATTTCTGCTTGCCACCTCTTTTCCTCTGCTAGGTCGAGGTCAGTCCTGGGTTCGACTTCGTTTGCCTCAGTGGTCAACTTTTGGAGTGCTCGCCTCTACGAAAGGAACTTGTTACTAGAAGTTTCACTTTCCATAGTGATCGCTTGAGACTCCTTGTCCATCTTCCATAATTCGCTTCATGAAGGAATTGTCACCCTTAGCAGATAACTTCTCTAAACTTTGTCCAACTTATAAGAAGATAGTTTCCTTGATGGATTTATTATCTTCGTTGTATGGTTCCTGCCTGATTTTGGTATCAGGTCTTTTTGCCTGACTTTCGCGTCAAGTCTTTTGATTTGCCTAACCCTGTTGCTAGGTCTTTTGGCCTGACTTTGGCGTAAGGGCTTTTGGTTTTGCCTAAATCTTGTTGTTAGGTCTTTTGTCCTGACTTTGGCGTCAGGGCTTTTGGTTTTGCCTAACTCTTGTTGTTAGGTCTTTTGTCCTGACTTTGGCGTTAGTGCTTTTGGCCTGACTTTGGCGTTAGGGCTTTTGTCTTAACTTTGTTGTTAGGGCTTTTTCTTCGATTTGATTCGAGTGGTCATTCTTTTTAAAGGAATGACTTGCTTTTATTGACATGACATTTTGATTTACAAGCTATGTATGAAATCTCCTTAAACGTTCAGAATTAAATGGACGAGGTAACATTTCTCTTTTAGTGGTTACCAAATAGTAGGATCCTGGGGCAGCGATCTCTACTACCTTGTATGGTCCTTCCCATTTAGCTGAAAGCTTATTTTGACTGTCCAGTCTTGTAAATTCGTTCCTTCTCATAACCATCTCCCTCACGAAAAATTTGCGAGCGCTGAGTTTTCTGTTGAAGTATCGAGAGGTCGCCAGACGCATCTTTGCTTGTGTAATTTCTGCTTGCCACCTCTTTTCCTCTGCCAGGTCGAGGTCAGTCCTGGGTTCGACTTCGTTTGCCTCAGTGTTCAACATTTGGAGTGCTCGCCTCTACGAAAGGAACTTGTTACTTGAAGTTTCACTTTCCATAGTGATCGCTTGAGACTCCTTGTCCATCTTCCATAATTCGCTTCATGAAGGAATTGTCACCCTTAGCAGATAACTTCTCTAAACTTTGTCCAACTTATAAGAAGATAGTTTCCTTGATGGATTTATTATCTTCGTTGTATGGTTCCTGCCTGATTTTGGTATCAGGTCTTTTTGCCTGACTTTCGCGTCAAGTCTTTTGATTTGCCTAACCCTGTTGCTAGGTCTTTTGGCCTGACTTTGGTGTAAGGGCTTTTGGTTTTGCCTAAATCTTGTTGTTAGGTCTTTTGTCCTGACTTTGGCGTCAGGGCTTTTGGTTTTGCCTAACTCTTGTTGTTAGGTCTTTTGTCCTGACTTTGGCGTTAGTGCTTTTGGCCTGACTTTGGCGTTAGGGCTTTTGTCTTAACTTTGTTGTTAGGGCTTTTTCTTCGATTTGATTCGAGTGGTCATTCTTTTTAAAGGAATGACTTGCTTTTATTGACATGACATTTTGATTTACAAGCTATGTATGAAATCTCCTTAAACGTTCAGAATTAAATGGATGAGGTAACATTTCTCCTTCAGTGGTTACCAAATAGTAGGATCCTGGGGCAGCGATCTCTACTACCTTGTATGGTCCTTCCCATTTAGCTGAAAGCTTATTTTGACTGTCCAGTCTTGTAAATTCGTTCCTTCTCATAACCATCTCCCTCACGAAAAATTTGCGAGCGCTGAGTTTTCTGTTGAAGTATCGAGCGATCGCCAGACGCATCTTTGCTTGTGTAATTTCTGCTTGCCACCTCTTTTCCTCTGCTAGGTCGAGGTCAGTCCTGGGTTCGACTTCGTTTGCCTCAGTGTTCAACTTTTGGAGTGCTCGCCTCTACGAAAGGAACTTGTTACTTGAAGTTTCACTTTCCATAGTGATCGCTTGAGACTCCTTGTCCATCTTCCATAATTCGCTTCATGAAGGAATTGTCACCCTTAGCAGATAACTTCTCTAAACTTTGTCCAACTTATAAGAAGATAGTTTCCTTGATGGATTTATTATCTTCGTCGTATGGTTCCTGCCTGATTTTGGTATCAGGTCTTTTTGCCTGACTGTGGCGTCAGGTCTTTTGATTTGCCTAACCCTGTTGCTAGGTCTTTTGGCCTGACTTTGGCGTAAGGGCTATTGGTTTTGCCTAACTCTTGTTGTTAGGTCTTTTGGCCTGACTTTGGCGTCAGGGCTTTCGGTTTTGCCTAACTCTTGTTGTTAGGTCTTTTGTCCTGACTTTGGCGTTAGGGCTTTTGGCCTAACTTTGGTGTCAGGGCTTTTGGCCTAACTTTGTTGTTAGGGCTTTTTCTTCGATTTGATTCGAGTGGTCATTCTTTTTGAAGGAATGACTTGCTTTTATTGACATGACATTTTGATTTACAAGCTATGTATGAAATCTCCTTAAACGTTCAGAATTAAATGGACGAGGTAACATTTCTCCTTTAGTGGTTACCAAATAGTAGGATCCTGGGGCAGCGATCTCTACTACCTTGTATGGTCCTTCCCATTTAGCTGAAAGCTTATTTTGACTGTCCAGTCTTGTAAATTCGTTCCTTCTCATAACCATCTCCCTCACGAAAAATTTGCGAGCGCTGAGTTTTCTGTTGAAGTATCGAGAGGTCGCCAGACGCATCTTTGCTTGTGTAATTTCTGCTTACCACCTCTTTTCCTCTGCCAGGTCGAGGTCAGTCCTGGGTTCGACTTCGTTTGCCTCAGTGTTTAACTTTTGGAGTGCTCGCCTCTACGAAAGGAACTTGTTACTTGAAGTTTCACTTTCCATAGTGATCGCTTGAGACTCCTTGTCCATCTTCCATAATTCGCTTCATGAAGGAATTGTCACCCTTAGCAGATAACTTCTCTAAACTTTGTCCAACTTATAAGAAGATAGTTTCCTTGATGGATTTATTATCTTCGTCGTATGGTTCCTGCCTGATTTTGGTATCAGGTCTTTTTGCCTAACTGTGGCGTCAGGTCTTTTGATTTGCCTAACCCTGTTGCTAGGTCTTTTGGCCTGACTTTGGCGTAAGGGCTATTGGTTTTGCCTAGCTCTTGTTGTTAGGTCTTTTGGCATGACTTTGGCGTCAGGGCTTTCGGTTTTGCCTAACTCTTGTTGTTAGGTCTTTTGTCCTGACTTTGGCGTTAGGGCTTTTGGCCTAACTTTGGCGTCAGGGCTTTTGGCCTAACTTTGTTGTTAGGGCTTTTTCTTCGATTTGATTCGAGTGGTCATTCTTTTTGAAGGAATGACTTGCTTTTATTGACATAACATTTTGATTTACAAGCTATGTATGAAATCTCTTTAAATGTTCAGAATTGAATGGACGAGGTAACATTTCTTCTTCAGTGGTTACCAAATAGTAGGATCCTGGGGCAGCGATCTCTACTACCTTGTATGGTCCTTCCCATTTAGTTTAAAGCTTATTTTGACTGTCCAGTCTTGTAAATTCGTTCCTTCTCATAACCATCTTCCTCACGAAAAATTTGCGAGCGCTGAGTTTTCTGTCGAAGTATCGAGCGGTTGCCAGACGCATCTTTGCTTGTGTAATTTTTGCTTGCCACCTCTTTTCCTCTGCCAGGTCGAGGTCAGTCCTGGGTTCGACTTCGTTTGCCTCAGTGTTCAACTTTTGGAGTGCTCGCCTCTACGAAAGGAACTTGTTACTTGAAGTTTCACTTTCCATAGTGATCGCTTGAGACTCCTTGTCCATCTTCCATAATTCGCTTCATGAAGGAATTGTCACCCTTAGCAGATAACTTCTCTAAACTTTGTCCAACTTATAAGAAGATAGTTTCCTTGATGGATTTATTATCTTCGTTGTATGGTTCCTGCCTGATTTTGGTATCAGGTCTTTTTGCCTGACTTTCGCGTCAGGTCTTTTGATTTGCCTAACCCTGTTGCTAGGTCTTTTGGCCTGACTTTGGCGTAAGGGCTTTTGGTTTTGCCTAACTCTTGTTGTTAGGTATTTTGTCCTGACTTTGGCGTCAGGGCTTTTGGTTTTGCCTAACTCTTGTTGTTAGGTCTTTTGTCCTGACTTTGGCGTTAGTGCTTTTGGCCTGACTTTGGCGTCAGGGCTTTTGTCTTAACTTTGTTGTTAGGGCTTTTTCTTCGATTTGATTCGAGTGGTCATTCTTTTTAAAGGAATGAATTGCTTTTATTGACATGACATTTTGATTTACAAGCTATGTATGAAATCTCCTTAAACGTTCAGAATTAAATGGACGAGGTAACATTTCTCCTTTAGTGGTTACCAAATAGTAGGATCCTGGGGCAGCGATCTCTACTACCTTGTATGGTCCTTCCCATTTAGCTGAAAGATTATTTTGACTGTCCAGTCTTGTAAATTCGTTCCTTCTCATAACCATCTCCCTCACGAAAAATTTGCGAGCGCTGAGTTTTCTGTTGAAGTATCGAGATGTCGCCAGACGCATCTTTGTTTGTGTAATTTCTGCTTGCCACCTCTTTTCCTCTGCCAGGTCGAGGTCAGTCCTGGGTTCGACTTCGTTTGCCTCAGTGTTTAACTTTTGGAGTGCTCGCCTCTACGAAAGGAACTTGTTACTTGAAGTTTCACTTTCCATAGTGATCGCTTGAGACTCCTTGTCCATCTTCCATAATTCGCTTCATGAAGGAATTGTCACCCTTAGCAGATAACTTCTCTAAACTTTGTCCAACTTATAAGAAGATAGTTTCCTTGATGGATTTATTATCTTCGTCGTATGGTTCCTGCCTGATTTTGGTATCAGGTCTTTTTGCCTGACTGTGGCGTCAGGTCTTTTGATTTGCCTAACCCTGTTGCTAGGTCTTTTGGCCTGACTTTGGCGTAAGGGCTATTGGTTTTGCCTAACTCTTGTTGTTAGGTCTTTTGGCCTGACTTTGGCGTCAGGGCTTTCGGTTTTGCCTAACTCTTGTTGTTAGGTCTTTTGTCCTGACTTTGGCGTTAGGGCTTTTGGCCTAACTTTGGCGTCAGGGCTTTTGGCCTAACTTTGTTGTTAGGGCTTTTTCTTCGATTTGATTCGAGTGGTCATTCTTTTTGAAGGAATGACTTGCTTTTATTGACATAACATTTTGATTTACAAGCTATGTATGAAATCTCTTTAAATGTTCAGAATTGAATGGACGAGGTAACATTTCTTCTTCAGTGGTTACCAAATAGTAGGATCCTGGGGCAGCGATCTCTACTACCTTGTATGGTCCTTCCCATTTAGTTTAAAGCTTATTTTGACTGTCCAGTCTTGTAAATTCGTTCCTTCTCATAACCATCTTCCTCACGAAAAATTTGCGAGCGCTGAGTTTTCTGTTGAAGTATCGAGCGGTCGCCAGACGCATCTTTGCTTGTGTAATTTTTGCTTGCCACCTCTTTTCCTCTGCCAGGTCGAGGTCAGTCCTGGGTTCGACTTCGTTTGCCTCAGTGTTCAACTTTTGGAGTGCTCGCCTCTACGAAAGGAACTTGTTACTTGAAGTTTCACTTTCCATAGTGATCGCTTGAGACTCCTTGTCCATCTTCCATAATTCGCTTCATGAAGGAATTGTCACCCTTAGCAGATAACTTCTCTAAACTTTGTCCAACTTATAAGAAGATAGTTTCCTTGATGGATTTATTATCTTCGTTGTATGGTTCCTGCCTGATTTTGGTATCAGGTCTTTTTGCCTGACTTTCGCGTCAGGTCTTTTGATTTGCCTAACCCTGTTGCTAGGTCTTTTGGCCTGACTTTGGCGTAAGGGCTTTTGGTTTTGCCTAACTCTTGTTGTTAGGTATTTTGTCCTGACTTTGGCGTCAGGGCTTTTGGTTTTGCCTAACTCTTGTTGTTAGGTCTTTTGTCCTGACTTTGGCGTTAGTGCTTTTGGCCTGACTTTGGCGTCAGGGCTTTTGTCTTAACTTTGTTGTTAGGGCTTTTTCTTCGATTTGATTCGAGTGGTCATTCTTTTTAAAGGAATGAATTGCTTTTATTGACATGACATTTTGATTTACAAGCTATGTATGAAATCTCCTTAAACGTTCAGAATTAAATGGACGAGGTAACATTTCTCCTTTAGTGGTTACCAAATAGTAGGATCCTGGGGCAGCGATCTCTACTACCTTGTATGGTCCTTCCCATTTAGCTGAAAGATTATTTTGACTGTCCAGTCTTGTAAATTCGTTCCTTCTCATAACCATCTCCCTCACGAAAAATTTGCGAGCGCTGAGTTTTCTGTTGAAGTATCGAGATGTCGCCAGACGCATCTTTGTTTGTGTAATTTCTGCTTGCCACCTCTTTTCCTCTGCCAGGTCGAGGTCAGTCCTGGGTTCGACTTCGTTTGCCTCAGTGTTTAACTTTTGGAGTGCTCGCCTCTACGAAAGGAACTTGTTACTTGAAGTTTCACTTTCCATAGTGATCGCTTGAGACTCCTTGTCCATCTTCCATAATTCGCTTCATGAAGGAATTGTCACCCTTAGCAGATAACTTCTCTAAACTTTGTCCAACTTATAAGAAGATAGTTTCCTTGATGGATTTATTATCTTCGTCGTATGGTTCCTGCCTGATTTTGGTATCAGGTCTTTTTGCCTGACTGTGGCGTCAGGTCTTTTGATTTGCCTAACCCTGTTGCTAGGTCTTTTGGCCTGACTTTGGCGTAAGGGCTATTGGTTTTGCCTAACTCTTGTTGTTAGGTCTTTTGGCCTGACTTTGGCGTCAGGGCTTTCGGTTTTGCCTAACTCTTGTTGTTAGGTCTTTTGTCCTGACTTTGGCGTTAGGGCTTTTGGCCTAACTTTGGCGTCAGGGCTTTTGGCCTAACTTTGTCGTTAGGGCTTTTTCTTCGATTTGATTCGAGTGGTCATTCTTTTTGAAGGAATGACTTGCTTTTATTGACATAACATTTTGATTTACAAGCTATGTATGAAATCTCTTTAAATGTTCAGAATTGAATGGACGAGGTAACATTTCTTCTTCAGTGGTTACCAAATAGTAGGATCCTGGGGCAGCGATCTCTACTACCTTGTATGGTCCTTCCCATTTAGTTGAAAGCTTATTTTGACTGTCCAGTCTTGTAAATTCGTTCCTTCTCATAACCATCTTCCTCACGAAAAATTTGCGAGCGCTGAGTTTTCTGTTGAAGTATCGAGCGGTCGCCAGACGCATCTTTGCTTGTGTAATTTTTGCTTGCCACCTCTTTTCCTCTGCCAGGTCGAGGTCAGTCCTGGGTTCGACTTCGTTTGCCTCAGTGTTCAACTTTTGGAGTGCTCGCCTCTACGAAAGGAACTTGTTACTTGAAGTTTCACTTTCCATAGTGATCGCTTGAGACTCCTTGTCCATCTTACATAATTCGCTTCATGAAGGAATTGTCACCCTTAGCAGATAACTTCTCTAAACTTTGTCCAACTTATAAGAAGATAGTTTCCTTGATGGATTTATTATCTTCGTTGTATGGTTCCTGCCTGATTTTGGTATCAGGTCTTTTTGCCTGACTTTCGCGTCAGGTCTTTTGATTTGCCTAACCCTGTTGCTAGGTCTTTTGGCCTGACTTTGGCGTAAGGGCTTTTGGTTTTGCCTAACTCTTGTTGTTAGGTATTTTGTCCTGACTTTGGCGTCAGGGCTTTTGGTTTTGCCTAACTCTTGTTGTTAGGTCTTTTGTCCTGACTTTGGCGTTAGTGCTTTTGGCCTGACTTTGGCGTCAGGGCTTTTGTCTTAACTTTGTTGTTAGGGCTTTTTCTTCGATTTGATTCGAGTGGTCATTCTTTTTAAAGGAATGAATTGCTTTTATTGACATGACATTTTGATTTACAAGCTATGTATGAAATCTCCTTAAACGTTCAGAATTAAATGGACGAGGTAACATTTCTCCTTTAGTGGTTACCAAATAGTAGGATCCTGGGGCAGCGATCTCTACTACCTTGTATGGTCCTTCCCATTTAGCTGAAAGATTATTTTGACTGTCCAGTCTTGTAAATTCGTTCCTTCTCATAACCATCTTCCTCACGAAAAATTTGCGAGCGCTGAGTTTTCTGTTGAAGTATCGAGCGGTCGCCAGACGCATCTTTGCTTGTGTAATTTTTGCTTGCCACCTCTTTTCCTCTGCCAGGTCGAGGTCAGTCCTGGGTTCGACTTCGTTTGCCTCTGTGTTCAACTTTTGGAGTGCTCGCCTCTACGAAAGGAACTTGTTACTTGAAGTTTCACTTTCCATAGTGATCGCTTGAGACTCCTTGTCCATCTTCCATAATTCGCTTCATGAAGGAATTGTCACCCTTAGCAGATAACTTCTCTAAACTTTGTCCAACTTATAAGAAGATAGTTTCCTTGATGGATTTATTATCTTCGTTGTATGGTTCCTGCCTGATTTTGGTATCAGGTCTTTTTGCCTGACTTTCGCGTCAGGTCTTTTGATTTGCCTAACCCTGTTGCTAGGTCTTTTGGCCTGACTTTGGCGTAAGGGCTTTTGGTTTTGCCTAACTTTTGTTGTTAGGTATTTTGTCCTGACTTTGGCGTCAGGGCTTTTGGTTTTGCCTAACTCTTGTTGTTAGGTCTTTTGTCCTGACTTTGGCGTTAGTGCTTTTGGCCTGACTTTGGCGTCAGGGCTTTTGTCTTAACTTTGTTGTTAGGGCTTTTTCTTCGATTTGATTCGAGTGGTCATTCTTTTTAAAGGAATGAATTGCTTTTATTCACATGACATTTTGATTTACAAGCTATGTATGAAATCTCCTTAAACGTTCAGAATTAAATGGACGAGGTAACATTTCTCCTTTAGTGGTTACCAAATAGTAGGATCCTGGGGCAGCGATCTCTACTACCTTGTATGGTCCTTCCCATTTAGCTGAAAGATTATTTTGACTGTCCAGTCTTGTAAATTCGTTCCTTCTCATAACCATCTCCCTCACGAAAAATTTGCGAGCGCTGAGTTTTCTGTTGAAGTATCGAGATGTCGCCAGACGCATCTTTGTTTGTGTAATTTCTGCTTGCCACCTCTTTTCCTCTGCCAGGTCGAGGTCAGTCCTGGGTTCGACTTCGTTTGCCTCAGTGTTTAACTTTTGGAGTGCTCGCCTCTACGAAAGGAACTTGTTACTTGAAGTTTCACTTTCCATAGTGATCGCTTGAGACTCCTTGTCCATCTTCCATAATTCGCTTCATGAAGGAATTGTCACCCTTAGCAGATAACTTCTCTAAACTTTGTCCAACTTATAAGAAGATAGTTTCCTTGATGGATTTATTATCTTCGTCGTATGGTTCCTGCCTGATTTTGGTATCAGGTCTTTTTGCCTGACTTTCGCGTCAGGTCTTTTGATTTGCCTAACCCTGTTGCTAGGTCTTTTGGCCTGACTTTGGCGTAAGGGCTTTTGGTTTTGCCTAACTCTTGTTGTTAGGTATTTTGTCCTGACTTTGGCGTCAGGGCTTTTGGTTTTGCCTAACTCTTGTTGTTAGGTCTTTTGTCCTGACTTTGGCGTTAGTGCTTTTGGCCTGACTTTGGCGTCAGGGCTTTTGTCTTAACTTTGTTGTTAGGGCTTTTTCTTCGATTTGATTCGAGTGGTCATTCTTTTTAAAGGAATGAATTGCTTTTATTGACATGACATTTTGATTTACAAGCTATGTATGAAATCTCCTTAAACGTTCAGAATTAAATGGACGAGGTAACATTTCTCCTTTAGTGGTTACCAAATAGTAGGATCCTGGGGCAGCGATCTCTACTACCTTGTATGGTCCTTCCCATTTAGCTGAAAGATTATTTTGACTGTCCAGTCTTGTAAATTCGTTCCTTCTCATAACCATCTTCCTCACGAAAAATTTGCGAGCGCTGAGTTTTCTGTTGAAGTATCGAGCGGTCGCCAGACGCATCTTTGCTTGTGTAATTTTTGCTTGCCACCTCTTTTCCTCTGCCAGGTCGAGGTCAGTCCTGGGTTCGACTTCGTTTGCCTCTGTGTTCAACTTTTGGAGTGCTCGCCTCTACGAAAGGAACTTGTTACTTGAAGTTTCACTTTCCATAGTGATCGCTTGAGACTCCTTGTCCATCTTCCATAATTCGCTTCATGAAGGAATTGTCACCCTTAGCAGATAACTTCTCTAAACTTTGTCCAACTTATAAGAAGATAGTTTCCTTGATGGATTTATTATCTTCGTTGTATGGTTCCTGCCTGATTTTGGTATCAGGTCTTTTTGCCTGACTTTCGCGTCAGGTCTTTTGATTTGCCTAACCCTGTTGCTAGGTCTTTTGGCCTGACTTTGGCGTAAGGGCTTTTGGTTTTGCCTAACTCTTGTTGTTAGGTATTTTGTCCTGACTTTGGCGTCAGGGCTTTTGGTTTTGCCTAACTCTTGTTGTTAGGTCTTTTGTCCTGACTTTGGCGTTAGTGCTTTTGGCCTGACTTTGGCGTCAGGGCTTTTGTCTTAACTTTGTTGTTAGGGCTTTTTCTTCGATTTGATTCGAGTGGTCATTCTTTTTAAAGGAATGAATTGCTTTTATTCACATGACATTTTGATTTACAAGCTATGTATGAAATCTCCTTAAACGTTCAGAATTAAATGGACGAGGTAACATTTCTCCTTTAGTGGTTACCAAATAGTAGGATCCTGGGGCAGCGATCTCTACTACCTTGTATGGTCCTTCCCATTTAGCTGAAAGATTATTTTGACTGTCCAGTCTTGTAAATTCGTTCCTTCTCATAACCATCTCCCTCACGAAAAATTTGCGAGCGCTGAGTTTTCTGTTGAAGTATCGAGATGTCGCCAGACGCATCTTTGTTTGTGTAATTTCTGCTTGCCACCTCTTTTCCTCTGCCAGGTCGAGGTCAGTCCTGGGTTCGACTTCGTTTGCCTCAGTGTTTAACTTTTGGAGTGCTCGCCTCTACGAAAGGAACTTGTTACTTGAAGTTTCACTTTCCATAGTGATCGCTTGAGACTCCTTGTCCATCTTCCATAATTCGCTTCATGAAGGAATTGTCACCCTTAGCAGATAACTTCTCTAAACTTTGTCCAACTTATAAGAAGATAGTTTCCTTGATGGATTTATTATCTTCGTCGTATGGTTCCTGCCTGATTTTGGTATCAGGTCTTTTTGCCTGACTGTGGCGTCAGGTCTTTTGATTTGCCTAACCCTGTTGCTAGGTCATTTGGCCTGACTTTGGCGTAAGGGCTATTGGTTTTGCCTAACTCTTGTTGTTAGGTCTTTTGGCCTGACTTTGGCGTCAGGGCTTTCGGTTTTGCCTAACTCTTGTTGTTAGGTCTTTTGTCCTGACTTTGGCGTTAGGGCTTTTGGCCTAACTTTGGCGTCAGGGCTTTTGGCCTAACTTTGTTGTTAGGGCTTTTTCTTCGATTTGATTCGAGTGGTCATTCTTTTTGAAGGAATGACTTGCTTTTATTGACATAACATTTTGATTTACAAGCTATGTATGAAATCTCTTTAAATGTTCAGAATTGAATGGACGAGGTAACATTTCTTCTTCAGTGGTTACCAAATAGTAGGATCCTGGGGCAGCGATCTCTACTACCTTGTATGGTCCTTCCCATTTAGTTGAAAGCTTATTTTGACTGTCCAGTCTTGTAAATTCGTTCCTTCTCATAACCATCTCCCTCACGAAAAATTTGCGAGCGCTGAGTTTTCTGTTGAAGTATCGAGCGGTCGCCAGACGCATCTTTGCTTGTGTAATTTTTGCTTGCCACCTCTTTTCCTCTGCCAGGTCGAGGTCAGTCCTGGGTTCGACTTCGTTTGCCTCAGTGTTCAACTTTTGGAGTGCTCGCCTCTACGAAAGGAACTTGTTACTTGAAGTTTCACTTTCCATAGTGATCGCTTGAGACTCCTTGTCCATCTTCCATAATTCGCTTCATGAAGGAATTGTCACCCTTAGCAGATAACTTCTCTAAACTTTGTCCAACTTATAAGAAGATAGTTTCCTTGATGGATTTATTATCTTCGTCGTATGGTTCCTGCCTGATTTTGGTATCAGGTCTTTTTGCCTGACTGTGGCGTCAGGTGTTTTGATTTGCCTAACCCTGTTGCTAGGTCTTTTGTCCTGACTTTGGTGTAAGGGCTATTGGTTTTGCCTAACTCTTGTTGTTAGGTCTTTTGGCCTGACTTTGGCGTCAGGGCTTTCGGTTTTGCCTAACTCTTGTTGTTAGGTCTTTTGTCCTGACTTTGGCGTTAGGGCTTTTGGCCTGACTTTGGCGTCAGGGCTTTTGGCCTAACTTTGTTGTTAGGGCTTTTTCTTCGATTTGATTCGAGTGGTCATTCTTTTTGAAGGAATGACTTGCTTTTATTGACATAACATTTTGATTTACAAGCTATGTATGAAATCTATTTAAATGTTCAGAATTGAATGGACGAGGTAACATTTCTTCTTCAGTGGTTACCAAATAGTAGGATCCTGGGGCAGCGATCTCTACTACCTTGTATGGTCCTTCCCATTTAGTTGAAAGCTTATTTTGACTGTCCAGTCTTGTAAATTCGTTCCTTCTCATAACCATCTCCCTCACGAAAAATTTGCGAGCGCTGAGTTTTCTGTTGAAGTATCGAGCGGTCACCAGACGCATCTTTGCTTGTGTAATTTCTGCTTGCCACCTCTTTTCCTCTGCCAGGTCGAGGTCAGTCCTGGGTTCGACTTCGTTTGCCTCAGTGTTCAACTTTTGGAGTGCTCGCCTCTACGAAAGGAACTTGTTACTTGAAGTTTCACTTTCCATAGTGATCGATTGAGACTCCTTGTCCATCTTCCATAATTCGCTTCATGAAGGAATTGTCACCCTTAGCAGATAACTTCTCTAAACTTTGTCCAACTTATAAGAAGATAGTTTCCTTGATGGATTTATTATCTTCGTCGTATGGTTCCTGCCTGATTTTGGTATCAGGTCTTTTTGCCTGACTGTGGCGTCAGGTCTTTTGATTTGCCTAACCCTGTTGCTAGGTCTTTTGGCCTGACTTTGGCGTAAGGGCTATTGGTTTTGCCTAAATCTTGTTGTTAGGTCTTTTGGCCTGACTTTGGCGTCAGGGCTTTTGGTTTTGCCTAACTCTTGTTGTTAGGTCTTTTGTCCTGACTTTGGCGTTAGTGCTTTTGGCCTGACTTTGGCGTCAGGGCTTTTGTCTTAACATTGTTGTTAGGGCTTTTTCTTCGATTTGATTCGAGTGGTCATTCTTTTTAAAGGAATGACTTGCTTTTATTGACATGACATTTTGATTTACAAGCTATGTATGAAATCTCCTTAAACGTTCAGAATTAAATGGACGAGGTAACAGTTCTCCTTTAGTGGTTACCAAATAGTAGGATCCTGGGGCAGCGATCTCTACTACCTTGTATGGTCCTTCCCATTTAGCTGAAAGCTTATTTTGACTGTCCAGTCTTGTAAATTCGTTCCTTCTCATAACCATCTCCCTCACGAAAAATTTGCGAGCGCTGAGTTTTCTGTTGAAGTATCGAGTGGTCGCCAGACGCATCTTTGCTTGTGTAATTTTTGCTTGCCACCTCTTTTCCTCTGCCAGGTCGAGGTCAGTCCTGGGTTCGACTTCGTTTGCCTCAGTGTTCAACTTTTGGAGTGCTCGCCTCTACGAAAGGAACTTGTTACTTGAAGTTTCACTTTCCATAGTGATCGCTTGAGACTCCTTGTCCATCTTCCATAATTCGCTTCATGAAGGAATTGTCACCCTTAGCAGATAACTTCTCTAAACTTTGTCCAACTTATAAGAAGATAGTTTCCTTGATGGATTTATTATCTTCGTTGTATGGTTCCTGCCTGATTTTGGTATCAGGTCTTTTTGCCTGACTTTCGCGTCAGGTCTTTTGATTTGCCTAACCCTGTTGCTAGGTCTTTTGGCCTGACTTTGGCGTAAGGGCTTTTGGTTTTGCCTAACTCTTGTTGTTAGGTCTTTTGGCCTGACTTTGGCGTCAGGGCTTTTGGTTTTGCCTAACTCTTGTTGTTAGGTCTTTTGTCCTGACTTTGGCGTTAGGGCTTTTGGCCTGACTTTGGCGTCAGGGCTTTTGTCTTAACTTTGTTGTTAGGGCTTTTTCTTCGATTTGATTCGAGTGGTCATTCTTTTTAAAGGAATGACTTGCTTTTATTGACATGACATTTTGATTTACAAGCTATGTATGAAATCTCCTTAAACGTTCAGAATTAAATGGACGAGGTAACATTTCTCCTTTAGTGGTTACCAAATAGTAGGATCCTGGGGCAGCGATCTCTACTACCTTGTATGGTCCTTCCCATTTAGCTGAAAGCTTATTTTGACTGTCCAGTCTTGTAAATTCGTTCCTTCTCATAACCATCTCCCTCACGAAAAATTTGCGAGCGCTGAGTTTTCTGTTGAAGTATCGAGAGGTCGCCAGACGCACCTTTGCTTGTGTAATTTCTGCTTGCCACCTCTTTTCCTCTGCCAGGTCGAGGTCAGTCCTGGGTTCGACTTCGTTTGCCTCAGTGTTCAACTTTTGGAGTGCTCGCCTCTACGAATGGAACTTGTTACTTGAAGTTTCACTTTCCATAGTGATCGCTTAAGACTCCTTGTCCATCTTCCATAATTCGCTTCATGAAGGAATTGTCACCCTTAGCAGATAACTTCTCTAAACTTTGTCCAACTTATAAGAAGATAGTTTCCTTGATGGATTTATTATCTTCGTCGTATGGTTCCTGCCTGATTTTGGTATCAGGTCTTTTTGCCTGACTGTGGCGTCAGGTCTTTTGATTTGCCTAACCCTGTTGCTAGGTCTTTTGGCCTGACTTTGGCGTAAGGGCTATTGGTTTTGCCTAACTCTTGTTGTTAGGTCTTTTGTCCTGACTTTGGCGTCAGGGCTTTCGGTTTTGCCTAACTCTTGTTGTTAGGTCTTTTGTCCTGACTTTGGCGTTAGGGCTTTTGGCCTAACTTTGGCGTCAGGGCTTTTGGCCTAACTTTGTTGTTAGGGCTTTTTCTTCGATTTGATTCGAGTGGTCATTCTTTTTAAAGGAATGACTTGCTTTTATTGACATGACATTTTGATTTACAAGCTATGTATGAAATCTCCTTAAACGTTCAGAATTAAATGGACGAGGTAACAGTTCTCCTTTAGTGGTTACCAAATAGTAGGATCCTGGGGCAGCGATCTCTACTACCTTGTATGGTCCTTCCCATTTAGCTGAAAGCTTATTTTGACTGTCCAGTCTTGTAAATTCGTTCCTTCTCATAACCATCTCCCTCACGAAAAATTTGCGAGCGCTGAGTTTTCTGTTGAAGTATCGAGTGGTCGCCAGACGCATCTTTGCTTGTGTAATTTTTGCTTGCCACCTCTTTTCCTCTGCCAGGTCGAGGTCAGTCCCGGGTTCGACTTCGTTTGCCTCAGTGTTCAACTTTTGGAGTGCTCGCCTCTACGAAAGGAACTTGTTACTTGAAGTTTCACTTTCCATAGTGATCGCTTGAGACTCCTTGTCCATCTTCCATAATTCGCTTCATGAAGGAATTGTCACCCTTAGCAGATAACTTCTCTAAACTTTGTCCAACTTATAAGAAGATAGTTTCCTTGATGGATTTATTATCTTCGTTGTATGGTTCCTGCCTGATTTTGGTATCAGGTCTTTTTGCCTGACTTTCGCGTCAGGTCTTTTGATTTGCCTAACCCTGTTGCTAGGTCTTTTGGCCTGACTTTGGCGTAAGGGCTTTTGGTTTTGCCTAACTCTTGTTGTTAGGTCTTTTGGCCTGACTTTGGCGTCAGGGCTTTTGGTTTTGCCTAACTCTTGTTGTTAGGTCTTTTGTCCTGACTTTGGCGTTAGGGCTTTTGGCCTGACTTTGGCGTCAGGGCTTTTGTCTTAACTTTGTTGTTAGGGCTTTTTCTTCGATTTGATTCGAGTGGTCATTCTTTTTAAAGGAATGACTTGCTTTTATTGACATGACATTTTGATTTACAAGCTATGTATGAAATCTCCTTAAACGTTCAGAATTAAATGGACGAGGTAACATTTCTCCTTTAGTGGTTACCAAATAGTAGGATCCTGGGGCAGCGATCTCTACTACCTTGTATGGTCCTTCCCATTTAGCTGAAAGCTTATTTTGATTGTCCAGTCTTGTAAATTCGTTCCTTCTCATAACCATCTCCCTCACGAAAAATTTGCGAGCGCTGAGTTTTCTGTTGAAGTATCGAGAGGTCGCCAGACGCATCTTTGCTTGTGTAATTTCTGCTTGCCACCTCTTTTCCTCTGCCAGGTCGAGGTCAGTCCTGGGTTCGACTTCGTTTGCCTCAGTGTTCAACTTTTGGAGTGCTCGCCTCTACGAAAGGAACTTGTTACTTGAAGTTTCACTTTCCATAGTGATCGCTTAAGACTCCTTGTCCATCTTCCATAATTCGCTTCATGAAGGAATTGTCACCCTTAGCAGATAACTTCTCTAAACTTTGTCCAACTTATAAGAAGATAGTTTCCTTGATGGATTTATTATCTTCGTCGTATGGTTCCTGCCTGATTTTGGTATCAGGTCTTTTTGCCTGACTGTGGCGTCAGGTCTTTTGATTTGCCTAACCCTGTTGCTAGGTCTTTTGGCCTGACTTTGGCGTAAGGGCTATTGGTTTTGCCTAACTCTTGTTGTTAGGTCTTTTGGCCTGACTTTGGCGTCAGGGCTTTCGGTTTTGCCTAACTCTTGTTGTTAGGTCTTTTGTCCTGACTTTGGCGTTAGGGCTTTTGGCCTAACTTTGGCGTCAGGGCTTTTGGCCTAACTTTGTTGTTAGGGCTTTTTCTTCGATTTGATTCGAGTGGTCATTCTTTTTGAAGGAATGACTTGCTTTTATTGACATAACATTTTGATTTACAAGCTATGTATGAAATCTATTTAAATGTTCAGAATTGAATGGACGAGGTAACATTTCTTCTTCAGTGGTTACCAAATAGTAGGATCCTGGGGCAGCGATCTCTACTACCTTGTATGGTCCTTCCCATTTAGTTTAAAGCTTATTTTGACTGTCCAGTCTTGTAATTTCGTTCCTTCTCATAACCATCTCCCTCACGAAAAATTTGCGAGCGCTGAGTTTTCTGTTGAAGTATCGAGCGGTCACCAGACGCATCTTTGCTTGTGTAATTTTTGCTTGCCACCTCTTTTCCTCTGCCAGGTCGAGGTCAGTCCTGGGTTCGACTTCGTTTGCCTCAGTGTTCAACTTTTGGAGTGCTCGCCTCTACGAAAGGAACTTGTTACTTGAAGTTTCACTTTCCATAGTGATCGCTTGAGACTCCTTGTCCATCTTCCATAATTCGCTTCATGAAGGAATTGTCACCCTTAGCAGATAACTTCTCTAAACTTTGTCCAACTTATAAGAAGATAGTTTCCTTGATGGATTTATTATCTTCGTTGTATGGTTCCTGCCTGATTTTGGTATCAGGTCTTTTTGCCTGACTTTCGCGTCAGGTCTTTTGATTTGCCTAACCCTGTTGCTAGGTCTTTTGGCCTGACTTTGGCGTAAGGGCTTTTGGTTTTGCCTAACTCTTGTTGTTAGGTCTTTTGTCCTGACTTTGGCGTCAGGGCTTTTGGTTTTGCCTAACTCTTGTTGTTAATTCTTTTGTCCTGACTTTGGCGTTAGTGCTTTTGGCCTGACTTTGGCGTCAGGGCTTTTGTCTTAACTTTGTTGTTAGGGCTTTTTCTTCGATTTGATTCGAGTGGTCATTCTTTTTAAAGGAATGACTTGCTTTTATTGACATGACATTTTGATTTACAAGCTATGTATGAAATCTCCTTAAACGTTCAGAATTAAATGGACGAGGTAACATTTCTCCTTTAGTGGTTACCAAATAGTAGGATCCTGGGGCAGCGATCTCTACTACCTTGTATGGTCCTTCCCATTTAGCTGAAAGCTTATTTTGACTGTCCAGTCTTGTAAATTCGTTCCTTCTCATAACCATCTCCCTCACGAAAAATTTGCGAGCGCTGAGTTTTCTGTTGAAGTATCGAGAGGTCGCCAGACGCATCTTTGCTTGTGTAATTTCTGCTTGCCACCTCTTTTCCTCTGCCAGGTCGAGGTCAGTCCTGGGTTCGACTTCGTTTGCCTCAGTGTTCAACTTTTGGAGTGCTCGCCTCTACGAAAGGAACTTGTTACTTGAAGTTTCACTTTCCATAGTGATCGCTTAAGACTCCTTGTCCATCTTCCATAATTCGCTTCATGAAGGAATTGTCACCCTTAGCAGATAACTTCTCTAAACTTTGTCCAACTTATAAGAAGATAGTTTCCTTGATGGATTTATTATCTTCGTCGTATGGTTCCTGCCTGATTTTGGTATCAGGTCTTTTTGCCTGACTGTGGCGTCAGGTCTTTTGATTTGCCTAACCCTGTTGCTAGGTCTTTTGGCCTGACTTTGGCGTAAGGGCTATTGGTTTTGCCTAACTCTTGTTGTTAGGTCTTTTGGCCTGACTTTGGCGTCAGGGCTTTCGGTTTTGCCTAACTCTTGTTGTTAGGTCTTTTGTCCTGACTTTGGCGTTAGGGCTTTTGGCCTAACTTTGGCGTCAGGGCTTTTGGCCTAACTTTGTTGTTAGGGCTTTTTCTTCGATTTGATTCGAGTGGTCATTCTTTTTGAAGGAATGACTTGCTTTTATTGACATAACATTTTGATTTACAAGCTATGTATGAAATCTATTTAAATGTTCAGAATTGAATGGACGAGGTAACATTTCTTCTTCAGTGGTTACCAAATAGTAGGATCCTGGGGCAGCGATCTCTACTACCTTGTATGGTCCTTCCCATTTAATTTAAAGCTTATTTTGACTGTCCAGTCTTGTAATTTCGTTCCTTCTCATAACCATCTCCCTCACGAAAAATTTGCGAGCGCTGAGTTTTCTGTTGAAGTATCGAGCGGTCACCAGACGCATCTTTGCTTGTGTAATTTTTGCTTGCCACCTCTTTTCCTCTGCCAGGTCGAGGTCAGTCCTGGGTTCGACTTCGTTTGCCTCAGTGTTCAACTTTTGGAGTGCTCGCCTCTACGAAAGGAACTTGTTACTTGAAGTTTCACTTTCCATAGTGATCGCTTGAGACTCCTTGTCCATCTTCCATAATTCGCTTCATGAAGGAATTGTCACCCTTAGCAGATAACTTCTCTAAACTTTGTCCAACTTATAAGAAGATAGTTTCCTTGATGGATTTATTATCTTCGTTGTATGGTTCCTGCCTGATTTTGGTATCAGGTCTTTTTGCCTGACTTTCGCGTCAGGTCTTTTGATTTGCCTAACCCTGTTGCTAGGTCTTTTGGCCTGACTTTGGCGTAAGGGCTTTTGGTTTTGCCTAACTCTTGTTGTTAGGTCTTTTGTCCTGACTTTGGCGTCAGGGCTTTTGGTTTTGCCTAACTCTTGTTGTTAATTCTTTTGTCCTGACTTTGGCGTTAGTGCTTTTGGCCTGACTTTGGCGTCAGGGCTTTTGTCTTAACTTTGTTGTTAGGGCTTTTTCTTCGATTTGATTCGAGTGGTCATTCTTTTTAAAGGAATGACTTGCTTTTATTGACATGACATTTTGATTTACAAGCTATGTATGAAATCTCCTTAAACGTTCAGAATTAAATGGACGAGGTAACATTTCTCCTTTAGTGGTTACCAAATAGTAGGATCCTGGGGCAGCGATCTCTACTACCTTGTATGGTCCTTCCCATTTAGCTGAAAGCTTATTTTGACTGTCCAGTCTTGTAAATTCGTTCCTTCTCATAACCATCTCCCTCACGAAAAATTTGCGAGCGCTGAGTTTTCTGTTGAAGTATCGAGAGGTCGCCAGACGCATCTTTGCTTGTGTAATTTCTGCTTGCCACCTCTTTTCCTCTGCCAGGTCGAGGTCAGTCCTGGGTTCGACTTCGTTTGCCTCAGTGTTCAACTTTTGGAGTGCTCGCCTCTACGAAAGGAACTTGTTACTTGAAGTTTCACTTTCCATAGTGATCGCTTAAGACTCCTTGTCCATCTTCCATAATTCGCTTCATGAAGGAATTGTCACCCTTAGCAGATAACTTCTCTAAACTTTGTCCAACTTATAAGAAGATAGTTTCCTTGATGGATTTATTATCTTCGTCGTATGGTTCCTGCCTGATTTTGGTATCAGGTCTTTTTGCCTGACTGTGGCGTCAGGTCTTTTGATTTGCCTAACCCTGTTGCTAGGTCTTTTGGCCTGACTTTGGCGTAAGGGCTATTGGTTTTGCCTAACTCTTGTTGTTAGGTCTTTTGGCCTGACTTTGGCGTCAGGGCTTTCGGTTTTGCCTAACTCTTGTTGTTAGGTCTTTTGTCCTGACTTTGGCGTTAGGGCTTTTGGCCTAACTTTGGCGTCAGGGCTTTTGGCCTAACTTTGTTGTTAGGGCTTTTTCTTCGATTTGATTCGAGTGGTCATTCTTTTTGAAGGAATGACTTGCTTTTATTGACATAACATTTTGATTTACAAGCTATGTATGAAATCTATTTAAATGTTCAGAATTGAATGGACGAGGTAACATTTCTTCTTCAGTGGTTACCAAATAGTAGGATCCTGGGGCAGCGATCTCTACTACCTTGTATGGTCCTTCCCATTTAATTTAAAGCTTATTTTGACTGTCCAGTCTTGTAATTTCGTTCCTTCTCATAACCATCTCCCTCACGAAAAATTTGCGAGCGCTGAGTTTTCTGTTGAAGTATCGAGCGGTCACCAGACGCATCTTTGCTTGTGTAATTTTTGCTTGCCACCTCTTTTCCTCTGCCAGGTCGAGGTCAGTCCTGGGTTCGACTTCGTTTGCCTCAGTGTTCAACTTTTGGAGTGCTCGCCTCTACGAAAGGAACTTGTTACTTGAAGTTTCACTTTCCATAGTGATCGCTTGAGACTCCTTGTCCATCTTCCATAATTCGCTTCATGAAGGAATTGTCACCCTTAGCAGATAACTTCTCTAAACTTTGTCCAACTTATAAGAAGATAGTTTCCTTGATGGATTTATTATCTTCGTTGTATGGTTCCTGCCTGATTTTGGTATCAGGTCTTTTTGCCTGACTTTCGCGTCAGGTCTTTTGATTTGCCTAACCCTGTTGCTAGGTCTTTTGGCCTGACTTTGGCGTAAGGGCTTTTGGTTTTGCCTAACTCTTGTTGTTAGGTCTTTTGTCCTGACTTTGGCGTCAGGGCTTTTGGTTTTGCCTAACTCTTGTTGTTAATTCTTTTGTCCTGACTTTGGCGTTAGTGCTTTTGCCCTGACTTTGGCGTCAGGGCTTTTGTCTTAACTTTGTTGTTAGGGCTTTTTCTTCGATTTGATTCGAGTGGTCATTCTTTTTAAAGGAATGACTTGCTTTTATTGACATGACATTTTGATTTACAAGCTATGTATGAAATCTCCTTAAACGTTCAAAATTAAATGGACGAGGTAACATTTCTCCTTTAGTGGTTACCAAATAGTAGGATCCTGGGGCAGCGATCTCTACTACCTTGTATGGTCCTTCCCATTTAGCTGAAAGCTTATTTTGACTGTCCAGTCTTGTAAATTCGTTCCTTCTCATAACCATCTCCCTCACGAAAAATTTGCGAGCGCTGAGTTTTCTGTTGAAGTATCGAGCGGTCGCCAGACGCATCTTTGCTTGTGTAATTTTTGCTTGCCACCTCTTTTCCTCTGCCAGGTCGAGGTCAGTCCTGGGTTCGACTTCGTTTGCCTCAGTGTTCAACTTTTGGAGTGCTCGCCTCTACGAAAGGAACTTGTTACTTGAAGTTTCACTTTCCATAGTGATCGCTTGAGACTCCTTGTCCATCTTCCATAATTCGCTTCATGAGGGAATTGTCACCCTTAGCAGATAACTTCTCTAAACTTTGTCCAACTTATAAGAAGATAGTTTCCTTGATGGATTTATTATCTTCGTTGTATGGTTCCTGCCTGATTTTGGTATCAGGTCTTTTTGCCTGACTTTCGCGTCAGGTCTTTTGATTTGCCTAACCCTGTTGCTAAGTCTTTTGGCCTGACTTTGGCGTAAGGGCTTTTGGTTT
Organism: Chamaenerion angustifolium; assembly: GCA_946814005.1. Classification (NCBI taxonomy): domain Eukaryota; kingdom Viridiplantae; phylum Streptophyta; class Magnoliopsida; order Myrtales; family Onagraceae; genus Chamaenerion; species Chamaenerion angustifolium. The sequence goes on along the minus strand of OX328278.1, from coordinate 7,147,004 downwards.
TGCCTAACTCTTGTTGTTAGGTCTTTTGGCCTGACTTTGGCGTCAGGGCTTTTGATTTGCCTAACACTGTTGCTAGGTCTTTTGGCCTGACTTTGGCGTAAGGGCTTTTGGTTTTGCCTAACTCTTGTTGTTAGGTCTTTTGTCCTGACTTTGGCGTCAGGGCTTTCGGTTTTGCCTAACTCTTGTTGTTAGGTCTTTTGTCCTGACTTTGGCGTTAGTGCTTTTGGCCTGACTTTGGCGTCAGGGCTTTTGTCTTAACTTTCTTGTTAGGGCTTTTCTTCGATTTGATTCGAGTGGTCATTCTTTTTAAAGGAATGACTTGCTTTTATTGACATGACATTTTGATTTACAAGCTATGTATGAAATCTCCTTAAACGTTCAGAATTAAATGGACGAGGTAACATTTCTCCTTTAGTGGTTACCAAATAGTAGGATCCTGGGGCAGCGATCTCTACTACCTTGTATGGTCCTTCCCATTTAGCTGAAAGCTTATTTTGACTGTCCAGTCTTGTAAATTCGTTCCTTCTCATAACCATCTCCCTCACGAAAAATTTGCGAGCGCTGAGTTTTCTGTTGAAGTATCGAGAGGTCGCCAGACGCATCTTTGCTTGTGTAATTTCTGCTTGCCACCTCTTTTCCTCTGCCAGGTCGAGGTCAGTCCTGGGTTCGACTTCGTTTGCCTCAGTGTTCAACTTTTGGAGTGCTCGCCTCTACGAAAGGAACTTGTTACTTGAAGTTTCACTTTCCATAGTGATCGCTTAAGACTCCTTGTCCATCTTCCATAATTCGCTTCATGAAGGAATTGTCACCCTTAGCAGATAACTTCTCTAAACTTTGTCCAACTTATAAGAAGATAGTTTCCTTGATGGATTTATTATCTTCGTCGTATGGTTCCTGCCTGATTTTGGTATCAGGTCTTTTTGCCTGACTGTGGCGTCAGGTCTTTTGATTTGCCTAACCCTGTTGCTAGGTCTTTTGGCCTGACTTTGGCGTAAGGGCTATTGGTTTTGCCTAACTCTTGTTGTTAGGTCTTTTGGCCTGACTTTGGCGTCAGGGCTTTCGGTTTTGCCTAACTCTTGTTGTTAGGTCTTTTGTCCTGACTTTGGCGTTAGGGCTTTTGGCCTAACTTTGGCGTCAGGGCTTTTGGCCTAACTTTGTTGTTAGGGCTTTTTCTTCGATTTGATTCGAGTGGTCATTCTTTTTGAAGGAATGACTTGCTTTTATTGACATAACATTTTGATTTACAAGCTATGTATGAAATCTATTTAAATGTTCAGAATTGAATGGACGAGGTAACATTTCTTCTTCAGTGGTTACCAAATAGTAGGATCCTGGGGCAGCGATCTCTACTACCTTGTATGGTCCTTCCCATTTAATTTAAAGCTTATTTTGACTGTCCAGTCTTGTAATTTCGTTCCTTCTCATAACCATCTCCCTCACGAAAAATTTGCGAGCGCTGAGTTTTCTGTTGAAGTATCGAGCGGTCACCAGACGCATCTTTGCTTGTGTAATTTTTGCTTGCCACCTCTTTTCCTCTGCCAGGTCGAGGTCAGTCCTGGGTTCGACTTCGTTTGCCTCAGTGTTCAACTTTTGGAGTGCTCGCCTCTACGAAAGGAACTTGTTACTTGAAGTTTCACTTTCCATAGTGATCGCTTGAGACTCCTTGTCCATCTTCCATAATTCGCTTCATGAAGGAATTGTCACCCTTAGCAGATAACTTCTCTAAACTTTGTCCAACTTATAAGAAGATAGTTTCCTTGATGGATTTATTATCTTCGTTGTATGGTTCCTGCCTGATTTTGGTATCAGGTCTTTTTGCCTGACTTTCGCGTCAGGTCTTTTGATTTGCCTAACCCTGTTGCTAGGTCTTTTGGCCTGACTTTGGCGTAAGGGCTTTTGGTTTTGCCTAACTCTTGTTGTTAGGTCTTTTGTCCTGACTTTGGCGTCAGGGCTTTTGGTTTTGCCTAACTCTTGTTGTTAATTCTTTTGTCCTGACTTTGGCGTTAGTGCTTTTGGCCTGACTTTGGCGTCAGGGCTTTTGTCTTAACTTTGTTGTTAGGGCTTTTTCTTCGATTTGATTCGAGTGGTCATTCTTTTTAAAGGAATGACTTGCTTTTATTGACATGACATTTTGATTTACAAGCTATGTATGAAATCTCCTTAAACGTTCAGAATTAAATGGACGAGGTAACATTTCTCCTTTAGTGGTTACCAAATAGTAGGATCCTGGGGCAGCGATCTCTACTACCTTGTATGGTCCTTCCCATTTAGCTGAAAGCTTATTTTGACTGTCCAGTCTTGTAAATTCGTTCCTTCTCATAACCATCTCCCTCACGAAAAATTTGCGAGCGCTGAGTTTTCTGTTGAAGTATCGAGCGGTCGCCAGACGCATCTTTGCTTGTGTAATTTTTGCTTGCCACCTCTTTTCCTCTGCCAGGTCGAGGTCAGTCCTGGGTTCGACTTCGTTTGCCTCAGTGTTCAACTTTTGGAGTGCTCGCCTCTACGAAAGGAACTTGTTACTTGAAGTTTCACTTTCCATAGTGATCGCTTGAGACTCCTTGTCCATCTTCCATAATTCGCTTCATGAGGGAATTGTCACCCTTAGCAGATAACTTCTCTAAACTTTGTCCAACTTATAAGAAGATAGTTTCCTTGATGGATTTATTATCTTCGTTGTATGGTTCCTGCCTGATTTTGGTATCAGGTCTTTTTGCCTGACTTTCGCGTCAGGTCTTTTGATTTGCCTAACCCTGTTGCTAAGTCTTTTGGCCTGACTTTGGCGTAAGGGCTTTTGGTTTTGCCTAACTCTTGTTGTTAGGTCTTTTGGCCTGACTTTGGCGTCAGGGCTTTTGATTTGCCTAACACTGTTGCTAGGTCTTTTGGCCTGACTTTGGCGTAAGGGCTTTTGGTTTTGCCTAACTCTTGTTGTTAGGTCTTTTGTCCTGACTTTGGCGTCAGGGCTTTCGGTTTTGCCTAACTCTTGTTGTTAGGTCTTTTGTCCTGACTTTGGCGTTAGTGCTTTTGGCCTGACTTTGGCGTCAGGGCTTTTGTCTTAACTTTGTTGTTAGGGCTTTTCTTCGATTTGATTCGAGTGGTCATTCTTTTTAAAGGAATGACTTGCTTTTATTGACATGACATTTTGATTTACAAGCTATGTATGAAATCTCCTTAAACGTTCAGAATTAAATGGACGAGGTAACATTTCTCCTTTAGTGGTTACCAAATAGTAGGATCCTGGGGCAGCGATCTCTACTACCTTGTATGGTCCTTCCCATTTAGCTGAAAGCTTATTTTGACTGTCCAGTCTTGTAAATTCGTTCCTTCTCATAACCATCTCCCTCACGAAAAATTTGCGAGCGCTGAGTTTTCTGTTGAAGTATCGAGAGGTCGCCAGACGCATCTTTGCTTGTGTAATTTCTGCTTGCCACCTCTTTTCCTCTGCCAGGTCGAGGTCAGTCCTGGGTTCGACTTCGTTTGCCTCAGTGTTCAACTTTTGGAGTGCTCGCCTCTACGAAAGGAACTTGTTACTTGAAGTTTCACTTTCCATAGTGATCGCTTAAGACTCCTTGTCCATCTTCCATAATTCGCTTCATGAAGGAATTGTCACCCTTAGCAGATAACTTCTCTAAACTTTGTCCAACTTATAAGAAGATAGTTTCCTTGATGGATTTATTATCTTCGTCGTATGGTTCCTGCCTGATTTTGGTATCAGGTCTTTTTGCCTGACTGTGGCGTCAGGTCTTTTGATTTGCCTAACCCTGTTGCTAGGTCTTTTGGCCTGACTTTGGCGTAAGGGCTATTGGTTTTGCCTAACTCTTGTTGTTAGGTCTTTTGGCCTGACTTTGGCGTCAGGGCTTTCGGTTTTGCCTAACTCTTGTTGTTAGGTCTTTTGGCCTGACTTTGGCGTCAGGGCTTTCGGTTTTGCCTAACTCTTGTTGTTAGGTCTTTTGTCCTGACTTTGGCGTTAGGGCTTTTGGCCTAACTTTGGCGTCAGGGCTTTTGGCCTAACTTTGTTGTTAGGGCTTTTTCTTCGATTTGATTCGAGTGGTCATTCTTTTTGAAGGAATGACTTGCTTTTATTGACATAACATTTTGATTTACAAGCTATGTATGAAATCTATTTAAATGTTCAGAATTGAATGGACGAGGTAACATTTCTTCTTCAGTGGTTACCAAATAGTAGGATCCTGGGGCAGCGATCTCTACTACCTTGTATGGTCCTTCCCATTTAATTTAAAGCTTATTTTGACTGTCCAGTCTTGTAATTTCGTTCCTTCTCATAACCATCTCCCTCACGAAAAATTTGCGAGCGCTGAGTTTTCTGTTGAAGTATCGAGCGGTCACCAGACGCATCTTTGCTTGTGTAATTTTTGCTTGCCACCTCTTTTCCTCTGCCAGGTCGAGGTCAGTCCTGGGTTCGACTTCGTTTGCCTCAGTGTTCAACTTTTGGAGTGCTCGCCTCTACGAAAGGAACTTGTTACTTGAAGTTTCACTTTCCATAGTGATCGCTTGAGACTCCTTGTCCATCTTCCATAATTCGCTTCATGAAGGAATTGTCACCCTTAGCAGATAACTTCTCTAAACTTTGTCCAACTTATAAGAAGATAGTTTCCTTGATGGATTTATTATCTTCGTTGTATGGTTCCTGCCTGATTTTGGTATCAGGTCTTTTTGCCTGACTTTCGCGTCAGGTCTTTTGATTTGCCTAACCCTGTTGCTAGGTCTTTTGGCCTGACTTTGGCGTAAGGGCTTTTGGTTTTGCCTAACTCTTGTTGTTAGGTCTTTTGTCCTGACTTTGGCGTCAGGGCTTTTGGTTTTGCCTAACTCTTGTTGTTAATTCTTTTGTCCTGACTTTGGCGTTAGTGCTTTTGGCCTGACTTTGGCGTCAGGGCTTTTGTCTTAACTTTGTTGTTAGGGCTTTTTCTTCGATTTGATTCGAGTGGTCATTCTTTTTAAAGGAATGACTTGCTTTTATTGACATGACATTTTGATTTACAAGCTATGTATGAAATCTCCTTAAACGTTCAGAATTAAATGGACGAGGTAACATTTCTCCTTTAGTGGTTACCAAATAGTAGGATCCTGGGGCAGCGATCTCTACTACCTTGTATGGTCCTTCCCATTTAGCTGAAAGCTTATTTTGACTGTCCAGTCTTGTAAATTCGTTCCTTCTCATAACCATCTCCCTCACGAAAAATTTGCGAGCGCTGAGTTTTCTGTTGAAGTATCGAGAGGTCGCCAGACGCATCTTTGCTTGTGTAATTTCTGCTTGCCACCTCTTTTCCTCTGCCAGGTCGAGGTCAGTCCTGGGTTCGACTTCGTTTGCCTCAGTGTTCAACTTTTGGAGTGCTCGCCTCTACGAAAGGAACTTGTTACTTGAAGTTTCACTTTCCATAGTGATCGCTTGAGACTCCTTGTCCATCTTCCATAATTCGCTTCATGAGGGAATTGTCACCCTTAGCAGATAACTTCTCTAAACTTTGTCCAACTTATAAGAAGATAGTTTCCTTGATGGATTTATTATCTTCGTTGTATGGTTCCTGCCTGATTTTGGTATCAGGTCTTTTTGCCTGACTTTCGCGTCAGGTCTTTTGATTTGCCTAACCCTGTTGCTAAGTCTTTTGGCCTGACTTTGGCGTAAGGGCTTTTGGTTTTGCCTAACTCTTGTTGTTAGGTCTTTTGGCCTGACTTTGGCGTCAGGGCTTTTGATTTGCCTAACACTGTTGCTAGGTCTTTTGGCCTGACTTTGGCGTAAGGGCTTTTGGTTTTGCCTAACTCTTGTTGTTAGGTCTTTTGTCCTGACTTTGGCGTCAGGGCTTTCGGTTTTGCCTAACTCTTGTTGTTAGGTCTTTTGTCCTGACTTTGGCGTTAGGGCTTTTGGCCTGACTTTGGCGTCAGGGCTTTTGTCTTAACTTTGTTGTTAGGGCTTTTCTTCGATTTGATTCGAGTGGTCATTCTTTTTAAAGGAATGACTTGCTTTTATTGACATGACATTTTGATTTACAAGCTATGTATGAAATCTATTTAAATGTTCAGAATTGAATGGACGAGGTAACATTTCTTCTTCAGTGGTTACCAAATAGTAGGATCCTGGGGCAGCGATCTCTACTACCTTGTATGGTCCTTCCCATTTAATTTAAAGCTTATTTTGACTGTCCAGTCTTGTAATTTCGTTCCTTCTCATAACCATCTCCCTCACGAAAAATTTGCGAGCGCTGAGTTTTCTGTTGAAGTATCGAGCGGTCACCAGACGCATCTTTGCTTGTGTAATTTTTGCTTGCCACCTCTTTTCCTCTGCCAGGTCGAGGTCAGTCCTGGGTTCGACTTCGTTTGCCTCAGTGTTCAACTTTTGGAGTGCTCGCCTCTACGAAAGGAACTTGTTACTTGAAGTTTCACTTTCCATAGTGATCGCTTGAGACTCCTTGTCCATCTTCCATAATTCGCTTCATGAAGGAATTGTCACCCTTAGCAGATAACTTCTCTAAACTTTGTCCAACTTATAAGAAGATAGTTTCCTTGATGGATTTATTATCTTCGTTGTATGGTTCCTGCCTGATTTTGGTATCAGGTCTTTTTGCCTGACTTTCGCGTCAGGTCTTTTGATTTGCCTAACCCTGTTGCTAGGTCTTTTGGCCTGACTTTGGCGTAAGGGCTTTTGGTTTTGCCTAACTCTTGTTGTTAGGTCTTTTGTCCTGACTTTGGCGTCAGGGCTTTTGGTTTTGCCTAACTCTTGTTGTTAATTCTTTTGTCCTGACTTTGGCGTTAGTGCTTTTGGCCTGACTTTGGCGTCAGGGCTTTTGTCTTAACTTTGTTGTTAGGGCTTTTTCTTCGATTTGATTCGAGTGGTCATTCTTTTTAAAGGAATGACTTGCTTTTATTGACATGACATTTTGATTTACAAGCTATGTATGAAATCTCCTTAAACGTTCAGAATTAAATGGACGAGGTAACATTTCTCCTTTAGTGGTTACCAAATAGTAGGATCCTGGGGCAGCGATCTCTACTACCTTGTATGGTCCTTCCCATTTAGCTGAAAGCTTATTTTGACTGTCCAGTCTTGTAAATTCGTTCCTTCTCATAACCATCTCCCTCACGAAAAATTTGCGAGCGCTGAGTTTTCTGTTGAAGTATCGAGCGGTCGCCAGACGCATCTTTGCTTGTGTAATTTTTGCTTGCCACCTCTTTTCCTCTGCCAGGTCGAGGTCAGTCCTGGGTTCGACTTCGTTTGCCTCAGTGTTCAACTTTTGGAGTGCTCGCCTCTACGAAAGGAACTTGTTACTTGAAGTTTCACTTTCCATAGTGATCGCTTGAGACTCCTTGTCCATCTTCCATAATTCGCTTCATGAGGGAATTGTCACCCTTAGCAGATAACTTCTCTAAACTTTGTCCAACTTATAAGAAGATAGTTTCCTTGATGGATTTATTATCTTCGTCGTATGGTTCCTGCCTGATTTTGGTATCAGGTCTTTTTGCCTGACTGTGGCGTCAGGTGTTTTGATTTGCCTAACCCTGTTGCTAGGTCTTTTGGCCTGACTTTGGCGTAAGGGCTATTGGTTTTGCCTAACTCTTGTTGTTAGGTCTTTTGGCCTGACTTTGGCGTCAGGGCTTTCGGTTTTGCCTAACTCTTGTTGTTAGGTCTTTTGTCCTGACTTTGGCGTTAGGGCTTTTGGCCTAACTTTGGCGTCAGGGCTTTTGGCCTAACTTTGTTGTTAGGGCTTTTTCTTCGATTTGATTCGAGTGGTCATTCTGTTTGAAGGAATGACTTGCTTTTATTGACATAACATTTTGATTTACAAGCTATGTATGAAATCTATTTAAATGTTCAGAATTGAATGGACGAGGTAACATTTCTCCTTCAGTGGTTACCAAATTGTAGGATCCTGGGGCAGCGATCTCTACTACCTTGTATGGTCCTTCCCATTTAGCTGAAAGCTTATTTTGACTGTCCAGTCTTGTAAATTCGTTCCTTCTCATAACCATCTCCCTCACGAAAAATTTGCGAGCGCTGAGTTTTCTGTTGAAGTATCGAGAGGTCGCCAGACGCATCTTTGCTTGTGTAATTTCTGCTTGCCACCTCTTTTCCTCTGCCAGGTCGAGGTCAGTCCTGGGTTCGACTTCGTTTGCCTCAGTGTTCAACTTTTGGAGTGCTCGCCTCTACGAAAGGAACTTGTTACTTGAAGTTTCACTTTCCATAGTGATCGCTTAAGACTCCTTGTCCATCTTCCATAATTCGCTTCATGAAGGAATTGTCACCCTTAGCAGATAACTTCTCTAAACTTTGTCCAACTTATAAGAAGATAGTTTCCTTGATGGATTTATTATCTTCGTCGTATGGTTCCGGCCTGATTTTGGTATCAGGTCTTTTTGCCTGACTGTGGCGTCAGGTGTTTTGATTTGCCTAACCCTGTTGCTAGGTCTTTTGGCCTGACTTTGGCATAAGGGCTATTGGTTTTGCCTAACTCTTGTTGTTAGGTCTTTTGGCCTGACTTTGGCGTCAGGGCTTTCGGTTTTGCCTAACTCTTGTTGTTAGGTCTTTTGTCCTGACTTTGGCGTTAGGGCTTTTGGCCTAACTTTGTTGTTAGGGCTTTTTTCTTCGATTTGATTCGAGTGGTCATTCTTTTTGAAGGAATGACTTGCTTTTATTGACATGACATTTTGATTTACAAGCTATGTATGAAATCTCCTTAAACGTTCAGAATTAAATGGACGAGGTAACATTTCTCCTTCAGTGGTTACCAAATAGTAGGATCCTGGGGCAGCGATCTCTACTACCTTGTATGGTCCTTCCCATTTAGCTGAAAGCTTATTTTGACTGTCCAGTCTTGTAAATTCGTTCCTTCTCATAACCATCTCCCTCACGAAAAATTTGCGAGCGCTGAGTTTTCTGTTGAAGTATCGAGAGGTCGCCAGACGCATCTTTGCTTGTGTAATTTATGCTTGCCACCTCTTTTCCTCTGCCAGGTCGAGGTCAGTCCTGGGTTCGACTTCGTTTGCCTCAGTGTTCAACTTTTGGAGTGCTCGCCTCTACGAAAGGAACTTGTTACTTGAAGTTTCACTTTCCATAGTGATCGCTTGAGACTCCTTGTCCATCTTCCATAATTCGCTTCATGAGGGAATTGTCACCCTTAGCAGATAACTTCTCTAAACTTTGTCCAACTTATAAGAAGATAGTTTCCTTGATGGATTTATTATCTTCGTCGTATGGTTCCTGCCTGATTTTGGTATCAGGTCTTTTTGCCTGACTGTGGCGTCAGGTGTTTTGATTTGCCTAACCCTGTTGCTAGGTCTTTTGGCCTGACTTTGGCGTAAGGGCTATTGGTTTTGCCTAACTCTTGTTGTTAGGTCTTTTGGCCTGACTTTGGCGTCAGGGCTTTCGGTTTTGCCTAACTCTTGTTGTTAGGTCTTTTGTCCTGACTTTGGCGTTAGGGCTTTTGGCCTAACTTTGGCGTCAGGGCTTTTGGCCTAACTTTGTTGTTAGGGCTTTTTCTTCGATTTGATTCGAGTGGTCATTCTGTTTGAAGGAATGACTTGCTTTTATTGACATAACATTTTGATTTACAAGCTATGTATGAAATCTATTTAAATGTTCAGAATTGAATGGACGAGGTAACATTTCTCCTTCAGTGGTTACCAAATAGTAGGATCCTGGGGCAGCGATCTCTACTACCTTGTATGGTCCTTCCCATTTAGCTGAAATCTTATTTTGACTGTCTAGTCTTGTAAATTCGTTCCTTCTCATAACCATCTCCCTCACGAAAAATTTGCAAGCGCTGAGTTTTCTGTTGAAGTATCGAGCGGTCGCCAGACGCATCTTTGCTTGTGTAATTTTTGCCTGCCACCTCTTTTCCTCTGCCAGGTCGAGGTCAGTCCTGGGTTCGACTTCGTTTGCCTCAGTGTTCAACTTTTGGAGTGCTCGCCTCTACGAAAGGAACTTGTTACTTGAAGTTTCACTTTCCATAGTGATCGCTTGAGACTCCTTGTCCATCTTCCATAATTCGCTTCATGAAGGAATTGTCACCCTTAGCAGATAACTTATCTAAACTTTGTCCAACTTATAAGAAGATAGTTTCCTTGATGGATTTATTATCTTCGTCGTATGGCTCCTGCCTGATTTTGGTATCAGGTCTTTTTGCCTGACTTTGGCGTTAGGTCTTTTGATTTGCCTAACCCTGTTGCTAGGTCTTTTGGCCTGACTTTGGCGTAAGGGCTTTTGGTTTTGCCTAACTCTTGTTGTTAGGTCTTTTGGCCTGACTTTGGCGTCAGGGCTTTTGGTTTTGCCTAACTCTTGTTGTTAGGTCTTTTGTCCTGACCTTGGCGTTAGGGCTTTTGGCCTGACTTTGGCGTCAGGGCTTTTGGCCTAGCTTTGTTGTTAGGGCTTTATCTTCGATTTGATTCGAGTGGTCATTCTTTTTGAAGGAATGACTTGCTTTTATTGACATGACATTTTGATTTACAAGCTATGTATGAAATCTCCTTAAACGTTCAGAATTGAATGGACGAGGTAACATTTCTCCTTCAGTGGTTACCAAATAGTAGGATCCTGGGGCAGCGATCTCTACTACCTTGTATGGTCCTTCCCATTTAGCTGAAAGCTTATTTTGACTGTCCAGTCTTGTAAATTCGTTCCTTCTCATAACCATCTCCCTCACGAAAAATTTGCGAGCGCTGAGTTTTCTGTTGAAGTATCGAGAGGTCGCCAGACGCATCTTTGCATGTGTAATTTCTGCTTGCCACCTCTTTTCCTCTGCCAGGTCGAGGTCAGTCCTGGGTTCGACTTCGTTTGCCTCAGTGTTCAACTTTTGGAGTGCTCGCCTCTACGAAAGGAACTTGTTACTTGAAGTTTCACTTTCCATAGTGATCGCTTGAGACTCCTTGTCCATCTTCCATAATTCGCTTCATGAAGGAATTGTCACCCTTAGCAGATAACTTCTCTAAACTTTGTCCAACTTATAAGAAGATAGTTTCCTTGATGGATTTATTATCTTCGTCGTATGGTTCCTGCCTGATTTTGGTATCAGGTCTTTTTGCCTGACTGTGGCGTCAGGTGTTTTGATTTGCCTAACCCTGTTGCTAGGTCTTTTGGCCTGACTTTGGCGTAAGGGCTATTGGTTTTGCCTAACTCTTGTTGTTAGGTCTTTTGGCCTGACTTTGGCGTCAGGGCTTTCGGTTTTGCCTAACTCTTGTTGTTAGGTCTTTTGTCCTGACTTTGGCGTTAGGGCTTTTGGCCTAACTTTGGCGTCAGGGCTTTTGGCCTAACTTTGTTGTTAGGGCTTTTTCTTCGATTTGATTCGAGTGGTCATTCTGTTTGAAGGAATGACTTGCTTTTATTTACATGACATTTTGATTTACAAGCTATGTATGAAATCTATTTAAATGTTCAGAATTGAATGGACGAGGTAACATTTCTCCTTCAGTGGTTACCAAATAGTAGGATCCTGGGGCAGCGATCTCTACTACCTTGTATGGTCCTTCCCATTTAGCTGAAATCTTATTTTGACTGTCTAGTCTTGTAAATTCGTTCCTTCTCATAACCATCTCCCTCACGAAAAATTTGCGAGCGCTGAGTTTTCTGTTGAAGTATCGAGCGGTCGCCAGACGCATCTTTGCTTGTGTAATTTTTGCCTGCCACCTCTTTTCCTCTGCCAGGTCGAGGTCAGTCCTGGGTTCGACTTCGTTTGCCTCAGTGTTCAACTTTTGGAGTGCTCGCCTCTACGAAAGGAACTTGTTACTTGAAGTTTCACTTTCCATAGTGATCGCTTGAGACTCCTTGTCCATCTTCCATAATTCGCTTCATGAAGGAATTGTCACCCTTAGCAGATAACTTATCTAAACTTTGTCCAACTTATAAGAAGATAGTTTCCTTGATGGATTTATTATCTTCGTCGTATGGTTCCTGCCTGATTTTGGTATCAGGTCTTTTTGCCTGACTTTGGCGTTAGGTCTTTTGATTTGCCTAACCCTGTTGCTAGGTCTTTTGGCCTGACTTTGGCGTAAGGGCTTTTGGTTTTGCCTAACTCTTGTTGTTAGGTCTTTTGGCCTGACTTTGGCGTCAGGGCTTTTGGTTTTGCCTAACTCTTGTTGTTAGGTCTTTTGTCCTGACCTTGGCGTTAGGGCTTTTGGCCTGACTTTGGCGTCAGGGCTTTTGGCCTAGCTTTGTTGTTAGGGCTTTATCTTCGATTTGATTCGAGTGGTCATTCTTTTTGAAGGAATGACTTGCTTTTATTGACATGACATTTTGATTTACAAGCTATGTATGAAATCTCCTTAAACGTTCAGAATTGAATGGACGAGGTAACATTTCTCCTTCAGTGGTTACCAAATAGTAGGATCCTGGGGCAGCGATCTCTACTACCTTGTATGGTCCTTCCCATTTAGCTGAAAGCTTATTTTGACTGTCCAGTCTTGTAAATTCGTTCCTTCTCATAACCATCTCCCTCACGAAAAATTTGCGAGCGCTGAGTTTTCTGTTGAAGTATCGAGAGGTCGCCAGACGCATCTTTGCATGTGTAATTTCTGCTTGCCACCTCTTTTCCTCTGCCAGGTCGAGGTCAGTCCTGGGTTCGACTTCGTTTGCCTCAGTGTTCAACTTTTGGAGTGCTCGCCTCTACGAAAGGAACTTGTTACTTGAAGTTTCACTTTCCATAGTGATCGCTTGAGACTCCTTGTCCATCTTCCATAATTCGCTTCATGAAGGAATTGTCACCCTTAGCAGATAACTTCTCTAAACTTTGTCCAACTTATAAGAAGATAGTTTCCTTGATGGATTTATTATCTTCGTCGTATGGTTCCTGCCTGATTTTGGTATCAGGTCTTTTTGCCTGACTGTGGCGTCAGGTGTTTTGATTTGCCTAACCCTGTTGCTAGGTCTTTTGGCCTGACTTTGGCGTAAGGGCTATTGGTTTTGCCTAACTCTTGTTGTTAGGTCTTTTGGCCTGACTTTGGCGTCAGGGCTTTCGGTTTTGCCTAACTCTTGTTGTTAGGTCTTTTGTCCTGACTTTGGCGTTAGGGCTTTTGGCCTAACTTTGGCGTCAGGGCTTTTGGCCTAACTTTGTTGTTAGGGCTTTTTCTTCGATTTGATTCGAGTGGTCATTCTGTTTGAAGGAATGACTTGCTTTTATTTACATGACATTTTGATTTACAAGCTATGTATGAAATCTATTTAAATGTTCAGAATTGAATGGACGAGGTAACATTTCTCCTTCAGTGGTTACCAAATAGTAGGATCCTGGGGCAGCGATCTCTACTACCTTGTATGGTCCTTCCCATTTAGCTGAAATCTTATTTTGACTGTCTAGTCTTGTAAATTCGTTCCTTCTCATAACCATCTCCCTCACGAAAAATTTGCGAGCGCTGAGTTTTCTGTTGAAGTATCGAGCGGTCGCCAGACGCATCTTTGCTTGTGTAATTTTTGCCTGCCACCTCTTTTCCTCTGCCAGGTCGAGGTCAGTCCTGGGTTCGACTTCGTTTGCCTCAGTGTTCAACTTTTGGAGTGCTCGCCTCTACGAAAGGAACTTGTTACTTGAAGTTTCACTTTCCATAGTGATCGCTTGAGACTCCTTGTCCATCTTCCATAATTCGCTTCATGAAGGAATTGTCACCCTTAGCAGATAACTTATCTAAACTTTGTCCAACTTATAAGAAGATAGTTTCCTTGATGGATTTATTATCTTCGTCGTATGGTTCCTGCCTGATTTTGGTATCAGGTCTTTTTGCCTGACTTTGGCGTTAGGTCTTTTGATTTGCCTAACCCTGTTGCTAGGTCTTTTGGCCTGACTTTGGCGTAAGGGCTTTTGGTTTTGCCTAACTCTTGTTGTTAGGTCTTTTGGCCTGACTTTGGCGTCAGGGCTTTTGGTTTTGCCTAACTCTTGTTGTTAGGTCTTTTGTCCTGACCTTGGCGTTAGGGCTTTTGGCCTGACTTTGGCGTCAGGGCTTTTGGCCTAGCTTTGTTGTTAGGGCTTTATCTTCGATTTGATTCGAGTGGTCATTCTTTTTGAAGGAATGACTTGCTTTTATTGACATGACATTTTGATTTACAAGCTATGTATGAAATCTCCTTAAACGTTCAGAATTGAATGGACGAGGTAACATTTCTCCTTCAGTGGTTACCAAATAGTAGGATCCTGGGGCAGCGATCTCTACTACCTTGTATGGTCCTTCCCATTTAGCTGAAAGCTTATTTTGACTGTCCAGTCTTGTAAATTCGTTCCTTCTCATAACCATCTCCCTCACGAAAAATTTGCGAGCGCTGAGTTTTCTGTTGAAGTATCGAGAGGTCGCCAGACGCATCTTTGCTTGTGTAATTTCTGCTTGCCACCTCTTTTCCTCTGCCAGGTCGAGGTCAGTCCTGGGTTCGACTTCGTTTGCCTCAGTGTTCAACTTTTGGAGTGCTCGCCTCTACGAAAGGAACTTGTTACTTGAAGTTTCACTTTCCATAGTGATCGCTTGAGACTCCTTGTCCATCTTCCATAATTCGCTTCATGAAGGAATTGTCACCCTTAGCAGATAACTTCTCTAAACTTTGTCCAACTTATAAGAAGATAGTTTCCTTGATGGATTTATTATCTTCGTCGTATGGTTCCTGCCTGATTTTGGTATCAGGTCTTTTTGCCTGACTGTGGCGTCAGGTGTTTTGATTTGCCTAACCCTGTTGCTAGGTCTTTTGGCCTGACTTTGGCGTAAGGGCTATTGGTTTTGCCTAACTCTTGTTGTTAGGTCTTTTGGCTTGACTTTGGCGTCAGGGCTTTCGGTTTTGCCTAACTCTTGTTGTTAGGTCTTTTGTCCTGACTTTGGCGTTAGGGCTTTTGGCCTAACTTTGGCGTCAGGGCTTTTGGCCTAACTTTGTTGTTAGGGCTTTTTCTTCGATTTGATTCGAGTGGTCATTCTGTTTGAAGGAATGACTTGCTTTTATTTACATGACATTTTGATTTACAAGCTATGTATGAAATCTATTTAAATGTTCAGAATTGAATGGACGAGGTAACATTTCTCCTTCAGTGGTTACCAAATAGTAGGATCCTGGGGCAGCGATCTCTACTACCTTGTATGGTCCTTCCCATTTAGCTGAAATCTTATTTTGACTGTCTAGTCTTGTAAATTCGTTCCTTCTCATAACCATCTCCCTCACGAAAAATTTGCGAGCGCTGAGTTTTCTGTTGAAGTATCGAGCGGTCGCCAGACGCATCTTTGCTTGTGTAATTTTTGCCTGCCACCTCTTTTCCTCTGCCAGGTCGAGGTCAGTCCTGGGTTCGACTTCGTTTGCCTCAGTGTTCAACTTTTGGAGTGCTCGCCTCTACGAAAGGAACTTGTTACTTGAAGTTTCACTTTCCATAGTGATCGCTTGAGACTCCTTGTCCATCTTCCATAATTCGCTTCATGAAGGAATTGTCACCCTTAGCAGATAACTTATCTAAACTTTGTCCAACTTATAAGAAGATAGTTTCCTTGATGGATTTATTATCTTCGTCGTATGGTTCCTGCCTGATTTTGGTATCAGGTCTTTTTGCCTGACTTTGGCGTTAGGTCTTTTGATTTGCCTAACCCTGTTGCTAGGTCTTTTGGCCTGACTTTGGCGTAAGGGCTTTTGGTTTTGCCTAACTCTTGTTGTTAGGTCTTTTGGCCTGACTTTGGCGTCAGGGCTTTTGGTTTTGCCTAACTCTTGTTGTTAGGTCTTTTGTCCTGACCTTGGCGTTAGGGCTTTTGGCCTGACTTTGGCGTCAGGGCTTTTGGCCTAGCTTTGTTGTTAGGGCTTTATCTTCGATTTGATTCGAGTGGTCATTCTTTTTGAAGGAATGACTTGCTTTTATTGACATGACATTTTGATTTACAAGCTATGTATGAAATCTCCTTAAACGTTCAGAATTGAATGGACGAGGTAACATTTCTCCTTCAGTGGTTACCAAATAGTAGGATCCTGGGGCAGCGATCTCTACTACCTTGTATGGTCCTTCCCATTTAGCTGAAAGCTTATTTTGACTGTCCAGTCTTGTAAATTCGTTCCTTCTCATAACCATCTCCCTCACGAAAAATTTGCGAGCGCTGAGTTTTCTGTTGAAGTATCGAGAGGTCGCCAGACGCATCTTTGCTTGTGTAATTTCTGCTTGCCACCTCTTTTCCTCTGCCAGGTCGAGGTCAGTCCTGGGTTCGACTTCGTTTGCCTCAGTGTTCAACTTTTGGAGTGCTCGCCTCTACGAAAGGAACTTGTTACTTGAAGTTTCACTTTCCATAGTGATCGCTTGAGACTCCTTGTCCATCTTCCATAATTCGCTTCATGAAGGAATTGTCACCCTTAGCAGATAACTTCTCTAAACTTTGTCCAACTTATAAGAAGATAGTTTCCTCGATGGATTTATTATCTTCGTCGTATGGTTCCTGCCTGATTTTGGTATCAGGTCTTTTTGCCTGACTGTGGCGTCAGGTGTTTTGATTTGCCTAACCCTGTTGCTAGGTCTTTTGGCCTGACTTTGGCGTAAGGGCTATTGGTTTTGCCTAACTCTTGTTGTTAGGTCTTTTGGCCTGACTTTGGCGTCAGGGCTTTCGGTTTTGCCTAACTCTTGTTGTTAGGTCTTTTGTCCTGACTTTGGCGTTAGGGCTTTTGGCCTAACTTTGGCGTCAGGGCTTTTGGCCTAACTTTGTTGTTAGGGCTTTTTCTTCGATTTGATTCGAGTGGTCATTCTGTTTGAAGGAATGACTTGCTTTTATTTACATGACATTTTGATTTACAAGCTATGTATGAAATCTATTTAAATGTTCAGAATTGAATGGACGAGGTAACATTTCTCCTTCAGTGGTTACCAAATAGTAGGATCCTGGGGCAGCGATCTCTACTACCTTGTATGGTCCTTCCCATTTAGCTGAAATCTTATTTTGACTGTCTAGTCTTGTAAATTCGTTCCTTCTCATAACCATCTCCCTCACGAAAAATTTGCGAGCGCTGAGTTTTCCGTTGAAGTATCGAGCGGTCGCCAGACGCATCTTTGCTTGTGTAATTTTTGCCTGCCACCTCTTTTCCTCTGCCAGGTCGAGGTCAGTCCTGGGTTCGACTTCGTTTGCCTCAGTGTTCAACTTTTGGAGTGCTCGCCTCTACGAAAGGAACTTGTTACTTGAAGTTTCACTTTCCATAGTGATCGCTTGAGACTCCTTGTCCATCTTCCATAATTCGCTTCATGAAGGAATTGTCACCCTTAGCAGATAACTTATCTAAACTTTGTCCAACTTATAAGAAGATAGTTTCCTTGATGGATTTATTATCTTCGTCGTATGGTTCCTGCCTGATTTTGGTATCAGGTCTTTTTGCCTGACTTTGGCGTTAGGTCTTTTGATTTGCCTAACCCTGTTGCTAGGTCTTTTGGCCTGACTTTGGCGTAAGGGCTTTTGGTTTTGCCTAACTCTTGTTGTTAGGTCTTTTGGCCTGACTTTGGCGTCAGGGCTTTTGGTTTTGCCTAACTCTTGTTGTTAGGTCTTTTGTCCTGACCTTGGCGTTAGGGCTTTTGGCCTGACTTTGGCGTCAGGGCTTTTGGCCTAGCTTTGTTGTTAGGGCTTTTTCTTCGATTTGATTCGAGTGGTCATTCTTTTTGAAGGAATGACTTGCTTTTATTGACATGACATTTTGATTTACAAGCTATGTATGAAATCTCCTTAAACGTTCAGAATTGAATGGACGAGGTAACATTTCTCCTTCAGTGGTTACCAAATAGTAGGATCCTGGGGCAGCGATCTCTACTACCTTGTATGGTCCTTCCCATTTAGCTGAAAGCTTATTTTGACTGTCCAGTCTTGTAAATTCGTTCCTTCTCATAACCATCTCCCTCACGAAAAATTTGCGAGCGCTGAGTTTTCTGTTGAAGTATCGAGAGGTCGCCAGACGCATCTTTGCTTGTGTAATTTCTGCTTGCCACCTCTTTTCCTCTGCCAGGTCGAGGTCAGTCCTGGGTTCGACTTCGTTTGCCTCAGTGTTCAACTTTTGGAGTGCTCGCCTCTACGAAAGGAACTTGTTACTTGAAGTTTCACTTTCCATAGTGATCGCTTGAGACTCCTTGTCCATCTTCCATAATTCGCTTCATGAAGGAATTGTCACCCTTAGCAGATAACTTCTCTAAACTTTGTCCAACTTATAAGAAGATAGTTTCCTTGATGGATTTATTATCTTCGTCGTATGGTTCCTGCCTGATTTTGGTATCAGGTCTTTTTGCCTGACTGTGGCGTCAGGTGTTTTGATTTGCCTAACCCTGTTGCTAGGTCTTTTGGCCTGACTTTGGCGTAAGGGCTATTGGTTTTGCCTAACTCTTGTTGTTAGGTCTTTTGGCCTGACTTTGGCGTCAGGGCTTTTGGTTTTGCCTAACTCTTGTTGTTAGGTCTTTTGTCCTGACTTTGGCGTTAGGGCTTTTGGCCTGACTTTGGCGTCAGGGCTTTTGGCCTAGTTTTGTTGTTAGGGCTTTTTCTTCGATTTGATTCGAGTGGTCATTCTTTTTGAAGGAATGACTTGCTTTTATTGACATGACATTTTGATTTACAAGCTATGTATGAAATCTCCTTAAACGTTCAGAATTGAATGGACGAGGTAACATTTCTCCTTCAGTGGTTACCAAATAGTAGGATCCTGGGGCAGCGATCTCTACTACCTTGTATGGTCCTTCCCATTTAGCTGAAAGCTTATTTTGACTGTCCAGTCTTGTAAATTCGTTCCTTCTCATAACCATCTCCCTCACGAAAAATTTGCGAGCGCTGAGTTTTCTGTTGAAGTATCGAGAGGTCGCCAGACGCATCTTTGCTTGTGTAATTTCTGCTTGCCACCTCTTTTCCTCTGCCAGGTCGAGGTCAGTCCTGGGTTCGACTTCGTTTGCCTCAGTGTTCAACTTTTGGAGTGCTCGCCTCTACGAAAGGAACTTGTTACTTGAAGTTTCACTTTCCATAGTGATCGCTTGAGACTCCTTGTCCATCTTCCATAATTCGCTTCATGAAGGAATTGTCACCCTTAGCAGATAACTTCTCTAAACTTTGTCCAACTTATAAGAAGATAGTTTCCTTGATGGATTTATTATCTTCGTCGTATGGTTCCTGCCTGATTTTGGTATCAGGTCTTTTTGCCTGACTGTGGCGTCAGGTGTTTTGATTTGCCTAACCCTGTTGCTAGGTCTTTTGGCCTGACTTTGGCGTAAGGGCTATTGGTTTTGCCTAACTCTTGTTGTTAGGTCTTTTGGCCTGACTTTGGCGTCAGGGCTTTTGGTTTTGCCTAACTCTTGTTGTTAGGTCTTTTGTCCTGACTTTGGCGTTAGGGCTTTTGGCCTGACTTTGGCGTCAGGGCTTTTGGCCTAGTTTTGTTGTTAGGGCTTTTTCTTCGATTTGATTCGAGTGGTCATTCTTTTTGAAGGAATGACTTGCTTTTATTGACATGACATTTTGATTTACAAGCTATGTATGAAATCTCCTTAAACGTTCAGAATTGAATGGACGAGGTAACATTTCTCCTTCAGTGGTTACCAAATAGTAGGATCCTGGGGCAGCGATCTCTACTACCTTGTATGGTCCTTCCCATTTAGCTGAAAGCTTATTTTGACTGTCCAGTCTTGTAAATTCGTTCCTTCTCATAACCATCTCCCTCACGAAAAATTTGCGAGCGCTGAGTTTTCTGTTGAAGTATCGAGCGGTCGCCAGACGCATCTTTGCTTGTGTAATTTTTGCCTGCCACCTCTTTTCCTCTGCCAGGTCGAGGTCAGTCCTGGGTTCGACTTCGTTTGCCTCAGTGTTCAACTTTTGGAGTGCTCGCCTCTACGAAAGGAACTTGTTACTTGAAGTTTCACTTTCCATAGTGATCGCTTGAGACTCCCTGTCCATCTTTCATAATTCGCTTCATGAAGGAATTGTCACCCTTAGCAGATAACTTCTCTAAACTTTGTCCAACTTATAAGAAGATAGTTTCCTTGATGGATTTATTATCTTCGTCGTATGGTTCCTGCCTGATTTTGGTATCAGGTCTTTTTGCCTGACTTTGGCGTTAGGTCTTTTGATTTGCCTAACCCTGTTGCTAGGTCTTTTGGCCTGACTTTGGCGTAAGGGCTTTTGGTTTTGCCTAACTCTTGTTGTTAGGTCTTTTGGCCTGACTTTGGCGTCAGGGCTTTTGGTTTTGCCTAACTCTTGTTGTTAGGTCTTTTGTCCTGACTTTGGCGTTAGGGCTTTTGGCTTGACTTTGGCGTCAGGGCTTTTGGCCTAGCTTTGTTGTTAGGGCTTTTTCTTCGATTTGATTCGAGTGGTCATTCTTTTTGAAGGAATGACTTGCTTTTATTGACATGACATTTTGATTTACAAGCTATGTATGAAATCTCCTTAAACGTTCAGAATTGAATGGACGAGGTAACATTTCTCCTTCAGTGGTTACCAAATAGTAGGATCCTGGGGCAGCGATCTCTACTACCTTGTATGGTCCTTCCCATTTAGCTGAAAGCTTATTTTGACTGTCCAGTCTTGTAAATTCGTTCCTTCTCATAACCATCTCCCTCACGAAAAATTTGCGAGCGCTGAGTTTTCTGTTGAAGTATCGAGAGGTCGCCAGACGCATCTTTGCTTGTGTAATTTCTGCTTGCCACCTCTTTTCCTCTGCCAGGTCGAGGTCAGTCCTGGGTTCGACTTCGTTTGCCTCAGTGTTCAACTTTTGGAGTGCTCGCCTCTACGAAAGGAACTTGTTACTTGAAGTTTCACTTTCCATAGTGATCGCTTGAGACTCCTTGTCCATCTTCCATAATTCGCTTCATGAAGGAATTGTCACCCTTAGCAGATAACTTCTCTAAACTTTGTCCAACTTATAAGAAGATAGTTTCCTTGATGGATTTATTATCTTCGTCGTATGGTTCCTGCCTGATTTTGGTATCAGGTCTTTTTGCCTGACTGTGGCGTCAGGTGTTTTGATTTGCCTAACCCTGTTGCTAGGTCTTTTGGCCTGACTTTGGCGTAAGGGCTATTGGTTTTGCCTAACTCTTGTTGTTAGGTCTTTTGGCCTGACTTTGGCGTCAGGGCTTTTGGTTTTGCCTAACTCTTGTTGTTAGGTCTTTTGTCCTGACTTTGGCGTTAGGGCTTTTGGCCTGACTTTGGCGTCAGGGCTTTTGGCCTAGTTTTGTTGTTAGGGCTTTTTCTTCGATTTGATTCGAGTGGTCATTCTTTTTGAAGGAATGACTTGCTTTTATTGACATGACATTTTGATTTACAAGCTATGTATGAAATCTCCTTAAACGTTCAGAATTGAATGGACGAGGTAACATTTCTCCTTCAGTGGTTACCAAATAGTAGGATCCTGGGGCAGCGATCTCTACTACCTTGTATGGTCCTTCCCATTTAGCTGAAAGCTTATTTTGACTGTCCAGTCTTGTAAATTCGTTCCTTCTCATAACCATCTCCCTCACGAAAAATTTGCGAGCGCTGAGTTTTCTGTTGAAGTATCGAGCGGTCGCCAGACGCATCTTTGCTTGTGTAATTTTTGCCTGCCACCTCTTTTCCTCTGCCAGGTCGAGGTCAGTCCTGGGTTCGACTTCGTTTGCCTCAGTGTTCAACTTTTGGAGTGCTCGCCTCTACGAAAGGAACTTGTTACTTGAAGTTTCACTTTCCATAGTGATCGCTTGAGACTCCCTGTCCATCTTTCATAATTCGCTTCATGAAGGAATTGTCACCCTTAGCAGATAACTTCTCTAAACTTTGTCCAACTTATAAGAAGATAGTTTCCTTGATGGATTTATTATCTTCGTCGTATGGTTCCTGCCTGATTTTGGTATCAGGTCTTTTTGCCTGACTTTGGCGTTAGGTCTTTTGATTTGCCTAACCCTGTTGCTAGGTCTTTTGGCCTGACTTTGGCATAAGGGCTTTTGGTTTTGCCGAACTCTTGTTGTTAGGTCTTTTGGCCTGACTTTGGCGTCAGGGCTTTTGGTTTTGCCTAACTCTTGTTGTTAGGTCTTTTGTCCTGACTTTGGCGTTAGGGCTTTTGGCTTGACTTTGGCGTCAGGGCTTTTGGCCTAGCTTTGTTGTTAGGGCTTTTTCTTCGATTTGATTCGAGTGGTCATTCTTTTTGAAGGAATGACTTGCTTTTATTGACATGACATTTTGATTTACAAGCTATGTATGAAATCTCCTTAAACGTTCAGAATTGAATGGACGAGGTAACATTTCTCCTTCAGTGGTTACCAAATAGTAGGATCCTGGGGCAGCGATCTCTACTACCTTGTATGGTCCTTCCCATTTAGCTGAAAGCTTATTTTGACTGTCCAGTCTTGTAAATTCGTTCCTTCTCATAACCATCTCCCTCACGAAAAATTTGCGAGCGCTGAGTTTTCTGTTGAAGTATCGAGCGGTCGCCAGACGCATCTTTGCTTGTGTAATTTTTGCCTGCCACCTCTTTTCCTCTGCCAGGTCGAGGTCAGTCCTGGGTTCGACTTCGTTTGCCTCAGTGTTCAACTTTTGGAGTGCTCGCCTCTACGAAAGGAACTTGTTACTTGAAGTTTCACTTTCCATAGTGATCGCTTGAGACTCCTTGTCCATCTTCCATAATTCGCTTCATGAAGGAATTGTCACCCTTAGCAGATAACTTCTCTAAACTTTGTCCAACTTATAAGAAGATAGTTTCCTTGATGGATTTATTATCTTCGTCGTATGGTTCCTGCCTGATTTTGGTATCAGGTCTTTTTGCCTGACTGTGGCGTCAGGTGTTTTGATTTGCCTAACCCTGTTGCTAGGTCTTTTGGCCTGACTTTGGCGTAAGGGCTATTGGTTTTGCCTAACTCTTGTTGTTAGGTCTTTTGGCCTGACTTTGGCGTCAGGGCTTTTGGTTTTGCCTAACTCTTGTTGTTAGGTCTTTTGTCCTGACTTTGGCGTTAGGGCTTTTGGCCTGACTTTGGCGTCAGGGCTTTTGGCCTAGTTTTGTTGTTAGGGCTTTTTCTTCGATTTGATTCGAGTGGTCATTCTTTTTGAAGGAATGACTTGCTTTTATTGACATGACATTTTGATTTACAAGCTATGTATGAAATCTCCTTAAACGTTCAGAATTGAATGGACGAGGTAACATTTCTCCTTCAGTGGTTACCAAATAGTAGGATCCTGGGGCAGCGATCTCTACTACCTTGTATGGTCCTTCCCATTTAGCTGAAAGCTTATTTTGACTGTCCAGTCTTGTAAATTCGTTCCTTCTCATAACCATCTCCCTCACGAAAAATTTGCGAGCGCTGAGTTTTCTGTTGAAGTATCGAGCGGTCGCCAGACGCATCTTTGCTTGTGTAATTTTTGCCTGCCACCTCTTTTCCTCTGCCAGGTCGAGGTCAGTCCTGGGTTCGACTTCGTTTGCCTCAGTGTTCAACTTTTGGAGTGCTCGCCTCTACGAAAGGAACTTGTTACTTGAAGTTTCACTTTCCATAGTGATCGCTTGAGACTCCCTGTCCATCTTTCATAATTCGCTTCATGAAGGAATTGTCACCCTTAGCAGATAACTTCTCTAAACTTTGTCCAACTTATAAGAAGATAGTTTCCTTGATGGATTTATTATCTTCGTCGTATGGTTCCTGCCTGATTTTGGTATCAGGTCTTTTTGCCTGACTTTGGCGTTAGGTCTTTTGATTTGCCTAACCCTGTTGCTAGGTCTTTTGGCCTGACTTTGGCGTAAGGGCTTTTGGTTTTGCCTAACTCTTGTTGTTAGGTCTTTTGGCCTGACTTTGGCGTCAGGGCTTTTGGTTTTGCCTAACTCTTGTTGTTAGGTCTTTTGTCCTGACTTTGGCGTTAGGGCTTTTGGCTTGACTTTGGCGTCAGGGCTTTTGGCCTAGCTTTGTTGTTAGGGCTTTTTCTTCGATTTGATTCGAGTGGTCATTCTTTTTGAAGGAATGACTTGCTTTTATTGACATGACATTTTGATTTACAAGCTATGTATGAAATCTCCTTAAACGTTCAGAATTGAATGGACGAGGTAACATTTCTCCTTCAGTGGTTACCAAATAGTAGGATCCTGGGGCAGCGATCTCTACTACCTTGTATGGTCCTTCCCATTTAGCTGAAAGCTTATTTTGACTGTCCAGTCTTGTAAATTCGTTCCTTCTCATAACCATCTCCCTCACGAAAAATTTGCGAGCGCTGAGTTTTCTGTTGAAGTATCGAGCGGTCGCCAGACGCATCTTTGCTTGTGTAATTTTTGCCTGCCACCTCTTTTCCTCTGCCAGGTCGAGGTCAGTCCTGGGTTCGACTTCGTTTGCCTCAGTGTTCAACTTTTGGAGTGCTCGCCTCTACGAAAGGAACTTGTTACTTGAAGTTTCACTTTCCATAGTGATCGCTTGAGACTCCCTGTCCATCTTTCATAATTCGCTTCATGAAGGAATTGTCACCCTTAGCAGATAACTTCTCTAAACTTTGTCCAACTTATAAGAAGATAGTTTCCTTGATGGATTTATTATCTTCGTCGTATGGTTCCTGCCATATTTTGGTATCAGGTCTTTTTGCCTGACTTTGGCGTTAGGTCTTTTGATTTGCCTAACCCTGTTGCTAGGTCTTTTGGCCTGACTTTGGCGTAAGGGCTTTTGGTTTTGCCTAACTCTTGTTGTTAGGTCTTTTGGCCTGACTTTGGCGTCAGGGCTTTTGGTTTTGCCTAACTCTTGTTGTTAGGTCTTTTGTCCTGACTTTGGCGTTAGGGCTTTTGGCTTGACTTTGGCGTCAGGGCTTTTGGCCTAGCTTTGTTGTTAGGGCTTTTTCTTCGATTTGATTCGAGTGGTCATTCTTTTTGAAGGAATGACTTGCTTTTATTGACATGACATTTTGATTTACAAGCTATGTATGAAATCTCCTTAAACGTTCAGAATTGAATGGACGAGGTAACATTTCTCCTTCAGTGGTTACCAAATAGTAGGATCCTGGGGCAGCGATCTCTACTACCTTGTATGGTCCTTCCCATTTAGCTGAAAGCTTATTTTGACTGTCCAGTCTTGTAAATTCGTTCCTTCTCATAACCATCTCCCTCACGAAAAATTTGCGAGCGCTGAGTTTTCTGTTGAAGTATCGAGCGGTCGCCAGACGCATCTTTGCTTGTGTAATTTTTGCCTGCCACCTCTTTTCCTCTGCCAGGTCGAGGTCAGTCCTGGGTTCGACTTCGTTTGCCTCAGTGTTCAACTTTTGGAGTGCTCGCCTCTACGAAAGGAACTTGTTACTTGAAGTTTCACTTTCCATAGTGATCGCTTGAGACTCCTTGTCCATCTTCCATAATTCGCTTCATGAAGGAATTGTCACCCTTAGCAGATAACTTCTCTAAACTTTGTCCAACTTATAAGAAGATAGTTTCCTTGATGGATTTATTATCTTCGTCGTATGGTTCCTGCCTGATTTTGGTATCAGGTCTTTTTGCCTGACTGTGGCGTCAGGTGTTTTGATTTGCCTAACCCTGTTGCTAGGTCTTTTGGCCTGACTTTGGCGTAAGGGCTATTGGTTTTGCCTAACTCTTGTTGTTAGGTCTTTTGGCCTGACTTTGGCGTCAGGGCTTTTGGTTTTGCCTAACTCTTGTTGTTAGGTCTTTTGTCCTGACTTTGGCGTTAGGGCTTTTGGCCTGACTTTGGCGTCAGGGCTTTTGGCCTAGTTTTGTTGTTAGGGCTTTTTCTTCGATTTGATTCGAGTGGTCATTCTTTTTGAAGGAATGACTTGCTTTTATTGACATGACATTTTGATTTACAAGCTATGTATGAAATCTCCTTAAACGTTCAGAATTGAATGGACGAGGTAACATTTCTCCTTCAGTGGTTACCAAATAGTAGGATCCTGGGGCAGCGATCTCTACTACCTTGTATGGTCCTTCCCATTTAGCTGAAAGCTTATTTTGACTGTCCACTCTTGTAAATTCGTTCCTTCTCATAACCATCTCCCTCACGAAAAATTTGCGAGCGCTGAGTTTTCTGTTGAAGTATCGAGCGGTCGCCAGACGCATCTTTGCTTGTGTAATTTTTGCCTGCCACCTCTTTTCCTCTGCCAGGTCGAGGTCAGTCCTGGGTTCGACTTCGTTTGCCTCAGTGTTCAACTTTTGGAGTGCTCGCCTCTACGAAAGGAACTTGTTACTTGAAGTTTCACTTTCCATAGTGATCGCTTGAGACTCCCTGTCCATCTTTCATAATTCGCTTCATGAAGGAATTGTCACCCTTAGCAGATAACTTCTCTAAACTTTGTCCAACTTATAAGAAGATAGTTTCCTTGATGGATTTATTATCTTCGTCGTATGGTTCCTGCCTGATTTTGGTATCAGGTCTTTTTGCCTGACTTTGGCGTTAGGTCTTTTGATTTGCCTAACCCTGTTGCTAGGTCTTTTGGCCTGACTTTGGCGTAAGGGCTTTTGGTTTTGCCGAACTCTTGTTGTTAGGTCTTTTGGCCTGACTTTGGCGTCAGGGCTTTTGGTTTTGCCTAACTCTTGTTGTTAGGTCTTTTGTCCTGACTTTGGCGTTAGGGCTTTTGGCTTGACTTTGGCGTCAGGGCTTTTGGCCTAGCTTTGTTGTTAGGGCTTTTTCTTCGATTTGATTCGAGTGGTCATTCTTTTTGAAGGAATGACTTGCTTTTATTGACATGACATTTTGATTTACAAGCTATGTATGAAATCTCCTTAAACGTTCAGAATTGAATGGACGAGGTAACATTTCTCCTTCAGTGGTTACCAAATAGTAGGATCCTGGGGCAGCGATCTCTACTACCTTGTATGGTCCTTCCCATTTAGCTGAAAGCTTATTTTGACTGTCCAGTCTTGTAAATTCGTTCCTTCTCATAACCATCTCCCTCACGAAAAATTTGCGAGCGCTGAGTTTTCTGTTGAAGTATCGAGCGGTCGCCAGACGCATCTTTGCTTGTGTAATTTTTGCCTGCCACCTCTTTTCCTCTGCCAGGTCGAGGTCAGTCCTGGGTTCGACTTCGTTTGCCTCAGTGTTCAACTTTTGGAGTGCTCGCCTCTACGAAAGGAACTTGTTACTTGAAGTTTCACTTTCCATAGTGATCGCTTGAGACTCCTTGTCCATCTTCCATAATTCGCTTCATGAAGGAATTGTCACCCTTAGCAGATAACTTCTCTAAACTTTGTCCAACTTATAAGAAGATAGTTTCCTTGATGGATTTATTATCTTCGTCGTATGGTTCCTGCCTGATTTTGGTATCAGGTCTTTTTGCCTGACTGTGGCGTCAGGTGTTTTGATTTGCCTAACCCTGTTGCTAGGTCTTTTGGCCTGACTTTGGCGTAAGGGCTATTGGTTTTGCCTAACTCTTGTTGTTAGGTCTTTTGGCCTGACTTTGGCGTCAGGGCTTTTGGTTTTGCCTAACTCTTGTTGTTAGGTCTTTTGTCCTGACTTTGGCGTTAGGGCTTTTGGCCTGACTTTGGCGTCAGGGCTTTTGGCCTAGTTTTGTTGTTAGGGCTTTTTCTTCGATTTGATTCGAGTGGTCATTCTTTTTGAAGGAATGACTTGCTTTTATTGACATGACATTTTGATTTACAAGCTATGTATGAAATCTCCTTAAACGTTCAGAATTGAATGGACGAGGTAACATTTCTCCTTCAGTGGTTACCAAATAGTAGGATCCTGGGGCAGCGATCTCTACTACCTTGTATGGTCCTTCCCATTTAGCTGAAAGCTTATTTTGACTGTCCAGTCTTGTAAATTCGTTCCTTCTCATAACCATCTCCCTCACGAAAAATTTGCGAGCGCTGAGTTTTCTGTTGAAGTATCGAGCGGTCGCCAGACGCATCTTTGCTTGTGTAATTTTTGCCTGCCACCTCTTTTCCTCTGCCAGGTCGAGGTCAGTCCTGGGTTCGACTTCGTTTGCCTCAGTGTTCAACTTTTGGAGTGCTCGCCTCTACGAAAGGAACTTGTTACTTGAAGTTTCACTTTCCATAGTGATCGCTTGAGACTCCCTGTCCATCTTTCATAATTCGCTTCATGAAGGAATTGTCACCCTTAGCAGATAACTTCTCTAAACTTTGTCCAACTTATAAGAAGATAGTTTCCTTGATGGATTTATTATCTTCGTCGTATGGTTCCTGCCTGATTTTGGTATCAGGTCTTTTTGCCTGACTTTGGCGTTAGGTCTTTTGATTTGCCTAACCCTGTTGCTAGGTCTTTTGGCCTGACTTTGGCGTAAGGGCTTTTGGTTTTGCCTAACTCTTGTTGTTAGGTCTTTTGGCCTGACTTTGGCGTCAGGGCTTTTGGTTTTGCCTAACTCTTGTTGTTAGGTCTTTTGTCCTGACTTTGGCGTTAGGGCTTTTGGCTTGACTTTGGCGTCAGGGCTTTTGGCCTAGCTTTGTTGTTAGGGCTTTTTCTTCGATTTGATTCGAGTGGTCATTCTTTTTGAAGGAATGACTTGCTTTTATTGACATGACATTTTGATTTACAAGCTATGTATGAAATCTCCTTAAACGTTCAGAATTGAATGGACGAGGTAACATTTCTCCTTCAGTGGTTACCAAATAGTAGGATCCTGGGGCAGCGATCTCTACTACCTTGTATGGTCCTTCCCATTTAGCTGAAAGCTTATTTTGACTGTCCAGTCTTGTAAATTCGTTCCTTCTCATAACCATCTCCCTCACGAAAAATTTGCGAGCGCTGAGTTTTCTGTTGAAGTATCGAGCGGTCGCCAGACGCATCTTTGCTTGTGTAATTTTTGCCTGCCACCTCTTTTCCTCTGCCAGGTCGAGGTCAGTCCTGGGTTCGACTTCGTTTGCCTCAGTGTTCAACTTTTGGAGTGCTCGCCTCTACGAAAGGAACTTGTTACTTGAAGTTTCACTTTCCATAGTGATCGCTTGAGACTCCCTGTCCATCTTTCATAATTCGCTTCATGAAGGAATTGTCACCCTTAGCAGATAACTTCTCTAAACTTTGTCCAACTTATAAGAAGATAGTTTCCTTGATGGATTTATTATCTTCGTCGTATGGTTCCTGCCATATTTTGGTATCAGGTCTTTTTGCCTGACTTTGGCGTTAGGTCTTTTGATTTGCCTAACCCTGTTGCTAGGTCTTTTGGCCTGACTTTGGCGTAAGGGCTTTTGGTTTTGCCTAACTCTTGTTGTTAGGTCTTTTGGCCTGACTTTGGCGTCAGGGCTTTTGGTTTTGCCTAACTCTTGTTGTTAGGTCTTTTGTCCTGACTTTGGCGTTAGGGCTTTTGGCTTGACTTTGGCGTCAGGGCTTTTGGCCTAGCTTTGTTGTTAGGGCTTTTTCTTCGATTTGATTCGAGTGGTCATTCTTTTTGAAGGAATGACTTGCTTTTATTGACATGACATTTTGATTTACAAGCTATGTATGAAATCTCCTTAAACGTTCAGAATTGAATGGACGAGGTAACATTTCTCCTTCAGTGGTTACCAAATAGTAGGATCCTGGGGCAGCGATCTCTACTACCTTGTATGGTCCTTCCCATTTAGCTGAAAGCTTATTTTGACTGTCCAGTCTTGTAAATTCGTTCCTTCTCATAACCATCTCCCTCACGAAAAATTTGCGAGCGCTGAGTTTTCTGTTGAAGTATCGAGCGGTCGCCAGACGCATCTTTGCTTGTGTAATTTTTGCCTGCCACCTCTTTTCCTCTGCCAGGTCGAGGTCAGTCCTGGGTTCGACTTCGTTTGCCTCAGTGTTCAACTTTTGGAGTGCTCGCCTCTACGAAAGGAACTTGTTACTTGAAGTTTCACTTTCCATAGTGATCGCTTGAGACTCCTTGTCCATCTTCCATAATTCGCTTCATGAAGGAATTGTCACCCTTAGCAGATAACTTCTCTAAACTTTGTCCAACTTATAAGAAGATAGTTTCCTTGATGGATTTATTATCTTCGTCGTATGGTTCCTGCCTGATTTTGGTATCAGGTCTTTTTGCCTGACTGTGGCGTCAGGTGTTTTGATTTGCCTAACCCTGTTGCTAGGTCTTTTGGCCTGACTTTGGCGTAAGGGCTATTGGTTTTGCCTAACTCTTGTTGTTAGGTCTTTTGGCCTGACTTTGGCGTCAGGGCTTTTGGTTTTGCCTAACTCTTGTTGTTAGGTCTTTTGTCCTGACTTTGGCGTTAGGGCTTTTGGCCTGACTTTGGCGTCAGGGCTTTTGGCCTAGTTTTGTTGTTAGGGCTTTTTCTTCGATTTGATTCGAGTGGTCATTCTTTTTGAAGGAATGACTTGCTTTTATTGACATGACATTTTGATTTACAAGCTATGTATGAAATCTCCTTAAACGTTCAGAATTGAATGGACGAGGTAACATTTCTCCTTCAGTGGTTACCAAATAGTAGGATCCTGGGGCAGCGATCTCTACTACCTTGTATGGTCCTTCCCATTTAGCTGAAAGCTTATTTTGACTGTCCACTCTTGTAAATTCGTTCCTTCTCATAACCATCTCCCTCACGAAAAATTTGCGAGCGCTGAGTTTTCTGTTGAAGTATCGAGCGGTCGCCAGACGCATCTTTGCTTGTGTAATTTTTGCCTGCCACCTCTTTTCCTCTGCCAGGTCGAGGTCAGTCCTGGGTTCGACTTCGTTTGCCTCAGTGTTCAACTTTTGGAGTGCTCGCCTCTACGAAAGGAACTTGTTACTTGAAGTTTCACTTTCCATAGTGATCGCTTGAGACTCCTTGTCCATCTTCCATAATTCGCTTCATGAAGGAATTGTCACCCTTAGCAGATAACTTCTCTAAACTTTGTCCAACTTATAAGAAGATAGTTTCCTTGATGGATTTATTATCTTCGTCGTATGGTTCCTGCCTGATTTTGGTATCAGGTCTTTTTGCCTGACTTTGGCGTTAGGTCTTTTGATTTGCCTAACCCTGTTGCTAGGTCTTTTGGCCTGACTTTGGCGTAAGGGCTTTTGGTTTTGCCTAACTCTTGTTGTTAGGTCTTTTGGCCTGACTTTGGCGTCAGGGCTTTTGGTTTTGCCTAACTCTTGTTGTTAGGTCTTTTGTCCTGACTTTGGCGTTAGGGCTTTTGGCCTGACTTTGGCGTCAGGGCTTTTGGCCTAGCTTTGTTGTTAGGGCTTTTTCTTCGATTTGATTCGAGTGGTCATTCTTTTTGAAGGAATGACTTGCTTTTATTGACATGACATTTTGATTTACAAGCTATGTATGAAATCTCCTTAAACGTTCAGAATTGAATGGACGAGGTAACATTTCTCCTTCAGTGGATACCAAATAGTAGGATCCTGGGGCAGCGATCTCTACTACCTTGTATGGTCCTTCCCATTTAGCTGAAAGCTTATTTTGACTGTCCAGTCTTGTAAATTCGTTCCTTCTCATAACCATCTCCCTCACGAAAAATTTGCGAGCGCTGAGTTTTCTGTTGAAGTATCGAGAGGTCGCCAGACGCATCTTTGCTTGTGTAATTTATGCTTGCCACCTCTTTTCCTCTGCCAGGTCGAGGTCAGTCCTGGGTTCGACTTCGTTTGCCTCAGTGTTCAACTTTTGGAGTGCTCGCCTCTACGAAAGGAACTTGTTACTTGAAGTTTCACTTTCCATAGTGATCGCTTGAGACTCCTTGTCCATCTTCCATAATTCGCTTCATGAAGGAATTGTCACCCTTAGCAGATAACTTCTCTAAACTTTGTCCAACTTATAAGAAGATAGTTTCCTTGATGGATTTATTATCTTCGTCGTATGGTTTCTACCTGATTTTGGTATCAGGTCTTTTTGCATGACTGTGGCGTCAGGTGTTTTGATTTTCCTAACCCTGTTGCTAGGTCTTTTGGCCTGACTTTGGCGTAAGGGCTATTGGTTTTGCCTAACTCTTGTTGTTAGGTCTTTTGGCCTGACTTTGGCGTCAGGGCTTTCGGTTTTGCCTAACTCTTGTTGTTAGGTCTTTTGTCCTGACTTTGGCGTTAGGGCTTTTGGCCTAACTTTGGCGTCAGGGCTTTTGGCCTAACTTTGTTGTTAGGGCTTTTTCTTCGATTTGATTCGAGTGGTCATTCTGTTTGAAGGAATGACTTGCTTTTATTTACATGACATTTTGATTTACAAGCTATGTATGAAATCTATTTAAATGTTCAGAATTGAATGGACGAGGTAACATTTCTCCTTCAGTGGTTACCAAATAGTAGGATCCTGGGGCAGCGATCTCTACTACCTTGTATGGTCCTTCCCATTTAGCTGAAAGCTTATTTTGACTGTCCAGTCTTGTAAATTCGTTCCTTCTCATAACCATCTCCCTCACGAAAAATTTGCGAGCGCTGAGTTTTCTGTTGAAGTATCGAGCGGTCGCCAGACGCATCTTTGCTTGTGTAATTTTTGCCTGCCACCTCTTTTCCTCTGCCAGGTCGAGGTCAGTCCTGGGTTCGACTTCGTTTGCCTCAGTGTTCAACTTTTGGAGTGCTCGCCTCTACGAAAGGAACTTGTTACTTGAAGTTTCACTTTCCATAGTGATCGCTTGAGACTCCTTGTCCATCTTCCATAATTCGCTTCATGAAGGAATTGTCACCCTTAGCAGATAACTTCTCTAAACTTTGTCCAACTTATACGAAGATAGTTTCCTTGATGGATTTATTATCTTCGTCGTATGGTTCCTGCCTGATTTTGGTATCAGGTCTTTTTGCCTGCCTTTGGCGTTAGGTCTTTTGATTTGCCTAACCCTGTTGCTAGGTCTTTTGGCCTGACTTTGGCGTAAGGGCTTTTGGTTTTGCCTAAC
Source organism: Chamaenerion angustifolium (assembly GCA_946814005.1). Taxonomy (NCBI): domain Eukaryota; kingdom Viridiplantae; phylum Streptophyta; class Magnoliopsida; order Myrtales; family Onagraceae; genus Chamaenerion; species Chamaenerion angustifolium. The sequence continues at coordinate 7,114,404 of OX328278.1, read as the reverse complement.
TCTTGTTGTTAGGTCTTTTGGCCTGACTTTGGCGTCAGGGCTTTTGGTTTTGCCTAACTCTTGTTGTTAGGTCTTTTGTCCTGACTTTGGCGTTAGGGCTTTTGGCCTGACTTTGGCGTCAGGGCTTTTGGCCTAGCTTTGTTGTTAGGGCTTTTTCTTCGATTTGATTCGAGTGGTCATTCTTTTTGAAGGAATGACTTGCTTTTATTGACATGACATTTTGATTTACAAGCTATGTATGAAATCTCCTTAAACGTTCAGAATTGAATGGACGAGGTAACATTTCTCCTTCAGTGGTTACCAAATAGTAGGATCCTGGGGCAGCGATCTCTACTACCTTGTATGGTCCTTCCCATTTAGCTGAAAGCTTATTTTGACTGTCCAGTCTTGTAAATTCGTTCCTTCTCATAACCATCTCCCTCACGAAAAATTTGCGAGCGCTGAGTTTTCTGTTGAAGTATCGAGAGGTCGCCAGACGCATCTTTGCTTGTGTAATTTTTGCCTGCCACCTCTTTTCCTCTGCCAGGTCGAGGTCAGTCCTGGGTTCGACTTCGTTTGCCTCAGTGTTCAACTTTTGGAGTGCTCGCCTCTACGAAAGGAACTTGTTACTTGAAGTTTCACTTTCCATAGTGATCGCTTGAGACTCCTTGTCCATCTTCCATAATTCGCTTCATGAAGGAATTGTCACCCTTAGCAGATAACTTCTCTAAACTTTGTCCAACTTATAAGAAGATAGTTTCCTTGATGGATTTATTATCTTCGTCGTATGGTTCCTACCTGATTTTGGTATCAGGTCTTTTTGCCTGACTGTGGCGTCAGGTGTTTTGATTTGCCTAACCCTGTTGCTAGGTCTTTTGGCCTGACTTTTGGCGTAAGGGCTATTGGTTTTGCCTAACTCTTGTTGTTAGGTCTTTTGGCATGACTTTGGCGTCAGGGCTTTTGGTTTTGCCTAACTCTTGTTGTTAGGTCTTTTGTCCTGACTTTGGCGTTAGGGCTTTTGGCCTGACTTTGGCGTCAGGGCTTTTTGCCTAGCTTTGTTGTTAGGGCTTTTTCTTCGATTTGATTCGAGTGGTCATTCTTTTTGAAGGAATGACTTGCTTTTATTGACATGACATTTTGATTTACAAGCTATGTATGAAATCTCCTTAAACGTTCAGAATTGAATGGACGAGGTAACATTTCTCCTTCAGTGGTTACCAAATAGTAGGATCCTGGGGCAGCGATCTCTACTACCTTGTATGGTCCTTCCCATTTAGGTGAAAGCTTATTTTGACTGTCCAGTCTTGTAAATTCGTTCCTTCTCATAACCATCTCCCTCACGAAAAATTTGCGAGCGCTGAGTTTTCTGTTGAAGTATCGAGAGGTCGCCAGACGCATCTTTGCTTGTGTAATTTATGCTTGCCACCTCTTTTCCTCTGCCAGGTCGAGGTCAGTCCTGGGTTCGACTTCGTTTGCCTCAGTGTTCAACTTTTGGAGTGCTCGCCTCTACGAAAGGAACTTGTTACTTGAAGTTTCACTTTCCATAGTGATCGCTTGAGACTCCTTGTCCATCTTCCATAATTCGCTTCATGAAGGAATTGTCACCCTTAGCAGATAACTTCTCTAAACTTTGTCCAACTTATAAGAAGATAGTTTCCTTGATGGATTTATTATCTTCGTCGTATGGTTCCTGCCTGATTTTGGTATCAGGTCTTTTTGCCTGACTGTGGCGTCAGGTGTTTTGATTTGCCTAACCCTGTTGCTAGGTCTTTTGGCCTGACTTTGGCGTAAGGGCTATTGGTTTTGCCTAACTCTTGTTGTTAGGTCTTTTGGCCTGACTTTGGCGTCAGGGCTTTCGGTTTTGCCTAACTCTTGTTGTTAGGTCTTTTGTCCTGATTTTGGCGTTAGGGCTTTTGGCCTAACTTTGGCGTCAGGGCTTTTGGCCTAACTTTGTTGGTAGGGCTTTTTCTTCGATTTGATTCGAGTGGTCATTCTGTTTGAAGGAATGACTTGCTTTTATTTACATGACATTTTGATTTACAAGCTATGTATGAAATCTATTTAAATGTTCAGAATTGAATGGACGAGGTAACATTTCTCCTTCAGTGGTTACCAAATAGTAGGATCCTGGGGCAGCGATCTCTACTACCTTTTATGGTCCTTCCCATTTAGCTGAAAGCTTATTTTGACTGTCCAGTCTTGTAAATTCGTTCCTTCTCATAACCATCTCCCTCACGAAAAATTTGCGAGCGCTGAGTTTTCTGTTGAAGTATCGAGCGGTCGCCAGACGAATCTTTGCTTGTGTAATTTTTGCCTGCCACCTCTTTTCCTCTGCCAGGTCGAGGTCAGTCCTGGGTTCGACTTCGTTTGCCTCAGTGTTCAACTTTTGGAGTGCTCGCCTCTACGAAAGGAACTTGTTACTTGAAGTTTCACTTTCCATAGTGATCGCTTGAGACTCCTTGTCCATCTTCCATAATTCGCTTCATGAAGGAATTGTCACCCTTAGCAGATAACTTCTCTAAACTTTGTCCAACTAATAAGAAGATAGTTTCCTTGATGGATTTATTATCTTCGTCGTATGGTTCCTGCCTGATTTTGGTATCAGGTCTTTTTGCCTGACTTTGGCGTTAGGTCTTTTGATTTGCCTAACCCTGTTGCTAGGTCTTTTGGCCTGACTTTGGCGTAAGGGCATTTGGTTTTGCCTAACTCTTGTTGTTAGGTCTTTTGGCCTGACTTTGGCGTCAGGGCTTTTGGTTTTGCCTAACTCTTGTTGTTAGGTCTTTTGTCCTGACTTTGGCGTTAGGGCTTTTGGCCTGACTTTGGCGTCAGGGCTTTTGGCCTAGCTTTGTTGTTAGGGCTTTTTCTTCGATTTGATTCGAGTGGTCATTCTTTTTGAAGGAATGACTTGCTTTTATTGACATGACATTTTGATTTACAAGCTATGTATGAAATCTCCTTAAACGTTCAGAATTGAATGGACGAGGTAACATTTCTCCTTCAGTGGTTACCAAATAGTAGGATCCTGGGGCAGCGATCTCTACTACCTAGTATGGTCCTTCCCATTTAGCTGAAAGCTTATTTTGACTGTCCAGTCTTGTAAATTCGTTCCTTCTCATAACCATCTCCCTCACGAAAAATTTGCGAGCGCTGAGTTTTCTGTTGAAGTATCGAGAGGTCGCCAGACGCATCTTTGCTTGTGTAATTTATGCTTGCCACCTCTTTTCCTCTGCCAGGTCGAGGTCAGTCCTGGGTTCGACTTCGTTTGCCTCAGTGTTCAACTTTTGGAGTGCTCGCCTCTACGAAAGGAACTTGTTACTTGAAGTTTCACTTTCCATAGTGATCGCTTGAGACTCCTTGTCCATCTTCCATAATTCGCTTCATGAAGGAATTGTCACCCTTAGCAGATAACTTCTCTAAACTTTGTCCAACTTATAAGAAGATAGTTTCCTTGATGGATTTATTATCTTCGTCGTATGGTTCCTGCCTGATTTTGGTATCAGGTCTTTTTGCCTGACTGTGGCGTCAGGTGTTTTGATTTGCCTAACACTGTTGCTAGGTCTTTTGGCCTGACTTTGGCGTAAGGGCTATTGGTTTTGCCTAACTCTTGTTGTTAGGTCTTTTGGCCTGACTTTGGCGTCAGGGCTTTCGGTTTTGCCTAACTCTTGTTGTTAGGTCTTTTGTCCTGACTTTGGCGTTAGGGCTTTTGGCCTAACTTTGGCGTCAGGGCTTTTGGCCTAACTTTGTTGTTAGGGCTTTTTCTTCGATTTGATTCGAGTGGTCATTCGGTTTGAAGGAATGACTTGCTTTTATTTACATGACATTTTGATTTACAAGCTATGTATGAAATCTATTTAAATGTTCAGAATTGAATGGACGAGGTAACATTTCTCCTTCAGTGGTTACCAAATAGTAGGATCCTGGGGCAGCGATCTCTACTACCTTGTATGGTCCTTCCCATTTAGCTGAAAGCTTATTTTGACTGTCCAGTCTTGTAAATTCGTTCCTTCTCATAACCATCTCCCTCACGAAAAATTTGCGAGCGCTGAGTTTTCTGTTGAAGTATCGAGCGGTCGCTAGACGCATCTTTGCTTGTGTAATTTTTGCTTGCCACCTCTTTTCCTCTGCCAGGTCGAGGTCAGTCCTGGGTTCGACTTCGTTTGCCTCAGTGTTCAACTTTTGGAGTGCTCGCCTCTACGAAAGGAACTTGTTACTTGAAGTTTCACTTTCCATAGTGATCGCTTGAGACTCCTTGTCCATCTTCCATAATTCGCTTCATGAAGGAATTGTCACCCTTAGCAGATAACTTCTCTAAACTTTGTCCAACTTATAAGAAGATAGTTTCCTTGATGGATTTATTATCTTCGTCGTATGGTTCCTGCCTGATTTTGGTATCAGGTCTTTTTGCCTGACTTTGGCGTTAGGTCTTTTGATTTGCCTAACCCTGTTGCTAGGTCTTTTGGCCTGACTTTGGCGTAAGGGCTTTTGGTTTTGCCTAACTCTTGTTGTTAGGTCTTTTGGCCTGACTTTGGCGTCAGGGCTTTTGGTTTTGCCTAACTCTTGTTATTAGGTCTTTTGTCCTGACTTTGGCGTTAGGGCTTTTGGCCTGACTTTGGCGTCAGGGCTTTTGGCCTAGCTTTGTTGTTAGGGCTTTTTCTTCGATTTGATTCGAGTGGTCATTCTTTTTGAAGGAATGACTTGCTTTTATTGACATGACATTTTGATTTACAAGCTATGTATGAAATCTCCTTAAACGTTCAGAATTGAATGGACGAGGTAACATTTCTCCTTCAGTGGTTACCAAATAGTAGGATCCTGGGGCAGCGATCTCTACTACCTTGTACGGTCCTTCCCATTTAGCTGAAAGCTTATTTTGACTGTCCAGTCTTGTAAATTCGTTCCTTCTCATAACCATCTCCCTCACGAAAAATTTGCGAGCGCTGAGTTTTCTGTTGAAGTATCGAGAGGTCGCCAGACGCATCTTTGCTTGTGTAATTTATGCTTGCCACCTCTTTTCCTCTGCCAGGTCGAGGTCAGTCCTGGGTTCGACTTCGTTTGCCTCAGTGTTTAACTTTTGGAGTGCTCGCCTCTACGAAAGGAACTTGTTACTTGAAGTTTCACTTTCCATAGTGATCGCTTGAGACTCCTTGTCCATCTTCCATAATTCGCTTAATGAAGGAATTGTCACCCTTAGCAGATAACTTCTCTAAACTTTGTCCAACTTATAAGAAGATAGTTTCCTTGATGGATTTATTATCTTCGTCGTATGGTTCCTGCCTGATTTTGGTATCAGGTCTTTTTGCCTGACTGTGGCGTCAGGTGTTTTGATTTGCCTAACCCTGTTGCTAGGTCTTTTGGCCTGACTTTGGCGTAAGGGCTATTGGTTTTGCCTAACTCTTGTTGTTAGGTCTTTTGGCCTGACTTTGGCGTCAGGGCTTTCGGTTTTGCCTAACTCTTGTTGTTAGGTCTTTTGTCCTGACTTTGGCGTTAGGGCTTTTGGCCTAACTTTGGCGTCACGGCTTTTGGCCTAACTTTGTTGTTAGGGCTTTTTCTTCGATTTGATTCGAATGGTCATTCTTTTTGAAGGAATGACTTGCTTTTATTGACATAACATTTTGATTTACAAGCTATGTATGAAATCTCTTTAAATGTTCAGAATTGAATGGACGAGGTAACATTTCTTCTTCAGTGGTTACCAAATAGTAGGATCCTGGGGCAGCGATCTCTACTACCTTGTATGGTCCTTCCCATTTAGCTGAAAGCTTATTTTGACTGTCCAGTCTTGTAAATTCGTTCCTTCTCATAACCATCTCCCTCACGAAAAATTTGCGAGCGCTGAGTTTTCTGTTGAAGTATCGAGCGGTCGCCAGACACATCTTTGCTTGTGTCTTTTTTGATTGCCACCTCTTTTCCTCTGCCAGGTCGAGGTCAGTCCTGGGTTCGACTTCGTTTGCCTCAGTGTTCAACTTTTGGAGTGGTCGCCTCTACGAAAGGAACTTGTTACTTGAAGTTTCACTTTCCATAGTGATCGCTTGAGACTCCTTGTCCATCTTCCATAATTCGCTTCATGAAGGAATTGTCACCCTTAGCAGATAACTTCTCTAAACTTTGTCCAACTTATAAGAAGATAGTTTCCTTGATGGATTTATTATCTTCGTCGTATGGTTCCTGCCTGATTTTGGTATCAGGTCTTTTTGCCTGAATTTGGCGTTAGGTCTTTTGATTTGCCTAACCCTGTTGCTAGGTCTTTTGGCCTGACTTTGGCGTAAGGGCTTTTGGTTTTGCCTAACTCTTGTTGTTAGGTCTTTTGGCCTGACTTTGGCGTCAGGGCTTTTGGTTTTGCCTAACTCTTGTTGTTAGGTCTTTTGTCCTGACTTTGGCGTTAGGGCTTTTGGCCTGACTTTGGCGTCAGGGCTTTTGGCCTAGCTTTGTTGTTAGGGCTTTTTCTACGATTTGATTCGAGTGGTCATTCTTTTTGAAGGAATGACTTGCTTTTATTGACATAACATTTTGATTTACAAGCTATGTATGAAATCTCCTTAAACGTTCAGAATTGAATGGACGAGGTAACATTTCTCCTTCAGTGGTTACCAAATAGTAGGATCCTGGGGCAGCGATCTCTACTACCTTGTATGGTCCTTCCCATTTAGCTGAAAGCTTATTTTGACTGTCCAGTCTTGTAAATTCGTTCCTTCTCATAACCATCTCCCTCACGAAAAATTTGCGAGCGCTGAGTTTTCTGTTGAAGTATCGAGAGGTCGCCAGACGCATCTTTGCTTGTGTAATTTCTTCTTGCCACCTCTTTTCCTCTGCCAGGTCGAGGTCAGTCCTGGGTTCGACTTCGTTTGCCTCAGTGTTTAACTTTTGGAGTGCTCGCCTCTACGAAAGGAACTTGTTACTTGAAGTTTCACTTTCCATAGTGATCGCTTGAGACTCCTTGTCCATCTTCCATAATTCGCTTCATGAAGGAATTGTCACCCTTAGCAGATAACTTCTCTAAACTTTGTCCAACTTATAAGAAGATAGTTTCCTTGATGGATTTATTATCTTCGTCGTATGGTTCCTGCCTGATTTTGGTATCAGGTCTTTTTGCCTGAATTTGGCGTTAGGTCTTTTGATTTGCCTAACCCTGTTGCTAGGTCTTTTGGCCTGACTTTGGCGTAAGGGCTTTTGGTTTTGCCTAACTCTTGTTGTTAGGTCTTTTGGCCTGACTTTGGCGTCAGGGCTTTTGGTTTTGCCTAACTCTTGTTGTTAGGTCTTTTGTCCTGACTTTGGCGTTAGGGCTTTTGGCCTGACTTTGGCGTCAGGGCTTTTGGCCTAGCTTTGTTGTTAGGGCTTTTTCTTCGATTTGATTCGAGTGGTCATTCTTTTTGAAGGAATGACTTGCTTTTATTGACATGACATTTTGATTTACAAGCTATGTATGAAATCTCCTTAAACGTTCAGAATTGAATGGACGAGGTAACATTTCTCCTTCAGTGGTTACCAAATAGTAGGATCCTGGGGCAGAGATCTCTACTACCTTGTATGGTCCTTCCCATTTAGCTGAAAGCTTATTTTGACTGTCCAGTCTTGTAAATTCGTTCCTTCTCATAACCATCTCCCTCACGAAAAATTTGCGAGCGCTGAGTTTTCTGTTGAAGTATCGAGAGGTCGCCAGACGCATCTTTGCTTGTGTAATTTCTGCTTGCCACCTCTTTTCCTCTGCCAGGTCGAGGACAGTCCTGGGTTCGACTTCGTTTGCCTCAGTGTTCAACTTTTGGAGTGCTCGCCTCTACGAAAGGAACTTGTTACTTGAAGTTTCACTTTCCATAGTGATCGCTTGAGACTCCTTGTCCATCTTCCATAATTCGCTTCATGAAGGAATTGTCACCCTTAGCAGATAACTTCTCTAAACTTTGTCCAACTTATAAGAAGATAGTTTCCTTGATGGATTTATTATCTTCGTCGTATGGTTCCTGCCTGATTTTGGTATCAGGTCTTTTTGCCTGACTGTGGCGTCAGGTGTTTTGATTTGCCTAACACTGTTGCTAGGTCTTTTGGCCTGACTTTGGCGTAAGGGCTATTGGTTTTGCCTAACTCTTGTTGTTAGGTCTTTTGGCCTGACTTTGGCGTCAGGGCTTTCGGTTTTGCCTAACTCTTGTTGTTAGGTCTTTTGTCCTGACTTTGGCGTTAGGGCTTTTGGCCTAACTTTGGCGTCAGGGCTTTTGGCCTAACTTTGTTGTTAGGGCTTTTTCTTCGATTTGATTCGAGTGGTCATTCGGTTTGAAGGAATGACTTGCTTTTATTTACATGACATTTTGATTTACAAGCTATGTATGAAATCTATTTAAATGTTCAGAATTGAATGGACGAGGTAACATTTCTCCTTCAGTGGTTACCAAATAGTAGGATCCTGGGGCAGCGATCTCTACTACCTTGTATGGTCCTTCCCATTTAGCTGAAAGCTTATTTTGACTGTCCAGTCTTGTAAATTCGTTCCTTCTCATAACCATCTCCCTCACGAAAAATTTGCGAGCGCTGAGTTTTCTGTTGAAGTATCGAGCGGTCGCTAGACGCATCTTTGCTTGTGTAATTTTTGCTTGCCACCTCTTTTCCTCTGCCAGGTCGAGGTCAGTCCTGGGTTCGACTTCGTTTGCCTCAGTGTTCAACTTTTGGAGTGCTCGCCTCTACGAAAGGAACTTGTTACTTGAAGTTTCACTTTCCATAGTGATCGCTTGAGACTCCTTGTCCATCTTCCATAATTCGCTTCATGAAGGAATTGTCACCCTTAGCAGATAACTTCTCTAAACTTTGTCCAACTTATAAGAAGATAGTTTCCTTGATGGATTTATTATCTTCGTCGTATGGTTCCTGCCTGATTTTGGTATCAGGTCTTTTTGCCTGACTTTGGCGTTAGGTCTTTTGATTTGCCTAACCCTGTTGCTAGGTCTTTTGGCCTGACTTTGGCGTAAGGGCTTTTGGTTTTGCCTAACTCTTGTTGTTAGGTCTTTTGGCCTGACTTTGGCGTCAGGGCTTTTGGTTTTGCCTAACTCTTGTTATTAGGTCTTTTGTCCTGACTTTGGCGTTAGGGCTTTTGGCCTGACTTTGGCGTCAGGGCTTTTGGCCTAGCTTTGTTGTTAGGGCTTTTTCTTCGATTTGATTCGAGTGGTCATTCTTTTTGAAGGAATGACTTGCTTTTATTGACATGACATTTTGATTTACAAGCTATGTATGAAATCTCCTTAAACGTTCAGAATTGAATGGACGAGGTAACATTTCTCCTTCAGTGGTTACCAAATAGTAGGATCCTGGGGCAGCGATCTCTACTACCTTGTACGGTCCTTCCCATTTAGCTGAAAGCTTATTTTGACTGTCCAGTCTTGTAAATTCGTTCCTTCTCATAACCATCTCCCTCACGAAAAATTTGCGAGCGCTGAGTTTTCTGTTGAAGTATCGAGAGGTCGCCAGACGCATCTTTGCTTGTGTAATTTATGCTTGCCACCTCTTTTCCTCTGCCAGGTCGAGGTCAGTCCTGGGTTCGACTTCGTTTGCCTCAGTGTTCAACTTTTGGAGTGCTCGCCTCTACGAAAGGAACTTGTTACTTGAAGTTTCACTTTCCATAGTGATCGCTTGAGACTCCTTGTCCATCTTCCATAATTCGCTTCATGAAGGAATTGTCACCCTTAGCAGATAACTTCTCTAAACTTTGTCCAACTTATAAGAAGATAGTTTCCTTGATGGATTTATTATCTTCGTCGTATGGTTCCTGCCTGATTTTGGTATCAGGTCTTTTTGCCTGACTTTGGCGTCAGGTGTTTTGATTTGCCTAACACTGTTGCTAGGTCTTTTGGCCTGACTTTGGCGTAAGGGCTATTGGTTTTGCCTAACTCTTGTTGTTAGGTCTTTTGGCCTGACTTTGGCGTCAGGGCTTTCGGTTTTGCCTAACTCTTGTTGTTAGGTCTTTTGTCCTGACTTTGGCGTTAGTGCTTTTGGCCTAACTTTGGCGTCAGGGCTTTTGGCCTAACTTTGTTGTTAGGGCTTTTTCTTCGATATGATTCGGGTGGTCATTCTGTTTGAAGGAATGACTTGCTTTTATTGACATGACATTTTGATTTACAAGCTATGTATGAAATCTATTTAAATGTTCAGAATTAAATGGATGAGGTAACATTTCTTCTTCAGTGGTTACCAAATAGTAGGATCCTGGGGCAGCGATCTCTACTACCTTGTATGGTCCTTCCCATTTAGCTGAAAGCTTATTTTGACTGTCCAGTCTTGTAAATTCATTCCTTCTCATAACCATCTCCCTCACGAATTTGCGAGCGCTGAGTTTTCTGTTGAAGTATCGAGCGATCGCCAGACGCATCTTTGCTTGTGTAATTTCTGCTTGCCACCTCTTTTCCTCTGCCAGGTCGAGGTCAGTCCTGGGTTCGACTTCGTTTGCCTCAGTGTTCAACTTTTGGAGTGCTCGCCTCTACGAAAGGAACTTGTTACTTGAAGTTTCACTTTCCATAGTGATCGCTTAAGACTCCTTGTCCATCTTCCATAATTCGCTTCATGAAGGAATTGTCACCCTTAGCAGATAACTTCTCTAAACTTTGTCCAACTTATAAGAAGATAGTTTCCTTGATGGATTTATTATCTTCGTCGTATGGTTCCTGCCTGATTTTGGTATCAGGTCTTTTTGCCTGACTGTGGCGTCAGGTGTTTTGATTTGCCTAACCCTGTTGCTAGGTCTTTTGGCCTGACTTTGGCGTAAGGGCTATTGGTTTTGCCTAACTCTTGTTGTTAGGTCTTTTGTCCTGACTTTGGCGTCAGGGCTTTCGGTTTTGCCTAACTCTTGTTGTTAGGTCTTTTGTCCTGACTTTGGCGTTAGGGATTTTGGCCTAACTTTGGCGTCAGGGCTTTTGGCCTAACTTTGTTGTTAGGGCTTTTTCTTCGATTTGATTCGAGTGGTCATTCTTTATGAAGGAATGACTTTCTTTTATTGACATAACATTTTGATTTACAAGCTATGTATGAAATCTATTTAAATGTTCAGAATTGAATGGACGAGGTAACATTTCTTCTTCAGTGGTTACCAAATAGTAGGATCCTGGGGCAGCGATCTCTACTACCTTGTATGGTCCTTCCCATTTAGTTGAAAGCTTATTTTGACTGTCCAGTCTTGTAAATTCGTTCCTTCTCATAACCATCTCCCTCACGAAAAATTTGCGAGCGCTGAGTTTTCTGTTGAAGTATCGAGCGGTCGCCAGACGCATCTTTGCTTGTGTAATTTTTGCTTGCCACCTCTTTTCCTCTGCCAGGTCGAGGTCAGTCCTGGGTTCGACTTTGTTTGCCTCAGTGTTCAACTTTTGGAGTGTTCGCCTCTACGAAAGGAACTTGTTACTTGAAATTTCACTTTCCATAGTGATCGCTTGAGACTCCTTGTCCATCTTCCATAATTCGCTTCATGAAGGAATTGTCACCCTTAGCAGATAACTTCTCTAAACTTTGTCCAACTTATAAGAAGATAGTTTCCTTGATGGATTTATTATCTTCGTCGTATGGTTCCTGCCTGATTTTGGTATCAGGTCTTTTTGCCTGACTTTGGCGTTAGGTCTTTTGATTTGCCTAACCCTGTTGCTAGGTCTTTTGGCCTGACTTTGGCGTAAGGGCTTTTGGTTTTGCCTAACTCTTGTTGTTAGGTCTTTTGGCCTGACTTTGGCGTCAGGGCTTTTGGTTTTGCCTAACTCTTGTTATTAGGTCTTTTGTCCTGACTTTGGCGTTAGGGCTTTTGGCCTGACTTTGGCGTCAGGGCTTTTGGCCTAGCTTTGTTGTTAGAGCTTTTTCTTCGATTTGATTCGAGTGGTCATTCTTTTTGAAGGAATGACTTGCTTTTATTGACATGACATTTTGATTTACAAGCTATGTATGAAATCTCCTTAAACGTTCAGAATTGAATGGACGAGATAACATTTCTCCTTCAGTGGTTACCAAATAGTAGGATCCTGGGGCAGCGATCTCTACTACCTTGTATGGTCCTTCCCATTTAGTTGAAAGCTTATTTTGACTGTCCAGTCTTGTAAATTCGTTCCTTCTTATAACCATCTCCCTCACGAAAAATTTGCGAGCGCTGAGTTTTCTGTTGAAGTATCGAGCGGTCGCCAGACGCATCTTTGCTTGTGTAATTTCTGCTTGCCACCTCTTTTCCTCTGCCAGGTCGAGGTCAGTCCTGGGTTCGACTTCGTTTGCCTCAGTGTTCAACTTTTGGAGTGCTCGCCTCTACGAAAGGAACTTGTTACTTGAAGTTTCACTTTCCATAGTGATCGCTTGAGACTCCTTGTCCATCTTCCATAATTCGCTTCATGAAGGAATTGTCACCCTTAGCAGATAACTTCTCTAAACTTTGTCCAACTTATAAGAAGATAGTTTCCTTGATGGATTTATTATCTTCGTCGTATGGTTCCTGCCTGATTTTGGTATCAGGTCTTTTTGCCTGACTTTGGCGTTAGGTCTTTTGATTTGCCTAACCCTGTTGCTAGGTCTTTTGGCCTGACTTTGGCGTAAGGGCTTTTGGTTTTGCCTAACTCTTGTTGTTAGGTCTTTTGGCCTGACTTTGGCGTCAGGGCTTTTGGTTTTGCCTAACTCTTGTTATTAGGTCTTTTGTCCTGACTTTGGCGTTAGGGCTTTTGGCCTGACTTTGGCGTCAGGGCTTTTGGCCTAGCTTTGTTGTTAGGGCTTTTTCTTCGATTTGATTCGAGTGGTCATTCTTTTTGAAGGAATGACTTGCTTTTATTGACATGACATTTTGATTTACAAGCTATGTATGAAATCTCCTTAAACGTTCAGAATTGAATGGACGAGGTAACATTTCTCCTTCAGTGGTTACCAAATAGTAGGATCCTGGGGCAGCGATCTCTACTACCTTGTACGGTCCTTCCCATTTAGCTGAAAGCTTATTTTGACTGTCCAGTCTTGTAAATTCGTTCCTTCTCATAACCATCTCCCTCACGAAAAATTTGCGAGCGCTGAGTTTTCTGTTGAAGTATCGAGAGGTCGCCAGACGCATCTTTGCTTGTGTAATTTATGCTTGCCACCTCTTTTCCTCTGCCAGGTCGAGGTCAGTCCTGGGTTCGACTTCGTTTGCCTCAGTGTTCAACTTTTGGAGTGCTCGCCTCTACGAAAGGAACTTGTTACTTGAAGTTTCACTTTCCATAGTGATCGCTTGAGACTCCTTGTCCATCTTCCATAATTCGCTTCATGAAGGAATTGTCACCCTTAGCAGATAACTTCTCTAAACTTTGTCCAACTTATAAGAAGATAGTTTCCTTGATGGATTTATTATCTTCGTCGTATGGTTCCTGCCTGATTTTGGTATCAGGTCTTTTTGCCTGACTTTGGCGTCAGGTGTTTTGATTTGCCTAACACTGTTGCTAGGTCTTTTGGCCTGACTTTGGCGTAAGGGCTATTGGTTTTGCCTAACTCTTGTTGTTAGGTCTTTTGGCCTGACTTTGGCGTCAGGGCTTTTGGTTTTGCCTAACTCTTGTTGTTAGGTCTTTTGTCCTGACTTTGGCGTTAGTGCTTTTGGCCTAACTTTGGCGTCAGGGCTTTTGGCCTAACTTTGTTGTTAGGGCTTTTTCTTCGATATGATTCGGGTGGTCATTCTGTTTGAAGGAATGACTTGCTTTTATTGACATGACATTTTGATTTACAAGCTATGTATGAAATCTATTTAAATGTTCAGAATTAAATGGATGAGGTAACATTTCTTCTTCAGTGGTTACCAAATAGTAGGATCCTGGGGCAGCGATCTCTACTACCTTGTATGGTCCTTCCCATTTAGCTGAAAGCTTATTTTGACTGTCCAGTCTTGTAAATTCATTCCTTCTCATAACCATCTCCCTCACGAATTTGCGAGCGCTGAGTTTTCTGTTGAAGTATCGAGCGATCGCCAGACGCATCTTTGCTTGTGTAATTTCTGCTTGCCACCTCTTTTCCTCTGCCAGGTCGAGGTCAGTCCTGGGTTCGACTTCGTTTGCCTCAGTGTTCAACTTTTGGAGTGCTCGCCTCTACGAAAGGAACTTGTTACTTGAAGTTTCACTTTCCATAGTGATCGCTTAAGACTCCTTGTCCATCTTCCATAATTCGCTTCATGAAGGAATTGTCACCCTTAGCAGATAACTTCTCTAAACTTTGTCCAACTTATAAGAAGATAGTTTCCTTGATGGATTTATTATCTTCGTCGTATGGTTCCTGCCTGATTTTGGTATCAGGTCTTTTTGCCTGACTGTGGCGTCAGGTGTTTTGATTTGCCTAACCCTGTTGCTAGGTCTTTTGGCCTGACTTTGGCGTAAGGGCTATTGGTTTTGCCTAACTCTTGTTGTTAGGTCTTTTGTCCTGACTTTGGCGTCAGGGCTTTCGGTTTTGCCTAACTCTTGTTGTTAGGTCTTTTGTCCTGACTTTGGCGTTAGGGATTTTGGCCTAACTTTGGCGTCAGGGCTTTTGGCCTAACTTTGTTGTTAGGGCTTTTTCTTCGATTTGATTCGAGTGGTCATTCTTTATGAAGGAATGACTTTCTTTTATTGACATAACATTTTGATTTACAAGCTATGTATGAAATCTATTTAAATGTTCAGAATTGAATGGACGAGGTAACATTTCTTCTTCAGTGGTTACCAAATAGTAGGATCCTGGGGCAGCGATCTCTACTACCTTGTATGGTCCTTCCCATTTAGTTGAAAGCTTATTTTGACTGTCCAGTCTTGTAAATTCGTTCCTTCTCATAACCATCTCCCTCACGAAAAATTTGCGAGCGCTGAGTTTTCTGTTGAAGTATCGAGCGGTCGCCAGACGTATCTTTGCTTGTGTAATTTTTGCTTGCCACCTCTTTTCCTCTGCCAGGTCGAGGTCAGTCCTGGGTTCGACTTTGTTTGCCTCAGTGTTCAACTTTTGGAGTGCTCGCCTCTACGAAAGGAACTTGTTACTTGAAGTTTCACTTTCCATAGTGATCGCTTGAGACTCCTTGTCCATCTTCCATAATTCGCTTCATGAAGGAATTGTCACCCTTAGCAGATAACTTCTCTAAACTTTGTCCAACTTATAAGAAGATAGTTTCCTTGATGGATTTATTATCTTCGTCGTATGGTTCCTGCCTGATTTTGGTATCAGGTCTTTTTGCCTGACTTTGGCGTTAGGTCTTTTGATTTGCCTAACCCTGTTGCTAGGTCTTTTGGCCTGACTTTGGCGTAAGGGCTTTTGGTTTTGCCTAACTCTTGTTGTTAGGTCTTTTGGCCTGACTTTGGCGTCAGGGCTTTTGGTTTTGCCTAACTCTTGTTATTAGGTCTTTTGTCCTGACTTTGGCGTTAGGGCTTTTGGCCTGACTTTGGCGTCAGGGCTTTTGGCCTAGCTTTGTTGTTAGAGCTTTTTCTTCGATTTGATTCGAGTGGTCATTCTTTTTGAAGGAATGACTTGCTTTTATTGACATGACATTTTGATTTACAAGCTATGTATGAAATCTCCTTAAACGTTCAGAATTGAATGGACGAGATAACATTTCTCCTTCAGTGGTTACCAAATAGTAGGATCCTGGGGCAGCGATCTCTACTACCTTGTATGGTCCTTCCCATTTAGTTGAAAGCTTATTTTGACTGTCCAGTCTTGTAAATTCGTTCCTTCTTATAACCATCTCCCTCACGAAAAATTTGCGAGCGCTGAGTTTTCTGTTGAAGTATCGAGCGGTCGCCAGACGCATCTTTGCTTGTGTAATTTCTGCTTGCCACCTCTTTTCCTCTGCCAGGTCGAGGTCAGTCCTGGGTTCGACTTCGTTTGCCTCAGTGTTCAACTTTTGGAGTGCTCGCCTCTACGAAAGGAACTTGTTACTTGAAGTTTCACTTTCCATAGTGATCGCTTGAGACTCCTTGTCCATCTTCCATAATTCGCTTCATGAAGGAATTGTCACCCTTAGCAGATAACTTCTCTAAACTTTGTCCAACTTATAAGAAGATAGTTTCCTTGATGGATTTATTATCTTCGTCGTATGGTTCCTGCCTGATTTTGGTATCAGGTCTTTTTGCCTGACTTTGGCGTTAGGTCTTTTGATTTGCCTAACCCTGTTGCTAGGTCTTTTGGCCTGACTTTGGCGTAAGGGCTTTTGGTTTTGCCTAACTCTTGTTGTTAGGTCTTTTGGCCTGACTTTGGCGTCAGGGCTTTTGGTTTTGCCTAACTCTTGTTATTAGGTCTTTTGTCCTGACTTTGGCGTTAGGGCTTTTGGCCTGACTTTGGCGTCAGGGCTTTTGGCCTAGCTTTGTTGTTAGGGCTTTTTCTTCGATTTGATTCGAGTGGTCATTCTTTTTGAAGGAATGACTTGCTTTTATTGACATGACATTTTGATTTACAAGCTATGTATGAAATCTCCTTAAACGTTCAGAATTGAATGGACGAGGTAACATTTCTCCTTCAGTGGTTACCAAATAGTAGGATCCTGGGGCAGCGATCTCTACTACCTTGTACGGTCCTTCCCATTTAGCTGAAAGCTTATTTTGACTGTCCAGTCTTGTAAATTCGTTCCTTCTCATAACCATCTCCCTCACGAAAAATTTGCGAGCGCTGAGTTTTCTGTTGAAGTATCGAGAGGTCGCCAGACGCATCTTTGCTTGTGTAATTTATGCTTGCCACCTCTTTTCCTCTGCCAGGTCGAGGTCAGTCCTGGGTTCGACTTTGTTTGCCTCAGTGTTCAACTTTTGGAGTGCTCGCCTCTACGAAAGGAACTTGTTACTTGAAGTTTCACTTTCCATAGTGATCGCTTGAGACTCCTTGTCCATCTTCCATAATTCGCTTCATGAAGGAATTGTCACCCTTAGCAGATAACTTCTCTAAACTTTGTCCAACTTATAAGAAGATAGTTTCCTTGATGGATTTATTATCTTCGTCGTATGGTTCCTGCCTGATTTTGGTATCAGGTCTTTTTGCCTGACTGTGGCGTCAGGTGTTTTGATTTGCCTAACACTGTTGCTAGGTCTTTTGGCCTGACTTTGGCGTAAGGGCTATTGGTTTTGCCTAACTCTTGTTGTTAGGTCTTTTGGCCTGACTTTGGCGTCAGGGCTTTCGGTTTTGCCTAACTCTTGTTGTTATGTCTTTTGTCCTGACTTTGGCGTTAGGGCTTTTGGCCTGACTTTGGCGTCAGGGCTTTTGTCCTAACTTTGTTGTTAGGGCTTTTTCTTCGATTTAATTCGAGTGGTCATTCTTTTTAAAGGAATGACTTGCTTTTATTGACATGACATTTTGATTTACAAGCTATGTATGAAATCTCCTTAAACGTTCAGAATTGAATGGACGAGATAACATTTCTCCTTCAGTGGTTACCAAATAGTAGGATCCTGGGGCAGCGATCTCTACTACCTTGTATGGTCCTTCCCATTTAGTTGAAAGCTTATTTTGACTGTCCAGTCTTGTAAATTCGTTCCTTCTTATAACCATCTCCCTCACGAAAAATTTGCGAGCGCTGAGTTTTCTGTTGAAGTATCGAGCGGTCGCCAGACGCATCTTTGCTTGTGTAATTTCTGCTTGCCACCTCTTTTCCTCTGCCAGGTCGAGGTCAGTCCTGGGTTCGACTTCGTTTGCCTCAGTGTTCAACTTTTGGAGTGCTCGCCTCTACGAAAGGAACTTGTTACTTGAAGTTTCACTTTCCATAGTGATCGCTTGAGACTCCTTGTCCATCTTCCATAATTCGCTTCATGAAGGAATTGTCACCCTTAGCAGATAACTTCTCTAAACTTTGTCCAACTTATAAGAAGATAGTTTCCTTGATGGATTTATTATCTTCGTCGTATGGTTCCTGCCTGATTTTGGTATCAGGTCTTTTTGCCTGACTTTGGCGTTAGGTCTTTTGATTTGCCTAACCCTGTTGCTAGGTCTTTTGGCCTGACTTTGGCGTAAGGGCTTTTGGGTTTGCCTAACTCTTGTTGTTAGGTCTTTTGGCCTGACTTTGGCGTCAGGGCTTTTGTTTTTGCCTAACTCTTGTTATTAGGTCTTTTGTCCTGACTTTGGCGTTAGGGCTTTTGGCCTGACTTTGGCGTCAGGGCTTTTGGCCTAGCTTTGTTGTTAGGGCTTTTCTTCGATTTGATTCGAGTGGTCATTCTTTTTGAAGGAATGACTTGCTTTTATTGACATGACATTTTGATTTACAAGCTATGTATGAAATCTCCTTAAACGTTCAGAATTGAATGGACGAGGTAACATTTCTCCTTCAGTGGTTACCAAATAGTAGGATCCTGGGGCAGCGATCTCTACTACCTTGTATGGTCCTTCCCATTTAGTTGAAAGCTTATTTTGACTGTGCAGTCTTGTAAATTCGTTCCTTCTCATAACCATCTCCCTCACGAAAAATTTGCGAGCGCTGAGTTTTCTGTTGAAGTATCGAGAGGTCGCCAGACGCATCTTTGCTTGTGTAATTTCTGCTTGCCACCTCTTTTCCTCTGCCAGGTCGAGGTCAGTCTTGGGTTCGACTTCGTTTGCCTCAGTGTTCAACTTTTGGAGTGCTCGCCTCTACGAAAGGAACTTGTTAC
The DNA here is from genome assembly GCA_946814005.1 of Chamaenerion angustifolium. Lineage (NCBI taxonomy): Eukaryota > Viridiplantae > Streptophyta > Magnoliopsida > Myrtales > Onagraceae > Chamaenerion > Chamaenerion angustifolium. The sequence goes on along the minus strand of OX328278.1, from coordinate 7,095,901 downwards.
TTGAAGTTTCACTTTCCATAGTGATCGCTTGAGACTCCTTGTCCATCTTCCATAATTCGCTTCATGAAGGAATTGTCACCCTTAGCAGATAACTTCTCTAAACTTTGTCCAACTTATAAGAAGATAGTTTCCTTGATGGATTTATTATCTTCGTCGTATGGTTCCTGCCTGATTTTGGTATCAGGTCTTTTTGCCTGACTGTGGCGTCAGGTGTTTTGATTTGCCTAACACTGTTGCTAGGTCTTTTGGCCTGACTTTGGCGTAAGGGCTATTGGTTTTGCCTAACTCTTGTTGTTAGGTCTTTTGGCCTGACTTTGGCGTCAGGGCTTTCGGTTTTGCCTAACTCTTGTTGTTAGGTCTTTTGTCCTGACTTTGGCGTTAGGGCTTTTGGCCTGACTTTGGCGTCAGGGCTTTTGTCCTAACTTTGTTGTTAGGGCTTTTTCTTCGATTTAATTCGAGTGGTCATTCTTTTTAAAGGAATGACTTGCTTTTATTGACATGACATTTTGATTTACAAGCTATGTATGAAATCTCCTTAAACGTTCAGAATTGAATGGACGAGGTAACATTTCTCCTTCAGTGGTTACCAAATAGTAGGATCCTGGGGCAGCGATCTCTACTACCTTGTATGGTCCTTCCCATTTAGTTGAAAGCTTATTTTGACTGTCCAGTCTTGTAAATTCGTTCCTTCTCATAACCATCTCCCTCACGAAAAATTTGCGAGCGCTGAGTTTTCTGTTGAAGTATCGAGAGGTCGCCAGACGCATCTTTGCTTGTGTAATTTCTGCTTGCCACCTCTTTTCCTCTGCCAGGTCGAGGTCAGTCTTGGGTTCGACTTCGTTTGCCTCAGTGTTCAACTTTTGGAGTGCTCGCCTCTACGAAAGGAACTTGTTACTTGAAGTTTCACTTTCCATAGTGATCGCTTGAGACTCCTTGTCCATCTTCCATAATTCGCTTCATGAAGGAATTGTCACCCTTAGCAGATAACTTCTCTAAACTTTGTCCAACTTATAAGAAGATAGTTTCCTTGATGGATTTATTATCTTCGTCGTATGGTTCCTGCCTGATTTTGGTATCAGGTCTTTTTGCCTGACTGTGGCGTCAGGTGTTTTGATTTGCCTAACACTGTTGCTAGGTCTTTTGGCCTGACTTTGGCGTAAGGGCTATTGGTTTTGCCTAACTCTTGTTGTTAGGTCTTTTGGCCTGACTTTGGCGTCAGGGCTTTCGGTTTTGCCTAACTCTTGTTGTTAGGTCTTTTGTCCTGACTTTGGCGTTAGGGCTTTTGGCCTGACTTTGGCGTCAGGGCTTTTGTCCTAACTTTGTTGTTAGGGCTTTTTCTTCGATTTAATTCGAGTGGTCATTCTTTTTAAAGGAATGACTTGCTTTTATTGACATGACATTTTGATTTACAAGCTATGTATGAAATCTCCTTAAACGTTCAGAATTGAATGGACGAGATAACATTTCTCCTTCAGTGGTTACCAAATAGTAGGATCCTGGGGCAGCGATCTCTACTACCTTGTATGGTCCTTCCCATTTAGTTGAAAGCTTATTTTGACTGTCCAGTCTTGTAAATTCGTTCCTTCTTATAACCATCTCCCTCACGAAAAATTTGCGAGCGCTGAGTTTTCTGTTGAAGTATCGAGCGGTCGCCAGACGCATCTTTGCTTCTGTAATTTCTGCTTGCCACCTCTTTTCCTCTGCCAGGTCGAGGTCAGTCCTGGGTTCGACTTCGTTTGCCTCAGTGTTCAACTTTTGGAGTGCTCGCCTCTACGAAAGGAACTTGTTACTTGAAGTTTCACTTTCCATAGTGATCGCTTGAGACTCCTTGTCCATCTTCCATAATTCGCTTCATGAAGGAATTGTCACCCTTAGCAGATAACTTCTCTAAACTTTGTCCAACTTATAAGAAGATAGTTTCCTTGATGGATTTATTATCTTCGTCGTATGGTTCCTGCCTGATTTTGGTATCAGGTCTTTTTGCCTGGCTTTGGCGTTAGGTCTTTTGATTTGCCTAACCCTGTTGCTAGGTCTTTTGGCCTGACTTTGGCGTAAGGGCTTTTGGTTTTGCCTAACTCTTGTTGTTAGGTCTTTTGGCCTGACTTTGGCGTCAGGGCTTTTGGTTTTGCCTAACTCTTGTTATTAGGTCTTTTGTCCTGACTTTGGCGTTAGGGCTTTTGGCCTGACTTTGGCGTCAGGGCTTTTGGCCTAGCTTTGTTGTTAGGGCTTTTTCTTCGATTTGATTCGAGTGGTCATTCTTTTTGAAGGAATGACTTGCTTTTATTGACATGACATTTTGATTTACAAGCTATGTATGAAATCTCCTTAAACGTTCAGAATTGAATGGACGAGGTAACATTTCTCCTTCAGTGGTTACCAAATAGTAGGATCCTGGGGCAGCGATCTCTACTACCTTGTATGGTCCTTCCCATTTAGTTGAAAGCTTATTTTGACTGTCCAGTCTTGTAAATTCGTTCCTTCTCATAACCATCTCCCTCACGAAAAATTTGCGAGCGCTGAGTTTTCTGTTGAAGTATCGAGAGGTCGCCAGACGCATCTTTGCTTGTGTAATTTCTGCTTGCCACCTCTTTTCCTCTGCCAGGTCGAGGTCAGTCTTGGGTTCGACTTCGTTTGCCTCAGTGTTCAACTTTTGGAGTGCTCGCCTCTACGAAAGGAACTTGTTACTTGAAGTTTCACTTTCCATAGTGATCGCTTGAGACTCCTTGTCCATCTTCCATAATTCGCTTCATGAAGGAATTGTCACCCTTAGCAGATAACTTCTCTAAACTTTGTCCAACTTATAAGAAGATAGTTTCCTTGATGGATTTATTATCTTCGTCGTATGGTTCCTGCCTGATTTTAGTATCAGGTCTTTTTGCCTGACTGTGGCGTCAGGTGTTTTGATTTGCCTAACACTGTTGCTAGGTCTTTTGGCCTGACTTTGGCGTAAGGGCTATTGGTTTTGCCTAACTCTTGTTGTTAGGTCTTTTGGCCTGACTTTGGCGTCAGGGCTTTCGGTTTTGCCTAACTCTTGTTGTTAGGTCTTTTGTCCTGACTTTGGCGTTAGGGCTTTTGGCCTGACTTTGGCGTCAGGGCTTTTGTCCTAACTTTGTTGTTAGGGCTTTTTCTTCGATTTAATTCGAGTGGTCATTCTTTTTAAAGGAATGACTTGCTTTTATTGACATGACATTTTGATTTACAAGCTATGTATGAAATCTCCTTAAACGTTCAGAATTGAATGGACGAGATAACATTTCTCCTTCAGTGGTTACCAAATAGTAGGATCCTGGGGCAGCGATCTCTACTACCTTGTATGGTCCTTCCCATTTAGTTGAAAGCTTATTTTGACTGTCCAGTCTTGTAAATTCGTTCCTTCTTATAACCATCTCCCTCACGAAAAATTTGCGAGCGCTGAGTTTTCTGTTGAAGTATCGAGCGGTCGCCAGACGCATCTTTGCTTGTGTAATTTCTGCTTGCCACCTCTTTTCCTCTGCCAGGTCGAGGTCAGTCCTGGGTTCGACTTCGTTTGCCTCAGTGTTCAACTTTTGGAGTGCTCGCCTCTACGAAAGGAACTTGTTACTTGAAGTTTCACTTTCCATAGTGATCGCTTGAGACTCCTTGTCCATCTTCCATAATTCGCTTCATGAAGGAATTGTCACCCTTAGCAGATAACTTCTCTAAACTTTGTCCAACTTATAAGAAGATAGTTTCCTTGATGGATTTATTATCTTCGTCGTATGGTTCCTGCCTGATTTTGGTATCAGGTCTTTTTGCCTGACTTTGGCGTTAGGTCTTTTGATTTGCCTAACCCTGTTGCTAGGTCTTTTGGCCTGACTTTGGCGTAAGGGCTTTTGGTTTTGCCTAACTCTTGTTGTTAGGTCTTTTGGCCTGACTTTGGCGTCAGGGCTTTTGGTTTTGCCTAACTCTTGTTATTAGGTCTTTTGTCCTGACTTTGGCGTTAGGGCTTTTGGCCTGACTTTGGCGTCAGGGCTTTTGGCCTAGCTTTGTTGTTAGGGCTTTTTCTTCGATTTGATTCGAGTGGTCATTCTTTTTGAAGGAATGACTTGCTTTTATTGACATGACATTTTGATTTACAAGCTATGTATGAAATCTCCTTAAACGTTCAGAATTGAATGGACGAGGTAACATTTCTCCTTCAGTGGTTACCAAATAGTAGGATCCTGGGGCAGCGATCTCTACTACCTTGTATGGTCCTTCCCATTTAGTTGAAAGCTTATTTTGACTGTCCAGTCTTGTAAATTCGTTCCTTCTCATAACCATCTCCCTCACGAAAAATTTGCGAGCGCTGAGTTTTCTGTTGAAGTATCGAGAGGTCGCCAGACGCATCTTTGCTTGTGTAATTTCTGCTTGCCACCTCTTTTCCTCTGCCAGGTCGAGGTCAGTCTTGGGTTCGACTTCGTTTGCCTCAGTGTTCAACTTTTGGAGTGCTCGCCTCTACGAAAGGAACTTGTTACTTGAAGTTTCACTTTCCATAGTGATCGCTTGAGACTCCTTGTCCATCTTCCATAATTCGCTTCATGAAGGAATTGTCACCCTTAGCAGATAACTTCTCTAAACTTTGTCCAACTTATAAGAAGATAGTTTCCTTGATGGATTTATTATCTTCGTCGTATGGTTCCTGCCTGATTTTGGTATCAGGTCTTTTTGCCTGACTGTGGCGTCAGGTGTTTTGATTTGCCTAACACTGTTGCTAGGTCTTTTGGCCTGACTTTGGCGTAAGGGCTATTGGTTTTGCCTAACTCTTGTTGTTAGGTCTTTTGGCCTGACTTTGGCGTCAGGGCTTTCGGTTTTGCCTAACTCTTGTTGTTAGGTCTTTTGTCCTGACTTTGGCGTTAGGGCTTTTGGCCTGACTTTGGCATCAGGGCTTTTGTCCTAACTTTGTTGTTAGGGCTTTTTCTTCGATTTAATTCGAGTGGTCATTCTTTTTAAAGGAATGACTTGCTTTTATTGACATGACATTTTGATTTACAAGCTGTGTATGAAATCTCCTTAAACGTTCAGAATTAAATGGACGAGGTAACATTTCTCCTTCAGTGGTTACCAAATAGTAGGATCCTGGGGCAGCGATCTCTACTACCTTGTATGGTCCTTCCCATTTAGCTGAAAGCTTATTTTGACTGTCCAGTCTTGTAAATTCGTTCCTTCTCATAACCATCTCCCTCACGAAAAATTTGCGAGCGCTGAGTTTTCTGTTGAAGTATCGAGCGATCGCCAGACGCATCTTTGCTTGTGTAATTTCTGCTTGCCACCTCTTTTCCTCTGCCAGGTCGAGGTCAGTCCTGGGTTCGACTTCGTTTGCCTCAGTGTTCAACTTTTGGAGTGCTCGCCTCTACGAAAGGAACTTGTTACTTGAAGTTTCACTTTCCATAGTGATCGCTTGAGACTCCTTGTCCATCTTCCATAATTCGCTTCATGAAGGAATTGTCACCCTTAGCAGATAACTTCTCTAAACTTTGTCCAACTTATAAGAAGATAGTTTCCTTGATGGATTTATTATCTTCGTCGTATGGTTCCTGCCTGATTTTGGTATCAGGTCTTTTTGCCTGACTGTGGCGTCAGGTGTTTTGATTTGCCTAACCCTGTTGCTAGGTCTTTTGGCCTGACTTTGGCGTAAGGGCTATTGGTTTTGCTAACTCTTGTTGTTAGGTCTTTTGTCTTGACTTTGGCGTCAGGGCTTTCGGTTTTGCCTAACTCTTGTTGTTAGGTCTTTTGTCCTGACTTTGGCGTTAGGGATTTTGGCCTGACTTTGGCGTCAGGGCTTTTGTCATAACTTTGTTGTTAGGGCTTTTTCTTCGATTTAATTCGAGTGGTCATTCTTTTTAAAGGAATGACTTGCTTTTATTGACATGACATTTTGATTTACAAGCTGTGTATGAAATCTCCTTAAACGTTCAGAATTAAATGGACGAGGTAACATTTCTCCTTCAGTGGTTACCAAATAGTAGGATCCTGGGGCAGCGATCTCTACTACCTTGTATGGTCCTTCCCATTTAGCTGAAAGCTTATTTTGACTGTCCAGTCTTGTAAATTCGTTCCTTCTCATAACCATCTCCCTCACGAAAAATTTGCGAGCGCTGAGTTTTCTGTTGAAGTATCGAGAGGTCGCCAGACGCATCTTTGCTTGTGTAATTTATGCTTGCCACCTCTTTTCCTCTGCCAGGTCGAGGTCAGTCCTGGGTTCGACTTCGTTTGCCTCAGTGTTCAACTTTTGGAGTGCTCGCCTCTACGAAAGGAACTTGTTACTTGAAGTTTCACTTTCCATAGTGATCGCTTGAGACTCCTTGTCCATCTTCCATAATTCGCTTCATGAAGGAATTGTCACCCTTAGCAGTTAACTTCTCTAAACTTTGTCCAACTTATAAGAAGATAGTTTCCTTGATGGATTTATTATCTTCGTCGTATGGTTCCTGCCTGATTTTGGTATCAGGTCTTTTTGCCTGACTGTGGCGTCAGGTGTATTGATTTGCCTAACTCTGTTGCTAGGTCTTTTGGCCTGACTTTGGCGTAAGGGCTATTGGTTTTGCCTAACTCTTGTTGTTAGGTCTTTTGGCCTGACTTTGGCGTCAGGGCTTTCGGTTTTGCCTAACTCTTGTTATTAGGTCTTTTGTCCTGACTTTGGCGTTAGGGCTTTTGGCCTGACTTTGGCGTCAGGGCTTTTGGCCTAGCTTTGTTGTTAGAGCTTTTTCTTCGATTTGATTCGAGTGGTCATTCTTTTTGAAGGAATGACTTGCTTTTATTGACATGACATTTTGATTTACAAGCTATGTATGAAATCTCCTTAAACGTTCAGAATTGAATGGACGAGATAACATTTCTCCTTCAGTGGTTACCAAATAGTAGGATCCTGGGGCAGCGATCTCTACTACCTTGTATGGTCCTTCCCATTTAGTTGAAAGCTTATTTTGACTGTCCAGTCTTGTAAATTCGTTCCTTCTTATAACCATCTCCCTCACGAAAAATTTGCGAGCGCTGAGTTTTCTGTTGAAGTATCGAGCGGTCGCCAGACGCATCTTTGCTTGTGTAATTTCTGCTTGCCACCTCTTTTCCTCTGCCAGGTCGAGGTCAGTCCAGGGTTCGACTTCGTTTGCCTCAGTGTTCAACTTTTGGAGTGCTCGCCTCTACGAAAGGAACTTGTTACTTGAAGTTTCACTTTCCATAGTGATCGCTTGAGACTCCTTGTCCATCTTCCATAATTCGCTTCATGAAGGAATTGTCACCCTTAGCAGATAACTTCTCTAAACTTTGTCCAACTTATAAGAAGATAGTTTCCTTGATGGATTTATTATCTTCGTCGTATGGTTCCTGCCTGATTTTGGTATCAGGTCTTTTTGCCTGACTTTGGCGTTAGGTCTTTTGATTTGCCTAACCCTGTTGCTAGGTCTTTTGGCCTGACTTTGGCGTAAGGGCTTTTGGTTTTGCCTAACTCTTGTTGTTAGGTCTTTTGGCCTGACTTTGGCGTCAGGGCTTTTGGTTTTGCCTAACTCTTGTTATTAGGTCTTTTGTCCTGACTTTGGCGTTAGGGCTTTTGGCCTGACTTTGGCGTCCGGGCTTTTAGCCTAGCTTTGTTGTTAGGGCTTTTTCTTCGATTTGATTCGAGTGGTCATTCTTTTTGAAGGAATGACTTGCTTTTATTGACATGACATTTTGATTTACAAGCTATGTATGAAATCTCCTTAAACGTTCAGAATTGAATGGACGAGGTAACATTTCTCCTTCAGTGGTTACCAAATAGTAGGATCCTGGGGCAGCGATCTCTACTACCTTGTATGGTCCTTCCCATTTAGCTGAAAGCTTATTTTGACTGTCCAGTCTTGTAAATTCGTTCCTTCTCATAACCATCTCCCTCACGAAAAATTTGCGAGCGCTGAGTTTTCTGTTGAAGTATCGAGCGATCGCCAGACGCATCTTTGCTTGTGTAATTTCTGCTTGCCACCTCTTTTCCTCTGCCAGGTCGAGGTCAGTCCTGGGTTCGACTTCGTTTGCCTCAGTGTTCAACTTTTGGAGTGCTCGCCTCTACGAAAGGAACTTGTTACTTGAAGTTTCACTTTCCATAGTGACCGCTTGAGACTCCTTGTCCATCTTCCATAATTCGCTTCATGAAGGAATTGTCACCCTTAGCAGATAACTTCTCTAAACTTTGTCCAACTTATAAGAAGATAGTTTCCTTGATGGATTTATTATCTTCGTCGTATGGTTCCTGCCTGATTTTGGTATCACGTCTTTTTGCCTGACTGTGGCGTCAGGTGTATTGATTTGCCTAACTCTGTTGCTAGGTCTTTTGGCCTGACTTTGGCGTAAGGGCTATTGGTTTTGCCTAACTCTTGTTGTTAGGTCTTTTGGCCTGACTTTGGCGTCAGGGCTTTCGGTTTTGCCTAACTCTTGTTGTTAGGTCTTTTGTCCTGACTTTGGCGTTAGGGCTTTTGGCCTAACTTTGGCGTCAGGGCTTTTGACCTAACTTTGTTGTTAGGGCTTTTTCTTCGATTTGATTCGAGTGGTCATTCTTTTTGAAGGAATGACTTGCTTTTATTGACATAACATTTTGATTTACAAGCTATGTATGAAATCTATTTAAATGTTCATAATTGAATGGACGAGGTAATATTTCTTCTTCAGTGGTTACCAAATAGTAGGACCCTGGGGCAGCGATCTCTACTACCTTGTATGGTCTTTCCCATTTAGTTGAAAGCTTATTTTGACTGTCCAGTCTTGTAAATTCGTTCCTTCTCATAACCATCTCCCTCACGAAAAATTTGCGAGCGCTGAGTTTTCTGTTGAAGTATCGAGCGGTCGCCAGACGCATCTTTGCTTGTGTAATTTTTGCTTGCCACCTCTTTTCCTCTGCCAGGTCGAGATCAGTCCTGGGTTCGACTTCGTTTGCCTCAGTGTTCAACTTTTGGAGTGCTTGCGTCTACGAAAGGAACTTGTTACTTGAAGTTTCACTTTCCATAGAGATCGCTTGAGAGTCCTTGTCCATCTTCCATAATTCGCTTCATGAAGGAATTGTCACCCTTAGCAGATAACTTCTCTAAACTTTGTCCAACTTATAAGAAGATAGTTTCCTTGATGGATTTATTATCTCCGTCGTATGGTTCCTGCCTGATTTTGGTATCAGGTCTTTTTGCCTGACTTTGGCGTCAGGTCTTTTGATTTGCCTAACCCTGTTGCTAGGTCTATTGGCCTGACTTTGGCGTAAGGGCTTTTGGTTTTGCCTAACTCTTGTTGTTACGTCTTTTGGCCTGACTTTGGCGTCAGGGATTTTGGTTTTGCCTAACTCTTGTTGTTAGGTCTTTTGTCCTGACTTTGGCGTTAGGGCTTTTGGCCTGACTTTGGCGTCAGGGCTTTTGTCCTAACTTTGTTGTTAGGGCTTTTTCTTCGATTTGATTCGAGTGGTCATTCTTTTTAAAGGAATTACTTGCTTTTATTGACATGACATTTTGATTTACAAGCTATGTATGAAATCTCCTTAAACGTTCAGAATTAAATGGACGAGGTAACATTTCTCCTTCAGTGGTTACCAAATAGTAGGATCCTGGGGCAGCGATCTCTACTACCTTGTATGGTCCTTCCCATTTAGCTGAAAGCTTATTTTGACTGTCCAGTCTTGTAAATTCGTTCCTTCTCATAACCATCTCCCTCACGAAAAATTTGTGAGCGCAGAGTTTTCTGTTGAAGTATCGAGCGATCGCCAGACGCATCTTTGCTTGTGTAATTTCTGCTTGCCACCTCTTTTCCTCTGCCAGGTCGAGGTCAGTCCTGGGTTCGACTTCGTTTGCCTCAGTGTTCAACTTTTGGAGTGCTCGCCTCTACGAAAGGAACTTGTTACTTGAAGTTTCACTTTCCATAGTGATCGCTTGAGACTCCTTGTCCATCTTCCATAATTCGCTTCATGAAGGAATTGTCACCCTTAGCAGATAACTTCTCTAAACTTTGTCCAACTTATAAGAAGATAGTTTCCTTGATGGATTTATTATCTTCGTCGTATGGTTCCTGCCTGATTTTGGTATCAGGTCTTTTTGCCTGACTGTGGCGTCAGGTGTTTTGATTTGCCTAACCCTGTTGCTAGGTCTTTTGGCCTGACTTTGGCGTAAGGGCTATTGGTTTTGCCTAACTCTTGTTGTTAGGTCTTTTGGCCTGACTTTGGCGTCAGGGCTTTCGGTTTTGCCTAACTCTTGTTGTTAGGTCTTTTGTCCTGACTTTGGCGTTAGTGCTTTTGGCCTAACTTTGGCGTCAGGGCTTTTGGCCTAACTTTGTTGTTAGGGCTTTTTCTTCGATTTGATTCGAGTGGTCATTCTGTTTGAAGGAATGACTTGCTTTTATTGACATGACATTTTGATTTACAAGCTATGTATGAAATCTATTTAAATGTTCAGAATTAAATGGATGAGGTAACATTTCTCCTTCAGTGGTTACCAAATAGTAGGATCCTGGGGCAGCGATCTCTACTACCTTGTATGGTCCTTCCCATTTAGCTGAAAGCTTATTTTGACTGTCCAGTCTTGTAAATTCGTTCCTTCTCATAACCATCTCCCTCACGAAAAATTTGCGAGCGCTGAGTTTTCTGTTGAAGTATCGAGCGATCGCCAGACGCATCTTTGCTTGTGTAATTTCTGCTTGCCACCTCTTTTCCTCTGCCAGGTCGAGGTCAGTCCTGGGTTCGACTTCGTTTGCCTCAGTGTTCAACTTTTGGAGTGCTCGCCTCTACGAAAGGAACTTGTTACTTGAAGTTTCACTTTCCATAGTGATCGCTTAAGACTCCTTGTCCATCTTCCATAATTCGCTTCATGAAGGAATTATCACCCTTAGCAGATAACTTCTCTAAACTTTGTCCAACTTATAAGAAGATAGTTTCCTTGATGGATTTATTATCTTCGTCGTATGGTTCCTGCCTGATTTTGGTATCAGGTCTTTTTGCCTGACTGTGGCGTCAGGTGTTTTGATTTGCCTAACCCTGTTGCTAGGCTTTTTGCCTGACTTTGGCGTCAGGTCTTTTGATTTGCCTAACCCTGTTGCTAGGTCTATTGGCCTAACTTTGGCGTCAGGGCTTTCGGTTTTGCCTAACTCTTGTTGTTAGGTCTTTTGTCCTGACTTTGGCGTCAGGGCTTTTGGTTTTGCCTAACTCTTGTTGTTAGGTCTTTTGTCCTGACTTTGGCGTTAGGGCTTTTTGGCCTGACTTTGGCGTCAGGGCTTTTGTCCTAACTTTGTTGTTAGGGCTTTTTCTTCGATTTGATTCGAGTGGTCATTCTTTTTAAAGGAATTACTTGCTTTTATTGACATGACATTTTGATTTACAAGCTGTGTATGAAATCTCCTTAAACGTTCAGAATTAAATGGACGAGGTAACATTTCTCCTTCAGTGGTTACCAAATAGTAGGATCCTGGGGCAGCGATCTCTACTACCTTGTATGGTCCTTCCCATTTAGCTGAAAGCTTATTTTGACTGTCCAGTCTTGTAAATTCGTTCCTTCTCATAACCATCTCCCTCACGAAAAATTTGTGAGCGCTGAGTTTTCTGTTGAAGTATCGAGCGATCGCCAGACGCATCTTTGCTTGTGTAATTTCTGCTTGCCACCTCTTTTCCTCTGCCAGGTCGAGGTCAGTCCTGGGTTCGACTTCGTTTGCCTCAGTGTTCAACTTTTGGAGTGCTCGCCTCTACGAAAGGAACTTGTTACTTGAAGTTTCACTTTCCATAGTGATCGCTTGAGACTCCTTGTCCATCTTCCATAATTCGCTTCATGAAGGAATTGTCACCCTTAGCAGATAACTTCTCTAAACTTTGTCCAACTTATAAGAAGATAGTTTCCTTGATGGATTTATTATCTTCGTCGTATGGTTCCTGCCTGATTTTGGTATCAGGTCTTTTTGCCTGACTGTGGCGTCAGGTGTTTTGATTTGCCTAACCCTGTTGTTAGGTCTTTTGGCCTGACTTTGGCGTAAGGGCTATTGGTTTTGCCTAACTCTTGTTGTTAGGTCTTTTGGCCTGACTTTGGCGTCAGGGCTTTCGGTTTTGCCTAACTCTTGTTGTTAGGTCTTTTGTCCTGACTTTGGCGTTAGTGCTTTTGGCCTAACTTTGGCGTCAGGGCTTTTGGCCTAACTTTGTTGTTAGGGCTTTTTCTTCGATTTGATTCGAGTGGTCATTCTGTTTGAAGGAATGACTTGCTTTTATTGACATGACATTTTGATTTACAAGCTATGTATGAAATCTATTTAAATGTTCAGAATTAAATGGATGAGGTAACATTTATCCTTCAGTGGTTACCAAATAGTAGGATCCTGGGGCAGCGATCTCTACTACCTTGTATGGTCCTTCCCATTTAGCTGAAAGCTTATTTTGACTGTCCAGTCTTGTAAATTCGTTCCTTCTCATAACCATCTCCCTCACGAAAAATTTGCGAGCGCTGAGTTTTCTGTTGAAGTATCGAGCGATCGCCAGACGCATCTTTGCTTGTGTAATTTCTGCTTGCCACCTCTTTTCCTCTGCCAGGTCGAGGTCAGTCCTGGGTTCGACTTCGTTTGCCTCAGTGTTCAACTTTTGGAGTGCTCGCCTCTACGAAAGGAACTTGTTACTTGAAGTTTCACTTTCCATAGTGATCGCTTAAGACTCCTTGTCCATCTTCCATAATTCGCTTCATGAAGGAATTGTCACCCTTAGCAGATAACTTCTCTAAACTTTGTCCAACTTATAAGAAGATAGTTTCCTTGATGGATTTATTATCTTCGTCGTATGGTTCCTGCCTGATTTTGGTATCAGGTCTTTTTGCCTGACTGTGGCGTCAGGTGTTTTGATTTGCCTAACCCTGTTGCTAGGCTTTTTGCCTGACTTTGGCGTCAGGTCTTTTGATTTGCCTAACCCTGTTGCTAGGTCTATTGGCCTGACTTTGGCGTCAGGGCTTTCAGTTTTGCCTAACTCTTGTTGTTAGGTCTTTTGTCCTGACTTTGGCGTCAGGGCTTTTGGTTTTGCCTAACTCTTGTTGTTAGGTCTTTTGTCCTGACTTTGGCGTTAGGGCTTTTTGGCCTGACTTTGGCGTCAGGGCTTTTGTCCTAACTTTGTTGTTAGGGCTTTTTCTTCGATTTGATTCGAGTGGTCATTCTTTTTAAAGGAATTACTTGCTTTTATTGACATGACATTTTGATTTACAAGCTGTGTATGAAATCTCCTTAAACGTTCAGAATTAAATGGACGAGGTAACATTTCTCCTTCAGTGGTTACCAAATAGTAGGATCCTGGGGCAGCGATCTCTACTACCTTGTATGGTCCTTCCCATTTAGCTGAAAGCTTATTTTGACTGTCCAGTCTTGTAAATTCGTTCCTTCTCATAACCATCTCCCTCACGAAAAATTTGTGAGCGCTGAGTTTTCTGTTGAAGTATCGAGCGATCGCCAGACGCATCTTTGCTTGTGTAATTTCTGCTTGCCACCTCTTTTCCTCTGCCAGGTCGAGGTCAGTCCTGGGTTCGACTTCGTTTGCCTCAGTGTTCAACTTTTGGAGTGCTCGCCTCTACGAAAGGAACTTGTTACTTGAAGTTTCACTTTCCATAGTGATCGCTTGAGACTCCTTGTCCATGTTCCATAATTCGCTTCATGAAGGAATTGTCACCCTTAGCAGATAACTTCTCTAAACTTTGTCCAACTTATAAGAAGATAGTTTCCTTGATGGATTTATTATCTTCGTCGTATGGTTCCTGCCTGATTTTGGTATCAGGTCTTTTTGCCTGACTGTGGCGTCAGGTGTTTTGATTTGCCTAACCCTGTTGCTAGGTCTTTTGGCCTGACTTTGGCGTAAGGGCTTTCGGTTTTGCCTAACTCTTGTTGTTAGGTCTTTTGTCCTGACTTTGGCGTCAGGGCTTTCGGTTTTGCCTAACTCTTGTTGTTAGGTCTTTTGTCCTGACTTTGGCGTTAGGGCTTTTGGCCTGACTTTGGCGTCAGGGCTTTTGTCCTAACTTTGTTGTTAGGGCTTTTTCTTCGATTTAATTCGAGTGGTCATTCTTTTTAAAGGAATGACTTGATTTTATTGACATGACATTTTGATTTACAAGCTGTGTATGAAATCTCCTTAAACGTTCAGAATTAAATGGACGAGGTAACATTTCTCCTTCAGTGGTTACCAAATAGTAGGATCCTGGGGCAGCGATCTCTACTACCTTGTATGGTCCTTCCCATTTAGCTGAAAGCTTATTTTGACTGTCCAGTCTTGTAAATTCGTTCCTTCTTATAACCATCTCCCTCACGAAAAATTTGCGAGCGCTGAGTTTTCTGTTGAAGTATCGAGCGATCGCCAGACGCATCTTTGCTTGTGTAATTTCTGCTTGCCACCTCTTTTCCTCTGCCAGGTCGAGGTCAGTCCTGGGTTCGACTTCGTTTGCCTCAGTGTTCAACTTTTGGAGTGCTCGCCTCTACGAAAGGAACTTGTTACTTGAAGTTTCACTTTCCATAGTGATCGCTTGAGACTCCTTGTCCATCTTCCATAATTCGCTTCATGAAGGAATTGTCACCCTTAGCAGTTAACTTCTCTAAACTTTGTCCAACTTATAAGAAGATAGTTTCCTTGATGGATTTATTATCTTCGTCGTATGGTTCCTGCCTGATTTTGGTATCAGGTCTTTTTGCCTGACTGTGGCGTCAGGTGTATTGATTTGCCTAACTCTGTTGCTAGGTCTTTTGGCCTGACTTTGGCGTAAGGGCTATTGGTTTTGCCTAACTCTTGTTGTTAGGTCTTTTGGCCTGACTTTGGCGTCAGGGCTTTCGGTTTTGCCTAACTCTTGTTGTTAGGTCTTTTGTCCTGACTTTGGCGTTAGGGCTTTTGGCCTAAATTTGGCGTCAGGGCTTTTGACCTAACTTTGTTGTTAGGGATTTTTCTTCGATTTGATTCGAGTGGTCGTTCTTTTTGAATGAATGACTTGCTTTTATTGACATAACATTTTGATTTACAAGCTATGTATGAAATCTATTTAAATGTTCATAATTGAATGGACGAGGTAACATTTCTTCTTCAGTGGTTACCAAATAGTAGGATCCTGTGGCAGCGATCTCTACTACCTTGTATGGTCCTTCCCATTTAGTTGAAAGCTTATTTTGACTGTCCAGTCTTGTAAATTCGTTCCTTCTCATAACCATCTCCCTCACGAAAAATTTGCGAGCGCTGAGTTTTCTGTTGAAGTATCGAACGGTCGCCAGACGCATCTTTGCTTGTGTAATTTTTGCTTGCCACCTCTTTTCCTCTGCCAGGTCGAGGTTAGTCCTGGGTTCGACTTCGTTTGCCTCAGTGTTCAACTTTTGGAGTGCTTGCCTCTACGAAAGGAACTTGTTACTTGAAGTTTCACTTTCCATAG
This sequence comes from Chamaenerion angustifolium, assembly GCA_946814005.1. Lineage (NCBI taxonomy): Eukaryota > Viridiplantae > Streptophyta > Magnoliopsida > Myrtales > Onagraceae > Chamaenerion > Chamaenerion angustifolium. Next base: position 7,080,554 of record OX328278.1, on the reverse strand, counting down.
TGATCGCTTGAGACTCCTTGTCCATCTTCCATAATTCGCTTCATGAAGGAATTGTCACCCTTAGCAGATAACTTCTCTAAACTTTGTCCAACTTATAAGAAGATAGTTTCCTTGATGGATTTATTATCTTCGTCGTATGGTTCCTGCCTGATTTTGGTATCAGGTCTTTTTGCCTGACTGTGGCGTCAGGTGTTTTGATTTGCCTAACCCTGTTGCTAGGTCTTTTGGCCTGACTTTGGCGTAAGGGCTTTCGGTTTTGCCTAACTCTTGTTGTTAGGTCTTTTGTCCTGACTTTGGCGTCAGGGCTTTCGGTTTTGCCTAACTCTTGTTGTTAGGTCTTTTGTCCTGACTTTGGCGTTAGGGCTTTTGGCCTGACTTTGGCGTCAGGGCTTTTGTCCTAACTTTGTTGTTAGGGCTTTTTCTTCGATTTAATTCGAGTGGTCATTCTTTTTAAAGGAATGACTTGATTTTATTGACATGACATTTTGATTTACAAGCTGTGTATGAAATCTCCTTAAACGTTCAGAATTAAATGGACGAGGTAACATTTCTCCTTCAGTGGTTACCAAATAGTAGGATCCTGGGGCAGCGATCTCTACTACCTTGTATGGTCCTTCCCATTTAGCTGAAAGCTTATTTTGACTGTCCAGTCTTGTAAATTCATTCCTTCTTATAACCATCTCCCTCACGAAAAATTTGCGAGCGCTGAGTTTTCTGTTGAAGTATCGAGCGATCGCCAGACGCATCTTTGCTTGTGTAATTTCTGCTTGCCACCTCTTTTCCTCTGCCAGGTCGAGGTCAGTCCTGGGTTCGACTTCGTTTGCCTCAGTGTTCAACTTTTGGAGTGCTCGCCTCTACGAAAGGAACTTGTTACTTGAAGTTTCACTTTCCATAGTGATCGCTTGAGACTCCTTGTCCATCTTCCATAATTCGCTTCATGAAGGAATTGTCACCCTTAGCAGTTAACTTCTCTAAACTTTGTCCAACTTATAAGAAGATAGTTTCCTTGATGGATTTATTATCTTCGTCGTATGGTTCCTGCCTGATTTTGGTATCAGGTCTTTTTGCCTGACTGTGGCGTCAGGTGTATTGATTTGCCTAACTCTGTTGCTAGGTCTTTTGGCCTGACTTTGGCGTAAGGGCTACTGGTTTTGCCTAACTCTTGTTGTTAGGTCTTTTGGCCTGACTTTGGCGTCAGGGCTTTCGGTTTTGCCTAACTCTTGTTGTTAGGTCTTTTGTCCTGACTTTGGCGTTAGGGCTTTTGGCCTAAATTTGGCGTCAGGGCTTTTGACCTAACTTTGTTGTTAGGGATTTTTCTTCGATTTGATTCGAGTGGTCGTTCTTTTTGAATGAATGACTTGCTTTTATTGACATAACATTTTGATTTACAAGCTATGTATGAAATCTATTTAAATGTTCATAATTGAATGGACGAGGTAACATTTCTTCTTCAGTGGTTACCAAATAGTAGGATCCTGTGGCAGCGATCTCTACTACCTTGTATGGTCCTTCCCATTTAGTTGAAAGCTTATTTTGACTGTCCAGTCTTGTAAATTCGTTCCTTCTCATAACCATCTCCCTCACGAAAAATTTGCGAGCGCTGAGTTTTCTGTTGAAGTATCGAACGGTCGCCAGACGCATCTTTGCTTGTGTAATTTTTGCTTGCCACCTCTTTTCCTCTGCCAGGTCGAGGTTAGTCCTGGGTTCGACTTCGTTTGCCTCAGTGTTCAACTTTTGGAGTGCTTGCCTCTACGAAAGGAACTTGTTACTTGAAGTTTCACTTTCCATAGTGATCGCTTGAGACTCCTTGTCCATCTTCCATAATTCGCTTCATGAAGGAATTGTCACCCTTAGCAGATAACTTCTCTAAACTTTGTCCAACTTATAAGAAGATAGTTTCCTAGATGGATTTATTATCTTCGTCGTATGGTTCCTGCCTGATTTTGGTATCAGGTCTTTTTGCCTGACTTTGGCGTCAGGTCTTTTGATTTGCCTAACCCTGTTGCAAGGTCTATTGGCCTGACTTTGGCGTAAGGGCTTTTGGTTTTGCCTAACTCTTGTTGTTAGGTCTTTTGGCCTGACTTTGGCGTTAGGGCTTTTGGTTTTGCCTAACTCTTGTTGTTAGGTCTTTTGTCCTGACTTTGGCGTTAGGGCTTTTGGCCTGACTTTGGCGTCAGGGCTTTTGTCCTAACTTTGTTGTTAGGGCTTTTTCTTCGATTTGATTCGAGTGGTCATTCTTTTTAAAGGAATTACTTGCTTTTATTGACATGACATTTTGATTTACAAGCTATGTATGAAATCTCCTTAAACGTTCAGAATTAAATGGACGAGGTAACATTTCTCCTTCAGTGGTTACCAAATAGTAGGATCCTGGGGCAGCGATCTCTACTACCTTGTATGGTCCTTCCCATTTAGCTGAAAGCTTATTTTGACTGTCCAGTCTTGTAAATTCGTTCCTTCTCATAACCATATCCCTCACGAAAAATTTGCGAGCGCTGAGTTTTCTGTTGAAGTATCGAGCGATCGCCAGACGCATCTTTTCTTGTGTAATTTTTGCTTGCCACCTCTTTTCCTCTGCCAGGTCGAGGTCAGTCCTGGGTTCGACTTCGTTTGCCTCAGTGTTCAACTTTTGGAGTGCTCGCCTCTACGAAAGGAACTTGTTACTTGAAGTTTCACTTTCCATAGTGATCGCTTGAGACTCCTTGTCCATCTTCCATAATTCGCTTCATGAAGGAATTGTCACCCTTAGCAGATAACTTCTCTAAACTTTGTCCAACTTATAAGAAGATAGTTTCCTTGATGGATTTATTATCTTCGTCGTATGGTTCCTGCCTGATTTTGGTATCAGGTCTTTTTGCCTGACTGTGGCGTCAGGTGTTTTGATTTGCCTAACCCTGTTGCTAGGTCTTTTGGCCTGACTTTGGCGTAAGGGCTTTCGGTTTTGCCTAACTCTTGTTGTTAGGTCTTTTGTCCTGACTTTGGCGTCAGGGCTTTCGGTTTTGCCTAACTCTTGTTGTTAGGTCTTTTGTCCTGACTTTGGCGTTAGGGCTTTTGGCCTGACTTTGGCGTCAGGGCTTTTGTCCTAACTTTGTTGTTAGGGCTTTTTCTTCGATTTAATTCGAGTGGTCATTCTTTTTAAAGGAATGACTTGATTTTATTGACATGACATTTTGATTTACAAGCTGTGTATGAAATCTCCTTAAACGTTCAGAATTAAATGGACGAGGTAACATTTCTCCTTCAGTGGTTACCAAATAGTAGGATCCTGGGGCAGCGATCTCTACTACCTTGTATGGTCCTTCCCATTTAGCTGAAAGCTTATTTTGACTGTCCAGTCTTGTAAATTCGTTCCTTCTTATAACCATCTCCCTCACGAAAAATTTGCGAGCGCTGAGTTTTCTGTTGAACTATCGAGCGATCGCCAGACGCATCTTTGCTTGTGTAATTTCTGCTTGCCACCTCTTTTCCTCTGCCAGGTCGAGGTCAGTCCTGGGTTCGACTTCGTTTGCCTCAGTGTTCAACTTTTGGAGTGCTCGCCTCTACGAAAGGAACTTGTTACTTGAAGTTTCACTTTCCATAGTGATCGCTTGAGACTCCTTGTCCATCTTCCATAATTCGCTTCATGAAGGAATTGTCACCCTTAGCAGTTAACTTCTCTAAACTTTGTCCAACTTATAAGAAGATAGTTTCCTTGATGGATTTATTATCTTCGTCGTATGGTTCCTGCCTGATTTTGGTATCAGGTCTTTTTGCCTGACTGTGGCGTCAGGTGTATTGATTTGCCTAACTCTGTTGCTAGGTCTTTTGGCCTGACTTTGGCGTAAGGGCTATTGGTTTTGCCTAACTCTTGTTGTTAGGTCTTTTGGCCTGACTTTGGCGTCAGGGCTTTCGGTTTTGCCTAACTCTTGTTGTTAGGTCTTTTGTCCTGACTTTGGCGTTAGGGCTTTTGGCCTAATTTTGGCGTCAGGGCTTTTGACCTAACTTTGTTGTTAGGGATTTTTCTTCGATTTGATTCGAGTGGTCGTTCTTTTTGAATGAATGACTTGCTTTTATTGACATAACATTTTGATTTACAAGCTATGTATGAAATCTATTTAAATGTTCATAATTGAATGGACGAGGTAACATTTCTTCTTCAGTGGTTACCAAATAGTAGGATCCTGGGGCAGCGATCTCTACTACCTTGTATGGTCCTTCCCATTTAGTTGAAAGCTTATTTTGACTGTCCAGTCTTGTAAATTCGTTCCTTCTCATAACCATCTCCCTCACGAAAAATTTGCGAGCGCTGAGTTTTCTGTTGAAGTATCGAACGGTCGCCAGACGCATCTTTGCTTGTGTAATTTTTGCTTGCCACCTCTTTTCCTCTGCCAGGTCGAGGTTAGTCCTGGGTTCGACTTCGTTTGCCTCAGTGTTCAACTTTTGGAGTGCTTGCCTCTACGAAAGGAACTTGTTACTTGAAGTTTCACTTTCCATAGTGATCGCTTGAGACTCCTTGTCCATCTTCCATAATTCGCTTCATGAAGGAATTGTCACCCTTAGCAGATAACTTCTCTAAACTTTGTCCAACTTATAAGAAGATAGTTTCCTAGATGGATTTATTATCTTCGTCGTATGGTTCCTGCCTGATTTTGGTATCAGGTCTTTTTGCCTGACTTTGGCGTCAGGTCTTTTGATTTGTCTAACCCTGTTGCAAGGTCTATTGGCCTGACTTTGGCGTAAGGGCTTTTGGTTTTGCCTAACTCTTGTTGTTAGGTCTTTTGGCCTGACTTTGGCGTCAGGGCTTTTGGTTTTGCCTAACTCTTGTTGTTAGGTCTTTTGTCCTGACTTTGGCGTTAGGGCTTTTGGCCTGACTTTGGCGTCAGGGCTTTTGTCCTAACTTTGTTGTTAGGGCTTTTTCTTCGATTTGATTCGAGTGGTCATTCTTTTTAAAGGAATTACTTGCTTTTATTGACATGACATTTTGATTTACAAGCTATGTATGAAATCTCCTTAAACGTTCAGAATTAAATGGACGAGGTAACATTTCTCCTTCAGTGGTTACCAAATAGTAGGATCCTGGGGCAGCGATCTCTACTACCTTGTATGGTCCTTCCCATTTAGCTGAAAGCTTATTTTGACTGTCCAGTCTTGTAAATTCGTTCCTTCTCATAACCATATCCCTCACGAAAAATTTGCGAGCGCTGAGTTTTCTGTTGAAGTATCGAGCGATCGCCAGACGCATCTTTGCTTGTGTAATTTTTGCTTGCCACCTCTTTTCCTCTGCCAGGTCGAGGTCAGTCCTGGGTTCGACTTCGTTTGCCTCAGTGTTCAACTTTTGGAGTGCTCGCCTCTACGAAAGGAACTTGTTACTTGAAGTTTCACTTTCCATAGTGATCGCTTGAGACTCCTTGTCCATCTTCCATAATTCGCTTCATGAAGGAATTGTCACCCTTAGCAGATAACTTCTCTAAACTTTGTCCAACTTATAAGAATATAGTTTCCTTGATGGATTTATTATCTTCGTCGTATGGTTCCTGCCTGATTTTGGTATCAGGTCTTTTTGCCTGACTTTGGCGTCAGGTCTTTTGATTTGCCTAACCCTGTTGCTAGGTCTATTGCCCTGACTTTGGCGTAAGGGCTTTTGGTTTTGCCTAACACTTGTTGTTAGGTCTTTTGGCCTGACTTTGGCGTCAGGGCTTTTGGTTTTGCCTAACTCTTGTTGTTAGGTCTTTTATCCTGACTTTGGCGTTAGGGCTTTTGGCCTGACTTTGGCGTCAGGGCTTTTGTCCTAACTTTGTTGTTAGGGTTTTTTCTTCGATTTGATTCGAGTGGTCATTCTTTTTAAAGGAATTACTTGCTTTTATTGACATGACATTTTGATTTACAAGGTATGTATGAAATCTCCTTAAACGTTCAGAATTAAATGGACGAGGTAACATTTCTCCTTCAGTGGTTACCAAATAGTAGGATCCTGGGGCAGCGATCTCTACTACCTTGTATGGTCCTTCCCATTTAGCTGAAAGCTTATTTTGACTGTCCAGTCTTGTAAATTCGTTCCTTCTCATAACCATCTCCCTCACGAAAAATTTGCGAGCGCTGAGTTTTCTGTTGAAGTATCGAGCGATCGCCAGACGCATCTTTGCTTGTGTAATTTTTGCTTGCCACCTCTTTTCCTCTGCCAGGTCGAGGTCAGTCCTGGGTTCGACTTCGTTTGCCTCAGTGTTCAACTTTTGGAGTGCTCGCCTCTACGAAAGGAACTTGTTACTTGAAGTTTCACTTTCCATAGTGATCGCTTGAGACTCCTTGTCCATCTTCCATAATTCGCTTCATGAAGGAATTGTCACCCTTAGCAGTTAACTTCTCTAAACTTTGTCCAACTTATAAGAAGATAGTTTCCTTGATGGATTTATTATCTTCGTCGTATGGTTCCTGCCTGATTTTGGTATCAGGTCTTTTTGCCTGACTGTGGCGTCAGGTGTATTGATTTGCCTAACTCTGTTGCTAGGTCTTTTGGCCTGACTTTGGCGTAAGGGCTATTGGTTTTGCCTAACTCTTGTTGTTAGGTATTTTGGCCTGACTTTGGCGTCAGGGCTTTCGGTTTTGCCTAACTCTTGTTGTTAGGTCTTTTGTCCTGACTTTGGCGTTAGGGCTTTTGGCCTAACTTTGGCGTCAGGGCTTTTGACCTAACTTTGTTGTTAGGGCTTTTTCTTCGATTTGATTCGAGTGGTCGTTCTTTTTGAATGAATGACTTGCTTTTATTGACATAACATTTTGATTTACAAGCTATGTATGAAATCTATTTAAATGTTCATAATTGAATGGACGAGGTAACATTTCTTCTTCAGTGGTTACCAAATAGTAGGATCCTGGGGCAGCGATCTCTACTACCTTGTATGGTCCTTCCCATTTAGTTGAAAGCTTATTTTGACTGTCCAGTCTTGTAAATTCGTTCCTTCTCATAACCATCTCCCTCACGAAAAATTTGCGAGCGCTGAGTTTTCTGTTGAAGTATCGAACGGTCGCCAGACGCATCTTTGCTTGTGTAATTTTTGCTTGCCACCTCTTTTCCTCTGCCAGGTCGAGGTTAGTCCTGGGTTCGACTTCGTTTGCCTCAGTGTTCAACTTTTGGAGTGCTTGCCTCTACGAAAGGAACTTGTTACTTGAAGTTTCACTTTCCATAGTGATCGCTTGAGACTCCTTGTCCATCTTCCATAATTCGCTTCATGAAGGAATTGTCACCCTTAGCAGATAACTTCTCTAAACTTTGTCCAACTTATAAGAAGATAGTTTCCTAGATGGATTTATTATCTTCGTCGTATGGTTCCTGCCTGATTTTGGTATCAGGTCTTTTTGCCTGACTTTGGCGTCAGGTCTTTTGATTTGCCTAACCCTGTTGCAAGGTCTATTGGCCTGACTTTGGCGTAAGGGCTTTTGGTTTTGCCTAACTCTTGTTGTTAGGTCTTTTGGCCTGACTTTGGCGTCAGGGCTTTTGGTTTTGCCTAACTCTTGTTGTTAGGTCTTTTGTCCTGACTTTGGCGTTAGGGCTTTTGGCCTGACTTTGGCGTCAGGGCTTTTGTCCTAACTTTGTTGTTAGGGCTTTTTCTTCGATTTGATTCGAGTGGTCATTCTTTTTAAAGGAATTACTTGCTTTTATTGACATGACATTTTGATTTACAAGCTATGTATGAAATCTCCTTAAACGTTCAGAATTAAATGGACGAGGTAACATTTCTCCTTCAGTGGTTACCAAATAGTAGGATCCTGGGGCAGCGATCTCTACTACATTGTATGGTCCTTCCCATTTAGCTGAAAGCTTATTTTGACTGTCCAGTCTTGTAAATTCGTTCCTTCTCATAACCATATCCCTCACGAAAAATTTGCGAGCGTTGAGTTTTCTGTTGAAGTATCGAGCGATCGCCAGACGCATCTTTGCTTGTGTAATTTTTGCTTGCCACCTCTTTTCCTCTGCCAGGTCGAGGTCAGTCCTGGGTTCGACTTCGTTTGCCTCAGTGTTCAACTTTTGGAGTGCTCGCCTCTACGAAAGGAACTTGTTACTTGAAGTTTCACTTTCCATAGTGATCGCTTGAGACTCCTTGTCCATCTTCCATAATTCGCTTCATGAAGGAATTGTCACCCTTAGCAGATAACTTCTCTAAACTTTGTCCAACTTATAAGAATATAGTTTCCTTGATGGATTTATTATCTTCGTCGTATGGTTCCTGCCTGATTTTGGTATCAGGTCTTTTTGCCTGACTTTGGCGTCAGGTCTTTTGATTTGCCTAACCCTGTTGCAAGGTCTATTGGCCTGACTTTGGCGTAAGGGCTTTTGGTTTTGCCTAACTCTTGTTGTTAGGTCTTTTGGCCTGACTTTGGCGTCAGGGCTTTTGGTTTTGCCTAACTCTTGTTGTTAGGTCTTTTGTCCTGACTTTGGCGTTAGGGCTTTTGGCCTGACTTTGGCGTCAGGGCTTTTGTCCTAACTTTGTTGTTAGGGCTTTTTCTTCGATTTGATTCGAGTGGTCATTCTTTTTAAAGGAATTACTTGCTTTTATTGACATGACATTTTGATTTACAAGCTATGTATGAAATCTCCTTAAACGTTCAGAATTAAATGGACGAGGTAACATTTCTCCTTCAGTGGTTACCAAATAGTAGGATCCTGGGGCAGCGATCTCTACTACATTGTATGGTCCTTCCCATTTAGCTGAAAGCTTATTTTGACTGTCCAGTCTTGTAAATTCGTTCCTTCTCATAACCATATCCCTCACGAAAAATTTGCGAGCGTTGAGTTTTCTGTTGAAGTATCGAGCGATCGCCAGACGCATCTTTGCTTGTGTAATTTTTGCTTGCCACCTCTTTTCCTCTGCCAGGTCGAGGTCAGTCCTGGGTTCGACTTCGTTTGCCTCAGTGTTCAACTTTTGGAGTGCTCGCCTCTACGAAAGGAACTTGTTACTTGAAGTTTCACTTTCCATAGTGATCGCTTGAGACTCCTTGTCCATCTTCCATAATTCGCTTCATGAAGGAATTGTCACCCTTAGCAGATAACTTCTCTAAACTTTGTCCAACTTATAAGAATATAGTTTCCTTGATGGATTTATTATCTTCGTCGTATGGTTCCTGCCTGATTTTGGTATCAGGTCTTTTTGCCTGACTTTGGCGTCAGGTCTTTTGATTTGCCTAACCCTGTTGCTAGGTCTATTGCACTGACTTTGGCGTAAGGGCTTTTGGTTTTGCCTAACACTTGTTGTTAGGTCTTTTGGCCTGACTTTGGCGTCAGGGCTTTTGGTTTTGCCTAACTCTTGTTGTTAGGTCTTTTATCCTGACTTTGGCGTTAGGGCTTTTGGCCTGACTTTGGCGTCAGGGCTTTTGTCCTAACTTTGTTGTTAGGGTTTTTTCTTCGATTTGATTCGAGTGGTCATTCTTTTTAAAGGAATTACTTGCTTTTATTGACATGACATTTTGATTTACAAGCTATGTATGAAATCTCCTTAAACGTTCAGAATTAAATGGACGAGGTAACATTTCTCCTTCAGTGGTTACCAAATAGTAGGATCCTGGGGCAGCGATCTCTACTTTCTTGTATGGTCCTTCCCATTTAGCTGAAAGCTTATTTTGACTGTCCAGTCTTGTAAATTCGTTCCTTCTCATAACCATCTCCCTCACGAAAAATTTGCGAGCGCTGAGTTTTCTGTTGAAGTATCGAGCGATCGCCAGACGCATCTTTTCTTGTGTAATTTTTGCTTGCCACCTCTTTTCCTCTGCCAGGTCGAGGTCAGTCCTGGGTTCGACTTCGTTTGCCTCAGTGTTCAACTTTTGGAGTGCTCGCCTCTACGAAAGGAACTTGTTACTTGAAGTTTCACTTTCCATAGTGATCGCTTGAGACTCCTTGTCCATCTTCCATAATTCGCTTCATGAAGGAATTGTCACCCTTAGCAGATAACTTCTCTAAACTTTGTCCAACTTATAAGAAGATAGTTTCCTTGATGGATTTATTATCTTCGTCGTATGGTTCCTGCCTGATTTTGGTATCAGGTCTTTTTGCCTGACTTTGGCGTCAGGTCTTTTGATTTGCCTAACCCTGTTGCTAGGTCTATTGGCCTGACTTTGGCGTAAGGGCTTTTGGTTTTGCCTAACTCTTGTTGTTAGGTCTTTTGGCCTGACTTTGGCGTCAGGGCTTTTGGTTTTGCCTAACTCTTGTTGTTAGGTCTTTTGTCCTGACTTTGGCGTTAGGGCTTTTGGCTTGACTTTGGCGTCAGGGCTTTTGGCCTAACTTTGTTGTTAGGGCTTTTTCTTCGATTTGATTCGAGTGGTCATTCTTTTTAAAGGAATTACTTGCTTTTATTGACATGACATTTTGATTTACAAGCTATGTATGAAATCTCCTTAAACGTTCAGAATTAAATGGACGAGGTAACATTTCTCCTTCAGTGGTTACCAAATAGTAGGATCCTGGGGCAGCGATCTCTACTACCTTGTATGGTCATTCCCATTTAGCTGAAAGCTTATTTTGACTGTCCAGTCTTGTAAATTCGTTCCTTCTCATAACCATCTCCCTCACGAAAAATTTGCGAGCGCTGAGTTTTCTGTTGAAGTATCGAGCGGTCGCCAGACGCATCTTTGCTTGTGTAATTTTTGCTTGCCACCTCTTTTCCTCTGCCAGGTCGAGGTCAGTCCTGGGTTCGACTTCGTTTGCCTCAGTGTTCAACTTTTGGAGTGCTCGCCTCTACGAAAGGAACTTGTTACTTGAAGTTTCACTTTCCATAGTGATCGCTTGAGACTCCTTGTCCATCTTCCATAATTCGCTTCATGAAGGAATTGTCACCCTTAGCAGATAACTTCTCTAAACTTTGTCCAACTTATAAGAAGATAGTTTCCTAGATGGATTTATTATCTTCGTCGTATGGTTCCTGCCTGATTTTGGTATCAGGTCTTTTTGCCTGACTTTGGCGTCAGGTCTTTTGATTTGCCTAACCCTGTTGCTAGGTCTATTGGCCTGACTTTGGCGTAAGGGCTTTTGGTTTTGCCTAACTCTTGTTGTTAGGTCTTTTGGCCTGACTTTGGCGTCAGGGCTTTTGGTTTTGCCTAACTCTTGTTGTTAGGTCTTTTGTCCTGACTTTGGCGTTAGGGCTTTTGGCCTGACTTTGGCGTCAGGGCTTTTGTCCTAACTTTGTTGTTAGGTCTTTTTCTTCGATTTGATTCGAGTGGTCATTCTTTTTAAAGGAATTACTTGCTTTTATTGACATGACATTTTGATTTACAAGCTATGTATGAAATCTCCTTAAACGTTCAGAATTAAATGGACGAGGTAACATTTCTCCTTCAGTGGTTACCAAATAGTAGGATCCTGGGGCAGCGATCTCTACTACCTTGTATGGTCCTTCCCATTTAGCTGAAAGCTTATTTTGACTGTCCAGTCTTGTAAATTCGTTCCTTCTCATAACCATCTCCCTCACGAAAAATTTGCGAGCGCTGAGTTTTCTGTTGAAGTATCGAGCGATCGCCAGACGCATCTTTTCTTGTGTAATTTTTGCTTGCCACCTCTTTTCCTCTGCCAGGTCGAGGTCAGTCCTGGGTTCGACTTCGTTTGCCTCAGTGTTCAACTTTTGGAGTGCTCGCCTCTACGAAAGGAACTTGTTACTTGAAGTTTCACTTTCCATAGTGATCGCTTGAGACTCCTTGTCCATCTTCCATAATTCGCTTCATGAAGGAATTGTCACCCTTAGCAGATAACTTCTCTAAACTTTGTCCAACTTATAAGAAGATAGTTTCCTTGATGGATTTATTATCTTCGTCGTATGGTTCCTGCCTGATTTTGGTATCAGGTCTTTTTGCCTGACTTTGGCGTCAGGTCTTTTGATTTGCCTAACCCTGTTGCTAGGTCTATTGCCCTGATTTTGGCGTAAGGGCTTTTGGTTTTGCCTAACACTTGTTGTTAGGTCTTTTGGCCTGACTTTGGCGTCAGGGCTTTTGGTTTTGCCTAACTCTTATTGTTAGGTCTTTTGTCCTGACTTTGGCGTTAGGGCTTTTGGCCTGACTTTGGCGTCAGGGCTTTTGTCCTAACTTTGTTGTTAGGGTTTTTTCTTCGATTTGATTCGAGTGGTCATTCTTTTTAAAGGAATTACTTGCTTTTATTGACATGACATTTTGATTTACAAGCTATGTATGAAATCTCCTTAAACGTTCAGAATTAAATGGACGAGGTAACATTTCTCCTTCAGTGGTTACCAAATAGTAGGATCCTGGGGCAGCGATTTCTACTACCTTGTATGGTCCTTCCCATTTAGCTGAAAGCTTATTTTGACTGTCCAGTCTTGTAAATTCGTTCCTTCTCATAACCATCTCCCTCACGAAAAATTTGCGAGCGCTGAGTTTTCTGTTGAAGTATCGAGCGATCGCCAGACGCATCTTTGCTTGTGTAATTTTTGCTTGCCACCTCTTTTCCTCTGCCAGGTCGAGGTCAGTCCTGGGTTCGACTTCGTTTGCCTCAGTGTTCAACTTTTGGAGTGCTCGCCTCTACGAAAGGAACTTGTTACTTGAAGTTTCACTTTCCATAGTGATCGCTTGAGACTCCTTGTCCATCTTCCATAATTCGCTTCATGAAGGAATTGTCACCCTTAGCAGATAACTTCTCTAAACTTTGTCCAACTTATAAGAAGATAGTTTCCTTGATGGATTTATTATCTTCGTCGTATTGTTCCTGCCTGATTTTGGTATCAGGTCTTTTTGCCTGACTTTGGCGTCAGGTCTTTTGATTTGCCTAACCCTGTTGCTAGGTCTATTGCCCTGACTTTGGCGTAAGGGCTTTTGGTTTTGCCTAACACTTGTTGTTAGGTCTTTTGGCCTGACTTCGGCGTCAGGGCTTTTGGTTTTGCCTAACTCTTGTTGTTAGGTCTTTTGTCCTGACTTTGGCGTTAGGGCTTTTGGCCTGACTTTGGCGTCAGGGCTTTTGTCCTAACTTTGTTGTTAGGGTTTTTTCTTCGATTTGATTCGAGTGGTCATTATTTTTAAAGGAATTACTTGCTTTTATTGACATGACATTTTGATTTACAAGCTATGTATGAAATCTCCTTAAACGTTCAGAATTAAATGGACGAGGTAACATTTCTCCTTCAGTGGTTACCAAATAGTAGGATCCTGGGGCAGCGATCTCTACTACCTTGTATGGTCCTTCCCATTTAGCTGAAAGCTTATTTTGACTGTCCAGTCTTGTAAATTCGTTCCTTCTCATAACCATCTCCCTCACGAAAAATTTGCGAGCGCTGAGTTTTCTGTTGAAGTATCGAGCGATCGCCAGACGCATCTTTGCTTGTGTAATTTTTGCTTACCACCTCTTTTCCTCTGCCAGGTCGAGGTCAGTCCTGGGTTCGACTTCGTTTGCCTCAGTGTTCAACTTTTGGAGTGCTCGCCTCTACGAAAGGAACTTGTTACTTGAAGTTTCACTTTCCATAGTGATCGCTTGAGACTCCTTGTCCATCTTCCATAATTCGCTTCATGAAGGAATTGTCACCCTTAGCAGATAACTTCTCTAAACTTTGTCCAACTTATAAGAAGATAGTTTCCTTGATGGATTTATTATCTTCGTCGTATGGTTCCTGCCTGATTTTGGTATCAGGTCTTTTTGCCTGACTTTGGCGTCAGGTCTTTTGATTTGCCTAACCCTGTTGCTAGGTCTATTGGCCTGACTTTGGCGTAAGGGCTTTTGGTTTTGCCTAACTCTTGTTGTTAGGTCTTTTGGCCTGACTTTGGCGTCAGGGCTTTTGGTTTTGCCTAACTCTTGTTGTTAGGTCTTTTGTCCTGACTTTGGCATTAGGGCTTTTGGCCTGACTTTGGCGTCAGGGCTTTTGTCCTAACTTTGTTGTTAGGGCTTTTTCTTCGATTTGATTCGAGTGGTCATTCTTTTTAAAGGAATTACTTGCTTTTATTGACATGACATTTTGATTTACAAGCTATGTATGAAATCTCCTTAAACGTTCAGAATTAAATGGACGAGGTAACATTTCTCCTTCAGTGGTTACCAAATAGTAGGATCCTGGGGCAGCGATCTCTACTACCTTGTATGGTCCTTCCCATTTAGCTGAAAGCTTATTTTGACTGTCCAGTCTTGTAAATTCGTTCCTTCTCATAACCATCTCCCTCACGAAAAATTTGCGAGGGCTGAGTTTTCTGTTGAAGTATCGAGCGATCGCCAGACGCATCTTTTCTTGTGTAATTTTTGCTTGCCACCTCTTTTCCTCTGCCAGGTCGAGGTCAGTCCTGGGTTCGACTTCGTTTGCCTCAGTGTTCAACTTTTGGAGTGCTCGCCTCTACGAAAGGAACTTGTTACTTGAAGTTTCACTTTCCATAGTGATCGCTTGAGACTCCTTGTCCATCTTCCATAATTCGCTTCATGAAGGAATTGTCACCCTTAGCAGATAACTTCTCTAAACTTTGTCCAACTTATAAGAAGATAGTTTCCTTGATGGATTTATTATCTTCGTCGTATGGTTCCTGCCTGATTTTGGTATCAGGTCTTTTTGCCTGACTTTGGCGTCAGGTCTTTTGATTTGCCTAACCCTGTTGCTAGGTCTATTGCCCTGACTTTGGCGTAAGGGCTTTTGGTTTTGCCTAACACTTGTTGTTAGGTCTTTTGGCCTGACTTTGGCGTCAGGGCTTTTGGTTTTGCCTAACTCTTGTTGTTAGGTCTTTTGTCCTGACTTTGGCGTTAGGGCTTTTGGCCTGACTTTGGCGTCAGGGCTTTTGTCCTAACTTTGTTGTTAGGGTTTTTTCTTCGATTTGATTCGAGTGGTCATTCTTTTTAAAGGAATTACTTGCTTTTATTGACATGACATTTTGATTTACAAGCTATGTATGAAATCTCCTTAAACGTTCAGAATTAAATGGACGAGGTAACATTTCTCCTTCAGTGGTTACCAAATAGTAGGATCCTGGGGCAGCGATCTCTACTACCTTGTATGGTCCTTCCCATTTAGCTGAAAGCTTATTTTGACTGTCCAGTCTTGTAAATTCGTTCCTTCTCATAACCATCTCCCTCACGAAAAATTTGCGAGGGCTGAGTTTTCTGTTGAAGTATCGAGCGATCGCCAGACGCATCTTTTCTTGTGTAATTTTTGCTTGCCACCTCTTTTCCTCTGCCAGGTCGAGGTCAGTCCTGGGTTCGACTTCGTTTGCCTCAGTGTTCAACTTTTGGAGTGCTCGCCTCTACGAAAGGAACTTGTTACTTGAAGTTTCACTTTCCATAGTGATCGCTTGAGACTCCTTGTCCATCTTCCATAATTCGCTTCATGAAGGAATTGTCACCCTTAGCAGATAACTTCTCTAAACTTTGTCCAACTTATAAGAAGATAGTTTCCTTGATGGATTTATTATCTTCGTCGTATGGTTCCTGCCTGATTTTGGTATCAGGTCTTTTTGCCTGACTTTGGCGTCAGGTCTTTTGATTTGCCTAACCCTGTTGCTAGGTCTATTGCCCTGACTTTGGCGTAAGGGCTTTTGGTTTTGCCTAACACTTGTTGTTAGGTCTTTTGGCCTGACTTTGGCGTCAGGGCTTTTGGTTTTGCCTAACTCTTGTTGTTAGGTCTTTTGTCCTGACTTTGGCGTTAGGGCTTTTGGCCTGACTTTGGCGTCAGGGCTTTTTCCTAACTTTGTTGTTAGGGTTTTTTCTTCGATTTGATTCGAGTGGTCATTCTTTTTAAAGGAATTACTTGCTTTTATTGACATGACATTTTGATTTACAAGCTATGTATGAAATCTCCTTAAACGTTCAGAATTAAATGGACGAGGTAACATTTCTCCTTCAGTGGTTACCAAATAGTAGGATCCTGGGGCAGCGATCTCTACTACCTTGTATGGTCCTTCCCATTTAGCTGAAAGCTTATTTTGACTGTCCAGTCTTGTAAATTCGTTCCTTCTCATAACCATCTCCCTCACGAAAAATTTGCGAGCGCTGAGTTTTCTGTTGAAGTATCGAGCGATCGCCAGACGCATCTTTGATTGTGTAATTTTTGCTTGCCACCTCTTTTCCTCTGCCAGGTCGAGGTCAGTCCTGGGTTCGACTTCGTTTGCCTCAGTGTTCAACTTTTGGAGTGCTCGCCTCTACGAAAGGAACTTGTTACTTGAAGTTTCACTTTCCATAGTGATCACTTGAGACTCCTTGTCCATCTTCCATAATTCGCTTCATGAAGGAATTGTCACCCTTAGCAGATAACTTCTCTAAACTTTGTCCAACTTATAAGAAGATAGTTTCCTTGATGGATTTATTATCTTCGTCGTATGGTTCCTGCCTGATTTTGGTATCAGGTCTTTTTGCCTGACTTTGGCGTCAGGTCTTTTGATTTGCCTAACCCTGTTGCTAGGTCTATTGCCCTGACTTTGGCGTAAGGGCTTTTGGTTTTGCCTAACACTTGTTGTTAGGTCTTTTGGCCTGACTTCGGCGTCAGGGCTTTTGGTTTTGCCTAACTCTTGTTGTTAGGTCTTTTGTCCTGACTTTGGCGTTAGGGCTTTTGGCCTGACTTTGGCGTCAGGGCTTTTGTCCTAACTTTGTTGTTAGGGTTTTTTCTTCGATTTGATTCGAGTGGTCATTATTTTTAAAGGAATTACTTGCTTTTATTGACATGACATTTTGATTTACAAGCTATGTATGAAATCTCCTTAAACGTTCAGAATTAAATGGACGAGGTAACATTTCTCCTTCAGTGGTTACCAAATAGTAGGATCCTGGGGCAGCGATCTCTACTACCTTGTATGGTCCTTCCCATTTAGCTGAAAGCTTATTTTGACTGTCCAGTCTTGTAAATTCGTTCCTTCTCATAACCATCTCCCTCACGAAAAATTTGCGAGCGCTGAGTTTTCTGTTGAAGTATCGAGCGATCGCCAGACGCATCTTTGCTTGTGTAATTTTTGCTTACCACCTCTTTTCCTCTGCCAGGTCGAGGTCAGTCCTGGGTTCGACTTCGTTTGCCTCAGTGTTCAACTTTTGGAGTGCTCGCCTCTACGAAAGGAACTTGTTACTTGAAGTTTCACTTTCCATAGTGATCGCTTGAGACTCCTTGTCCATCTTCCATAATTCGCTTCATGAAGGAATTGTCACCCTTAGCAGATAACTTCTCTAAACTTTGTCCAACTTATAAGAAGATAGTTTCCTTGATGGATTTATTATCTTCGTCGTATGGTTCCTGCCTGATTTTGGTATCAGGTCTTTTTGCCTGACTTTGGCGTCAGGTCTTTTGATTTGCCTAACCCTGTTGCTAGGTCTATTGCCCTGACTTTGGCGTAAGGGCTTTTGGTTTTGCCTAACACTTGTTGTTAGGTCTTTTGGCCTGACTTTGGCGTCAGGGCTTTTGGTTTTGCCTAACTCTTGTTGTTAGGTCTTTTGTCCTGACTTTGGCGTTAGGGCTTTTGGCCTGACTTTGGCGTCAGGGCTTTTTCCTAACTTTGTTGTTAGGGTTTTTTCTTCGATTTGATTCGAGTGGTCATTCTTTTTAAAGGAATTACTTGCTTTTATTGACATGACATTTTGATTTACAAGCTATGTATGAAATCTCCTTAAACGTTCAGAATTAAATGGACGAGGTAACATTTCTCCTTCAGTGGTTACCAAATAGTAGGATCCTGGGGCAGCGATCTCTACTACCTTGTATGGTCCTTCCCATTTAGCTGAAAGCTTATTTTGACTGTCCAGTCTTGTAAATTCGTTCCTTCTCATAACCATCTCCCTCACGAAAAATTTGCGAGCGCTGAGTTTTCTGTTGAAGTATCGAGCGATCGCCAGACGCATCTTTGATTGTGTAATTTTTGCTTGCCACCTCTTTTCCTCTGCCAGGTCGAGGTCAGTCCTGGGTTCGACTTCGTTTGCCTCAGTGTTCAACTTTTGGAGTGCTCGCCTCTACGAAAGGAACTTGTTACTTGAAGTTTCACTTTCCATAGTGATCGCTTGAGACTCCTTGTCCATCTTCCATAATTCGCTTCATGAAGGAATTGTCACCCTTAGCAGATAACTTCTCTAAACTTTGTCCAACTTATAAGAAGATAGTTTCCTTGATGGATTTATTATCTTCGTCGTATGGTTCCTGCCTGATTTTGGTATCAGGTCTTTTTGCCTGACTTTGGCGTCAGGTCTTTTGATTTGCCTAACCCTGTTGCTAGGTCTATTGCCCTGAATTTGGCGTAAGGGCTTTTGGTTTTGCCTAACACTTGTTGTTAGGTCTTTTGGCCTGACTTCGGCGTCAGGGCTTTTGGTTTTGCCTAACTCTTGTTGTTAGGTCTTTTGTCCTGACTTTGGCGTTAGGGCTTTTGGCCTGACTTTGGCGTCAGGGCTTTTTCCTAACTTTGTTGTTAGGGTTTTTTCTTCGATTTGATTCGAGTGGTCATTCTTTTTAAAGGAATTACTTGCTTTTATTGACATGACATTTTGATTTACAAGCTATGTATGAAATCTCCTTAAACGTTCAGAATTAAATGGACGAGGTAACATTTCTCCTTCAGTGGTTACCAAATAGTAGGATCCTGGGGCAGCGATCTCTACTACCTTGTATGGTCCTTCCCATTTAGCTGAAAGCTTATTTTGACTGTCCAGTCTTGTAAATTCGTTCCTTCTCATAACCATCTCCCTCACGAAAAATTTGCGAGCGCTGAGTTTTCTGTTGAAGTATCGAGCGATCGCCAGACGCATCTTTGATTGTGTAATTTTTGCTTGCCACCTCTTTTCCTCTGCCAGGTCGAGGTCAGTCCTGGGTTCGACTTCGTTTGCCTCAGTGTTCAACTTTTGGAGTGCTCGCCTCTACGAAAGGAACTTGTTACTTGAAGTTTCACTTTCCATAGTGATCGCTTGAGACTCCTTGTCCATCTTCCATAATTCGCTTCATGAAGGAATTGTCACCCTTAGCAGATAACTTCTCTAAACTTTGTCCAACTTATAAGAAGATAGTTTCCTTGATGGATTTATTATCTTCGTCGTATGGTTCCTGCCTGATTTTGGTATCAGGTCTTTTTGCCTGACTTTGGCGTCAGGTCTTTTGATTTGCCTAACCCTGTTGCTAGGTCTATTGCCCTGACTTTGGCGTAAGGGCTTTTGGTTTTGCCTAACACTTGTTGTTAGGTCTTTTGGCCTGACTTCGGCGTCAGGGCTTTTGGTTTTGCCTAACTCTTGTTGTTAGGTCTTTTGTCCTGACTTTGGCGTTAGGGCTTTTGGCCTGACTTTGGCGTCAGGGCTTTTGTCCTAACTTTGTTGTTAGGGTTTTTTCTTCGATTTGATTCGAGTGGTCATTATTTTTAAAGGAATTACTTGCTTTTATTGACATGACATTTTGATTTACAAGCTATGTATGAAATCTCCTTAAACGTTCAGAATTAAATGGACGAGGTAACATTTCTCCTTCAGTGGTTACCAAATAGTAGGATCCTGGGGCAGCGATCTCTACTACCTTGTATGGTCCTTCCCATTTAGCTGAAAGCTTATTTTGACTGTCCAGTCTTGTAAATTCGTTCCTTCTCATAACCATCTCCCTCACGAAAAATTTGCGAGCGCTGAGTTTTCTGTTGAAGTATCGAGCGATCGCCAGACGCATCTTTGCTTGTGTAATTTTTGCTTACCACCTCTTTTCCTCTGCCAGGTCGAGGTCAGTCCTGGGTTCGACTTCGTTTGCCTCAGTGTTCAACTTTTGGAGTGCTCGCCTCTACGAAAGGAACTTGTTACTTGAAGTTTCACTTTCCATAGTGATCGCTTGAGACTCCTTGTCCATCTTCCATAATTCGCTTCATGAAGGAACTGTCACCCTTAGCAGATAACTTCTCTAAACTTTGTCCAACTTATAAGAAGATAGTTTCCTTGATGGATTTATTATCTTCGTCGTATGGTTCCTGCCTGATTTTGGTATCAGGTCTTTTTGCCTGACTTTGGCGTCAGGTCTTTTGATTTGCCTAACCCTGTTGCTAGGTCTATTGGCCTGACTTTGGCGTAAGGGCTTTTGGTTTTGCCTAACTCTTGTTGTTAGGTCTTTTGGCCTGACTTTGGCGTCAGGGCTTTTGGTTTTGCCTAACTCTTGTTGTTAGGTCTTTTGTCCTGACTTTGGCATTAGGGCTTTTGGCCTGACTTTGGCGTCAGGGCTTTTGTCCTAACTTTGTTGTTAGGGCTTTTTCTTCGATTTGATTCGAGTGGTCATTCTTTTTAAAGGAATTACTTGCTTTTATTGACATGACATTTTGATTTACAAGCTATGTATGAAATCTCCTTAAACGTTCAGAATTAAATGGACGAGGTAACATTTCTCCTTCAGTGGTTACCAAATAGTAGGATCCTGGGGCAGCGATCTCTACTACCTTGTATGGTCCTTCCCATTTAGCTGAAAGCTTATTTTGACTGTCCAGTCTTGTAAATTCGTTCCTTCTCATAACCATCTCCCTCACGAAAAATTTGCGAGGGCTGAGTTTTCTGTTGAAGTATCGAGTGATCGCCAGACGCATCTTTTCTTGTGTAATTTTTGCTTGCCACCTCTTTTCCTCTGCCAGGTCGAGGTCAGTCCTGGGTTCGACTTCGTTTGCCTCAGTGTTCAACTTTTGGAGTGCTCGCCTCTACGAAAGGAACTTGTTACTTGAAGTTTCACTTTCCATAGTGATCGCTTGAGACTCCTTGTCCATCTTCCATAATTCGCTTCATGAAGGAATTGTCACCCTTAGCAGATAACTTCTCTAAACTTTGTCCAACTTATAAGAAGATAGTTTCCTTGATGGATTTATTATCTTCGTCGTATGGTTCCTGCCTGATTTTGGTATCAGGTCTTTTTGCCTGACTTTGGCGTCAGGTCTTTTGATTTGCCTAACCCTGTTGCTAGGTCTATTGCCCTGACTTTGGCGTAAGGGCTTTTGGTTTTGCCTAACACTTGTTGTTAGGTCTTTTGGCCTGACTTTGGCGTCAGGGCTTTTGGTTTTGCCTAACTCTTGTTGTTAGGTCTTTTGTCCTGACTTTGGCGTTAGGGCTTTTGGCCTGACTTTGGCGTCAGGGCTTTTGTCCTAACTTTGTTGTTAGGGTTTTTTCTTCGATTTGATTCGAGTGGTCATTATTTTTAAAGGAATTACTTGCTTTTATTGACATGACATTTTGATTTACAAGCTATGTATGAAATCTCCTTAAACGTTCAGAATTAAATGGACGAGGTAACATTTCTCCTTCAGTGGTTACCAAATAGTAGGATCCTGGGGCAGCGATCTCTACTACCTTGTATGGTCCTTCCCATTTAGCTGAAAGCTTATTTTGACTATCCAGTCTTGTAAATTCGTTCCTTCTCATAACCATCTCCCTCACGAAAAATTTGCGAGCGCTGAGTTTTCTGTTGAAGTATCGAGCGATCGCCAGACGCATCTTTGATTGTGTAATTTTTGCTTGCCACCTCTTTTCCTCTGCCAGGTCGAGGTCAGTCCTGGGTTCGACTTCGTTTGCCTCAGTGTTCAACTTTTGGAGTGCTCGCCTCTACGAAAGGAACTTGTTACTTGAAGTTTCACTTTCCATAGTGATCGCTTGAGACTCCTTGTCCATCTTCCATAATTCGCTTCATGAAGGAATTGTCACCCTTAGCAGATAACTTCTCTAAACTTTGTCCAACTTATAAGAAGATAGTTTCCTTGATGGATTTATTATCTTCGTCGTATGGTTCCTGCCTGATTTTGGTATCAGGTCTTTTTGCCTGACTTTGGCGTCAGGTCTTTTGATTTGCCTAACCCTGTTGCTAGGTCTATTGCCCTGACTTTGGCGTAAGGGCTTTTGGTTTTGCCTAACACTTGTTGTTAGGTCTTTTGGCCTGACTTTGGCGTCAGGGCTTTTGGTTTTGCCTAACTCTTGTTGTTAGGTCTTTTGTCCTGACTTTGGCGTTAGGGCTTTTGGCCTGACTTTGGCGTCAGGGCTTTTTCCTAACTTTGTTGTTAGGGTTTTTTCTTCGATTTGATTCGAGTGGTCATTCTTTTTAAAGGAATTACTTGCTTTTATTGACATGACATTTTGATTTACAAGCTATGTATGAAATCTCCTTAAACGTTCAGAATTAAATGGACGAGGTAACATTTCTCCTTCAGTGGTTACCAAATAGTAGGATCCTGGGGCAGCGATCTCTACTACCTTGTATGGTCCTTCCCATTTAGCTGAAAGCTTATTTTGACTGTCCAGTCTTGTAAATTCGTTCCTTCTCATAACCATCTCCCTCACGAAAAATTTGCGAGCGCTGAGTTTTCTGTTGAAGTATCGAGCGATCGCCAGACGCATCTTTGATTGTGTAATTTTTGCTTGCCACCTCTTTTCCTCTGCCAGGTCGAGGTCAGTCCTGGGTTCGACTTCGTTTGCCTCAGTGTTCAACTTTTGGAGTGCTCGCCTCTACGAAAGGAACTTGTTACTTGAAGTTTCACTTTCCATAGTGATCGCTTGAGACTCCTTGTCCATCTTCCATAATTCGCTTCATGAAGGAATTGTCACCCTTAGCAGATAACTTCTCTAAACTTTGTCCAACTTATAAGAAGATAGTTTCCTTGATGGATTTATTATCTTCGTCGTATGGTTCCTGCCTGATTTTGGTATCAGGTCTTTTTGCCTGACTTTGGCGTCAGGTCTTTTGATTTGCCTAACCCTGTTGCTAGGTCTATTGCCCTGACTTTGGCGTAAGGGCTTTTGGTTTTGCCTAACACTTGTTGTTAGGTCTTTTGGCCTGACTTTGGCGTCAGGGCTTTTGGTTTTGCCTAACTCTTGTTGTTAGGTCTTTTGTCCTGACTTTGGCGTTAGGGCTTTTGGCCTGACTTTGGCGTCAGGGCTTTTTCCTAACTTTGTTGTTAGGGTTTTTTCTTCGATTTGATTCGAGTGGTCATTCTTTTTAAAGGAATTACTTGCTTTTATTGACATGACATTTTGATTTACAAGCTATGTATGAAATCTCCTTAAACGTTCAGAATTAAATGGACGAGGTAACATTTCTCCTTCAGTGGTTACCAAATAGTAGGATCCTGGGGCAGCGATCTCTACTACCTTGTATGGTCCTTCCCATTTAGCTGAAAGCTTATTTTGACTGTCCAGTCTTGTAAATTCGTTCCTTCTCATAACCATCTCCCTCACGAAAAATTTGCGAGCGCTGAGTTTTCTGTTGAAGTATCGAGCGATCGCCAGACGCATCTTTTATTGTGTAATTTTTGCTTGCCACCTCTTTTCCTCTGCCAGGTCGAGGTCAGTCCTGGGTTCGACTTCGTTTGCCTCAGTGTTCAACTTTTGGAGTGCTCGCCTCTACGAAAGGAACTTGTTACTTGAAGTTTCACTTTCCATAGTGATCGCTTGAGACTCCTTGTCCATCTTCCATAATTCGCTTCATGAAGGAATTGTCACCCTTAGCAGATAACTTCTCTAAACTTTGTCCAACTTATAAGAAGATAGTTTCCTTGATGGATTTATTATCTTCGTCGTATGGTTCCTGCCTGATTTTGGTATCAGGTCTTTTTGCCTGACTTTGGCGTCAGGTCTTTTGATTTGCCTAACCCTGTTGCTAGGTCTATTGCCCTGACTTTGGCGTAAGGGCTTTTGGTTTTGCCTAACACTTGTTGTTAGGTCTTTTGGCCTGACTTCGGCGTCAGGGCTTTTGGTTTTGCCTAACTCTTGTTGTTAGGTCTTTTGTCCTGACTTTGGCGTTAGGGCTTTTGGCCTGACTTTGGCGTCAGGGCTTTTGTCCTAACTTTGTTGTTAGGGTTTTTTCTTCGATTTGATTCGAGTGGTCATTATTTTTAAAGGAATTACTTGCTTTTATTGACATGACATTTTGATTTACAAGCTATGTATGAAATCTCCTTAAACGTTCAGAATTAAATGGACGAGGTAACATTTCTCCTTCAGTGGTTACCAAATAGTAGGATCCTGGGGCAGCGATCTCTACTACCTTGTATGGTCCTTCCCATTTAGCTGAAAGCTTATTTTGACTGTCCAGTCTTGTAAATTCGTTCCTTCTCATAACCATCTCCCTCACGAAAAATTTGCGAGCGCTGAGTTTTCTGTTGAAGTATCGAGCGATCGCCAGACGCATCTTTGCTTGTGTAATTTTTGCTTACCACCTCTTTTCCTCTGCCAGGTCGAGGTCAGTCCTGGGTTCGACTTCGTTTGCCTCAGTGTTCAACTTTTGGAGTGCTCGCCTCTACGAAAGGAACTTGTTACTTGAAGTTTCACTTTCCATAGTGATCGCTTGAGACTCCTTGTCCATCTTCCATAATTCGCTTCATGAAGGAATTGTCACCCTTAGCAGATAACTTCTCTAAACTTTGTCCAACTTATAAGAAGATAGTTTCCTTGATGGATTTATTATCTTCGTCGTATGGTTCCTGCCTGATTTTGGTATCAGGTCTTTTTGCCTGACTTTGGCGTCAGGTCTTTTGATTTGCCTAACCCTGTTGCTAGGTCTATTGGCCTGACTTTGGCGTAAGGGCTTTTGGTTTTGCCTAACTCTTGTTGTTAGGTCTTTTGGCCTGACTTTGGCGTCAGGGCTTTTGGTTTTGCCTAACTCTTGTTGTTAGGTCTTTTGTCCTGACTTTGGCATTAGGGCTTTTGGCCTGACTTTGGCGTCAGGGCTTTTGTCCTAACTTTGTTGTTAGGGTTTTTTCTTCGATTTGATTCGAGTGGTCATTATTTTTAAAGGAATTACTTGCTTTTATTGACATGACATTTTGATTTACAAGCTATGTATGAAATCTCCTTAAACGTTCAGAATTAAATGGACGAGGTAACATTTCTCCTTCAGTGGTTACCAAATAGTAGGATCCTGGGGCAGCGATCTCTACTACCTTGTATGGTCCTTCCCATTTAGCTGAAAGCTTATTTTGACTGTCCAGTCTTGTAAATTCGTTCCTTCTCATAACCATCTCCCTCACGAAAAATTTGCGAGCGCTGAGTTTTCTGTTGAAGTATCGAGCGATCGCCAGACGCATCTTTGATTGTGTAATTTTTGCTTGCCACCTCTTTTCCTCTGCCAGGTCGAGGTCAGTCCTGGGTTCGACTTCGTTTGCCTCAGTGTTCAACTTTTGGAGTGCTCGCCTCTACGAAAGGAACTTGTTACTTGAAGTTTCACTTTCCATAGTGATCGCTTGAGACTCCTTGTCCATCTTCCATAATTCGCTTCATGAAGGAATTGTCACCCTTAGCAGATAACTTCTCTAAACTTTGTCCAACTTATAAGAAGATAGTTTCCTTGATGGATTTATTATCTTCGTCGTATGGTTCCTGCCTGATTTTGGTATCAGGTCTTTTTGCCTGACTTTGGCGTCAGGTCTTTTGATTTGCCTAACCCTGTTGCTAGGTCTATTGCCCTGACTTTGGCGTAAGGGCTTTTGGTTTTGCCTAACACTTGTTGTTAGGTCTTTTGGCCTGACTTCGGCGTCAGGGCTTTTGGTTTTGCCTAACTCTTGTTGTTAGGTCTTTTGTCCTGACTTTGGCGTTAGGGCTTTTGGCCTGACTTTGGCGTCAGGGCTTTTGTCCTAACTTTGTTGTTAGGGTTTTTTCTTCGATTTGATTCGAGTGGTCATTATTTTTAAAGGAATTACTTGCTTTTATTGACATGACATTTTGATTTACAAGCTATGTATGAAATCTCCTTAAACGTTCAGAATTAAATGGACGAGGTAACATTTCTCCTTCAGTGGTTACCAAATAGTAGGATCCTGGGGCAGCGATCTCTACTACCTTGTATGGTCCTTCCCATTTAGCTGAAAGCTTATTTTGACTGTCCAGTCTTGTAAATTCGTTCCTTCTCATAACCATCTCCCTCACGAAAAATTTGCGAGCGCTGAGTTTTCTGTTGAAGTATCGAGCGATCGCCAGACACATCTTTGCTTGTGTAATTTTTGCTTACCACCTCTTTTCCTCTGCCAGGTCGAGGTCAGTCCTGGGTTCGACTTCGTTTGCCTCAGTGTTCAACTTTTGGAGTGCTCGCCTCTACGAAAGGAACTTGTTACTTGAAGTTTCACTTTCCATAGTGATCGCTTGAGACTCCTTGTCCATCTTCCATAATTCGCTTCATGAAGGAATTGTCACCCTTAGCAGATAACTTCTCTAAACTTTGTCCAACTTATAAGAAGATAGTTTCCTTGATGGATTTATTATCTTCGTCGTATGGTTCCTGCCTGATTTTGGTATCAGGTCTTTTTGCCTGACTTTGGCGTCAGGTCTTTTGATTTGCCTAACCCTGTTGCTAGGTCTATTGCCCTGACTTTGGCGTAAGGGCTTTTGGTTTTGCCTAACTCTTGTTGTTAGGTCTTTTGGCCTGACTTTGGCGTCAGGGCTTTTGGTTTTGCCTAACTCTTGTTGTTAGGTCTTTTGTCCTGACTTTGGCATTAGGGCTTTTGGCCTGACTTTGGCGTCAGGGCTTTTGTCCTAACTTTGTTGTTAGGGCTTTTTCTTTGATTTGATTCGAGTGGTCATTCTTTTTAAAGGAATTACTTGCTTTTATTGACATGACATTTTGATTTACAAGCTATGTATGAAATCTCCTTAAACGTTCAGAATTAAATGGACGAGGTAACATTTCTCCTTCAGTGGTTACCAAATAGTAGGATCCTGGGGCAGCGATCTCTACTACCTTGTATGGTCCTTCCCATTTAGCTGAAAGCTTATTTTGACTGTCCAGTCTTGTAAATTCGTTCCTTCTCATAACCATCTCCCTCACGAAAAATTTGCGAGGGCTGAGTTTTCTGTTGAAGTATCGAGCGATCGCCAGACGCATCTTTTCTTGTGTAATTTTTGCTTGCCACCTCTTTTCCTCTGCCAGGTCGAGGTCAGTCCTGGGTTCGACTTCGTTTGCCTCAGTGTTCAACTTTTGGAGTGCTCGCCTCTACGAAAGGAACTTGTTACTTGAAGTTTCACTTTCCATAGTGATCGCTTGAGACTCCTTGTCCATCTTCCATAATTCGCTTCATGAAGGAATTGTCACCCTTAGCAGATAACTTCTCTAAACTTTGTCCAACTTATAAGAAGATAGTTTCCTTGATGGATTTATTATCTTCGTCGTATGGTTCCTGCCTGATTTTGGTATCAGGTCTTTTTGCCTGACTTTGGCGTCAGGTCTTTTGATTTGCCTAACCCTGTTGCTAGGTCTATTGCCCTGACTTTGGCGTAAGGGCTTTTGGTTTTGCCTAACACTTGTTGTTAGGTCTTTTGGCCTGACTTTGGCGTCAGGGCTTTTGGTTTTGCCTAACTCTTGTTGTTAGGTCTTTTGTCCTGACTTTGGCGTTAGGGCTTTTGGCCTGACTTTGGCGTCAGGGCTTTTGTCCTAACTTTGTTGTTAGGGTTTTTTCTTCGATTTGATTCGAGTGGTCATTATTTTTAAAGGAATTACTTGCTTTTATTGACATGACATTTTGATTTACAAGCTATGTATGAAATCTCCTTAAACGTTCAGAATTAAATGGACGAGGTAACATTTCTCCTTCAGTGGTTACCAAATAGTAGGATCCTGGGGCAGCGATCTCTACTACCTTGTATGGTCCTTCCCATTTAGCTGAAAGCTTATTTTGACTATCCAGTCTTGTAAATTCGTTCCTTCTCATAACCATCTCCCTCACGAAAAATTTGCGAGCGCTGAGTTTTCTGTTGAAGTATCGAGCGATCGCCAGACGCATCTTTGCTTGTGTAATTTTTGCTTGCCACCTCTTTTCCTCTGCCAGGTCGAGGTCAGTCCTGGGTTCGACTTCGTTTGCCTCAGTGTTCAACTTTTGGAGTGCTCGCCTCTACGAAAGGAACTTGTTACTTGAAGTTTCACTTTCCATAGTGATCGCTTGAGACTCCTTGTCCATCTTCCATAATTCGCTTCATGAAGGAATTGTCACCCTTAGCAGATAACTTCTCTAAACTTTGTCCAACTTATAAGAAGATAGTTTCCTTGATGGATTTATTATCTTCGTCGTATGGTTCCTGCCTGATTTTGGTATCAGGTCTTTTTGCCTGACTTTGGCGTCAGGTCTTTTGATTTGCCTAACCCTGTTGCTAGGTCTATTGCCCTGACTTTGGCGTAAGGGCTTTTGGTTTTGCCTAACACTTGTTGTTAGGTCTTTTGGCCTGACTTTGGCGTCAGGGCTTTTGGTTTTGCCTAACTCTTGTTGTTAGGTCTTTTGTCCTGACTTTGGCGTTAGGGCTTTTGGCCTGACTTTGGCGTCAGGGCTTTTGTCCTAACTTTGTTGTTAGGGTTTTTTCTTCGATTTGATTCGAGTGGTCATTATTTTTAAAGGAATTACTTGCTTTTATTGACATGACATTTTGATTTACAAGCTATGTATGAAATCTCCTTAAACGTTCAGAATTAAATGGACGAGGTAACATTTCTCCTTCAGTGGTTACCAAATAGTAGGATCCTGGGGCAGCGATCTCTACTACCTTGTATGGTCCTTCCCATTTAGCTGAAAGCTTATTTTGACTGTCCAGTCTTGTAAATTCGTTCCTTCTCATAACCATCTCCCTCACGAAAAATTTGCGAGCGCTGAGTTTTCTGTTGAAGTATCGAGCGATCGCCAGACGCATCTTTGCTTGTGTAATTTTTGCTTACCACCTCTTTTCCTCTGCCAGGTCGAGGTCAGTCCTGGGTTCGACTTCGTTTGCCTCAGTGTTCAACTTTTGGAGTGCTCGCCTCTACGAAAGGAACTTGTTACTTGAAGTTTCACTTTCCATAGTGATCGCTTGAGACTCCTTGTCCATCTTCCATAATTCGCTTCATGAAGGAATGGTCACCCTTAGCAGATAACTTCTCTAAACTTTGTCCAACTTATAAGAAGATAGTTTCCTTGATGGATTTATTAGCTTCGTCGTATGGTTCCTGCCTGATTTTGGTATCAGGTCTTTTTGCCTGACTTTGGCGTCAGGTCTTTTGATTTGCCTAACCCTGTTGCTAGGTCTATTGGCCTGACTTTGGCGTAAGGGCTTTTGGTTTTGCCTAACTCTTGTTGTTAGGTCTTTTGGCCTGACTTTGGCGTCAGGGCTTTTGGTTTTGCCTAACTCTTGTTGTTAGGTCTTTTGTCCTGACTTTGGCGTTAGGGCTTTTGGCCTGACTTTGGCGTCAGGGCTTTTGTCCTAACTTTGTTGTTAGGGCTTTTTCTTCGATTTGATTCGAGTGGTCATTCTTTTTAAAGGAATTACTTGCTTTTATTGACATGACATTTTGATTTACAAGCTATGTATGAAATCTCCTTAAACGTTCAGAATTAAATGGACGAGGTAACATTTCTCCTTCAGTGGTTACCAAATAGTAGGATCCTGGGGCAGCGATCTCTACTACCTTGTATGGTCCTTCCCATTTAGCTGAAAGCTTATTTTGACTGTCCAGTCTTGTAAATTCGTTCCTTCTCATAACCATCTCCCTCACGAAAAATTTGCGAGCGCTGAGTTTTCTGTTGAAGTATCGAGCGGTCGCCAGACGCATCTTTGCTTGTGTAATTTTTGCTTGCCACCTCTTTTCCTCTGCCAGGTCGAGGTCAGTCCTGGGTTCGACTTCGTTTGCCTCAGTGTTCAACTTTTGGAGTGCTCGCCTCTACGAAAGGAACTTGTTACTTGAAGTTTCACTTTCCATAGTGATCGCTTGAGACTCCTTGTCCATCTTCCATAATTCGCTTCATGAAGGAATTGTCACCCTTAGCAGATAACTTCTCTAAACTTTGTCCAACTTATAAGAAGATAGTTTCCTTGATGGATTTATTATCTTCGTCGTATGGTTCCTGCCTGATTTTGGTATCAGGTCTTTTTGCCTGACTGTGGCGTCAGGTGTATTGATTTGCCTAACCATGTTGCTAGGTCTTTTGGCATGACTTTGGCGTAAGGGCTATTGGTTTTGCCTAACTCTTGTTGTTAGGTCTTTTGGCCTGACTTTGGCGTCAGGGCTTTCGGTTTTGCCTAACTCTTGTTGTTAGGTCTTTTGTCCTGACTTTGGCGTTAGGGCTTTTGGCCTAACTTTGGCGTCAGGGCTTTTGGCCTAACTTTGTTGTTAGGGCTTTTTCTTCGATTTGATTCGAGTGGTCATTCTTTTTGAAGGAATGACTTGCTTTTATTGACATAACATTTTGATTTACAAGCTATGTATGAAATCTCCTTAAATGTTCAGAATTGAATGGACGAGGTAACATTTCTTCTTCAGTGGTTACCAAATAGTAGGATCCTGGGGCAGCGATCTCTACTACCTTGTATGGTCCTTCCCATTTAGCTGAAAGCTTATTTTGACTGTCCAGTCTTGTAAATTCGTTCCTTCTCATAACCATATCCCTCACGAAAAATTTGCGAGCGCTGAGTTTTCTGTTGAAGTATCGAGCGATCGCCAGACGCATCTTTGCTTGTGTAATTTTTGCTTGCCACCTCTTTTCCTCTACCAGGTCGAGGTCAGTCCTGGGTTCGACTTCGTTTGCCTCAGTGTTCAACTTTTGGAATGCTCGCCTCTACGAAAGGAACTTGTTACTTGAAGTTTCACTTTCCATAGTGATCGCTTGAGACTCCTTGTCCATCTTCCATAATTCGCTTCATGAAGGAATTGTCACCCTTAGCAGATAACTTCTCTAAACTTTGTCCAACTTATAAGAAGATAGTTTCCTTGATGGATTTATTAGCTTCGTCGTATGGTTCCTGCCTGATTTTGGTATCAGGTCTTTTTGCCTGACTTTGGCGTCAGGTCTTTTGATTTGCCTAACACTGTTGCTAGGTCTTTTGGCCTGACTTTGGCGTAAGGGCTTTTGGTTTTGCCTAACTCTTGTTGTTAGGTCTTTTGTCCTGACTTTGGCGTCAGGGCTTTCGGTTTTGCCTAACTCTTGTTGTTAGGTCTTTTGTCCTGACTTTGGCGTCAGGGCTTTCGGTTTTGCCTAACTCTTGTTGTTAGGTCTTTTGTCCTGACTTTGGCGTTAGGGCTTTTGGCCTGACTTTGGCGTCAGGGCTTTTGGCCTAACTTTGTTGTTAGGGCTTTTTCTTCGATTTAATTCGAGTTGTCATTCTTTTTAAAGGAATGGCTTGCTTTTATTGACATGACATTTTGATTTACAAGCTGTGTATGAAATCTCCTTAAACGTTCAGAATTAAATGGACGAGGTAACATTTCTCCTTCAGTGGTTACCAAATAGTAGGATCCTGGGGCAGCGATCTCTACTACCTTGTATGGTCCTTCCCATTTAGCTGAAAGCTTATTTTGACTGTCCAGTCTTGTAAATTCGTTCCTTCTCATAACCATATCCCTCACGAAAAATTTGCGAGCGCTGAGTTTTCTGTTGAAGTATCGAGCGATCGCCAGACGCATCTTTGCTTGTGTAATTTTTGCTTGCCACCTCTTTTCCTCTGCCAGGTCGAGGTCAGTCCTGGGTTCGACTTCGTTTGCCTCAGTGTTCAACTTTTGGAGTGCTCGCCTCTACGAAAGGAACTTGTTACTTGAAGTTTCACTTTCCATAGTGATCGCTTGAGACTCCTTGTCCATCTTCCATAATTCGCTTCATGAAGGAATTGTCACCCTTAGCAGATAACTTCTCTAAACTTTGTCCAACTTATAAGAAGATAGTTTCCTTGATGGATTTATTATCTTCGTCGTATGGTTCCTGCCTGATTTTGGTATCAGGTCTTTTTGCCTGACTGTGGCGTCAGGTGTATTGATTTGCCTAACCATGTTGCTAGGTATTTTGGCCTGACTTTGGCGTAAGGGCTATTGGTTTTGCCTAACTCTTGTTGTTAGGTCTTTTGGCCTGACTTTGGCGTCAGGGCTTTCGGTTTTGCCTAACTCTTGTTGTTAGGTCTTTTGTCCTGACTTTGGCGTTAGGGCTTTTGGCCTAACTTTGGCGTCAGGGCTTTTGGCCTAACTTTGTTGTTAGGGCTTTTTCTTCGATTTGATTCGAGTGGTCATTCTTTTTGAAGGAATGACTTGCTTTTATTGACATATCATTTTGATTTACAAGCTATGTATGAAATCTCCTTAAATGTTCAGAATTGAATGGACGAGGTAACATTTCTTCTTCAGTGGTTACCAAATAGTAGGATCCTGGGGCAGCGATCTCTACTACCTTGTATGGTCCTTCCCATTTAGCTGAAAGCTTATTTTGACTGTCCAGTCTTGTAAATTCGTTCCTTCTCATAACCATCTCCCTCACGAAAAATTTGCGAGCGCTGAGTTTTCTGTTGAAGTATTGGGCGTTCGCCAGACGCATCTTTGCTTGTGTAATTTTTGCTTGCCACCTCTTTTCCTCTGCCAGGTCGAGGTCAGTCCTGGGTTCGACTTCGTTTGCCTCAGTGTTCAACTTTTGGAGTGCTCGCCTCTACGAAAGGAACTTGTTACTTGAAGTTTCACTTTCCATAGTGATCGCTTGAGACTCCTTGTCCATCTTCCATAATTCGCTTCATGAAGGAATTGTCACCCTTAGCAGATAACTTCTCTAAACTTTGTCCAACTTATAAGAAGATAGTTTCCTTGATGGATTTATTAGCTTCGTCGTATGGTTCCTGCCTGATTTTGGTATCAGGTCTTTTTGCCTGACTTTGGCGTCAGGTCTTTTGATTTGCCTAACACTGTTGCTAGGTCTTTTGGCCTGACTTTGGCGTAAGGGCTTTTGGTTTTGCCTAACTCTTGTTGTTAGGTCTTTTGTCCTGACTTTGGCGTCAGGACTTTCGGTTTTGCCTAACTCTTGTTATTAGGTCTTTTGTCCTGACTTTGGCGTCAGGGCTTTCGGTTTTGCCTAACTCTTGTTGTTAGGTCTTTTGTCCTGACTTTGGCGTTAGGGCTTTTGGCCTGACTTTGGCGTCAGGGCTGTTGTCCTAACTTTGTTGTTAGGGCTTTTTCTTCGATTTAATTCGAGTTGTCATTCTTTTTAAAGGAATGGCTTGCTTTTATTGACATGACATTTTGATTTACAAGCTGTGTATGAAATCTCCTTAAACGTTCAGAATTAAATGGACGAGGTAACATTTCTCCTTCAGTGGTTACCAAATAGTAGGATCCTGGGGCAGCGATCTCTACTACCTTGTATGGTCCTTCCCATTTAGCTGAAAGCTTATTTTGACAGTCCAGTCTTGTAAATTCGTTCCTTCTCATAACCATATCCCTCACGAAAAATTTGCGAGCGCTGAGTTTTCTGTTGAAGTATCGAGCGATCGCCAGACGCATCTTTGCTTGTGTAATTTTTGCTTGCCACCTCTTTTCCTCTGCCAGGTCGAGGTTAGTCCTGGGTTCGACTTCGTTTGCCTCAGTGTTCAACTTTTGGAGTGCTCGCCTCTACGAAAGGAACTTGTTACTTGAAGTTTCACTTTCCATAGTGATCGCTTGAGACTCCTTGTCCATCTTCCATAATTCGCTTCATGAAGGAATTGTCACCCTTAGCAGATAACTTCTCTAAACTTTGTCCAACTTATAAGAAGATAGTTTCCTTGATGGATTTATTATCTTCGTCGTATGGTTCCTGCCTGATTTTGGTATCAGGTCTTTTTGCCTGACTGTGGCGTCAGGTGTATTGATTTGCCTAACCATGTTGCTAGGTCTTTTGGCCTGACTTTGGCGTAAGGGCTATTGGTTTTGCCTAACTCTTGTTGTTAGGTCTTTTGGCCTGACTTTGGCGTCAGGGCTTTCGGTTTTGCCTAACTCTTGTTGTTAGGTCTTTTGTCCTGACTTTGGCGTTAGGGCTTTTGGCCTAACTTTGGCGTCAGGGCTTTTGGCCTAACTTTGTTGTTAGGGCTTTTTCTTCGATTTGATTCGAGTGGTCATTCTTTTTGAAGGAATGACTTGCTTTTATTGACATAACATTTTGATTTACAAGCTATGTATGAAATCTCCTTAAATGTTCAGAATTGAATGGACGAGGTAACATTTCTTCTTCAGTGGTTACCAAATAGTAGGATCCTGGGGCAGCGATCTCTACTACCTTGTATGGTCCTTCCCATTTAGCTGAAAGCTTATTTTGACTGTCCAGTCTTGTAAATTCGTTCCTTCTCATAACCATCTCCCTCACGAAAAATTTGCGAGCGCTGAGTTTTCTGTTGAAGTATCGGGCGTTCGCCAGACGCATCTTTGCTTGTGTAATTTTTGCTTGCCACCTCTTTTCCTCTGCCAGGTCGAGGTCAGTCCTGGGTTCGACTTCGTTTGCCTCAGTGTTCAACTTTTGGAGTGCTCGCCTCTACGAAAGGAACTTGTTACTTGAAGTTTCACTTTCCATAGTGATCGCTTGAGACTCCTTGTCCATCTTCCATAATTCGCTTCATGAAGGAATTGTCACCCTTAGCAGATAACTTCTCTAAACTTTGTCCAACTTATAAGAAGATAGTTTCCTTGATGGATTTATTAGCTTCGTCGTATGGTTCCTGCCTGATTTTGGTATCAGGTCTTTTTGCCTGACTTTGGCGT
Source organism: Chamaenerion angustifolium (assembly GCA_946814005.1). NCBI lineage: Eukaryota > Viridiplantae > Streptophyta > Magnoliopsida > Myrtales > Onagraceae > Chamaenerion > Chamaenerion angustifolium. The sequence goes on along the minus strand of OX328278.1, from coordinate 7,046,247 downwards.
CAGGTCTTTTGATTTGCCTAACACTGTTGCTAGGTCTTTTGGCCTGACTTTGGCGTAAGGGCTTTTGGTTTTGCCTAACTCTTGTTGTTAGGTCTTTTGTCCTGACTTTGGCGTCAGGGCTTTCGGTTTTGCCTAACTCTTGTTGTTAGGTCTTTTGTCCTGACTTTGGCGTCAAAATAAGCTTTCAGCTAAATGGGAAGGACCATACAAGGTAGTAGAGATCGCTGCCCCAGGATCCTACTATTTGGTAACCACTGAAGGAGAAATGTTACCTCGTCCAAGTGGTTACCAAATAGTAGGATCCTGGGGCAGCGATCTCTACTACCTTGTATGGTCCTTCCCATTTAGCTGAAAGCTTATTTTGACTGTCCAGTCTTGTAAATTCGTTCCTTCTCATAACCATATCCCTCACGAAAAATTTGCGAGCGCTGAGTTTTCTGTTGAAGTATCGAGCGATCGCCAGACGCATCTTTGCTTGTGTAATTTTTGCTTGCCACCTCTTTTCCTCTGCCAGGTCGAGGTCAGTCCTGGGTTCGACTTCGTTTGCCTCAGTGTTCAACTTTTGGAGTGCTCGCCTCTACGAAAGGAACTTGTTACTTGAAGTTTCACTTTCCATAGTGATCGCTTGAGACTCCTTGTCCATCTTCCATAATTCGCTTCATGAAGGAATTGTCACCCTTAGCAGATAACTTCTCTAAACTTTGTCCAACTTATAAGAAGATAGTTTCCTTGATGGATTTATTATCTTCGTCGTATGGTTCCTGCCTGATTTTGGTATCAGGTCTTTTTGCCTGACTGTGGCGTCAGGTGTATTGATTTGCCTAACCATGTTGCTAGGTCTTTTGGCCTGACTTTGGCGTAAGGGCTATTGGTTTTGCCTAACTCTTGTTGTTAGGTCTTTTGGCCTGACTTTGGCGTCAGGGCTTTCGGTTTTGCCTAACTCTTGTTGTTAGGTCTTTTGTCCTGACTTTGGCGTTAGGGCTTTTGGCCTAACTTTGGCGTCAGGGCTTTTGGCCTAACTTTGTTGTTAGGGCTTTTTCTTCGATTTGATTCGAGTGGTCATTCTTTTTGAAGGAATGACTTGCTTTTATTGACATAACATTTTGATTTACAAGCTATGTATGAAATCTCCTTAAATGTTCAGAATTGAATGGACGAGGTAACATTTCTTCTTCAGTGGTTACCAAATAGTAGGATCCTGGGGCAGCGATCTCTACTACCTTGTATGGTCCTTCCCATTTAGCTGAAAGCTTATTTTGACTGTCCAGTCTTGTAAATTCGTTCCTTCTCATAACCATCTCCCTCACGAAAAATTTGCGAGCGCTGAGTTTTCTGTTGAAGTATCGGGCGTTCGCCAGACGCATCTTTGCTTGTGTAATTTTTGCTTGCCACCTCTTTTCCTCTGCCAGGTCGAGGTCAGTCCTGGGTTCGACTTCGTTTGCCTCAGTGTTCAACTTTTGGAGTGCTCGCCTCTACGAAAGGAACTTGTTACTTGAAGTTTCACTTTCCATAGTGATCGCTTGAGACTCCTTGTCCATCTTCCATAATTCGCTTCATGAAGGAATTGTCACCCTTAGCAGATAACTTCTCTAAACTTTGTCCAACTTATAAGAAGATAGTTTCCTTGATGGATTTATTAGCTTCGTCGTATGGTTCCTGCCTGATTTTGGTATCAGGTCTTTTTGCCTGACTTTGGCGTCAGGTCTTTTGATTTGCCTAACACTGTTGCTAGGTCTTTTGGCCTGACTTTGGCGTAAGGGCTTTTGGTTTTGCCTAACTCTTGTTGTTAGGTCTTTTGTCCTGACTTTGGCGTCAGGGCTTTCGGTTTTGCCTAACTCTTGTTGTTAGGTCTTTTGTCCTGACTTTGGCGTCAGGGCTTTCGGTTTTGCCTAACTCTTGTTGTTAGGTCTTTTGTCCTGACTTTGGCGTTAGGGCTTTTGGCCTGACTTTGGCGTCAGGGCTTTTGTCCTAACTTTGTTGTTAGGGCTTTTTCTTCGATTTAATTCGAGTTGTCATTCTTTTTAAAGGAATGGCTTGCTTTTATTGACATGACATTTTGATTTACAAGCTGTGTATGAAATCTCCTTAAACGTTCAGAATTAAATGGACGAGGTAACATTTCTCCTTCAGTGGTTACCAAATAGTAGGATCCTGGGGCAGCGATCTCTACTACCTTGTATGGTCCTTCCCATTTAGCTGAAAGCTTATTTTGACTGTCCAGTCTTGTAAATTCGTTCCTTCTCATAACCATATCCCTCACGAAAAATTTGCGAGCGCTGAGTTTTCTGTTGAAGTATCGAGCGATCGCCAGACGCATCTTTGCTTGTGTAATTTTTGCTTGCCACCTCTTTTCCTCTGCCAGGTCGAGGTCAGTCCTGGGTTCGACTTCGTTTGCCTCAGTGTTCAACTTTTGGAGTGCTCGCCTCTACGAAAGGAACTTGTTACTTGAAGTTTCACTTTCCATAGTGATCGCTTGAGACTCCTTGTCCATCTTCCATAATTCGCTTCATGAAGGAATTATCACCCTTAGCAGATAACTTCTCTAAACTTTGTCCAACTTATAAGAAGATAGTTTCCTTGATGGATTTATTATCTTCGTCGTATGGTTCCTGCCTGATTTTGGTATCAGGTCTTTTTGCCTGACTGTGGCGTCAGGTGTATTGATTTGCCTAACCATGTTGCTAGGTCTTTTGGCCTGACTTTGGCGTAAGGGCTATTGGTTTTGCCTAACTCTTGTTGTTAGGTCTTTTGGCCTGACTTTGGCGTCAGGGCTTTCGGTTTTGCCTAACTCTTGTTGTTAGGTCTTTTGTCCTGACTTTGGCGTTAGGGCTTTTGGCCTAACTTTGGCGTCAGGGCTTTTGGCCTAACTTTGTTGTTAGGGCTTTTTTTTCGATTTGATTCGAGTGGTCATTCTTTTTGAAGGAATGACTTGCTTTTATTGACATAACATTTTGATTTACAAGCTATGTATGAAATCTCCTTAAATGTTCAGAATTGAATGGACGAGGTAACATTTCTTCTTCAGTGGTTACCAAATAGTAGGATCCTGGGGCAGCGATCTCTACTACCTTGTATGGTCCTTCCCATTTAGCTGAAAGCTTATTTTGACTGTCCAGTCTTGTAAATTCGTTCCTTCTCATAACCATCTCCCTCACGAAAAATTTGCGAGCGCTGAGTTTTCTGTTGAAGTATCGGGCGTTCGCCAGACGCATCTTTGCTTGTGTAATTTTTGCTTGCCACCTCTTTTCCTCTGCCAGGTCGAGGTCAGTCCTGGGTTCGACTTCGTTTGCCTCAGTGTTCAACTTTTGGAGTGCTCGCCTCTACGAAAGGAACTTGTTACTTGAAGTTTCACTTTCCATAGTGATCGCTTGAGACTCCTTGTCCATCTTCCATAATTCGCTTCATGAAGGAATTGTCACCCTTAGCAGATAACTTCTCTAAACTTTGTCCAACTTATAAGAAGATAGTTTCCTTGATGGATTTATTAGCTTCGTCGTATGGTTCCTGCCTGATTTTGGTATCAGGTCTTTTTGCCTGACTTTGGCGTCAGGTCTTTTGATTTGCCTAACACTGTTGCTAGGTCTTTTGGCCTGACTTTGGCGTAAGGGCTATTGGTTTTGCCTAACTCTTGTTGTTAGGTCTTTTGGCCTGACTTTGGCGTCAGGGCTTTCGGTTTTGCCTAACTCTTGTTGTTAGGTCTTTTGTCCTGACTTTGGCGTTAGGGCTTTTGGCCTAAATTTGGCGTCAGGGCTTTTGGCCTAACTTTGTTGTTAGGGCTTTTTCTTCGATTTGATTCGAGTGGTCATTCTTTTTGAAGGAATGACTTGCTTTTATTGACATAACATTTTGATTTACAAGCTATGTATGAAATCTCCTTAAATGTTCAGAATTGAATGGACGAGGTAACATTTCTTCTTCAGTGGTTACCAAATAGTAGGATCCTGGGGCAGCGATCTCTACTACCTTGTATGGTCCTTCCCATTTAGCTGAAAGCTTATTTTGACTGTCCAGTCTTGTAAATTCGTTCCTTCTCATAACCATCTCCCTCACGAAAAATTTGCGAGCGCTGAGTTTTCTGTTGAAGTATCGAGCGTTCGCCAGACGCATCTTTGCTTGTGTAATTTTTGCTTGCCACCTCTTTTCCTCTGCCAGGTCGAGGTCAGTCCTGGGTTCGACTTCGTTTGCCTCAGTGTTCAACTTTTGGAGTGCTCGCCTCTACGAAAGGAACTTGTTAGTTGAAGTTTCACTTTCCATAGTGATCGCTTGAGACTCCTTGTCCATCTTCCATAATTCGCTTCATGAAGGAATTGTCACCCTTAGCATATAACTTCTCTAAACTTTGTCCAACTTATAAGAAGATAGTTTCCTTGATGGATTTATTAGCTTCGTCGTATGGTTCCTGCCTGATTTTGGTATCAGGTCTTTTTGCCTGACTTTGGCGTCAGGTCTTTTGATTTGCCTAACACTGTTGCTAGGTCTTTTGGCCTGACTTTGGCGTAAGGGCTTTTGGTTTTGTCTCAATCTTGTTGTTAGGTCTTTTGTCCTGACTTTGGCGTCAGGGCTTTCGGTTTTGCCTAACTCTTGTTGTTAGGTCTTTTGTCCTGACTTTGGCGTCAGGGCTTTCGGTTTTGCCTAACTCTTGTTGTTAGGTCTTTTGTCCTGACTTTGGCGTTAGGGCTTTTGGCCTGACTTTGGCGTCAGGGCTTTTGTCCTAACTTTGTTGTTAGGGCTTTTTCTTCGATTTAATTCGAGTTGTCATTCTTTTTAAAGGAATGGCTTGCTTTTATTGACATGACATTTTGATTTACAAGCTATGTATGAAATCTCCTTAAACGTTCATAATTAAATGGACGAGGTAACATTTCTCCTTCAGTGGTTACCAAATAGTAGGATCCTGGGGCAGCGATCTCTACTACCTTGTATGGTCCTTGCCATTTAGCTGAAAGCTTATTTTGACTGTCCAGTCTTGTAAATTCGTTCCTTCTCATAACCATCTCCCTCACGAAAAATTTGCGAGCGCTGAGTTTTCTGTTGAAGTATCGAACGATCGCCAGACGCATCTTTGCTTGTGTAATTTCTGCTTGCCACCTCTTTTCCTCTGCCAGGTCGAGGTCAGTCCTGGGTTCGACTTCGTTTGCCTCAGTGTTCAACTTTTGGAGTGCTCGCCTCTACGAAAGGAACTTGTTACTTGAAGTTTCACTTTCCATAGTGATCGCTTGAGACTCCTTGTCCATCTTCCATAATTCGCTTCATGAAGGAATTGTCACCCTTAGCAGATAACTTCTCTAAACTTTGTCCAACTTATAAGAAGATAGTTTCCTTGATGGATTTATTATCTTCGTCGTATGGTTCCTGCCTGATTTTGGTATCAGGTCTTTTTGCCAGACTGTGGCGTCAGGTGTATTGATTTGCCTAACCATGTTGCTAGGTCTTTTGGCCTGACTTTGGCGTAAGGGCTATTGGTTTTGCCTAACTCTTGTTGTTAGGTCTTTTGGCTTGACTTTGGCGTCAGGGCTTTCGGTTTTGCCTAACTCTTGTTGTTAGGTCTTTTGTCCTGACTTTGGCGTTAGGGCTTTTGGCCTAACTTTGGCGTCAGGGCTTTTGGCCTAACTTTGTTGTTAGGGCTTTTTCTTCGATTTGATTCGAGTGGTCATTCTTTTTGAAGGAATGACTTGCTTTTATTGACATAACATTTTGATTTACAAGCTATGTATGAAATCTCCTTAAATGTTCAGAATTGAATGGACGAGGTAACATTTCTTCTTCAGTGGTTACCAAATAGTAGGATCCTGGGGCAGCGATCTCTACTACCTTGTATGGTCCTTCCCATTTAGCTGAAAGCTTATTTTGACTGTCCAGTCTTGTAAATTCGTTCCTTCTCATAACCATCTCCCTCACGAAAAATTTGCGAGCGCTGAGTTTTCTGTTGAAGTATCGAGCGTTCGCCAGACGCATCTTTGCTTGTGTAATTTTTGCTTGCCACCTCTTTTCCTCTGCCAGGTCGAGGTCAGTCCTGGGTTCGACTTCGTTTGCCTCAGTGTTCAACTTTTGGAGTGCTCGCCTCTACGAAAGGAACTTGTTACTTGAAGTTTCACTTTCCATAGTGATCGCTTGAGACTCCTTGTCCATCTTCCATAATTCGCTTCATGAAGGAATTGTCACCCTTAGCATATAACTTCTCTAAACTTTGTCCAACTTATAAGAAGATAGTTTCCTTGATGGATTTATTAGCTTCGTCGTATGGTTCCTGCCTGATTTTGGTATCAGGTCTTTTTGCCTGACTTTGGCGTCAGGTCTTTTGATTTGCCTAACACTGTTGCTAGGTCTTTTGGCCTGACTTTGGCGTAAGGGCTTTTGGTTTTGTCTCAATCTTATTGTTAGGTCTTTTGTCCTGACTTTGGCGTCAGGGCTTTCGGTTTTGCCTAACTCTTGTTGTTAGGTCTTTTGTCCTGACTTTGGCGTCAGGGCTTTCGGTTTTGCCTAACTCTTGTTGTTAGGTCTTTTGTCCTGACTTTGGCGTTAGGGCTTTTGGCCTGACTTTGGCGTCAGGGCTTTTGTCCTAACTTTGTTGTTAGGGCTTTTTCTTCGATTTAATTCGAGTTGTCATTCTTTTTAAAGGAATGGCTTGCTTTTATTGACATGACATTTTGATTTACAAGCTATGTATGAAATCTCCTTAAACGTTCATAATTAAATGGACGAGGTAACATTTCTCCTTCAGTGGTTACCAAATAGTAGGATCCTGGGGCAGCGATCTCTACTACCTTGTATGGTCCTTGCCATTTAGCTGAAAGCTTATTTTGACTGTCCAGTCTTGTAAATTCGTTCCTTCTCATAACCATCTCCCTCACGAAAAATTTGCGAGCGCTGAGTTTTCTGTTGAAGTATCGAACGATCGCCAGACGCATCTTTGCTTGTGTAATTTCTGCTTGCCACCTCTTTTCCTCTGCCAGGTCGAGGTCAGTCCTGGGTTCGACTTCGTTTGCCTCAGTGTTCAACTTTTGGAGTGCTCGCCTCTACGAAAGGAACTTGTTACTTGAAGTTTCACTTTCCATAGTGATCGCTTGAGACTCCTTGTCCATCTTCCATAATTCGCTTCATGAAGGAATTGTCACCCTTAGCAGATAACTTCTCTAAACTTTGTCCAACTTATAAGAAGATAGTTTCCTTGATGGATTTATTATCTTCGTCGTATGGTTCCTGCCTGATTTTGGTATCAGGTCTTTTTGCCAGACTGTGGCGTCAGGTGTATTGATTTGCCTAACCATGTTGCTAGGTCTTTTGGCCTGACTTTGGCGTAAGGGCTATTGGTTTTGCCTAACTCTTGTTGTTAGGTCTTTTGGCTTGACTTTGGCGTCAGGGCTTTCGGTTTTGCCTAACTCTTGTTGTTAGGTCTTTTGTCCTGACTTTGGCGTTAGGGCTTTTGGCCTAACTTTGGCGTCAGGGCTTTTGGCCTAACTTTGTTGTTAGGGCTTTTTCTTCGATTTGATTGAGTGGTCATTCTTTTTGAAGGAATGACTTGCTTTTATTGACATAACATTTTGATTTACAAGCTATGTATGAAATATCCTTAAATGTTCAGAATTGAATGGACGAGGTAACATTTCTTCTTCAGTGGTTACCAAATAGTAGGATCCTGGGGCAGCGATCTCTACTACCTTGTATGGTCCTTCCCACTTAGCTGAAAGCTTATTTTGACTGTCCAGTCTTGTAAATTCGTTCCTTCTCATAACCATCTCCCTCACGAAAAATTTGCGAGCGCTGAGTTTTCTGTTGAAGTATCGAGCGTTCGCCAGACGCATCTTTGCTTGTGTAATTTTTGCTTGCCACCTCTTTTCCTCTGCCAGGTCGAGGTCAGTCCTGGGTTCGACTTCGTTTGCCTCAGTGTTCAACTTTTGGAGTGCTCGCCTCTACGAAAGGAACTTGTTACTTGAAGTTTCACTTTCCATAGTGATCGCTTGAGACTCCTTGTCCATCTTCCATAATTCGCTTCATGAAGGAATTGTCACCCTTAGCATATAACTTCTCTAAACTTTGTCCAACTTATAAGAAGATAGTTTCCTTGATGGATTTATTAGCTTCGTCGTATGGTTCCTGCCTGATTTTGGTATCAGGTCTTTTTGCCTGACTTTGGCGTCAGGTCTTTTGATTTGCCTAACACTGTTGCTAGGTCTTTTGGCCTGACTTTGGCGTAAGGGCTTTTGGTTTTGTCTCACTCTTGTTGTTAGGTCTTTTGTCCTGACTTTGGCGTCAGGGCTTTCGGTTTTGCCTAACTCTTGTTGTTAGGTCTTTTGTCCTGACTTTGGCGTCAGGGCTTTCGGTTTTGCCTAACTCTTGTTGTTAGGTCTTTTTTCCTGACTTTGGCGTTAGGGCTTTTGGCCTGACTTTGGCGTCAGGGCTTTTGTCCTAACTTTGTTGTTAGGGCTTTTTCTTCGATTTAATTCGAGTTGTCATTCTTTTTAAAGGAATGGCTTGCTTTTATTGACATGACATTTTGATTTACAAGCTGTGTATGAAATCTCCTTAAACGTTCAGAATTAAATGGACGAGGTAACATTTCTCCTTCAGTGGTTACCAAATAGTAGGATCCTGGGGCAGCGATCTCTACTACCTTGTATGGTCCTTGCCATTTAGCTGAAAGCTTATTTTGACTGTCCAGTCTTGTAAATTCGTTCCTTCTCATAACCATCTCCCTCACGAAAAATTTGCGAGCGCTGAGTTTTCTGTTGAAGTATCGAACGATCGCCAGACGCATCTTTGCTTGTGTAATTTCTGCTTGCCACCTCTTTTCCTCTGCCAGGTCGAGGTCAGTCCTGGGTTCGACTTCGTTTGACTCAGTGTTCAACTTTTGGAGTGCTCGCCTCTACGAAAGGAACTTGTTACTTGAAGTTTCACTTTCCATAGTGATCGCTTGAGACTCCTTGTCCATCTTCCATAATTCGCTTCATGAAGGAATTGTCACCCTTAGCAGATAACTTCTCTAAACTTTGTCCAACTTATAAGAAGATAGTTTCCTTGATGGATTTATTATCTTCGTCGTATGGTTCCTGCCTGATTTTAGTATCAGGTCTTTTTGCCTGACTGTGGCGTCAGGTGTATTGATTTGCCTAACCCTGTTGCTAGGTCTTTTGGCCTGACTTTGGCGTAAGGGCTATTGGTTTTGCCTAACTCTTGTTGTTAGGTCTTTTGGCCTGACTTTGGCGTCAGGGCTTTCGGTTTTGCCTAACTCTTGTTGTTAGGTCTTTTGTCCTGACTTTGGCGTTAGGGATTTTGGCCTAACTTTGGCGTCAGGGCTTTTGTCCTAACTTTGTTGTTAGGGCTTTTTCTTCGATTTGATTCGAGTGGTCATTCTTTTTAAAGGAATGACTTGCTTTTATTGACATGACATTTTGATTTACAAGCTATGTATGAAATCTCCTTAAACGTTCATAATTAAATGGACGAGGTAACATTTCTTCTTCAGTGGTTACCAAATAGTAGGATCCTGGGGCAGCGATCTCTACTACCTTGTATGGTCCTTCCCATTTAGCTGAAAGCTTATTTTGACTGTCCAGTCTTGTAAATTCGTTCCTTCTCATAACCATCTCCCTCACGAAAAATTTGCGAGCGCTGAGTTTTCTGTTGAAGTATCGGGCGTTCGCCAGACGCATCTTTGCTTGTGTAATTTTTGCTTGCCACCTCTTTTCCTCTGCCAGGTCGAGGTCAGTCCTGGGTTCGACTTCGTTTGCCTCAGTGTTCAACTTTTGGAGTGCTCGCCTCTACGAAAGGAACTTGTTACTTGAAGTTTCACTTTCCATAGTGATCGCTTGAGACTCCTTGTCCATCTTCCATAATTCGCTTCATGAAGGAATTGTCACCCTTAGCAGATAACTTCTCTAAACTTTGTCCAACTTATAAGAAGATAGTTTCCTTGATGGATTTATTAGCTTCGTCGTATGGTTCCTGCCTGATTTTGGTATCAGGTCTTTTTGCCTGACTTTGGCGTCAGGTCTTTTGATTTGCCTAACACTGTTGCTAGGTCTTTTGGCCTGACTTTGGCGTAAGGGCTTTTGGTTTTGCCTAACTCTTGTTGTTAGGTCTTTTGTCCTGACTTTGGCGTCAGGGCTTTCGGTTTTGCCTAACTCTTGTTGTTAGGTCTTTTGTCCTGACTTTGGCGTCAGGGCTTTCGGTTTTGCCTAACTCTTGTTGTTAGGTCTTTTGTCCTGACTTTGGCGTTAGGGCTTTTGGCCTAACTTTGGCGTCAGGGCTTTTGTCCTAACTTTGTTGTTAGGGCTTTTTCTTCGATTTGATTCGAGTGGTCATTCTTTTTAAAGGAATGACTTGCTTTTATTGACATGACATTTTGATTTACAAGCTGTGTATGAAATCTCCTTAAACGTTCAGAATTAAATGGACGAGGTAACATTTCTCCTTCAGTGGTTACCAAATAGTAGGATCCTGGGGCAGCGATCTCTACTACCTTGTATGGTCCTTGCCATTTAGCTGAAAGCTTATTTTGACTGTCCAGTCTTGTAAATTCGTTCCTTCTCATAACCATCTCCCTCACGAAAAATTTGCGAGCGCTGAGTTTTCTGTTGAAGTATCGAACGATCGCCAGACGCATCTTTGCTTGTGTAATTTCTGCTTGCCACCTCTTTTCCTCTGCCAGGTCGAGGTCAGTCCTGGGTTCGACTTCGTTTGACTCAGTGTTCAACTTTTGGAGTGCTCGCCTCTACGAAAGGAACTTGTTACTTGAAGTTTCACTTTCCATAGTGATCGCTTGAGACTCCTTGTCCATCTTCCATAATTCGCTTCATGAAGGAATTGTCACCCTTAGCAGATAACTTCTCTAAACTTTGTCCAACTTATAAGAAGATAGTTTCCTTGATGGATTTATTATCTTCGTCGTATGGTTCCTGCCTGATTTTAGTATCAGGTCTTTTTGCCTGACTGTGGCGTCAGGTGTATTGATTTGCCTAACCCTGTTGCTAGGTCTTTTGGCCTGACTTTGGCGTAAGGGCTATTGGTTTTGCCTAACTCTTGTTGTTAGGTCTTTTGGCCTGACTTTGGCGTCAGGGCTTTCGGTTTTGCCTAACTCTTGTTGTTAGGTCTTTTGTCCTGACTTTGGCGTTAGGGATTTTGGCCTAACTTTGGCGTCAGGGCTTTTGTCCTAACTTTGTTGTTAGGGCTTTTTCTTCGATTTGATTCGAGTGGTCATTCTTTTTAAAGGAATGACTTGCTTTTATTGACATGACATTTTGATTTACAAGCTATGTATGAAATCTCCTTAAACGTTCATAATTAAATGGACGAGGTAACATTTCTTCTTCAGTGGTTACCAAATAGTAGGATCCTGGGGCAGCGATCTCTACTACCTTGTATGGTCCTTCCCATTTAGCTGAAAGCTTATTTTGACTGTCCAGTCTTGTAAATTCGTTCCTTCTCATAACCATCTCCCTCACGAAAAATTTGCGAGCGCTGAGTTTTCTGTTGAAGTATCGGGCGTTCGCCAGACGCATCTTTGCTTGTGTAATTTTTGCTTGCCACCTCTTTTCCTCTGCCAGGTCGAGGTCAGTCCTGGGTTCGACTTCGTTTGCCTCAGTGTTCAACTTTTGGAGTGCTCGCCTCTACGAAAGGAACTTGTTACTTGAAGTTTCACTTTCCATAGTGATCGCTTGAGACTCCTTGTCCATCTTCCATAATTCGCTTCATGAAGGAATTGTCACCCTTAGCAGATAACTTCTCTAAACTTTGTCCAACTTATAAGAAGATAGTTTCCTTGATGGATTTATTAGCTTCGTCGTATGGTTCCTGCCTGATTTTGGTATCAGGTCTTTTTGCCTGACTTTGGCGTCAGGTCTTTTGATTTGCCTAACACTGTTGCTAGGTCTTTTGGCCTGACTTTGGCGTAAGGGCTTTTGGTTTTGCCTAACTCTTGTTGTTAGGTCTTTTGTCCTGACTTTGGCGTCAGGGCTTTCGGTTTTGCCTAACTCTTGTTGTTAGGTCTTTTGTCCTGACTTTGGCGTCAGGGCTTTCGGTTTTGCCTAACTCTTGTTGTTAGGTCTTTTGTCCTGACTTTGGCGTTAGGGCTTTTGGCCTAACTTTGGCGTCAGGGCTTTTGTCCTAACTTTGTTGTTAGGGCTTTTTCTTCGATTTGATTCGAGTGGTCATTCTTTTTAAAGGAATGACTTGCTTTTATTGACATGACATTTTGATTTACAAGCTGTGTATGAAATCTCCTTAAACGTTCAGAATTAAATGGACGAGGTAACATTTCTCCTTCAGTGGTTACCAAATAGTAGGATCCTGGGGCAGCGATCTCTACTACCTTGTATGGTCCTTGCCATTTAGCTGAAAGCTTATTTTGACTGTCCAGTCTTGTAAATTCGTTCCTTCTCATAACCATCTCCCTCACGAAAAATTTGCGAGCGCTGAGTTTTCTGTTGAAGTATCGAACGATCGCCAGACGCATCTTTGCTTGTGTAATTTCTGCTTGCCACCTCTTTTCCTCTGCCAGGTCGAGGTCAGTCCTGGGTTCGACTTCGTTTGACTCAGTGTTCAACTTTTGGAGTGCTCGCCTCTACGAAAGGAACTTGTTACTTGAAGTTTCACTTTCCATAGTGATCGCTTGAGACTCCTTGTCCATCTTCCATAATTCGCTTCATGAAGGAATTGTCACCCTTAGCAGATAACTTCTCTAAACTTTGTCCAACTTATAAGAAGATAGTTTCCTTGATGGATTTATTATCTTCGTCGTATGGTTCCTGCCTGATTTTAGTATCAGGTCTTTTTGCCTGACTGTGGCGTCAGGTGTATTGATTTGCCTAACCCTGTTGCTAGGTCTTTTGGCCTGACTTTGGCGTAAGGGCTATTGGTTTTGCCTAACTCTTGTTGTTAGGTCTTTTGGCCTGACTTTGGCGTCAGGGCTTTCGGTTTTGCCTAACTCTTGTTGTTAGGTCTTTTGTCCTGACTTTGGCGTTAGGGCTTTTGGCCTAACTTTGGCGTCAGGGCTTTTGTCCTAACTTTGTTGTTAGGGCTTTTTCTTCGATTTGATTCGAGTGGTCATTCTTTTTAAAGGAATGACTTGCTTTTATTGACATGACATTTTGATTTACAAGCTATGTATGAAATCTCCTTAAACGTTCATAATTAAATGGACGAGGTAACATTTCTTCTTCAGTGGTTACCAAATAGTAGGATCCTGGGGCAGCGATCTCTACTACCTTGTATGGTCCTTCCCATTTAGCTGAAAGCTTATTTTGACTGTCCAGTCTTGTAAATTCGTTCCTTCTCATAACCATCTCCCTCACGAAAAATTTGCGAGCGCTGAGTTTTCTGTTGAAGTATCGGGCGTTCGCCAGACGCATCTTTGCTTGTGTAATTTTTGCTTGCCACCTCTTTTCCTCTGCCAGGTCGAGGTCAGTCCTGGGTTCGACTTCGTTTGCCTCAGTGTTCAACTTTTGGAGTGCTCGCCTCTACGAAAGGAACTTGTTACTTGAAGTTTCACTTTCCATAGTGATCGCTTGAGACTCCTTGTCCATCTTCCATAATTCGCTTCATGAAGGAATTGTCACCCTTAGCAGATAACTTCTCTAAACTTTGTCCAACTTATAAGAAGATAGTTTCCTTGATGGATTTATTAGCTTCGTCGTATGGTTCCTGCCTGATTTTGGTATCAGGTCTTTTTGCCTGACTTTGGCGTCAGGTCTTTTGATTTGCCTAACACTGTTGCTAGGTCTTTTGGCCTGACTTTGGCGTAAGGGCTTTTGGTTTTGCCTAACTCTTGTTGTTAGGTCTTTTGTCCTGACTTTGGCGTCAGGGCTTTCGGTTTTGCCTAACTCTTGTTGTTAGGTCTTTTGTCCTGACTTTGGCGTCAGGGCTTTCGGTTTTGCCTAACTCTTGTTGTTAGGTCTTTTGTCCTGACTTTGGCGTTAGGGCTTTTGGCCTAACTTTGGCGTCAGGGCTTTTGTCCTAACTTTGTTGTTAGGGCTTTTTCTTCGATTTGATTCGAGTGGTCATTCTTTTTAAAGGAATGACTTGCTTTTATTGACATGACATTTTGATTTACAAGCTATGTATGAAATCTCCTTAAACGTTCATAATTAAATGGACGAGGTAACATTTCTCCTTCAGTGGTTACCAAATAGTAGGATCCTGGGGCAGCGATCTCTACTACCTTGTATGGTCCTTCCCATTTAGCTGAAAGCTTATTTTGACTGTCCAGTCTTGTAAATTCGTTCCTTCTCATAACCATCTCCCTCACGAAAAATTTGCGAGCGCTGAGTTTTCTGTTGAAGTATCGAGCGGTCGCCAGACGCATCTTTGCTTGTGTAATTTTTGCTTGCTACCTCTTTTCCTCTGCCAGGTCGAGGTCAGTCCTGGGTTCGACTTCGTTTGCCTCAGTGTTCAACTTTTGGAGTGCTCGCCTCTACGAAAGGAACTTGTTACTTGAAGTTTCACTTTCCATAGTGATCGCTTGAGACTCCTTGTCCATCTTCCATAATTCGCTTCATGAAGGAATTGTCACCCTTAGCAGATAACTTCTCTAAACTTTGTCCAACTTATAAGAAGATAGTTTCCTTGATGGATTTATTATCTTCGTCGTATGGTTCCTGCCTGATTTTGGTATCAGGTCTTTTTGCCAGACTGTGGCGTCAGGTGTATTGATTTGCCTAACCATGTTGCTAGGTCTTTTGGCCTGACTTTGGCGTAAGGGCTATTGGTTTTGCCTAACTCTTGTTGTTAGGTCTTTTGGCTTGACTTTGGCGTCAGGGCTTTCGGTTTTGCCTAACTCTTGTTGTTAGGTCTTTTGTCCTGACTTTGGCGTTAGGGCTTTTGGCCTAACTTTGGCGTCAGGGCTTTTGTCCTAACTTTGTTGTTAGGGCTTTTTCTTCGATTTGATTTGAGTGGTCATTCTTTTTAAAGGAATGAATTGCTTTTATTGACATGACATTTTGATTTACAAGCTATGTATGAAATCTCCTTAAACGTTCATAATTAAATGGACGAGGTAACATTTCTTCTTCAGTGGTTACCAAATAGTAGGATCCTGGGGCAGCGATCTCTACTACCTTGTATGGTCCTTCCCATTTAGCTGAAAGCTTATTTTGACTGTCCAGTCTTGTAAATTCGTTCCTTCTCATAACCATCTCCCTCACGAAAAATTTGCGAGCGCTGAGTTTTCTGTTGAAGTATCGGGCGTTCGCCAGACGCATCTTTGCTTGTGTAATTTTTGCTTGCCACCTCTTTTCCTCTGCCAGGTCGAGGTCAGTCCTGGGTTCGACTTCGTTTGCCTCAGTGTTCAACTTTTGGAGTGCTCGCCTCTACGAAAGGAACTTGTTACTTGAAGTTTCACTTTCCATAGTGATCGCTTGAGACTCCTTGTCCATCTTCCATAATTCGCTTCATGAAGGAATTGTCACCCTTAGCAGATAACTTCTCTAAACTTTGTCCAACTTATAAGAAGATAGTTTCCTTGATGGATTTATTAGCTTCGTCGTATGGTTCCTGCCTGATTTTGGTATCAGGTCTTTTTGCCTGACTTTGGCGTCAGGTCTTTTGATTTGCCTAACACTGTTGCTAGGTCTTTTGGCCTGACTTTGGCGTAAGGGCTTTTGGTTTTGCCTAACTCTTGTTGTTAGGTCTTTTGTCCTGACTTTGGCGTCAGGGCTTTCGGTTTTGCCTAACTCTTGTTGTTAGGTCTTTTGTCCTGACTTTGGCGTCAGGGCTTTCGGTTTTGCCTAACTCTTGTTGTTAGGTCTTTTGTCCTGACTTTGGCGTTAGGGCTTTTGGCCTAACTTTGGCGTCAGGGCTTTTGTCCTAACTTTGTTGTTAGGGCTTTTTCTTCGATTTGATTTGAGTGGTCATTCTTTTTAAAGGAATGAATTGCTTTTATTGACATGACATTTTGATTTACAAGCTATGTATGAAATCTCCTTAAACGTTCATAATTAAATGGACGAGGTAACATTTCTTCTTCAGTGGTTACCAAATAGTAGGATCCTGGGGCAGCGATCTCTACTACCTTGTATGGTCCTTCCCATTTAGCTGAAAGCTTATTTTGACTGTCCAGTCTTGTAAATTCGTTCCTTCTCATAACCATCTCCCTCACGAAAAATTTGCGAGCGCTGAGTTTTCTGTTGAAGTATCGGGCGTTCGCCAGACGCATCTTTGCTTGTGTAATTTTTGCTTGCCACCTCTTTTCCTCTGCCAGGTCGAGGTCAGTCCTGGGTTCGACTTCGTTTGCCTCAGTGTTCAACTTTTGGAGTGCTCGCCTCTACGAAAGGAACTTGTTACTTGAAGTTTCACTTTCCATAGTGATCGCTTGAGACTCCTTGTCCATCTTCCATAATTCGCTTCATGAAGGAATTGTCACCCTTAGCAGATAACTTCTCTAAACTTTGTCCAACTTATAAGAAGATAGTTTCCTTGATGGATTTATTAGCTTCGTCGTATGGTTCCTGCCTGATTTTGGTATCAGGTCTTTTTGCCTGACTTTGGCGTCAGGTCTTTTGATTTGCCTAACACTGTTGCTAGGTCTTTTGGCCTGACTTTGGCGTAAGGGCTTTTGGTTTTGCCTAACTCTTGTTGTTAGGTCTTTTGTCCTGACTTTGGCGTCAGGGCTTTCGGTTTTGCCTAACTCTTGTTGTTAGGTCTTTTGTCCTGACTTTGGCGTCAGGGCTTTCGGTTTTGCCTAACTCTTGTTGTTAGGTCTTTTGTCCTGACTTTGGCGTTAGGGCTTTTGGCCTAACTTTGGCGTCAGGGCTTTTGTCCTAACTTTGTTGTTAGGGCTTTTTCTTCGATTTGATTCGAGTGGTCATTCTTTTTAAAGGAATGACTTGCTTTTATTGACATGACATTTTGATTTACAAGCTATGTATGAAATCTCCTTAAACGTTCATAATTAAATGGACGAGGTAACATTTCTCCTTCAGTGGTTACCAAATAGTAGGATCCTGGGGCAGCGATCTCTACTACCTTGTATGGTCCTTCCCATTTAGCTGAAAGCTTATTTTGACTGTCCAGTCTTGTAAATTCGTTCCTTCTCATAACCATCTCCCTCACGAAAAATTTGCGAGCGCTGAGTTTTCTGTTGAAGTATCGAGCGGTCGCCAGACGCATCTTTGCTTGTGTAATTTTTGCTTGCCACCTCTTTTCCTCTGCCAGGTCGAGGTCAGTCCTGGGTTCGACTTCGTTTGCCTCAGTGTTCAACTTTTGGAGTGCTCGCCTCTACGAAAGGAACTTGTTACTTGAAGTTTCACTTTCCATAGTGATCGCTTGAGACTCCTTGTCCATCTTCCATAATTCGCTTCATGAAGGAATTGTCACCCTTAGCAGATAACTTCTCTAAACTTTGTCCAACTTATAAGAAGATAGTTTCCTTGATGGATTTATTATCTTCGTCGTATGGTTCCTGCCTGATTTTGGTATCAGGTCTTTTTGCCAGACTGTGGCGTCAGGTGTATTGATTTGCCTAACCATGTTGCTAGGTCTTTTGGCCTGACTTTGGCGTAAGGGCTATTGGTTTTGCCTAACTCTTGTTGTTAGGTCTTTTGGCTTGACTTTGGCGTCAGGGCTTTCGGTTTTGCCTAACTCTTGTTGTTAGGTCTTTTGTCCTGACTTTGGCGTTAGGGCTTTTGGCCTAACTTTGGCGTCAGGGCTTTTGGCCTAACTTTGTTGTTAGGGCTTTTTCTTCGATTTGATTCGAGTGGTCATTCTTTTTGAAGGAATGACTTGCTTTTATTGACATAACATTTTGATTTACAAGCTATGTATGAAATCTCCTTAAATGTTCAGAATTGAATGGACGAGGTAACATTTCTTCTTCAGTGGTTACCAAATAGTAGGATCCTGGGGCAGCGATCTCTACTACCTTGTATGGTCCTTCCCATTTAGCTGAAAGCTTATTTTGACTGTCCAGTCTTGTAAATTCGTTCCTTCTCATAACCATCTCCCTCACGAAAAATTTGCGAGCGCTGAGTTTTCTGTTGAAGTATCGAGCGTTCGCCAGACGCATCTTTGCTTGTGTAATTTTTGCTTGCCACCTCTTTTCCTCTGCCAGGTCGAGGTCAGTCCTGGGTTCGACTTCGTTTGCCTCAGTGTTCAACTTTTGGAGTGCTCGCCTCTACGAAAGGAACTTGTTACTTGAAGTTTCACTTTCCATAGTGATCGCTTGAGACTCCTTGTCCATCTTCCATAATTCGCTTCATGAAGGAATTGTCACCCTTAGCAGATAACTTCTCTAAACTTTGTCCAACTTATAAGAAGATAGTTTCCTTGATGGATTTATTAGCTTCGTCGTATGGTTCCTGCCTGATTTTGGTATCAGGTCTTTTTGCCTGACTTTGGCGTCAGGTCTTTTGATTTGCCTAACACTGTTGCTAGGTCTTTTGGCCTGACTTTGGCGTAAGGGCTTTTGGTTTTGTCTCACTCTTGTTGTTAGGTCTTTTGTCCTGACTTTGGCGTCAGGGCTTTCGGTTTTGCCTAACTCTTGTTGTTAGGTCTTTTGTCCTGACTTTGGCGTCAGGGCTTTCGGTTTTGCCTAACTCTTGTTGTTAGGTCTTTTTTCCTGACTTTGGCGTTAGGGCTTTTGGCCTGACTTTGGCGTCAGGGCTTTTGTCCTAACTTTGTTGTTAGGGCTTTTTCTTCGATTTAATTCGAGTTGTCATTCTTTTTAAAGGAATGGCTTGCTTTTATTGACATGACATTTTGATTTACAAGCTGTGTATGAAATCTCCTTAAACGTTCAGAATTAAATGGACGAGGTAACATTTCTCCTTCAGTGGTTACCAAATAGTAGGATCCTGGGGCAGCGATCTCTACTACCTTGTATGGTCCTTGCCATTTAGCTGAAAGCTTATTTTGACTGTCCAGTCTTGTAAATTCGTTCCTTCTCATAACCATCTCCCTCACGAAAAATTTGCGAGCGCTGAGTTTTCTGTTGAAGTATCGAACGATCGCCAGACGCATCTTTGCTTGTGTAATTTCTGCTTGCCACCTCTTTTCCTCTGCCAGGTCGAGGTCAGTCCTGGGTTCGACTTCGTTTGACTCAGTGTTCAACTTTTGGAGTGCTCGCCTCTACGAAAGGAACTTGTTACTTGAAGTTTCACTTTCCATAGTGATCGCTTGAGACTCCTTGTCCATCTTCCATAATTCGCTTCATGAAGGAATTGTCACCCTTAGCAGATAACTTCTCTAAACTTTGTCCAACTTATAAGAAGATAGTTTCCTTGATGGATTTATTATCTTCGTCGTATGGTTCCTGCCTGATTTTAGTATCAGGTCTTTTTGCCTGACTGTGGCGTCAGGTGTATTGATTTGCCTAACCCTGTTGCTAGGTCTTTTGGCCTGACTTTGGCGTAAGGGCTATTGGTTTTGCCTAACTCTTGTTGTTAGGTCTTTTGGCCTGACTTTGGCGTCAGGGCTTTCGGTTTTGCCTAACTCTTGTTGTTAGGTCTTTTGTCCTGACTTTGGCGTTAGGGATTTTGGCCTAACTTTGGCGTCAGGGCTTTTGTCCTAACTTTGTTGTTAGGGCTTTTTCTTCGATTTGATTCGAGTGGTCATTCTTTTTAAAGGAATGACTTGCTTTTATTGACATGACATTTTGATTTACAAGCTATGTATGAAATCTCCTTAAACGTTCATAATTAAATGGACGAGGTAACATTTCTTCTTCAGTGGTTACCAAATAGTAGGATCCTGGGGCAGCGATCTCTACTACCTTGTATGGTCCTTCCCATTTAGCTGAAAGCTTATTTTGACTGTCCAGTCTTGTAAATTCGTTCCTTCTCATAACCATCTCCCTCACGAAAAATTTGCGAGCGCTGAGTTTTCTGTTGAAGTATCGGGCGTTCGCCAGACGCATCTTTGCTTGTGTAATTTTTGCTTGCCACCTCTTTTCCTCTGCCAGGTCGAGGTCAGTCCTGGGTTCAACTTCGTTTGCCTCAGTGTTCAACTTTTGGAGTGCTCGCCTCTACGAAAGGAACTTGTTACTTGAAGTTTCACTTTCCATAGTGATCGCTTGAGACTCCTTGTCCATCTTCCATAATTCGCTTCATGAAGGAATTGTCACCTTTAGCAGAAAACTTCTCTAAACTTTGTCCAACTTATAAGAAGATAGTTTCCTTGATGGATTTATTATCTTTGTCGTATGGTTCCTGCCTGATTTTGGTATCAGGTCTTTTTGCCTGACTTTGGCGTCAGGTCTTTTGATTTGCCTAACACTGTTGCTAGGTCTTTTGGCCTGACTTTGGCGTAAGGGCTTTTGGTTTTGCCTAACTCTTGTTGTTAGGTCTTTTGTCCTGACTTTGGCGTCAGGGCTTTCGGTTTTGCCTAACTCTTGTTGTTAGGTCTTTTGTCCTGACTTTGGCGTTAGGGCTTTTGGCCTGACTTTGGCGTCAGGGCTTTTGTCCTAACTTTGTTGTTAGGGATTTTTCTTCGATTTGATTCGAGTGGTCATTCTTTTTAAAGGAATGACTTGCTTTTATTGACATGACATTTTGATTTACAAGATGTGTATGAAATCTCCTTAAACGTTCAGAATTAAATGGACGAGGTAACATTTCTCCTTCAGTGGTTACCAAATAGTAGGATCCTGGGGCAGCGATCTCTACTACCTTGTATGGTCCTTCCCATTTAGCTGAAAGCTTATTTTGACTGTCCAGTCTTGTAAATTCGTTCCTTCTCATAACCATCTCCCTCACGAAAAATTTGCGAGCGCTGAGTTTTCTGTTGAAGTATCGAGCGATCGCCAGACGCATCTTTTCTTGTGTAATTTCTGCTTGCCACCTCTTTTCCTCTGCCAGGTCGAGGTCAGTCCTGGGTTCGACTTCGTTTGCCTCAGTGTTCAACTTTTGGAGTGCTCGCCTCTACGAAAGGAACTTGTTACTTGAAGTTTCACTTTCCATAGTGATCGCTTGAGACTCCTTGTCCATCTTCCATAATTCGCTTCATGAAGGAATTGTCACCCTTAGCAGATAACTTCTCTAAACTTTGTCCAACTTATAAGAAGATAGTTTCCTTGATGGATTTATTATCTTCGTCGTATGGTTCCTGCCTGATTTTGGTATCAGGTCTTTTTGCCTGACTGTGGCGTCAGGTGTATTGATTTGCCTAACCCTGTTGCTAGGTCTTTTGGCCTGACTTTGGCGTAAGGGCTATTGGTTTTGCCTAACTCTTGTTGTTAGGTCTTTTGGCCTGACTTTGGCGTCAGGGCTTTCGGTTTTGCCTAACTCTTGTTGTTAGGTCTTTTGTCCTGACTTTGGCGTTAGGGCTTTTGGCCTAACTTTGGCGTCACGGCTTTTGTCCTAACTTTGTTGTTAGGGCTTTTTCTTCGATTTGATTCGAGTGGTCATTCTTTTTAAAGGAATGACTTGCTTTTATTGACATGACATTTTGATTTACAAGCTATGTATGAAATCTCCTTAAACGTTCAGAATTAAATGGACGAGGTAACATTTCTCCTTCAGTGGTTACCAAATAGTAGGATCCTGGGGCAGCGATCTCTACTACCTTGTATGGTCCTTCCCATTTAGCTGAAAGCTTATTTTGACTGTCCAGTCTTGTAAATTCGTTCCTTCTCATAACCATCTCCCTCACGAAAAATTTGCGAGCGCTGCGTTTTCTGTTGAAGTATCGAGCGGTCGCCAGACGCATCTTTGCTTGTGTAATTTTTGCTTGCCACCTCTTTTCCTCTGCCAGGTCGAGGTCAGTCCTGGGTTCGACTTCGTTTGCCTCAGTGTTCAAATTTTGGAGTGCTCGCCTCTACGAAAGGAACTTGTTACTTGAAGTTTCACTTTCCATAGTGATCGCTTGAGACTCCCTGTCCATCTTCCATAATTCGCTTCATGAAGGAATTGTCACCCTTAGCAGATAACTTCTCCAAACTTTGTCCAACTTATAAGAAGATAGTTTCCTTGATGGATTTATTATCTTCGTCGTATGGTTCCTGCCTGATTTTGGTATCAGGTCTTTTTGCCTGACTTTGGCGTCAGGTCTTTTGATTTGCCTAACACTGTTGCTAGGTCTTTTGGCCTGACTTTGGCGTAAGGGCTTTTGGTTTTGCCTAACTCTTGTTGTTAGGTCTTTTGTCCTGACTTTGGCGTCAGGGCTTTCGGTTTTGCCTAACTCTTGTTGTTAGGTCTTTTGTCCTGACTTTGGCGTCAGGGCTTTCGGTTTTGCCTAACTCTTGTTGTTAGGTCTTTTGTCCTGACTTTGGCGTTAGGGCTTTTGGCCTAACTTTGGCGTCAGGGCTTTTGTCCTAACTTTGTTGTTAGGGCTTTTTCTTCGATTTGATTCGAGTGGTCATTCTTTTTAAAAGAATGACTTGCTTTTATTGACATGACATTTTGATTTACAAGCTATGTATGAAATCTCCTTAAACGTTCAGAATTAAATGGACGAGGTAACATTTCTCCTTCAGTGGTTACCAAATAGTAGGATCCTGGGGCAGCGATCTCTACTACCTTGTATGGTCCTTCCCATTTAGCTGAAAGCTTATTTTGACTGTCCAGTCTTGTAAATTCGTTCCTTCTCATAACCATCTCCCTCACGAAAAATTTGCGAGCGCTGCGTTTTCTGTTGAAGTATCGAGCGGTCGCCAGACGCATCTTTGCTTGTGTAATTTTTGCTTGCCACCTCTTTTCCTCTGCCAGGTCGAGGTCAGTCCTGGGTTCGACTTCGTTTGCCTCAGTGTTCAACTTTTGGAGTGCTCGCCTCTACGAAAGGAACTTGTTACTTGAAGTTTCACTTTCCATAGTGATCGCTTGAGACTCCTTGTCCATCTTCCATAATTCGCTTCATGAAGGAATTGTCACCCTTAGCAGATAACTTCTCCAAACTTTGTCCAACTTATAAGAAGATAGTTTCCATGATGGATTTATTATCTTCGTCGTATGGTTCCTGCCTGATTTTGGTATCAGGTCTTTTTGCCTGACTTTGGCGTCAGGTCTTTTGATTTGCCTAACACTGTTGCTAGGTCTTTTGGCCTGACTTTGGCGTAAGGGCTTTTGGTTTTGCCTAACTCTTGTTGTTAGGTCTTTTGTCCTGACTTTGGCGTCAGGGCTTTCGGTTTTGCCTAACTCTTGTTGTTAGGTCTTTTGTCCTGACTTTGGCGTCAGGGCTTTCGGTTTGCCTAACTCTTGTTGTTAGGTCTTTTGTCCTGACTTTGGCGTTAGGGCATTTGGCCTAACTTTGGCGTCAGGGCTTTTGTCCTAACTTTGTTGTTAGGGCTTTTTCTTCGATTTGATTCGAGTGGTCATTCTTTTTAAAGGAATGACTTGCTTTTATTGACATGACATTTTGATTTACAAGCTATGTATGAAATCTCCTTAAACGTTCATAATTAAATGGACGAGGTAACATTTCTCCTTCAGTGGTTACCAAATAGTAGGATCCTGGGGCAGCGATCTCTACTACCTTGTATGGTCCTTCCCATTTAGCTGAAAGCTTATTTTGACTGTCCAGTCTTGTAAATTCGTTCCTTCTCATAACCATCTCCCTCACGAAAAATTTGCGAGCGCTAAGTTTTCTGTTGAAGTATCGAGCGGTCGCCAGACGCATCTTTGCTTGTGTAATTTTTGCTTTCCACCTCTTTTCCTCTGCCAGGTCGAGGTCAGTCCTGGGTTCGACTTCGTTTGCCTCAGTGTTCAACTTTTGGAGTGCTCGCCTCTACGAAAGGAACTTGTTACTTGAAGTTTCACTTTCCATAGTGATCGCTTGAGACTCCTTGTCCATCTTCCATAATTCGCTTCATGAAGGAATTGTCACCCTTAGCAGATAACTTCTCTAAACTTTGTCCAACTTATAAGAAGATAGTTTCCTTGATGGATTTATTATCTTCGTCGTATGGTTCCTGCCTGATTTTGGTATCAGGTCTTTTTGCCAGACTGTGGCGTCAGGTGTATTGATTTGCCTAACCATGTTGCTAGGTCTTTTGGCCTGACTTTGGCGTAAGGGCTATTGGTTTTGCCTAACTCTTGTTGTTAGGTCTTTTGGCTTGACTTTGGCGTCAGGGCTTTCGGTTTTGCCTAACTCTTGTTGTTAGGTCTTTTGTCCTGACTTTGGCGTTAGGGCTTTTGGCCTAACTTTGGCGTCAGGGCTTTTGGCCTAACTTTGTTGTTAGGGCTCTTTCTTCGATTTGATTCGAGTGGTCATTCTTTTTGAAGGAATGACTTGCTTTTATTGACATAACATTTTGATTTACAAGCTATGTATGAAATCTCCTTAAATGTTCAGAATTGAATGGACGAGGTAACATTTCTTCTTCAGTGGTTACCAAATAGTAGGATCCTGGGGCAGCGATCTCTACTACCTTGTATGGTCCTTCCCATTTAGCTGAAAGCTTATTTTGACTGTCCAGTCTTGTAAATTCGTTCCTTCTCATAACCATCTCCCTCACGAAAAATTTGCGAGCGCTGAGTTTTCTGTTGAAGTATCGAGCGTTCGCCAGACGCATCTTTGCTTGTGTAATTTTTGCTTGCCACCTCTTTTCCTCTGCCAGGTCGAGGTCAGTCCTGGGTTCGACTTCGTTTGCCTCAGTGTTCAACTTTTGGAGTGCTCGCCTCTACGAAAGGAACTTGTTACTTGAAGTTTCACTTTCCATAGTGATCGCTTGAGACTCCTTGTCCATCTTCCATAATTCGCTTCATGAAGGAATTGTCACCCTTAGCAGATAACTTCTCTAAACTTTGTCCAACTTATAAGAAGATAGTTTCCTTGATGGATTTATTATCTTCGTCGTATGGTTCCTGCCTGATTTTGGTATCAGGTCTTTTTGCCAGACTGTGGCGTCAGGTGTATTGATTTGCCTAACCATGTTGCTAGGTCTTTTGGCCTGACTTTGGCGTAAGGGCTATTGGTTTTGCCTAACTCTTGTTGTTAGGTCTTTTGGCTTGACTTTGGCGTCAGGGCTTTCGGTTTTGCCTAACTCTTGTTGTTAGGTCTTTTGTCCTGACTTTGGCGTTAGGGCTTTTGGCCTAACTTTGGCGTCAGGGCTTTTGGCCTAACTTTGTAGTTAGGGCTTTTTCTTCGATTTGATTGAGTGGTCATTCTTTTTGAAGGAATGACTTGCTTTTATTGACATAACATTTTGATTTACAAGCTATGTATGAAATCTCCTTAAATGTTCAGAATTGAATGGACGAGGTAACATTTCTTCTTCAGTGGTTACCAAATAGTAGGATCCTGGGGCAGCGATCTCTACTACCTTGTATGGTCCTTCCCATTTAGCTGAAAGCTTATTTTGACTGTCTAGTCTTGTAAATTCGTTCCTTCTCATAACCATCTCCCTCACGAAAAATTTGCGAGCGCTGAGTTTTCTGTTGAAGTATCGAGCGGTCGCCAGACGCATCTTTGCTTGTGTAATTTTTGCTTGCCACCTCTTTTCCTCTGCCAGGTCGAGGTCAGTCCTGGGTTCGACTTCGTTTGCCTCAGTGTTCAACTTTTGGAGTGCTCGCCTCTACGAAAGGAACTTGTTACTTGAAGTTTCACTTTCCATAGTGATCGCTTGAGACTCCTTGTCCATCTTCCATAATTCGCTTCATGAAGGAATTGTCACCCTTAGTAGATAACTTCTCTAAACTTTGTCCAACTTATAAAAAGATAGTTTCCTTGATGGATTTATTATCTTTGTCGTATGGTTCCTGCCTGATTTTGGTATCAGGTCTTTTTGCCTGACTTTGGCGTCAGGTCTTTTGATTTGCCTAACACTGTTGCTAGGTCTTTTGGCCTGACTTTGGCGTAAGGGCTTTTGGTTTTGCCTAACTCTTGTTGTTAGGTCTTTTGTCCTGACTTTGGTGTCAGGGCTTTCGGTTTTGCCTAACTCTTGTTGTTAGGTCTTTTGTCCTGACTTTGGCGTTAGGGCTTTTGGCCTGACTTTGGCGTCAGGGCTTTTGTCCTAACTTTGTTGTTAGGGCTTTTTCTTCGATTTGATTCGAGTGGTCATTCTTTTTAAAGGAATGACTTGCTTTTATTGACATGACATTTTGATATACAAGATGTGTATGAAATCTCCTTAAACGTTCAGAATTAAATGGACGAGGTAACATTTCTCCTTCAGTGGTTACCAAATAGTAGGATCCTGGGGCAGCGATCTCTACTACCTTGTATGGTCCTTCCCATTTAGCTGAAAGCTTATTTTGACTGTCCAGTCTTGTAAATTCGTTCCTTCTCATAACCATCTCCCTCACGAAAAATTTGCGAGCGCTGAGTTTTCTGTTGAAGTATCGAGCGATCGCCAGACGCATCTTTGCTTGTGTAATTTCTGCTTGCCACCTCTTTTCCTCTGCCAGGTCGAGGTCAGTCCTGGGTTCGACTTCGTTTGCCTCAGTGTTCAACTTTTGGAGTGCTCGCCTGTACGAAAGGAACTTGTTACTTGAAGTTTCACTTTCCATAGTGATCGCTTGAGACTCCTTGTCCATCTTCCATAATTCGCTTCATGAAGGAATTGTCACCCTTAGCAGATAACTTCTCTAAACTTTGTCCAACTTATAAGAAGATAGTTTCCTTGATGGATTTATTATCTTCGTCGTATGGTTCCTGCCTGATTTTGGTATCAGGTCTTTTTGCCTGACTGTGGCGTCAGGTGTATTGATTTGCCTAACCCTGTTGCTAGGTCTTTTGGCCTGACTTTGGCGTAAGGGCTATTGGTTTTGCCTAACTCTTGTTGTTAGGTCTTTTGACTTGACTTTGGCGTCAGGGCTTTCGGTTTTGCCTAACTCTTGTTGTTAGGTCTTTTGTCCTGACTTTGGCGTTAGGGCTTTTGGCCTAACTTTGGCGTCAGGGCTTTTGGCCTAACTTTGTTGTTAGGGCTCTTTCTTCGATTTGATTCGAGTGGTCATTCTTTTTAAAGGAATGACTTGCTTTTATTGACATGACATTTTGATTTACAAGCTATGTATGAAATCTCCTTAAACGTTCATAATTAAATGGACGAGGTAACATTTCTCCTTCAGTGGTTACCAAATAGTAGGATCCTGGGGCAGCGATCTCTACTACCTTGTATGGTCCTTCCCATTTAGCTGAAAGCTTATTTTGACTGTCCAGTCTTGTAAATTCGTTCCTTCTCATAACCATCTCCCTCACGAAAAATTTGCGAGCGCTGAGTTTTCTGTTGAAGTATCGAGCGGTTGCCAGACGCATCTTTGCTTGTGTAATTTTTGCTTTCCACCTCTTTTCCTCTGCCAGGTCGAGGTCAGTCCTGGGTTCGACTTCGTTTGCCTCAGTGTTCAACTTTTGGAGTGCTCGCCTCTACGAAAGGAACTTGTTACTTGAAGTTTCACTTTCCATAGTGATCGCTTGAGACTCCTTGTCCATCTTCCATAATTCGCTTCATGAAGGAATTGTCACCCTTAGCAGATAACTTCTCTAAACTTTGTCCAACTTATAAAAAGATAGTTTCCTTGATGGATTTATTATCTTTGTCGTATGGTTCCTGCCTGATTTTGGTATCAGGTCTTTTTGCCTGACTTTGGCGTCAGGTCTTTTGATTTGCCTAACACTGTTGCTAGGTCTTTTGGCCTGACTTTGGCGTAAGGGCTTTTGGTTTTGCCTAACTCTTGTTGTTAGGTCTTTTGTCCTGACTTTGGTGTCAGGGCTTTCGGTTTTGCCTAACTCTTGTTGTTAGGTCTTTTGTCCTGACTTTGGCGTTAGGGCTTTTGGCCTGACTTTGGCGTCAGGGCTTTTGTCCTAACTTTGTTGTTAGGGCTTTTTCTTCGATTTGATTCGAGTGGTCATTCTTTTTAAAGGAATGACTTGCTTTTATTGACATGACATTTTGATATACAAGATGTGTATGAAATCTCCTTAAACGTTCAGAATTAAATGGACGAGGTAACATTTCTCCTTCAGTGGTTACCAAATAGTAGGATCCTGGGGCAGCGATCTCTACTACCTTGTATGGTCCTTCCCATTTAGCTGAAAGCTTATTTTGACTGTCCAGTCTTGTAAATTCGTTCCTTCTCATAACCATCTCCCTCACGAAAAATTTGCGAGCGCTGAGTTTTCTGTTGAAGTATCGAGCGATCGCCAGACGCATCTTTGCTTGTGTAATTTCTGCTTGCCACCTCTTTTCCTCTGCCAGGTCGAGGTCAGTCCTGGGTTCGACTTCGTTTGCCTCAGTGTTCAACTTTTGGAGTGCTCGCCTGTACGAAAGGAACTTGTTACTTGAAGTTTCACTTTCCATAGTGATCGCTTGAGACTCCTTGTCCATCTTCCATAATTCGCTTCATGAAGGAATTGTCACCCTTAGCAGATAACTTCTCTAAACTTTGTCCAACTTATAAGAAGATAGTTTCCTTGATGGATTTATTATCTTCGTCGTATGGTTCCTGCCTGATTTTGGTATCAGGTCTTTTTGCCTGACTGTGGCGTCAGGTGTATTGATTTGCCTAACCCTGTTGCTAGGTCTTTTGGCCTGACTTTGGCGTAAGGGCTATTGGTTTTGCCTAACTCTTGTTGTTAGGTCTTTTGACTTGACTTTGGCGTCAGGGCTTTCGGTTTTGCCTAACTCTTGTTGTTAGGTCTTTTGTCCTGACTTTGGCGTTAGGGCTTTTGGCCTAACTTTGGCGTCAGGGCTTTTGGCCTAACTTTGTTGTTAGGGCTCTTTCTTCGATTTGATTCGAGTGGTCATTCTTTTTAAAGGAATGACTTGCTTTTATTGACATGACATTTTGATTTACAAGCTATGTATGAAATCTCCTTAAACGTTCATAATTAAATGGACGAGGTAACATTTCTCCTTCAGTGGTTACCAAATAGTAGGATCCTGGGGCAGCGATCTCTACTACCTTGTATGGTCCTTCCCATTTAGCTGAAAGCTTATTTTGACTGTCCAGTCTTGTAAATTCGTTCCTTCTCATAACCATCTCCCTCACGAAAAATTTGCGAGCGCTGAGTTTTCTGTTGAAGTATCGAGCGGTTGCCAGACGCATCTTTGCTTGTGTAATTTTTGCTTTCCACCTCTTTTCCTCTGCCAGGTCGAGGTCAGTCCTGGGTTCGACTTCGTTTGCCTCAGTGTTCAACTTTTGGAGTGCTCGCCTCTACGAAAGGAACTTGTTACTTGAAGTTTCACTTTCCATAGTGATCGCTTGAGACTCCTTGTCCATCTTCCATAATTCGCTTCATGAAGGAATTGTCACCCTTAGCAGATAACTTCTCTAAACTTTGTCCAACTTATAAGAAGATAGTTTCCTTGATGGATTTATTATCTTCGTCGTATGGTTCCTGCCTGATTTTGGTATCAGGTCTTTTTGCCAAACTGTGGCGTCAGGTGTATTGATTTGCCTAACCATGTTGCTAGGTCTTTTGGCCTGACTTTGGCGTAAGGGCTATTGGTTTTGCCTAACTCTTGTTGTTAGGTCTTTTGGCTTGACTTTGGCGTCAGGGCTTTCGGTTTTGCCTAACTCTTGTTGTTAGGTCTTTTGTCCTGACTTTGGCGTTAGGGCTTTTGGCCTAACTTTGGCGTCAGGGCTTTTGGCCTAACTTTGTTGTTAGGGCTCTTTCTTCGATTTGATTCGAGTGGTCATTCTTTTTGAAGGAATGACTTGCTTTTATTGACATAACATTTTGATTTACAAGCTATGTATGAAATCTCCTTAAATGTTCAGAATTGAATGGACGAGGTAACATTTCTTCTTCAGTGGTTACCAAATAGTAGGATCCTGGGGCAGCGATCTCTACTACCTTGTATGGTCCTTCCCATTTAGCTGAAAGCTTATTTTGACTGTCCAGTCTTGTAAATTCGTTCCTTCTCATAACCATCTCCCTCACGAAAAATTTGCGAGCGCTGAGTTTTCTGTTGAAGTATCGAGCGTTCGCCAGACGCATCTTTGCTTGTGTAATTTTTGCTTGCCACCTCTTTTCCTCTGCCAGGTCGAGGTCAGTCCTGGGTTCGACTTCGTTTGCCTCAGTGTTCAACTTTTGGAGTGCTCGCCTCTACGAAAGGAACTTGTTACTTGAAGTTTCACTTTCCATAGTGATCGCTTGAGACTCCTTGTCCATCTTCCATAATTCGCTTCATGAAGGAATTGTCACCCTTAGCAGATAACTTCTCTAAACTTTGTCCAACTTATAAGAAGATAGTTTCCTTGATGGATTTATTATCTTCGTCGTATGGTTCCTGCCTGATTTTGGTATCAGGTCTTTTTGCCAGACTGTGGCGTCAGGTGTATTGATTTGCCTAACCATGTTGCTAGGTCTTTTGGCCTGACTTTGGCGTAAGGGCTATTGGTTTTGCCTAACTCTTGTTGTTAGGTCTTTTGGCTTGACTTTGGCGTCAGGGCTTTCGGTTTTGCCTAACTCTTGTTGTTAGGTCTTTTGTCCTGACTTTGGCGTTAGGGCTTTTGGCCTAACTTTGGCGTCAGGGCTTTTGGCCTAACTTTGTAGTTAGGGCTTTTTCTTCGATTTGATTGAGTGGTCATTCTTTTTGAAGGAATGACTTGCTTTTATTGACATAACATTTTGATTTACAAGCTATGTATGAAATCTCCTTAAATGTTCAGAATTGAATGGACGAGGTAACATTTCTTCTTCAGTGGTTACCAAATAGTAGGATCCTGGGGCAGCGATCTCTACTACCTTGTATGGTCCTTCCCATTTAGCTGAAAGCTTATTTTGACTGTCTAGTCTTGTAAATTCGTTCCTTCTCATAACCATCTCCCTCACGAAAAATTTGCGAGCGCTGAGTTTTCTGTTGAAGTATCGAGCGGTCGCCAGACGCATCTTTGCTTGTGTAATTTTTGCTTGCCACCTCTTTTCCTCTGCCAGGTCGAGGTCAGTCCTGGGTTCGACTTCGTTTGCCTCAGTGTTCAACTTTTGGAGTGCTCGCCTCTACGAAAGGAACTTGTTACTTGAAGTTTCACTTTCCATAGTGATCGCTTGAGACTCCTTGTCCATCTTCCATAATTCGCTTCATGAAGGAATTGTCACCCTTAGCAGATAACTTCTCTAAACTTTGTCCAACTTATAAGAAGATAGTTTCCTTGATGGATTTATTATCTTCGTCGTATGGTTCCTGCCTGATTTTGGTATCAGGTCTTTTTGCCAGACTGTGGCGTCAGGTGTATTGATTTGCCTAACCATGTTGCTAGGTCTTTTGGCCTGACTTTGGCGTAAGGGCTATTGGTTTTGCCTAACTCTTGTTGTTAGGTCTTTTGGCTTGACTTTGGCGTCAGGGCTTTCGGTTTTGCCTAACTCTTGTTGTTAGGTCTTTTGTCCTGACTTTGGCGTTAGGGCTTTTGGCCTAACTTTGGCGTCAGGGCTTTTGGCCTAACTTTGTAGTTAGGGCTTTTTCTTCGATTTGATTGAGTGGTCATTCTTTTTGAAGGAATGACTTGCTTTTATTGACATAACATTTTGATTTACAAGCTATGTATGAAATCTCCTTAAATGTTCAGAATTGAATGGACGAGGTAACATTTCTTCTTCAGTGGTTACCAAATAGTAGGATCCTGGGGCAGCGATCTCTACTACCTTGTATGGTCCTTCCCATTTAGCTGAAAGCTTATTTTGACTGTCTAGTCTTGTAAATTCGTTCCTTCTCATAACCATCTCCCTCACGAAAAATTTGCGAGCGCTGAGTTTTCTGTTGAAGTATCGAGCGGTCGCCAGACGCATCTTTGCTTGTGTAATTTTTGCTTGCCACCTCTTTTCCTCTGCCAGGTCGAGGTCAGTCCTGGGTTCGACTTCGTTTGCCTCAGTGTTCAACTTTTGGAGTGCTCGCCTCTACGAAAGGAACTTGTTACTTGAAGTTTCACTTTCCATAGTGATCGCTTGAGACTCCTTGTCCATCTTCCATAATTCGCTTCATGAAGGAATTGTCACCCTTAGCAGATAACTTCTCTAAACTTTGTCCAACTTATAAAAAGATAGTTTCCTTGATGGATTTATTATCTTTGTCGTATGGTTCCTGCCTGATTTTGGTATCAGGTCTTTTTGCCTGACTTTGGCGTCAGGTCTTTTGATTTGCCTAACACTGTTGCTAGGTCTTTTGGCCTGACTTTGGCGTAAGGGCTTTTGGTTTTGCCTAACTCTTGTTGTTAGGTCTTTTGTCCTGACTTTGGTGTCAGGGCTTTCGGTTTTGCCTAACTCTTGTTGTTAGGTCTTTTGTCCTGACTTTGGCGTTAGGGCTTTTGGCCTGACTTTGGCGTCAGGGCTTTTGTCCTAACTTTGTTGTTAGGGCTTTTTCTTCGATTTGATTCGAGTGGTCATTCTTTTTAAAGGAATGACTTGCTTTTATTGACATGACATTTTGATTTACAAGATGTGTATGAAATCTCCTTAAACGTTCAGAATTAAATGGACGAGGTAACATTTCTCCTTCAGTGGTTACCAAATAGTAGGATCCTGGGGCAGCGATCTCTACTACCTTGTATGGTCCTTCCCATTTAGCTGAAAGCTTATTTTGACTGTCCAGTCTTGTAAATTCGTTCCTTCTCATAACCATCTCCCTCACGAAAAATTTGCGAGCGCTGAGTTTTCTGTTGAAGTATCGAGCGATCGCCAGACGCATCTTTGCTTGTGTAATTTCTGCTTGCCACCTCTTTTCCTCTGCCAGGTCGAGGTCAGTCCTGGGTTCGACTTCGTTTGCCTCAGTGTTCAACTTTTGGAGTGCTCGCCTCTACGAAAGGAACTTGTTACTTGAAGTTTCACTTTCCATAGTGATCGCTTGAGACTCCTTGTCCATCTTCCATAATTCGCTTCATGAAGGAATTGTCACCCTTAGCAGATAACTTCTCTAAACTTTGTCCAACTTATAAGAAGATAGTTTCCTTGATGGATTTATTATCTTCGTCGTATGGTTCCTGCCTGATTTTGGTATCAGGTCTTTTTGCCTGACTGTGGCGTCAGGTGTATTGATTTGCCTAACCCTGTTGCTAGGTCTTTTGGCCTGACTTTGGCGTAAGGGCTATTGGTTTTGCCTAACTCTTGTTGTTAGGTCTTTTGGCCTGACTTTGGCGTCAGGGCTTTCGGTTTTGCCTAACTCTTGTTGTTAGGTCTTTTGTCCTGACTTTGGCGTTAGGGCTTTTGGCCTAACTTTGGCGTCACGGCTTTTGTCCTAACTTTGTTGTTAGGGCTTTTTCTTCGATTTGATTCGAGTGGTCATTCTTTTTAAAGGAATGACTTGCTTTTATTGACATGACATTTTGATTTACAAGCTATGTATGAAATCTCCTTAAACGTTCAGAATTAAATGGACGAGGTAACATTTCTCCTTCAGTGGTTACCAAATAGTAGGATCCTGGGGCAGCGATCTCTACTACCTTGTATGGTCCTTCCCATTTAGCTGAAAGCTTATTTTGACTGTCCAGTCTTGTAAATTCGTTCCTTCTCATAATCATCTCCCTCACGAAAAATTTGCGAGCGCTGCGTTTTCTGTTGAAGTATCGAGCGGTCGCCAGACGCATCTTTGCTTGTGTAATTTTTGCTTGCCACCTCTTTTCCTCTGCCAGGTCGAGGTCAGTCCTGGGTTCGACTTCGTTTGCCTCAGTGTTCAACTTTTGGAGTGCTCGCCTCTACGAAAGGAACTTGTTACTTGAAGTTTCACTTTCCATAGTGATCGCTTGAGACTCCTTATCCATCTTCCATAATTCGCTTCATGAAGGAATTGTCACCCTTAGCAGATAACTTCTCCAAACTTTGTCCAACTTATAAGAAGATAGTTTCCTTGATGGATTTATTATCTTCGTCGTATGGTTCCTGCCTGATTTTGGTATCAGGTCTTTTTGCCTGACTTTGGCGTCAGGTCTTTTGATTTGCCTAACACTGTTGCTAGGTCTTTTGGCCTGACTTTGGCGTAAGGGCTTTTGGTTTTGCCTAACTCTTGTTGTTAGGTCTTTTGTCCTGACTTTGGCGTCAGGGCTTTCGGTTTTGCCTAACTCTTGTTGTTAGGTCTTTTGTCCTGACTTTGGCGTCAGGGCTTTCGGTTTTGCCTAACTCTTGTTGTTAGGTCTTTTGTCCTGACTTTGGCGTTAGGGCTTTTGGCCTAACTTTGGCGTCAGGGCTTTTGTCCTAACTTTGTTGTTAGGGCTTTTTCTTCGATTTGATTCGAGTGGTCATTCTTTTTAAAGGAATGACTTGCTTTTATTGACATGACATTTTGATTTACAAGCTATGTATGAAATCTCCTTAAACGTTCAGAATTAAATGGACGAGGTAACATTTCTCCTTCAGTGGTTACCAAATAGTAGGATCCTGGGGCAGCGATCTCTACTACCTTGTATGGTCCTTCCCATTTAGCTGAAAGCTTATTTTGACTGTCCAGTCTTGTAAATTCGTTCCTTCTCATAATCATCTCCCTCACGAAAAATTTGCGAGCGCTGAGTTTTCTGTTGAAGTATCGAGCGGTCGCCAGACGCATCTTTGCTTGTGTAATTTTTGCTTTCCACCTCTTTTCCTCTGCCAGGTCGAGGTCAGTCCTGGGTTCGACTTCGTTTGCCTCAGTGTTCAACTTTTGGAGTGCTCGCCTCTACGAAAGGAACTTGTTACTTGAAGTTTCACTTTCCATAGTGATCGCTTGAGACTCCTTGTCCATCTTCCATAATTCGCTTCATGAAGGAATTGTCACCCTTAGCAGATAACTTCTCTAAACTTTGTCCAACTTATAAGAAGATAGTTTCCTTGATGGATTTATTATCTTCGTCGTATGGTTCCTGCCTGATTTTGGTATCAGGTCTTTTTGCCTGACTGTGGCGTCAGGTGTATTGATTTGCCTAACCCTGTTGCTAGGTCTTTTGGCCTGACTTTGGCGTAAGGGCTATTGGTTTTGCCTAACTCTTGTTGTTAGGTCTTTTGGCCTGACTTTGGCGTCAGGGCTTTCGGTTTTGCCTAACTCTTGTTGTTAGGTCTTTTGTCCTGACTTTGGCGTTAGGGCTTTTGGCCTAACTTTGGCGTCACGGCTTTTGTCCTAACTTTGTTGTTAGGGCTTTTTCTTCGATTTGATTCGAGTGGTCATTCTTTTTAAAGGAATGACTTGCTTTTATTGACATGACATTTTGATTTACAAGCTATGTATGAAATCTCCTTAAACGTTCAGAATTAAATGGACGAGGTAACATTTCTCCTTCAGTGGTTACCAAATAGTAGGATCCTGGGGCAGCGATCTCTACTACCTTGTATGGTCCTTCCCATTTAGCTGAAAGCTTATTTTGACTGTCCAGTCTTGTAAATTCGTTCCTTCTCATAATCATCTCCCTCACGAAAAATTTGCGAGCGCTGCGTTTTCTGTTGAAGTATCGAGCGGTCGCCAGACGCATCTTTGCTTGTGTAATTTTTGCTTGCCACCTCTTTTCCTCTGCCAGGTCGAGGTCAGTCCTGGGTTCGACTTCGTTTGCCTGAGTGTTCAACTTTTGGAGTGCTCGCCTCTACGAAAGGAACTTGTTACTTGAAGTTTCACTTTCCATAGTGATCGCTTGAGACTCCTTGTCCATCTTCCATAATTCGCTTCATGAAGGAATTGTCACCCTTAGCAGATAACTTCTCCAAACTTTGTCCAACTTATAAGAAGATAGTTTCCTTGATGGATTTATTATCTTCGTCGTATGGTTCCTGCCTGATTTTGGTATCAGGTCTTTTTGCCTGACTTTGGCGTCAGGTCTTTTGATTTGCCTAACACTGTTGCTAGGTCTTTTTGCCTGACTTTGGCGTAAGGGCTTTTGGTTTTGCCTAACTCTTGTTGTTAGGTCTTTTGTCCTGACTTTGGCGTCAGGGCTTTCGGTTTTGCCTAACTCTTGTTGTTAGGTCTTTTGTCCTGACTTTGGCGTCAGGGCTTTCGGTTTTGCCTAACTCTTGTTGTTAGGTCTTTTGTCCTGACTTTGGCGTTAGGGCTTTTGGCCTAACTTTGGCGTCAGGGCTTTTGTCCTAACTTTGTTGTTAGGGCTTTTTCTTCGATTTGATTCGAGTGGTCATTCTTTTTAAAGGAATGACTTGCTTTTATTGACATGACATTTTGATTTACAAGCTATGTATGAAATCTCCTTAAACGTTCATAATTAAATGGACGAGGTAACATTTCTCCTTTAGTGGTTACCAAATAGTAGGATCCTGGGGCAGCGATCTCTACTACCTTGTATGGTCCTTCCCATTTAGCTGAAAGCTTATTTTGACTGTCCAGTCTTGTAAATTCGTTCCTTCTCATAACCATCTCCCTCACGAAAAATTTGCGAGCGCTGAGTTTTCTGTTGAAGTATCGAGCGGTCACCAGACGCATCTTTGCTTGTGTAATTTTTGCTTTCCACCTCTTTTCCTCTGCCAGGTCGAGGTCAGTCCTGGGTTCGACTTCGTTTGCCTCAGTGTTCAACTTTTGGAGTGCTCGCCTCTACGAAAGGAACTTGTTACTTGAAGTTTCACTTTCCATAGTGATCGCTTGAGACTCCTTGTCCATCTTCCATAATTCGCTTCATGAAGGAATTGTCACCCTTAGCAGATAACTTCTCTAAACTTTGTCCAACTTATAAGAAGATAGTTTCCTTGATGGATTTATTATCTTCGTCGTATGGTTCCTGCCTGATTTTGGTATCAGGTCTTTTTGCCAAACTGTGGCGTCAGGTGTATTGATTTGCCTAACCATGTTGCTAGGTCTTTTGGCCTGACTTTGGCGTAAGGGCTATTGGTTTTGCCTAACTCTTGTTGTTAGGTCTTTTGGCTTGACTTTGGCGTCAGGGCTTTCGGTTTTGCCTAACTCTTGTTGTTAGGTCTTTTGTCCTGACTTTGGCGTTAGGGCTTTTGGCCTAACTTTGGCGTCAGGGCTTTTGGCCTAACTTTGTTGTTAGGGCTCTTTCTTCGATTTGATTCGAGTGGTCATTCTTTTTGAAGGAATGACTTGCTTTTATTGACATAACATTTTGATTTACAAGCTATGTATGAAATCTCCTTAAATGTTCAGAATTGAATGGACGAGGTAACATTTCTTCTTCAGTGGTTACCAAATAGTAGGATCCTGGGGCAGCGATCTCTACTACCTTGTATGGTCCTTCCCATTTAGCTGAAAGCTTATTTTGACTGTCCAGTCTTGTAAATTCGTTCCTTCTCATAACCATCTCCCTCACGAAAAATTTGCGAGCGCTGAGTTTTCTGTTGAAGTATCGAGCGTTCGCCAGACGCATCTTTGCTTGTGTAATTTTTGCTTGCCACCTCTTTTCCTCTGCCAGGTCGAGGTCAGTCCTGGGTTCGACTTCGTTTGCCTCAGTGTTCAACTTTTGGAGTGCTCGCCTCTACGAAAGGAACTTGTTACTTGAAGTTTCACTTTCCATAGTGATCGCTTGAGACTCCTTGTCCATCTTCCATAATTCGCTTCATGAAGGAATTGTCACCCTTAGCAGATAACTTCTCTAAACTTTGTCCAACTTATAAGAAGATAGTTTCCTTGATGGATTTATTATCTTCGTCGTATGGTTCCTGCCTGATTTTGGTATCAGGTCTTTTTGCCAGACTGTGGCGTCAGGTGTATTGATTTGCCTAACCATGTTGCTAGGTCTTTTGGCCTGACTTTGGCGTAAGGGCTATTGGTTTTGCCTAACTCTTGTTGTTAGGTCTTTTGGCTTGACTTTGGCGTCAGGGCTTTCGGTTTTGCCTAACTCTTGTTGTTAGGTCTTTTGTCCTGACTTTGGCGTTAGGGCTTTTGGCCTAACTTTGGCGTCAGGGCTTTTGGCCTAACTTTGTAGTTAGGGCTTTTTCTTCGATTTGATTGAGTGGTCATTCTTTTTGAAGGAATGACTTGCTTTTATTGACATAACATTTTGATTTACAAGCTATGTATGAAATCTCCTTAAATGTTCAGAATTGAATGGACGAGGTAACATTTCTTCTTCAGTGGTTACCAAATAGTAGGATCCTGGGGCAGCGATCTCTACTACCTTGTATGGTCCTTCCCATTTAGCTGAAAGCTTATTTTGACTGTCTAGTCTTGTAAATTCGTTCCTTCTCATAACCATCTCCCTCACGAAAAATTTGCGAGCGCTGAGTTTTCTGTTGAAGTATCGAGCGGTCGCCAGACGCATCTTTGCTTGTGTAATTTTTGCTTGCCACCTCTTTTCCTCTGCCAGGTCGAGGTCAGTCCTGGGTTCGACTTCGTTTGCCTCAGTGTTCAACTTTTGGAGTGCTCGCCTCTACGAAAGGAACTTGTTACTTGAAGTTTCACTTTCCATAGTGATCGCTTGAGACTCCTTGTCCATCTTCCATAATTCGCTTCATGAAGGAATTGTCACCCTTAGCAGATAACTTCTCTAAACTTTGTCCAACTTATAAGAAGATAGTTTCCTTGATGGATTTATTATCTTCGTCGTATGGTTCCTGCCTGATTTTGGTATCAGGTCTTTTTGCCAGACTGTGGCGTCAGGTGTATTGATTTGCCTAACCATGTTGCTAGGTCTTTTGGCCTGACTTTGGCGTAAGGGCTATTGGTTTTGCCTAACTCTTGTTGTTAGGTCTTTTGGCTTGACTTTGGCGTCAGGGCTTTCGGTTTTGCCTAACTCTTGTTGTTAGGTCTTTTGTCCTGACTTTGGCGTTAGGGCTTTTGGCCTAACTTTGGCGTCAGGGCTTTTGGCCTAACTTTGTAGTTAGGGCTTTTTCTTCGATTTGATTGAGTGGTCATTCTTTTTGAAGGAATGACTTGCTTTTATTGACATAACATTTTGATTTACAAGCTATGTATGAAATCTCCTTAAATGTTCAGAATTGAATGGACGAGGTAACATTTCTTCTTCAGTGGTTACCAAATAGTAGGATCCTGGGGCAGCGATCTCTACTACCTTGTATGGTCCTTCCCATTTAGCTGAAAGCTTATTTTGACTGTCTAGTCTTGTAAATTCGTTCCTTCTCATAACCATCTCCCTCACGAAAAATTTGCGAGCGCTGAGTTTTCTGTTGAAGTATCGAGCGGTCGCCAGACGCATCTTTGCTTGTGTAATTTTTGCTTGCCACCTCTTTTCCTCTGCCAGGTCGAGGTCAGTCCTGGGTTCGACTTCGTTTGCCTCAGTGTTCAACTTTTGGAGTGCTCGCCTCTACGAAAGGAACTTGTTACTTGAAGTTTCACTTTCCATAGTGATCGCTTGAGACTCCTTGTCCATCTTCCATAATTCGCTTCATGAAGGAATTGTCACCCTTAGCAGATAACTTCTCTAAACTTTGTCCAACTTATAAAAAGATAGTTTCCTTGATGGATTTATTATCTTTGTCGTATGGTTCCTGCCTGATTTTGGTATCAGGTCTTTTTGCCTGACTTTGGCGTCAGGTCTTTTGATTTGCCTAACACTGTTGCTAGGTCTTTTGGCCTGACTTTGGCGTAAGGGCTTTTGGTTTTGCCTAACTCTTGTTGTTAGGTCTTTTGTCCTGACTTTGGTGTCAGGGCTTTCGGTTTTGCCTAACTCTTGTTGTTAGGTCTTTTGTCCTGACTTTGGCGTTAGGGCTTTTGGCCTGACTTTGGCGTCAGGGCTTTTGTCCTAACTTTGTTGTTAGGGCTTTTTCTTCGATTTGATTCGAGTGGTCATTCTTTTTAAAGGAATGACTTGCTTTTATTGACATGACATTTTGATTTACAAGATGTGTATGAAATCTCCTTAAACGTTCAGAA
Source organism: Chamaenerion angustifolium (assembly GCA_946814005.1). Taxonomy (NCBI): domain Eukaryota; kingdom Viridiplantae; phylum Streptophyta; class Magnoliopsida; order Myrtales; family Onagraceae; genus Chamaenerion; species Chamaenerion angustifolium. The sequence continues at coordinate 7,006,706 of OX328278.1, read as the reverse complement.
TTAAATGGACGAGGTAACATTTCTCCTTCAGTGGTTACCAAATAGTAGGATCCTGGGGCAGCGATCTCTACTACCTTGTATGGTCCTTCCCATTTAGCTGAAAGCTTATTTTGACTGTCCAGTCTTGTAAATTCGTTCCTTCTCATAACCATCTCCCTCACGAAAAATTTGCGAGCGCTGAGTTTTCTGTTGAAGTATCGAGCGATCGCCAGACGCATCTTTGCTTGTGTAATTTCTGCTTGCCACCTCTTTTCCTCTGCCAGGTCGAGGTCAGTCCTGGGTTCGACTTCGTTTGCCTCAGTGTTCAACTTTTGGAGTGCTCGCCTCTACGAAAGGAACTTGTTACTTGAAGTTTCACTTTCCATAGTGATCGCTTGAGACTCCTTGTCCATCTTCCATAATTCGCTTCATGAAGGAATTGTCACCCTTAGCAGATAACTTCTCTAAACTTTGTCCAACTTATAAGAAGATAGTTTCCTTGATGGATTTATTATCTTCGTCGTATGGTTCCTGCCTGATTTTGGTATCAGGTCTTTTTGCCTGACTGTGGCGTCAGGTGTATTGATTTGCCTAACCCTGTTGCTAGGTCTTTTGGCCTGACTTTGGCGTAAGGGCTATTGGTTTTGCCTAACTCTTGTTGTTAGGTCTTTTGGCCTGACTTTGGCGTCAGGGCTTTCGGTTTTGCCTAACTCTTGTTGTTAGGTCTTTTGTCCTGACTTTGGCGTTAGGGCTTTTGGCCTAACTTTGGCGTCACGGCTTTTGTCCTAACTTTGTTGTTAGGGCTTTTTCTTCGATTTGATTCGAGTGGTCATTCTTTTTAAAGGAATGACTTGCTTTTATTGACATGACATTTTGATTTACAAGCTATGTATGAAATCTCCTTAAACGTTCAGAATTAAATGGACGAGGTAACATTTCTCCTTCAGTGGTTACCAAATAGTAGGATCCTGGGGCAGCGATCTCTACTACCTTGTATGGTCCTTCCCATTTAGCTGAAAGCTTATTTTGACTGTCCAGTCTTGTAAATTCGTTCATTCTCATAATCATCTCCCTCACGAAAAATTTGCGAGCGCTGCGTTTTCTGTTGAAGTATCGAGCGGTCGCCAGACGCATCTTTGCTTGTGTAATTTTTGCTTGCCACCTCTTTTCCTCTGCCAGGTCGAGGTCAGTCCTGGGTTCGACTTCGTTTGCCTCAGTGTTCAACTTTTGGAGTGCTCGCCTCTACGAAAGGAACTTGTTACTTGAAGTTTCACTTTCCATAGTGATCGCTTGAGACTCCTTATCCATCTTCCATAATTCGCTTCATGAAGGAATTGTCACCCTTAGCAGATAACTTCTCCAAACTTTGTCCAACTTATAAGAAGATAGTTTCCTTGATGGATTTATTATCTTCGTCGTATGGTTCCTGCCTGATTTTGGTATCAGGTCTTTTTGCCTGACTTTGGCGTCAGGTCTTTTGATTTGCCTAACACTGTTGCTAGGTCTTTTGGCCTGACTTTGGCGTAAGGGCTTTTGGTTTTGCCTAACTCTTGTTGTTAGGTCTTTTGTCCTGACTTTGGCGTCAGGGCTTTCGGTTTTGCCTAACTCTTGTTGTTAGGTCTTTTGTCCTGACTTTGGCGTCAGGGCTTTCGGTTTTGCCTAACTCTTGTTGTTAGGTCTTTTGTCCTGACTTTGGCGTTAGGGCTTTTGGCCTAACTTTGGCGTCAGGGCTTTTGTCCTAACTTTGTTGTTAGGGCTTTTTCTTCGATTTGATTCGAGTGGTCATTCTTTTTAAAGGAATGACTTGCTTTTATTGACATGACATTTTGATTTACAAGCTATGTATGAAATCTCCTTAAACGTTCAGAATTAAATGGACGAGGTAACATTTCTCCTTCAGTGGTTACCAAATAGTAGGATCCTGGGGCAGCGATCTCTACTACCTTGTATGGTCCTTCCCATTTAGCTGAAAGCTTATTTTGACTGTCCAGTCTTGTAAATTCGTTCCTTCTCATAACCATCTCCCTCACGAAAAATTTGCGAGCGCTGAGTTTTCTGTTGAAGTATCGAGCGGTCGCCAGACGCATCTTTGCTTGTGTAATTTTTGCTTTCCACCTCTTTTCCTCTGCCAGGTCGAGGTCAGTCCTGGGTTCGACTTCGTTTGCCTCAGTGTTCAACTTTTGGAGTGCTCGCCTCTACGAAAGGAACTTGTTACTTGAAGTTTCACTTTCCATAGTGATCGCTTGAGACTCCTTGTCCATCTTCCATAATTCGCTTCATGAAGGAATTGTCACCCTTAGCAGATAACTTCTCTAAACTTTGTCCAACTTATAAGAAGATAGTTTCCTTGATGGATTTATTATCTTCGTCGTATGGTTCCTGCCTGATTTTGGTATCAGGTCTTTTTGCCTGACTGTGGCGTCAGGTGTATTGATTTGCCTAACCCTGTTGCTAGGTCTTTTGGCCTGACTTTGGCGTAAGGGCTATTGGTTTTGCCTAACTCTTGTTGTTAGGTCTTTTGGCCTGACTTTGGCGTCAGGGCTTTCGGTTTTGCCTAACTCTTGTTGTTAGGTCTTTTGTCCTGACTTTGGCGTTAGGGCTTTTGGCCTAACTTTGGCGTCACGGCTTTTGTCCTAACTTTGTTGTTAGGGCTTTTTCTTCGATTTGATTCGAGTGGTCATTCTTTTTAAAGGAATGACTTGCTTTTATTGACATGACATTTTGATTTACAAGCTATGTATGAAATCTCCTTAAACGTTCAGAATTAAATGGACGAGGTAACATTTCTCCTTCAGTGGTTACCAAATAGTAGGATCCTGGGGCAGCGATCTCTACTACCTTGTATGGTCCTTCCCATTTAGCTGAAAGCTTATTTTGACTGTCCAGTCTTGTAAATTCGTTCCTTCTCATAATCATCTCCCTCACGAAAAATTTGCGAGCGCTGCGTTTTCTGTTGAAGTATCGAGCGGTCGCCAGACGCATCTTTGCTTGTGTAATTTTTGCTTGCCACCTCTTTTCCTCTGCCAGGTCGAGGTCAGTCCTGGGTTCGACTTCGTTTGCCTGAGTGTTCAACTTTTGGAGTGCTCGCCTCTACGAAAGGAACTTGTTACTTGAAGTTTCACTTTCCATAGTGATCGCTTGAGACTCCTTGTCCATCTTCCATAATTCGCTTCATGAAGGAATTGTCACCCTTAGCAGATAACTTCTCCAAACTTTGTCCAACTTATAAGAAGATAGTTTCCTTGATGGATTTATTATCTTCGTCGTATGGTTCCTGCCTGATTTTGGTATCAGGTCTTTTTGCCTGACTTTGGCGTCAGGTCTTTTGATTTGCCTAACACTGTTGCTAGGTCTTTTTGCCTGACTTTGGCGTAAGGGCTTTTGGTTTTGCCTAACTCTTGTTGTTAGGTCTTTTGTCCTGACTTTGGCGTCAGGGCTTTCGGTTTTGCCTAACTCTTGTTGTTAGGTCTTTTGTCCTGACTTTGGCGTCAGGGCTTTCGGTTTTGCCTAACTCTTGTTGTTAGGTCTTTTGTCCTGACTTTGGCGTTAGGGCTTTTGGCCTAACTTTGGCGTCAGGGCTTTTGTCCTAACTTTGTTGTTAGGGCTTTTTCTTCGATTTGATTCGAGTGGTCATTCTTTTTAAAGGAATGACTTGCTTTTATTGACATGACATTTTGATTTACAAGCTATGTATGAAATCTCCTTAAACGTTCATAATTAAATGGACGAGGTAACATTTCTCCTTTAGTGGTTACCAAATAGTAGGATCCTGGGGCAGCGATCTCTACTACCTTGTATGGTCCTTCCCATTTAGCTGAAAGCTTATTTTGACTGTCCAGTCTTGTAAATTCGTTCCTTCTCATAACCATCTCCCTCACGAAAAATTTGCGAGCGCTGAGTTTTCTGTTGAAGTATCGAGCGGTCACCAGACGCATCTTTGCTTGTGTAATTTTTGCTTTCCACCTCTTTTCCTCTGCCAGGTCGAGGTCAGTCCTGGGTTCGACTTCGTTTGCCTCAGTGTTCAACTTTTGGAGTGCTCGCCTCTACGAAAGGAACTTGTTACTTGAAGTTTCACTTTCCATAGTGATCGCTTGAGACTCCTTGTCCATCTTCCATAATTCGCTTCATGAAGGAATTGTCACCCTTAGCAGATAACTTCTCTAAACTTTGTCCAACTTATAAGAAGATAGTTTCCTTGATGGATTTATTATCTTTGTCGTATGGTTCCTGCCTGATTTTGGTATCAGGTCTTTTTGCCTGACTTTGGCGTCAGGTCTTTTGATTTGCCTAACACTGTTGCTAGGTCTTTTGGCCTGACTTTGGCGTAAGGGCTTTTGGTTTTGCCTAACTCTTGTTGTTAGGTCTTTTGTCCTGACTTTGGCGTCAGGGCTTTCGGTTTTGCCTAACTCTTGTTGTTAGGTCTTTTGTCCTGACTTTGGCGTTAGGGCTTTTGGCCTGACTTTGGCGTCAGGGCTTTTGTCCTAACTTTGTTGTTAGGGCTTTTTCTTCGATTTGATTCGAGTGCTCATTCTTTTTAAAGGAATGACTTGCTTTTATTGACATGACATTTTGATTTACAAGATGTGTATGAAATCTCCTTAAACGTTCAGAATTAAATGGACGAGGTAACATTTCTCCTTCAGTGGTTACCAAATAGTAGGATCCTGGGGCAGCGATCTCTACTACCTTGTATGGTCCTTCCCATTTAGCTGAAAGCTTATTTTGACTGTCCAGTCTTGTAAATTCGTTCCTTCTCATAACCATCTCCCTCACGAAAAATTTGCGAGCGCTGAGTTTTCTGTTGAAGTATCGAGCGATCGCCAGACGCATCTTTTCTTGTGTAATTTCTGCTTGCCACCTCTTTTCCTCTGCCAGGTCGAGGTCAGTCCTGGGTTCGACTTCGTTTGCCTCAGTGTTCAACTTTTGGAGTGCTCGCCTCTACGAAAGGAACTTGTTACTTGAAGTTTCACTTTCCATAGTGATCGCTTGAGACTCCTTGTCCATCTTCCATAATTCGCTTCATGAAGGAATTGTCACCCTTAGCAGATAACTTCTCTAAACTTTGTCCAACTTATAAGAAGATAGTTTCCTTGATGGATTTATTATCTTCGTCGTATGGTTCCTGCCTGATTTTGGTATCAGGTCTTTTTGCCTGACTGTGGCGTCAGGTGTATTGATTTGCCTAACCCTGTTGCTAGGTCTTTTGGCCTGACTTTGGCGTAAGGGCTATTGGTTTTGCCTAACTCTTGTTGTTAGGTCTTTTGGCCTGACTTTGGCGTCAGGGCTTTCGGTTTTGCCTAACTCTTGTTGTTAGGTCTTTTGTCCTGACTTTGGCGTTAGGGCTTTTGGCCTAACTTTGGCGTCACGGCTTTTGTCCTAACTTTGTTGTTAGGGCTTTTTCTTCGATTTGATTCGAGTGGTCATTCTTTTTAAAGGAATGACTTGCTTTTATTGACATGACATTTTGATTTACAAGCTATGTATGAAATCTCCTTAAACGTTCAGAATTAAATGGACGAGGTAACATTTCTCCTTCAGTGGTTACCAAATAGTAGGATCCTGGGGCAGCGATCTCTACTACCTTGTATGGTCCTTCCCATTTAGCTGAAAGCTTATTTTGACTGTCCAGTCTTGTAAATTCGTTCCTTCTCATAATCATCTCCCTCACGAAAAATTTGCGAGCGCTGCGTTTTCTGTTGAAGTATCGAGCGGTCGCCAGACGCATCTTTGCTTGTGTAATTTTTGCTTGCCACCTCTTTTCCTCTGCCAGGTCGAGGTCAGTCCTGGGTTCGACTTCGTTTGCCTGAGTGTTCAACTTTTGGAGTGCTCGCCTCTACGAAAGGAACTTGTTACTTGAAGTTTCACTTTCCATAGTGATCGCTTGAGACTCCTTGTCCATCTTCCATAATTCGCTTCATGAAGGAATTGTCACCCTTAGCAGATAACTTCTCCAAACTTTGTCCAACTTATAAGAAGATAGTTTCCTTGATGGATTTATTATCTTCGTCGTATGGTTCCTGCCTGATTTTGGTATCAGGTCTTTTTGCCTGACTTTGGCGTCAGGTCTTTTGATTTGCCTAACACTGTTGCTAGGTCTTTTTGCCTGACTTTGGCGTAAGGGCTTTTGGTTTTGCCTAACTCTTGTTGTTAGGTCTTTTGTCCTGACTTTGGCGTCAGGGCTTTCGGTTTTGCCTAACTCTTGTTGTTAGGTCTTTTGTCCTGACTTTGGCGTCAGGGCTTTCGGTTTTGCCTAACTCTTGTTGTTAGGTCTTTTGTCCTGACTTTGGCGTTAGGGCTTTTGGCCTAACTTTGGCGTCAGGGCTTTTGTCCTAACTTTGTTGTTAGGGCTTTTTCTTCGATTTGATTCGAGTGGTCATTCTTTTTAAAGGAATGACTTGCTTTTATTGACATGACATTTTGATTTACAAGCTATGTATGAAATCTCCTTAAACGTTCATAATTAAATGGACGAGGTAACATTTCTCCTTTAGTGGTTACCAAATAGTAGGATCCTGGGGCAGCGATCTCTACTACCTTGTATGGTCCTTCCCATTTAGCTGAAAGCTTATTTTGACTGTCCAGTCTTGTAAATTCGTTCCTTCTCATAACCATCTCCCTCACGAAAAATTTGCGAGCGCTGAGTTTTCTGTTGAAGTATCGAGCGGTCACCAGACGCATCTTTGCTTGTGTAATTTTTGCTTTCCACCTCTTTTCCTCTGCCAGGTCGAGGTCAGTCCTGGGTTCGACTTCGTTTGCCTCAGTGTTCAACTTTTGGAGTGCTCGCCTCTACGAAAGGAACTTGTTACTTGAAGTTTCACTTTCCATAGTGATCGCTTGAGACTCCTTGTCCATCTTCCATAATTCGCTTCATGAAGGAATTGTCACCCTTAGCAGATAACTTCTCTAAACTTTGTCCAACTTATAAGAAGATAGTTTCCTTGATGGATTTATTATCTTTGTCGTATGGTTCCTGCCTGATTTTGGTATCAGGTCTTTTTGCCTGACTTTGGCGTCAGGTCTTTTGATTTGCCTAACACTGTTGCTAGGTCTTTTGGCCTGACTTTGGCGTAAGGGCTTTTGGTTTTGCCTAACTCTTGTTGTTAGGTCTTTTGTCCTGACTTTGGCGTCAGGGCTTTCGGTTTTGCCTAACTCTTGTTGTTAGGTCTTTTGTCCTGACTTTGGCGTTAGGGCTTTTGGCCTGACTTTGGCGTCAGGGCTTTTGTCCTAACTTTGTTGTTAGGGCTTTTTCTTCGATTTGATTCGAGTGCTCATTCTTTTTAAAGGAATGACTTGCTTTTATTGACATGACATTTTGATTTACAAGATGTGTATGAAATCTCCTTAAACGTTCAGAATTAAATGGACGAGGTAACATTTCTCCTTCAGTGGTTACCAAATAGTAGGATCCTGGGGCAGCGATCTCTACTACCTTGTATGGTCCTTCCCATTTAGCTGAAAGCTTATTTTGACTGTCCAGTCTTGTAAATTCGTTCCTTCTCATAACCATCTCCCTCACGAAAAATTTGCGAGCGCTGAGTTTTCTGTTGAAGTATCGAGCGATCGCCAGACGCATCTTTTCTTGTGTAATTTCTGCTTGCCACCTCTTTTCCTCTGCCAGGTCGAGGTCAGTCCTGGGTTCGACTTCGTTTGCCTCAGTGTTCAACTTTTGGAGTGCTCGCCTCTACGAAAGGAACTTGTTACTTGAAGTTTCACTTTCCATAGTGATCGCTTGAGACTCCTTGTCCATCTTCCATAATTCGCTTCATGAAGGAATTGTCACCCTTAGCAGATAACTTCTCTAAACTTTGTCCAACTTATAAGAAGATAGTTTCCTTGATGGATTTATTATCTTCGTCGTATGGTTCCTGCCTGATTTTGGTATCAGGTCTTTTTGCCTGACTGTGGCGTCAGGTGTATTGATTTGCCTAACCCTGTTGCTAGGTCTTTTGGCCTGACTTTGGCGTAAGGGCTATTGGTTTTGCCTAACTCTTGTTGTTAGGTCTTTTGGCCTGACTTTGGCGTCAGGGCTTTCGGTTTTGCCTAACTCTTGTTGTTAGGTCTTTTGTCCTGACTTTGGCGTTAGGGCTTTTGGCCTAACTTTGGCGTCACGGCTTTTGTCCTAACTTTGTTGTTAGGGCTTTTTCTTCGATTTGATTCGAGTGGTCATTCTTTTTAAAGGAATGACTTGCTTTTATTGACATGACATTTTGATTTACAAGCTATGTATGAAATCTCCTTAAACGTTCAGAATTAAATGGACGAGGTAACATTTCTCCTTCAGTGGTTACCAAATAGTAGGATCCTGGGGCAGCGATCTCTACTACCTTGTATGGTCCTTCCCATTTAGCTGAAAGCTTATTTTGACTGTCCAGTCTTGTAAATTCGTTCCTTCTCATAACCATCTCCCTCACGAAAAATTTGCGAGCGCTGAGTTTTCTGTTGAAGTATCGAGCGGTCGCCAGACGCATCTTTGCTTGTGTAATTTTTGCTTGCCACCTCTTTTCCTCTGCCAGGTCGATGTCAGTCCTGGGTTCGACTTCGTTTGCCTCACTGCACAACTTTTGGAGTGCTCGCCTCTACGAAAGGAACTTGTTACTTGAAGTTTCACTTTCCATAGTGATCGCTTGAGACTCCTTGTCCATCTTCCATAATTCGCTTCATGAAGGAATTGTCACCCTTAGCAGATAACTTCTCTAAACTTTGTCCAACTTATAAGAAGATAGTTTCCTTAATGGATTTATTATATTCGTCGTATGGTTCCTGCCTGATTTTGGTATCAGGTCTTTTTGCCTGACTTTGGCGTCAGGTCTTTTGATTTGCCTAACACTGTTGCTAGGTCTTTTGGCCTGACTTTGGCGTAAGGGCTTTTGGTTTTGCCTAACTCTTGTTGTTAGGTCTTTTGTCCTGACTTTGGCGTCAGGGCTTTCGGTTTTGCCTAACTCTTGTTGTTAGGTCTTTTGTCCTGACTTTGGCGTCAGGGCTTTCGGTTTTGCCTAACTCTTGTTGTTAGGTCTATTGTCCTGACTTTGGCGTTAGGGCTTTTGGCCTGACTTTGGCGTCAGGGCTTTTGTCCTAACTTTGTTGTTAGGGCTTTTTCTTCGATTTAATTCGAGTGGTCATTCTTTTTAAAGGAATGACTTGCTTTTATTGACATGACATTTTGATTTACAAGCTGTGTATGAAATTTCCTTAAACGTTCAGAATTAAATGGACGAGGTAACATTTCTCCTTCAGTGGTTACCAAATAGTAGGATCCTGGGGCAGCGATCTCTACTACCTTGTATGGTCCTTCCCATTTAGCTGAAAGCTTATTTTGACTGTCCAGTCTTGTAAATTCGTTCCTTCTCATAACCATCTCCCTCACGAAAAATTTGCGAGCGCTGAGTTTTCTGTTGAAGTATCGAGCGATCGCCAGACGCATCTTTGCTTGTGTAATTTCTGCTTGCCACCTCTTTTCCTCTGCCAGGTCGAGGTCAGTCCTGGGTTCGACTTCGTTTGCCTCAGTGTTCAACTTTTGGAGTGCTCGCCTCTACGAAAGGAACTTGTTACTTGAAGTTTCACTTTCCATAGTGATCGCTTGAGACTCCTTGTCCATCTTCCATAATTCGCTTCATGAAGGAATTGTCACCCTTAGCAGATAACTTCTCTAAACTTTGTCCAACTTATAAGAAGATAGTTTCCTTAATGGATTTATTATATTCGTCGTATGGTTCCTGCCTGATTTTGGTATCAGGTCTTTTTGCCTGACTTTGGCGTCAGGTCTTTTGATTTGCCTAACACTGTTGCTAGGTCTTTTGGCCTGACTTTGGCGTAAGGGCTTTTGGTTTTGCCTAACTCTTGTTGTTAGGTCTTTTGTCCTGACTTTGGCGTCAGGGCTTTCGGTTTTGCCTAACTCTTGTTGTTAGGTCTTTTGTCCTGACTTTGGCGTCAGGGCTTTCGGTTTTGCCTAACTCTTGTTGTTAGGTCTATTGTCCTGACTTTGGCGTTAGGGCTTTTGGCCTGACTTTGGCGTCAGGGCTTTTGTCCTAACTTTGTTGTTAGGGCTTTTTCTTCGATTTGATTCGAGTGGTCATTCTTTTTAAAGGAATGACTTGCTTTTATTGACATGACATTTTGATTTACAAGCTGTGTATGAAATTTCCTTAAACGTTCAGAATTAAATGGACGAGGTAACATTTCTCCTTCAGTGGTTACCAAATAGTAGGATCCTGGGGCAGCGATCTCTACTACCTTGTATGGTCCTTCCCATTTAGCTGAAAGCTTATTTTGACTGTCCAGTCTTGTAAATTCGTTCCTTCTCATAACCATCTCCCTCACGAAAAATTTGCGAGCGCTGAGTTTTCTGTTGAAGTATCGAGCGATCGCCAGACGCATCTTTGCTTGTGTAATTTCTGCTTGCCACCTCTTTTCCTCTGCCAGGTCGAGGTCAGTCCTGGGTTCGACTTCGTTTGCCTCAGTGTTCAACTTTTGGAGTGCTCGCCTCTACGAAAGGAACTTGTTACTTGAAGTTTCACTTTCCATAGTGATCGCTTGAGACTCCTTGTCCATCTTCCATAATTCGCTTCATGAAGGAATTGTCACCCTTAGCAGATAACTTCTCTAAACTTTGTCCAACTTATAAGAAGATAGTTTCCTTGATGGATTTATTATCTTCGTCGTATGGTTCCTGCCTGATTTTGGTATCAGGTCTTTTTGCCTGACTGTGGCGTCAGGTGTATTGATTTGCCTAACCCTGTTGCTAGGTCTTTTGGCCTGACTTTGGCGTAAGGGCTATTGGTTTTGCCTAACTCTTGTTGTTAGGTCTTTTGGCCTGACTTTGGCGTCAGGGCTTTCGGTTTTGCCTAACTCTTGTTGTTAGGTCTTTTGTCCTGACTTTGGCGTTAGGGCTTTTGGCCTAACTTTGGCGTCAGGGCTTTTGTCCTAACTTTGTTGTTAGGGCTTTTTCTTCGATTTGATTCGAGTGGTCATTCTTTTTAAAGGAATGACTTGCTTTTATTGACATGACATTTTGATTTACAAGCTATGTATGAAATCTCCTTAAACGTTCAGAATTAAATGGACGAGGTAACATTTCTCCTTCAGTGGTTACCAAATAGTAGGATCCTGGGGCAGCGATCTCTACTACCTTGTATGGTCCTTCCCATTTAGCTGAAAGCTTATTTTGACTGTCCAGTCTTGTAAATTCGTTCCTTCTCATAACCATCTCCCTCACGAAAAATTTGCGAGCGCTGAGTTTTCTGTTGAAGTATCGAGCGATCGCCAGACGCATCTTTGCTTGTGTAATTTCTGCTTGCCACCTCTTTTCCTCTGCCAGGTCGAGGTCAGTCCTGGGTTCGACTTCGTTTGCCTCAGTGTTCAACTTTTGGAGTGCTCGCCTCTACGAAAGGAACTTGTTACTTGAAGTTTCACTTTCCATAGTGATCGCTTGAGACTCCTTGTCCATCTTCCATAATTCGCTTCATGAAGGAATTGTCACCCTTAGCAGATAACTTCTCTAAACTTTGTCCAACTTATAAGAAGATAGTTTCCTTGATGGATTTATTATCTTCGTCGTATGGTTCCTGCCTGATTTTGGTATCAGGTCTTTTTGCCTGACTGTGGCGTCAGGTGTATTGATTTGCCTAACCCTGTTGCTAGGTCTTTTGGCCTGACTTTGGCGTAAGGGCTATTGGTTTTGCCTAACTCTTGTTGTTAGGTCTTTTGGCCTGACTTTGGCGTCAGGGCTTTCGGTTTTGCCTAACTCTTGTTGTTAGGTCTTTTGTCCTGACTTTGGCGTTAGGGCTTTTGGCCTAACTTTGGCGTCAGGGCTTTTGTCCTAACTTTGTTGTTAGGGCTTTTTCTTCGATTTGATTCGAGTGGTCATTCTTTTTAAAGGAATGACTTGCTTTTATTGACATGACATTTTGATTTACAAGCTATGTATGAAATCTCCTTAAACGTTCAGAATTAAATGGACGAGGTAACATTTCTCCTTCAGTGGTTACCAAATAGTAGGATCCTGGGGCAGCGATCTCTACTACCTTGTATGGTCCTTCCCATTTAGCTGAAAGCTTATTTTGACTGTCCAGTCTTGTAAATTCGTTCCTTCTCATAACCATCTCCCTCACGAAAAATTTGCGAGCGCTGAGTTTTCTGTTGAAGTATCGAGCGATCGCCAGACGCATCTTTGCTTGTGTAATTTCTGCTTGCCACCTCTTTTCCTCTGCCAGGTCGAGGTCAGTCCTGGGTTCGACTTCGTTTGCCTCAGTGTTCAACTTTTGGAGTGCTCGCCTCTACGAAAGGAACTTGTTACTTGAAGTTTCACTTTCCATAGTGATCGCTTGAGACTCCTTGTCCATCTTCCATAATTCGCTTCATGAAGGAATTGTCACCCTTAGCAGATAACTTCTCTAAACTTTGTCCAACTTATAAGAAGATAGTTTCCTTAATGGATTTATTATATTCGTCGTATGGTTCCTGCCTGATTTTGGTATCAGGTCTTTTTGCCTGACTTTGGCGTCAGGTCTTTTGATTTGCCTAACACTGTTGCTAGGTCTTTTGGCCTGACTTTGGCGTAAGGGCTTTTGGTTTTGCCTAACTCTTGTTGTTAGGTCTTTTGTCCTGACTTTGGCGTCAGGGCTTTCGGTTTTGCCTAACTCTTGTTGTTAGGTCTTTTGTCCTGACTTTGGCGTCAGGGCTTTCGGTTTTGCCTAACTCTTGTTGTTAGGTCTATTGTCCTGACTTTGGCGTTAGGGCTTTTGGCCTGACTTTGGCGTCAGGGCTTTTGTCCTAACTTTGTTGTTAGGGCTTTTTCTTCGATTTAATTCGAGTGGTCATTCTTTTTAAAGGAATGACTTGCTTTTATTGACATGACATTTTGATTTACAAGCTGTGTATGAAATTTCCTTAAACATTCAGAATTAAATGGACGAGGTAACATTTCTCCTTCAGTGGTTACCAAATAGTAGGATCCTGGGGCAGCGATCTCTACTACCTTGTATGGTCCTTCCCATTTAGCTGAAAGCTTATTTTGACTGTCCAGTCTTGTAAATTCGTTCCTTCTCATAACCATCTCCCTCACGAAAAATTTGCGAGCGCTGAGTTTTCTGTTGAAGTATCGAGCGATCGCCAGACGCATCTTTGCTTGTGTAATTTCTGCTTGCCACCTCTTTTCCTCTGCCAGGTCGAGGTCAGTCCTGGGTTCGACTTCGTTTGCCTCAGTGTTCAACTTTTGGAGTGCTCGCCTCTACGAAAGGAACTTGTTACTTGAAGTTTCACTTTCCATAGTGATCGCTTGAGACTCCTTGTCCATCTTCCATAATTCGCTTCATGAAGGAATTGTCACCCTTAGCAGATAACTTCTCTAAACTTTGTCCAACTTATAAGAAGATAGTTTCCTTGATGGATTTATTATCTTCGTCGTATGGTTCCTGCCTGATTTTGGTATCAGGTCTTTTTGCCTGACTGTGGCGTCAGGTGTATTGATTTGCCTAACCCTGTTGCTAGGTCTTTTGGCCTGACTTTGGCGTAAGGGCTATTGGTTTTGCCTAACTCTTGTTGTTAGGTCTTTTGGCCTGACTTTGGCGTCAGGGCTTTCGGTTTTGCCTAACTCTTGTTGTTAGGTCTTTTGTCCTGACTTTGGCGTTAGGGCTTTTGGCCTAACTTTGGCGTCAGGGCTTTTGTCCTAACTTTGTTGTTAGGGCTTTTTCTTCGATTTGATTCGAGTGGTCATTCTTTTTAAAGGAATGACTTGCTTTTATTGACATGACATTTTGATTTACAAGCTATGTATGAAATCTCCTTAAACGTTCAGAATTAAATGGACGAGGTAACATTTCTCCTTCAGTGGTTACCAAATAGTAGGATCCTGGGGCAGCGATCTCTACTACCTTGTATGGTCCTTCCCATTTAGCTGAAAGCTTATTTTGACTGTCCAGTCTTGTAAATTCGTTCCTTCTCATAACCATCTCCCTCACGAAAAATTTGCGAGCGCTGCGTTTTCTGTTGAAGTATCGAGCGGTCGCCAGACGCATCTTTGCTTGTGTAATTTTTGCTTGCCACCTCTTTTCCTCTGCCAGGTCTAGGTCAGTCCTGGGTTCGACTTCGTTTGCCTCAGTGTTCAACTTTTGGAGTGCTCGCCTCTACGAAAGGAACTTGTTACTTGAAGTTTCACTTTCCATAGTGATCGCTTGAGACTCCTTGTCCATCTTCCATAATTCGCTTCATGAAGGAATTGTCACCCTTAGCAGATAACTTCTCTAAACTTTGTCCAACTTATAAGAAGATAGTTTCCTTGATGGATTTATTATCTTCGTCGTATGGTTCCTGCCTGATTTTGGTATCAGGTCTTTTTGCCTGACTTTGGTGTCAGGTCTTTTGATTTGCCTAACACTGTTGCTAGGTCTTTTGGCCCGACTTTGGCGTAAGGGCTTTTGGTTTTGCCTAACTCTTGTTGTTAGGTCTTTTGTCCTGACTTTGGCGTCAGGGCTTTCGGTTTTGCCTAACTCTTGTTATTAGGTCTTTTGTCCTGACTTTGGCGTCAGGGCTTTCGGTTTTGCCTAACTCTTGTTGTTAGGTCTTTTGTCCTGACTTTGGCGTTAGGGCTTTTGGCCTGACTTTGGCGTCAGGGCTTTTGTCCTAACTTTGTTGTTAGGGCTTTTTCTTCGATTTGATTCGAGTGGTCATTCTTTTTAAAGGAATGACTTGCTTTTATTGACATGACATTTTGATTTACAAGATGTGTATGAAATCTCCTTAAACGTTCAGAATTAAATGGACGAGGTAACATTTCTCCTTCAGTGGTTACCAAATAGTAGGATCCTGGGGCAGCGATCTCTACTACCTTGTATGGTCCTTCCCATTTAGCTGAAAGCTTATTTTGACTGTCCAGTCTTGTAAATTCGTTCCTTCTCATAACCATCTCCCTCACGAAAAATTTGCGAGCGCTGAGTTTTCTGTTGAAGTATCGAGCGATCGCCAGACGCATCTTTGCTTGTGTAATTTCTGCTTGCCACCTCTTTTCCTCTGCCAGGTCGAGGTCAGTCCTGGGTTCGACTTCGTTTGCCTCAGTGTTCAACTTTTGGAGTGCTCGCCTCTACGAAAGGAACTTGTTACTTGAAGTTTCACTTTCCATAGTGATCGCTTGAGACTCCTTGTCCATCTTCCATAATTCGCTTCATGAAGGAATTGTCACCCTTAGCAGATAACTTCTCTAAACTTTGTCCAACTTATAAGAAGATAGTTTCCTTGATGGATTTATTATCTTCGTTGTATGGTTCCTGCCTGATTTTGGTATCAGGTCTTTTTGCCTGACTGTGGCGTCAGGTGTATTGATTTGCCTAACCCTGTTGCTAGGTCTTTTGGCCTGACTTTGGCGTAAGGGCTATTGGTTTTGCCTAACTCTTGTTGTTAGGTCTTTTGGCCTGACTTTGGCGTCAGGGCTTTCGGTTTTGCCTAACTCTTGTTGTTAGGTCTTTTGTCCTGACTTTGGCGTTAGGGCTTTTGGCCTAACTTTGGCGTCAGGGCTTTTGTCCTAACTTTGTTGTTAGGGCTTTTTCTTCGATTTGATTCGAGTGGTCATTCTTTTTAAAGGAATGACTTGCTTTTATTGACATGACATTTTGATTTACAAGCTATGTATGAAATCTCCTTAAACGTTCAGAATTAAATGGACGAGGTAACATTTCTCCTTCAGTGGTTACCAAATAGTAGGATCCTGGGGCAGCGATCTCTACTACCCTGTATGGTCCTTCCCATTTAGCTGAAAGCTTATTTTGACTGTCCAGTCTTGTAAATTCGTTCCTTCTCATAACCATCTCCCTCACGAAAAATTTGCGAGCGCTGCGTTTTCTGTTGAAGTATCGAGCGGTCGCCAGACGCATCTTTGCTTGTGTAATTTTTGCTTGCCACCTCTTTTCCTCTGCCAGGTCGAGGTCAGTCCTGGGTTCGACTTCGTTTGCCTCAGTGTTCAACTTTTGGAGTGCTCGCCTCTACGAAAGGAACTTGTTACTTGAAGTTTCACTTTCCATAGTGATCGCTTGAGACTCCTTGTCCATCTTCCATAATTCGCTTCATGAAGGAATTGTCACCCTTAGCAGATAACTTCTCTAAACTTTGTCCAACTTATAAGAAGATAGTTTCCTTGATGGATTTATTATCTTCGTCGTATGGTTCCTGCCTGATTTTGGTATCAGGTCTTTTTGCCTGACTTTGGTGTCAGGTCTTTTTATTTGCCTAACACTGTTGCTAGGTCTTTTGGCCTGACTTTGGCGTAAGGGCTTTTGGTTTTGCCTAACTCTTGTTGTTAGGTCTTTTGTCCTTACTTTGGCGTCAGGGCTTTCGGTTTTGCCTAACTCTTGTTGTTAGGTCTTTTGTCCTGACTTTGGCGTCAGGGCTTTCGGTTTTGCCTAACTCTTGTTGTTAGGTCTTTTGTCCTGACTTTGGCGTTAGGGCTTTTGGCCTGACTTTGGCGTCAGGGCTTTTGTCCTAACTTTGTTGTTAGGGCTTTTTCTTCGATTTGATTCGAGTGGTCATTCTTTTTAAAGGAATGACTTGCTTTTATTGACATGACATTTTGATTTACAAGATGTGTATGAAATCTCCTTAAACGTTCAGAATTAAATGGACGAGGTAACATTTCTCCTTCAGTGGTTACCAAATAGTAGGATCCTGGGGCAGCGATCTCTACTACCTTGTATGGTCCTTCCCATTTAGCTGAAAGCTTATTTTGACTGTCCAGTCTTGTAAATTCGTTCCTTCTCATAACCATCTCCCTCACGAAAAATTTGCGAGCGCTGAGTTTTCTGTTGAAGTATCGAGCGATCGCCAGACGCATCTTTGCTTGTGTAATTTTTGCTTGCCACCTCTTTTCCTCTGCCAGGTCGAGGTCAGTCCTGGGTTCGACTTCGTTTGCCTCAGTGTTCAACTTTTGGAGTGCTCGCCTCTACGAAAGGAACTTGTTACTTGAAGTTTCACTTTCCATAGTGATCGCTTGAGACTCCTTGTCCATCTTCCATAATTCGCTTCATGAAGGAATTGTCACCCTTAGCAGATAACTTCTCTAAACTTTGTCCAACTTATAAGAAGATAGTTTCCTTGATGGATTTATTATCTTCGTTGTATGGTTCCTGCCTGATTTTGGTATCAGGTCTTTTTGCCTGACTGTGGCGTCAGGTGTATTGATTTGCCTAACCCTGTTGCTAGGTCTTTTGGCCTGACTTTGGCGTAAGGGCTATTGGTTTTGCCTAACTCTTGTTGTTAGGTCTTTTGGCCTGACTTTGGCGTCAGGGCTTTCGGTTTTGCCTAACTCTTGTTGTTAGGTCTTTTGTCCTGACTTTGGCGTTAGGGCTTTTGGCCTAACTTTGGCGTCAGGGCTTTTGTCCTAACTTTGTTGTTAGGGCTTTTTCTTCGATTTGATTCGAGTGGTCATTCTTTTTAAAGGAATGAATTGCTTTTATTGACATGACATTTTGATTTACAAGCTATGTATGAAATCTCCTTAAACGTTCAGAATTAAATGGACGAGGTAACATTTCTCCTTCAGTGGTTACCAAATAGTAGGATCCTGGGGCAGCGATCTCTACTACCTTGTATGGTCCTTCCCATTTAGCTGAAAGCTTATTTTGACTGTCCAGTCTTGTAAATTCGTTCCTTCTCATAACCATCTCCCTCACGAAAAATTTGCGAGCGCTGAGTTTTCTGTTGAAGTATCGAGCGGTCGCCAGACGCATCTTTGCTTGTGTAATTTTTGCTTGCCACCTATTTTCCTCTGCCAGGTCGAGGTCAGTCCTGGGTTCTACTTCGTTTGCCTCAGTGTTCAACTTTTGGAGTGCTCGCCTCTACGAAAGGAACTTGTTACTTGAAGTTTCACTTTCCATAGTGATCGCTTGAGACTCCTTGTCCATCTTCCATAATTCGCTTCATGAAGGAATTGTCACCCTTAGCAGATAACTTCTCTAAACTTTGTCCAACTTATAAGAAGATAGTTTCCTTGATGGATTTATTATCTTCGTCGTATGGTTCCTGCCTGATTTTGGTATCAGGTCTTTTTGCCTGACTTTGGTGTCAGGTCTTTTGATTTGCCTAACACTGTTGCTAGGTCTTTTGGCCTGACTTTGGCGTAAGGGCTTTTGGTTTTGCCTAACTCTTGTTGTTAGGTCTTTTGTCCTGACTTTGGCGCCAGGGCTTTCGGTTTTGCCTAACTCTTGTTGTTAGGTCTTTTGTCCTGACTTTGGCGTCAGGGCTTTCGGTTTTGCCTAACTCTTGTTGTTAGGTCTTTTGTCCTGACTTTGGCGTTAGGGCTTTTGGCCTGACTTTGGCGTCAGGGCTTTTGTCCTAACTTTGTTGTTAGGGCTTTTTCTTCGATTTGATTCGAGTGGTCATTCTTTTTAAAGGAATGACTTGCTTTTATTGACATGACATTTTGATTTACAAGATGTGTATGAAATCTCCTTAAACGTTCAGAATTAAATGGACGAGGTAACATTTCTCCTTCAGTGGTTACCAAATAGTAGGATCCTGGGGCAGCGATCTCTACTACCTTGTATGGTCCTTCCCATTTAGCTGAAAGCTTATTTTGACTGTCCAGTCTTGTAAATTCGTTCCTTCTCATAACCATCTCCCTCACGAAAAATTTGCGAGCGCTGAGTTTTCTGTTGAAGTATCGAGCGATCGCCAGACGCATCTTTGCTTGTGTAATTTTTGCTTGCCACCTCTTTTCCTCTGCCAGGTCGAGGTCAGTCCTGGGTTCGACTTCGTTTGCCTCAGTGTTCAACTTTTGGAGTGCTCGCCTCTACGAAAGGAACTTGTTACTTGAAGTTTCACTTTCCATAGTGATCGCTTGAGACTCCTTGTCCATCTTCCATAATTCGCTTCATGAAGGAATTGTCACCCTTAGCAGATAACTTCTCTAAACTTTGTCCAACTTATAAGAAGATAGTTTCCTTGATGGATTTATTATCTTCGTTGTATGGTTCCTGCCTGATTTTGGTATCAGGTCTTTTTGCCTGACTGTGGCGTCAGGTGTATTGATTTGCCTAACCCTGTTGCTAGGTCTTTTGGCCTGACTTTGGCGTAAGGGCTATTGGTTTTGCCTAACTCTTGTTGTTAGGTCTTTTGGCCTGACTTTGGCGTCAGGGCTTTCGGTTTTGCCTAACTCTTGTTGTTAGGTCTTTTGTCCTGACTTTGGCGTTAGGGCTTTTGGCCTAACTTTGGCGTCAGGGCTTTTGTCCTAACTTTGTTGTTAGGGCTTTTTCTTCGATTTGATTCGAGTGGTCATTCTTTTTAAAGGAATGAATTGCTTTTATTGACATGACATTTTGATTTACAAGCTATGTATGAAATCTCCTTAAACGTTCAGAATTAAATGGACGAGGTAACATTTCTCCTTCAGTGGTTACCAAATAGTAGGATCCTGGGGCAGCGATCTCTACTACCTTGTATGGTCCTTCCCATTTAGCTGAAAGCTTATTTTGACTGTCCAGTCTTGTAAATTCGTTCCTTCTCATAACCATCTCCCTCACGAAAAATTTGCGAGCGCTGAGTTTTCTGTTGAAGTATCGAGCGGTCGCCAGACGCATCTTTGCTTGTGTAATTTTTGCTTGCCACCTATTTTCCTCTGCCAGGTCGAGGTCAGTCCTGGGTTCTACTTCGTTTGCCTCAGTGTTCAACTTTTGGAGTGCTCGCCTCTACGAAAGGAGCTTGTTACTTGAAGTTTCACTTTCCATAGTGATCGCTTGAGACTCCTTGTCCATCTTCCATAATTCGCTTCATGAAGGAATTGTCACCCTTAGCAGATAACTTCTCTAAACTTTGTCCAACTTATAAGAAGATAGTTTCCTTGATGGATTTATTATCTTCGTCGTATGGTTCCTGCCTGATTTTGGTATCAGGTCTTTTTGCCTGACTTTGGTGTCAGGTCTTTTGATTTGCCTAACACTGTTGCTAGGTCTTTTGGCCTGACTTTGGCGTAAGGGCTTTTGGTTTTGCCTAACTCTTGTTGTTAGGTCTTTTGTCCTGACTTTGGCGCCAGGGCTTTCGGTTTTGCCTAACTCTTGTTGTTAGGTCTTTTGTCCTGACTTTGGCGTCAGGGCTTTCGGTTTTGCCTAACTCTTGTTGTTAGGTCTTTTGTCCTGACTTTGGCGTTAGGGCTTTTGGCCTGACTTTGGCGTCAGGGCTTTTGTCCTAACTTTGTTGTTAGGGCTTTTTCTTCGATTTGATTTGAGTGGTCATTCTTTTTAAAGGAATGACTTGCTTTTATTGACATGACATTTTGATTTACAAGATGTGTGTGAAATCTCCTTAAACGTTCAGAATTAAATGGACGAGGTAACATTTCTCCTTCAGTGGTTACCAAATAGTAGGATCCTGGGGCAGCGATCTCTACTACCTTGTATGGTCCTTCCCATTTAGCTGAAAGCTTATTTTGACTGTCCAGTCTTGTAAATTCGTTCCTTCTCATAACCATCTCCCTCACGAAAAATTTGCGAGCGCTGCGTTTTCTGTTGAAGTATCGAGCGGTCGCCAGACGCATCTTTGCTTGTGTAATTTTTGCTTGCCACCTCTTTTCCTCTGCCAGGTCGAGGTCAGTCCTGGGTTCGACTTCGTTTGCCTCAGTGTTCAACTTTTGGAGTGCTCGCCATTACGAAAGGAACTTGTTACTTGAAGTTTCACTTTCCATAGTGATCGCTTGAGACTCCTTGTCCATCTTCCATAATTCGCTTCATGAAGGAATTGTCACCCTTAGCAGATAACTTCTCTAAACTTTGTCCAACTTATAAGAAGATAGTTTCCTTGATGGATTTATTATCTTCGTCGTATGGTTCCTGCCTGATTTTGGTATCAGGTCTTTTTGCCTGACTTTGGTGTCAGGTCTTTTGATTTGCCTAACACTGTTGCTAGGTCTTTTGGCCTGACTTTGGCGTAAGGGCTTTTGGTTTTGCCTAACTCTTGTTGTTAGGTCTTTTGTCCTGACTTTGGCGTCAGGGCTTTCGGTTTTGCCTAACTCTTGTTGTTAGGTCTTTTGTCCTAACTTTGGCGTCAGGGCTTTCGGTTTTGCCTAACTCTTGTTGTTAGGTCTTTTGTCCTGACTTTGGCGTTAGGGCTTTTGGCCTGACTTTGGCGTCAGGGCTTTTGTCCTAACTTTGTTGTTAGGGCTTTTTCTTCGATTTGATTCGAGTGGTCATTCTTTTTAAAGGAATGACTTGCTTTTATTGACATGACATTTTGATTTACAAGATGTGTATGAAATCTCCTTAAACGTTCAGAATTAAATGGACGAGGTAACATTTCTCCTTCAGTGGTTACCAAATAGTAGGATCCTGGGGCAGCGATCTCTACTACCTTGTATGGTCCTTCCCATTTAGCTGAAAGCTTATTTTGACTGTCCAGTCTTGTAAATTCGTTCCTTCTCATAACCATCTCCCTCACGAAAAATTTGCGAGCGCTGAGTTTTCTGTTGAAGTATCGAGCGGTCGCCAGACGCATCTTTGCTTGTGTAATTTTTGCTTGCCACCTATTTTCCTCTGCCAGGTCGAGGTCAGTCCTGGGTTCTACTTCGTTTGCCTCAGTGTTCAACTTTTGGAGTGCTCGCCTCTACGAAAGGAGCTTGTTACTTGAAGTTTCACTTTCCATAGTGATCGCTTGAGACTCCTTGTCCATCTTCCATAATTCGCTTCATGAAGGAATTGTCACCCTTAGCAGATAACTTCTCTAAACTTTGTCCAACTTATAAGAAGATAGTTTCCTTGATGGATTTATTATCTTCGTCGTATGGTTCCTGCCTGATTTTGGTATCAGGTCTTTTTGCCTGACTTTGGTGTCAGGTCTTTTGATTTGCCTAACACTGTTGCTAGGTCTTTTGGCCTGACTTTGGCGTAAGGGCTTTTGGTTTTGCCTAACTCTTGTTGTTAGGTCTTTTGTCCTGACTTTGGCGTCAGGGCTTTCGGTTTTGCCTAACTCTTGTTGTTAGGTCTTTTGTCCTGACTTTGGCGTCAGGGCTTTCGGTTTTGCCTAACTCTTGTTGTTAGGTCTTTTGTCCTGACTTTGGCGTTAGGGCTTTTGGCCTGACTTTGGCGTCAGGGCTTTTGTCCTAACTTTGTTGTTAGGGCTTTTTCTTCGATTTGATTCGAGTGGTCATTCTTTTTAAAGGAATGACTTGCTTTTATTGACATGACATTTTGATTTACAAGATGTGTATGAAATCTCCTTAAACGTTCAGAATTAAATGGACGAGGTAACATTTCTCCTTCAGTGGTTACCAAATAGTAGGATCCTGGGGCAGCGATCTCTACTACCTTGTATGGTCCTTCCCATTTAGCTGAAAGCTTATTTTGACTGTCCAGTCTTGTAAATTCGTTCCTTCTCATAACCATCTCCCTCACGAAAAATTTGCGAGCGCTGAGTTTTCTGTTGAAGTATCGAGCGATCGCCAGACGCATCTTTGCTTGTGTAATTTTTGCTTGCCACCTCTTTTCCTTTGCCAGGTCGAGGTCAGTCCTGGGTTCTACTTCGTTTGCCTCAGTGTTCAACTTTTGGAGTGCTCGCCTCTACGAAAGGAACTTGTTACTTGAAGTTTCACTTTCCATAGTGATCGCTTGAGACTCCTTGTCCATCTTCCATAATTCGCTTCATGAAGGAATTGTCACCCTTAGCAGATAACTTCTCTAAACTTTGTCCAACTTATAAGAAGATAGTTTCCTTGATGGATTTATTATCTTCGTCGTATGGTTCCTGCCTGATTTTGGTATCAGGTCTTTTTGCCTGACTTTGGTGTCAGGTCTTTTGATTTGCCTAACACTGTTGCTAGGTCTTTTGGCCTGACTTTGGCGTAAGGGCTTTTGGTTTTGCCTAACTCTTGTTGTTAGGTCTTTTGTCCTGACTTTGGCGCCAGGGCTTTCGGTTTTGCCTAACTCTTGTTGTTAGGTCTTTTGTCCTGACTTTGGCGTCAGGGCTTTCGGTTTTGCCTAACTCTTGTTGTTAGGTCTTTTGTCCTGACTTTGGCGTTAGGGCTTTTGGCCTGACTTTGGCGTCAGGGCTTTTGTCCTAACTTTGTTGTTAGGGCTTTTTCTTCGATTTGATTTGAGTGGTCATTCTTTTTAAAGGAATGACTTGCTTTTATTGACATGACATTTTGATTTACAAGATGTGTGTGAAATCTCCTTAAACGTTCAGAATTAAATGGACGAGGTAACATTTCTCCTTCAGTGGTTACCAAATAGTAGGATCCTGGGGCAGCGATCTCTACTACCTTGTATGGTCCTTCCCATTTAGCTGAAAGCTTATTTTGACTGTCCAGTCTTGTAAATTCGTTCCTTCTCATAACCATCTCCCTCACGAAAAATTTGCGAGCGCTGAGTTTTCTGTTGAAGTATCGAGCGATCGCCAGACGCATCTTTGCTTGTGTAATTTTTGCTTGCCACCTCTTTTCCTCTGCCAGGTCGAGGTCAGTCCTGGGTTCTACTTCGTTTGCCTCAGTGTTCAACTTTTGGAGTGCTCGCCTCTACGAAAGGAACTTGTTACTTGAAGTTTCACTTTCCATAGTGATCGCTTGAGACTCCTTGTCCATCTTCCATAATTCGCTTCATGAAGGAATTGTCACCCTTAGCAGATAACTTCTCTAAACTTTGTCCAACTTATAAGAAGATAGTTTCCTTGATGGATTTATTATCTTCGTCGTATGGTTCCTGCCTGATTTTGGTATCAGGTCTTTTTGCCTGACTTTGGTGTCAGGTCTTTTGATTTGCCTAACACTGTTGCTAGGTCTTTTGGCCTGACTTTGGCGTAAGGGCTTTTGGTTTTGCCTAACTCTTGTTGTTAGGTCTTTTGTCCTGACTTTGGCGCCAGGGCTTTCGGTTTTGCCTAACTCTTGTTGTTAGGTCTTTTGTCCTGACTTTGGCGTCAGGGCTTTCGGTTTTGCCTAACTCTTGTTGTTAGGTCTTTTGTCCTGACTTTGGCGTTAGGGCTTTTGGCCTGACTTTGGCGTCAGGGCTTTTGTCCTAACTTTGTTGTTAGGGCTTTTTCTTCGATTTGATTTGAGTGGTCATTCTTTTTAAAGGAATGACTTGCTTTTATTGACATGACATTTTGATTTACAAGATGTGTGTGAAATCTCCTTAAACGTTCAGAATTAAATGGACGAGGTAACATTTCTCCTTCAGTGGTTACCAAATAGTAGGATCCTGGGGCAGCGATCTCTACTACCTTGTATGGTCCTTCCCATTTAGCTGAAAGCTTATTTTGACTGTCCAGTCTTGTAAATTCGTTCCTTCTCATAACCATCTCCCTCACGAAAAATTTGCGAGCGCTGCGTTTTCTGTTGAAGTATCGAGCGGTCGCCAGACGCATCTTTGCTTGTGTAATTTTTGCTTGCCACCTCTTTTCCTCTGCCAGGTCGAGGTCAGTCCTGGGTTCGACTTCGTTTGCCTCAGTGTTCAACTTTTGGAGTGCTCGCCTCTACGAAAGGAACTTGTTACTTGAAGTTTCACTTTCCATAGTGATCGCTTGAGACTCCTTGTCCATCTTCCATAATTCGCTTCATGAAGGAATTGTCACCCTTAGCAGATAACTTCTCTAAACTTTGTCCAACTTATAAGAAGATAGTTTCCTTGATGGATTTATTATCTTCGTCGTATGGTTCCTGCCTGATTTTGGTATCAGGTCTTTTTGCCTGACTTTGGTGTCAGGTCTTTTGATTTGCCTAACACTGTTGCTAGGTCTTTTGGCCTGACTTTGGCGTAAGGGCTTTTGGTTTTGCCTAACTCTTGTTGTTAGGTCTTTTGTCCTGACTTTGGCGTCAGGGCTTTCGGTTTTGCCTAACTCTTGTTGTTAGGTCTTTTGTCATGACTTTGGCGTCAGGGCTTTCGGTTTTGCCTAACTCTTGTTGTTAGGTCTTTTGTCCTGACTTTGGCGTTAGGGCTTTTGGCCTGACTTTGGCGTCAGGGCTTTTGTCCTAACTTTGTTGTTAGGGCTTTTTCTTCGATTTGATTCGAGTGGTCATTCTTTTTAAAGGAATGACTTGCTTTTATTGACATGACATTTTGATTTACAAGATGTGTATGAAATCTCCTTAAACGTTCAGAATTAAATGGACGAGGTAACATTTCTCCTTCAGTGGTTACCAAATAGTAGGATCCTGGGGCAGCGATCTCTACTACCTTGTATGGTCCTTCCCATTTAGCTGAAAGCTTATTTTGACTGTCCAGTCTTGTAAATTCGTTCCTTCTCATAACCATCTCCCTCACGAAAAATTTGCGAGCGCTGAGTTTTCTGTTGAAGTATCGAGCGGTCGCCAGACGCATCTTTGCTTGTGTAATTTTTGCTTGCCACCTCTTTTCCTCTGCCAGGTCGAGGTCAGTCCTGGGTTCGACTTCGTTTGCCTCAGTGTTCAACTTTTGGAGTGCTCGCCTCTACGAAAGGAACTTGTTACTTGAAGTTTCACTTTCCATAGTGATCGCTTGAGACTCCTTGTCCATCTTCCATAATTCGCTTCATGAAGGAATTGTCACCCTTAGCAGATAACTTCTCTAAACTTTGTCCAACTTATAAGAAGATAGTTTCCTTGATGGATTTATTATCTTCGTCGTATGGTTCCTGCCTGATTTTGGTATCAGGTCTTTTTGCCTGACTTTGGTGTCAGGTCTTTTGATTTGCCTAACACTGTTGCTAGGTCTTTTGGCCTGACTTTGGCGTAAGGGCTTTTGGTTTTGCCTAACTCTTGTTGTTAGGTCTTTTGTCCTGACTTTGGCGTCAGGGCTTTCGGTTTTGCCTAACTCTTGTTGTTAGGTCTTTTGTCCTGACTTTGGCGTCAGGGCTTTCGGTTTTGCCTAACTCTTGTTGTTAGGTCTTTTGTCCTGACTTTGGCGTTAGGGCTTTTGGCCTGACTTTGGCGTCAGGGCTTTTGTCCTAACTTTGTTGTTAGGGCTTTTTCTTCGATTTGATTCGAGTGGTCATTCTTTTTAAAGGAATGACTTGCTTTTATTAACATGACATTTTGATTTACAAGATGTGTATGAAATCTCCTTAAACGTTCAGAATTAAATGGACGAGGTAACATTTCTCCTTCAGTGGTTACCAAATAGTAGGATCCTGGGGCAGCGATCTCTACTACCTTGTATGGTCCTTCCCATTTAGCTGAAAGCTTATTTTGACTGTCCAGTCTTGTAAATTCGTTCCTTCTCATAACCATCTCCCTCACGAAAAATTTGCGAGCGCTGAGTTTTCTGTTGAAGTATCGAGCGATCGCCAGACGCATCTTTGCTTGTGTAATTTCTGCTTGCCACCTCTTTTCCTCTGCCAGGTCGAGGTCAGTCCTGGGTTCGACTTCGTTTGCCTCAGTGTTCAACTTTTGGAGTGCTCGCCTCTACGAAAGGAACTTGTTACTTGAAGTTTCACTTTCCATAGTGATCGCTTGAGACTCCTTGTCCATCTTCCATAATTCGCTTCATGAAGGAATTGTCACCCTTAGCAGATAACTTCTCTAAACTTTGTCCAACTTATAAGAAGATAGTTTCCTTGATGGATTTATTATCTTCGTCGTATGGTTCCTGCCTGATTTTGGTATCAGGTCTTTTTGCCTGACTGTGGCGTCAGGTGTATTGATTTGCCTAACCCTGTTGCTAGGTCTTTTGGCCTGACTTTGGCGTAAGGGCTATTGGTTTTGCCTAACTCTTGTTGTTAGGTCTTTTGGCCTGACTTTGGCGTCAGGGCTTTCGGTTTTGCCTAACTCTTGTTGTTAGGTCTTTTGTCCTGACTTTGGCGTCAGGGCTTTCGGTTTTGCCTAACTCTTGTTGCTAGGTCTTTTGTCCTGACTTTGGCGTTAGGGCTTTTGGCCTGACTTTGGCGTCAGGGCTTTTGTCCTAACTTTGTTGTTAGGGCTTTTTCTTCGATTTGATTCGAGTGGTCATTCTTTTTAAAGGAATGACTTGCTTTTATTGACATGACATTTTGATTTACAAGATGTGTGTGAAATCTCCTTAAACGTTCAGAATTAAATGGACGAGGTAACATTTCTCCTTCAGTGGTTACCAAATAGTAGGATCCTGGGGCAGCGATCTCTACTACCTTGTATGGTCCTTCCCATTTAGCTGAAAGCTTATTTTGACTGTCCAGTCTTGTAAATTCGTTCCTTCTCATAACCATCTCCCTCACGAAAAATTTGCGAGCGCTGAGTTTTCTGTTGAAGTATCGAGCGATCGCCAGACGCATCTTTGCTTGTGTAATTTCTGCTTGCCACCTCTTTTCCTCTGCCAGGTCGAGGTCAGTCCTGGGTTCGACTTCGTTTGCCTCAGTGTTAAACTTTTGGAGTGCTCGCCTCTACGAAAGGAACTTGTTACTTGAAGTTTCACTTTCCATAGTGATCGCTTGAGACTACTTGTCCATCTTCCATAATTCGCTTCATGAAGGAATTGTCACCCTTAGCAGATAACTTCTCTAAACTTTGTCCAACTTATAAGAAGATAGTTTCCTTGATGGATTTATTATCTTCGTCGTATGGTTCCTGCCTGATTTTGGTATCAGGTCTTTTTGCCTGACTGTGGCGTCAGGTGTATTGATTTGCCTAACCCTGTTGCTAGGTCTTTTGGCCTGACTTTGGCGTAAGGGCTATTGGTTTTGCCTAACTCTTGTTGTTAGGTCTTTTGGCCTGACTTTGGCGTCAGGGCTTTCGGTTTTGCCTAACTCTTGTTGTTAGGTCTTTTGTCCTGACTTTGGCGTTAGGGCTTTTGGCCTAACTTTGGCGTCAGGGCTTTTGTCCTAACTTTGTTGTTAGGGCTTTTTCTTCGATTTGATTCGAGTGGTCATTCTTTTTAAAGGAATGAATTGCTTTTATTGACATGACATTTTGATTTACAAGCTATGTATGAAATCTCCTTAAACGTTCAGAATTAAATGGACGAGGTAACATTTCTCCTTCAGTGGTTACCAAATAGTAGGATCCTGGGGCAGCGATCTCTACTACCTTGTATGGTCCTTCCCATTTAGCTGAAAGCTTATTTTGACTGTCCAGTCTTGTAAATTCGTTCCTTCTCATAACCATCTCCCTCACGAAAAATTTGCGAGCGCTGAGTTTTCTGTTGAAGTATCGAGCGGTCGCCAGACGCATCTTTGCTTGTGTAATTTTTGCTTGCCACCTCTTTTCCTCTGCCAGGTCGAGGTCAGTCCTGGGTTCGACTTCGTTTGCCTCAGTGCTCAACTTTTGGAGTGCTCGCCTCTACGAAAGGAACTTGTTACTTGAAGTTTCACTTTCCATAGTGATCGCTTGAGACTCCTTGTCCATCTTCCATAATTCGCTTCATGAAGGAATTGTCACCCTTAGCAGATAACTTCTCTAAACTTTGTCCAACTTATAAGAAGATAGTTTCCTTGATGGATTTATTATCTTCGTCGTATGGTTCCTGCCTGATTTTGGTATCAGGTCTTTTTGCCTGACTTTGGTGTCAGGTCTTTTGATTTGCCTAACACTGTTGCTAGGTCTTTTGGCCTGACTTTGGCGTAAGGGCTTTTGGTTTTGCCTAACTCTTGTTGTTAGGTCTTTTGTCCTGACTTTGGCGTCAGGGCTTTCGGTTTTGCCTAACTCTTGTTGTTAGGTCTTTTGTCCTGACTTTGGCGTCAGGGCTTTCGGTTTTGCCTAACTCTTGTTGTTAGGTCTTTTGTCCTGACTTTGGCGTTAGGGCTTTTGGCCTGACTTTGGCGTCAGGGCTTTTGTCCTAACTTTGTTGTTAGGGCTTTTTCTTCGATTTGATTCGAGTGGTCATTCTTTTTAAAGGAATGACTTGCTTTTATTGACATGACATTTTGATTTACAAGATGTGTGTGAAATCTCCTTAAACGTTCAGAATTAAATGGACGAGGTAACATTTCTCCTTCAGTGGTTACCAAATAGTAGGATCCTGGGGCAGCGATCTCTACTACCTTGTATGGTCCTTCCCATTTAGCTGAAAGCTTATTTTGACTGTCCAGTCTTGTAAATTCGTTCCTTCTCATAACCATCTCCCTCACGAAAAATTTGCGAGCGCTGAGTTTTCTGTTGAAGTATCGAGCGATCGCCAGACGCATCTTTGCTTGTGTAATTTCTGCTTGCCACCTCTTTTCCTCTGCCAGGTCGAGGTCAGTCCTGGGTTCGACTTCGTTTGCCTCAGTGTTAAACTTTTGGAGTGCTCGCCTCTACGAAAGGAACTTGTTACTTGAAGTTTCACTTTCCATAGTGATCGCTTGAGACTACTTGTCCATCTTCCATAATTCGCTTCATGAAGGAATTGTCACCCTTAGCAGATAACTTCTGTAAACTTTGTCCAACTTATAAGAAGATAGTTTCCTTGATGGATTTATTATCTTCGTCGTATGGTTCCTGCCTGATTTTGGTATCAGGTCTTTTTGCCTGACTGTGGCGTCAGGTGTATTGATTTGCCTAACCCTGTTGCTAGGTCTTTTGGCCTGACTTTGGCGTAAGGGCTATTGGTTTTGCCTAACTCTTGTTGTTAGGTCTTTTGGCCTGACTTTGGCGTCAGGGCTTTCGGTTTTGCCTAACTCTTGTTGTTAGGTCTTTTGTCCTGACTTTGGCGTTAGGGCTTTTGGCCTAACTTTGGCGTCAGGGCTTTTGTCCTAACTTTGTTGTTAGGGCTTTTTCTTCGATTTGATTCGAGTGGTCATTCTTTTTAAAGGAATGAATTGCTTTTATTGACATGACATTTTGATTTACAAGCTATGTATGAAATCTCCTTAAACGTTCAGAATTAAATGGACGAGGTAACATTTCTCCTTCAGTGGTTACCAAATAGTAGGATCCTGGGGCAGCGATCTCTACTACCTTGTATGGTCCTTCCCATTTAGCTGAAAGCTTATTTTGACTGTCCAGTCTTGTAAATTCGTTCCTTCTCATAACCATCTCCCTCACGAAAAATTTGCGAGCGCTGAGTTTTCTGTTGAAGTATCGAGCGGTCGCCAGACGCATCTTTGCTTGTGTAATTTTTGCTTGCCACCTCTTTTCCTCTGCCAGGTCGAGGTCAGTCCTGGGTTCGACTTCGTTTGCCTCAGTGCTCAACTTTTGGAGTGCTCGCCTCTACGAAAGGAACTTGTTACTTGAAGTTTCACTTTCCATAGTGATCGCTTGAGACTCCTTGTCCATCTTCCATAATTCGCTTCATGAAGGAATTGTCACACTTAGCAGATAACTTCTCTAAACTTTGTCCAACTTATAAGAAGATAGTTTCCTTGATGGATTTATTATCTTCGTCGTATGGTTCCTGCCTGATTTTGGTATCAGGTCTTTTTGCCTGACTTTGGTGTCAGGTCTTTTGATTTGCCTAACACTGTTGCTAGGTCTTTTGGCCTGACTTTGGCGTAAGGGCTTTTGGTTTTGCCTAACTCTTGTTGTTAGGTCTTTTGTCCTGACTTTGGCGTCAGGGCTTTCGGTTTTGCCTAACTCTTGTTGTTAGGTCTTTTGTCCTGACTTTGGCGTCAGGGCTTTCGGTTTTGCCTAACTCTTGTTGTTAGGTCTTTTGTCCTGACTTTGGCGTTAGGGCTTTTGGCCTGACTTTGGCGTCAGGGCTTTTGTCCTAACTTTGTTGTTAGGGCTTTTTCTTCGATTTGATTCGAGTGGTCATTCTTTTTAAAGGAATGACTTGCTTTTATTGACATGACATTTTGATTTACAAGATGTGTGTGAAATCTCCTAAAACGTTCAGAATTAAATGGACGAGGTAACATTTCTCCTTCAGTGGTTACCAAATAGTAGGATCCTGGGGCAGCGATCTCTACTACCTTGTATGGTCCTTCCCATTTAGCTGAAAGCTTATTTTGACTGTCCAGTCTTGTAAATTCGTTCCTTCTCATAACCATCTCCCTCACGAAAAATTTGCGAGCGCTGAGTTTTCTGTTGAAGTATCGAGCGATCGCCAGACGCATCTTTGCTTGTGTAATTTCTGCTTGCCACCTCTTTTCCTCTGCCAGGTCGAGGTCAGCCCTGGGTTCGACTTCGTTTGCCTCAGTGTTAAACTTTTGGAGTGCTCGCCTCTACGAAAGGAACTTGTTACTTGAAGTTTCACTTTCCATAGTGATCGCTTGAGACTCCTTGTCCATCTTCCATAATTCGCTTCATGAAGGAATTGTCACCCTTAGCAGATAACTTCTCTAAACTTTGTCCAACTTATAAGAAGATAGTTTCCTTGATGGATTTATTATCTTCGTGGTATGGTTCCTGCCTGATTTTGGTATCAGGTCTTTTTGCCTGACTGTTGCGTCAGGTGTATTGATTTGCCTAACCCTGTTGCTAGGTCTTTTGGCCTGACTTTGGCGTAAGGGCTATTGGTTTTGCCTAACTCTTGTTGTTAGGTCTTTTGGCCTGACTTTGGCGTCAGGGCTTTCGGTTTTGCCTAACTCTTGTTGTTAGGTCTTTTGTCCTGACTTTGGCGTTAGGGCTTTTGGCCTGACTTTGGCGTCAGGGCTTTTGTCCTAACTTTGTTGTTAGGGCTTTTTCTTCGATTTGATTCGAGTGGTCATTCTTTTTAAAGGAATGAATTGCTTTTATTGACATGACATTTTGATTTACAAGCTATGTATGAAATCTCCTTAAACGTTCAGAATTAAATGGACGAGGTAACATTTCTCCTTCAGTGGTTACCAAATAGTAGGATCCTGGGGCAGCGATCTCTACTACCTTGTATGGTCCTTCCCATTTAGCTGAAAGCTTATTATGACTGTCCAGTCTTGTAAATTCGTTCCTTCTCATAACCATCTCCCTCACGAAAAATTTGCGAGCGCTAAGTTTTCTGTTGAAGTATCGAGCGGTCGCCAGACGCATCTTTGCTTGTGTAATTTTTGCTTGCCACCTCTTTTCCTCTGTCAGGTCGAGGTCAGTCCTGGGTTCGACTTCGTTTGCCTCAGTGCTCAACTTTTGGAGTGCTCGCCTCTACGAAAGGAACTTGTTACTTGAAGTTTCACTTTCCACAGTGATCGCTTGAGACTCCTTGTCCATCTTCCATAATTCGCTTCATGAAGGAATTGTCACCCTTAGCAGATAACTTCTCTAAACTTTGTCCAACTTATAAGAAGATAGTTTCCTTGATGGATTTATTATCTTCGTCGTATGGTTCCTGCCTGATTTTGGTATCAGGTCTTTTTGCCTGACTTTGGTGTCAGGTCTTTTGATTTGCCTAACACTGTTGCTAGGTCTTTTGGCCTGACTTTGGCGTAAGGGCTTTTGGTTTTGCCTAACTCTTGTTGTTAGGTCTTTTGTCCTGACTTTGGCGTCAGGGCTTTCGGTTTTGCCTAACTCTTGTTGTTAGGTCTTTTGTCCTGACTTTGGCGTAAGGGCTTTCGGTTTTGCCTAACTCTTGTTGTTAGGTCTTTTGTCCTGACTTTGGCGTTAGGGCTTTTGGCCTGACTTTGGCGTCAGGGCTTTTGTCCTAACTTTGTTGTTAGGGCTTTTTCTTCGATTTGATTCGAGTGGTCATTCTTTTTAAAGGAATGACTTGCTTTTATTGACATGACATTTTGATTTACAAGATGTGTGTGAAATCTCCTTAAACGTTCAGAATTAAATGGACGAGGTAACATTTCTCCTTCAGTGGTTACCAAATAGTAGGATCCTGGGGCAGCGATCTCTACTACCTTGTATGGTCCTTCCCATTTAGCTGAAAGCTTATTTTGACTGTCCAGTCTTGTAAATTCGTTCCTTCTCATAACCATCTCCCTCACGAAAAATTTGCGAGCGCTGAGTTTTCTGTTGAAGTATCGAGCGGTCGCCAGACGCATCTTTGCTTGTGTAATTTTTGCTTGCCACCTCT
This sequence comes from Chamaenerion angustifolium, assembly GCA_946814005.1. NCBI lineage: Eukaryota > Viridiplantae > Streptophyta > Magnoliopsida > Myrtales > Onagraceae > Chamaenerion > Chamaenerion angustifolium. Next base: position 6,973,971 of record OX328278.1, on the reverse strand, counting down.
TTTCCTCTGCCAGGTCGAGGTCAGTCCTGGGTTCGACTTCGTTTGCCTCAGTGCTCAACTTTTGGAGTGCTCGCCTCTACGAAAGGAACTTGTTACTTGAAGTTTCACTTTCCATAGTGATCGCTTGAGACTCCTTGTCCATCTTCCATAATTCGCTTCATGAAGGAATTGTCACCCTTAGCAGATAACTTCTCTAAACTTTGTCCAACTTATAAGAAGATAGTTTCCTTGATGGATTTATTATCTTCGTCGTATGGTTCCTGCCTGATTTTGGTATCAGGTCTTTTTGCCTGACTGTGGCGTCAGGTGTATTGATTTGCCTAACCCTGTTGCTAGGTCTTTTGGCCTGACTTTGGCGTAAGGGCTATTGGTTTTGCCTAACTCTTGTTGTTAGGTCTTTTGGCCTGACTTTGGCGTCAGGGCTTTCGGTTTTGCCTAACTCTTGTTGTTAGGTCTTTTGTCCTGACTTTGGCGTTAGGGCTTTTGGCCTAACTTTGGCGTCAGGGCTTTTGTCCTAACTTTGTTGTTAGGGCTTTTTCTTCGATTTGATTCTAGTGGTCATTCTTTTTAAAGGAATGAATTGCTTTTATTGACATGACATTTTGATTTACAAGCTATGTATGAAATCTCCTTAAACGTTCAGAATTAAATGGACGAGGTAACATTTCTCCTTCAGTGGTTACCAAATAGTAGGATCCTGGGGCAGCGATCTCTACTACCTTGTATGGTCCTTCCCATTTAGCTGAAAGCTTATTATGACTGTCCAGTCTTGTAAATTCGTTCCTTCTCATAACCATCTCCCTCACGAAAAATTTGCGAGCGCTGAGTTTTCTGTTGAAGTATCGAGCGGTCGCCAGACGCATCTTTGCTTGTGTAATTTTTGCTTGCCACCTCTTTTCCTCTGTCAGGTCGAGGTCAGTCCTGGGTTCGACTTCGTTTGCCTCAGTGCTCAACTTTTGGAGTGCTCGCCTCTACGAAAGGAACTTGTTACTTGAAGTTTCACTTTCCATAGTGATCGCTTGAGACTCCTTGTCCATCTTCCATAATTCGCTTCTTGAAGGAATTGTCACCCTTAGCAGATAACTTCTCTAAACTTTGTCCAACTTATAAGAAGATAGTTTCCTTGATGGATTTATTATCTTCGTCGTATGGTTCCTGCCTGATTTTGGTATCAGGTCTTTTTGCCTGACTTTGGTGTCAGGTCTTTTGATTTGCCTAACACTGTTGCTAGGTCTTTTGGCCTGACTTTGGCGTAAGGGCTTTTGGTTTTGCCTAACTCTTGTTGTTAGGTCTTTTGTCCTGACTTTGGCGTCAGGGCTTTCGGTTTTGCCTAACTCTTGTTGTTAGGTCTTTTGTCCTGACTTTGGCGTAAGGGCTTTCGGTTGTGCCTAACTCTTGTTGTTAGGTCTTTTGTCCTGACTTTGGCGTTAGGGCTTTTGGCCTGACTTTGGCGTCAGGGCTTTTGTCCTAACTTTGTTGTTAGGGCTTTTTCTTCGATTTGATTCGAGTGGTCATTCTTTTTAAAGGAATGACTTGCTTTTATTGACATGACATTTTGATTTACAAGATGTGTGTGAAATCTCCTTAAACGTTCAGAATTAAATGGACGAGGTAACATTTCTCCTTCAGTGGTTACCAAATAGTAGGATCCTGGGGCAGCGATCTCTACTACCTTGTATGGTCCTTCCCATTTAGCTGAAAGCTTATTTTGACTGTCCAGTCTTGTAAATTCGTTCCTTCTCATAACCATCTCCCTCACGAAAAATTTGCGAGCGCTGAGTTTTCTGTTGAAGTATCGAGCGGTCGCCAGACGCATCTTTGCTTGTGTAATTTTTGCCTGCCACCTCTTTTCCTCTGCCAGGTCGAGGTCAGTCCTGGGTTCGACTTCGTTTGCCTCAGTGTTCAACTTTTGGAGTGCTCGCCTCTACGAAAGGAACTTGTTACTTGAAGTTTCACTTTCCATAGTGATCGCTTGAGACTCCTTGTCCATCTTCCATAATTCGCTTCATGAAGGAATTGTCACCCTTAGCAGATAACTTCTCTAAACTTTGTCCAACTTATAAGAAGATAGTTTCCTTGATGGATTTATTATCTTCGTCGTATGGTTCCTGCCTGATTTTGGTATCAGGTCTTTTTGCCTGACTGTGGCGTCAGGTGTATTGATTTGCCTAACCCTGTTGCTAGGTCTTTTGGCCTGACTTTGGCGTAAGGGCTATTGGTTTTGCCTAACTCTTGTTGTTAGGTCTTTTGGCCTGACTTTGGCGTCAGGGCTTTCGGTTTTGCCTAACTCTTGTTGTTAGGTCTTTTGTCCTGACTTTGGCGTTAGGGCTTTTGGCCTAACTTTGGCGTCAGGGCTTTTGTCCTAACTTTGTTGTTAGGGCTTTTTCTTCGATTTGATTCTAGTGGTCATTCTTTTTAAAGGAATGAATTGCTTTTATTGACATGACATTTTGATTTACAAGCTATGTATGAAATCTCCTTAAACGTTCAGAATTAAATGGACGAGGTAACATTTCTCCTTCAGTGGTTACCAAATAGTAGGATCCTGGGGCAGCGATCTCTACTACCTTGTATGGTCCTTCCCATTTAGCTGAAAGCTTATTTTGACTGTCCAGTCTTGTAAATTCGTTCCTTCTCATAACCATCTCCCTCACGAAAAATTTGCGAGCGCTGAGTTTTCTGTTGAAGTATCGAGCGGTCGCCAGACGCATCTTTGCTTGTGTAATTTTTGCTTGCCACCTCTTTTCCTTTGCCAGGTCGAGGTCAGTCCTGGGTTCGACTTCGTTTGCCTCAGTGCTCAACTTTTGGAGTGCTCGCCTCTACGAAAGGAATTTGTTACTTGAAGTTTCACTTTCCATAGTGATCGCTTGAGACTCCTTGTCCATCTTCCATAATTCGCTTCATGAAGGAATTGTCACCCTTAGCAGATAACTTCTCTAAACTTTGTCCAACTTATAAGAAGATAGTTTCCTTGATGGATTTATTATCTTCGTCGTATGGTTCCTGCCTGATTTTGGTATCAGGTCTTTTTGCCTGACTTTGGTGTCAGGTCTTTTGATTTGCCTAACACTGTTGCTAGGTCTTTTGGCCTGACTTTGGCGTAAGGGCTTTTGGTTTTGCCTAACTCTTGTTGTTAGGTCTTTTGTCCTGACTTTGGCGTCAGGGCTTTCGGTTTTGCCTAACTCTTGTTGTTAGGTCTTTTGTCCTGACTTTGGCGTCAGGGCTTTCGGTTTTGCCTAACTCTTGTTGTTAGGTCTTTTGTCCTGACTTTGGCGTTAGGGCTTTTGGCCTGACTTTGGCGTCAGGGCTTTTGTCCTAACTTTGTTGTTAGGGGTTTTTCTTCGATTTGATTCGAGTGGTCATTCTTTTTAAAGGAATGACTTGCTTTTGTTGACATGACATTTTGATTTACAAGATGTGTATGAAATCTCCTTAAACGTTCAGAATTAAATGGACGAGGTAACATTTCTCCTTCAGTGGTTACCAAATAGTAGGATCCTGGGGCAGCGATCTCTACTACCTTGTATGGTCCTTCCCATTTAGCTGAAAGCTTATTTTGACTGTCCAGTCTTGTAAATTCGTTCCTTCTCATAACCATCTCCCTCACGAAAAATTTGCGAGCGCTGAGTTTTCTGTTGAAGTATCGAGCGGTCGCTAGACGCATCTTTGCTTGTGTAATTTTTGCTTGCCACCTCTTTTCCTTTGCCAGGTCGAGGTCAGTCCTGGGTTCGACTTCGTTTGCCTCAGTGTTCAACTTTTGGAGTGCTCGCCTCTACGAAAGGAACTTGTTACTTGAAGTTTCACTTTCCATAGTGATCGCTTGAGACTCCTTGTCCATCTTCCATAATTCGCTTCATGAAGGAATTGTCACCCTTAGCAGATAACTTCTCTAAACTTTGTCCAACTTATAAGAAGATAGTTTCCTTGATGGATTTATTATCTTCGTAGTATGGTTCCTGCCTGATTTTGGTATCAGGTCTTTTTGCCTGACTTTGGTGTCAGGTCTTTTGATTTGCCTAACACTGTTGCTAGGTCTTTTGGCCTGACTTTGGCGTAAGGGCTTTTGGTTTTGCCTAACTCTTGTTGTTAGGTCTTTTGTCCTGACTTTGGCGTCAGGGCTTTCGGTTTTGCCTAACTCTTGTTGTTAGGTCTTTTGTCCTGACTTTGGCGTCAGGGCTTTCGGTTTTTCCTAACTCTTGTTGTTAGGTCTTTTGTCCTGACTTTGGCGTTAGGGCTTTTGGCCTGACTTTGGCGTCAGGGCTTTTGTCCTAACTTTGTTGTTAGGGCTTTTTCTTCGATTTGATTCGAGTGGTCATTCTTTTTAAAGGAATGACTTGCTTTTATTGACATGACATTTTGATTTACAAGATGTGTATGAAATCTCCTTAAACGTTCAGAATTAAATGGACGAGGTAACATTTCTCCTTCAGTGGTTACCAAATAGTAGGATCCTGGGGCAGCGATCTCTACTACCTTGTATGGTCCTTCCCATTTAGCTGAAAGCTTATTTTGACTGTCCAGTCTTGTAAATTCGTTCCTTCTCATAACCATCTCCCTCACGAAAAATTTGCGAGCGCTGAGTTTTCTGTTGAAGTATCGAGCGGTCGCCAGACGCATCTTTGCTTGTGTAATTTTTGCTTGCCACCTCTTTTCCTTTGCCAGGTCGAGGTCAGTCCTGGGTTCGACTTCGTTTGCCTCAGTGTTCAACTTTTGGAGTGCTCGCCTCTACGAAAGGAACTTGTTACTTGAAGTTTCACTTTCCATAGTGATCGCTTGAGACTCCTTGTCCATCTTCCATAATTCGCTTCATGAAGGAGTTGTCACCCTTAGCAGATAACTTCTCTAAACTTTGTCCAACTTATAAGAAGATAGTTTCCTTGATGGATTTATTATCTTCGTCGTATGGTTCCTGCCTGATTTTGGTATCAGGTCTTTTTGCCTGACTGTGGCGTCAGGTGTATTGATTTGCCTAACCCTGTTGCTAGGTCTTTTGGCCTGACTTTGGCGTAAGGGCTATTGGTTTTGCCTAACTCTTGTTGTTAGGTCTTTTGGCCTGACTTTGGCGTCAGGGCTTTCGGTTTTGCCTAACTTTTGTTGTTAGGTCTTTTGTCCTGACTTTGGCGTTAGGGCTTTTGGCCTAACTTTGGCGTCAGGGCTTTTGTCCTAACTTTGTTGTTAGGGCTTTTTCTTCGATTTGATTCGAGTGGTCATTCTTTTTAAAGGAATGACTTGCTTTTATTGACATGACATTTTGATTTGCAAGCTATGTATGAAATCTCCTTAAACGTTCAGAATTAAATGGACGAGGTAACATTTCTCCTTCAGTGGTTACCAAATAGTAGGATCCTGGGGGAGCGATCTCTACTACCTTGTATGGTCCTTCCCATTTAGCTGAAAGCTTATTTTGACTGTCCAGTCTTGTAAATTCATTCCTTCTCATAACCATCTCCCTCACGAAAAATTTGCGAGCGCTGAGTTTTCTGTTGAAGTATCGAGCGGTCGCCAGACGCATCTTTGCTTGTGTAATTTTTGCTTGCCACCTCTTTTCCTCTGCCAGGTCGAGGTCAGTCCTGGGTTCGACTTCGTTTGCCTCAGTGCTCAACTTTTGGAGTGCTCGCCTCTACGAAAGGAACTTGTTACTTGAAGTTTCACTTTCCATAGTGATCGCTTGAGACTCCTTGTCCATCTTCCATAATTCGCTTCATGAAGGAATTGTCACCCTTAGCAGATAACTTCTCTAAACTTTGTCCAACTTATAAGAAGATAGTTTCCTTGATGGATTTATTATCTTCGTCGTATGGTTCCTGCCTGATTTTGGTATCAGGTCTTTTTGCCTGACTTTGGTGTCAGGTCTTTTGATTTGCCTAACACTGTTGCTAGGTCTTTTGGCCTGACTTTGGCGTAAGGGCTTTTGGTTTTGCCTAACTCTTGTTGTTAGGTCTTTTGTCCTGACTTTGGCGTCAGGGCTTTCGGTTTTGCCTAACTCTTGTTGTTAGGTCTTTTGTCCTGACTTTGGCGTCAGGGCTTTCGGTTTTGCCTAACTCTTGTTGTTAGGTCTTTTGTCCTGACTTTGGCGTTAGGGCTTTTGGCCTGACTTTGGCGTCAGGGCTTTTGTCCTAACTTTGTTGTTAGGGCTTTTTCTTCGATTTGATTCGAGTGGTCATTCTTTTTAAAGGAATGACTTGCTTTTATTGACATGACATTTTGATTTACAAGATGTGTATGAAATCTCCTTAAACGTTCAGAATTAAATGGACGAGGTAACATTTCTCCTTCAGTGGTTACCAAATAGTAGGATCCTGGGGCAGCGATCTCTACTACCTTGTATGGTCCTTCCCATTTAGCTGAAAGCTTATTTTGACTGTCCAGTCTTGTAAATTCGTTCCTTCTCATAACCATCTCCCTCACGAAAAATTTGCGAGCGCTGAGTTTTCTGTTGAAGTATCGAGCGATCGCCAGACGCATCTTTGCTTGTGTAATTTCTGCTTGCCACCTCTTTTCCTCTGCCAGGTCGAGGTCAGTCCTGGGTTCGACTTCGTTTGCCTCAGTGTTCAACTTTTGGAGTGCTCGCCTCTACGAAAGGAACTTGTTACTTGAAGTTTCACTTTCCATAGTGATCGCTTGAGACTCCTTGTCCATCTTCCATAATTCGCTTCATGAAGGAATTGTCACCCTTAGCAGATAACTTCTCTAAACTTTGTCCAACTTATAAGAAGATAGTTTCCTTGATGGATTTATTATCTTCGTCGTATGGTTCCTGCCTGATTTTGGTATCAGGTCTTTTTGCCTGACTGTGGCGTCAGGTGTATTGATTTGCCTAACCCTGTTGCTAGGTCTTTTGGCCTGACTTTGGCGTAAGGGCTATTGGTTTTGCCTAACTCTTGTTGTTAGGTCTTTTGGCCTGACTTTGGCGTCAGGGCTTTCGGTTTTGCCTAACTTTTGTTGTTAGGTCTTTTGTCCTGACTTTGGCGTTAGGGCTTTTGGCCTAACTTTGGCGTCAGGGCTTTTGTCCTAACTTTGTTGTTAGGGCTTTTTCTTCGATTTGATTCGACTGGTCATTCTTTTTAAAGGAATGACTTGCTTTTATTGACATGACATTTTGATTTGCAAGCTATGTATGAAATCTCCTTAAACGTTCAGAATTAAATGGACGAGGTAACATTTCTCCTTCAGTGGTTACCAAATAGTAGGATCCTGGGGCAGCGATCTCTACTACCTTGTATGGTCCTTCCCATTTAGCTGAAAGCTTATTTTGACTGTCCAGTCTTGTAAATTCGTTCCTTCTCATAACCATCTCCCTCACGAAAAATTTGCGAGCGCTGAGTTTTCTGTTGAAGTATCGAGCGGTCGCCAGACGCATCTTTGCTTGTGTAATTTTTGCTTGCCACCTCTTTTCCTCTGCCAGGTCGAGGTCAGTCCTGGGTTCGACTTCGTTTGCCTCAGTGCTCAACTTTTGGAGTGCTCGCCTCTACGAAAGGAACTTGTTACTTGAAGTTTCACTTTCCATAGTGATCGCTTGAGACTCCTTGTCCATCTTCCATAATTCGCTTCATGAAGGAATTGTCACCCTTAGCAGATAACTTCTCTAAACTTTGTCCAACTTATAAGAAGATAGTTTCCTTGATGGATTTATTATCTTCGTCGTATGGTTCCTGCCTGATTTTGGTATCAGGTCTTTTTGCCTGACTTTGGTGTCAGGTCTTTTGATTTGCCTAACACTGTTGCTAGGTCTTTTGGCCTGACTTTGGCGTAAGGGCTATTGGTTTTGCCTAACTCTTGTTGTTAGGTCTTTTGGCCTGACTTTGGCGTCAGGGCTTTCGGTTTTGCCTAACTTTTGTTGTTAGGTCTTTTGTCCTGACTTTGGCGTTAGGGCTTTTGGCCTAACTTTGGCGTCAGGGCTTTTGTCCTAACTTTGTTGTTAGGGCTTTTTCTTCGATTTGATTCGAGTGGTCATTCTTTTTAAAGGAATGACTTGCTTTTATTGACATGACATTTTGATTTGCAAGCTATGTATGAAATCTCCTTAAACGTTCAGAATTAAATGGACGAGGTAACATTTCTCCTTCAGTGGTTACCAAATAGTAGGATCCTGGGGGAGCGATCTCTACTACCTTGTATGGTCCTTCCCATTTAGCTGAAAGCTTATTTTGACTGTCCAGTCTTGTAAATTCGTTCCTTCTCATAACCATCTCCCTCACGAAAAATTTGCGAGCGCTGAGTTTTCTGTTGAAGTATCGAGCGGTCGCCAGACGCATCTTTGCTTGTGTAATTTTTGCTTGCCACCTCTTTTCCTCTGCCAGGTCGAGGTCAGTCCTGGGTTCGACTTCGTTTGCCTCAGTGCTCAACTTTTGGAGTGCTCGCCTCTACGAAAGGAACTTGTTACTTGAAGTTTCACTTTCCATAGTGATCGCTTGAGACTCCTTGTCCATCTTCCATAATTCGCTTCATGAAGGAATTGTCACCCTTAGCAGATAACTTCTCTAAACTTTGTCCAACTTATAAGAAGATAGTTTCCTTGATGGATTTATTATCTTCGTCGTATGGTTCCTGCCTGATTTTGGTATCAGGTCTTTTTGCCTGACTTTGGTGTCAGGTCTTTTGATTTGCCTAACACTGTTGCTAGGTCTTTTGGCCTGACTTTGGCGTAAGGGCTTTTGGTTTTGCCTAACTCTTGTTGTTAGGTCTTTTGTCCTGACTTTGGCGTCAGGGCTTTCGGTTTTGCCTAACTCTTGTTGTTAGGTCTTTTGTCCTGACTTTGGCGTCAGGGCTTTCGGTTTTGCCTAACTCTTGTTGTTAGGTCTTTTGTCCTGACTTTGGCGTTAGGGCTTTTGGCCTGACTTTGGCGTCAGGGCTTTTGTCCTAACTTTGTTGTTAGGGCTTTTTCTTCGATTTGATTCGAGTGGTCATTCTTTTTAAAGGAATGACTTGCTTTTATTGACATGACATTTTGATTTACAAGATGTGTATGAAATCTCCTTAAACGTTCAGAATTAAATGGACGAGGTAACATTTCTCCTTCAGTGGTTACCAAATAGTAGGATCCTGGGGCAGCGATCTCTACTACCTTGTATGGTCCTTCCCATTTAGCTGAAAGCTTATTTTGACTGTCCAGTCTTGTAAATTCGTTCCTTCTCATAACCATCTCCCTCACGAAAAATTTGCGAGCGCTGAGTTTTCTGTTGAAGTATCGAGCGATCGCCAGACGCATCTTTGCTTGTGTAATTTCTGCTTGCCACCTCTTTTCCTCTGCCAGGTCGAGGTCAGTCCTGGGTTCGACTTCGTTTGCCTCAGTGTTCAACTTTTGGAGTGCTCGCCTCTACGAAAGGAACTTGTTACTTGAAGTTTCACTTTCCATAGTGATCGCTTGAGACTCCTTGTCCATCTTCCATAATTCGCTTCATGAAGGAATTGTCACCCTTAGCAGATAACTTCTCTAAACTTTGTCCAACTTATAAGAAGATAGTTTCCTTGATGGATTTATTATCTTCGTCGTATGGTTCCTGCCTGATTTTGGTATCAGGTCTTTTTGCCTGACTGTGGCGTCAGGTGTATTGATTTGCCTAACCCTGTTGCTAGGTCTTTTGGCCTGACTTTGGCGTAAGGGCTATTGGTTTTGCCTAACTCTTGTTGTTAGGTCTTTTGGCCTGACTTTGGCGTCAGGGCTTTCGGTTTTGCCTAACTTTTGTTGTTAGGTCTTTTGTCCTGACTTTGGCGTTAGGGCTTTTGGCCTAACTTTGGCGTCAGGGCTTTTGTCCTAACTTTGTTGTTAGGGCTTTTTCTTCGATTTGATTCGACTGGTCATTCTTTTTAAAGGAATGACTTGCTTTTATTGACATGACATTTTGATTTGCAAGCTATGTATGAAATCTCCTTAAACGTTCAGAATTAAATGGACGAGGTAACATTTCTCCTTCAGTGGTTACCAAATAGTAGGATCCTGGGGCAGCGATCTCTACTACCTTGTATGGTCCTTCCCATTTAGCTGAAAGCTTATTTTGACTGTCCAGTCTTGTAAATTCGTTCCTTCTCATAACCATCTCCCTCACGAAAAATTTGCGAGCGCTGAGTTTTCTGTTGAAGTATCGAGCGGTCGCCAGACGCATCTTTGCTTGTGTAATTTTTGCTTGCCACCTCTTTTCCTCTGCCAGGTCGAGGTCAGTCCTGGGTTCGACTTCGTTTGCCTCAGTGCTCAACTTTTGGAGTGCTCGCCTCTACGAAAGGAACTTGTTACTTGAAGTTTCACTTTCCATAGTGATCGCTTGAGACTCCTTGTCCATCTTCCATAATTCGCTTCATGAAGGAATTGTCACCCTTAGCAGATAACTTCTCTAAACTTTGTCCAACTTATAAGAAGATAGTTTCCTTGATGGATTTATTATCTTCGTCGTATGGTTCCTGCCTGATTTTGGTATCAGGTCTTTTTGCCTGACTTTGGTGTCAGGTCTTTTGATTTGCCTAACACTGTTGCTAGGTCTTTTGGCCTGACTTTGGCGTAAGGGCTATTGGTTTTGCCTAACTCTTGTTGTTAGGTCTTTTGGCCTGACTTTGGCGTCAGGGCTTTCGGTTTTGCCTAACTTTTGTTGTTAGGTCTTTTGTCCTGACTTTGGCGTTAGGGCTTTTGGCCTAACTTTGGCGTCAGGGCTTTTGTCCTAACTTTGTTGTTAGGGCTTTTTCTTCGATTTGATTCGAGTGGTCATTCTTTTTAAAGGAATGACTTGCTTTTATTGACATGACATTTTGATTTGCAAGCTATGTATGAAATCTCCTTAAACGTTCAGAATTAAATGGACGAGGTAACATTTCTCCTTCAGTGGTTACCAAATAGTAGGATCCTGGGGGAGCGATCTCTACTACCTTGTATGGTCCTTCCCATTTAGCTGAAAGCTTATTTTGACTGTCCAGTCTTGTAAATTCGTTCCTTCTCATAACCATCTCCCTCACGAAAAATTTGCGAGCGCTGAGTTTTCTGTTGAAGTATCGAGCGGTCGCCAGACGCATCTTTGCTTGTGTAATTTTTGCTTGCCACCTCTTTTCCTCTGCCAGGTCGAGGTCAGTCCTGGGTTCGACTTCGTTTGCCTCAGTGCTCAACTTTTGGAGTGCTCGCCTCTACGAAAGGAACTTGTTACTTGAAGTTTCACTTTCCATAGTGATCGCTTGAGACTCCTTGTCCATCTTCCATAATTCGCTTCATGAAGGAATTGTCACCCTTAGCAGATAACTTCTCTAAACTTTGTCCAACTTATAAGAAGATAGTTTCCTTGATGGATTTATTATCTTCGTGGTATGGTTCCTGCCTGATTTTGGTATCAGGTCTTTTTGCCTGACTTTGGTGTCAGGTCTTTTGATTTGCCTAACACTGTTGCTAGGTCTTTTGGCCTGACTTTGGCGTAAGGGCTTTTGGTTTTGCCTAACTCTTGTTGTTAGGTCTTTTGTCCTGACTTTGGCGTCAGGGCTTTCGGTTTTGCCTAACTCTTGTTGTTAGGTCTTTTGTCCTGACTTTGGCGTCAGGGCTTTCGGTTTTGCCTAACTCTTGTTGTTAGGTCTTTTGTCCTGACTTTGGCGTTAGGGCTTTTGGCCTGACTTTGGCGTCAGGGCTTTTGTCCTAACTTTGTTGTTAGGGCTTTTTCTTCGATTTGATTCGAGTGGTCATTCTTTTTAAAGGAATGACTTGCTTTTATTGACATGACATTTTGATTTACAAGATGTGTATGAAATCTCCTTAAACGTTCAGAATTAAATGGACGAGGTAACATTTCTCCTTCAGTGGTTACCAAATAGTAGGATCCTGGGGCAGCGATCTCTACTACCTTGTATGGTCCTTCCCATTTAGCTGAAAGCTTATTTTGACTGTCCAGTCTTGTAAATTCGTTCCTTCTCATAACCATCTCCCTCACGAAAAATTTGCGAGCGCTGAGTTTTCTGTTGAAGTATCGAGCGATCGCCAGACGCATCTTTGCTTGTGTAATTTCTGCTTGCCACCTCTTTTCCTCTGCCAGGTCGAGGTCAGTCCTGGGTTCGACTTCGTTTGCCTCAGTGTTCAACTTTTGGAGTGCTCGCCTCTACGAAAGGAACTTGTTACTTGAAGTTTCACTTTCCATAGTGATCGCTTGAGACTCCTTGTCCATCTTCCATAATTCGCTTCATGAAGGAATTGTCACCCTTAGCAGATAACTTCTCTAAACTTTGTCCAACTTATAAGAAGATAGTTTCCTTGATGGATTTATTATCTTCGTCGTATGGTTCCTGCCTGATTTTGGTATCAGGTCTTTTTGCCTGACTGTGGCGTCAGGTGTATTGATTTGCCTAACCCTGTTGCTAGGTCTTTTGGCCTGACTTTGGCGTAAGGGCTATTGGTTTTGCCTAACTCTTGTTGTTAGGTCTTTTGGCCTGACTTTGGCGTCAGGGCTTTCGGTTTTGCCTAACTTTTGTTGTTAGGTCTTTTGTCCTGACTTTGGCGTTAGGGCTTTTGGCCTAACTTTGGCGTCAGGGCTTTTGTCCTAACTTTGTTGTTAGGGCTTTTTCTTCGATTTGATTCGACTGGTCATTCTTTTTAAAGGAATGACTTGCTTTTATTGACATGACATTTTGATTTGCAAGCTATGTATGAAATCTCCTTAAACGTTCAGAATTAAATGGACGAGGTAACATTTCTCCTTCAGTGGTTACCAAATAGTAGGATCCTGGGGCAGCGATCTCTACTACCTTGTATGGTCCTTCCCATTTAGCTGAAAGCTTATTTTGACTGTCCAGTCTTGTAAATTCGTTCCTTCTCATAACCATCTCCCTCACGAAAAATTTGCGAGCGCTGAGTTTTCTGTTGAAGTATCGAGCGGTCGCCAGACGCATCTTTGCTTGTGTAATTTTTGCTTGCCACCTCTTTTCCTCTGCCAGGTCGAGGTCAGTCCTGGGTTCGACTTCGTTTGCCTCAGTGCTCAACTTTTGGAGTGCTCGCCTCTACGAAAGGAACTTGTTACTTGAAGTTTCACTTTCCATAGTGATCGCTTGAGACTCCTTGTCCATCTTCCATAATTCGCTTCATGAAGGAATTGTCACCCTTAGCAGATAACTTCTCTAAACTTTGTCCAACTTATAAGAAGATAGTTTCCTTGATGGATTTATTATCTTCGTCGTATGGTTCCTGCCTGATTTTGGTATCAGGTCTTTTTGCCTGACTTTGGTGTCAGGTCTTTTGATTTGCCTAACACTGTTGCTAGGTCTTTTGGCCTGACTTTGGCGTAAGGGCTATTGGTTTTGCCTAACTCTTGTTGTTAGGTCTTTTGGCCTGACTTTGGCGTCAGGGCTTTCGGTTTTGCCTAACTCTTGTTGTTAGGTCTTTTGTCCTGACTTTGGCGTTAGGGCTTTTGGCCTAACTTTGGCGTCAGGGCTTTTGTCCTAACTTTGTTGTTAGGGCTTTTTCTTCGATTTGATTCGAGTGGTCATTCTTTTTAAAGGAATGACTTGCTTTTATTGACATGACATTTTGATTTACAAGCTATGTATGAAATCTCCTTAAACGTTCAGAATTAAATGGACGAGGTAACATTTCTCCTTCAGTGGTTACCAAATAGTAGGATCCTGGGGCAGCGATCTCTACTACCCTGTATGGTCCTTCCCATTTAGCTGAAAGCTTATTTTGACTGTCCAGTCTTGTAAATTCGTTCCTTCTCATAACCATCTCCCTCACGAAAAATTTGCGAGCGCTGAGTTTTCTGTTGAAGTATCGAGCGATCGCCAGACGCATCTTTGCTTGTGTAATTTCTGCTTGCCACCTCTTTTCCTCTGCCAGGTCGAGGTCAGTCCTGGGTTCGACTTCGTTTTCCTCAGTGTTCAACTTTTGGAGTGCTCGCTTCTACGAAAGGAACTTGTTACTTGAAGTTTCACTTTCCATAGTGATCGCTTGAGACTCCTTGTCCATCTTCCATAATTCGCTTCATGAAGGAATTGTCACCCTTAGCAGATAACTTCTCTAAACTTTGTCCAACTTATAAGAAGATAGTTTCCTTGATGGATTTATTATCTTCGTCGTATGGTTCCTGCCTGATTTTGGTATCAGGTCTTTTTGCCTGACTGTGGCGTCAGGTGTATTGATTTGCCTAACCCTGTTGCTAGGTCTTTTGGCCTGACTTTGGCGTAAGGGCTATTGGTTTTGCCTAACTCTTGTTGTTAGGTCTTTTGGCCTGACTTTGGCGTCAGGGCTTTTGGTTTTGCCTAACTCTTGTTGTTAGGTCTTTTGTCCTGACTTTGGCGTTAGGGCTTTTGGCCTAACTTTGGCATCAGGGCTTTTGTCCTAACTTTGTTGTTAGGGCTTTTTCTTCGATTTGATTCGAGTGGTCATTCTTTTTAAAGGAATGACTTGCTTTTATTGACATGACATTTTGATTTACAAGCTATGTATGAAATCTCCTTAAACGTTCAGAATTAAATGGACGAGGTAACATTTCTCCTTCAGTGGTTACCAAATAGTAGGATCCTGGGGCATCGATCTCTACTACCTTGTATGGTCCTTCCCATTTAGCTGAAAGCTTATTTTGACTGTCCAGTCTTGTAAATTCGTTCCTTCTCATAACCATCTCCCTCACGAAAAATTTGCGAGCGCTGAGTTTTCTGTTGAAGTATCGAGCGATCGCCAGACGCATCTTTGCTTGTGTAATTTCTGCTTGCCACCTCTTTTCCTCTGCCAGGTCGAGGTCAGTCCTGGGTTCGACTTCGTTTGCCTCAGTGTTCAACTTTTGGAGTGCTCGCCTCTACGAAAGGAACTTGTTACTTGAAGTTTTACTTTCCATAGTGATCGCTTGAGACTCCTTGTCCATCTTCCATAATTCGCTTCATGAAGGAATTGTCACCCTTAGCAGATAACTTCTCTAAACTTTGTCCAACTTATAAGAAGATAGTTTCCTTGATGGATTTATTATCTTCGTCGTATGGTTCCTGCCTGATTTTGGTATCAGGTCTTTTTGCTTGACTGTGGCGTCAGGTGTATTGATTTGCCTAACCCTGTTGCTAGGTCTTTTGGCCTGACTTTGGCGTAAGGGCTATTGGTTTTGCCTAACTCTTGTTGTTAGGTCTTTTGGCCTGACTTTGGCGTCAGGGCTTTCGGTTTTGCCTAACTCTTGTTGTTAGGTCTTTTGTCCTGACTTTGGCGTTAGGGCTTTTGGCCTAACTTTGGCGTCAGGGCTTTTGTCCTAACTTTGTTGTTAGGGCTTTTTCTTCGATTTGATTCGAGTGGTCATTCTTTTTAAAGGAATGACTTGCTTTTATTGACATGACATTTTGATTTACAAGCTATGTATGAAATCTCCTTAAACGTTCAGAATTAAATGGACGAGGTAACATTTCTCCTTCAGTGGTTACCAAATAGTAGGATCCTGGGGCAGCGATCTCTACTACCTTGTATGGTCCTTCCCATTTAGCTGAAAGCTTATTTTGACTGTCCAGTCTTGTAAATTCGTTCCTTCTCATAACCATCTCCCTCACGAAATATTTGCGAGCGCTGAGTTTTCTGTTGAAGTATCGAGCGGTCGCCAGACGCATCTTTGCTTGTGTAATTTTTGCTTGCCACCTCTTTTCCTCTGCCAGGTCGAGGTCAGTCCTGGGTTCGACTTCGTTTGCCTCAGTGTTCAACTTTTTGAGTGCTCGCCTCTACGAAAGGAACTTGTTACTTGAAGTTTCACTTTCCATAGTGATCGCTTGAGACTCCTTGTCCATCTTCCATAATTCGCTTCATGAAGGAGTTGTCACCCTTAGCAGATAACTTCTCTAAACTTTTTCCAACTTATAAGAAGATAGTTTCCTTGATGGATTTATTATCTTCGTCGTATGGTTCCTGCTTGATTTTGGTATCAGGTCTTTTTGCGTGACTTTGGTGTCAGGTCTTTTGATTTGCCTAACACTGTTGCTAGGTCTTTTGGCCTGACTTTGGCGTAAGGGCTTTTGGTTTTGCCTAACTCTTGTTGTTAGGTCTTTTGTCCTGACTTTGGCGTCAGGGCTTTCGGTTTTGCCTAACTCTTGTTGTTAGGTCTTTTGTCCTGACTTTGGCGTCAGGGCTTTCGGTTTTGCCTAACTCTTGTTGTTAGGTCTTTTGTCCTGACTTTGGCGTTAGGGCTTTTGGCCTGACTTTGGCGTCAGGGCTTTTGTCCTAACTTTGTTGTTAGGGCTTTTTCTTCGATTTGATTCGAGTGGTCATTCTTTTTAAAGGAATGACTTGCTTTTATTGACATGAGATTTTGATTTACAAGATGTGTATGAAATCTCCTTAAACGTTCAGAATTAAATGGACGAGGTAACATTTCTCCTTCAGTGGTTACCAAATAGTAGGATCCTGGGGCAGCGATCTCTACTACCTTGTATGGTCCTTCCCATTTAGCTGAAAGCTTATTTTGACTGTCCAGTCTTGTAAATTCGTTCCTTCTCATAACCATCTCCCTCACGAAAAATTTGCGAGCGCTGAGTTTTCTGTTGAAGTATCGAGCGATCGCCAGACGCATCTTTGCTTGTGTAATTTCTGCTTGCCACCTCTTTTCCTCTGCCAGGTCGAGGTCAGTCCTGGGTTCGACTTCGTTTGCCTCAGTGTTCAACTTTTGGAGTGCTCGCCTCTACGAAAGGAACTTGTTACTTGAAGTTTTACTTTCCATAGTGATCGCTTGAGACTCCTTGTCCATCTTCCATAATTCGCTTCATGAAGGAATTGTCACCCTTAGCAGATAACTTCTCTAAACTTTGTCCAACTTATAAGAAGATAGTTTCCTTGATGGATTCATTATCTTCGTCGTATGGTTCCTGCCTGATTTTGGTATCAGGTCTTTTTGCTTGACTGTGGCGTCAGGTGTATTGATTTGCCTAACCCTGTTGCTAGGTCTTTTGGCCTGACTTTGGCGTAAGGGCTATTGGTTTTGCCTAACTCTTGTTGTTAGGTCTTTTGGCCTGACTTTGGCGTCAGGGCTTTCGGTTTTGCCTAACTCTTGTTGTTAGGTCTTTTGTCCTGACTTTGGCGTTAGGGCTTTTGGCCTAACTTTGGCGTCAGGGCTTTTGTCCTAACTTTGTTGTTAGGGCTTTTTCTTCGATTTGATTCGAGTGGTCATTCTTTTTAAAGGAATGACTTGCTTTTATTGACATGACATTTTGATTTACAAGCTATGTATGAAATCTCCTTAAACGTTCAGAATTAAATGGACGAGGTAACATTTCTCCTTCAGTGGTTACCAAATAGTAGGATCCTGGGGCAGCGATCTCTACTACCTTGTATGGTCCTTCCCATTTAGCTGAAAGCTTATTTTGACTGTCCAGTCTTGTAAATTCGTTCCTTCTCATAACCATCTCCCTCACGAAATATTTGCGAGCGCTGAGTTTTCTGTTGAAGTATCGAGCGGTCGCCAGACGCATCTTTGCTTGTGTAATTTTTGCTTGCCACCTCTTTTCCTCTGCCAGGTCGAGGTCAGTCCTGGGTTCGACTTCGTTTGCCTCAGTGTTCAACTTTTTGAGTGCTCGCCTCTACGAAAGGAACTTGTTACTTGAAGTTTCACTTTCCATAGTGATCGCTTGAGACTCCTTGTCCATCTTCCATAATTCGCTTCATGAAGGAGTTGTCACCCTTAGCAGATAACTTCTCTAAACTTTGTCCAACTTATAAGAAGATAGTTTCCTTGATGGATTTATTATCTTCGTCGTATGGTTCCTGCTTGATTTTGGTATCAGGTCTTTTTGCGTGACTTTGGTGTCAGGTCTTTTGATTTGCCTAACACTGTTGCTAGGTCTTTTGGCCTGACTTTGGCGTAAGGGCTTTTGGTTTTGCCTAACTCTTGTTGTTAGGTCTTTTGTCCTGACTTTGGCGTCAGGGCTTTCGGTTTTGCCTAACTCTTGTTGTTAGGTCTTTTGTCCTGACTTTGGCGTCAGGGCTTTCGGTTTTGCCTAACTCTTGTTGTTAGGTCTTTTGTCCTGACTTTGGCGTTAGGGCTTTTGGCCTGACTTTGGCGTCAGGGCTTTTGTCCTAACTTTGTTGTTAGGGCTTTTTCTTCGATTTGATTCGAGTGGTCATTCTTTTTAAAGGAATGACTTGCTTTTATTGACATGAGATTTTGATTTACAAGATGTGTATGAAATCTCCTTAAACGTTCAGAATTAAATGGACGAGGTAACATTTCTCCTTCAGTGGTTACCAAATAGTAGGATCCTGGGGCAGCGATCTCTACTACCTTGTATGGTCCTTCCCATTTAGCTGAAAGCTTATTTTGACTGTCCAGTCTTGTAAATTCGTTCCTTCTCATAACCATCTCCCTCACGAAAAATTTGCGAGCGCTGAGTTTTCTGTTGAAGTATCGAGCGATCGCCAGACGCATCTTTGCTTGTGTAATTTCTGCTTGCCACCTCTTTTCCTCTGCCAGGTCGAGGTCAGTCCTGGGTTCGACTTCGTTTGCCTCAGTGTTCAACTTTTGGAGTGCTCGCCTCTACGAAAGGAACTTGTTACTTGAAGTTTCACTTTCCATAGTGATCGCTTGAGACTCCTTGTCCATCTTCCATAATTCGCTTCATGAAGGAGTTGTCACCCTTAGCAGATAACTTCTCTAAACTTTGTCCAACTTATAAGAAGATAGTTTCCTTGATGGATTTATTATCTTCGTCGTATGGTTCCTGCTTGATTTTGGTATCAGGTCTTTTTGCGTGACTTTGGTGTCAGGTCTTTTGATTTGCCTAACACTGTTGCTAGGTCTTTTGGCCTGACTTTGGCGTAAGGGCTTTTGGTTTTGCCTAACTCTTGTTGTTAGGTCTTTTGTCCTGACTTTGGCGTCAGGGCTTTCGGTTTTGCCTAACTCTTGTTGTTAGGTCTTTTGTCCTGACTTTGGCGTCAGGGCTTTCGGTTTTGCCTAACTCTTGTTGTTAGGTCTTTTGTCCTGACTTTGGCGTTAGGGCTTTTGGCCTGACTTTGGCGTCAGGGCTTTTGTCCTAACTTTGTTGTTAGGGCTTTTTCTTCGATTTGATTCGAGTGGTCATTCTTTTTAAAGGAATGACTTGCTTTTATTGACATGAGATTTTGATTTACAAGATGTGTATGAAATCTCCTTAAACGTTCAGAATTAAATGGACGAGGTAACATTTCTCCTTCAGTGGTTACCAAATAGTAGGATCCTGGGGCAGCGATCTCTACTACCTTGTATGGTCCTTCCCATTTAGCTGAAAGCTTATTTTGACTGTCCAGTCTTGTAAATTCGTTCCTTCTCATAACCATCTCCCTCACGAAAAATTTGCGAGCGCTGAGTTTTCTGTTGAAGTATCGAGCGATCGCCAGACGCATCTTTGCTTGTGTAATTTCTGCTTGCCACCTCTTTTCCTCTGCCAGGTCGAGGTCAGTCCTGGGTTCGACTTCGTTTGCCTCAGTGTTCAACTTTTGGAGTGCTCGCCTCTACGAAAGGAACTTGTTACTTGAAGTTTTACTTTCCATAGTGATCGCTTGAGACTCCTTGTCCATCTTCCATAATTCGCTTCATGAAGGAATTGTCACCCTTAGCAGATAACTTCTCTAAACTTTGTCCAACTTATAAGAAGATAGTTTCCTTGATGGATTTATTATCTTCGTCGTATGGTTCCTGCCTGATTTTGGTATCAGGTCTTTTTGCCTGACTGTGGCGTCAGGTGTATTGATTTGCCTAACCCTGTTGCTAGGTCTTTTGGCCTGACTTTGGCGTAAGGGCTATTGGTTTTGCCTAACTCTTGTTGTTAGGTCTTTTGGCCTGACTTTGGCGTCAGGGCTTTCGGTTTTGCCTAACTCTTGTTGTTAGGTCTTTTGTCCTGACTTTGGCGTTAGGGCTTTTGGCCTAACTTTGGCGTCAGGGCTTTTGTCCTAACTTTGTTGTTAGGGCTTTTTCTTCGATTTGATTCGAGTGGTCATTCTTTTTAAAGGAATGACTTGCTTTTATTGACATGACATTTTGATTTACAAGCTATGTATGAAATCTCCTTAAACGTTCAGAATTAAATGGACGAGGTAACATTTCTCCTTCAGTGGTTACCAAATAGTAGGATCCTGGGGCAGCGATCTCTACTACCTTGTATGGTCCTTCCCATTTAGCTGAAAGCTTATTTTGACTGTCCAGTCTTGTAAATTCGTTCCTTCTCATAACCATCTCCCTCACGAAAAATTTGCGAGCGCTGAGTTTTCTGTTGAAGTATCGAGCGGTCGCCAGACGCATCTTTGCTTGCGTAATTTTTGCTTGCCACCTCTTTTCCTCTGCCAGGTCGAGGTCAGTCCTGGGTTCGACTTCGTTTGCCTCAGTGTTCAACTTTTGGAGTGCTCGCCTCTACGAAAGGAACTTGTTACTTGAAGTTTCACTTTCCATAGTGATCGCTTGAGACTCCTTGTCCATCTTCCATAATTCGCTTCATGAAGGAATTGTCACCCTTAGCAGATAACTTCTCTAAACTTTGTCCAACTTATAAGAAGATAGTTTCCTTGATGGATTTATTATCTTCGTCGTATGGTTCCTGCCTGATTTTGGTATCAGGTCTTTTTGCCTGACTTTGGTGTCAGGTCTTTTGATTTGCCTAACACTGTTGCTAGGTCTTTTGGCCTGACTTTGGCGTAAGGGCTTTTGGTTTTGCCTAACTCTTGTTGTTAGGTCTTTTGTCCTGACTTTGGCGTCAGGGCTTTCGGTTTTGCCTAACTCTTGTTGTTAGGTCTTTTGTCCTGACTTTGGCGTCAGGGCTTTCGGTTTTGCCTAACTCTTGTTGTTAGGTCTTTTGTCCTGACTTTGGCGTTAGGGCTTTTGGCCTGACTTTGGCGTCAGGGCTTTTGTCCTAACTTTGTTGTTAGGGCTTTTTCTTCGATTTGATTCGAGTGGTCATTCTTTTTAAAGGAATGAATTGCTTTTATTGACATGACATTTTGATTTACAAGATGTGTATGAAATCTCCTTAAACGTTCAGAATTAAATGGACGAGGTAACATTTCTCCTTCAGTGGTTACCAAATAGTAGGATCCTGGGGCAGCGATCTCTACTACCTTGTATGGTCCTTCCCATTTAGCTGAAAGCTTATTTTGACTGTCCAGTCTTGTAAATTCGTTCCTTCTCATAACCATCTCCCTCACGAAAAATTTGCGAGCGCTGAGTTTTCTGTTGAAGTATCGAGCGGTCGCCAGACGCATCTTTGCTTGCGTAATTTTTGCTTGCCACCTCTTTTCCTCTGCCAGGTCGAGGTCAGTCCTGGGTTCGACTTCGTTTGCCTCAGTGTTCAACTTTTGGAGTGCTCGCCTCTACGAAAGGAACTTGTTACTTGAAGTTTCACTTTCCATAGTGATCGCTTGAGACTCCTTGTCCATCTTCCATAATTCGCTTCATGAAGGAATTGTCACCCTTAGCAGATAACTTCTCTAAACTTTGTCCAACTTATAAGAAGATAGTTTCCTTGATGGATTTATTATCTTCGTCGTATGGTTCCTGCCTGATTTTGGTATCAGGTCTTTTTGCCTGACTTTGGTGTCAGGTCTTTTGATTTGCCTAACACTGTTGCTAGGTCTTTTGGCCTGACTTTGGCGTAAGGGCTTTTGGTTTTGCCTAACTCTTGTTGTTAGGTCTTTTGTCCTGACTTTGGCGTCAGGGCTTTCGGTTTTGCCTAACTCTTGTTGTTAGGTCTTTTGTCCTGACTTTGGCGTCAGGGCTTTCGGTTTTGCCTAACTCTTGTTGTTAGGTCTTTTGTCCTGACTTTGGCGTTAGGGCTTTTGGCCTGACTTTGGCGTCAGGGCTTTTGTCCTAACTTTGTTGTTAGGGCTTTTTCTTCGATTTGATTCGAGTGGTCATTCTTTTTAAAGGAATGAATTGCTTTTATTGACATGACATTTTGATTTACAAGATGTGTATGAAATCTCCTTAAACGTTCAGAATTAAATGGACGAGGTAACATTTCTCCTTCAGTGGTTACCAAATAGTAGGATCCTGGGGCAGCGATCTCTACTACCTTGTATGGTCCTTCCCATTTAGCTGAAAGCTTATTTTGACTGTCCAGTCTTGTAAATTCGTTCCTTCTCATAACCATCTCCCTCACGAAAAATTTGCGAGCGCTGAGTTTTCTGTTGAAGTATCGAGCGGTCGCCAGACGCATCTTTGCTTGTGTAATTTTTGCTTGCCATCTCTTTTCCTCTGCCTGGTCGAGGTCAGCCCTGGGTTCGACTTCGTTTGCCTCAGTGTTCAACTTTTGGAGTGCTCGCCTCTACGAAAGGAACTTGTTACTTGAAGTTTCACTTTCCATAGTGATCGCTTGAGACTCCTTGTCCATCTTCCATAATTCGCTTCATGAAGGAATTGTCACCCTTAGCAGATAACTTCTCTAAACTTTGTCCAACTTATAAGAAGATAGTTTCCTTGATGGATTTATTATCTTCGTCGTATGGTTCCTGCCTGATTTTGGTATCAGGTCTTTTTGCCTGACTTTGGTGTCAGGTCTTTTGATTTGCCTAACACTGTTGCTAGGTCTTTTGGCCTGACTTTGGCGTAAGGGCTTTTGGTTTTGCCTAACTCTTGTTGTTAGGTCTTTTGTCCTGACTTTGGCGTCAGGGCTTTCGGTTTTGCCTAACTCTTGTTGTTAGGTCTTTTGTCCTGACTTTGGCGTCAGGGCTTTCGGTTTTGCCTAACTCTTGTTGTTAGGTCTTTTGTCCTGACTTTGGCGTTAGGGCTTTTGGCCTGACTTTGGCGTCAGGGCTTTTGTCCTAACTTTGTTGTTAGGGCTTTTTCTTCGATTTGATTCGAGTGGTCATTCTTTTTAAAGGAATGAATTGCTTTTATTGACATGACATTTTGATTTACAAGATGTGTATGAAATCTCCTTAAACGTTCAGAATTAAATGGACGAGGTAACATTTCTCCTTCAGTGGTTACCAAATAGTAGGATCCTGGGGCAGCGATCTCTACTACCTTGTATGGTCCTTCCCATTTAGCTGAAAGCTTATTTTGACTGTCCAGTCTTGTAAATTCGTTCCTTCTCATAACCATCTCCCTCACGAAAAATTTGCGAGCGCTGAGTTTTCTGTTGAAGTATCGAGCGGTCGCCAGACGCATCTTTGCTTGCGTAATTTTTGCTTGCCACCTCTTTTCCTCTGCCAGGTCGAGGTCAGTCCTGGGTTCGACTTCGTTTGCCTCAGTGTTCAACTTTTGGAGTGCTCGCCTCTACGAAAGGAACTTGTTACTTGAAGTTTCACTTTCCATAGTGATCGCTTGAGACTCCTTGTCCATCTTCCATAATTCGCTTCATGAAGGAATTGTCACCCTTAGCAGATAACTTCTCTAAACTTTGTCCAACTTATAAGAAGATAGTTTCCTTGATGGATTTATTATCTTCGTCGTATGGTTCCTGCCTGATTTTGGTATCAGGTCTTTTTGCCTGACTTTGGTGTCAGGTCTTTTGATTTGCCTAACACTGTTGCTAGGTCTTTTGGCCTGACTTTGGCGTAAGGGCTTTTGGTTTTGCCTAACTCTTGTTGTTAGGTCTTTTGTCCTGACTTTGGCGTCAGGGCTTTCGGTTTTGCCTAACTCTTGTTGTTAGGTCTTTTGTCCTGACTTTGGCGTCAGGGCTTTCGGTTTTGCCTAACTCTTGTTGTTAGGTCTTTTGTCCTGACTTTGGCGTTAGGGCTTTTGGCCTGACTTTGGCGTCAGGGCTTTTGTCCTAACTTTGTTGTTAGGGCTTTTTCTTCGATTTGATTCGAGTGGTCATTCTTTTTAAAGGAATGAATTGCTTTTATTGACATGACATTTTGATTTACAAGATGTGTATGAAATCTCCTTAAACGTTCAGAATTAAATGGACGAGGTAACATTTCTCCTTCAGTGGTTACCAAATAGTAGGATCCTGGGGCAGCGATCTCTACTACCTTGTATGGTCCTTCCCATTTAGCTGAAAGCTTATTTTGACTGTCCAGTCTTGTAAATTCGTTCCTTCTCATAACCATCTCCCTCACGAAAAATTTGCGAGCGCTGAGTTTTCTGTTGAAGTA